>JAGIQG010000004.1:110814921-112212381 GCA_024679065.1 Sphyrna mokarran
CAGAGAGTTGCTATTGGGACCATTCCAATGAAAAACTGGTCCACGTTTTGGAATATGTTGAATAGTTGTGAAGAAAAGCAATTCATTTTTTACATCTCCCGCTGGAAAAACCACATCAGTGTGGATTAGTTTTGGGAAGTCATAAGTTGTACTTTCATTAAAAATAAAACTAATTTCTTGATTTGGATAATTTTTTTCCTGTATTTCATGATTATGAATGTATAATAGTTGTTGCCAAGAAGAAAGTTTATTGTATACTTGTGATAAAATTATTTTGAGCCTTATTCTTGTAAGATTTTCTCAATAATTATGCTTTATCGATGTTTGTTTAAATCTTTTCCCCTTTAATTCTGTAAATGTAAAAGTTATCCCTAGATCCTATGCTTTTGTGTTCAGTAGCTAGCCCTCCTCATTGCAATAATACCAAAGAAAAGATTACGATTAGTAGAGATGAATTTCAATCTGGAATTATTCAGCATTGATATCAGCTGCAACAGTGCAAATGTTGGCTTTTCGTGGTAAGAAATGCATTAACAATATGAGAACTGTAAATTACAAATTAACTTAACCTCATAATGATTGGAATAAAATTCCATTGGTTCTTTCAAAATTAGAACTACTGTTCAATTTAAAGTTTATTTATTAGTCACAAGTAAGACTTATATTAACACTTCAATGAAGTTACTGTAAAATTCCCTAGTCGCCACAGTCCAGCGCCTGTTCAGTTCAACGCACCAAACCAGCACATTTTTCAGACTGTGGGAGGAAACCGGATCACTTGGAGGAAACCCACACAGACACAAGGAGATTGTGCAAACTCCACACAGACACTGTCCCAAGCCGGGAATTGAACCCACATCCCTGGCATTGTGAGGCAGCAGTGCTAACCATTGTGCTGCTGTGCTGCCCAATTTATGACAAGAAGGATTGGCATTCACAAATGAAAATTTCTACATTTGCTGAAAGGAATCCTTATATCAGAGAAGTGTGAAATGAATGGATGCTTGAACTGTTAATTACAACAGGAAATGTACAGATATATCGAGAGGAAAGAAAGCTGACATTTGGAGAGGTTCTGCCACAAGGTCACACCCAAAGTGTTGATCTATCTACAGGTATGTGCTGATCCACCAGAAGGAACTCTTCAGTTGTAGGCAACAAAACAAAACAAGACTTGGTCAAACTTATAAATTAAAGATAAAGGTTTAATAAAGAAACTTCATTACTCCAGCAATTTAGGCCTCACCCTGGGCCATTCCAAGCTCTCACCAACCCCAACAGCTTCTTATGTATACTAAGTCAGCTGACTACTACATAGTTTTGTCATTGGTTATGTAGTTTACGGGGGTAGCTGACCCTTACAGCGTGGTTACCATTATTCACACTACAATAGATCCATTGTTATCATTGGTTACATTCTCACAATATGGACTGCATATTTCTAACTCTTCCCTTTATTTTTCATTTTAGAATTAGTTGGGTTTTTTTGTTTCCTGTTGCTAACACCCTCAAAACAGCAGCAGAAAGAATGTTCAGGAGCACGGAGCCCAAATGTAGCACCAAACTTGCCGTCAAGGCAAAAAGCCTCAAGCATCGATAACCGCAGCCTAAAATGAACACGAGCAGCTCATTTTGAGAATGGAAATTAACTTCTGTGCATTTTTTTTTTGGAGAACATTGTTTTTGAAATTGATATTCAAAACTGCATCACAATTCAGGATAGTTTCTCCAAGTTGATGTGCAGGTAGAGCAAAGGCAGACAAGAATTGTGGCTTTTACATTGCAGTTCCTTGCAATAACTAAGCCCTTACTATTCAACTGTAACATTGTTGGTAAGGAAATTGTATTTAGAGATTTGGGGCTGTACTCCATCCCCTTCCCCGCCATGCCATCTCTCTCCTTAATCTCCCCATCATAATTATCAAATTAGTCTACGACGTTGCCACAAACATAATTTGCCAAGTCCTTGCGGAATATTCTTGTATTCCAAAAGCTACTTTCAGCTGACCGGCCAATACACTGCTTTTGTTTCTAAGCATTTTCCTCTCTCTGCTCCCACACCAAGAGCACTCCTCGTCACAATGGATGTCTCAGTGCTCTACACCAATAACCCCCATGACGATGGCATTGCTGCAACTGTCTCAGTACTCAACACCAACAGCTGACAATCTCCAGGTGCAATTTTACAACTCATCTGCTTCATCCTGGACCACAATGTCTTCACCTTCAACAACCAATTCTTCATCCAGACACATCGAACAGCTATGGGGACCAAACTTGCACCTCAATACGCCAAAATGCACAGGTTTGAACAAGATTTCTTCACCGCACTGGACCTTCAACTGACACTATACACTAGAAACATCAATGATATTTTCTTCCTTTGGACTCATAGTGAACAATCACTGAAACAACTATATAATGACTTCAACAAGTTCCATCCCACCATCAGATTTGCCATGGACTACTCTCTGAAATCATTGCATTCTTGGACACATGCATCTCATCAAGGAAGATCACCTCAGCACTTCACTGCACTGCAAGTCCATGGATAACCTCACGATGCTCCATTTCTCCATCTTCCACTCTAAACACGTTAAAGAAGCCATCCCCTACGGACAAGACCTCCGTATACACATGATCTGCTTAGACGAGGAGGATCGCAACAGACACCTCCAGATGCTGAAAAATGCCCTCACAAGAACAGGATATGGCACTCGACTCATTGATCGAAAGTTCTGACATGCCACAGCAAAAAACTGCATCGACCTCCTCAGAAGTCAAACACGGGACATAGCAGACAGAGTACCCTTTGTTGTCCAGTACTTCCCCGGAGTGGAGAAGCTATGATATCTTCTTCAGAGACTTCAACATGTCATCGGTGAAGACGAACATCTTGCCAAAGCCATTCTCACATGCCCACTTCTTGTCTTTGAACAACTGCACAACTTCAGACAAATCATTGTGCGTATCAAACTACCCAGCCTTCAGGAGAATAGTGACCACAACACCACACAACCCTGCCACAACAACGTCTGCAAAACATGCTGGATCATCAACATGGATGCTATCATCTCACGTGAGAACATCAATCACCAGGTACACAATACATATTTTTGCAATGTTGTCTATCTGATATACTACAGGAAAGGATGTCCCAAGGCATAGTGCATTGGGGAGACCATGCAGACACTACAACAACAGAAGAATGAATGCTGCTCAACAATCACCAGGCAAGAGTGTTCTCTTTGTTTTGGGGAATACTTTTGCAGTCACGGGCATTCTGATCTTCAGTTAAGCGTTCTCCAAGGTGGCCTTCACAACACTCAACAACGCAGAATTGCTGAGCAGGGACTGATAGCCAAGTTCCACATACATGAAGACAGCCTCAACTGCGATCTTGGGTTTATGTCACAATATCTGTAACCCCTATGACTTGCCTGGGCTTGCAAAATCTCACTACCTGTCCTGATTGGAGACAATTCACACCCCTTTAACCTGTGGTTAGCCCTCTATCCACTCACATTGTCTGTACCTTTAAAACTGATTACCTGTAAAGACTCACATTCCAACCATTATTTTGTAAACTGAGTTTGTGTCTTTATATGCCATGTTTGTGAATAGAACTCCCACTCACCTGACAAGGGGCGGTGCTCCGAAAGCTAGTGGTTTTTGCTACCAAATAGATCTTTTGGACTTTAACCTGGTGTTGTGAGACTTCTCACTGTGTTTACCTCAGCCCAATGCCAGCATCTCCACCCCACTTCTTTTCACAGTCTGCTTGACTTTGATCTTCTGCCCTTTTGGGTCAGATATTAAACCTCCTTGACTGTTCCCATGAGATAGCTGGGCATTCAAAGGTCCTGTGGCACTTTTCAAAAGGAAAGCGTGAATTCTCCAGATCCCTTAGCCATTGCTTCTTCCAGACAAAAAAATACTCACTGGCCCTGATCCATTGCTGCAGTTGGAACATTAACCACCAGATGGCGATTAATTCAAAGTGACTCCTCCATCTTATTGAAATGACCCCAGATATTCAAAGTGCTAAATAATTGCAGATTTGATTCTTCCAGTTATTCAGCATGTCCGCTGCTGTAAAGGGCATTGACGTAAGCCCCACTATGAAAGTTGAGAATAAATCTCCAAATTCTGAAATAGGAACTGAACACATGTTAAAAATGCACATCATCGCATCAATGTGTTTCACACATTGGGAATATTTTAAGACTGGAAGCCTCATCAATGGGGAAAAGTAAATAGGATCCTCACTGCTATTGCTCTTGCGTGTCATCTCCTACAAACCGTAAATGGAACAGGTAACTGATGGTGCATATTTGAAAGGATGCTGCATGCTCTTACACACCCTGATTTGATCAGTAACAAAAAAAAATGAGACTTTGCTCATTTAAATATAAAAGATAACATTAAGGGCCCTATTTTACCATTTTGATTCTAAGTGCTGGGGGGATTTGAAACTGGGAGTGTTTCGGATCCAACTTTTAGACCCGTTCTCAGGTGCCCCCATCCGCACTTTGCCTAGAAAAATATTAACGGTTCTGAATCGCACTGCACAAGCCTGTGGGTGGGACTTAATGCACCCTAAACCCTGCAGCTCAAATTGGTGCTTCCAACTGTGCATGTGCAGAGAAAAAGTGATAAAAAGTTGCTTACATCCCTCCTGGACCAGAAAATGTCTCCCATGCCCCACAGACATTACCCCTACCCCTACAACTTTACAGACTGCCTATTCCCTCCACTATCCTGGCCGAATGTGGGCCCATCTGCTCCTTCTCTGCCCAACCATCTAGGGGGGTAGCAGACTCCTCTTACCATCCACTGATTCATGTAGAGTGACCATGGCCCTCCCATTCCCCTCACTGATCCTAGGCAAACTGGCAGTGGACCCCCCTTTCACCCCCACTGATCTCAGGCAGAGTGGCAGTGGAAATGCATTTAAACGGCCATCGTACCCATTTCAGGCATGGTCCTGATTGCGGCCATTTTCGGCCTTGGTAAAGGGGGAACCTGCATGGAGGTGTGCATGGATTGCACTACTTGCCTCATGCCAAACTTTACCAAGCTTTCGTGCCTAAAATCGGCACAACATGATGATAAAATCAGGCTCTTACTGTGTCGTAATTTTTGGACAAAACTCAGCCAACAACATTGAAATAATGGTGGGACTGGTGGGGTACCGGAGTGACTACTTGCCTATTCTAGGAGGTTTCATAAAGGGAAAAGAGCAAGTTTCAAATACTGCATCCACCACCTACACCATTTATGTTTATCACAGGCAGTAATCTAAATCGAGTAAAGGTAAAACAACAACGGTTATCACTGTCAGCTGCTGTTTGTTTTTGTACTCTTTGGCACGTTTCAGTGACCGCACATCGCACCAAAGCTTGCTTTGCAATATTTGCAATGATTAATGGTATCAGTTTTAACAAATGAAATTGTTTAATTCCTCTTGAAAGTAATTTTGTGTTGGTTAGCTGAAATTACAAGGAAGTAACATCTACTTCAGTATTTCCTCTCACACAAAGTATCCAGTACTGAGCTCCCCAGCTCAGGAAGAATGTGAAAGCACTGGAGAGGTGCAGAAAAAATTCACAAAAATGGTTCCAGGGACAAGGAACTTCAATTACATGGATAGATTGGAGAAATTTGGACTGTTTTCCTTGCAGTATAGAAAGTTTAGAAGAGAAGTGTTCCAGGCATTAAAAACCAGATGGGTCTAGTAGTAGATAAGGAGAAACAGTTTCCATTGATGGGAGGACCAGGAACAAGAAGGCACAGATTTAAGGTGACATGAGGAAAAACCATTCAAGTAGCAATTATTTAGAACAAAGAACAAAGAAAACACAGCACGGGAAACAGGCCCTTCGGCCCTACGAGCCCGCGCTGTTCATTTTAACATTATGAGTGCCCTCTTCTACCTATGACCCTTGTCTACGCCTATTGGACTCCACAATAAAGGAACCATAACCAGATTGAGGGACGACTAATTTAGGGACAATAGAATCTGGAATCTGGAATGCACTGTCTGAGGGTGTGGTGGAGATGGGGTCAACTGGGCTTTCTTAAAGGAATCAGATTATTATTTGAAAAGGAAAAACGTGGAGAACTATGGGGCAAAGGCAAGGGAATAACAGCTCACTGTTAGGACCAGTCCCCAGATGATATTCCCCAAATCTGTCAACAAAGGTGAGGAAGGATGAGCTCACTTCTTTTCTTTATTTTGTTCCTTCTGTTGGTTGCAAAATAGCTTTACCCGGCCCAGTACTCATGGATTAAAAGGAGCTTATTTATTCAGGCTTTCATTAGTTGGGGTGGTATGGTGGTTCAGTAGTTAGCGCTACTCCCTCACAGTGCCAGGGACCCAGGTTCAATTCCCTGCTTGGGTCACTGTTTGTGTGGAGTCTGCACATTCTCCCCGTGTCTGTGTGTGCTTCCTCCGGGTGTTCTGGTTTCCTCACACACTCTGAAAAACATGCTACTTAGGTCCAGGTGCCGGACGGTGGTGACTAGGAGAATTTCACAGTAACTTCATTTCAACGTTAATGGAAGCCTTACTTGTGACTAATAAATAAACTTTACTTTTAACTTTTAAAGAAAAAGTGAATTAAGTTAGCTACCAAATACAAGAAAGATGATAAAGCTCTTACATTCAGATGGATTAGAATTGAGAATTGACCCCAAATGTAGGTTGAAAAAGATGAATTACATAGTGGAATATTGAAGTCACTGTGATTCTTGAATCAGGTAGTGTTGACTTCAGTGGGTGAACAGTTAGTTTTGTGATTCCCGTGTTCTGTGGTTTAGCTGAGAAGATGCCCTTTTTCACTTTTCAGCTGTGGCTTTGCTAACTTGATTTCCTTCAGCAATCGGAGAGAGACAGAGAGTACCCTGCAAAAAGTGCAGAGGTTTTTTGCTGTCTTTCCTCCTATGTCATACATTGACACACCCAGCACTGGTTAACACTGACAAAGCTTTTCAATTGGATTTTATCTTAGCCTTTGTATTCCTCAAAGGTAAAGATCCACACAATGCTGACATGATATCATCTCTGCTGAGCTGACAATAGGCTCCCATTATCTCCACAGGAGGGACAATTAGTTTATGTCTGGTTTTCATGCTTTTGATACATCCTTGTTTGAAGACAGGGTGCGTGATTCCATTATCTCTCTCTTAGTATCAACCATCAGTAATTCAGCCAATGATGGAATTTACTTCTTTAGCCATCTCTGGCTTCTATAGCATTTTTAGAACCATATGTCCTTTTTAAAAGTCCACTATGTTTGGACTTAATTGGAGGTTTACTTCATTAGCATCACAATGCATACAAAGAGTTGAAAGTCCTCCTTCTGTATTAGAACTACTCATGATTCTACAATTTATTCTTTTACTGCTCATTGCAGACAGAACATGCCAACACTAATGCTTTCAATATAAATGATGGAAATGTTATTTTTGTTCACATAATCATGTATCCTGTTTCGTATCAAGGTTCCAAATCAAAGGAACCTCATTCTTGGTAATAAAAGCAGAAAATACTGGAAAAGTTCAGTAGGTCGGGAGAGAGGAAAATAAAACATAGAACATAGAATGTAGAATATTACAGCGCAGTACAGGCCCTTTGGCCCTCGATGTTGCGCCGACCAATGGAACCAATCTTATGACTCTCTAACCTAAACTATTCCAATGCTGTCCACATGCCTATCCACTGACCATTTGAACCCCTTTAAATGTGGCAAGTCCATAACTGCTGCAGGCAGGGCATTCCACGCCCTCACTATCCTCTGAGTAAAGAACCCACCTCTAACATCCTTCGTATAACTATCACCCCTTAATTTAAAGCTATGTCCCCTCGTGTTAGCCATCTCCATCTGAGGAAAAAGGCTCTCACTGTCCATCCTACTCTATCTAACCCTCTGATCATCTTATATGTCTCAATTAGGTCACCTCTTAGCCTTCTTCTCTCTAATGAAAATAATCTCAAGTCCCTGAACCTTTCCTCATAAGACCTACCCACAATACCAGGCAACATCCTGGTAAACTTCCTCTGCACCCTTTCCAATGCCTCCACATCTTTTTTATAATGTAGCGACCAAACTGTACGCAATACTCCAAGTGCGGCAGCACCAGAGTTTTGTACAGTTGCAACATGACGTCTCGGCTCCGAAATTCAATCCCTCTACCAATAAAAGCTAACACAATTAGAACCTTTGGGCTTGCAACACTTTGCTTTTTTAAATTGACCCAATGGGGGAAGCTGCTGCCAGGACCTTTAAAAAAAATTGTAATATATGCAACATGTTCAACACTTTTTGTAAAACAGCAGAGTTTTAAATTCCTTTCATGCAAATGACAGACAAAATGCAGATTCAATGTAAAGGTCAGATTTTTAAAAGTATAAAATCTTTCAAATTACATAATCATATAAAAATTATATGAACCTCATTTTGTAAATTTTATTACAATCCCATAAATCATAGGATCCTCTCCCTATAAATTTATTTTTGTCCATTTATTGCTAAATAAATAAAGATTAGCCAATATCAGATGGAGCTAGCTAAAATTAATATATCTGTGTCAACAGTCAAATTTATAAACCTTGCTGTCCATGGCAGAAAGCATCTGCCCAAATATGTGATTTCTATAAAATGACTACTGTCAAGTGAGGCATTTTAAAAGTAATTTAGGAGCTAATGTTTTAGGTATGCAACATTTGTCACAATAAAATAAAAAAGATGTTTCAACAGAATAATTACAGTTGAACAACATGTAAAAATCAGATGATTTCTAATCTGGCCTCATTGATCTGAAATATTGAACTATGTTTGTCTCTTCACCAGATGCTGCTTGACTCACAGACAATTTCCAGCATTTTCTGTTTTATGTAAAATCTGGTCATACTACCTGTACACAGATGGCTTCACACAGTTGGCAGTACTTTAAAACAGTTCTAATAATACCTGAGTTTAAGCTACCCTAAGATCTAACCTTCTCCTTTCTGATGGCAACATCCTCATATATCTTCTAATCTATAGAATGCCAGTAACTTTAGCACACAAAGCCCACTTGCTCTTTGGTTGTTTGCTGTTGGTGACAGGAAACTGGCTCTCCCAATCTGACCCTGTCCAACTTGTGTGCTTACTTACTCTTACCAACCACCACGTTATCTGCTTGGAGATATTATCAGCTCCCACGCTGTCTTCTGGGAGATTGTACTAGTTATCACTCTGTGTTCTGGGAGATGTACAAAGCTCCCCACTCGCACAGGCTGCAATATTTTCTTAATTGTGTTCCTTCCCTTTGATTGGTCTACCCACTATTGTTTCATACAGTCTCTCAGAAGTTCCCTTTCCTCAGAAGTGTGGGTGGCACAGTGACACAGTGATTAGCACTGCTGCTTCACAGTGCCAGGGAACTGGGCTCGATTCCTGACTTGGATCACAGTCTTTGTGGAGTTCGCACATTTTCTCCATATCTGTGCAGGTTTCCTTTGGATGCTCCGGTTTCCTCCCATAGTCAGAAAGATGTGCTGGTTAGGCACATTGACCTGAACAGGCACCGAAGTATGGCGGCTGGGTGAATTCCACAGTAATTTCATTGCAGTGCCTTACTTGTGACTAATAAATAAACTTTAAAAAACTTTCATCAAACACCTTTCTGTTACTTTATAGCTCCTATATTTTAAAATCTAAACTTACCCTATAATATGATAGTGAGACTCCAAAAACAAGAAATACTAAAACTCCTTTTTCCTGGTCGTAGTATACAGTCAGGAGGATATTCTCAATATTAATGCTGAACACCATGAAGGCTCATGATATCAGGCTAACCATGAGCTGAAAACCTCGAGTTGATTATCACCTATTGCCCTTCTTCAGCTAGTGAAACACATAACAAGGTGGAGAACCTCGATGTCCATTGCCATGTGTAGCTCCGTAGCACCAAGATGACTGGGACTTTAAAAGCTGTGTCTGTTGGACTGGGCTTGGGGCAGATTGTGGGAGAATCAACAACAGGGAAAACACTTCCTGACCTTATTCTCACCATTCTAGCTCCTGTTCATGGAATTATTTGGCAGTTCATTCTCCGCTGCAAGCAAGGACAGAAAATTTGGTGCTCAGCTAAATCTCCATTCATCGCAACAGGATCAGAGAACGCCCCTGCCACCCCCACCCCATGTGAACAGCCGTAAAATTCCCCTTGTTCATAATAACATTGGTGGCAACAAACACTTGTGAAGACAGGTTGCTGTTTTCTTGCTGAGGGAATCTCCATCATATTGTATTGAAGAGGGGATGTTGCTGATGTTCCGTTTCATTTGCAACTTCCCAGAAACTGAAGCAGTCCATGCCTACCTGTAACAAGAGCTGAACAATATTCAGGCTTTGGTTGATAAGTGGTAAATAACATTTGCATCATGCAAATGCCAAGCAACGGCCACCTCCGAAATGAAAATGTCTAACCATTGTCCCTTGAATTTCAATTACATTGCCATCACTGATATGCCCAGTATCAACCTCCCAAAGAGTACCAATAAACAGAAACTTCATTGGGCCAGTCATTTAAACACTTTGACTACATAACCATATTAGAGGCCTTCAGCCTCCTCAAATTTATCCACCACATTCAAGACACAAATCAAGAGTATGATGGAATACTCTCCACTTTCTGGATGATTTAATAGGAACCTTGACATCAGCCAGGTTAAAACAACCTTCTTGATTAGCACCTCATTCATCACCTTAAACATTCACCTCCTCCGCACCATTGCACGACGGCATCAGTGTAGACCATCTATAAGGTTCACTGTTGGAAACTCACCAACAACCTTCCAAACTGACCTCTATCACCTCGGACAGTGGCAGTAATCTAAGGGAACACCTCCACTTCACTAAGCCACAAGCCAGCTGGAGTTTTACTGTCCCACCTGCCACGGGAATTGGAGCAGGCAAGAGGCGGACAATGGAAAGATTCATTGAGCTCGGGTGGAACTTTATGGTTTTGGGAAGAGCAAGGCCATAGAATCCCATCCATCATCCTGACTTGGAAATTCTTCATCATATCTTGAGATATTTTTGTGAATTGAGCGAAGGTGTTCAGAAAATTAATCCCCAGTGTATATTCTGTCTCCCTAGTGGAAAAGGGACAGCAAAACAGTGAAAACAATATGCTAAAATGGAGGAACTACAAATAAATCACAATTTCACTTGGCAAATGCATGCATTTGGGATCCTAGACAGTGGGAAGGAAGGCGGGGAATAAGGAGGTGTTACATTTCCTGTGCTGGCATAGGAAGATACCATGGGGAATAGGATAAAGTGTTGGGGTTGATGGAAGACTGGAGCAGTGTGTGCAAAGGGAGCAGTCCATTCAGAATGCTGATGGGAAGGTAGAAATGGATGAGTCTGGTAGTGGCAACATACTGGAAGTGGTGGAAATGGCATTGACTATGGAGGCTGCTGGGGGGGGAAGTGAGGTCGAGGGAATTCCTACTGTGGTATTGGGAGGGAGGGAAAGGTATGACACCCCTGCCAATCATAAGTGGGAGATCCTTGGTTGAAGACATTAAAAAATATATTGAAAACTGTGACGTGGAAGATTGCAACTTCAGACCAGATGTCAAGGCAACGAAAATCTGGAAGAATGGAATAGAACTCTTAATGGCAGAGAGTAAGAGGCAGTGTGGTCAAAGTAGCTGTGAGAATCTATAGACATGGAGCAGATATTATTCAACTATCCCTCTTATAATTATGGCTGTTCAGGATTTGTTTTTATTCCAGAAGTAAATAGCATTAAAGTTTTAAGTTAATTTATTAGTGTCACAAGTAGCTTACATTAACACTGCAACAAAGTTACTGGGGAAATCCCCCTAATCGCCACACTCCAGCACTTGTTTGGGTACACTGAGGGAGAATTTTGTTTGGCCAATGTACCTAACCAGTACATCTTTTGGAGTGTGGGAAGAATCCAGAGCACCAGAAGAAAATTCACGCAGACATGAGAAGAACGTGCAGACTCCACACAGTCAGTGACACCCCACCCAAGCTGGGTAATGAATTGGGTCCCTGGTGCTGTTGGGCTAACCACTGTGCTACCATGCCACAGATTCACACATGCATTAAGGGGCTGCTGAATTGAAGCTTTCTAAATTGCCGTCCAAATGGCCTTTAAGCATATCTAGCAGTTATAGATAGTCCTGCACAAAATCTGACTGATTGTCCCCTTTAAGTCTTGGGAAAGATAAGAAAAATTAGTGTGCCCATCTATTACATCACCTGGTCCCACAATCTTTGAATGCTGCAGATAAATGTCTAAAAGGTAATAATTTTTGCATTGCATAATGCTGCATCACTAGGCATCACATTAGAAACTCCAAGTCTTGAAGTTTTGATGATATTGCAGTTTGAATTGTAAGTAGATTCATTTTTCTCACTGCAACTTTTAACATGTTTAACTAAATTACCGACTGAATTCAATCTTATTTCATGTTTTCCCCGAATAATATTTCTCAAAAATATTGAATATAATCGATACTGTTAAATAATTTATGATCTCAGATTTGTTCTCCCAGTAAACCCGAGTAGGCAGCTTCTGTTACAGCAGTACTGAAAGACTTTGTGCTTCAGTGGTCTTCAGACAATGTTTAGGACAATTATTGTATAATCATTATTAGCCCCATTAACAGTTGTACTCACTGAAGGTTAAATGAAACCTATTATACAACTGCTTATCTAATTAAGATAGACAGGGGTATCAATTAGTCTTGTGCTACAGTGCAGAATAAGCAATATCTAAGCCAGAGCCCGATTTATATGCTGTCTATTTTTATTCATTGCCTTCTGTTCTCGTACCATTGAGGTCGCACACAAGGCTTGTATGTATGAATGATGGCCACCAGAATAAGGAAATGAGGTGACTATGACCCATTTTATGATACTTTGCTAAGATAGTCAGCTCCCAGGAGAAGGCGGATGAGATGTACCCCACCTAAAGATTAAAAGCATATTTGTATACTGAGTGGTGTTGAAAACATCAGTGTCATGCTGACCTGACCACATTTTAGTCAAAGAGTCAGCTGCTTCGCTTACATAGCACTGGTGAGTGTACAACAAGCAACTACTGATATTGCAAACATCTATCCATTCATTTACCACGGGAACATTCTTTGAGGGATTCCCTTGCGAGTTAAGTCGATGCAGGTTGTCAATCACAGTCAGCTTCTTACTTCAAGGATTTGATTTCGTGCCACGAGAACTCTGAATTGAAACAGCGCTGTCTGGTTCCAGAAATGCATCAGGCCAGCCATGAGCAGTTTTCAAAAGTTTTTTTTGCGTATGTTTCAAGAAATTGAGTTACGGCTCTGGAAACTGAACACAAGAAGTAACACGATGTTTGTTTTGATAAAATTACAGCTATAATTTCTAAAGGTTACACTTGAAGAGCAACCTTATTTTAAACAAAAGCCCAGTATTTCCCCCAGTATGCTGGCGAGTGTAGAATTCAAAGCATGCTTTTGTTCCACAGGTTTGGACCAGAAATTTCTTTGGAACTACTTAACGCTCTTAATTTAGTCAGAAGAATGGCAGAATTTTGATTGCATGTGGAAAGCTGGTCACTGTTACATTTCTGACCAAGTCTTGCAATAAAATGGGAGCTGCTCTGGGTTAATTCCTCAGGCAACTGGAAAACAGAGGTTAGGTCCATGCTAGTTGTTGAGTATACAGACACGTCTACTCATAAAGTTAAATGGTAAATGGCCCTGGCTTTCTTTGGTAGAGATGAGGGACAATGAGGCTCCTTTCCAAAGCCCAGAGTCTGAGAACTGAGATTCACAACATCTGTGGATGTAAACAGCCATCCACTGTATAACCCTGGACCCTCTGGGATTAGCAACATGTTTAAGCTCCAGCCACAAAATGGAATTAAATCAGAACTTTCCATCCCATTTTCCAACATTGTGTATCTGTTTCAGGCTCATGTTCTACAATCACTCAGCTGTTTTCCGGCGTCAGCATTGAAAAGAAAAATGTGTCAGTCACATGCGTAAGTGGACCTTTTCATTTCTGAGTTTGTTAAAGGCTCTGATGCTCCTGTTCTTCATCTTATGTTCTCGGAAAGGGAAAGGTTCTGTTTCTTCCAGCTTTCACTTGTCCCAAAGTCAGCAGCAATGTGACAAAACTGAACTTTCCTATTGCATTTATAATATTGCAGTCTCGACTTGGGATAACAATCTGAAGCTGGAGAAAATTAAATTGAAAATGCAGTGCCTGTATGCAAAGGTCAGAAAATGGAACGTTGTAGGGAGAACCGCCATAGATTGTATAACTCAACTAGGTGGACAAGACAACCCTCTGTTTTCAGTAAGTTTAAGCCCAGGCTTAGCATTTAAGTTGACCCCTAATTTCTCAGCTAACAAATACATGTTGAGTGCTATACTTGCATTAGCAGTTTGTGTCAATTTTTCAATTTGGGTATATATGTTCCTTATAATCCTTATAATAAAGGATCCAGCAAGTGATACTAGCTATTTTGATGGTAAAAAATGCATGGAAGTTCAAGACATGCCCACTTAAAGCAGACCATGCATGGTAATTGATGAATGGAAATGGGTCCTTCTGCACCAACACTGGTGGTTCACATTTTAGGCCCGATGTGTAAGTTGACTCTTATTTGTGGCAGGATTTTCAAAACTTCAACTTCCGACATATATGCCACAATTTATGATAAGCATTACGAGAATAGATGAGCACTTGAGACTGAGTCATTCAATATTTCCTGTTCGTATTGATTTCCATGGCCATTAAAACAAAAGGAAAATCTGCCATTAAAGGCAAGGTAGAAATATGTCTGGTTTCTGCTGTTCAGGCTAACATAATCTGATACGGTTCCACACAATGAAATTGATTCTGAAAATGGAGTTAAGAAGATTCTTCAGTTAGGCAGTTTGTGTTTCATTAACCTAAATCCACTGACTCACCCTGACAATGTCCAGTAGCAAAACCCAAGGGGCTGCCCAAATATTGATTCAGGCTCGCAATCAATGGATGCAGATGGGACCTAAACCTCAGCTTCTGGTAGATATAGTGCACTTTCCTTGCATGGTCAAATGAATGTCACAAGTTCGACCTACATAATGGGATGGGGATGCAGGACAATGTGTCTGTGTCAGAGTGTTATCTCTCCAGCTAGTCATTTTAAAATATTCTTATCTGTGATTGCTACAATTATCTTGGGAAGCGAGTCTCCGTACCCAGGTCTTTCTTATGTTGCTTACAAAACAATGGTTGTTTATTTCCCCCAAAGAGCTCATGCTCTCACCGGCATTGCCCTCTACTGATGTTTTGAATCCTGTTTCTTTCTTCACTTTTTAGTCTGTGGGCCTAGCTTTTTTAACTCTGCGCAAGCGAATAAATGTTGAGTGAACTCAAAACACACCCACTTTAATTCTCCATACTTCTCTTGTGTTATACATTTAGTTGTCCAGTTAAAGAAGGTTGACATTTATACTGCTTCTTTCACAACTGCAGGGTAATGCTAATATCCAATAAAATATTTTTGTCATTACCATTGCTACATCCTGGTACTGAATTCTGAACATACAGAAAGGAAAAAGTAGAAGAAAAACCTGCAGTATATCCAGTGTCCCAAGATATGCAGGTTAGATGGATTAGTCATGGGAAATGTGTGGGATTATGAGGATAGGGTGAAGGAGAAGGCCTGGGTATGATACTCTGTCAGAGATTGCGTGCAGACTCAATGGGTTGAATGGCCCCTTCTGCACTGTAGGGATTCTATGATTCCATATCTCAAATGATCTTATAACCAGTGGTTTAGTTTTGAAGCAGCATATTATATAGGGAATCAGAGCTGCTTGTTTTAGATAACAAGGTACCTTAAAAATCCTTGTGAATTATGTAACTTCTTTTTAAGAACTACTATTAATTGAGGGATGGATATTGGCTGGGGTACAGGAGTGCTCCTTACTTCAGTTAAAATAATGGGGTGGGAGTTTTATATCCAACTGAACAGACAGCAAGGACTTAGTTTAAAATCATATCCAAATGATAGAACCCCTATCAGTAATAAAATGTCAGTCTGATTATGTTATTAAATCTTGAAATGGATCCACAAATGTTTGAGTTAATAATTAATTCATGGAGTGTGATGAATATTCTGCAGTTAGTTCACAAATGTTCACTTATAAATATGAACCAAACATTTTGTTTTGTTTTAAAAAACGTAGTCATTTTTCAAATCTTCCAATGCTGCCTTTCAACTCTGAATAAGTCCTGATACGCAAAGTGACATTTCAGCAACGTTCACATGCTGTTGGCCTAAATCAATATAGATGTGTTTGCTAAGCATCAGTCCAAAATCTGGTGCCATAAGGGCTCAAGATAAATTGACATCTAATGACACAATGCTTTGTGTAAATCGAATAATAAACAGCAGGGTTTGCGTACAAGTATGGTCTCATTTAATGGATAAAAGCTAAGATTGCTGTTAGAGTTTCCATCAGAATTGCTCTTTGGCTCATTGCTTAGGGATCAAAATACACCCAAAGTAGTTGCTAAATGGGAAGTAAAGTTGTCTGTGAATAACTGCTTCAATCAGCATTACTGTCATCTATCAATCAGGCTGGATCTGCACCTCCCTTCATTGCGACATACTCTTCCTATTTTCTCTCTGTCCTGAAAAGCAGTGTAGAACAGAAAACTTGGGAGGTGACAGCCCTAATCTGACCCCATTAATGAGTGCTTATCAGTTGGAAAGCATTTTTATAGTTCACATGAGCATATTGATATGGGTCTTATTTATGGTAAGAACTCAGTAAGAATTTAGCAACACCAATTTTCAATCCAACCGATTTATTTGATAGTAAATCTGCGAGCTTTCAACACTCTCTCTGTGTCTTCGTCAGGCAAATGCAGTGTTCTGGAACTCTGGAACAAATACAGAACACTGCATTGGTGTTGCTAAATTCTTACTGAGTTCTTACCACCCCAGTCCAAGGCCGGCATCTTTACATCTTATTTATAGAGCATTGGTATCTATTAAGGGCCACTGAAAGCAAACTGCCTTTTTGATTTTATGCTACAGAATTATATTGTCTCTCTAGTTACTGTTTGTGTTCAGAGGGCAGCTTATTTATTCCATAAGGTTACCATGATTTGAGAGTTACAAGCAGTTCTTACATAGATGGGTAGCAGTGGATTTAACTCTATAAAACAAAACTGGAGTTGTTCACCACCCCTATCTACCCACCCTAAACCCAAGTAAAAACCCTTTCACCAGTGCACTTGGTTTAAAGGGATGTTTGGCAGCCTTGGCAAATATCTCCCAGTGTTATTTTCAAATACAGTTCTTTCTTACATGAGATCTGGCTTTACAGTCTCAGCGCGAAAGCTTGAAATAAGAAGCTTGTGACATTTTCTGAAAGGGAAAAGGAATATATCCTGAATGTTTAAATGACTAAAACTCCTCCAGCAGAGCAGAGAAAGTATAGGTTATAAGATGTAACTAAAATAAACATTGATACAAGAGAAAGCAAAGTCCCACCACTTTAAAATAAAAATGTATCTACCAGATTTTATAACGTCTGCAGGAAAATAATGCACACATATTTTGGACCATTGCTTCATTTATTGGCGTCTTTATATATGGAATTATTGCACTGGGCTGTGTTTGAGTACTCTGTTCAAATTGATATTGACACGGGTACATTGAGCAAATAGACAGAATTGAACTCCTAAAATGGTATGTTTTCCTCATAATATGCCAATGAAATTAAACACCAGAAGGAAAGATTAAAAGAAACCCAACCCCGATGAACAGACTAATCCAGACTCGATCAATTGAGCAATTAGCTCAGATTAGCTCAACTTGGATGACAAGCTGGAGTCCAATCTCTTGTCAATGATTTTATTTTCAGGTTGATATGCTGAGATTTAAATGAAATGGTATTTTCATGAACCAACCAAGAAGGACACAAGTGTTGGATGCCGAATTGCTACATTCTTTCAGAGAGATCACCACATCAAGGAGATTGGTATCCTATCATACACACCATGTGAATATTATCTCCTTGGCTAATTACAATCCCTAAGGAGTTAAGGAAGGAATTTTTCAGTGTTCCTCTCATCTTTCCCAGGAGATTGCAAGGCTCTGGGTGAGTGGTAAGGAAGGTATAATGGTGATACATAAACTATCATCATACTAGTGTAGGACAGGCTGGAACTATAAACAGGGACAGAATTTAATGGTCCTCTAGTGGTGATTTGCAGGAGAAGGAACTGTAAACTTCCATGGTTGGCCCTTTGTCTCCACTGACCTGCCCTAACTAGTCCAGTTTTATATTGAGCAGGCAAGTTGCAGGATGATGCATCCTCTCTCTATCTTAAGTGATCAATTAGAGGCTACTTTACGGTTGCTGCCCTCCTCATTCCAGCTTTGAGGCTGGTGGCAGCTCAGAAGCAGGGGAAGGTCTGGCAGGTCATCCTTCTCAGGCCTTATATGGAAAATTGCAGCAACCTCCTTTTCTACATTGGGTACCTCCCCGCCCCACCCCAAAGTCTGAAAACCGTTGGTGCTCCCCCCTCCTCATGTCATCCCTCATTCCTTCCGCTCCTGGTTCTCACTTGCGCTCCCTCAGGAGCCCCAAGACCCCTCACATTTATCTGCTCCTAGGGTCTAGGATTTAGAATCTGCTTGTTGTTCCAGTGCTGGTCACTGCTATTAATGGTGTTATCGGAACTTTACAGAACAGCTAGCTAAATTGTCCATCAACTAACTGCAGGGAGGATGTTTATCCTGGTGAGGAGTGAAAGCTCCATCACCACCTAATTAACATTCCTCAGAATCTTGGATGGCTTTGAGACTTGATAGATATGCATTCTCCGTCGACTCTTTGCATGGTAGGATGGAGACACCAACATCTGAAAAATCTTGCTTCAGGCCTTTTTGTTACCTCAAAATGAACACTATGAGAAACACACTATTTGGTCATATAGTTTGCAGTTTTTTGGCTGCTACATTTTCAACATTACAACAATGATTACACTTCAAAAATATTTCATTGGTTGTTAAATGCTTTGGAATCCTTAGGTGCACTGAGCATGCTAAATTCTCCCTCAATGTACCTGAACAGGCTCTGGATTGTGGCAACTAGGGGAATTTCATGGTAACTTCATTGCAGTGTTAATGTAAGCCTTTCTTGTGACCAATAAATAAACCTCAAATGTTATCAATGCAAAGCTTTATTTCATTTATCCATGGCAGTGAGAATAGATGATTAAAAATATGGAAGAATCGATAATCACACTTGAAGACACATGACATAATTTCACAGAGGAAAATTCTTGATTGTAGCAGAAACCCAACTTCCCATTCAACTAAATGATGACTTTTCAGCAAAAATCCTGTGGCTGTGATAGATAAGACTCTTGACCTCTGAAGACCCAGTTTAGAGACTGTCTACGCTTCCCACAGCCTCGGAAAAGCAGCCAGCGTAATCAAGGATCCCTTGCACCCTGGATATATTCTCTTTCAACTTGTCCCATCGGGAAAAAGATACAAAAGTCTGAGGTCATGTACCACCATGATTAGGGATAGTCAGCATGGTTTTGTGAAGGGGAGGTCGTGCCTCACAAACCTTATTGAGTTTTTTGAGGAGGTGACCAAAGAGGTAGATAAGGGTAAGGCAGTTGATGTAGTGTATATGGATTTTAGCAAAGCGTTTGATAAGGTTCCCCATGATAGGCTACTGCAGAAAGTGCAGATGCATGGGATTGAAAGTGATTTAGCAGTTTGGATTAGGAATTGGCTAGCTGATAGAAAACAGAGGGTGGTGGTTGATGGGAAATATTCAACCTGGAGTGCAGTTACAAGTGGTGTACCTCAAGGATCTGTTTTGGGGCCACTGCTGTTTGTCATTTTTATAAATGACTAGATGAGGGTGTAGAGGGTTGGATTAGTAAATTTGCTGATGATACCAAAGTGGGGGGAGTTGTAGACAGCGAGGATGTATGTTACAGTTTGCAGAGGGACATAGATAGGTTGCAGAGCTGGGCTGTGAGGTGGCAAATGGAATTCAATACGGATAAGTGTGAGGTGATTCACTTTGGTAGGAATAACAGGCATATGAAATATAGGGCTAATGGAAGGACCCTTAATAGTATTGTCGAGCAGAGGGATCTTGGGGTACAAGTACATAGCTCTTTGGAAGTTGGCACCCAGGTTGATAAAGTTGTTAAGAAGGCGTACGGTGTGTTAGCTTTTATTGGTAGAGGGATTGAATTTAGGAGCCGTGAGGTTATGTTACAACTGTACAAAACTCTGGTGCGGCCGCACTTGGAGTATTGCGTACAGTTCTGGTCGCCGCATTATAAGAAAGATGTGGAAGCATTGGAAAGGGTGCAGAGGAGGTTTACCAGGATGTTGCCTGGTATGGTGGGAAGGCCTTATGAGGAAAGGCTGAGGGACCTGAGGTTATTTTCATTAGAGAGAAGAAGGTTACACGGTGACCTAATTGAGGCGTATAAGATGATCAAAGGACTGGATAGGGTGGATAGTGAGAGCCTTTTTCCTCGGATGGGGATGACCAACACGAGGGGACATAACTTTAAATTAAGAGGTGGTAGTTATAGGACGGATGTCAGAGGCAGGTTCTTTACACAGAGGGTGGTGAGGGCGTGGAATGCCCTGCCTGCAGCAGTTGTGGACTCGCCTACTTTGGGGGCATTCAAATGTTCGGTGGATAGGCATATGGATGATATTGGAATAGTTTAGGTTAGAGAGTCCACTGGCCGGCGCAACATCGAGGGCCGAAGGGTCTGTACTGCACTGTAATGTTCTATGTTCTATGTTCAACCAACTGAAGAACAGCTTCTTTCCTGATGCTGTCAGACTTTTGAAGGGCCTACCCTGCATTATGTTGATCTTTCTCTATATCCTAGCTATGGCTGTATTCTGCATTCGCTTGTTTCCTTCTCTACGCTCCATCTGTATAGTGCGCAAGAAACAATACTTTTTACTATACTAATACATATGACAATAATAAATCAAATCAAATCAATAAATTCAGACATTTTGCAGTGGCTACATTGAGAAATGGTAATCTAGGTTTTGAAAGGTTCAAGTTGAAAATAGGTTAGAAATCTAAATTTGGAAAGGACTTTCTCTTAAGATGCTACCTCAAGGATGGCCCTCTTGGTATCAACCTCAAATCAAAGTAAACATAACAAGAAAGATTCAATGCTCCAAGCTATGGAAGATGACTTCAGTATACCCTAACATGGCTAGCAATGAACTGGTTAAATAGTTCATTTTAAAAGGAGGGTTGGATATGTTCAGTATACTGCTGATCTTTCATTACTCTCAAGGCTACTGAACCTCTGAATGTTCTCTGTGTGAGGCGATAAGTACCAGGTGGCCAGCAACATGACAGTGTAATCATCTGAAAGTCAGTGAGGAGATAAAACGCTGCACTTTATTTACTGGCATTTCAACCATTTCATGACTTTCCAGAAATGTGCACTGTACAATAAACATAAAAAGGTTATATGGTAGCTGAATACATACTGCCTTTATAAAATATATATATTTTGTTTACTCATTCTTGGAATGTGGGCGTCTCTGTCAAAGCCTTCATTTATTGCTCATCTCTAATCGCTCTTGCAAATGTGGTGGGAATGCCTTCTTGAACTGCTGCAGTCCATATGGAGTAAATACACTCACCGTGTTAAATATAAATATACTTAAATAACATGTATATAAATGATTCTGACCTCTGTACTGACCCCGGCTACAGTATGATCTTGGTACAGATCTTGGTTACTCTGTGAAACACGATGGTAACTCTCAGCTATTCTTTTATGCTTCTCCCCATCCTATTCTTCACTCTCCCACACACTCCTTCATAGTCTGTAGAAATCTTGGACATTGTCCAGATAATTCTCCATGATCTTCCCTCTGTTGCTGACCATCATAGCATCTTTTCAGCCACAATGCTGAAATAAAAACCATCAGGAAACAAGCATTCCAAATCAACTTGTTCAACTAAACCATTCAAAATTCCATACATAAGTCAACTAGTCATCCCTGTGCATTCCCTTATTGATCATCCTTCATGTGGCTTTTCTTGAATTAGTGCTCTGACGCTACTCTCAGTTTCTACACTGCCATTCATGAAATACTGCTGACTTCTCAATGGAGTGATTGTAGAGAACTTTACAGAAAGACTTGGAGCGGCCCTGGGCCTAGAAGGCCTAGCCTCAGACTGTACCAGCAGCAGTGCCTGGGTTGGCTGAATTCCATCTCAAAGGCACTGCTGTGGCAACAGTGGTAAGGCGAATGCGGTCATTCTGAGAGAGGACAGTTGGTTTATGCTCCATGGATCTACCACCAATCCCCGAGTACTGTGCATGAGCAGAGGTTGCTATACTGCTTTGACACCCTGCAAACCGCATTCAGTAGTGATATCAACAGCCACAATGACAACCAGTCTGAACTTGCCTGACCTCAGTCTGAGCTTCCACTGCAATATTCAGATAGAAACTAGAAGCAGAAGGAGGCTATTTGGTCCTTCGAGCCTGCTCAGTCGTTCATTTTATAGAATCATATAGTGCAGAAAGAGGCCATTCGGCCTATCGAGTCTGCACCAACCACAATCACACCCAGGCCCTACACCCCTATCCCTACATATTTTATGTGCTAACCTTTCTAACCTATGCGTCTCAGGACACCAATTTTAGCGCAACCAATCAACCTAACCCACACATCTTTGGATCATGGGAAGAAACCGGAGCACCCAGAGGAAACCCATGCAGTCACGGGGAGAATGTGCAAACTCCACACAGATAGTAACCAAGCTAGGAATCAAACCCACATCCCTGGAGCTGTGAAGCAGCGGTGCTAACTACTGTGCCACGTGCCGCCCCATTTTGATCATGTCTGATCATCAAATTCAATATTCTGAACCCATTTTCCCCCATGTCCCTTGATTTCTTTTGCCTCAAGAGATACATCTAATTTTTTTCTTGAAAACAGACAACATTTTAGCCTCAACTACATTCTGGGGTATAAATTGGGTGGTTTCTGCTTGAGCTAAACTGCAAGATGAGACATCAACCTTTAGACACTGGGTCATGAGTGGGTTCACAAGTGTGCTGTTGAGTTGGCCAATATTTTCCCAATGGAGAATAAAATCTTGTCCAAGGTTTATACTGGATTCCTGTGCTTCTTTGGATAGTGATGATAGAGTTTATAGCAGGTCTATCAGTGCAGCAAGCATTTCTATTAAATCTCTTGTCTAAGTCCCCTGCAGCAAAAGCTATGTACAATCTCACTCTCAGAATGTTGCCCCAGCCTTAGCTGCAGGCCATGTGATACCTCACCACATGTAGGTGCTGTCTCCATGCTATTTCTAAGGTATGCACAGTACTGGAAACTGTGAATGGTAAAGTGAGTTGTAGAGTTTCATCATCGTCAGTCTCTCCTTCCGCTTCTCTTTGCACCTTACACTCCTTTATCACTGTCTGACCAGCTGGGTGATATTGTGTATGTGAAAGGCACAAGGATAGAGTTACAGTGAAGGAAAGTGGGGCAGGAATAGAAAGCAAGAGGCACATGCTTATTCCATCTGCATTTTCCAAACCAGAAGAGTTGTGGGGGTGAGGAAGTGGGATGTGTGAAGGATGATTACATCGGAAAATACCATCATCCTCAACCCCATCCACTGGCCGCAAATTCAGTCACGACCATTGCAATGATATCCCACAAAGTCTCTACATCAGGATAGGAAAGTACAACCATGTGTGCCTCCCCCTGGTTAGCTGCTGCTGTTTGTGGTTATGCACCACCTTGTCTTGTAAGAAGGAGGGAAGTATGTGAGTCAGTGTGACACAACATGTCATGATCATTGCCTGTCATGTGTGAATAATTCTTAATGTGTGCAAGCTACAAAATATGGATAAATAACTTTCAGCAGTGCTAAGTGTGTGAGACACGAGTGTGTGAGGTTTGAGTTGTGGTTGGTAGAGATTGTTGGTAGGTGAGTGAAATCAGTGTGGTGAATTGGGCAGCTTATGATGCTAGTAGTACAAGTAAGTGCAATATGAATGTTCAGATGCATTCATTGAACTTTTCCAGCCATCTGAGACTGTTGAAACTCTGCTCCAGGTCCTTGTGGCTACACTGCTGGAATTGACAGTGAAAATTATCTATTCTCAGTGCTTTCACTGTCTGTCTGCCGAGGCCTCCTTGGTTCACAATGAAGAGTCGATCATTCTTCTATTGTCCACCTCCAGCAAGAAGACTTCCAGTGCTGCATTGGAGACATTTGGAGTACGCTTCCTGCCCGATCATGCCACTTTAATGCCTTCCTAAGCTCAAACTGATTTCAAGTATAACTTCCAGCATCTGCTTCAGTCACAACACACCTCCCCTTTAAGAGCTGCCGGCTGACTTTAAGAAGCAGAGGTTGAACTCAAGATAGTCTCTTAGTTTTGTACTCCTGCTGAGGCGTACAGATGCACAGGTAGTGCACAGAGTGCAGGGTGCACATAATAATCATTAAAATAAATAGGTAGCACTAAGTTTCCAGGCTGGCTGTATCAACAGCAATGGGGACATTTTAATTGCATGTCACAATCTCCCCCGCCTAGTTTCAGTCAAATTTTGACCCCATGTCCTCTGGCCATGCCTGTTAACAGGAAGAATTACACTATTGCACAGCCTTCAGTTGCTTCCATTTTGTTGAACATTCACATTAGGTGCCAACCTTGGCTCAGTTGTAGTATTGACTTGTCTCTCAATCTGATGGATTTGGGCACAACTCAAGGTCCAGACACTTGAAATCAGAGGGGATCATTCTTATTATGATTCCAGGTGAAAAACTGGAATATGTGGTTAGGATACTCATTATTAACCCACCAATGTCCTGGTGTTCCTTTCCACTGAAGTTGAACACTCATTAAACACCCATCTAATGGTCCTTGGCAGATGAATAGTTCACAGCCAATAAGGTTTTGCTAGTTCTCTGTGTCATGACAATGAAGGAAAAACCTCCAAATTATATCTGAAATGGTGGACTTTGAATATGATCAGAGATTTTTTTTCAATGGGCACATAAGCTGCAGGATGATTCTATCTGGGACAATGGAATCCCACTTTATTGCCGGTTAAGCAACACATCCTTCAAAACACATCCAGAAGCTAGTTGCTGTTTCTGGTGGGGACAAAAGGGCATAGTGGCCATCTCATCAAGAGATTTCCTGTGTAATGCCTAGAGGGATTTGGTGGATTCACCTTCCCATTTGAAATTTACAAAGAATGGGTAGAAAGGTTGCCTCAGGCTATCTATTGGTTTGTGCGCTCTGTGAGAACACATGTTGGAAGATGGACACAGAAATAATTATAGTACTTCTATAATATTATAATTATAGTAATCCTGCAATTATCATTTTTTTCAGGTATCTGTCTCTCTCTCTCTCTTTCTCAAAACAGGTTGTGAAATCAACATGAACACTAATCATTTATTTGGAAAAGACTTTGAACTTGTGAAAAGTCACATGCTGAGACAGCCATGTCTTCTTGGCCACTTTAAAGGAATAGCTAGAAGTTGTTTGCAATTAACTCCAGCAAAGTCATCAAAGTAAGTTGCAGGACATTTGGTAACCTATGTATGCAACCTATTCTGTTCACCAGAAACCAACTTCCTAGAAATTCAATGAAAGAATGCTACGAACTCGTCACAGTACAAGATCCTGACTTCAAATTTAACTGATCAAAACTATTAAATACAGTACTGACATATGTGAGAAACTGAAGTTTATAAATCAGACTGTGGTAACTGTAACCCCAAAAATGCATTACCTCATTGGTATCTGATCTTTGTGTGTGAATGTGTGTTAGAATGAGTATGCAAGCTGTTGCATTAAATTTAGGTAAGTGTGAGAATAAATAAGCCCTTTATTTTTAAAAGTGCAGACCTGCAGAGAAAAGCCTGGGAACTACAGGCCAGGGCCTCACATCTGTGGTGGGTAATTTGTTGGAAGGTATTCTGAAAGATGGGATCTACAGGCATTTAGAGACACAAGGACTGATTAGGGACATATGGCTTTGTGGGTGGAAAATCATGTCTCACAAATTTGATTGAGTTTTTTTTGAAGAGATAATCAAGAAGGTAGATGAGAGTAGTGCAGTTGATATTGTCTACAAGAATTTTAGCAAGGCCTTTGACAAAGTACCACATGGTAGGTTTTTGCATAAGGTTAAATCTCACGGGATCCGGGGTGAGGTAGCAAAATGGATACAGAATTTGCTTGATGACAGAATAGGGAGATGCTGGCATTGGACTGGGGTAAACACAGTAAGAAGTCTCACAACATCAGGTTAAAGTCCAACAGGTTTATTTGGTAGCAAAAGCTAGTGGCTTTGTAGTGTTGTGAGACTTCTTATTGATGACTAAAGCCAGAGGTTGGTTGTAGAGGGTTGTTTTTCAAACTTGAGGCCTGTGACCAGCAATGTGCCTCAGGAATCAATGCTGGATCCAATGTTATTTGTCATTATATTAATGATTTGGGTGAGAATATAGGAGACATGGTTAGTAAATTTGCAAATGACAGTTTTCAAGATTGATGTCAAAGTGGATAGTAAAGAAATTTATCTCAAACTGCAATGGGATTTTGATCAATTGAGCCAGTGGGTTGACAAATGGCAGATGGAATTTAATGTAGACAAATGCAAGGTGATGCATTTTGGTAGTTGAACCAGGGCAGGACTTGCTCAGGTAATGGTAGGACAATGGAAAGAGTTACAGAACAAAGAGATCTAGAGGTACATCTCATAGTTCCTTGAAAGTGGAGTCACAAGTGGACAAACTGGTGAAAAAGACATTCAGCATGCTTGGTTTCATTGGTCAGAACAGTGAATTCAGGAGTTGGGAAGTCTTGATGAAGTTGTCTAAGACATTGGTAAGGTCACACTTGAAATGCTGTGTACATTTCTGATCACCCTATTATTGAAAGGATATTATTAAATTGGAAAGAGTGCAGAAAAGATTCACTAGGATGCTACTGGGACTTGATGATTTGAGTTATAAGGCGAGGTTGGATTGACTGGGACTTTTTTCTCTGAAGCATAGAAGGCTGAGGGGTGATCTTGTGGAGGTCTATAAAATATTGAGGGGCATAGATCAGCTAGATAGTCAATATCTTTTCCCAAAGGTACAGTAGTCTAAAACTAGAGGGCATAAGTTTTAGGTGAGAGGGGAGAGAGGGGCAATTTTTTCACATAACGCATGGTGAGTGTCTAGAATAAGCTGTCAGAGGTAGTAGTAGAGGTGGGTACAACTTTGTCTTTTAAAAAGCATTTAGATAGTTACTTGGATAAGATGGATATAGAGCGACATGGACCAAATCAGGCAATTGGAACTAGCCATGAGGTTTAAAAAAAAGAGCGGCATGGACAAGTTGGGCCAAAGGGCCTGTTTCTATGCTGTAAACCTCTACAAGCTCTATGGCTAATAAAAGCTTACTGCTGAATTATTTAATTGGGTCGCACACTCCAAGCATTAAAAAAAACCACACCTTCTTCATACAAAGTATATTGATTGTGGGGAATATGAGAATACATACTCTCTGTCCAAGACACACATATTATCTTTCCTATCTTTAAGAAAGGGAACAAGGATAGTCCAGGAAATTACCGACCAGTGAGTCTGACTTCAGTGGTTGGTAAGCTGATGGAGAGGCTTCTGAGGGATAAGATTTATGAACATTTGGAGAAGTTTAGACTGATCAGAAATAGTCAGCATGGTTTTGTCAAGGGCAGGTCATGCCTTACGAGCCTAGTTGAGTTCTTCGAAAATGTGACTGAACACATTGACGAAGGAAGAGCGGTGGACGTGGTGTACATGGATTTAGCAATGTGTTTGATGAGGTCCCCCATGCAAGGCTTCTGGAGAAGGTGAGAGGGCGTGGGATCCAAGGGGCTTTGGCCTCGTGGATCCAGAACTGGCTTGCCAGCAGAAGGCAGAGGGTGGTCGTGGATGGGTCTTGTTCTGCATGGAGGTCGGTAAACAGTGGACTGCCCCAGTGATCTGTTCTGGGACCCCTGCTGTTTGTCATTTTCATAAATGACCTGGATGAGGAATTGGAGGGATGGGTTAGTAAGTTCGCCGACGATACAAAGGTCGGTGGTGTTGTGGATGGTCTGGAGGGATGTCAAAAGTTGCAGCGGGACATAGACAGGATGCAAGACTGGATGGAGAAGTGGCAGATGGGCTTCTGCCACTTGATAAATGTGTAGTGGTCCATTTTGGCAGGAATAATGGGATGAAGGAGTACAATATAAGGGGTAGGAGTCTTAGCTGTGTTGTAGAGAAGAAGAATCTTGGGGTCCGGGTCCATAGGACTCTTAAATCGGCCTCGCAGGTGGAGGAAGTGGTCAAGAAGACATATGGTGTACTGGCCTTCATTAATCGAGGAATTGAGTTTAGGAGTCAGGAGGTAATGATGCAGTTCTATAAGACCCTTGTCAGACCCCACTTGGAGTATTGTGCGCAGTTCTGGTTGCCTCACTATAGGAAGGATGTAGAGGCTTTTGAGAGAGTGCAGAGGAGATTTACAAGGATGCTGCCTGGATTGGGAGGCAGGCCTTATGAAAATAGGTTGAGGGAGCTGGGACTCTTCTCACTGGAGAGACGTAGGTTGAGAGGCGACCTGATAGAGGTTTATAAAACGTTGAGAGGAATAGATAGGGTGGACTCTCAGAGACTATTTCCCCGAGCTGAAATGGTCACTATGAGAGGACACAGATTTAAGGTGCAGGGAAGCAAATACAGAAGGGATGTTAGGGGTAAGTTTTTCACTCAGAGGGTGGTGAGTGAATGGAATCGGCTGCTATCGGATGTGGTTGAGGCCAACTCGCTGGGGTCTTTTAAAAGACTTCTGGATAAATATATGGAAACGAATGAGATAGGGGGTTATAGATAGGTCTGTGGATTGGTAGATATAGATGTGATCGGCGCAACTCATGGGCCGAAGAGCCTGTTTGTGCTGTATTGTTCTATGTTCTATGTTCTATTATGCAGAACTGCCTAACATAGAAATGGTGATTTTTTTTCACTTACATTAGCCAGGAAAAGAGAGGAGTAATGGATTCCATAGCACCATCAACACAAAAAACATTAAACAAGCATAGGCCATTAAATCCCTCAAGGCTATGTTGCCATTCAGTTAGCTTATGGTTGATTTATACTGCAACTCAATTATCACCTTTTCTAGGTGGTGTAGTACTATTATCATTGTACTAGTAATCCAGAGCCCAGGGTAATGCTCTGGGGGCCGAGGTTTAAATCCCACAATTGCAGATAGTCACACTTGAATTCAATAAAAACATCTGGATTTAATAGTCTAATGATGACTGTGAAACCATTGTCAATTGTTGTAAAATCCCATCTGGTTCACTAATGTCCTTTAGGGAAGGAAATTTTCCATCCTTACTGGTCTGATCTACATGCGATACCAAATCTACAACGAATGTGATTGATTCTTAGCTGCCCTCTGAAATGGTCCTAGCAAGGCTTTCAATTCAAGGACAATAAGGTTAGCCAATAAATACTGGCCTAGCCAATGATGCTTCCATTCCAAAGGAGTAAAAACTTTTCATTGTCCAAGCAGGCAACAAAAGTCCATTGATTTTAGTCCTGAAATGTTCACTTAACACGGCATCACATGTATGGAAGTGAGAGCTCCAGAAACCTATGATTCTTTTGCATGAACAAGTGGTTCCTGATTTCATTCCCAAAAAACCTAGTTATAATAATATTATATCCTCTTATTTCAAACTCTCCCATCAGAAGGTTGATCCATTTGAAATTATTTATTGCAATTTCTAGACATTTCGGAGATGTTGCCAACAACACCTAACTATTGTTTAGCTGAGATATGCAGTAGTGGAAAGTTAGTATCTTCTGTACAACTTGTTTTGACTTTCTCTATCCACCCTGATTCAGTCTTCCCTTGACATTCATGCACTTTTAGCAAGAGTAACTATTTGACTAGAGACTAAAATGAAATCTTGAGTGGAAAAATTTCCTCCTTCCTAGCTGGCACTTTGGTCATGAATTGCATGTGACTAGCATCCCATGAGCAGTTACTAGCTGGCTTAACCCTGGTTAGCACTGAGGAAGAAATCAACCAAAAGAAAAATTGTGATTTTTATACGATAAACATTTTGTTAACATCACCACTGATCACACTTATGGAAAAGTATTGGAAGCTACATTTTGGAAGGAGCAGTACAAGAAGCTACCACAGATGTCTTAGTCTATATGACACATTATGCTACTTATTCTCCCCGTGCTTGCATGGGTTTTCTCCGGGTGCTCCGGTTTCCTCCCACATCCCAAAGATGTGCTCTTAGGCTAATTGTCTCAAATTTGGTTTTTAATCCATAGATCTATAAACATAGATAGGGATCACGGGTAGAGGTGGGAACATTGGGGTGGTGGCGCGGGCTCGTTGGGCCGAAGGGCCTGTTTCCCATGCTGTTTTGTTCTTTGTTGTTTAAACTTAAGAATCGTATCTGCTCAATCATCAGAAGTAGCAATATTGTGAAAAATTGAATTAGGTCAGACGATTGAAGTGAACTAGCAACTTCAGTTTCCTGACCTGGGGCCCATACAACACTTCCTGACTTCTGCTACTTTATAGATTGACATTTGCTAAAGGCATTCAGAGAGTTATCTTCATGCTTAATGTATTCCTCCTGCGTGAAGGTCAATTATAGGTTACCTACTTTGTGTCAATTAGCTCAGTAAAGGTTACATGTTTTTTGCTGAATGTAGGTTACTGTATTGAATGTTCATCCACATATGCGCTTTTCAAATCTTAGATAGCGATGACAGCAATGTGCTCAACAGAATCAAATATGAATGATTGGCCAATAGATCATTGAAATTCCACACAATAGACTGTGAAACTATGCGGTTTTAATTCTTTCCAGGACGTGAGTTATATAGAACACATCCAGCTAAGTGGATGTGTTAGGAACATGGTGATGTGTGGGAAATAGAGATATGGGAAAATAAGTTTGGGTGCTGAAATGAGAGATGGCGATTGGGGAATTTTGTAAGGGAAATGGATATAGGATAGATGAGGGTGAGGAAAAGGTAGATAGGAAGATAGAAGAGTGGATTAGAAAGATGAATAATATGGAGGAAAGGAGATATTGGAGGAATGTAGAAAAATGGCAGGGCGAGATGGTCCTTCGGAAAGTCAGTGCAGACATGATGGGCCAGATTGCTTCCTTTGCACTGTAGGGATTCTATGGTTCTAAATAATGCTAGTGGAGACAGGAATTTGGCAAAACAGGAAATCAGAAGAGAGAACAAGAAACAGGGAGAGAGAAGAGGAGGGATTTATGTCAGAAGCAAGGGAAAGACAAAGCAGGGGGAAGTGAGGCATAGGAGAGGATCAAAGTGGAGAGAGAGGAAGGATGAGGTGGGGAGAGGGAAAGAAAAGAAAAAAAGTGGGGGAGTAGTGAAAGAAGGGACTGGTAAGAGAGCACGGAATGGTAGGACAAAGGAGGTGGGCAAGACAGGATAGCAAGAGAGAACAGGAGGGGTTGAAAAGAGGGGAAGAGAGGAGATTAGAGGAAACAGGGGAGGTAGTAGGAAAGAAGAGAGAGCTGTGATGAGAAGGTAATGAAAGGAAAAATGGAGAGATGGGGAAACAGAGTCTGAGAGGAGAGGGGAAGAGGAGAGGAGCGAGGGAAATGAGAGGGAAGAGGAAAGACAGAAAGAAATGGGAGGAGAGAGGGGAAAATGGAAGGGAAAGGAGGATGAACAGAAATAGGATGGGGGAAGAGAGAGAGAGAGATGAGGGGAGCAAAGGAGAGAGTGGAAATGAGAGGGAAGAAGAGGGAAGAGAAGTGCAGAGAGATTGAAGAGTGGTGGGAAAGGGTTAGAGAGAAGGAAGGAGAGGGGAGAGAAGAGGAGAAAGGAGAAGACAGGAGGAGGGCAGAGTGTAGAATGTAGAGGAGATAAAACAGGAGAAGAGAGCAGATGAAAAATTAGAAAATGAAATGATGGCGGGGGTGGAAATAGCAACCAAAATGCATTTGTTTTAAAGTCTCTGTTTTCATGTTCAGCTTATTTTTGAGCTTGTTGAACTAAGGACTGTGGCAAGTTGTTATTTGGTACATGAAGCACGCAGAGTTCTTCCTGGCATCTTTCCAGTGTGGTTTCCTGGTTCCAGTAATATAGGGAGCTCACTATGGCCCCAGGTCACTTCCAACAGTAAATAAATACACATTCTGAACTGTAATCACCGCACAGTGACAAAGCCTCTCAGTTACTCACTTTTGTAATAAAAAATAAAAATAAACAAATTGCTGTGAGCAATAGTAGACCCAGTGTGAGAAAATTGATTCACAAGGTGACTAAATCCTCTGTTCCACATCCAGAATGTGTTATTGTATCAGTCATGTGTTTTATTGCCAGGGGAAGGCCCGTACACACAGTGTCCCAGCCCTTGCTAGGGTTGCCTATGTGAGCCACACAAAAATCAATTTAGAGATTCACACCTTGCTGTTCAAATCCAACTTTCCTTCCCGTCGTCCCCTCGCTCTGTCAATCCGCCATCTTAGTCATATCCCTCCCTCTTTTGGCAATCTGCTTCAGAACCATGTCCTGAAACTATGCTCTTCAAACCCCAACTCTCAGCAGCAAGCTGTTCTAGTTATATCCTGATACTGCAACCCTCTTAGGATCAAAGAATCATAGAATCCCGACAATATAGAAAGAGCACATTCTGCCCATCAAGACTGCACCGCCAAAAATCCCACTCAGACTCTAACCCTACGTAATTTACTCTGCTAGCCCCCCTGACAGTAAGGGGCAATTTAGCTTGGCCAATCCACTAAATCTTTTGGACGGTGGGAGGAAACCAGAGCACTGGGGAAGGACGTGCAAACTTCACATAGTCACCCAAGGCCAGCTGTGAGGCAGCACTGTGCCATCAAAGAACATAGGCTGCTCTCCTTTTTGAGGGGGAGAACTGACTGGTGGTGATTTAATCTGAGGGTCACCACACCTCAGGCAAGGGCCAAAGTTGAGAAGACAATGCATTCAAAAATAACCTCAATTGGTACAGGAATTGAACCTGCGTTGTTGCCGTTGCTCTGTATCACAGATCAGTCGTCCACCCAACAGAGCTAACAAGTCTCTTATTTCCAGGTTCAATTGAGGCATTCAAGTGGACATTAGATAATTACTTAAATGGAAACAATGTGAAAGGGTACTGGGAAGAGTGGAGAATGACACAAAGTCATGATGCTGGTTTGGCAAGCCAGTGCAGACACAAGGGGTCAAATGGCCTCCTTTTGCACCATAACAATTAGGTGATTCTGATGAGATGGGGAGAGAGCTGAGGAGGGAGGAGCAAGGAGCTGATGGGAATGAGAAGAGCCAAAATGTGTGGAGAAAGAGATGTGGCAGGGGAGCTGGAGAGGAAGGGAAGAACTAAGGAATGAGAGCGCATGGGAAAAGACTATAAAATGCTGCGAGTGGGCAGATTCTTAGGTTGGGAAGGGAGGTGGGTGAAGACAAAGGCAATGAGTTGTAGCAGGAGAGAAGGTGGGAAGGAGAGATGATTAGGAGGGAAAAGGAGAGGAGTGAGTTCACAGTGTATTCACTGAACAGTCAAGAATGACTCAGAGCTAGAGTTCTGCTGAGGATCTGCCAGCACTGAAACACGCAACTTCTAATTCATCGGAGCAACTTGCATCGGCCATAGAGAACAAGCAGTGTCTTAATGTGTTCTCTTTTGTCCTTCCAGGAGAAACAGGCTCAATGTGCCCAGGAAAGGCCCAAGATGAGAAAAGGAGTTCCATATCAGCAAATTACCATGGAAGAGGGAGCCATGAACATTACCTGGGTTGATGATCATAAGCAAGAAGAGGAAGTTGCAATGGATTTCTATAATAGGAATGGTGATTAGAAAGGACAATGTGTTCATTAGGAGGATTATATTGCACACCATTCCTCTGACAGCATCACGATGATTGAGTTTTACCGGGAATACTCAGCTCCTGCTCCTGAGGATCCTTCGCATGATCTCTTCTTGTGTCTTCCACAGATGCAGACATCAAGCCAAGAAGAACAATTGCCTCAGTATCACCCATCCAAGCACAGACACTCCTTTTTTTAATGTTTATTTGTTAGAAAGCCTGCATTAATACTACAATGAAGTTATTCTGATAATTCCCTACTCGCTTCATTCCGGTGCCTGTTTGGGTACTCTAAGAGAGAATTTGGCTGGCCAAAGCACCTAACTAGTATGTCTTTCAGACTGTGGGAAGAAACTGGAGCACCCGGAGGAAACCCACGCAGACACGGGGAGAATGTGCAGACTCTGCACAGACAGTGACCCAAGCTGTGAATTGAACCATTGCTAACCACTGTGCCATTATGTTGCCCCACAGCTGGCAACAAGCACCATCACACCTCACAAGTGCACTGTCCACCAGCCAAGGACCAATCAGTTAGGTGTGTTCTTACGCACAATCAGACAAATTGGCACTATGTGATGACAACAGCATGATTGATCAGAGGAGGTGAGAGAGGCAGAGGCACGTTGTGGGTAGTTCTGCTTGGAGAATGGAGGGCAGACATAGTGCTGTTCAGCTGGGCACAGGTAGAAAACATGGGGAGACATTGGAAAGGATTCTCTACCAAAACTAGCAGCAATATATGTTTCCACATGTCAAAGTTCTCTGTAGTGACAAATGGGCAAGCTGGCTCTACCACCTTTGAGGCCATAACTGAAATATTGTATAGAAATGGTCAAGAGCTGAGGCTCTCATTTTGGTCAAAGCATTAACTGATTTACTGAGGTGCCTTCTTCCTGTAGTTGTGCATGTTTTGTCTCCATCTAAGCCCCATATAAATATTGACACATGAAGCAAGACTGGTGAAACCTAGAGTCATAGAGATCAACGGCACAGGAAAAGCTCATTAGATCTGCACCAGTCAAAGACAAGTCACCTAACTATTCTAATCCCATTTTCCAGCACTTGGTCCATAACCTTGTCTGCCTTTATGCAAGTAAATACATCTGAATACTTAAGTGTTATGAGGGTCTCGGCTACCACCACACCCTTTCAAACAGTGAGTTCCAGACTCCCAGCACCTTCCATATGAAAATGTCTTTTCTCACATCTTCTCTAAAGATTCTGTCACTTATCTTAAATCTATGTCCCCTAGTCATTAACCCCTCCCCAAGGAGAAAAGTTTTTCCTGTCTATTTTTATCTATGTCCCTCATAATTTTATACATCTAACTTCTGTACCCCCACAATCTCCTCTGCTCCAAGGAAAACAACCCCACTCCATCCAATCTCCATTTATAACTAAAATTCTCCATCCTGGGCAACATCTTGGGAAATCTCCTCTTCACCCTTTCCAATTCTATCACATCTTTCCTATAATGCAGAAGTGCACACAATACTTTAGCTGTGGATAACCAAAATTTTATATTGTTCCAGCATAACCTCCCTGCTCTTAAACTCAGTGCCTTGGCTGATAAATTTGATTTGATTTGATTTATTATTGTTAAATATATCGGGATACAGTGAAAAGTATTGTCTCTTGCACATACTTTCACAGAGTACAAGGGAAGAAGGAAACAAAGAATGCAGAACATTATGCTACAGTCATAGGCGTAGAGAAAGATCAAATTACTATCAACTGCATTCAAAAATCTGATGGCAGCATGATTTTTGCAGCAGCTGTTCTTGAGTCGGTTAGTACGTGACCTCAGACTTTTATATCTTTTTCCCAATGTAAGGTAGAAGAGAGAACGTCGTGGAGTCCTTGATTATGCTGGCTACTTTTGAGGCAAGTATACCATATCACTTCTTAACCACTTTACCCATCTGTCCTGCTACCTTAAGGGACTGGTATACATGATCATTAAATTCCCCTGATTCTTGGTGCTTCCCAATGTCCTGTTAGTCATCATGTTTTCTCTTGCCTTGTTTGTCTGCCCTTGTTTGTTTGTTACGTCACACTTTTCTGGATTGAATTCCATTTGCCACTGATCAGTCCATCTAACCAGCCTATCTATATCCTCCAACAATCTAAAGCTATGCTCCTGACAATTTACAGCTCACCGATTTTCATACCATCCACAAAACTACTGATCAACCCTCCCACATCACATCTAAATCATTTATATAAACTACAAACAGCAAAGACCCCGTTGCTGATCTCTGTGGGATCCCAACTGGATATAGTCTTCCAGTTCCAAAACATCCCTCAAACATCACCCTCTCCTTCCTGCCACTCAGCCAATTCTGGATCCAATTTATCAAATTTCCCTAGATCTCATGGGCTCTTACCTTTGCAATCAGTCTCCCATGCGGGACTTTGTCAAAAGCCTTGCTGAAGTCTAAGTAGGCCATGTTAATTGCATTGCCCTCATCTACACACCTGGTCACCTTTTTGAAAAATTCAATCAAATTGGTTAGACATGACCTCCCCTTAAAAGAACATGCTGATTGTTCTTGATTCATTCCTATCTCTCCAAATGCAGATTAATTTTATTTCTCAGAATTGCCTCCAAAAGCTTCTCTACTACTTAGGTTAGACTGACTGGCCTGTAGCTTCCTGGTTTATCTCTTCCTCTCATCCTGAATAACAGTACCATATTGGATGTCCTCTGGTCCTCCGGCATCTCTCCTGTGGCCAGAGAGGAACTGAAAATTATTGCCAGCACCCCTATTTCCTCCCTTGTCTCATTCAACAACTTGGGATATATTTCATCTGGCCCTGGAGATTTATCTATTTTTTAAGCCTTCCAAATCTCTCAGAACCTCTTCTCTGTCTATGCTAATTCATTTAATTGTATCCCAATCCTTCTCCCTGATTACTATACTCTGCATCATCCCTCTCACTAGTGATCACTAACACAAAGTATTAATTTAGAACTCCATCTAAACCTCCAGAGATTACCACCCTGGTCCTTAATGCATCTTATTATTTCCTTGGTTAACCTCATGTGCTTGTAAAACAATTCAGGATTTTCTTTTATTCTACCTGCCAGAAACTTTTCAGGTCCCCTTTTTGCTCTCCAAATTTTCTTCATAAGTTCTCTCTTACACATTACTCTTCTGCTGTTGGTGCCTGCCACAAGCTTCTTTTTTTCTCTTTGTCCAATGTTTTATATCCCTCAATATCTAAGGTTCACTGGATTTGTTGGTGCCACTCGTTTTTCTTTGTAGAACATAGAACAGAACATAGAACATTACAGCGCAGAACAGGGTCTTCGGCCTTCGATGTTACGCCGACCAATTAGGAAAAAGCAATGACCCTCTAACCTACACCATTCCCTTTTCGTCTATAAACTTATCTACTAACCTCTTAAACGCCACCAAACTTGGCGCATCTACAACTGCAGCAGGCAGGGCATTCCATACCCTTACCACCCTCTGGGTAAAGAACCTACCTCTGACATCCGTCCTATAACTACCACCCCTTAATTTAAAGCTATGTCCCCTCGTGCTAGCTTTCTCCATCCTAGGAAAAAGGCTATCACTGTCCACCCTATCTAAACCTCTAATCATCTTATATGTTTCAATAAGGTCTCCTCTTAGCCGCCTTCTTTCTAACGAAAACAACCTCAAATCCCTCAGCCTCTCTTCATAAGACCTGCCCTCCATACCAGGCAACATCCTGGTAAATTTATTGAAACATGTTCGCACTGTATTCTCCCTATTTCCTTCTTGAGTCCCACTGTTCTATCACAGATTTATCTAAAAGTACCTAGTCCAGTTCACTCTGGCTAAATCATATTTGATCTTGTTAAAATCAGTCTTCCCCCAGTTCAGAACATTGATTTCTGGCCCATCCTTGTCCTATTCCGTAACAATCTTGAATCTAACAGAGTTACAATTGCTGTCTGCAAAATGCTATTGATACTTCAACTATTTGCCCAGCTTTGTTACCCATAATTAAGTCCAGGACCATTTCTTCTCTTAGGACCTTTTACATACTGGCATAAAAAGTTCTCCCGGACACATTTTAAGAATACCGCTCCCTCTAAACCTTTCACACCATGACTCCCTCAGTTGATGTTGGGGACTTGAAATCCCCCACTATCACTTCCCTATTACTTTTACCCTTCTCTGAAATTTGCCTATATATCTGCTCTTCTATTTCCCTTAGACTGTTAGAGGGTCTATAGAACACTCCCAACAATGTAATTACTCCTTTTTAATTTGGTCTTCTAAGGTGTTATCCCTCCTTACTGCTGTAATTAATTCTCTGAGAATTGTGACACCCCCTCCTCTTTTATCTGCTTCTCTGTTTTGCCTGAAGACCCTTTATCCTGGAATATTGAGCTGTCAATTTTGTCTCTCTCTCAACCATGTCTCAGTGGCATGATATTGTACCTCTGAGCAGATGTGCTTCCTTCTTTAGCAGTGAGAGTTTATACATTCCATACAATATCTTCAATGGAAGTGTTAATATGATCAGCTCAGACAGAGTTCCAGACCATGTCAATCCTCCTGGTCAGAGGGATGTGGTCAAAATGAATCTGAATCAGGTCACCCCTAATATGATGGTATCCTGAAACTCTCAAGCCCCATGCTGGACCTGGTCATCTCCCTATATATAAAGAATATCTTAGTCTTCTGCACTTTTCCTTTATGCTTCGTCTTCCTCTTTTTCCATGTCCTAATTTGATTCTTCATCTAATGAGTCCTATCTTCCAAAGTCCATTCTATTCAAGGTCTACACCTCTCCAACGAGCCATGTTAGAGAGATTACAATAGACCACGACAATGACTGAGTCCTTTGTAGGAGTGTACAGCAAGGTTCACCCAACCAGACCAGACACTAGAACAGCAGTTTCAGGAATCTGATAGCTTGCATGATGATGGGATTAGGGAATAGATATCTTGGGGCTGTAATGAATGCAGGCATGGTGAAGGCTCTTGTTGTGGTTGCTGACCAGCTGAACATTAAGGGAGTGAAAGCCCTTCATGTTGTTGATACACACTAACTGGTCAGTGACTAGTTTGATGGCCACATGGCCACATCAATGAACCCTGCATACGGGCCAATCCAACCACAGAAATGAATCCCAGAATCAATCCCTGTGAGGCCTTTTCTGTTTGAAATCAATTGCACTGATCCGCTCTTGCAAATACATTATCAGTGACACATGGGCTATGCAGTCACGCTCCAAAGCAGGTCCTTGGAAGGAGCTAGAAGTGAAGAAGCTCAATAATGCAGTGACTTTGACAGCCACTGGCAGGGTATGACAAGCAGCATAATGAGGTGTGAGGTTTTCAGTGATTGGGTTCCAGATGTCAGTGACCACCTTCCTCAAGAGTCATTGTCTCCTGCAGCACTGGATCTCACTCATCCCAAGATAACTCATTCTATACCTTGGGAGTATAGCCTCCATATCCTTCCTGCCATTCATTCCTCTCCACTGGCCTCCTAATGTTAGGGACTCTAGCCCTCCTGCTGACAGTATTGTTCTTTACCACCATTGGATCCAAAATCTGGAAGTGGTGCCCACCTCTGTCCATTACTACATTTCTTGTTCAGTTCCCCCCACCCACTTGTATTTGGCATTCTTGCCCTGCACTAACTGAGCATATTTCTGAACACTCCCCCTCAACATGAATTGATCCGATGTCGCCTGTGTGCCAATGGCCAGATCCACATCTACACCATTCACCCTGGGATGGCTGTGACTGGCATCTTGTTATCTATCTGCCTGCAATCAGCTGATCTACACGCAACCTAAGCCTCCCTAAACAAGCACTCAGTGAACTCATCGAATCATAGAGCCCTATAATGCAGAAGGATGCCATTCGGCCCATTGGGTCTTCACTGAACACAATCCCATCCAAGCCCTATACCCACTACTCCATACAGTCACCCGAACCAGTCCCCCTGACACTAAGGGGCAATTTAACATGACGAATCCACCTAACCCGCACATCTTCGGACTGTGGAGGAAACTGGAGCATCCAGGGGAAACCCATGCACACACGTAGGGAGAATATGCAAATACCACATAGACGGTCACCCAGCTGGGAACTGAACCCGGGTCCCTGGCACTGTGAGGTAGCAGTGCTAACCACTGTGCCATCCTCTTTTACCATCTTAATTGGCCTCCTTAATGGTTCTCAAGGTCACACTCATTCAGGACACTGGCACTCAAGCCAGTGTTGATATGTTTAACCCCCTTCCTGACTTCCACCCTTCCTGAAAAATCAGCACCAACTCTGCACCGTTGCTCCCAGTTTCTGCCATGTTCAAATAATCTCTTCTCAAATTTGTTTAGGGACTGAATACTCCCTGCCAAATGGAAAATCTTTTCAGAAGTTCTGTTCAAATAAACAATGAAGTATTATTTTAATATTTAGCACAGTGGTCAGCACTGCTGCCTCACAGCACCAAGGACCTGGGTTCGATTATTGGCTTGGGTCACCGTCTGTGTGGAGTTTGCACATTCTCCCCACGTCTGCGTGGATTTCCTCCCGCATTTTGAAAGACGTGCTGGTTAGGTGCGTTGACCTGAACAGGCGCTGGACTGTGGCGACTAGAGGAAGTTCACAGTTACTTCATTGCAATGTTAACGTAAGCCTTTTAAAATGTTTTTAATCTGTTACTGCAGCTATATTTCCAATGGGTAGTCTCTCATAGCTAGGGTGCAGCGAAAGATCAACTTAATTGAATGGACTTACCTCGTATTAAGTTGCTCTTTTTCGACACCCTAGATATAACTGTAACACTACACTCTACACTTTCTGGGTTCCTTCTCTATGAACTGTGCGCTCTGTCTAGCATGCAAGAAACTATACTTCTCATTGTATGCTAATTCACGTGGCAATAATAAATGAAATCAAATCTCGTGGGCAGAGGTTTAAACCATTGTTAGATCTTCAGCCCTTCTCTTAAGTAGAATAAATAAAAAACTCATCTGTTGGGTTCTTGCTAACAGCGTGTTAGACAGGAGGAGAGCTCCTCAGGGGTTCAACTGGTATAAATGAAACCATCTGAGAGGGGGGCAGTCTGCTGTGTGACCAATCATGGTGTGCTGAAGTGGAAGTAGAGTGCTGGGTTGGACAGGGATTGAGTTACATACAGGGAGTCACTGTTGCACGCTGCAGAGTAAAAAATCTTTGGTCTCAACTCCAAACGCCGTTCGGAACTTGTGCAGTCTTTAGGAGCTTGTTTCAAAGATGTCTCAAGGAAATGCTGTGTTTCCATATAAAGCCGCAAGGTGTGGCAGCCGCAGCCAGGAGCGAATGAAAGTGGGAATCCTAACAGCCTGAAGTCACCTATCTTTTTTCTCCCTGAAATTGACATGCACTCAGAGTGCTGAGACTAGAGATACATGAAGACGGGCGCTTGCACTTACTGGAGGTGAACTACAGCCCTGCTTGCTCGGTAAGTTTTTTTTAAACCCACCTCAGTTCTGAGTAAGTCCTCGTTATTTTCAGCGTTTCGTGAAAGAACATTTCATGATTGCTGGGGCCGTTCTTCCCCCCCGTTTTTTTTTTGCAGAATGGTAACTCCTTTGATCCACATGCTCTCAGGTTACTGATTTATCCCAATCTCATCCCGGGGACGCAGCTGTAACCTTTTGTACAGAAATCTGCCTGGGGAAAAAAAAAGCCTCTCCAACGCAGCGAAGTCCCTTCACCCAGTTTGCAAGCGAAGGATTGCTTTGTCTTCTCCCGTGGAATCGGTATTTCAGGATTTTTGAGTGGAGAATGTGTATGAGGATGTGCTTTTATAACGGTATTGAACTAAAACTCACTGCTCGTCCACTCTGAGCGGTGTCGACAGTCACAGTTGTACCAGGATTCTGGAAATAAATAAGTTCCATCCAATTTTCAAGAAGAGACATGTTAAATCCTGGGCTTGGGATCTTTACTGAGCTACCCTGAGTTTCCTACATTTTCCTGTTTCTTTTTAAGCATTTAGTTTTCGTCTAAAATCAGGACAGTTTGTTTTTTTCCTCTTTTCTGAATAGAGTTTGCACTCTTTTGTGTTATCATACAGAGCATTGGAGAGAATGCAGATTGACTGGTACGTTTTACAATTCCACACACCACTGCAGGTCCACACACTAGGAATGGGTTGCTTTGGAGTTGATGTTCAACTTATAACGCAACAGTGTCCTGGTTAAAACATTAGGCTGAAGTCCCGTGTAAATGGGCAATACCATAACAGTTCCGAAAAGAGCAGGGGAGCTATCTCTGTTGTCCTGGCCAATAGTTATCTCGCAGTCAACATCATTAAATTAGATTTTTCATAACTGCTACTCGTTTCCTACAGTACAATATTGACTACACTTCAAAAGCATTTTATTGACTGTGAGGCATTATATGAACTTCCTAGGGTTAGGAAAGGTGCTATACAAATGCATGTCTTTCTGCTCTTATCTACCATTGACACTGTGATATTCTGATGGCTGCAGTTTATAATCGGGACTGGTAGCAATTACAGACAATGCGGTAGCATTCTGGTAATCTGGAGGAGCAAATTATGAACAAAGAACAATATAAAGCAGGCCCTTCGGCCCACCAAGTTTGTATCAATGCCTCTCTAATCTATTTTCTTGCCTCTATGTGATCCATAATCCTCAATTCCCTGCTTATTCATGCATCTATCCAGATGCCTCTTGAACATTGATACAGAATCTGCTTCTACCACCTCCTGTGGCAGTGTGTTCCAGGCATTCACCACCTTCTGTCTGAATAATGTGCCCGATACGCCTCTTGTAAACTTTCCCTTTTTCTCTCTTTCAAACTATGTCCCTTAGTAATTGACCATTTGAACCAGGGAAAAAGACTCTGACTATCCACTCTATCCAAGCCTGTCATAATCTTGCAAATGTCTAGCAGGCCACTCTTCATCCTCCGACACACCAACAAAAACAATCCAAGTTTGTTCAACTTTTCTTCATAGTCTATACCCTCAAAATCAGGCAACATCCTGGTAAAATCTCTTCTACACCCTTTCCCATTCAGTAATATCCTCCTGGTAATGTGGTGATCAGAATTGTATACGATACTCCAATTGTGGCCTAACCAAAGTCTTATACAGCTGCAACATGATTTTCCAATTCCTATACCAAGAGCTCTACCATTTACTCTATACTTTCCTCCTGCAATAGACCTTCCAAATTGCATCACCTCCACGTTAAATTCCATCTGGCATCTTTTGGCCTGGATCTTCTGCCGTATAATCCTCCTCGCTATCATCTACTCCCCCAATTTTTGTATGATCTGCAAATTTATTAATCAGACCACTTATATTTTCTTCCAAATCATTTATCTATTACAAACAGAGTCCCCAGCACTGATCCTTGTGGAACACTACTTGTCACAGACCTCTAGTTAGAAAAGTACCCTACCACTGCTACTCTGCTTTCTATGCACAAGCCAGTTTTGTATCCATCTTACCAGTTTACCTCTGATGCCAAATGACTTCACTTTCTGTATCAGCCTGCCATGAGGAATCTTATCGAAGGTTTTACGAAAGTCCATGTATACAGCATCTGCTATTCTTCCTAGTCAATTTTTCTTGTCACTTTCTCAAAGAACTCAATCAATTTTGTGAGACCCAACCACCCTTTCACAAAACTGTGCTGCCTATAATTAATTAACCTATTGTCTTCCCAATGTGAATATATCCTGTCCATAAGAATCTTCTCCAGTAATTTCCTCGACACTGATGTAAAGATCAGAGGTCTGTAATTTTCCCGATTGTCTCTTATGCCCTTCTTAAACAGAGGAACAATGTTAGCTATTCTCCAATCCTATGGTACCTTGCCTATGGCTAAAGAGGATGCAAAATTTGGCCAAGGCCTCAGCAATTTCTTCCCTCGCCTCTCGGCATTCTGGGATAGATCCTATCTGGGCCTGGGGATTTGTCCACCTTAATGTTTTTCAAAACTTCCAATATTGGCACGGTGCCACACTGGTTAGCACAGTTGCCTCTTTGTGCTGGGGACCCAGGTTTGATTCATGGCTTGGTTCATTATCTGTGTGGAGTTTGCATATTCTCTGGCATCTGCGTGGATTTCTTCCAGCTGCTCTGGGTTCCTTCCACAGTCCAAAGATTTATGTGTTAGTTAGATTGGTTTTCCTAGCTAGGCCCCCTGACACAATTTCCCTTTGTGTCAGGGCAACTAGCTAAGATAAATGCATGGGGTTATGGGGGCAGGGCCTGAATGAAGCTGTGGTCAGTGCAGACTTGGTGGACCCAATGGTAGGGTTTTATGAAGATCTCCTACCTTTTTATCTCAAGGTCAATATCATCCTTTCTATGTTCACTATACACAATATCCATCTCCTTTGTGAATACTGATGGAAGTCTTTATGCAGGACCTCATCCACTCATCTGGCTCCCCACAAATTCCCTCCACGATCCTTGAGAGGGCCCACCCTTCCTTAGCTACCCTCTTACTCCTTATATGCATAAAATGTCTTGGAGTTCTAATTAATCCTACCTGCCAAGGACATGGCCCCTTTTTGGCCTCCTAAGTCCCTGTTTAAGCTCTTTCCTGCTATCTTCTCAAAATTCCTCAAGAGCCTTTCAATTTCCTGAAATTTGTGTATGGCTTCCTTTTTTCTTTTTCATTGAACTCACAATTTCTCTTGTATTTCCAGGGTTCCCAAATCTTGCCAATATTATCCTTCATTTTTACAGGGATATCCTGAATTGTTGACAATTGACTTCTAAAAGACTCCCACATATCAGATGTGAATTGACCCTCAAACAACTGCCTCCAGTCTATGTTCCATAGCTCCTGCCTACGGTTGTAGTTAGCCTTCCCCCAGTTTAGTACTTTCACTCTGGGACTACCATTCTTTTCTCCAAGTATCTTGAAACTTATAGAATTGTGATCACTGTTCCCAAAATGATCCCTCACTGAGACACCAGTCACCTGTCCAGGCTTGTTTTCGAGAACCAGGTCTAAGGTAGCCCCTCCCAGATTGGACTGTCTATATATTGTCTCAAGAAGCATTTTTAGACACATTGAACAAACGTCCAAGTCCCTGGCACTAAAGGAATTTTGGTCTATGTTGGGGAAGTTAAAATTGCCCAGCACAACAACCCTATTGCTTTTATATTGTCCCTATAATCTGCTGACATATCAGTTCCTTCAATTCATGCTGGCAGTTGGGAAGTCTATAGTACAACCCCAATGGTGTGATTGCACCGCTCCTGTTCCTGAGATCTACCTATATGGTCTTACTGCATGCCCCCATCAAGGTGTCCTCCTTTTACACAGCTATGACATTCTCCATAATCAGTAAAGCAACACTCCCACCTCTTTTTGCCACCCTCTTTATCTCACCTGACGCATCTAAATCCTGGAATGCTCAGCGGCCAATCATGCCCTTCTTTCATCCAAGTCTCCCGAATTGCTACAACATCACAGTTCCACGTAGTAATCCATGTTATCTGCCTTACCTGTCATACTCCTTACATTAAAGCAAACACACCTCAGATCATCTGTCCTGCCATGTTTTGTACATTCTCCCTGTGTTTTATTTCTCTTGGCCTTATGGACCCATTCACTGAATTTTCCACAGTCCCTGTACTCTGTACGGTGGCCCTTCTTTTTGTCTTTGGTTTCTCTGCCTTCCACTTTTCTCCTTACTGCCTTTTGTTCCTGTCTCCACTTTATTTCTCTCTGATTTCCTGCATCATCTCTCGGCCATTGCCTACCTTTTTTTTAAAGAAATGACCCAATTTTTATTCCATCTGCCTCAATGTTACCTGTTCTCCCCTTACTCGCACTGAGGCACCTACTCAAATCAGCAGAGTGCTTAGAAAGTTTGCAGGTTTTATTCCAATGATGTAACTAGCTCAGCATTGTTACCTTAACCCAAAGCTTGAAGAAGGGACTCTTTGCCCCATTTGATCAGGGTACTTATGCTTATGTAACATGCATGTTAAGTATTCTTGGGACTGTTACTGCTGAGATACAGTCAGTATACTCTCTTGATTTTCCACTACTATACAGTGGTATGTAGTACTGATATTTTCCATCTCAGACTAACTGTAAAGCTAGAAATAATTAGGGGATCAGGGGTTATGGGGAAAAGGCAGGAGAACGGGGCTGAGAAAAATATCAGCCGTGATTGAGTCTGCTCTGCCATTCAATGGGCCAAGTGGTCTAATTCTGCTTCTCTGTCTTGTGGTCTTAAATCTGCAGTAAAATGCAGCCATTTGCAGTTGTAGCATTTAAACAGCATCTTACTGACATCAATCTTTGGAAGAAAACTGAGGAGGAGGATCTCTATTATTTTATTAGCCCAGAAGTCAATCTCATACAGTTGTTTTTCTCAATAATGAATAACCTAGTAACAAAATCAATGGAAATTGCAAAATGTGTGATTTCTGAGAATGAAATTTATTTTGAAACTTTATCTGCGGTAGAATATGGTGCGTGGTTTCCTTTGTGTTTTTAAGCCCCGTAAAATACCTTTGAAAACTAACACTCTAAGAAATGTAAAAATTGGAATGTGCAAAATTTTGTGGCTCTTGGAAAAGTGTTTGCAGTAATTTAAGCAGAGCTTTTTATATATTGTCTGGATTAAGCAGATACATTTAAATTAAAATCAAGTAATCTGTAAACAAATGGTTTCACAATATATATTTCCTAGCTTGCATCTACACTGTTGGATCAGTAAGTACAGATTCATTTGCATCACTGGGAACCATTCAAGAATGGATTTGTTTCTCCTTTTAAGTTTCTGTGTTGTAGTGGGAGATCAAGAGAATAAACTGTGTCTCAGCAGTAAACGACAAACAGTCCTAAGCATACTTAACTGTATTCACTAGATGTGGGGCTTTCATGTTTGTGAAGTAGTTCACCAGCAGCTAGTGATTGACTAATTAGGTCTGGGGGAAGTGTGAGACTTGGATGCAGGTTCTGTATTTACGCTGGACTCATGTCAGAGTAATAAATGGCCCTTTTCATCATGACTTTGGACTGGCGTGGGAGGCCTCTAAAGATAGCTGGAGGCCAAATTAAAAATTGCAGGGTGTTTTGCATTGGGGAGGATTGGCATTGGGAACAGCTGCTAAATTACTTTCAGGATTTTAATGGTTTGCTATAAATCTTATCATCAATGGGCTTTTGCTCTCATGCCATGTTCTTCCCTAGCTGATTACATGGATGTATAATGTTTTTATGAAAAGGAGGACATTTGATGAAAATGCAACATGGCCAGGAGAAGATGATGGGATACAAGATTAGGTTGGGGAGGGGACAAGACGGGATTAGGGTGGGGATAGTTGTTGTACTGCTGCATAAGTTATTGAAGTGGAGATGCCGGCATTGGACTGGGGTAAACACAGTAAGAAGTCTCTCTCAACACCAGATTAAAGTCCAACAGGTTTATTTGATACAAACGCCACCAGCTTTCAGAGCAGTGCTCCTTTGTCAGGTGAGGGGGGAGTTTTGGTCACAGACAGGGCATATAAAGCACACACTCAGTTTGCAGAATGCGAGTCTTTACAGCTAATCAAGTCTTAAAGGTGCAGACAATGTGAGTGGAGATAACAGTTAAGAATTAAAGAGATATGTATTGTCTCCAGACAGTTCAGGAAGTCAGATTTTGCAAGCCCCGCCAAGTTATAGGGATTACAGATAATGTGACATGAGCCCAGGATCCCGGTTGAGGTTGTCCTTATGTGTGCGGAACTTGACAATCTGTCTCCACTCAGCAACTCTGCACTGTGTCATGAAGGCTGCCTTGGAGAACGTTTACCCGAAGATCAGAGGCCAAATATTGTAACCGCTGAAGTGTTCGCCTAAAGGAAGAGAACAGTCTTGCCTGGTGATTGCCGAGCAGTGTTCATTCGTAGCTTCTGCATGGTCTTCCCAATATACCTTGCCTCGAGACATCCTTTCCTGCAGCATATCAGGTAGGTATTGTTGGCCAAGTTGCGAGAGTATGTTTGGTGAACCTGGTGGATGGTGTTCTCACGTGAGATGATGGCATACGTGTCGATGATCCGGCATGTCTTGAGGCATGGTATATTGAGGAGACCATGCAGATGCCACGACAACAGATGAATGAACACCATTTGACAATCACCAGGCAAGATTGTTGTCTTCCTGTTGGTGAACACTTCAGCAGTCATGGGCATTCCGCTTCTGATCTTCGGGTAAGCATTCTCCAAGGCGGCTTTCACGACACACTGCGTAGAGTCATTGAGCAGAAACAGATAGCCAAGTTCTGCACACATGAGGACAACCTCAACCGGGATCTTGGGTTCATGTCAAACTATCTGTAATCCCCATGACTTGATGGGGCTTGCAAAATCTCACTTACTGTACTGTCTAGAGACAATACACATCTCTTAATGCTATCTCCACTCACATTGTCTGCATCTTTAAGACTTGATTAGCTGTAAAGACTTGTATTCTGTAAACAGAGTGTGTGCCTTTTTTATGCCCTGTCTGTGATCAAAACCTGACGAAGGAGCAGTGCTCCCAAAGCTAGTGGTGTTTGCTACCAAATAAACCTGTTGGATTTCAACCTGGTGCTGTGAGACTTCTTACTAAGTTATTGAACTGTAAGGACGGTTTGTAGATGCAGTTTTTTTGGGGATTTGGGTGTTGCTGGCGGGGCCAGCATTTATTGCCCATCCTTAAATGCCCTCAAATGTGGCAGTGAACTGTCTTCTTGAACCAGTGTGGTGCAGGCGAGGCCATTCACTTTAATAGAAATCAAAAGGCAGATTATTATCTAAATGGGGAGAGACTCTGCAGGTGAGTGAAGTACAGAGGGACCTATGTGTTCTTGTGCATGAATCACAACAATCTAGCAGGGATGAAGGATGACTTTAGTCAGACGTATAAGATGCTGAGGAGGCTTGACAGGATGGGTGGTGAGATGTTTTCAACAAGAGGTCTGGCAACACCAATTTTAAATCCAACCGATTTATTTGATAGTTAATCTGCTAGCTTTCGGCGTTTGTGCCTTCGTCAGGCGAATGAGGTGTTCTGGTCTCCAAAAGCAGACACATCAGCACAGACAGTTTACAGTTTGCTGATTAGAATGCGAATCCTTACACCTAACCTGCTATTCAAGTCTTGAAATGGTAACAAAAGAACACTGAGCACTGAGGTTAGAGAGATATGTATTATCTCTAACCTCAGTGTTCCTTTATTAGCCACTTTAAGACTTGAGTAGCAGGTTAGGTGTAAGGATTCACATTCTAATCAGCAAACTGTAAACTGTCTGTGCTGATGTGTCTGCTTTTGGAGACCAGAACACCTCATTCGCCTGACGAAGGCACAAAGGCCGAAAGCTAGCAGATTAACTATCAAATAAATCGGTTGGATTTAAAATTGGTGTTGCCAGACCTCTTACTGAGTTTACCCCAGTCCAACGCCGGCATCTCTACGAGATATTTTCACTCATGGGAGTGCCTTGAACAAGGGAACATAGCTACAAGTTAAAGAGCCAGTCGTTTAAAACTGAGGTGCATAAATTTCTTCTCGCAGAGAGTAGTGAATCTCTGGAATTCTCCGCCCCAAAGGGGTAGTGGAGGCTGGATCATTAGATGCACTTAAAGTGGAGATGGATATATGTTTGTTACATTGAGGAGTAGAGAGGTATGGGGAAATGGCACAAAAATGAAATTGAGGCCAGTATACAATCATAGTTGATGTATTGAATGATAGAGCAGTCTTAAAGGGTCTGGTAACCCACATCTGCTATTTTTTTTGTGTGCACTCACTGCTGTTAGACTTGGAATTCTGGAAATTTGGCCCAGCAATATTGATGGAATTGCAACGTATTTTCAAGTCGGGTGTTTTTATCCTGGAAAACTAGCTAGTTAGTTGAAGGATAGAACTGGAGCCAATCTTGCGTACTTTTTAGAAGCATTTATTTACAAGCTACACATAACAAGCATACACCACCTAACCGAACAACCACGTTTAGGCTGTGCTTGTTTATTGGGATGCAAGTGAATCTCCAGTTAATGCCCACCACCTGAAAACAATTAATACCATCTGAAGACAGCTAGTATTAGTCTATGCAGTTGCTGCCCATATTCATCTAGATAGTAAAAATCATGGGTTTGGAAGATATGTTTTGTAGACCGTTGCTGATGCATCGTAACTATTTTGTGCACTAAGGAAGTGAATGACTAATCAAGTGAGCTGCTTTGTCCTGAATGGCGTTAAGCTATTTGAATGTCAATAGAATTTCAGTCATCAGTGGAGAATGTTTTGTGCTTTGTTGACTGTGGAAAGGCTTTGGGGTGCCTGGGAAGTGAACAAAGAACAACACAGCACGGGAAACAGGCCCTTCGGCCCAACGAGCCCGCGCCGCCGTCCTAACGTCTTAATGACATATAGAGACCAATATAGGGACAATTTGTTACCCAACCAGCCTAAGAGCACATTTTTGGGATGTGGGAGGAAACCGGAGCACCCAGAGAAAACCCACGCAACCACAGGGAGAACGCGCAAACTCCGCAGACACAGGCCCAAATCCATGTGTCTGCACAGCAACAGCGATAGTCTCTGAGCTGTCATGTTGCCCATCTGATGGTCCAGTTTAAGCATACACTAACGACATGAAGCACTAGGCCATTCCTGAAGTAACATCCAAGAGCAGCCTTTGCACGACCTGCCGAATGCATGCGCCTTGTTGGTCAACAAGGTGGACCAAATAGCCTGTGGAAACAAATAAAGTATTTAAACAGTCCTCCTATATCCCTCTATCTGCAGACCGCTCATGTGGCTGTCCAAGAGACCCTTAAACAACCCTAGCGTGCCTGCTCCTACCACCTTACTCGGCAGTGCATTCCACACCCCCACTACCCTTTGTGTGAAAAACTGCCCTCTAATATTCGTCTTATACATAGCCCCCCTCACCCTAAGGCCATGACCCCTCATTCTATCCTTTTCTAATGGTGGAAAAAGCTTACCACCATTTACTCTATCTATACCCCTCATAATCTTACATACCTCTAATAGATCCCCTCTCAGCTGACGTCTTTCAAGGGAAAACAACCCCAGTGCGTTCAATCTTTCCTCGTAAGACAGCCTTTCCATACCAGGCAGCATCCTGGTAAATCTCCTCTGCACTCTCTCCAGGGACTCCACATCCTTCTGGTAGTATGGCAACCAGAACTGGACGCAGTACTCCAAGTGAGGCCTAACCAACGTTCTATACACTTGTAACATCAGACTCCTACTCTTGTATTCTATACCCCTTCCTATGAAGGCTAACATACCATACGCTTTCTTTATCACATTCTCCACCTGTACTGACACCTTCAGAGAGTTGTGAACCTGCACCCCCAGGTCTCTCTGCGTCTCTATACTCCGGATAGTTTTACCTTTTATCCTATAACTCCCCTCTACATTATTCCGGCCAAAATGCATCACCTTGCGTTTATCCGGATTAAATTCCATTTGCCATCTATCTGCCCAATTTACCAGCCTATCTATGTCCTGTTGTATTGCCTGGCACTGCTGCTCAGTCCCCGCCAATCCAAGCATCTTAGTGTCATCAGCAAATTTGCTGATCACACCACCTACCCTCTCTTCCAATTCATTTATATAAATCACAAATAGAAGAGGTCCTAGTACTGAGCCCTGTGGCACACCACTAGTGACTGACTAGTGACTTTTTCCAGTTGGAAAAAGAGCCTTCCACTACTACCCACTGTCTCCTCCTCCCAAGCCAGTTCTCAACCCATCTACATACCTGGCCCTGTATCCCATGTGCCTTCACCCTTTTTATCAGCCTACCATGGGGAACCTTGTCAAACGCCTTACTGAAATCCATACAGACGACATCAACGGCTTGTCCTTCATCAACTGTTTTTGTCACCTCTTCAAAAAATTCCACTAGATTCGTAAGGCACGACCTCCCCTTAACGAAGCCATGCTGCATATCCTTGATCAGATCGCAACGCTCCAGATGCTCGTACATCCTGTCCCTGAGAATCCTCTCCATTAGCTTACCTATAACTGAAGTCAAGCTCACTGGCCTATAGTTCCCTGGATTATCCCTCTGACCCTTTTTAAACAACAGTACTACATTTGCAATCCTCCAGTCCTCTGGGACCTCGCCTGTGTCCAAAGAAGAGACAAAGATTTGCGTCAGAGGCCCAGCAATGTCATCTCTCACCTCCCTTAGCAGCCTGGGATAAATACCATCAGGCCCCGGGGCTTTATAAGTCTTTATGCTACCTAAAAGCCCCAACACTTCGTCCCTCGTAATGATTATTTCCTTTAACGGGTCCTCAAAATCCTCAAAGCCGGCATCAGACATCAGGCCCCTCTCCTGCGTGAATACCGACGCAAAGTATTATTTCAGGATCTCCCCCATTCCCTCAGGCTCTAAGCATAGTTCCCCTCCTCTGTCCCTGAGAGGTCCAATCTTCCCTCTAACCATCCTTTTGCTCCTTACATAGGAGCATGAAATGTCCAATTGCTTGACCTCTCGTAACCACCATAGCAAGCATTGTCCTCACCTACACGCCATAGCCTTGCAATTTGTTCAGACCAGAAGGCTGACCTTTCAATGTCCTTCTAAATATGCTGCAAGTGATTAGGAGTGTACCCCTCGATCGGTGTTCCATGATCACCTTAACCAGTTGGTAATTGGCTCAGCAGTACCATAGCAATCATTGGCCCTTTCAGGATAGTGCTGCTTGGAAGGGCACTATTGCTGACTCAAAGTGTGTCAATTAAGCTTAATCTAAACGGTCTCAGCTATGGAAGAGCCATTTTTGACATGGGTTTTCTTCATCCTCCTGTGTCCTTATTCCCCAGGCATGTGTTTGACTGCAATCTTCACACCGTGCTGCCATGACATCCTCTTGCATTGTTGCCCTTTCCCGAGGTTCCCTTTCCTTCTCTCTCTTTGGTGTTGTTGCCCTAGCTCCTGCACCACAGTCTATCCATGAATAAACCAATGTGCAGAATTGACCGTGACCACCTCCCTCCTTTCTGAATCCATAGAGCCATTTCCTCTCATTGGGATGTTCATGAGTGCTAAGTTGTGTGCAGTCACCTCCAGTATCCCCTCAAAGTTTTGATCACCGGATGCATGCCTTTCAAAGTCCATGAATCATGCCATTCTGACAGTGGCACAGTGATTAGCACTGCTGCCTCACAGCACCAGGGACCTGAGTTTGATTCCTAGATTGGGTTACTGTCTGTGTGGAGTTTGCATGTTCTCCTGTGTCTGCGTGGGTTTCCTTGGGGTGCTCTGGTTTCCCCTCTCAGTCTGAAAGATGTGTTGGTTAAGTGCATTGACCCAAATAGGCTTCAAAGTGTGGCCACTAGGACAATTTCACAGTAACTTCATTGCAATGTTAATGTAAACCTTACTTGTGGCTAATAAATAAATTTTAACACCTTCGGGGATTTAAATCTCATGCTGTGGAGGGATGAATCCAGCATGTTGCCAAAGTAAGCAAATTGATAAAAGTTTAAGTCCCTGATTTTCAATGTAGGAAATGCCAAGAGTAAACACATCTCTACGTGCTTTTCCTAATACACCTATCCCAATCAGGTGCAGTAAGTCCCAGCCATTGTTTCTGAAATAGGTTCTCCATGTCGACCATATCAAATCTTTTTAACATTTTATAGCCTTGGGCAAACCACACTTTAATCTCCCATACTGAAGAGAATACAAACCACTGTGACATTCCATGTGTCATTTCATGTCAAACTCGAACATAAAAGAAAGCTTAATTTGAAAGGCTGTCTGCTTTCCACCTGCAATTGCCTCCATCATCTACAATGCTCAGTCTCAATATTGGCTTTGAATGCAGGAAGAACTGCAGAAGTTCTCAGCCAAGGAAGAACAAATCTAACGAGAGAACATGTGAATAATAAAGCACTTTGTTAATTGCCATCATTTAGGGATGCTTTTAGTTAAGTGCTTTTCAAACCTTTTTATCCTGACTATGGAAACACTACATGGTTTCTGTGCCAAATCTTGTCCATGTTTAAAAATGGAAAGGAAATTTTGCAATCGCTGCCAATTACTTACCTGTATCTGCACTATATATTTCAATGATTCATGCAGTAATTCATAAAAGCATAGGCAAGTACTACTTGTGAACCAACTTGAAATGACCTCCATTATATCAATTGCCATCTTGCTGCCTGGATGGATGATCCACAATTTTAATTCCAATCTTAAACCTCACCAAGGGGTGGATGGCAAACTCCATTTTTCCTTGTAATGCAAGTAGTAATTTTATTTTTGTAATTCATTGAGTGATTTACAGGGCATCCTGTGCAGAACTCTGTGGAATTAGACTCATTCCAATTATTTAAATAAAATAGCTACTTGCAACGTTCACCTTCCATTTAACCCCAGGAATGCTGGCAAATAATTTTATTCTCTTTTATTATATTGGAATTCAAAATTTGAGCATCATATATGAAATAATATAACACCATTTTGTGCCCTTTGATTCATATTGTATGACCTACATAGAGCCACTTTCACAATGGGCTGACTATCCAGACTTGAAGTTCTGACACTAAATCAAATACAAATTATTTTAAGAAAAGTTAAAAACATCTTTGTCCAATGATTCCAATAGATTCTGCATTCATGTTTCATGCCTATTAGAAGAACAAGGGGTACATATGCACAGGGGCATTGTATACACTGTTGCACACACACTAGCACTTGTTTTGCCCAAAGAGACACACAAAATATCACTTACGTTTTTGACTTTTCCTCTTGCACACAACCTGCACACCCTACAGTAAAATAAAAAGGGGACAGTTAGACTTTCCATTGATGCACAGTGGGAAAGGGTGGCATAGTGGTTAGCACTGTTGTTCTCCAGGGACCTGGATTTGATTCCCAGCACGAGTGACTCTATGTGGAGTTTGCACGTTCTCCCTGTCTGCTTGGATTTCCTCTGGGTGTTTCGGTTTCCTCTCACACTCAAGGATATGTGGATTGGCCATGCTAAATTCTCCCTCGGTGTCATGGGTCAGCAAGGTAAATACGTGGGATTATGAGAATAGAGTCTGGGTGGGATTGTGGTTGGAGCTGACTCGATGGGGCTCCTTCTGCATTGTAGGGATTCTGTTATTATTCTGACCTCAGGAAGAGAAAAGTTCGCCAATTTTTTTTCAAGAGGACATTGGCCCTTCTCCACCAAACCAGATCTATTTTTCAAATATTTAGTTTAAAATCTTGATTGTAAAGTCAGATTCTTAGCTTAAAGTATGTTATTTTCTCCTTTTTTGGAAAGAAAAACGAACATGCCTTTATCCAGTCCCTTTTTGCAGGTTCAATACTTTGGATATACTATCACACAGGGGAATGTGGCACTTAATTTGTAGTTCAGGTAGTCTGTTTTAGTGATAATGCTTGGGAAAATAAAATGCTGGCCAGTCCTTTGTTCTTCTCTGAAAGTTGCAGTGAGATCTTGTATGTAATCTGAAAGGGTAGATAGGGCCTTAGTTCAAATCCCATTGGAAAGACTCTGCCAATGTTGTGCTTCCTTAAGGTTTAATTAGTGCTTTTGAATGATTGATTTGACTGGGGTAGCAATATGAAAACTTATTCACTTGTTGTCCAGGAACAATGGATCAGAGTATATTTTTAATACTATAATGCTAAGAACTTAAGGAACTGAGATATCTTGGAGTTTAAGTCCAAAAACCTAGTGGGCAGGTCTCTCTCACTGTCTTCAGGTGCTATGCGGGTGGCATAGTGGTTAGCACGTGCCAGAAACTCGGATACGATTCCCGGCTTGGATAGAGTTTGCACATTCTCCCTGTGTCTCTGGTCTGCGTGGATTTCTCCGGGTGTTCCAATTCCTTCCACATTCCAAAAATATGTGGGTTGGGTGGATTGACCATAATAAATTGCCTTTTAGTGTCGGGGGACTAGCTAGGATAAATGCATGGGATTGTGGGGAATAGGCCCTGAGTGGAATTGTGGTTGGTGTAGACTTGATGGGCTGAATGGCCTCCTTCTGCATTGTAGAATCCTATGCCCTAAAAGGGTGTCAGCAACCTTGCACTTCCATATATTAGTTCATGACAAGATACGGCAGTGCTCAGCCATTGCCTTCTGTAGGTTCTAGCTGACCAAAAGTCTTTCCTGCTCTTACCACCAGCCATAGGATTTGTAAATTGATGATTAACCCATTTAGTCCAGCAAGTCCTTGAATGGGACTTGGTCCCAGGGTTTCTGGCTACTCACTGTGCTACAAGACCTCCTCCCACCTTGACAGTGGTAAAGTACAAACATAATTACAATGCCAAGTGGCTTTTATCTCCAGAGTGCCAGAACGCAAAAGGTGAAAGTGAAAATACAACAGCACAGAACTTTGGACCCTAATTTGATATTGCATTTGATACAGATTTGCCAAAGATGGTGCTGAAGCTAACAGAATTAAATGATGTAAACAGGCTGCAGAACCCAGCTTTATATTTCCTTGAATATAGATTAAAGAGAGATCTACCTGAAGTGATGAAGCTACTTAATTACCAAATCCTCTCTCTCTCTCTCTCATCCTTTCAAGGGAAATTATTCTTTTCGTGGGAAAATTCAGAATAATCTTAACACTTTAGAAATACTTCACTGGGCTGTAAAACACTTTGAGGTGTCTGTTGCCACAAAAGATACAATATAAATACACGTCTTCAGATCTTCTTTTTCTTAATAATTAGAACTAGGTTCTTAAACGCTTCTTCACACCAAAGATAGTGGAAATTCTGAACTCTCCATCCTAGAAACAATGACCTTTCCTCAGGCCATTCCTGTTCTAACATTTCCTCAACTATGAAGTTGTGTTCAGGAAAGGAAAACAGAAAGGTGAATACAAGGCTAAAACTTGCGATTTTTCAGTGTGTGGCACTCGTTTTCGACCAATGCCAGCTGAGCAGGTTCTTGGCATAGAGACAGTTGGCAATGCACAGCTATCCACTTCCAGGGACTATCATAGTGCCAGTGATAGCAAACTCTGGACGGTTGTACTGCACTCGTTTTGGGCATGCAGACCAGTTTCTCAGTAATTAATGTCTTAAATAGAATTGTTTGTCAAGTGCACATTCATGTCAGCTGTAGTAATAGCACAATAATGTGGCTCCACAAATAGGAACATTGGAATATGCAGCAGCAGAAAAGGCCATCAAGTTCCATCTGGTTCATTTTCTGTCTTGCATTTACCTAGCATTATTTGTCATGTCAAAAATAGATTCATCTTATATTTATTGATGCTATCCAGTTCTATAGCCCCCTTGGGCAACATGTTTTGCCTGGCTGGGGAACCAAGAACACTGGGCACGATGTCACGATAAGGGGACGGCCACTTAGGATGGAGATAAAGAAGAATTACTTCACTCAAAGAGTTGTGAATCTTTGAATGTTCTGCCTCAGAGTTGTGGATGTTCGTAATTGGATATATTTTAAGGCTGACGTAGACAAATCTCTGGGACTCTTTGGGAGTTATGAGTATTGGGGAATTGGCAGGAATGTGGAGTTGCAGCATAAGCTCATCCGTAATTGCATTGAGTTGGTGCCACAGGTTCAAAGACATATAGGTCAAAATTTGACCACTTCATCTGCCCTGATTTCGGGGCGGGTGAGGCTCACAGAATTCTCCGTTGGCCTTGGGCCTGAGCAAGGTCATAAAATCGCGTCCGTATGGCCTACTACTCTTTTTTTTTTTCTTAAATTTTAGAATTCAGTGACAAAATTGCCTGTTTGTCTTCCTTGTTCTGAGGTTGGTATCTATGCCTGGAGTAATTTGCTGAGGCCATTTGAAATCTCAAAACCCTGAGTTCTTTTCCTTCACAGCTTTGATGTCTAATTTCCAATATTATTTTGGCTGATCCCAGCTGTATCCTCTTCAAAGCAACTGTAGTACACTGACCAGAACTAATACTGATGTCCAGATGGGGCTAAAACAGTGCAATATAGAACATAGAACATAGAACATAGAACAATACAGCACAGAACAGGCCCTTCGGCCTTCGATGTTGTGCCGACCAAAATAAAAAGCAATGCCCCTCCAAACTAAACCATTCCCTTCTCTTCCATATACTTATCAACTAACCTCTTAAACGCCACCAAACTTGGCGCATCTACAACAGCTGCAGGCAGGGCATTCCCCTCCCTAATCACACTTTGAGTAAAGAACCTACCTCTGATATCCGTCCTATAACTCATACCCCTTAATTTAAAGCTGTGTCCCCTCGTGCTAGCTTTCTCCATCCTAGGAAAAAGGCTATCACTGTCCACGCTATCTAAACCTCTAATCATCTTATATGCTTCAATAAGATCCCCTCTTAGCCGCCTCCTTTCTAACGAAAACAACCTCAAATCCTTCAACCTCTCTTCATAGGACCTGCCCTGCATACCAGGCAACATCCTGGTAAACCTCCTCTGTACCCTCTCCAATGCCTCCACAACTTTCTTATAATGTGGGGACCAGAACTGCACACAATACTCCAAGTGCGGCCGCACTAGAGTTTTGTACAGTTGCAACATGATGCTGCGGCTCCTAAATTCAATCCCCTACCAATAAAAGCTAAGACTCCATATGCCTTCTTAACAACTTTATCCACTTGACTGCCTACTTTCAGGGATCTATTGACACATACACCAAGATCCTTCTGTTCCTCAACACTATTAAGAGCCCTAACATTAGCCCTATACTCTACACATTTATTGTTCCTGCCAAAGTGCATTACCTCCCACTTTTCCACATTAAACTCCATTTGCCACCTCTCGGCCCAGCTCTGCAACTTGTCCAAGTCACTCTGTAAACTAAAAACACCCCTCTTCACTATCTACCACACCACCAACTTTAGTATCATCTGCAAATTTACTGATCCATCCCTCAATACCCTCATCCAGATCATTTATAAAAATTACAAACAGCAGGGGCCCAAAAACAGACCCCTGAGGCACACCACTCGTCACCGAACTCCACGATGAATATCTCCCATCAACCACCACCCTCTGTCTTCTATCTGCCAGCCAATTCCTAATCCCATTAGCTAAATCACCCTCTATTCCACACATCCGCATTTTCTGTAGAAGTCTTCCATGGGCCACCTTATCAAACGCCTTACTAAAGTCCATATATACTACATCAACCGCCTTACCCCCATCCACCTCTTTGGTCACTTTCTCAAAAAACTCAATGAAGTTAGTAAGGCATGACCTACCCTTCACGAAACCATGCTGACTATCCCCAATCAATTCGTTTCTCTCTAAATAACTATAAATCCTATCCCTACTAATTCTCTCCAATACCTTGCCCACCACAGAAGTAAGACTCACTGGCCTATAATTCCCAGGAAGGTCTCTCTTCCCCTTCTTAAACAATGGGACCACATTCGCCATCCTCCAGTCCTCCGGAACCACACCCGTAACCAACGAGGACCTGAAGATCAGAGCCAGAGGCTCTGCAATCTCCCCTCTTGCCTCCCAGAGAATCCTAGGGTAAATCCCGTCCGGCCCAGGGGACTTATCCAACTTCAAACCCTCGAGAATTTCTAACACATCCTCCCTATCCACTACAATACTCCCCAATTTGCAACCCTGTACCGCAGTGCTCTCCATAGCTACATTTCCAGCACTCTGCGTGAATACCGAAGAGAAATATTTATTCAGTGCCTCACCAATCTCTTCAGGCTCCACGCACAACTTCCCACTGCTGTCTATGACTGGCCCTAATCTTGCCCTAACCAAGCTTCTATTCTTAACATATCGAAAGAAAGCTTTAGGATTCTCCTTAATCCTATCAGCCAACATCTTCTCGTGTCCCCTCTTAGCTCTCCTCAATTCACTTTTTAACCTCCTTCCTAGCTAATCTATAGCTATCCATTGCACTACCTGAGCCTTCAAGCCTCATCCTGACATAAGCCTCCTTTTTCTTCTTAACCAGCAAATCAACTCTTTTCGTACACCAAGGCTCTCTTACTCGTCCATTTCCTCCCTGCCTGACAGGGACATACTTATCAAGGACATACTTATCAAATCCAAATAGTTGGATTTGTATTGAACAACCTTCACGTGCAATAAATGCCAGTCATCCTCTTGTGGTCAGGACCTTGAGTGGCCCTCAGGAGACAATTACTCTCTCTTTGATAGAGTAGTGGGGAGACCATCAGAAAGATGGAGCCTGATTATAGGCAGGAAAGAAGACCGAGATATAATGTGGTGGTGGCACTTGGTTCACTAGAGGCAGGAGCAGAACCTACAAGAACAAGGGATAGTGGGGCCTTGCCTACATGTGAAGGATGAATTTGTCCTTCATGGTCTATAGATGGAACATGTTCTTGCTTATCTGCAGGTAGAACTGATGTCACTAATGACCGCACGTCAGGTGGAATGCTCATGTAGTTATGCCAGCTTCTGTAGTATTTGGTGCCATGGGGACTCTGAAGGCATTTAATGGCAGTGAAAATGACAGCAGCACTCAGTTTCTACAGCAGTACTCAGTTTCTACAGCAGTGGCTCCTTCCAGGGATCCAGTGGAGATCTGGCATGCCTCCATCATAAATGTATCCAAATGGTCATGAATGCCATTTTTTTGCCAAGGCACTCAACTCTGTCAACTTTGACAGAGCTCAGTCTTGCTAGGAGTCAAGTACTGGCATTTGTTGGGATTTTCAGATTCCCACAGCTGCAGCGTGCTACCAACTGCACTCATGTGGCTCTTAAATCTCCCTGGTAACAAGCAGTCCAATGTGTGAACCACAAAGGTTCTGATGGTTGGCTGGCCTGCGACTGCAACAAATGGTTCATGCAGGTTTGTGAAGGTACCCCAGAAGTGTAAATCCTCGCCAGGTCTCTGATCTCTGCCAGTTTCCAGAAACAACACAGTCTGCAGGCTTGGCATCTCAGACACAGGCTACCCACAGAGACAATGGCTGATGACTCAGTCTCGGCAGCCTACTTATGCCACAATCTGGAGTTTGATAAAACACGTAATGGACACACTGAAAATGAGGTTCTGGTGCCTTGCCTGACCTGGCATCTGCTCCATATCAAAGAACAAACAACAACACAGCACGGGAAACAGGCCCTTCGGCCCAACAGCCTGCGCCGCCACTTTAACATTGTGAGCTCCCTCTTCCACCCATGACCCTTGTCTGTGCTTATGGCACTCCATGTTGGAAACCAGATTGAACAGAGACAATTTAGGCTGATAGGGAGAATTTGTTTTGCCAAAGAGCACATCTATGGGGTGTGGGAGGAAACCAGAGCATCCGGAGAAAATCCATGCAAGCACGTGGAGAACGTGCAAACTCCCACAGATACTGGCCCAAATCCATGTATCTGCACAGCAAACAGTGATAGTCACTGAGCTGTTGTGTTGCCCATCAGCTGGTCCAGTTTAAGCATACACTAACGATGTGAAGCACGAGGCTACTCTCGAAACAACATCCAAGAACAGCCCTCGCACGACCAACACTGCTGAATGCTGTCCAGATCTGGCAGCATCAGGATAAGGTTTGCTTGGTTTGGACCTACAGAGCACTGACAGAGTCATCTAGACTCAATGGCTCTATTCTGTTCCCACAGATGCTTTTTTTGCTACCAAATAAATCTGTTGGACTTTAACCTAATGTTGTGAGACTGCCCACAGATGCTGTCAAATTTGCTGAGATATACAGACTTAGGGATGAATAGCTTCCAAAGTAATATCCTGCAGATTTGTAGGTGGAATCTCAACCGCCCTCCAAAGGCAATTAGGGATGGATAATAAATGCTGGTCAGCCAGTAGAGCCCACGTCCTATGAATGAATTTAAAAAAAGGCTATATTGCTTTGTTCCACGTCTTTTTTATGATGTGCAAACTGCATCACCAATTTGACATAAAACAACACACCGTAAAGAAATGTTCAATTGGTTTTTAACTCAACTATATAATAATACTGCAAATCATAATTTGATTTAAGAAAAGGAAGCTTATAAGATCTAGAATGACGATTGTCTTTCCAAGGAAAATACACCAGCACCATAAAAATAGAAGTCTAGAATTATTTTACAATGTGATCATTTGCACATCCACTTTTACATTGTTGATTTGCGTTCCCCTCTTTTTTTCACTTGACTGCACTGAAGTGATTTTTACATGCAGCATCTGAAAGGCCACTGCAGTGATCTGTTGTTGATTTACATGTGGATTGTTGAATGCTTTGTCATTTTGTGGTCACTTGCTTTGGAAACTGGTTTTCTTTTATGTTTGTTTTTTCATCAATCATTGTTACAATGCAAGCCCCCACTAGTCAGCGAGTCAGTGGGACTTCAGTGTTGATAGCAGAGGAAAGTAGCTTCCAAGTACCCAAAGAGGAAATGCTGGAAAATCTCAGCAGGTCTGGCAGTATCTGTAAGGAGAGAAAAGAGCTGACATTTCGAGTTCAGATGCCCTTTGTCAAAATGTCAGTTCTTTTCTCTCCTCACAGATGCTGCCAGACCTGCTGAGATTTTCCAGCATTTTCTCTCTTGGTTTCAGATTCCAATATCCATTGTAATTTGCTTTAATCCATAGCTTCCAGGCATCTGGTAACCGGGGCATCACGGAATGCTGTGGAGTGCAATAGAAACAAATAAACAAGGCTCATCTTTACAATTGCCCTTCACTAATCAAGAGCACAGTGCTATGGAAATAGTTAACAGCGCAACTGAAATGTTTCGGCAAAGTATTGTCCTTTTTGTGGAAGTTGGAAGAAAGGGACGAGAGAGAGGAACAGTGTTTTATCTGAACGTGCCCTGAGGTGACAACTTTAGCAACAACTTGCACTTATATAGTGCCTTGAAATGAGTAAAAGGTTATTTATATTTGATTTATTATTGTCACATATATTTACACTAAGAGGTCTGGCAACACCAATTTTAAATCCAACCGATTTATTTAATAGTAAACTTGCTAGCTTTCGGTGTTTTTGCCTTCATCAGGCGAATGAGGTATTCTGGTCTCCAAGGATATGAGACCAAGGGAGACCAGAACACCTCATTTGCCTGACGAAGGCACAAATGCCGAAAGCTAGCAAGTTTACTATCAAATAAATCGGTTGGATTTAAAATTGGTGTTGCCAGACCTCTTTCTGAGCTTACCCCAGTCCAACGCCGGCATCTCTACATCATGTATTTACATACAGCAAAAAGTATAGGGAAAGTTATCAAACCACAGTTTGACATTGAGCCTCAAGAAATTTCAGGATGGATGATCAGAAGTGTGGTCCGAGTACTGGAGCATCTTAGAGGTGGAGAGTTTAAGGAGAAACTTTTGGAACTTGGGGTCTTGCCAGCTAAAGGCACAGCTGACAACGAAATCAGGGACATGCAAGAGGCCAGAATTGAAAGAGGGCAGGGAGCATGGCTGGAGAGATAGGGAGCAGTGAGGTCATCTGTGCAGAGATCTGAAAACAAGGATGGAAATGTTAATTCCCAGTGTTAACAGATTGGAAGGCATTATAGATTAGTAACAACAGGAATGGTAGGTGATTGGAATCTGGTGCAACTTAGGATATGCACAACAAATCTATTTTTAAAAATGTTTTAAAAGAGTGTAATCTTTTGATTTGTGGTGATGTTTGTCCATGCAAACTGGCCTCTTGCCTCCACAGTGTATCTTATATGGTGACTGATTTCCAAACATTTTCCTTGCAAGTTTATACAAAAGAAGCAGAGATATTTCAACACTGGACATGATTGTTCAAGAATTTCTGCTTCCAGGGAAGTCATAACAATGCACTTATAAGATCATAGTTTGATCAGAATCCATATGGTTTTAACACATTGGAAATCATTCTTTAACAAATTTATTGGAGCTCGTGATGTAATGAAGTAGGATAGATAAAGGGAGTCTGTATACGTAAAACATTTTTAAAGTTTTTATTTATTAGTGTTACAAGTAAGATTTACATTAACACTGCAATGAAGTTACTGTGAAAATCTCCTATTTGCCACACTCCAGCGCCTGTTTGGATACAATGGCCATGCTAAATTCTCCCTCAATCTAACCAGCACATTTTTCGGACTGTGGGAGGAAACTGGAGCACTTGCAGCAAATCCATGCAGACATGGGGCGAAGGTGCAAATTCCACACAATGACCCAAGTTGGGAATTGAACCTAGTCCCTGGCACTGTGAGGCAGCAGTGTTAACCATTGTGCCATCTCATATCCTTGGTTTTCCAAAAGACATTCACCAAGTACCTTACAAAAGCTTAATATATACAAGAAGGGTTCATGAAGTTGGAGTATTATATTAATACGAGAAAAGGATTTCTCACCAGACAGGATGCAAAAAGAAGGGATTAATGAGGCATTTTCAATTTGCCAGTCGGTAACATGGATTTCTGCATAGAGCAGTGCTGTGGCCTTTACAATCCAGGTTAACGACACAGACAGAGAGAAATGTACTTAAGATGCAATGCTGGATGAGAACATTGGCACAGTGGTTAGCACTGCTGCCTCACAGCACCAGGGTTCGATTCCAGCCTTGGATCACTCTGTGGAGTTTGCACATTCTTCCTGTGTCTGCGTGGGTTTCTTCCGGTTGCTCTGCTTTTGTCCCACAGTCTGAAAGATGTGTAGGTTTGGTGAATTGGCTGTGCTAAATTCCCTCTGAGGGGAAGTGTGAAGTTTCTCATTTTAATGAGAATAGCAAAGCAGAATATTTTTAACATGACATGGCACGTTAAATTCTTGATGTTCAGAAAGACTTGTACAAGGAACACAATAGTTCAGAATGCTGGTACAGCAGCAATTAGGAAGGCAAACAACATGTTTGTTTTTACTGCAAGACAACTGGAGCCCAAAAAGAACAAAGTCCTATTATGTATTTGCATCTTAGATTTTGTTCACAATCTTTTTGTGCTAAAATCCTGTGTCATGATACAACCAAAGATGAACACATGCAGGCATATGTGCAAAGATAAATGAACACTGAAAGGCTGAGAGTGTTTTGCTATCAAAGATTTTACGTTAATTGCTGTCTTCCTGTCAGCTGTTTCTATTTTCAGTAGCTCAGTCAAATTCTTAAGAGTGTGCTGTGTGGGGGTGACTTGTATCTGTGTACTTAGAAAATGTCAGAAAAATTTTTCGGAAAGAGATGGTTAATAGGAGGTGAAATCAGTCTAATGAACAGTGATCACCAGGCCACATGCACTATTTTTTTTTGGGTGCAGTGAAAATCGGGTTAGCCAACATCATCTGCTTGATTGAAGACCAATGTCATCTCTGTTCCATTCAAATATAATCAAAATCTGAGCCACTCTCATCACACCAGCTTCAAGTGACCAGACCAGAGAGGAAAAATAGTGCACATGGTGACCAAGACCAAGGCAGTTCTGTTTTTATGGAGAATCTCAATTCAGCAAAACGGCCATGTATACAGGATCACGTGCCCTCCATCGGCTCATTTGAAACTTCCCATGGCTGCTGGCTTCTGCTACGTGCACCATGTATTATTAATGTTGAAAATCACATTTGACGTTGGTACTTGGCATTTACAGTTTCACTGTGACTGGCGTATGTGTCAGTGATACCATTCTCTCTAGCATGGGGCACTTAATTGGGGGCTTGTGGCTGACGGTGCTCAAATCCCCACCCTTGTCCTTGCTCTTGACTGACTACCCTCAGCTGCCAGCTCCTAGCTATTTCTTCCAAAGTGCTACATTTACAATACTCTGAAATCCTGCCATGTGCAGGAGATTAACCTGGACAAAGGACTACCTTTTCAAATTCAAGGTGGCACAATGGTTAGCACTGATGCCTCGTGGCATCGTACTTGACCAACAAGGAGCATGCATTCGGCAGGTGGTGCGAGGACAGCTCTTGGATGTTGATTCATGGGTTGCCTGGTGCTTCATGTCGTAAATGAGTGCTTTATCTGGACCATCTGAAGGGCACTATGACAGCTCAGTGACTATTGCTGTAGCTGTGCAGACACTTGGAATTGGGCCGGTGTCTGCGGGAGTTTGCGCGTTCTCCCCGTGGTTGCGTGGGTTTTCTCCAGGCGCTCCGGTTTCCTCCCACATCCCAAAATTCGCTCTTAGGCTGATTGGGAAACAAATTGACCCTATATTGAGATTCGTCCATATTAGGAATAACCTAAAATTAGAATAAGAAAATGGAATTGTTACTATAAAGTTATGACGGCGGCGCGGGCTCATTGGGCCGAAGGGCCTGTTTCCCGTGCTGTGTTGCTCTTTGAAAATAACTTTGAAAATCTTTGGTGCCAGGGACCCGGGCTCAATTCCCAGCTTGGGTCATTGTGCGGAGTTTGTATGTTCTTCCTGTGTCTGCGTGGGTTTCCACTGGGTGCTCCAGTTTCCTCCCACAGTCTGAAAGACATGCTGGAAAGGTGAACTGGCCCTTCGTGTACCCGAACAGGCGTGGAGTGTGGCGACTAGGGAATTTTCACAGTAACTTCATTGTAGTGTTAATGTAAGCTTAGTTGTGAAAATAATAAAGTAAACTTAGACCACAAGGACAAAGTATTGGAAATGCTGGTAGTCGCTGTAGGTGCAGCAGCATCTGTGAAGAGAGGGTTAATGTCAGACCTTTGATCAGAACTGGAAACAAATAAGAGATGTTCATGGGTTTAAGTAAGTGCATCGAGTGGGAGAGAACAAAAGTGAAGGTTTCTGGTAGTGGAAAGCAGGACTGATTTAAATAAGAGGTGGGATGATGGTGCAATGCAAAAAGGGATGATAGTGGAGCAAGTATCTAAACAAACTCAAGAATTTTCCAGCCCTTCCTGCTGATGGGACCATCCAGTCCTGCTGAGGACAGCCCCTCTGTGGCAGGTGCCCTGGCAGTGGGGTGAATGCACCACACAAACCATGGACTTCGGGACAGGGAGATTTCTCCAGCCAATAATGGTGAGCTGCCTCCACTGCTGTAAAATGCATGGGGGGGAGGGGGAAGGATATCTCAGCCAAGAGGTGGGTCTAAATGAGTATGTTGGATTAGTGAAATTGTCTTCTGAGAGGAGAAAAATAAAAGCTGCGCAGAGGTTATGAATGTGTTGAACTCCAGCTTGGACACTTTGAGCTCAAAGGGCTTCAATCGAAAGATGAGGTGCTTTTCCTGGAGGTTAGATTGGTTTCATTGGAACAGTATAGGAAGTCAAAGGACCGAGAAGCCAGAGTGAGAATGAAATGACAGGAAAACCTGAAGCTCTGAGTCATCTCCTAAACTGAATTGAGGTTTTCAGTAGTGCTGTCAGCCAATCTGTGCTTGGTCACCTGAATGGAGAGGAGCCTGCATCATGAGGAGCAAGTATAGTACACTAAATTGAATGATATACACGTAAATCCTAATTTCTGTTTGAAGGAGTGTTTGGGCCTTAGACTGAGCTGGGAAGAGGTTAAAGTAAAGTTTATTTATTGGTCTCAAGTAAGGCTTAACACTGCAATGAAGTTACTGTGAAATTCCCCTAGTCAGCATAGTCCGACACTTGTTCGGGTCAACGTATCGAACCAGCACCTCTTTCAGACTGTAAGAGGAAACCAGAGCACCCAGAGGAAATCCACACAGACACATGGAGAACAGGCAAACTCCACACAGTAACCAAAGCCAGGAATTGAACTCGTGTGTCTGGTGCTATGAAGTAGTAGCACTGTGCCATCGGGTGTTGTATCTCATAAGCTTGCATGGAAAGGTGGTGGGGGAAGGCATGTTGGTAGTGATTAAGGAGTGGTCTATGTTGTTGTACATGGAGCTGTCCCTTTGGAATGCTGAACGTGGAGGGCAGGGAAAGGTATGTGTGTGGTAACATCACATTGGAAGTGACAGAAATAGTGCAGGATGATCCATTTAAACTTGGAAGCTACGGGGTTGAAGGTGGGGTCAAGCGGGGCTGATATACTATTTTTATTGTAGTTCTGGGAGGGAGTGGAATGGTGACAGCAGTACAGGAATTGGGACAAACTTTGTTGTTGGACCTGTTAATCATGGTGAAAGGGAATTTTTAGCTGGGGTAAAATACAGCCTTGGTATGGTCAGATCTGACACAATTGAGGTGGAGAAATTGCAGCAAAGGAATTAGCTGTTAGGGTCACTGCGTTTGAATGAATGTCATTATCCCATAGCCATAGGGCAAGAGTTTCCCTTCTGAGTCAGACCTATTTCTGAAAGCTTGCCCATTCACATGGAACTTTTTACTTCCAAAGTCTAGAGTCATGACTGCCTCTTCTCAATGAAGGCCCAACACAGGAACAGAGATGGCTGATACTGGAGTCAGCAAGTTAGAAGGCCTAATTCTATCCATTGGGACATGGGCCCAATTCTCTATTAGGCCCCCAAATCCTCATATCCCATTCCCCCTAAATGCCTCCATATATACTCCAGAACCATTCACTCAGTATTAACTGGGTGCAGAAGCCAAGAGCCATATAATTGCAACTTTGAAAGACTAGGGTTAGTAAATTAAAAGAAAATCAAATTCAAACTCCAACTGGGGAAAAAAAACCCTCTTTTAAAAACTCAAAACTATCAGTCAAACACAGAAGGTCCCCTTGAAGTGCTCATTAATCAGTCAAAAAAGTCTTTCAAGAGCCTCTTTAACCTTTGTTAATCCTATTATTTGCTCATAAAACTGTCAAGCAAAGCACACAGATCCTCTACATCTGTGTTAACAACTGTGATGAGCTAAATTTATTAGAGCTCACCTAAGCATTCATAATGGGATTACATTGTGCAGCTGAATAGATCAACTTTATGGATCTCGATTTAAATAGAGTCTTCAGTCTGGTATTTGTTCAATTTTTTTCTTGGAGTCTGAAAAGATCTCTAAACTTTAAATCAATGTAAAACCTAAACCACATTATCCATGTGATCTGTTTAAATCAGAGGCAGAATATAGTTGCATGGAGGAAAGCACTTTATATACTGAATAAAGTAAAGATTGAGCTCAAGATGAGGTGCTTTTCCTGAAAATTAGTTTAGTTTCATTGGGACAGTATAGGAGGTCAAAGGACTGAGGCCAGAGTGAGAATGAAATGATGGGAAAACCATCATTTTTCTGCAGGAAATTTGCACAATGCTGATCAATCGTTTGGTCTTAAGGATGGAGCCCAATGAACAGGCATTACATTGCTACATGCTTGCAGCACGTCATTACGTCATCAGAATTTGAAGTGGGGATATTTGCAAAACTGTCAAAAGGTTGTTGACTCCACTCCCAGGTTTTCCCTAAGGTTCACTATTTAATTTACCTGGTGTGTTTCTCATAGCTTTCAGGAGTCTGTGTCTCAATGAAAATCCCATTGTCCAGGAGACTGCATTTACAGCCAACATCTATGTGGCTTTGTTGCTTAATATGATTTATCGAGTTTTGTTTTGTAGGAAAATTCTTAACAATATGTCGGCTTGTTCAGTTGGACACCTTTCCAGCTCTGAATCAGAAGGCTGTGGTTTCCAGTGCATGTGGTGTTTATCTTTCAAAGCAGATGTTAAACCAAAATCTGTATTTACCTTATCTGGTGTATGCAAAAGAACGCTTAGTCCATGGGTGACAGTGGTTAGCACTGCTGTCTTACAGCATCAGGAACCCAGATTCAATTCCTGGGTTGGATCACTCTCTGGACAGAGTTTGCATGTTCTCCTTTTGTCTTGTGGGTTTGCGCTGTTTCCTCCCACTGTCTGAAAAAAAACGTGTTGTTAGGTGCATTCTTCCTCGGTGTACCTGAACAAGAGTGATTTTCACAGTAACTTCATAACAGCATTACCACAAGTTACTTGTGACCCTAATAAATAAACTTTACTGTATAGTAAAGTGCAGGGAACTCTCCTATTTTCCAGACCTGTTCATCCTTCAGTTAAAACCACCAAAAAGCAATAAAGAAACAATCCTCCATCACAACTGCTGACCTTGGAATCTTCCTATGTGCAAATTCTTTCTGTGAATGCCATTTAAGAATTGGAAATACAGTAATAACTGAATATGAAACATTTTAAGAATTCCTGAGGATGTGAAATGACACTATATAAATTAAATTTTTCCTCTTCCTCGTCTAAACTAATTATTGTTCCCATTTCTGCAGCAGAAACACACCATAATATAGTTATCAACTCAATCAAAGTCACGTTCAAATAACAAGGCCAAAAATCTTTGCCACTCCTTTCTTGAAGATGTTATTGTTTAATGCTTGTAGCGTCCAGAAGATATTTTTAAATAGCTAGTTTATCACATCACAGCATCTTGGGCCTATTGATGAGCAAGTAGTTTCATTTTCTGTAATTTCTCCCGTTTCAATTTTACAGCAAAAAGTAACAAAGTACTTCACTTGGCTCATCATTTTAGAAATAAGTGTATTGAATGTCACTGTGTAGAAAAGCCTGAAACATAAATACTTGCAATTTGTTTAAAATTAATACATTAAACAAATTGGTGGGCTGGAGAAGAGGGAGATATGTGATTAGAATCAGAAGTTGGTGGGAAATGCCAGGAACATATGCTTGAAGAAGTCAGGCCAAGATTCACTGCAAAGTAAGCTTCACCTCTGCAAATTAGGCGTCAGCACCCCCCCTCCCCCCATTAAGTTGACAAGGCCCCAAGGTCAATAAGGGTCCTGATAAGGATATGGGGTCCTATGATTTGGGACAGGCTTTGAGGTGAAAAGAATACTCACTGTATTGCTGGTACTATGTTTTAAAGAAAAAAATGTGCCTTTCCATGGGGGCCTCAATTGATACCTCAAAAAAAAACTCCACTGGTTGGGCTGTTGTGAACCCGGAAAAAATGAGTGGAAGATGTGTGCCACACACTACCCCTTTTATGTCAAATTTGACCTGTGAGGTACGATTATAACAATGAGGTCCATGATTAGAATATTCAAGGGGTTCAATGCTGGGATGAGATGGATTCGCTCAGAGCTCACTGCCAATATCCAGGTGAGATTGTAGATAACTGATTGTGTCTGGAAATTGGTAGCTTCTTCAATACCCAACACTCTAATTTTGATTTCAAGAAAAGAGAGTGAAGAGACTAATGTCTCACCATCCTCAAGCAAAGAATAAATGAGATGAATGTTGGAAATCTGAAATAAAAGCCACAAATGTTTGACTCAATGTCTGAGGGAGCAAAGTGAATTAAAAATCCAGTGTGTAACTCTTCTGTTAAACTGGCACAATGAAGGAAGCCTGGCTCTTTAAGGAAGAAATAACCCTTTCAGTTGTTCTGAATAAGATAGTGAGTCATTAATCCCATGGCATCACTCCTTAGTGCACAGTACTCCAGTGATAGACTTGCCAACTATGACTGTATTCCTGGAAGTTTCTTCACGTGATCTCCCACTTTAAACTGCTCAATTAAGCAGTTATCTTTTACTATCCATCAGTCAATATTTTTAAAACTGACAAACAAAAGTGTTGAAAGTGAATGAATGCAAATACACAATATTCCTCCTACTCTGCTGCTTAATCTTTATATCTCGGAGACTCCAGGATGCTATTTGAGTGTTGGCAATCCTCTCCAGTGATTGATTAACCACTGAAAAGAGCAATACATTCCCAAGGCCAAATAGGAACTTAAAACTTAAGTCGCCAGTTGTAATGATGCACTTTTGGAGAATTTATCAGTGAAAAAGGAATTATTTACAAGGATCTGCAAGAGTAGTAGATGTCTGCAACCTTTTCTGGAATGCCCTTGCTTAAGAGGACATCTCCTCGGGTGATTTCCCCACCCTGAGTCCTGATTCATCACCCAAGCCAGTTGATCCATACTCTGCTGTGTTGCTCTTTTTAAAGGGACAATTACCACACCACACTTTGTCGCTCGGGGGAAACACGGTTTTGCATTTAGAAACGTAGAAGCAGGAAGAGGCCATTTGGCCCTTCAAGCTGCTCTGCCATTCATTTTGATCATGGCTGATCATTAAATTTAATGACCTGATTTCTCCTTCCCTCTTCCTCCCCCCCCCCCCCCCCCCCCCCCCCCCCACCTTAATCTGTTTAGCCCCAAGAGTTCTATCCAATTTCTTCTTGAATTCACACAAGGTAGGCAGTATGGTGACATAATGGTTTGCTTTGCTGCCTCACTGAGTCAGGGACCCACGCTTGATTCCTGGCTCGGGTTACTGTCTGTATGAAGTTAGCAAATTCTCCCTGTGTCTACGTGAGTTTCCTCTGGGTGCTTCGATTTGCCCCCTCAATCTGAAAGACGTGCTTGTTAGTGCATTGGCCATGTTAAATTCTCCCTCAGCGTACACAAACAGGTGCCAGAGTGTGGCGATTAGGGGATTTTCAGAGTAACTTCATTGCAGTATTAATATAAGCCGACTTGTGACACTAATAAATAAAATATAAGCTTTTTTGCCTCAACTGCTTTCTGTAATAGTGTCAAAGGAGGTTTCTGATCACAATAACCAATAACACAATGACAGTTGTCAAAAGTAGTGAACAAATGTTGCATGAACATGCAGGCTCTGTGGAAAGGAATGCACCAAAAGTGTTTCTATTAAAGTATACCTTTTAAATGTGTGCCTAAGTGTACCAAAATCAACATTACACCCAGGGTCTGTAACTTTACTTTACAATTATTGGTTCATAAAATAAGGCAAAATAATTGGAATTGATCAAATTACATTGAATAAATTCATATCAAATATTGTCCCCCTCCGCCACACATCCTTCATGTTGGGCTCGTTAAATGTATCTCTTGTATTCAAATCCAGCTTATTTTTACTGACCTTTGCATTTCTGCTTTTTGCTGCAGAAGATGCTTTTTTTTATTATTGATAATTGGACTTTTCCCATCAATTCTTAGCAACAGACTATCAGGTAGGTAAGTTAAGTGCAATGATAGAGGTGCTACTGAGTCCTGTATGTCAGGATGATTGTAAATTTGATCATTGGTCTGAAGTCAACATGGAGGAGCCTTCAGTATTCTCAGCCTAAAGAAGGCCAGGATTTCACTTTAGGAAGTCTGGGTGGGATTTTACAGCCTTACTCATCCCAAAACCGTAAAATCCTATCCATGGTCAGTGACATTCCTATTGCCTATCCTTCTGTGATGGGCAGGGTGGTAAAATTCCAAACTTTCAGCAGACCTTAAATAAGACCTGGTTCATAACTGACTACAATGCTTGATATAGATGGATGGTGTTCCCTGCCTAGATTCCTAAAAGGAACTGATTTTTGGAGGTTCACTAAGGTAAATGTGCCTAAGCAAAATATCAATCCCCATAAGGAACGGAGAGGATCAAGAGGAAGGGAAGCAGCTTCTGAATTGATGTTGCTAATTTAATTACTTTGTTAGCATCTAGATTTTACAGCTTATTTTATAAAAGAAGTGAAATGTTGTATTACCAAGTGGCAGTGCCTCACAGTGTCAGGGACCATGGTTCAAATCCAGCCTTTGGAGTTTGCATGTTCTCCCATGTCTGCCTGGTTTCCTCTGGGTGCTCTTGCTCCCCCCCCACCTCCCCTCCACAGTGCAAAGGCATGCAGGTTAGGTAGATTGGTCATGCTAAATGTGCAGGGTTGTGTTGGGAGGGCCTAAGTAGGATGCTCTTTTGAAAAGTTGGTGCAGACTTGATGGGCCGGATGACCTCGTCTAGCAGTGTCAGGATTCTATTTTGTAGTTCCACAGTTTAAGGAGTCAGCCTGTTAGAGAAAGCAGATATGATGGCATGAAAAAGCGTTAGTGGTAAATCTATATCTGTTTAATGATACGTTTAACTAAAAAGAACAAAAACGTACAGGCCAACTATAAACTGTGTCCTGACCAGGTCTCATTCTGGACTATTCCCAAAATACACTGGCTGAAAGAAAGACACTGACTCACAGCAGTGTTTAAAAATTTAGCTAGTGTTTGTTAAGTAAACTGCCAACTCTGGCTGTCTTCCAACCAGGACTGAATTTCCTTCACGCACAAGAGTAACAATAGATCCCAATGCACTGATTATCTGAATCATAGCATCCTAATGAAGGAGGCCATTCAACCCATTGTGCCAGGAACAGATGTTTGAAAGAGCTTCCTGAATAGCTCCACTTTCCTACTCTTTCCATGTTCCCTGCAAAATTTTCCTTGTCAACTATTCCACACAGAACCCTACAGTGCAGAAAGAGGCCTTTCGGCCCATTGAGTCTGCACTGAACACAATCCCACCCATGCCCTACCCCCCATACTATACCCACTAATCCCTCTAACCTATGCATCCCTGGACACTAAGGACAATTTCTTAGCACAGCCAATCAGCCTAACCCGCAAATCTTTGGACTGTGGGAGGAAACCGGAGCACCTGGAGGAAACCCATGCAGACACGAGGAGAATGTGCAAACTCCACAACAGACAGCGAATCAAACCCAGGACCATGGAGCTGTGTTACCATGCCGCTCTTAGAAACTTCCCCTTAGAAAGTTGCCATCAAATCTGCTTCCATCCCCTCTTCAGGAAGTGCATGCTGATTTCCTGTGTGCAAAATCATTCTCCCAGTTATCTTAACTCTGTTTGCTGTGATTATCAAACCTCCTTTCACAGATTCTTGCATAGCTTAAATGTCAACATATAATTTATTTTATTGCATGCGTTATACCTCACTAACACAGCAGCATGTAGCACAATGATTAGTACTGCTGCTTCACAGCTCCAGTGATGTGGGTTTGAATCCCAGCTTGGGTCACCGTCTGTGTGGAGTTTGTGCAAACTCCCCGTGTCTATGTGGGTTCCCTCTAGGTGCCCTGTTTCTTCCCACAGTCCAAAGATGTGTGGGTTAGGTTGATTGGCCGTACTAAAAAAAATTCCCCCTTAGTGTCTTGATGTGTAGGTTTAGAGGGATTAGCGGGTAAATTTGTAGGGATATGGGAGTAGGGCCTGGGTGGGATAGTGGTCGGTACAGACTCAATGGGCTGAATGGCTTCTTTCTGTACTGTAGGCTTTCTATGATTCTAACATGTTCACTGTGTAAGCGAACAAACACATTAAGAATCATGACAGTAATGATAAATTTGCCTGTCTAGAGTGAGACCTCTTTACTATTACACTGTGTGATTTCTGTTTCAGAGTCATATTTTTCACAGGCATTGTCACGTTTTTGTGATTGTTCATGGAATTTGAGCAGCACTGACAAGATCAATCTCTAATTGCCTTTGAGAAGGAAATGATCTGAAGCTGCTGCAGTCTATGTGGTCTAGCTTCACATATCTGTTTTCCCTGATAGGCTGACTCTTTGAACTGTAATAACTTTAGAATAGAATCCCTACAGTGCAGAAAGAGACCATTCTGTCCATCCAGTCTGTACCAACTGTCCTAAAGAACAACCCACCCAGCTCCTCTTCCATAACCCTGTTGAGAGGGGTGGGGGAAGAGTGTCTGGATATTGTCCCAGTCTTTGCCTTTTCCACTGCCTTCAGCTGTTTATTCATATCATGTAGACCAAATTGAATTGGCTGAAGATTGACATCTGCATATACGTGTTAGAGGTGGAGAGCACTACCTTATTATAACCCACTTGGCATTTGTTTTAGAGATAGAAGAAAAGCACTGTCCAAATATTTAATATTTTATTTATAGGGTGGCACAGTGGTTAGCACTGCTGCTTCACAGCGCCAGGGACCTGGGTTCGATTCCCGGCTTGAGTCTCTGTTTGTGCGGAGTTTGCACGTTCTCCAGGTGCTCCGGTTTCCTCCCACATTCTGAAAGATGTGCTGTTTAGGTGCATTAACCCAAACAGGTGCCAGACTATGACAACTAGAGGAATTTCACAGTTGCTTCATTGCAGTGTTAATGTAAGCATCACTTGTGACTAACAAATTTTAATTGCTGGGATCTGGATCCACATCAAGGCTGAAACTGACAGAACTAAAGTTTTCTCCTGCCATTTTTTTGTGAAAGGTCATAGGTGAAGTATGCTTGGGCCTGAACTTGCAGCGCAAACCTGTGCCTAATTTATTATTAATTGGCAGTCTCGCTCAGGGGAGGACATAGGTGGGTAGTGTGGGAACTGGAAAGCTGCCAAATAGCTGCAGTAAGCCCTGCTCCTCCGAGAGGCTAATTTGAGACATGTTGTTCGAAATGTATACAGTGGTTTTACTGTGCGTCTAACAGAGCTAAAGCAGGCCTGAGAGCCTTTGATGCTGATACAAGTTGCCGAGAAAGCAAGTATTCATTTCCTCAGCATCAACATCTCTCCCACTTGATGGGCAATGAATTGACAAAAAGAAATACAAGTTACAAAGTTTCTGCCCATGAAATACCCACTGCAACTTCTTCATAATCTGCCACCAGCATTGCTGAAAATGCAAAGATTACTTTTTGAAAGTTTCATGGATTCAGTGAGTTTGGAAAGTGCCAGGGGATGTTAAATTCCTTTATTTCCAGTCCAATTGGCTTAAGACACTGCAGTTATATGATTAACAAAAAAAAAATACTGCTGTCAAGAGTTAATAGAAAGAATGTGTTCAAAGCCATTCTCATCCTTCCTTGCTTCTACAAGCTTAATGGATTTTAAATGGCCCAATATCACACTCCCAGGAGATGTTGGTCCAGATGTTCTAAGTGCAATAGGAAGTACCAAAACATTATAGATTAAGAGATAGTCACGTCAACTTGTCTGCTTAGTGGAATCTGAGATTCCAAGATTATAGCATTTATTCATTGTTACTTTAAGTAGACAGCACTGGTCTGAACTCTTCCATTAATTTGCTGAACAATTATCAAAATATTTGTGTGTGGTGAAGAGGAACAAGGCAATTCTGAATTGTCACTTAAAGAAACCAGTTGTTTTGCCCAGAAGGAAAACACGGTAAAGACTGGGAAATATGAATCCAAGTCTGAATTGCTTTGTGCACATCTTAAAATGGCACAACAGTAAAAACTGGGAAATAAGAGTACTGATTTGAACTGATTTTTTTTCTGGGTTGGTGTTTTTAAGACAGAGCTGGAAAAGAATTGAAGTGATTATAGATTTCTGAACAATCAAATACAGTATTCTCTATTACTTGGGTGCAATAATCAACTTGCCTTTTTTAGTTGGAGCTGCAGGTTTGGTGGACACTCCAGATGCTGAGGTCTCTGATCAATTCAATGCTTATTGAACGTGTCTGACCTTGTCATGAGCACACTTCCTGCTATCTACACAAATGATAGCCTTTACTCGTGTCTTCAAAAGGCCTTTGTTTAGATTTTGCAGCCCCCATAAAATAATTGGAGGAGAGGGCAAATGAATAAAATTTCTTCTTGGCCAAATAAATTAAATCTGGACTCGGAGATGAGGGAAGGGAAAATGAGTTGACTCATTCCAAAGGTTTGTGATAAAAGCTACAAGATTAATTATTTTTGTTCTGGAAAATCAGACTTACAAAAGAAAATCTCAATGCCACATTTGTCCAGAATGATGGACAGGTCCAGCTACATGCCAAAAATGCTTGTCAGGCTGTTACTTGGTTACAGCATATGTTTTCTTTCAGGATGAGTGAAACTTGAAGCGCAGTCAACAGTTTTGAATCATATCTCATTAATTCAAGAATCTGAGCAAACCTCATGTCTGCTGAGCTGAGAATCCTTTTCCATGGACAAAATTTTTGACACGATTATTTCATACTCTGTTCCCTTAGTGGAAATTTGTATCGCGTGCAACCTTCCTGATCTCCTCCCATCAACTTCCACGATTGAGCAACAAGAATATCTTAAAGTATTTGAGAGCTACATTCAGAAGTGATCTCCAGTGTAAGTGAAACGTGTTATGATTAGGTGAGGAGACGTGAGTGGGCTTACTTCTATTCAAACTCCCCCCCAGTTGGTCACAACAACTGTTTAGCCTCTTCCTTATGAGGGTACTTTGTTTTTGAAATTTATTTATTGCAAAGTTCCTAAGCTAAGCCTTTTCTGGTCCTCTTGAGTGTGGATAGGCCTCCACTGAGTCTGTGGATTAGTCACTCTTCTATAATGTAGAACACAGTTTGCTCTCTCCCACTGGCACATAGGGGCTGGCACTAATGCGCCCTCTGTGGAAGTTGGCCAAGGACAGTCTTGAACTTGAGGGTGGGTACTCTTTCTGTGGAATGCTGAAGGCAGGCAGCTGTTAGGTTGGCTTTGAGACCAGCTACTTGTTTATCATGTCCAATGATTCTCATTCATTTGTTCAGGTGGCGTTTGCATTGAAGTTCTGTGCAGGAGGACTTTTCTAAATTGGCCTTCTTGATGGGAGTTATACCTTGGGAGGGCTGAATAAATCAGCAGGTGGAGCATTGCAAACTTCTCCAAATCAGAATTTACTAACGATATAAGCAATAAGAAGCTAATTAAATAAGGTTTCCTGAGTCAAAGAAAGGACAATTTTTTTTTTAAGTTCTAGACTCTGATAAAATAAGATAGAAAAATATATGGTAAGCTTTCTTTTTTGTGTAGATTTTAAATGTTGCAGTCAGTTTGAATTAGCTGGTGTCTTGGATGTGATCAGACATAGACGATGTTACAATTATTATGAGATTATTAGTGACAAGGCACTGTGGTTGGCACTACTGCCTCACAGTGCCGGGGGCCAAGTTATGTTCTACCCTCAGATGTCTGTCTCTGTGGAGTTTGCACATTCTCCTTGTCTCTATGTGGATTTTCTCCGGGTGCTCTGGTTTCCTGCCACAGCGTAAAGAGGTGTGGGTTAGGTTGATTGGCTGTGCTAAGTCACCCCTACTGTCATGGGGATTAGCTAGGGCAAATACTTGGCATTAAGGGGAGAGAGCCTGTGTGGGATTGTGGTCAGGGCAAACTCGGTGGGCTGAATGGCCTCCTTCTATGGATTCCATGGTACGATGATTCTTCTCACAATAATTGTAAGTTTCTGGTAAAGTTGGCTTCTTGAATGAGGTCACATGCCTCGAGGCCACGTGATTCCCTGCACGCTGTTTGAGCAGTGAGCCCAGCTACATAAAGGATAAGGCTCACAGAGGCATGGCATTAGCGAAGATTGCTTGTGCCCCTCATGTTAAAATGTAACGGGTGACAACTTTGTATTGGATGTAATGTGACCAATGATAATAAGCTGTAAGGTTTAGCTGACCCAATAAACTATGGGAGTAATTACAGAATGATGTGATGGTCAGCTGACCCACTATAAATAAGAACCTATTGGGAATTGCAGAGTGCTTGGAGTGGCCCAGGATGAGACCCCAAGTTTGGAGTGATGACATTTCTTCACTAAGCCCTCTGATTTATAAGTTGGATTAAGTTTTATTATATTATTATTGTCTGCTTTGAAGAATTCCTTCTGAAGAAACACTCCATGCCGTACATCCTTCTCTTCCCTCCCTAATCACTCTTGTTCCTTCCAGACAGCCTCTGAGCTCTGTGTGGAAGGATCAGTCACTCAGTGGCCTGTCTACTGAAGACTAAATGGACTGCAGTGGACATCGTTTTATCACATTGTGTCGCATTCTTATGCATGATTCGTACAGATGGTGTTGTTGACACTCTGGCCCATATCTCCTGTATCATTCAGTGAGGTGAGTATAAGCAGTTTAGGAGCATTGACCTCCCCAGAGACTTCCTCCCATGCTGGGTTGATCAGATGGCTCCCTGCCCTGCTTCCATTCTTGGCGTAGAGCATGCCCATTCTGGCTTCCATTACACTGAGCAGGACTTCCAGGAATGTGCTTGGATGCCCAGATATGATAACAAGATCATGGCCAATCAACCTAATCCACACCTCTTTGGATTGTGGGAGGAAACCAGAGCACCCAGAGGAAACTCATACAGACGTGAGGAGAATGTGCAGACTCCATATAGACAGGCAACTGAGGCCAGAATTGAACTTAGCCCCCTGGCTCTATGAGGCACAGTATTATGTAGCCATGACAGCCTGCCCTGCTGGACAAAATGCTCAAAAACCCTTAACTGCATAATTAATTTGCGATTATGGCACAGATTCCCACCAGCCTCTACTGCAGCAAACATTCCTTGCTCCTACCACCAGCATAGGATTTAGTCCTGGAATGGAAAATAATGTGGCATTATTACAAATAGAAGATTCCCATGCTACATATTCTCAAGCATCACTAAGGATCTCAAACTGATCTCATCTCTGTGCTCAATAGACCCATTGTTCAATACACAGCACCTATTTTGAAAGCTGCGCTTAACAGAAAGCACATCAAGTTTGAAAGTGGTCAGGAACAGGCACAAAGTTGGATTCTAGGTAACCTGTGCCAAAGCTATTCTGACAACTCAGTGTGTCCCTTTGTTGAAATGTAGAGAAAGTTCTGTCTGAACTTTGCTGGATAACCCTTGCATCTCACCTCCTATTGCCACTGTCTCTTGCCACAAACACTAAAAGGTCAGTATATGATGGAATTAGGAGAAAGTACACCTTTTCACAAACAAAATATACAAAGAACAGTACAGCACAGGAACAGGCCATTATACACACCAAGTCTGTGCCAGCACAGTGCCTCTCTAATATTTTCTTGCCGCTAAATGGTTGATATCCCTCTATTCCCTGTCTATTTATGTATCTATCCATGCCTCTTGAAAGTTATTATAGAACTTCCACCACCTCCTGTGGCAGTGCATTCCAGGCATTCACCACCCTCCCCGGTCTGGAAACCTTGCTGCTTACATCTCTGTCAAACTTTTCCCCCTCACGTTTAACCTTCGACTCTGGGAAATTGAATCTTTGACCCTGGGAAAACGGCTCTGCCTATCCGCTCTATCCAAGTCTGTCAGAACTATGTAAACTTCTGTCCCTCGCCCTCCAACACTCCAATGAAAACAATCCAAGTTTGTTCAACCTTTCTTCATAGTCCATATCCTCCAAACCAGGCAACATCCTGGTAAATCTCTTCTGCACCCTTTCCAATGCATCAATATCCATTACAGTAGCTTGGCAATCAGAATTTTACACAATACTCCAAATATGACCTAACCAAAGTCTTACACAGCTGCAACATGATTTTCTAATTCCTATACTCAACACCCTAATTATTAGGCATGTCTAATGTTGTCTTGCCCACTTGGGTTGCCATCTTCAGGGAACTGTAGATTTGCACGCCTTGATCCCTCTGTATGCTAATATGTCTAAGGGTTCTATCGTTACCATATACTTCCCTTCTGCAGTAGATTTTCCAAATCGTATCACCTCCCATTTGTCTGGATTAAATTCCATCTGCCATCTTTTTGGCCCAGGTTTCCAGCCAATTTATATCTTGTTGTATTCGCTGACAATTCTCCTAATTATCTGCAACTCCCCTAATTTTAGTATCATCTGCAAATTTACTAATCAGACCGCTTACGTTTTCCTGCATATCATTTTACAAATAACAGAAGTCCCAGCACTGATCCTTGTGGAACACCACGTGTCACGTGTCTGTATCACGTGTCACGTGTCTGTATCAGTTTGCCATGAGGAATCTTATTGAAGGCTTTACTAAAGTCCATGTATATAATATCCACTGTCCTTTCCTGGTAAATTTTCTTATCACTTTCTCAAAGAATGCAATCAGGTTTGTAAAACACAACCTCCCCTTTACAAAACCAAGTTGCCTATCACTAATAAGCCTATTCTCTTCTAGATGTGAGTATGTTCTGTCCCTAGGAATCTTCTCCAATAATTTCCTTATCATTGTAAGGTGTACAGGCCTGTAATTTCCTGGATTGTCTCATCTGACCTTCTTAAACAGAGGAACAATATTAGCTACTGTCCAATCCTCTAGTACCTCACCTGTGGCTAAAGAGGATTTTGGTCAAGGCCTCAGCAATTTCTTCCCTCACCCCTCTCAGTATTCTGGAATAGACCCTATCTGGGCCTGGGGATTTGTCCACCTTTTAATGTTTTTCAAAACCTCTAATACCACCACCTTTTTATCTCTTTGTCCAAGAATGTCAATATCCTCCTATCTACACCCTTCATCCACCACATCCTTCTCCTTTGTGAATACTGATGTAAAGTACTTTTTAAGGACTTGCCTCACCTGGCTCCATATACAAATTATCTCCTCTGTCCTTGAGTGGACCTATAGCTCCTTTCCTTCGATACCCTCTTCCTCCTTATATAAGCATAAGTAATATAGAACAAATGGATTATGAGACTGTTCAGACCAATACTTTATAAAGCTCACAAATAGTATATAAATGATTGAGAATTTATTTAATTCAGCCTAATTGATGCACATTAATATAAAATGCAAAGAACAGTGGATCTTTCATTTTCTATATTAATTAGAGAGGACTTGTATTTTTCAATGTATTGGAATTATTTGTGTACTGAAATTGTCATAATTATGAAAATTTTATGAATAATTGTTCTGAATGATATTAAGAATACTTGCTTTATTTGGATTATCATTGCAATTTGGCCCCTGCTACCATCTTGACTTTTCAATAAACTAACAGCTTGGTGGCACTGTGTACTGCTGCCTCCCAGTGCCAGGGACTCAGGTTCAATTTCTGGCCCGAGTGCAGAGTCTGCATGGGTGCTCCGGTTTCCTCCCACAGTCCAAAATGTGTGGGTTAAGTGGGTTGGCCATGCTTGTGTCAAGGAGATTAGCAGGGTTACAGGAATAGGGCCTGGATGGGATTGTGATCAGTGCAAACTCAATGGGCCAAATGGCCTCCTTCTGCATTGTAGGGATTCTACAATATATGAATTGTCTATTTATTATTACCTACTGTTTATGACATCTTTAATTAAAGGATGCTGCTCTCAATATTTGTTTTGTTGAGTTAATTGCATGATTTAATACTGCAGAGAGATTAAGAAGTGGTCTGTTTTTGTACCTCGCTACCTGGTAACAGGGCAGGATAATGCTGGTAGATTTTATTCCATGTGTTTTTTTTTTTAAAAAAGATGCAAGACACATTCACATGGACTGTTATCAGCACACTGTTCAGGATTTGAGAGGCATTTGGGCAGTTCCAGGTATTAACTTCCTCACATTTCCACCCAATTATTTCCTAAATGTGTCCAGGTAAATTTATATTCACATTTGATGTGAATTAGTTTTGTTTTAAGAAGGCAAATACTCATAAGTATTCCATTCAATTAAATCACACGGACATTCACAAACACCAAAATGGCAGATGGTTGGGCCAGTTAAAACCTGCCCATTTCCGTACGTATCAAGAATAAGATTCAAGAACACTACCCATACTCCCACCTACCTATTTCAGCCTCAGAAGCCACCTTGCTTAAGTTTTTTTTGTGAATTAAAACTTAAACTGTTCGCTTTACAAAAATTATATTATAAACTGCAGTTTGGCTCCACATTTGGTACTGGTGTTGAACCAAAGACACAATGATACAAACCACATTTTAGAACAATGGCAAGAGATTGACCATTTTATCAAATATACAGTTGCCATAATTTTTTTACAACGTGAATTGAAGCAAAGGGACCAATTTTTACCATCAAGTTGCTCCAATTTCAGGTGCAAAAACTTGATGAATTTGGGTATGAGGTGAGTAGCGCAATCTGTGCCCACCTTCGTGCTGGTTCCCCCTTTACCAAGGCCCAATCAGGACTCTGCCCAAAGTGATTGTGATGGCCATTTAAATGCATTTCCATGGACTTAATGGGCTGCACTTTCCCCTCCAGCACCACATTCGTCAATCCGGAATTGGAGCAAAGCAGACGTGCGCCATAAAAGTGCAATACGGGCATTCTATCAGTGAGGGTTAGTGACGAGGTAGGTCTTAGCGTCTTGATGGCTCTCTGCTACTCACAGGCGTCCTTCTGTTGTGGCCATTTAGTTTTTTGGGTCAGTGTAGGCTCTGCAAATTGGACATTGGACACCCAGCTTAGCACAGTGCTAACCACTGTGCCACCATGCTGTCCATCACAATCAAACTCAAGTGGGCATGCCACTGCACAATATACTCAAGGAAGGAGCTATAATAATATTGTTAAATAATTTGAAACCTAAAGAAAGCCAAGAGTTGTATTCCCATGTTAGAGATACAAAAAGGAAGATGGGAGTTCTCCCATCATTAAGATCCACTCCCCCCGTTTGTCTTGAAGTTGCTGGGAGATGGAATTCTTCGGGGTTTCAGGCCCTGACTTGCCTGGAGGTGGGAGTAAAGACATGCCTAATGCTGAACAGATAGGTTAAAAGACCTGTTTTTTTAAAAAAAAACAAATTCAGCCCTGTGCTCCCCCGGCAATCAGCAGCTCACCTCTGATTTGATTTATTATTGTGACATGTATTAGCATACAGTGGAAAGTGTTGTTTCTTGCATGCTATATGGGCAAACATACCATTCATAGAGAAGGAAAGGAGAGAGTGCAGAATGTAGTGTTACAGTCATAACTAAGGTGTAGAGAAAGATCAACTTAGTATGAGTTAGGTCCATTCTAAAATATGATGGCAGCAGGGGAGAAGCTGTTCTTGACTCAGTTGGTACGTAGCCTCAGACCTTTGTATCTTAAACTCCCTGGGCGGGATATTCCAGCCATGCTTGCCCCAAGACCGAAAAATTCTGTCTGAGGTCATGGACCCTTGCATGGTCCTGTCCTGCCCACTACAATTTCCGGGTGGGACGAGAAATTTCTTGTATTTTATTTTAACAAACCAACTTCCAGCTCTGCTATCCCTATGGATGATTGGCTGAACACATTAAGCTGATGGAAGAAGATTAAATATTTACACTTGGTTATCATACTAGGCTGCTCTTTCAGAAGTGCGAAGTATACTTTACATTTTTATCCATTAGATGATGTCTTTTAAACACACAGCTGAAGGCTTTTCCACATTTACAATGTTGACCTTTTACTGGACAGATTTTTCCACTTGACAGAACTAACAACCTTGTAAACACATTTTGTTTAAGTGGTAGTTTTGTCTTCTATTTGTAACACTTTTTAATAAATTCACCTTACTGAACATTGATATAATTAATTATAAAGTTTAATTATTGGTCTCAACTAGGCTTACATCCACACTGCAATGAAGGTAAACGAAAATTCCCTAGTTGCCATGCTGCGGCTGTTTGGGTATATTGAGGAAGAATTTAGCACAGCCAACACACCAAACCAGCACAACTTTGGACTGTTGGAGGAAACTGGAGCACCCGAGGAAAACCAAGCATTCACGGGGAATGTGCAGACTCCACACAGACAATGACCCAAGCAGAGAATCGAACCCAGGTCCTCATTGCTGTGAGGCAGCAATGCTAACCACTGCCAGACAATCCATTTTCTTTATCTTTTATGCCCTTTCCTCCTCCACCTTGTGGTTTACATCTTCATTAGGTGGCTATAAAATCCAGTCAGGCCGCCTCCAGCAAAATTATACAATGTAGCTGGAGCTGGCTTTCTTAGCCCTTCCAGTTTTGCCCTGCATGGGTTTGGATGGATTGTCCTCGTGAAGATGGTGGGGGGGCAGGGAGAGGGTGTGGTGGGGGTGACTAGCTACTAGTTCCTACCTCCATTAATTCCATCAGAGCCTCGAACATCTGACCTCATGTCTTTTAACAAGTAGTTTGGAAGCTGTTTTCGGTGATGATGGATGCTGAAATTCTATGGGGCTGAGCTCAAAAGAATAGTCGGAGTTTTCTGGCCTCCCTATGGTGTTTTTCTCAGCGATGGGAGGCAGTGTGCTGACAGTTGAATCCTCTTAATGGGATTTCCCATTGATTCCACCCCGTGCCCCTAGGAAAAGCGGGATAGGGGTACACCCTCGACAGGATCAGAAGATCCCACCGGTGTAAGAGTTGGAAGATCATGCCCAGTGTGTTTTGTTTCTCGAATTATATTGAGCCTATCAGATATAAACCTGATTTTTCAACTCAGGAGAAAACAATTCTGAATTAGAGTTCCAGACAATACAGTCACAAGGTCACACTGTCAGCATATTTCTATTTCTATGCCGGGTTTTTTACACATACGCGGCTTTATGCAGCTTTTTCTAGAGTTGATCATGAAGTCTTTGGTGAAAGAATAAAGAGAAATCCTATATTTAAAGAAGTGGATACTAATTTGAAAGCAAATGTTTTGCAGATCCTTGCTCATATTAAATATTACATTTAGATCTCTAAATTGTATCACAACTAGTTTTAGTATGTTATAAGAGTAACTTTATGTCAAAAGTTTGTCGTTCATAAAGCGCTTTGGATTGTGCAAAGACAGTAAAAGGTGCTATATGAATGCAATTAATGAATTACATTGTTTCTCATTTTTGTAGAAAAATAGAATTCCTAAACTAAGTGTTGTCCTGGAGACTAAATGCAGACTGGGTGACCGCTTTGCAGATCACCTTCCGCAAGTAGGACCCAGATCTTCCTGTGTCCAGGAATTCCAACAATTCAGCCTGCTTTCATATCCATATTGAACCTTTCACAATGTTCCAGTAGAGCAAACAGAAAAAGCATCACCTCGTCTTCCAATTTAGGCACATTACAGCCTTCCAGAGTTAACGTTGAGCTCAACAACTTCAGAGTGTGAACCCTCTCTTCTACCTTCACCCTTTTTTTTTTTATTTCTGGCTGATTATTTTTCCATTGATTTTGTTTTTCCATCCCATTTTTTTTTTTTTTGTTCCATCTTTCTTCAGCTGACCAGTGTCTCTCTTCCCCCCCCCCCCACTCATTCAGGAGCCATCCTGTTCCAGGTTGTCCTATTTACTGGCTGGTATCAACACTTATCTCCAGCCTTCATCATCGCAATTCATGGTCCTTTTTGTTCATGACAAGAATTACCAGTCTTGCGGTGCACGTGGTTGGAAAATCCCATCTGTTAACTCTGTCCTTTCTCCACAGATGCTGTCAGGCCTGTGGAGGTTTTCCAACCTTTTTTGTTTTGGATCCCCTAAACTGCTTGGCTTTTCAGCAATATTAAATAGTAAACCTATCTACGGGTTAAATCAAGGTCTTCCCTTCTTGCTTGAAGACAGCATTCCAGCAGGAATTTCCTTTTGGGTTTGAGCTGCTGTGACCTCTGCCAACAATATGATGACAGTGCAGGAGAAGTCAGTTCCCAATGCTCCGACACCCTTCCCTCTCTCGGGAAACTTCTTGATGCTAATCTCCATCAGAAATTTAAAAAAAACCTACTATTGAATAATTCAAGTCAAATGACATTAGCAGCGTAGCAAAGTGTCCAGAAAAGCAGCAGATAATTCAAATCAAATAACTTAATTAAGTGGAGCCAGTTGATTTAGAAATGTATTGATAACAATCAAAAAAAATTTGAGACACTTAATCATTTGGCTAAAAAAAGCTAATTGTGGAACACATATCTCCAGAGTCTGAGGCATTGTTATCTAGATTTCCTGAGGAAGCATTGTGTAACTTTAATCTTCTAATATGAAGAACTTTTGAAGGTTAATATTCCTTTTGTATTGTTTTTTTTGCAGGAACTCGTACAGCACTTTTGCGAGCAAGGTCAGAAATTATGCTATGTAATATTGGGGAATACAAGGTGTTCCTAGTTTAAGAAACAGCAGTCTCCGTTTTCTCATGCTGTTTTATGTTTTGTTTTCTCTCAGCAGGCATAGATCAGCTGCACAGACAGTAAACTATGGTGCAAAGGCAACAGTGTCTCAGGAGGCCTTGGAGGTGACTCCTGCCACAAATCATTGTGTGCAGAAACCTACTGTGGAGGCTGCTGAACTCTAACCTGTACAAAACACGCATAGCAAGGCATGGGGAACGACAGCCAGAACCCCACGTGCCTCATCAACGATTCGTTCAAGTACACCCTGTATGGCTCTGTGTACAGCGTTGTCTTTGTCCTTGGCCTGCTGACTAACTGTACCTCCCTGTACTTCTTCAGCTGCAAAATGAAGATGCGAAACGAAACGACAATATTTATGACGAATCTCGCGGTCTCGGACCTCCTCTTCGTCTTCACGCTGCCCTTCAAAATTTTTTACAACTTCAATAGACACTGGCCCTTTGGTGACGGACTGTGCAAAGTTTCTGGCACAGCCTTCCTCACCAATATATATGGGAGCATGCTGTTTCTCACCTGCATCAGCGTTGACCGGTTCCTGGCCATAGTTTACCCGTTCAGGTCTCGGACCATCAGGACGAGGCGAAACACCAGCATTGTCTGCGCCGGGGTGTGGCTCCTGGTTCTCAGTGGGGGAATCTCCGCATCTCTCTTCTCCACCACTAACAACAGGGGGAATAACTCCAGTACCACCTGCTTTGAAGGCTTCTCTAAAGACACTTGGAAAACCTACCTGTCCAAGATCACCATATTCATTGAAATAGTTGGGTTTCTTATTCCCTTGCTGTTGAACCTGACCTGCTCCTCCATGGTGCTGAGGACTCTGAGAAAACCCGAGACGTTGTCTCCAATTGGAGCCAACAAAGAAAGGGTCCTCAAAATGATCATTGTGCACCTATCCATTTTCATAATATGTTTTGTGCCCTACAACTCCATCTTATTTATCTATGCCCTTGTGCGATCTCAAGCTATTGCAAACTGCTCCTTGGAGAAGTTGGCCAGGACCATGTATCCGATAACTCTGTGCCTGGCCACCACAAACTGCTGCCTCGACCCCTTTGTTTATTACTTTACGTCGGAGTACTTCCAGAAGTACTTCAACATCAAACCCCGCACCAAGCTTGATTCCGTTTTTAAAAGCGAAACACCCTTAACAGTCAAGGTAGAGGGAACAGCGGAGGGAGCAGTGGATTCTGTCAGTCGAAATGGAGCCAATATTCAGTTAGAATCTCAGTTTTAAGCTAGTGCAACTGAATGCTGGCAGATTGGCGTCAGGATTTTTAACACTACTCCTGCCCCGTAGCGTATGTTCTGTGAGGTCATGCTCCAGGATTTCAGAAGGGAGCTGCTGGTGATATTTGTCACCACAAGCTGAGTAGAATGCGGTACCTTGCTAGAACCAGAACAGCCACTGATTGCACGGGTGCTCCAGTAGCAGAATTTTACACTGTGGGCAGACACCTATACCACTAGTTTGGTTCACCTGGTTTCATTGGCCTTAACTAAGAGAGATTCTCTTTTCTAATTCCGAAACATCAATTAAAACCCATAATGTGTAATCTCTCCTTGTTCATCACATTGCTGTTTTATATTTCCATGAACCAGTCACCCCTGCCATCATTTAGTTAAAACAAAATATGGTAAATTGACTATTTAATCAAACTCTGCCACTTTTGGCTTTTATGGCTCTGGCATCTAATTTCTAACTTTAATACTTTGCCAAGTCCTTCAATTAATTCCTGCTTTTAGAATCAGCAGAAGTCTCTACATGTATTGGTGGGTCCTTGACTTGAATGAACCATGTTAACTTTAAAACTTGTGCCGAACAAGGACTTGTGAGCTTTGGCCACCACACTTTTCACATGTTGTTGTCTGTTTTGGCAAATATTAAGGATGTAAAGAAACCAGAGAGCTTGAAATCTTGAGGGGGACATATACCAGAAGTTCAAAAGAAATTGCTGGGTCTTTAAGGCCACAGCTGTTTTGATGGGATGTAGAAGGCTTGAATTCAAATGAATTACGTATTGAATCTGATGCTTGACAGAGTCACTATTCTGTGTTGGTAACAAGACATTCTGTTCAGAAGTAGAGCTGCTGTACTGTTTTTAAATAAAATGTTGCTTTACTTGTTTGTGTGTGACTGCACTTAACATAATGAAAATAAATTTGCGTTTAAGTGATTGTAGCCTGGCTGAGTTAAATGTGTTTGCAAATTTTGCATTGTGTAATTTTTATTTATCTTGCCACTAGCTTCTAGTTTTTAATGTTTGGGAATGTGATTGTACATTGTGCTTTGTACTTGTACCAATTGCTTCCAATCACTATGCATATACATTGAGCTGTCTTCATAATAACCTCAAGTTTGCAATCTGAACAACTTCAGATTGTCCCATTTTCTTACACTTCTTAATGGACCTTTTCAGTGCTAAGATTGCATAATGGATTTTACTGATAAGACAACAAGCCTTTCTTGTAAAAGAAATTGATAAAATATGCCTGTATGTGATTTGAATGACAACCTGGTCATGGATACACAGATTTGACCATAATTGGAGTAGAATGACAAGCTGGGACTGTGTGAAGGCCAAGACACACACTGTTAACTTTGCAGGCTGACAAGGCAGTGAAGAGGTGAGTGCAGTTCCTGCAATAGATTAAGTGGCATTAGACAGATGACTAAATGTATTATTTTATAGTACATTTAATAGCTTTTTGTGTATTCAACACTAGATTGCTATTAATGTACATTTTTAGTGTCTCAACTTTAGAAACTTAGAAGCATAAAAATGAAACAAAGCACTCATGAGGGAAATAGGATGTTACCAGACACACTGTTAATCTCGCACTCTGACATCTTTAGCAGTAGGGTGAAATTGGACAGATGGGAGATTGTTTCAGCATCTAGTTGAGCAATAGCAGCTGCCGTCTAAAAGAACAGTTTGTGTTTATTTAGACCCAGAGTTAGCGATTGATATAATCAGCACGCTAATATGATGCTGTTACTGCAGCTGGGTCAGACTGTAGCATCAAGCACCCCCTCGCTACCCCCGCCTCCCCCAGTCTCAGCACTGAACAGAAAATCAGATTGTTCTGATAAAGTTCAGCAACTTCCTCTGCTTGGAGCACACCTGCCTCGTGCATCAAGTCACAAGCCTGCCTTAACCCGCTGGACTTTGTCTCTCAGGAGGAGCCTTTCAAAGTGCAGCTGTTGTTGCCAGTATAACGATTAGGGACTTAGGAATGGGTTTAAACCATTCAGCTCCCATAAGCTTATTTTGTCATTCAGTTATATTATAGCTGTTCTGCATCACAACTCCATCAGTAGGCCTTATTTCTGTAACCCTTTATATCCCTGCCTGACAGAATATCTTCTAAATCTCGATTTTTCAAATCTTCAATTGATCTCCTCACCCCAATAACTTGGCAGTGAAGGATCAAAGCTTTCTGTTTACGAAGACAGACTTTCTTTCGTCCAAAAGATTACAGAGAAAGACAGAGAGAGAGACATAGGGCATGATCTTAATGCCCATTGATGCCCCTTTGCTGCTTCAGAGGATGGAGAATTTGACACTTAGCTAAATCTCCTGTTAAATGCCATTAAGGAACCAGAAAATCCCTTCAATGTGAATACTGGAAAATTCCACCCACTATGGGATTTTCCAGCCTTTCTCACTGTGGGATCTTCCAGTCCCACCAAATTCCACAGAGATTTGATTGGCTTGCTGCATACGACATCGGGAAACTACCTGGATAGGACCAGAAATTTTATAGCCGTAAACCCATTCACATGCTCACAAACACAATGGCTGCAACTTTTAATCAGAATTCAACTTCCTGCCATTATAAAGAGCGATCAGCCACAATCTGATTTTGAGATGGTTCAATCCCAAGGGGTGGCACCGTGGTTAGCACTGCTGCCTCACAGTGTCAGAAATCCAGGTTCAATTCCCGGCTTGGGTCACCGTCTGTGTAGAGTTTGCGCATTCTCCCCGTGTCTGTGTGGGTTTCCCCCGGGTGCTCTGGTTTCCTCCCACAGTCCAAAGGTGTGCAAGTTTGAGTGGATTGGCCATCTTAAGTTACCCCTAGTGTCAGGGGAATTAGCAGGGTAAATGTGTGGGGTTACGGGAATAGGGCCTGGGTGGGATTGTGCTCAGTACAGACTTGATGGGTTGAGTGGCCTCCTTCTGTACTGCAGGGATTCTATGAGTTGTGTATTTCTAAAGTTGCTTTGCAACTTTGGAGTTGAGTGAACTGTGAAGCTTTCACCCACAAATCACACCTTGGGGAGCGGTTGCTACTGGTGAGTGGAATGGATACGTTGCACTTACATTTGTGCACTCAATATTAGATTACCATCAGAGTAAAATTTTAAAAATATCACTGAAAAAAACATCAGCTAGAACAGTGAAGCTTTCTCAGTCTGGAATGAGATTAGGTTCGGCTGAGGTAAGGTATAGCTGAAGAAGGTGATGTTGCTAGGTATGTGGTGTCACACTGCAGTTGCTCCTGACTGCTGTTGATTACAATTTGAAACCATCAAAGAATATTGTAGAACACAAACAACTGGAAATTTGCCATAAAGCCTATGTGAAATTGAAACAAAGCAGTGGGAGGATATAAGTCTGTGTTCAGCAGTGGCATTGAAACTGCAACAGCTGCGAAGCCCCTGAACAAGCTGGAAGCACTTCAGGGATTATCCCCGTTGTAAACATCCTATTCAGTCTGTTATAAACAAATGTTCATGCACTGTCTCCAAAGAGCTGCATTTGTGATCTGTGAATTTGAGCTATTCTTCAGCTTTTCAAGAAAGTCATACCTTGAAGGTCACCAATACTAAGCTCGAGTTGCAAAAAACACTGATCGTGTGGGCTAAGTGTGATTGAAGCCATCAGGCACACAAGTTTGTGAACAATCTTGTGTTCCAGATCTAGTCACTAGATCACAGAATCACAGATTACTGCACTGCAGAAGAGGCACTTCTGCACTGGATTATAGGTGCAACACAGCCCCCATTGAAATGGCAACCAATATACACTGTACCTAATTATCCATTTAGTTACCTTCAATGAAAAGGAGAATTGGGTAGGGTTTTAAAGAAAACCTGTTGTCAATCCATCAAGAAAAAATTCTATAACTTCCATAGATGCCTCCCAATAATCATGAAGCAAAATCTGTTCGGATCTTGAGGTCAAGAATCCCAAGGTATATCATGAAGCCAGACTAGACTCCGAAATTTTTCCATTTTGGCATAGATGCAAGGAAAAGATACTATCTTCTAGGAATGATTCCAGTAACAAAAGTTTTTTTTAAATTGTGAAATAAACTTTATTAAATAACACTATAAGTCTAACAAATGAAGCAATTTAACTGAACAATATTTTAAAATAAAAAGGAAATACTTTAATTTCTAAATTACTACTGTTTTAGTCCCAAATAAGCAACCTTTCTCTTTAAATTAAAAGTGAAATTTAAAATTTCACTTTAAATATAGTTAGCAATCACAAATATATTTAGAATAACAAGTGTTAACAGTCTTGGAGTTTTCCAAAAGATACAGTGCTTTCAGAATCTTCTAATTTCACTAAGAACAGTAAAATTCCATCTCCTTTCTGCAAAAGCCAACTTTCTCTGCTTGTAAACCACATTATCACATAACACTATCAATCCGTCTAATCTGACATCCCAGGGGAGTTTCTGTACACAAAAGTCCAAATTTTTGCCCTTCTAGAACAATCTAGGATAAGGGGTCTTAAGAGGAAAAGGGATGGAGAGGTTTTGGGGGCAATTCCAAAATATGGAACCTACTTGGCTGAAAGTTTCCCTGCTGATTGTGGGGCTGAAGTCCAAAGGGGAGCACCAAAGAAGCAGATAGTTCCACAGGTCAGTTATAGAGCTACAAAAGATTACAGAGATAAGAAGCTGAAAGTCTACAAAGGAATTTAATACATGGTGAGAATTTTAACTTTGGGAAGACAAAAGTAGGTTGGTGAAAACAGAGGTGATATAAGTGACTCCCTTTTTCTTATGTTTTGTCATCTTTTTGTTATAAGAGACCTCTCCTTATATATTTAATGAAGGATATGATAGATACATAAATAATCAGGCATTCTACAATGCAAATTAATTGTAAAAGAGTTTTGTATGAGTTGATGTTTACAGAGTGTGATGGATGTAAGGCTGACAAGGAGACCATTAGAAATGTCAAGTCTAAAAAGGACAGAGGGATGAATAAGGGTTTCAGCAGCAGATAAGCCAAAGTTGGAGCAGAGATAGGAATGATCATAATTTGATAGAATTCTTTATCAAGTTGGATAATCAGGTTGTTGATTCTGAGATCAGGGTCCTGAATATCAATAAAGGCAATTATGATGGTATGAGACATGAGTTGGTTATGATGGGCTGGGGAACATTACTGAAAGGAAGGACAGTAGACAGGTATTGATAGACATTGAAGGAATGAATAGGTGAACCCAAAGTTGTTTATTCCTATTTGGCGCAAAGTGGATACGTAGCTGTGGCCAAACCATGGCTTACAAGGGAAATTGGAGAGAGTTTTCAATTCAAAGAAGAAGCATTCAAATTGGCAAGAGAAAACAATAGAACTGAGAATTGGGAGCAGTTTAAATTTCAGCAAAGACTGACCAAGGGATTGATTAAGGGAAAATAAGAGTATGAAAGTAAGAAAGCAGAAAGCATAAAAACCGATTGCAAAAGTTTCTATAGGTATGTAAAAAGAAAAATAATGACAAAAATGAATGTAAGTACCTTAAGTCAGAAACAAGAGAATTTGTAAGGTGGAGCAAAGAATTAAATTATATTAAATTTATTTTAGTCATGTCTCTTTTTGTGAAGGCAGAAGCATTGTAAATTCAGAGAAACACAACTTTTATGAGGAGCTGAAGGAAATCAGCATTAGTAGAGAAGTGTTTTTTGGAGAAATTAATGGGATTGAAGGTGAATAAATCTCATGGGCCTGACAACCTTCATCCCAGACTACTTAAAGAAGTAGCTCTACAAACTGTAGATCCATTAGTGGTCATTTTCCAAAATTCTTTGGACTCAGGTTTGGACAGTAACTAATGTAAGCCCACTGTTCAAAAAGGGATGTTTAGATAATATAGGGAACTATAGATCAGTGAGCCTTGCATCAGTAGTAGGGAAGTTGTTAAGAGTCCATTACCAAGGATTTCATAGCACAGCATTTGGAAAGCAGTGGTAGAAATCTGGTTAGCAAGAAGGAAATTGGAATTAATGGGCCTTTTTTTCAATGAACTGACAGTGATTAGTAAGGTACCACAGGGATCTGTGCTGGGACCCCAATTTTTCACATCATATATTCATGATTTCAACAAGGAAACTAAATGTAATGGGCCCTATTTTACATTTTCAATCAAAGGGCAGGGTGGACTTGAAACTAGGAGTGTTTCAGATCCGACTTTTAGGCCTGCTCTGCGGTACCCCTATACACTTTCTGCAAAATATCGGCAATTCTGAATCATGCTGTAGAAGTGTGTGGACAGGGCTTAACACACCTGAAACCCTGCAGCTCCGATCGGTGGCTCTAACTGCGCATGCGCAAAAATAAATGATAAAATGCTGCTCCCCTGCCACATCTCTCCCAATAATGTCCTTCCCTCAGTGCCCATGGACATTGCCCTCCAAAATCACTAATAATCCCATTATCCCTTCTTCCCCCTGCCGCCCAGATATATTGTGCCACTGTGCACGTGGAGCTCAGTTCGGAGTTAGACTAGTTTGCACAGGGCGTAATGGTGCTTAGCAAGTCATCATCACCCTCCTGCCTGTCAAAGAAACTTGCTAACACAGCGTACCCAGACCCACCACTCTGATGTGACAATATTCCAGCAGACAGACAGAGCTTTTGGGGTGATGGGGAGAAATGGAACCCATGTGCCCAGACACAGACCTCCAGGGAGTGAAGTGCCTGGTGATCAGGGTCCCCCAAGTACCCTCACATGTCTCATTCTAGCTGCAACCCTGCAGTGCCTGGGTGGTGTTGCTTGGCGTGCTCCTCCTTTTCTTCTTCCTTCTCCTGCTGGGCATCCTATAAAGCGGGTGGCTACATGGTCCTCACTATAGCGGGTTTCTTCCTCAGTCACAGGCTTCCACACAGGTGTCATCAGCAATGTCCGAAGTGGATAACCCACATCACCTATGAGCTACCCCTGCAGCCTGGGATCCTCCTCAAAAGCCTCCAGTATGTCAGAACTCCTGAGAGTGAAGCTGTCATGCACATTGCCTGGGAGTCTCGCACAGACAAGCATAATATACATATTGTGGTCACACACCAATTGGTACGTTCAGGGAGTTGAACCCCTTTCTTTGACGAATCTTCTGAGACCTTGAGGGTGATGTTCAATGAAACAGCCATTGCTGAATCTCACATTATGAACATCCATTAACCAGAAACTGGACTGGCTGTATAAAAGCTGCGGCTACGAGAGCAGATCAGCGGCTAGAAATGCTGTGGCGAATAACTCACCAGTTGATTCCCCAAAGCCTAACAACAATATACAGGGCACTAGTCAGTAGTGTAATGGAAGACTTTCCCCTTGCCTGGATGAATGCTGCTTCCCTAACAACGCTCAAGAATCTTGACAACATTCAGGGCAAAGCAGCCTGCTTGATTAACATCCCTTCCATAAACATTAACTCTCTCCTTCTCTGAAGCACTGCAGGAATTCATGTCTCATTCGGCAGCACCTTTTAAACCACTGACCACTACTATCTAGAAGGGAAAGGGCAGAAGACGCATGGAAGTTTCCATCCAAGCCACACACCATTGTGGAAATATATCACTGTTCCTTCACTATTATTGGGTCAGAATCCTAGAACACCTTTCCTAACAACACTGTGACTGTCCCTACATCACATGAGCAGTTCAAGAGGACAGTTCAGCACTACCTTCTCAAGGGCAATTACGAATGGGCAATGAAAGCTGGCTTAGTCAGCAAAGCCCACATTCTGCGAATGATTAAGAATACCTCAGAAAATATCCTGCTGTTCCCTTTTGGAACAGCATTTGTGCATTCTTAGGGACTGGAGTTGCCATGTCATTTCTCTATCTATTCATTAATAAAATGGAATACTTTAAAATAAAAGATCCCCAGTTGTCCACTTCTCTGCTTCTTCTGTCATTCAAAAGTAGGGAGGTTAATTGAAATTCTTTATTTAATCGTCATTATTGAAAAAAAGCAAAGATTTTTAATTTCCCAACTGCTGAACTTCCCAACTTTGGAGAAAGAGAAACAAAACTATGATATTCAGCAGCCAATTCACACATAGCCAATCTGTAAAGTCATAGTTTGATTCTTTTCCTCTCTCAGTGATCCCAGTGGGATGAGCCATTTTTTCGGTCTTCTTCATATTGCTCCCCATTTGAATCACATTACTCCCAGTCTGCTTCACATTACTCCCAGTCTGCTTCACATTACTCCCAGTCTGCTTCACATTACTCCCAGTCTGCTTCACACTGCTCCCGGTCTGCTTCACACTGCTCCCGGTACTTCACACTGCTCCCGGTCTGCTTCACACTGCTCCCGGTACTTCACACTGCTCCCGGTCTGCTTCACACTGCTCCTGGTACTTCACACTGCTCCCAGTACTTCACACGTCTCCCGGTACTTCACACTGCTCCCGGTCTGCTTCACACTGCTCCTGGTACTTCACACTGCTCCCGGTACTTCACACTGCTCCCGGTACTTCACACTGCTCCTGGTGCTTCACACTGCTCCCGGTCTGCTTCACACTGCTCCCGGTACTTCACACTGCTCCTGGTACTTCACACTGCTCCCGGTCTGCTTCACACTGCTCCTGTGCTTCACCTGCTCCTGGTGCTTCACACTGCTCCCGGTACTTCACACTGCTCCTGGTCTTCACACTGCTCCCGGTCTGCTTCACACTGCTCCGGTGCTTCACACTGCTCCTGGTGCTTCACACTGCTCCCGGTACTTCACACTGCTCCTGGTACTTCACACTGCTCCCAGTCTACTTCACACTGCTCCTGGTACTTCACACTGCTCCCAGTCTGCTTCACACTGCTCCTGGTGCTTCACACTGCTCCTGGTCTGCTTCACACTGCTCCCGGTACTTCACACTGCTCCCGGTCTGCTTCACACTGCTCCCGGTACTTCACACTGCTCCCGGTCTGCTTCACACTGCTCCTGGTACTTCACACTGCTCCCGGTACTTCACACGTCTCCTGGTACTTCACACTGCTCCCGGTCTACTTCACACTGCTCCCAGTCTACTTCACACTGCTCCCAGTCTACTTCACACTGCTCCCAGTCTACTTCACACTGCTCCGTCTACTTCACACTGCTCCCGGTACTTCACACTGCTCCGGTACTTCACACTGCTCCCGTACTTCACACTGCTCCCGGTACTTCACACTCTCCAGTCAACTCACACTGCTCCCAGTCTACTTCACACTGCTCCGGTCTCTTCCACTGCCCCGGTACCTTCACACTGCTCCCGGTCTACTTCACACTGCTCCCGGTACTTCACACTGCTCCCGGTACTTCACACTGCTCCCGGTCTACTTCACACTGCTCCCGGTACTTCACACTGCTCCCAGTCTACTTCACACTGCTCCCAGTCTACTTCACACTGCTCCCGGTCTACTTCACACTGCTCCCGGTCTACTTCACACTGCTCCCGGTCTACTTCACACTGCTCCCGGTACTTCACACTGCTCCCGGTCTACTTCACACTGCTCCCGGTACTTCACACTGCTCCCGGTCTACTTCACACTGCTCCCGGTCTACTTCACACTGCTCCCGGTCTACTTCACACTGCTCCCGGTTACTTCACACTGCTCCCGGTCTACTTCACACTGCTCCCGGTCTACTTCACACTGCTCCCGTCACTTCACTGTGTACTTCCACTGTCCCGTCTCTTCACACTGCTCCCTCTACTTCACACTGCTCCCAGTCTCTTCACACTGCTCCCAGTCTACTTCACACTGCTCCCAGTCTACTTCACACTGCTCCCGGTCTACTTCACACTGCTCCCAGTCTACTTCACACTGCTCCCGGTACTTCACACTGCTCCCGTCTACTTCACACTGCCCCAGTCTACTTCACACTGCTCCCAGTCTACTTCACACTGCTCCCGGTACTTCACACTGCTCCCAGTCTACTTCACACTGCTCCCAGTTACTTCACACTGCTCCCAGTCTACTTCACACTGCTCCCGGTCTACTTCACACTGCTCCCAGTCTACTTCACACTGCTCCCGGTACTTCACACTGCTCCCGGTACTTCACACTGCTCCAGCTACTTCACACTGCTCCCAGTCTACTTCACACTGCTCCCAGTCTACTTCACACTGCTCCCGGTCTACTTCACACTGCTCCCGGTACTTCACACTGCTCCCGGTACTTCACACTGCTCCCAGTCTACTTCACACTGCTCCCGGTCCTTCACACTGCTCCCGGTCCTTCACACTGCTCCCGGTACTTCACACTGCTCCCGGTACTTCACACTGCTCCCGGTCTACTTCACACTGCTCCCATCTACTTCACCTCTTACTCACACTGCTCCCAGTCTCTTCACACTGCTCCCGGTCTGCTTCACACTGCTCCCGGTCTACTTCACACTGCTCCCGTATCTTCACACTGCTCCCAGTCTACTTCACACTGCTCCCAGTCTACTTCACACTGCTCCAGTCTACTTCACACTGCTCCCATCTACTTCACACTGCTCCCGGTACTTCACACTGCTCCCAGTCTACTTCACACTGCTCCCGGTACTCACACTGCTCCCAGTCTACTCCACTGCTCCGGTTCTTCACACTGCTCCCGTTACTTCACACTGCTCCCAGTCTACTTCACACTGCTCCGGTCTTTCACACTGCTCCGGTCTACTTCACACTGCTCCCGGTACTTCACACTGCTCCAGTCTGCTTCACACTGCTCCCAGTCTACTTCACACTGCTCCCGTCTGCTTCACACTGCTCCCAGTCTACTTCACACTGCTCCCGTACTTCACACTGCTCCCAGTCTACTTCACACTGCTCCCGGTACTTCACACTGCTCCCAGTCTACTTCACACTGCTCCCAGTCTACTTCGCACTGCTCCGGTACTTCACACTGCTCCCGGTACTTCACACTGCTCCCGTCTACTTCACACGCTCCCAGTCTACTTCACACTGCTCCCGGTACTTCACACTGCTCACAGTCTACTTCACACTGCTCCCGGTACTTCACACTGCTCCCGGTCTACTTCACACTGCTCCCAGTCTACTTCACACTGCTCCCGTACTTCACACTGCTCCCGGTACTTCACACTGCTCCCAGTCTACTTCACACTGCTCCCGGTACTTCACGCTCCCGTTACTTCACACTGCTCCCAGTCTACTTCACACTGCTCCCGGTACTTCACACTGCTCCCGGTCTACTTCACACTGCTCCCAGTCTACTTCACACTGCTCCCAGTCTACTTCACACTGCTCCCAGTCTACTTCACACTGCTCCCAGTCTACTTCACACTGCTCCCGGTCTGCTTCACACTGCTCCCAGTCTACTTCACACTGCTCCTGGTGCTTCACACTGCTCCTGGTGCTTCACACTGCTCCCGGTCTGCTTCACACTGCTCCTGGTGCTTCACACTGCTCCTGGTGCTTCACACTGCTCCCGGTACTTCACACTGCTCCTGGTGCTTCACACTGCTCCCGGTCTGCTTCACACTGCTCCTGGTGCTTCACACTGCTCCTGGTGCTTCACACTGCTCCCGGTACTTCACACTGCTCCAGTCTACTTCACACTGCTCCTGGTACTTCACACTGCTCCCAGTCTGCTTCACACTGCTCCTGGTACTTCACACTGCTCCCAGTCTACTTCACACTGCTCCCGGTACTTCACACTGCTCCCGGTCTACTTCACACTGCTCCCGGTCTGCTTCACACTGCTCCCGGTACTTCACACTGCTCCCGGTACTTCACACTGCTCCCGGTACTTCACACTGCTCCTGGTGCTTCACACTGCTCCCAGTCTACTTCACACTGCTCCCAGTCTACTTCACACTGCTCCCAGTCTACTTCACACTGCTCCCAGTCTACTTCACACTGCTCCCAGTCTACTTCACACTGCTCCCGGTACTTCACACTGCTCCCGGTCTACTTCACACTGCTCCCGGTACTTCACACTGCTCCCGTACTTCACCGCTCCCGGTACTTCACACTGCTCCGGTTACTCACACTGCTCCCAGTCCTTCACACTGCTCCCAGTCTACTTCACACTGCTCCCGGTCTACTTCACACTGCTCCGGTCTACTTCACACTGCTCCCGGTACTTCACACTGCTCCCGGTACTTCACACTGCTCCCGGTCTACTTCACACTGCTCCCAGTCTACTTCACACTGCTCCCGGTCTACTTCACACTGCTCCCGGTACTTCACACTGCTCCCGGTCTACTTCACACTGCTCCCGGTACTTCACACTGCTCCCGGTCTACTTCACACTGCTCCCGGTCTACTTCACACTGCTCCCGGTCTACTTCACACTGCTCCCGGTCTACTTCACACTGCTCCCGGTCTACTTCACACTGCTCCCGGTACTTCACACTGCTCCCGGTCTACTTCACACTGCTCCCAGTCTACTTCACACTGCTCCCGGTCTACTTCACACTGCTCCCAGTCTACTTCACACTGCTCCCAGTCTACTTCACACTGCTCCCAGTCTACTTCACACTGCTCCCGGTCTACTTCACACTGCTCCCAGTCTACTTCACACTGCTCCCGGTCTACTTCACACTGCTCCCAGTCTACTTCACACTGCTCCCGGTACTTCACACTGCTCCCAGTCTACTTCACACTGCTCCCAGTCTACTTCACACTGCTCCCAGTCTACTTCACACTGCTCCCGGTACTTCACACTGCTCCCATCTACTTCACACTGCTCCCAGTCTATTCACACTGCTCCCAGTCTACTTCACACTGCTCCCGGTCTACTTCACACTGCTCCCAGTCTCTTCACACTGCTCCCGTTACTTCACACTGCCCCGTCTACTTCACACTGCTCCCAGTCTACTTCACACTGCTCCAGTCTACTTCACACTGCTCCCGGTACTTCACACTCTCCCAGTTACTTCACACTGCTCCCGGTCTACTTCACACTGCTCCCGGTCTACTTCACACTGCTCCCAGTCTACTTCACACTGCTCCCGTTAACTTCACACTGCTCCATCTACTTCACACTGCTCCCAGTCTACTTCACACTGCTCCCGGTCTACTTCACACTGCTCCCGGTCTACTTCACACTGCTCCCAGTCTACTTCACACTGCTCCCAGTCTACTTCACACTGCTCCCAGTCTACTTCACACTGCTCCCGGTCTACTTCACACTGCTCCCGGTCTACTTCACACTGCTCCCGTACTTCACACTGCTCCCAGTCTCTTCACACTGCTCCCGGTCTACTTCACACTGCTCCCGGTCTCTTCACACTGCTCCCAGTCACTTCACACTGCTCCCGGTACTTCACACTGCTCCCAGTCTACTTCACACTGCTCCCAGTCTACTTCACACTGCTCCCAGTCTACTTCACACTGCTCCCGGTACTTCACACTGCTCCCAGTCTACTTCACACTGCTCCCAGTCTACTTCACACTGCTCCCGGTCTACTTCACACTGCTCCCGGTCTACTTCACACTGCTCCCGGTACTTCACACTGCTCCCAGTCTGCTTCACACTGCTCCCAGTCTACTTCACACTGCTCCCAGTCTGCTTCACACTGCTCCCAGTCTACTTCACACTGCTCCCGGTACTTCACACTGCTCCCAGTCTACTTCACACTGCTCCCGGTACTTCACACTGCTCCCAGTCTACTTCACACTGCTCCCAGTCTACTTCACACTGCTCCCGGTACTTCACACTGCTCCCGGTACTTCACACTGCTCCCAGTCTACTTCACACTGCTCCCACTGCTCCCGGTACTCAACTGCTCCCCGGTCTGCTTCACACTGCTCCAGTCTACTTTCACACTGCTCCAGTCTACTCACACTGCTCCGGTCTACTCACACTGCTCCCAGTCTACTTCCACTGCTCCGGTCTACTTCACACTACTCATGGTACTTTGCACTGCTCCCGGTCTACTTCACAATGCTTCCTGGTACTTCACACTGCTTCCGGTCTACTCACATGCTCCCGGTCTACTTCACACTGCTCCGGTCGACTTTCACCACTGCTCCTGGTACTTCACACTGCTACGGTCTGACTTCATAATGCGCCTCATGGTATACTTCACACTGTCCCGGTCTACTTCACACTGCCCGGTTACTTCACACTGCTCCCGAATACTTACACTGCTCATGGTACTTCACATGCTACCAGTCTACTTCAACACTGCTCCCGGTCTACTTCACACTGCCTCCAGTCTAGCTTCACAAGCTCCCAGTCTACTTCAACTGCTCCCGGCAGTTCACACTGCTCCCGGTCTACTTCACACTGCTCCCGGTCTGCTTCACACGCTCCCAGTCTACTTCACACAGCTCCCAGTTACTTCACAATGCTCACCGGTCTACTTCACACTGCTCCCGGTCTACTTCACACTGACTCCAGCTACTTCAACTGCCTCCCGGTCTGCTTACACTGACTCCCTGACTCACACTGCTCCCGGTTACTTCACACGCTCCCAGTCTACTTCACACTGCTCCTGGTACTTCACAAGCTCCCGTCTGCTTCAAACTGCCCTGGTACTTCACACTGCTCGCGGTCTGCTTCACACTGCTTCCAGGTACTTCACACTGCTCCCGAAACTTCACACTGCTAACGGTACTTCACACGGCTCCCGGTACTTCACACTGCTCCGACTGCTCCCAGTACTTCACACTGCTCCCAGTCTACTTCACACTGCTCCCGGTCTACTTCACACTGCTCCCGGTCTACTTCACACTGCTCCACTTCACACTGCTCCCGTACTTCACACTGCTCCCAGTCTACTTCACACTGCTCCCGGTACTTCACACTGCTCCCGGTCTACTTCACACTGCTCCCAGTACTTCACACTGCTCCCGGTCTACTTCACACTGCTCCCAGTCTACTTCACACTGCTCCCGTACTTCACACTGCTCCGGTACTTCACACTGCTCCCGGTCTACTTCACACTGCTCCCGGTACTTCACACTGCTCCCGGTCTACTTCACACTGCTCCCGGTCTACTTCACACTGCTCCCGGTACTTCACACTGCTCCGTACTTCACACTGCTCCCGGTCTACTTCACACTGCTCCCGGTCTTCACACTGCTCCCAGTCTACTTCACACTGCTCCCGGTCTACTTCACACTGCTCCCGGTACTTCACACTGCTCCCGGTCTACTTCACACTGCTCCCAGTCTACTTCACACTGCTCCCAGTCTACTTCACACTGCTCCCGGTACTTCACACTGCTCCCAGTCTACTTCACACTGCTCCCAGTCTACTTCACACTGCTCCCAGTCTACTTCACACTGCTCCCGGTCTACTTCACACTGCTCCCAGTCTACTTCACACTGCTCCCGGTACTTCACACTGCTCCCAGTCTACTTCACACTGCTCCCAGTCTACTTCACACTGCTCCCGGTCTACTTCACACTGCTCCCGGTCTACTTCACACTGCTCCCGGTACTTCACACTGCTCCCAGTCTGCTTCACACTGCTCCCAGTCTACTTCACACTGCTCCCAGTCTGCTTCACACTGCTCCCAGTCTACTTCACACTGCTCCCGGTACTTCACACTGCTCCCAGTCTACTTCACACTGCTCCCGGTACTTCACACTGCTCCCAGTCTACTTCACACTGCTCCCAGTCTACTTCACACTGCTCCCGGTACTTCACACTGCTCCCGGTACTTCACACTGCTCCCAGTCTACTTCACACTGCTCCGGTACTTCACACTGCTCCCGGTCTCTTCACACTGCTCCCGGTCTACTTCACACTGCCCGGTACTTCACACTGCTCCGGTACTTCACACTGCTCCCAGTCTACTTCACACGCCCCGGTCTTCACACTGCTCCCGGCTACTTCACACTGCTCCCAGTCTACTTCACACTGCTCCCGGTACTTCACACTGCTCCCCGTCTACTTCACACTGCTCCCGACTTCACACTGCTCCCAGTCTACTTCACACTGCTCCCGGTCTACTTCACACTGCCCCCGTCTACTTCACACTGCTCCCAGTCTACTTCACACTGCTCCCGGTACTTCACACTGCTCCCGGTCTGCTTCACACTGCTCCCAGTCTACTTCACACTGCTCCCAGTCTACTTCACACTGCTCCTCTACTTCACACTGCTCCGGTCTACTTCACACTGCTCCCGGTACTTCACACTGCTCCCGTACTTCACACTGCTCCCGTACTTCACACTGCTCCCAGTCTACTTCACACTGCTCCTTACTTCACACTGCTCCCGTCTTCACACTGCCGGTACTTCACACTGCTCCCGGTACTTCACACTGCTCCCGGTCTGCTTCACACTGCTCCCGGTACTTCACACTGCTCCCGGTCTGCTTCACACTGCTCCTGGTACTTCACACTGCTCCCAGTACTTCACACGTCTCCTGGTACTTCACACTGCTCCCGGTCTGCTTCACACTGCTCCTGGTACTTCACACTGCTCCTGGTACTTCACACTTCTCCCGGTACTTCACACTTCTCCTGGTGCTTCACACTGCTCCCAGTACTTCACACTGCTCCCAGTCTACTTCACACTGCTCCCGGTCTGCTTCACACTGCTCCCAGTCTACTTCACACTGCTCCCGGTACTTCACACAGCTCCCGGTACTTCACACTGCTCCCAGTCTACTTCACACTGCTCCCGGTACTTCACACTGCTCCCAGTCTACTTCACACTGCTCCTGGTACTTCACACTGCTCCCAGTCTACTTCACACTGCTCCTGGTACTTCACACTGCTCCCGGTCTACTTCACACTGCTCCCGGTACTTCACACTGCTCCCAGTCTACTTCACACTGCTCCCGGTACTTCACACTGCTCCCGGTCTACTTCACACTGCTCCCGGTACTTCACACTGCTCCCAGTACTTCACACTGCTCCCGGTACTTCACACTGCTCCCGGTCTACTTCACACTGCTCCCAGTCTACTTCACACTGCTCCCGGCACTTCACACTGCTCCCAGTCTACTTCACACTGCTCCCCGTACTTCACACTGCTCCCAGTCTACTTCACACTGCTCCTGGTACTTCACACTGCCCCCAGTCTGCTTCACACTGCTCCTGGTACTTCACACTGCTCCCGGTCTACTTCACACTGCTCCCGGTCTGCTTCACAGTGAACTCAACCTGCTTCACATGCCTCCTGGTCTGCTTCACTGTGATCCTGACCTGCTTCACATTCCTCCTTGTTTGTCTCATATTCCCCCAGGTCAGCTTCGCACTCCTCTTCGTATACTTCTCAGGGATTGTGACCTGCTTCACCCTCTTAATCTGTTTTGCTGAGATTCCAACTTCAAAGATGAAAAGAAATATTTGGTGCCTCAACCTGCTCTGACATCATGCATCATCATGACAATCTTAGCTTTTGCATCAATGACTTTTCTTCCATAATGCTGTCAAAGTGAAGATGTTCACTGATAATGACACAATGTTCACTACCATTTGTCATTCAGCAAATAATGAACTAATCTGTGTCCACATGCAGCAAGATCTGAATGACATTCAGTCTTGTGCTGTTAAGTGGCAAGTAATATATACTCCACACAAATGCCAGATAATGACCGTGTACCCATGACATTCACTGGCATTGCTATCAATATCCTGCAGAGTTACCATTGACCAGAAACTGAACAAGACCCACCATATAAACACTGGGTGAGATTTCCCGCCATACCCATCGTCCGGTTCTGCCGGCTGTGGGGGCTGTAAGAAACAGGAAACCCCATTGATGGCAACAGGACTGAAAAATCCCATTACTGACTGATGACGGGCCATTTCCCCGCTGTAAAATGTGCAGTAGGGAGGTGGGAAGTCCTATCTACTGTATCTCAAAAAGTAGGTTAGGGACTGGGAATTACGTGGCAAAAGCAACTCACCTCCTGACTCCCCAAGCCTATCTGCTATATACTAGGCAAAAGTGAGGAGAGTTTTGAAATATTCCCCATTTGCCTGGATGAGTGCAGCTCCAACAACACTCAAGATGTTTGACATCATACAGGACAAAGCAGCCTGCTCGATCAGTGCTCACCTACCAACATAAACATTTACTCTCTCCACTACTGATGCACAATGGCATCAGTGTATGTACCATCTACAAGATATACAGCAGCAACTCATCAAGATTCCTCCAACAGCACCTTCCAAACTGTGCTCTTTACCACCTGGAAGGACAAGGGCAGCAGGTACATGAGAATACCATCACCTGGGAGTTCCCTTCCATCCATACACCATCCTGACTTGGCATTATATCACAGTTTCTTCAATATGTCTTAAGTAAAACTTTGAAGTTTCTCTCCTGGCAGCATTGTGAGTATACCTGCACATCTTGAGAGTGCTGTTGGAGCTGCACTCATCCAGGCAAGTGGAGAACATTTCAATACTCTCTTCACTTTTGCCTCATATAGCGGACAGGCTTGGGGGAGTCAGGAAGTGAGTTACGTATCATGTAATTCCCATTTTCTAACCTACTCTTTGAGACACAGTAGCTGGGACTTTCCACCTACCTGCTGCATATTTCACTCCGGATTCATCATCATCTTCTCAATGGCAATTAGAAATGGGAAACACATACTTTTTTGGATGCCCACAAAAAAGATTGAAGTATAAACAGCGTCTCAGCATTTTGATGCCGTGGTTTGGATCCGACTCCTCTGATGGAATATATTATTTCATTGCACCATGGGCAGTCTTAATATTTGACAAACTTTGAGAGATTTAACACTGAGTGACCATTAACGGAACAGTGGCAAAGAATACCCTTAAACCAAAATGCATTCTAAGACCTTAACTGTTCTGTAAATCTAATAATTTACTAAATTTCTCATATGTCTTAGTTACTATAATCAAACACATAAATCAAAATGCTCAAGGCCTTTCGGCCGTAAGAGCAAAACTAAACAAAATTGTTTATAGAGTGACTAAACAGAATTTGTTTTAGCAAAACAAAATGGTTAAAAACAATTACTACCATCAAATCTTTAAATAGCTGGAGATTCCAGAGATCCTTTCACAAGTAATATGCAGTGGCCTGTACTGAGATAGAGTGTATTTTGCAAGTGACAATCTGCATTCTGTCAAAACACAGCTGCTTTATGGTACAAATTTCACTAGAATACTTTGCATTTTTGGAAAGTGCAACTGCTGTTGTGTGAAGCCCATTTCATTTCATTCTAGGGATGACCTTATCATGTACCAGAATCATAAATGTCTCTGAAATAAGTCTCTCAGGTTCCTGTGGGTTGCCATGCTGCGAAGAAACAATTCTTGTAAAGAGTATTTGTACGGTGCTTTCTTTGTTAATAATTGATCTGTGGCTCAAAGTAAATATATTTTTTAAAATATCTCTCTGTCCTATGATTGGCCTCTCTCATTCTTCCCACACTTGAGTTTCTTTCTGTGTGACCGTGTCTTCCTGTTTATCTTACACTCTTGTCCATTATTTATGTACATGTGTGGACTGTTACATTTTCTCAGAGTGTCGACCTTCCTGACTCCCACTTTTTCCTTCACTGTTCCTTTCTCACTTATTCTGTAACCGTCTCCTTCACAATTTACTCCTGCTAAGCATTTCTTCGTGTCCCTGTATGATTCTGACATATGAGTGGGAGCTGGGTGGGGGAGGGGGGTGGGGTGGGGGGGGGGGGGGAGGTGGGGGTTGTTGCCCTAAAGATTTCCAAGTGTGGAAATGAGAGTACTCCATGCTGGTCTTTTGAGTGAGCTCGGTATTGCAATCTTCTGGCATTTTGTCCATTCTTTTGACATTTGGGAACTTTGATCTGGTGGGATGGGGTGGAGGGGGTGGGGAGCCCAAGTACGACAGTGAAGCTGGCATCAGAGCATTTGGGCGCCATTGCACAGGGAGCTCTGATCCGACAGTGAACCAAGAGACCTCCTCCAACCCCAACCCTCACAGATATTGAGCTCCCCAAATTATTGGTGGCATTGCTACCCCTCAACACCAGTAAGGTCCACTAGCATCGGGACATCAGCACTCTCCCAATGAGTTCCCTGGTGAACCCCTGATATGCCACCTCATTAAACCACCTCATAACTCACTCCTGCATGCTCCCTGTATGACCAGCCCCTTGAAGAACTCTGCCCTTTGCACGATGATCCCCTTGAAGAACTTTGCCCTACGCATGGCCACAACCTCCCTTGAAGATCTTTGCCCTTTGCATGGCTACCACCCTTTCAAAGCTCCCCTTTTGCACAACCACACCTTTGCAGAGCCTTTCCTCTTGCGCGACCAAACCACCCCCCCCTTGCAGAGCTCCCCCCTTGTACAGTTCCCCATATGAGTAGCCCCCTCCCGCATATCCCTCCGTCATTGTACATGGGTCGTCTGTCATTGTCCCCGCCCACTCAGGCCCCGCCCCACTTCCGTCCCCACCCGCTTGGCACTGTACCTGGCACACCTAGGATGCCCAAGTGGGCCCTACCAAGATGCTAGGTGGGCACTGCTAACTCACACTGCCCAATGATCACAACCTGGCCATGCCTGACCACATGAGAGCTTCAATGTTCACCATTCCCATTGCATCCGGTCCGCAGTAGTGATTGTCACAGATGTGATGTATTGCTGGCGGTGGGGAGTGGGGGCAAGTGTCAGGGAGGACAGAAGTAGCCACGTGAACCCAGTAAGTGGGTGGCAATGTAGGCAATCATGTGTTAGTTGGCTTTGGGCCAAGCCATTTTTGTCTGTAAAGAAGAGCCAGGAGGGTAGCAATCCATTTTGCGCCCAGCTCAAATGACCAATCACTATTCAGAGATGGGATATGAAGATTATGTGGGGAACTGCTGGAATGTGTTCAGCAGTGGAAGGGCAGCAATTTGGAGAACTGCTCTGCAACAGTATCCTCTACTCTCGAGCCCTTAACGTCCAAAGCTTTGCTTTTCTCCTGAGTTGCTAGCAGCAGTGCTTAGTTCTCCAAATTGCTGCCCTTGTCCAGAACAAACTTGGGTTGGTCCAGGAGCCGGATGGCAGAGAGTTGGGCAGGAGGCATGTGGAAAGGTGTGACACCTGTGGGAAATTTTGCAATTGGACTACTGAGTGCAAGCAAGCCACAGGAAGTGGAGGCACCCACCATCAACAACGACCAATAGCATGAGAAGCTTCTTTGGACCATGGTGCAGTCGAGAGAGAATTGGACAGCCTCCAGCAGTTACTGCTCGCTGCCCTTTAGGAATGGAGAGGAAAAGAGTTTGCAGCTCACTAAGTAATGGAGAACCAGAATGAACCACAATACAAAGTGAGAGCTCTGGGAATTGATAGTTGGTATTTGAGATATGGATAATAAGTGGGAGAGGCGGGAGTCGGGGTGCAGGGCTAAGTGGGTGTCAGCTTGTGGGAAATCCACGCGGTGCCAAATGAAAATATCAGTCTATTTTTCAGAATTTACAATAATTTTAGTGTGATGAGTTAGAACTTATTTCCTAAACAATTGCTGGGTTACTGCTGATCTTTCTGTCCCTAACCGTACTAGCTCTCTTCAGCCACACATTCCCCTCATTTTCTTCACAATACCTCTACCGAATTTTCCATCATTTCGTACAGCCTCTGCCATTCGTGCCAGCCTGACTCCACCTTCTTCCTTTCTGTCAATAATTTGCTTCCAGCTGATCTCGTCACCTTTTGCGGGACTATGTGTAACTAATTTACATTGAGGAGGGAACCAGAATGCTATACGGCTGAGTATGAATTTTTCAACTCAGAACATATGAGTGAAGTAAAAATTACTAATTAGCCACAAGAAAGGCTTGCATTAACACTGCAATGAAGTCACTGTGAAATTCTCCTAGTCGTCACACTCTGGCGCTTGTCCAGGTCAATGCACCTAACCAGCATGTCTTTCTAAATGTGGGAGGAAACCAGAGCACCCAGAGGAAACCCACGCGGACACAGGGATAACATGCAATCTCCACATAGACAGTGACATAGCCGGGAATCAAACCTGGGTCCCTGGCGCTGTGAAGCAGCAGTGCTAACTACTATATCCCTCCCCACCCCTCTCTCGCTTTCTCATAGCATGGGGGGGGGGGGGGGGGGGGGGGGGGGGGGAAGGTGGTAGTCAATGCCGCTGGGTTTTGCTATCTCTGCAACAGTATCCTCTACTCTCGAGCCCTTAACGTCCAAAGCTTTGCTTTTCTCCTGAGTTGCTAGCAGCAGTGCTCAGCGGAAGAATCCTGAACTCCAGCAGATTCACTATCAATCCAAGAGAATTGGTAACTGTCTCCATGCATCACCAGCATCTGGCTGCCACCAACAGCTGGCTGCCTCAGGTCCTGCCCTCTGATCTTTGTAGTTCTGTGGGGAGCTTGGAGGAGTTCCATAACGTGCACAGTCCTGGGTAATTTTGTTCATTGTGCTCCACACAGATTTTGCTGGCCATGGCTCTTAAGCATCTGAGTGGAAGTAGGTTCCCTTTATACCTCTGCTCAGTTCAATAATGTGTGTGAAGGACGAGATTCGCCCCCAACACAGATATCTGGGACATACGGTTAATCATATCAGAGAATCCTTAAATCATTTTGCAAAGTTCAAGGCTCATTCGATTTTACCAAGTAACAATTATCTGTTTGGAAAGGAAACATGTAGCAAGTTCTAGGAAATCTGACCACGTTTATATCATCTTTTCTTCTGAGATAAAAACAGCTTTTAGTGCAAAATAACTAAGTCGCCAACGATGATTTTTTTTTTGTATCCGCTTTGTTTTAAACTAACCTCACCACATTATGGATGAATAGACTGATGTATTTCCATTCCCCACAGCCTCCTTTACCATCTCTGATTTCTTTATCACACTTATTTAGTCCTCATGCAAAATCGTGTTGGAGGGAGAACTGTCAACTGCTTAACTTTACTTTGCAATGATACAGACACCCAACTTCACAGGACACACCATTAGGAACAGTGAGACAGATAGGAAACCTGCTGTCACTTGTCTCTGGCCAATGATTCTCTGACTAGTTCAGTTATTAAAATGAGCTAGTACCCATGAAAGGTTAGATAGATGCTAATTGTTTTTAATTTAAGCTATGGGCCTCTTAGATTAAACTTCGCTGCTCATTACCACAACAACATTGTCATTTACATTGGTATTCGAACCTGTACCATTTACAAGTACTTTACATAACATTAATTTAAGATATCCCCAATTTACATAAATATCAAACACCTAAATTTGGCAAGACAATGAATAATTTTCAGGTATGGTGTATATTGAAACATTTTGACTTATCAATCTGTACTTGGTTTATTCTTAGGAAATTTATTATAAACACAGGCATGCAAGGTACTTTCCAATGACATATTTCAACTCATTTGAAACTTGTTTCTTAATTTACAAAATCTAAAATGCATGTGTGGCTAAAATCATTTACATGGTTGTCTTTTTTTGTTCCATTTCATTTCTACATGCAAATTATTCTCTTTAGTTTGAAGATTGGGATGGCAATGTAGTTCCTAGTTATCTCCATGGACACCATCAACAGTGCTCTTTCATTAAGAGGCCCACTTGAGCAGTGCCGAATGAGAAAAGACCAGCTTATTTTCCTTTCCTCTTCAGAAAGGCCCCAGTTGAAGCTGCCAGCTGAGCCTTGGCTGTGGAAATGTTAAGTGTGAATGCGATTCAAATTCAAGTAGCGTACAACGCAAGGATTTTTCAATTTTCTGTTTCTGGTGCTCCATTGTGCAAATTAGGCCTGATAAATTTCTCAGCTTTTCCGAATTCCAGGTGCAGTGTTACCCTCTTGCCTCAGAATTCAGGGGAGGAACTTTGAATTATCCTGGGTTACCCTAGCAACAGTATTGATCGTCAATCCCAAGTGCTTCCAAAATATGTTTCAGAAAGTAAAACTGTCTCAGGTATTGAATGGGAAGTTTTGATTTGCTAACCTGATAATAGAACAAGAAGCATTGTGTTATTACTCAATTAAGGATGTTAGGCTCAAATAAATCTTTCCCCTATTGCCTCTTCTTTATTCTACCATACATCACAATTAAAACTATAGCCTCAAAGCCAAAGTCATGGATGAAAATCCCATGTGAGAAAAAATGGGAGCAGGAACTCTAAGTTAGTGTAAATCTTAGGTGGGATTTTTCCACATCACCTCACCCTCCCCTCTCCCGCCACAGGGGATTATCTTCAGCAGAACTGGAAGATTCTGCAAAGACTAGAAGATCCCACCTGGGGGAAAGGCCAGAAAATCCCATCCTTTGTCTAAAGTAAATGGGCAACTAGGGACTAGCTTGTAAACCAATTCTCAGCCCCGTAGCAGAAAGAATTGTAGAGATAAACAAGATGTTCCAGAAAATCAATCACAGGCTGTTCAGATGTCTGTGGCATGAATGAGCAGTCAGTCAGAGTTAGCCCCTGTGTAATACAAGATATTTGCTTTGATAGTTTTCCTGGAAGAGTGGCGTCAGGCTGATCCTAATTTGCAAAAATTAAATTTGTTTAGATTAAATTATAATGAAGAAAAACAGTTGGACATCAACCAGAACCTATGTAAATAACCCTGCGCTTCCCCATTTCCTGCATTTACCCACTTCCCAAAGGACAAAAAGGCATGTTTAACAGGGGAATATAAAGAACAGAAACAGGCCATTCAGCCCCTTCTAGCCAATTCTGCCATTCATCTAAATTATAGGTGATCTGTACTCAAACTGTTCATTGGCCTGCAAATCCTTCCGTTGCTATCCATTATTCTCCAAGAGAGTCAAGGAAAACAACATAAATGATTTTGATAGTATGAGGATTTCATGATCATTGAAGTTTTAATTAATTCAAGCGAGCATGGCAGCTTATTAGAATGCTTTACAAGCCAAATGAAAACAACATTGCACTGACAATGGATACATTGATAAGATTCAGCTTAGTGTCACCATTGCGGGGTTGAGGAATTGCCAGCTCTAATGAAAATCAACCTTGTTTTAATTTCCATGTGCAAACAGACTCTTGAGTACACTATGTAACTCGTCAAAACACTTTCAGAAAAAGTGGGCGTGAGGGCTATATTTGATACTTTCTACATCCAAGGAGCTTCAGACCACTTGTGCGTTCTGAATCCCACACAGCAGGACTTAACAATTATCTGCAGCTGAAAGGCACAGAGCCTATATAGAACATAGAACACTACAGTACAAACAGGCTCTTCGGCCCACAAGTTGTGCCAATCATATCTATACTTCCCAGGCCATAGAACTATCTGTAACTCCCAATCCCATTAAATCCCATGTACTCATCCAGAAGCCTCTTAAAAAGACCCCAGCGAGTTCGCCTCTACCACCACTGACGGCAACCGATTCCATTCACTCACCACCCTCTGAGTGAAAAACTTGCCCCTAACATCTCCTCTGTACTTGTCCCCCAGCACCTTAAACCTGTATCCTCTCATAGCAACCAATTCAGCCCTTGGAAATAGCCTCCGAGAATCCACCCTATCTATTCCTCTCAACATCTTATAAACCTCTATCAGGTCGCCTCTCAACCTTCGTCTCTCCATGGAGAAGAAAACTAGCTCTCTCAACCTATCTTCATAAGGCATGCCCCCCAATCCAGGCAACATCCTTGTAAATCTCCTCTGCACCCTCTCAATAGCTTCCATATCCTTCCTATAGTGAGGCGACCAGAACTGAGGTCGCCTCACTATATAAAGTGAAGATAGGAGATTGAAGGATACACACCCAGTGTCTATAATCAGAGATACCAAAGATCTGCTGTTTTCTAGGTAATGTTTTACTAACAATCATTTAATAAGCTAAGGAAATATCTGAAGACTTTGCCTTGAGTATCAGCTATTGTTCAGTAGTTGACGTTTGTCTCTGAGCCGGAAGGTTAGGAATTGAAACCCCACTAGAGATTTAACCTAGATTTAGGCTGGCACTGCAGTACCGAGAGAATGCCGCTTTTTTATTTGTTCAGGAGATGTGGGCCTCGCTGCCTGGACTAGCATTTGTTGCCCATCCTTAACATAGAACATAGAACATAGAACATTACAGCACAGAACAGGCCCTTCGGCCTTCAATGTTGCGCCGACCAATTAGGAACAAGCAGTGACCCTCTAACCTAAACCATTCCCTTTTCATCCATAAACTTATCTACTAACCTCTTAAACGCCACCAAACTTGGCGCATCTACAACTGACGCAGGCAAGGCATTCCATACCCTTACCACCCTCTGGGTAAAGAACCTACCTCTGACATCTGTTCTAAAACCACCACCCCTTAATTTAAAGCTATGTCCCCTTGTGCTAGCTTTCTCCATCCTAGGAAAAAGGCTATCATTGTCCACCCTATCTAAACCTCTAATCATCTTATATGTTTCAATAAGGTCTCCTCTTAGCCGCCTTCTTTCTAACGAAAACAACCTCAAATCCCTCAGCCTCTCTTCATAAGACCTGCCCTCCATACCAGGCAACATCCTGGTAAACCTCCTCTGTACCCTCTCTAATGCCTCCACATCTTTCTTATAATGCGGGGACCAGAACTGTACACAATACTCCAAGTGCGGCCGCACTAGAGTTTTGTACAGTTGCAACATGACGTTGCGGCTCCGAAATTCAATCCCCTACCAATAAAAGCTAAGACTCCATATGCCTTCTTAACAACCTTATCGACTTGATTGCCAACTTTTAGGGATCTATGCACACATACACCAAGATCCCTCTGTTCATCAACACTATTAAGAGTCCTACCATTAGCCCTATACTCTACACATTTGTTATTCCTGCCAAAGTGAATTACCTCACACTTTTCCACATTAAACTCCATTTGCCACCTCTCGGCCCAGCTCTGCAACTTGTCCAAGTCTCTCTGCAAACTATAACACCCCTCTTCACTATCTACCACTCCTCCGACTTTGGTGTCATCCGCAAATTTATTAATCCATCCTTCAATACCCTCATCCAGATCATTTATAAAAATTACAAACAGCAGGGGCCCCAAAACAGATCCCTGAGGTACACCACTAGTAACCGAACTCCACGATGAATATCTCCCATCAACCTCCACCCTCTGTCTTCTATCTGCTGTCCTCCATATCAGATGGCATTTCGCAGTCAACTACATTGCTGTGGGTCTGCAGTTACATGTAGGCCAGACTAGGTAAGGGTAGCAGATTTTCTTCCATAAAGGACTACAGTGAACCAGGTGGACTTTCATGACAATCAAGAATGGTTTCATGGTCATCAAGACTTTAAATTTCTGGATTTTATTGAATTTAAATTTCAATATCTGCCATGGTGGGACTCGACCCTGGGTATCTGGATTACTAGACTGCGTCAGCATGCTTTGAGTAATTTTGTTTTCTCAAATGCCTTCTGAATCTCCTGCCCTTTACGCTAAAAGATATGATTTTCCACTCACAAAGCCACGCTGACTGTTCCTAATCAGTCCTTGCATCACTAAATGCCTGTAGATCCTGTCTCTAAGATATCTTCCCAACAACCTATCCACCACTGATGTGAGGCTCACTGACCTGTAGTTCCCAGGCTTTTCCCTGTAACCCTTTTTAAAAAAAAACACGACGTTTGCCATTCTCCAATTTTCAAGCACCTTACCCATGGCTATTGATGATTCAAATATCTCAGCTAGGGGACCTACAATTTCTTCTCTAGCCTCCCACAGTGTCCTGAGATACATTTCATCAGGTCCCAGGGATGTATCTACCTTGATAAGCTTTAAAACGTCCAACATTTCCTTCTCTATAATATGTGCACTCCTCAAAACATCACTATTTATTTCGCCAAGTTCCCTAACATCCATGCTTTTCTCAATAGTAAATACCAAGAAATATTCATTTAGAATTTCACCTTTCTCTTGTGGATCTGCATATAGATGATCTTGTTGGTCCTTAAGAAGCCCTACTCTCTCCCTTGTTACTCATCCCATGCTCTTAATTCTTCCATTTTCTGCTTTGTCTTATGCGCCTGTGACCTTGTTACTATACAGTGAGGAAACACTTCTGGGTGTTTCAGAAGAAGTAATAATTATTCCTCAAACAACCTAACCAAAAAAAAATGTGATCATTACCCCAAACCTCTGTATGGGATCCTGCCATGCACAAGTGTCCACCTTCCTACATTGCAACAGGAAGTAAAAATGAGAAGTGCTTGAGTAGTTATAAACATTTTTGGGACACCACATGCTTCTGAAAGATTATTTCTTTTGATTGGATGAGAACTTTTAGATATGTGATGTGTTGATTTTTCTTATGTCTGATTGGTTCAAGTACCAACTGATCAAACAGTTGATAAAGTCATATCTTTATATTATGCATTATCTGATTCATATATATATATATATCTTCTTTCTCAAGTAGAAGATAACATTCACCTCTACTATCGATGTTGCATCAATATTTTTGTAGATTTCAGAAAGTTTGCCGTTATCAGATCATTGATGAATAGTGCAACAAATGTCTCCCAGTTTAAAGTTTATTCATTCACGTCACAAGCAGGCTTACAATAACACTGCAATGAATTACTGTGAAAATCACCCAGTCGCCACACTCCAGTGCCTGTTCGGGTACACTGAGGAAGAATTTAGCATGGCCAATCAATCGAACTGGCAAGTCTTTCAGACTGTGGGAGGAAATCAATGCAGACACAGGAAGAACATGCAAATTCCACACAGACAATGATCTGAGCGGAAATCAAACTTAGTTCCCTGGTGCTGTAAGGCAGCAATGCTAACCACTGTGTCACATTGCCTCCTCTCTATTGTCAAACGTAAAGCTTTCTGTGGAATAGTCACAACTTCAAATGTCATTGTAATATTTTATGAAGCAAGATACAATATTTGGTACAGTGACTCAGTATCACTACTAACACAGGCTTATGCGCTCTATCCAAAGTTTTGGAGCTTCAATCCCAGCGTGGCCTTTGAGAATTTGAATTTGGTTTTAAGTAAAAAGTTTGCATCAGTTAAAGTGGTGATGAAGCCTTGAGATTGTTGTAAAAGACCAATTGGTACACTGATGCCAATCTTGCCTGGTCTGACCAATTCCCCTATGACGTGTCCTAATAAACAGCTTCTAATTGTTCCATGAAGATTTTTGCAGAGTAATTAGGAATGATCAATAAACGCCAGGCTTATGAACATGAGGAATTAAATAAAATGTCCTTGTGTACAATACAGTTTAACTGCAAACAACTATTAGTTATGTTAACAAAGTAAGTCTTTGTAGAGATTGTTCAATCTAATAATGCCAACTTGGCACAGCAATTTTGAACAATAAAATATGAACATATAATTGTCATTTTATTCCTAATTCACTTACTGGTTGGTTTGTACCTAGCTATTGACGGCTTCAAGGCCATCCAAGAACACTTCAAAGTGATCAAAAAAAAAGACACTTATTTGTTGAGTTTGCTTTTAATCTGAGGGTTCTCCTATCAAGAGAGATTCAATAATCTGGGTCTGTATTTTCTGGAGTTTAGCATAAGACCATAAGGCCATAAGGAGCAGAATTAGGCCATTTGGCCCACCGAGTCTACTCCACTATTCAATTATGGCTGAGTGAGGTCTGACTTTATTCAAACATATAAGATCCTGAAGGGGCTTGACAGGGTGGATAGTGATGTTTTCATTAATGAGAGAGACTCAAACAAGGGGACTTAACTAGAAGATAAAAGGCCAGTCATTAAAAATTGAAGCATACAGAAATTTCTTCTCACAGAGAACATAAAAACATAAAAATAGGAGCAGGAGTAGGACATCCAGCCCCTCAAGCCTGCCCCGCCATTCAATAAGATCATGGCTGATCTGCAGTGGTTCAGTTCCACTTTCCCGCTTTCTCCCCATAACCCTTAATTCCCTTGTCAATCAAAAACCTATCCACGCTTGACTTAAATATATTCAGCGAGGAAGCCTCCACCACTTCAACAGGCAGATAATTCCAAAGATTCACCACCCTTTGAGTGAAGAAACTCCTCCTCAACTCTGATCTGAATCACGCGCCCCTTATTTTAAGGTTGTGCCCCCTAGTTCTGCAATCTTTGTTAAGCAGGAGGAGTCTCTCAACCTCGACCCTATCCATCCCCTTCATTATCTTATACGTCTTTATAAGATCCCCTCTCAGCCCTCCAAACCCCAACAAGTTCAAACCTAGCCTATTTAGTCTCTCCTCATAATCCAACGCCCTCATCTCCAGTATCAGCCGAGTGAACCTTCTCTGCGTCCCCTCCAAAGCCAATATATCCTTCCTCGAATGCGGCGACCAAAACTGCACAGAGTACTCCAGCTGTGGCCTCACCAGCACCCTATATAGCTGCAAAAGTACCTCCCTATTTTATATTCTATCCTCATAGCTATAAAGGCCAACATTGCATTTGCCTTCTTGGTCATCTGCTGCACCTGCAGACTGTGTTTTTGTGACTCGTACACAAGGACCCCCAGGTCCCTCTGCACCGTTGCGTGCTGCAGCTTTTCGCCATTTAAATAATAATCCTTCCTACCAAAGTGGATAACTTCACACTTGCTAACATTATACTCCATCTGCCAGGTCCTCGCCCACTCACTCAGCCTGTCCAGATCCCTCTGCAGGCTTTCCACACCCTCCTCGTAATTTGCTTTTCCACTCATCTTTGTGTCATCAGCAAATTTCACCACCCTGCACTCAGCCCCTTCCTCCAGATCACGATGTAAATGGTAAATAGTTGAGGCCCCAGTACCAAACCTTGGGGCACTCCAGCTGCCAATCAGAATAGCACCCATTAATATCTACTCTCTGCTTTCTATTAGACAACCAATCCTCTATCCAGTCTAATACCCTACTCCCAACTCCCTGCACCCTAACCTTCTGCAGCAATCTGTGAGGCATCTTATCAAACGCCTTTTGGAAATCCAAGAACACCACATCTACCGGTTCCCCTCTATCTACTGCACTAGTCACATCCTCATAGAACTCCAATAAATTTGTCAAGCACGACTTCTCCTTAACGAATCCGGGTGCATCTATTTGATCAAACAGTTCGTATCCAGGTGCCTCATTATTTCTGCTTTGATGACAGATTCAAGCATTTTTCCAACTACAGACGTTAAACTAATCGGCCTATAACTCCCCACCTTCTGTCTGCTATCTTTTTTAAACAGCAGCGCAACATTAGCTGTTTTCCAATCTTTCGGCACTTTCCTGGTGGTGAAACTCTGGAATTCTCTGCTCCAAAGGATGATGGGTTCTGAATAATTAGAAATATTTAAAGTGTAGGTGGATAAATAATTGCTAGATAGAGGAGTAGAGGGTTATGAGGAAATGACACAGAAAAGGAGCTGAGGCAGGCATAGATCAGCCATGACCATATTGAATGACTAGGCAGGCTTCAAGGGCCTGGTGGCTTACTCCAGCTTTTATTTCTTGAGCTCTTGTGATCTGGAGACAGAGATTTGCAAAGACTTTACAACTTTTAAAACTCTCTTCACCAATTAAATTCTAACTGATTTTTCTTACTCGAGGAACCAGAAGAACAGAAAAACAACTAAGCAACAGAACGATGTACAATGCATTACATGGTGCGCCCATTCTCATAAAACAGCATCTAATTTCCTTTAAGGAATGCCACAGGTGATGCACGTGCAAGAAAACTGGAGTTAAAGTTCCTCAAGGCAGACGCCCAGCATGGCAAGAGCAGCTGGTGGAATTTCTGGGTTGCCAATCTGTCCTGCTGCTGGTCCTGAGCATGATGTTGATGTTTTAAAACTGTGTATACCTTCAGTAGTTTCAGCACACTTTGAGACTGTGAGTTGGGGTGACAAAGGAGCCAGGAACTCAGAACAGTTGCCTGTCTGCACATTCAGAGGACAGGTCATTGCTCCTGACCAAGGACAATTTTATCTTTAACACAACACCCTGCTCTCCTGCTGTTGGAATCAAACAATTCTCTCATCACCGTTCACGATCATGATTTTCCCCATAATTACCACAGTAACTAACCTTCAGAAGTATTTCATTAGCTATTCTTCTGAGAACTTCTGATCCATCCTTTGGCTCCACATCCATTGATTCTGTCTATACTTCCCACTGCCTCCGAAAAACAGCCAGCATAATTAAGGACACAGTGTACCCCGGTTATTCTCTCTTTTACCTTCTTCCATTTGAAAAGCGATACAAAAGCCTGAGGAAACGTACCAACAAGACTCAAGAACAGCTTCTTCTCTGCTGTCATCAGACTTTGAATGGGACTATCTTGCATTAAGTTGATCTTTCTTCACACTCTAGCTATGACTGTAACAGTACATTCTGCACCCTATCGTTTCCTTCTCTACGAATGGTATGCTTTTTCTGTATAACGCACAAGACACTATACTTTTCACTCTATGTTAATACACGTGACAATAATAAATCAAACCAAATCAAATCAAATGAAGGTATGAAAAGTGCTCCATAAATCCAAAGTTTCTTTTTAAAATCATTCATTAGATTGTGGTTAGTTGAATTGTATTGTCAGATATTTCTGTGTACAGATTACCACATGCAAGTTGCATTTGAAATTTTTACCATAATGTATGTGGAATGGCCTGAGCTCCTGTCAATCATGACAAAATAATTTGGCCCTTTCCTTACATGCAAACTGACTGATACGGCTGGAAAGACATAGAGATGTTCACAGTGATTTTGTTTTGATCATGATCCCCAAAAAATCTTAAATAATAGCAAAATACTGCGGAAGCTGGGGATCGGAAATAAAAATAGAAAATGTTGGATAAACTTAGATCTGAACACCTTCTTTGTCATACATATCCTTGACAGCTTTGTCCATCCCTCCTTAGCTCTGACCTATTTCTGACCTTCTTTTATGCCCCACCCTCAATAATACAAATAATTAAATTTCTCTTCAGCTCTGCAGAAGTGTGATACAGGCTCGAAACATGAACCTTGTTTGTCTCTCCACAGATGCTGCCAGACCTGTGGGACTGATCCAGCATTTTCTGTTTTTATCCTTCAAACTCTTGCCTACTGATGTAAGTTGTTTTTGTTCAAGACAACGTAAGCATCTGCATGAAACAAAGGATTGAAAAGGTTGCCCATCTTTTAAGCCTGGTTTGATTCTCAAAAGTGTCCTTTGCTTGGGCATAAAAATACAGCACAGTTTTGTTCAGACATCTTAATTATTTACCCCCAGGAGATGGGACTCAAAAGAGTCTGTGTATGACATGTAATCTCCTTTATACAATTCTGATTAAGAATCTGCAGTGAAAACCATAATTCAGACTCATCTGAGAAAATTAGATGCTATATTTGGAACCCATCTGATTTTTTTATTGTTGTCTCTGCACTAGTTAACTGAACAATAAATGTAATTTAGTAGTTTAGCCTGACACCCTGGTCTTTCAGCATTGTGCATTCTCATTAATTGGCACATTGTATCCTACCATCCCAAATATTTTACACAAGTTCTGGCTCATAGGAAATGTGGGCTTATCCATGGAAGCAGATGTGTTTCACAGGTCACTAAGGCAGAGGGAGTATTGGGAAATAGCTTGAATTCAGTATTGAAAGATTTAATGTAGCTTAAAATGTTTGATTGAAGCATGAATGATGTCTGATAAAACCAGTGCACAGTTGAAGTGTTGAGCACTGAGAGTCATGGTTCACACCTCAGGAAGTAATAAGATTTGCAAGAATCAGTTTTGACTATACTGTGTGGGTGATATGACCAGTTTATTCTCCCATTCTAGGTTTGACTGCAGCAGGGTTTTGTGTGAATTTAGAGAGATGTGCTTTCTGTAGGAGTCCCATTACTTTCAGGTTGTAAAGAATTTGTCAGGCAGATTTTCTTAAGTCAAACAAAGAGCAAGGTTTATTGAAACTATTCTCCAAAATAAACAAAAACTGAATCAGTACCACCATTCATATGTTAGTGTGCATTCACCTGAGCCCACACACATACTAGTGAAAATGACAGAATAGGAGGATAAGCTTAGAGGACTTTTATAGCTCGTGAAAAATAAAACAGAGGAGTATATGGTTAATTGTTCCTTGGCTACTCTCAAGGCAGTAGTTCCTCATTGCAGCCATTTGTTCCCTTGTCTTCCTGGATGTAATTACATGGAACAGATTTATTCTATGTTTTATTTCTCCAGCATGGTTACTTTGCAAAATCATGCAGCATTTCTGGAAGAAAGGGGCAGGTCCATAGTCTGTATTCAGTACAGAGTTGTATGTTATTCTCTCTCGCCTGCTTGGTAAGCAGTCCTTAAAAGTATCTTGCTTGGTTATATGTTCCAGAGAAATTTTATTAGTTCATGTCTGCTGCAGTTATTGTTTAAGAGGTTATTGCATTTTGATAGCTTAGTTTAGAGACAGTTGAAAAGTCAGGATTGTGCTATCTTGGGAGTGTGCATGACTCCTACATCCTGGGACAGTTAGAGATAACTGACATTTTTGAGGGTCATTCCTGTGGGGATGGCTAATGAGGGATGAGGGCTACCTGCTAAGGTCATGGCTGATAACAACTGTGCAGAGTCCATAAGGGGAAAACCCATTGCAGTGAGGCCCAACATATCACCAGGAGCATCATTGAATGGTGCGTAGGCCTTTTCAAGATGCAGTTCCGTTGTTTGGAATCACTCTGGCTGGATGCTACAGAAAGCCCCCAGAGGGTGGTGCGTATAGTGGTCGCTTGCTGTGTGCTGCACAACTTTGCACAGCAGCAAGGTGACATGTGGAGGCAGAGGAAGGGGAATAGATAGCCTTATCGGAGAAGCTGCAGGGAGGAGGATGATGAGGAAGATGCCAATGGAGCTGAGCATCTGGCTCGCAGTGAACGACAGGGATGTTGACCAGGGAGCCTGTAATTGCCTCTAGAATCCAGGGCTAGGAGCTTCAAAGTCCGGCTGATCAAACATTACCTCCCCCCACACCTCCTCAATCCTCATACTTTCCACGTGGGCCCTTGTTCCCCCCTTTCCCTCATTCTGAACTCTCTCCCACATCCTCTCCCCCAATCCCTCAGCTCTACCTCCCCTTTTCCTTTAGCATTCTGTGATTGAGTAATGCTATGGATGGCCATAGCTGTGGTCCTGTGTGACTGGGCCATGCTCTGATGTGTTCGGCAATGTCTCTCAATGGCACTGACATGTCCGCTTGTGACTGGGTCCTGGTGCACGGGGCCACAGACATGAACATCACTTTCCAAGCCATAGCTTGGAAGTTATTCATCATGGTACGAACATCTTGACATATGCTTTCACTGCACATTTGCAATGTTAGCCTGGGTGCCACTCAATGTTGGCACCATTTCCTGATGAAGCTGCCAGACTCCTTCAGTTGTGTCTGCATTTGCTAGAAAGTCGCTGACACTCGATTCTGTAAAGGCTGGCTCTGCTTTGTCGACCATTGCTGGGATGAATGTTTCTAGGGTGCTTGAAGGAGTGGGATGGTGGGAAAGCCCAGCTTCATCCGATCAAAATCCTGCAAGACAAAAGACATGAGGTCAGCTAGTGGAGATATCAAAGGTGTTGGGGATAATAGACTTACTTGAGAAAGGACATCTGAATCACAATGAATCAAAGACTTATAGTTGCTCAGAGTCTGGTAGTCTCGCAGCCAGCAACAGAACTCTCCTGGGTCTCCTCCGTGATTTCCATAGCTCTCTACTCAGAGAGGGATAAGGACTCAAATCTCAGGGATGTCCCTACCCATCTTCACCCACTCACTCTTGTTGGAGGAAATCTTTGCCTCTGCAGACACAAAGATGACAGAGTGAGAAGTTGGATTACTAGTATAAGGGACTCATAACTGGTGGCATATGCGGGTATAGGACCAGGCCAATCAGGGACTGTGATGTGGTCTGCAGGGTGGAGGGAAGATCAGATAGGTGTCCTGTGTTCCAATGTTAGAAGATGGTGTAGTGAGATTGATGTGGTTTAGGTGAGATGGCAGAGGTTAAGGATATGCATGATGCCAGGGACAGGAAGGTGGGTGTTCACCCTTCCAGACTAAAGCATTCATCTTCTTCTGACATTGAATGCCCCCCTTCCTGGTGAAGCTCTGGGTGCTGGAGCCATCCTTCCCATGCCTCCACTACCTCAGCTGAAGACAACCTCCTGCCTATCGGGAAGAGAGCTGCCCTTCTCTTCTCCACAGCTTTGACATCCTTTCAATTTCCAATTCCAAGAATCTGGAAGCTGATCTTTTCCCGACTATGTTGCTTGCTGAACTGAGCGTGCTGCCAGAGGGAACGCTGAAATACAACTGAATCAGGTGGCAGGCAATAGATAGTCTGCATGAAACATATGAGTGGAAAACATGTTTTGAACTGTGAGTGCAGATTGCTGGTAGTGCCAACATCAAACCCTTTGGCTTTCCTGCTGGCTTGGGCACTTAGTCCCAATTTGGGAGAATTGCAGTTGGGGTCTTTCACGCTGTCCAGGGGTTTGAGCGTCTGTTCTTTGCCCCTAGTTGCTGGAATATAAGATTTTGTGAGTTGTTATTGTCTGGAACATATTCGATTGTCTGTAGAAAGGGTTCTAGTGATTTTTTAAAAGTGGAAAATTAGAAATATTATTTTCGAAAAGGCACTTTCTTGTGACAACTAGCTTTGTCTGGAGTAATGAGTTGGGAATTTATCAGGAAGTGAAAAGGAAGCTAGCTGCATTTCTATAGTACCTTTAACATAGCGAAATGTTTCATGGCACTTCAAAGAACATTATCGGAAAACATTTGACATCTGCGTAATGCCACATAAGGAGATATTGGACCCAGCTTCACCATCACACTACACCCGTTTCGGGTGCGATATTTGGTAAAGTCAGGCGTGAGGCAAATAGCACGGTGCGTGCCCACCTCTGCACCACTTCCCTCTTTACCAAATCCTGAAAATGGCCCTGATTGGGATTGTGCCCAAAATGGGCACAATGGCAATTTAAATGCATTTGCATTGATTTAAATTGACTTAGTGTGCTGCGCGCTCAGCCTTAAATGCACTTCCCCCTTTTCCACCGCGTTTGCCATTCCGGATTCGGCGCAAAAAAGACACGATTCAGATGCCCCGGTTAGTGGGATGGTAAGTGCTGAGAGTCCGACGGCTCCCTGCTTGAGATCAGTGAGGGGCAAGGGAAAATCCACTGCCACTCTGCCTGTGATCAGTGAGGGGAAGTGGGGTCTGCTGCCGCTCTGCCTGAGATCGATTGGGGGTGAGGGAAAGGGAGGAAGGGGCCCGCAAGCGGTCTGGGTGGCGGTGGGGGTTTGGGGAGATAAGAGGATCAATAATGTTGTGGAGGTGAGGTGATGTCTATGAGGGCCAGGGGGAGGCTTTATCTGGCCCAGGAATGATGTCAAGTAAGAAATCTCACAACACCAATTTAAAGTACAACCAGATTATTTGATAGCTTTCGGAATGCTGTTCCTTCATCAGGTGTGTGGGTTTACTATGAAATAAACCTGTTGGACTTTAACTTTGTGTTGTAAGACTTCTTACTATGTTTACCCAGTTCAACGCTGGCATCTCCACATCAGGAGCAATGTGAAAAGGGAGCAACATTCTATTGTTTTTTTCTCGCGTGTGCACAATGGGAGACACCGATCAGAACTGCAGAGTTTCGGGCATGTTAAGTCCTGCCCACAGGCTTGTGCAACATGATTCAGAATCGCTGATGTTTTTTCAGGTAGCGTGCATATGGAGGCACCTGAGAACGGGTCTAAAAGTCAGATCTGAAACACTCCCAGTTTTAAGTCCACCCAACACTTAGAATCAAAATAGTAAATTGAGGCCCAAAGACTTTAGTCATATAAATTAGTTTTAAGGGGGAGAGGAAGGAGGAAAGGTTGAGGGAGGGAAGTTCAGGAATGTAACTTATTGGGAACAGGGCACCATGTGAGGGATCTCATTCTAGTCAGACAGTTAGAAGAGGATCTGTAAACAAATCCTTCAAAAGGCCTCTGCAGGAACTGGAGTGTTGACGTGGATTACATTAAAACAAAGAAATGTGCTCACTCACAATAAACTAAGGTTTCTTACCATTGCTGTCCAAGACTTGGCAGATCTTCACTGGGTCAATTTGTTGACTATATGATCGCATTTAGTTTCTGTTGATTTCCTTTTCGAATGCATAATACTTCCTTGTGAAAATGCCTCTCTATTGCAGAAATAATGAATATTTTCCACAAAGCGAGCCACCCTCTGCAGTATCCCTCAATAGTGTTCTCAATATGTCCTAATATAGTCAGGAAGAGTTGTCCTATATCTATTCTTTGGGATGTAGCATCAACAGGGGAGCAAAGTGACCCAGTGACATTCACAGCTCTTATTGATTATAAAGCAGACAACAGTGGCCTTCAACAGCCATAATGACAGTATTTAATGAAACAATACCATAGAGTTCCACACTATGGGGGGGCTTTCTTGACCCCCATTTGGCATTAGCAAAACAATGATGATGGGGCCCAAAATCTCATGGCACTGCCTCTGGCATTGATTGGCATTGTCCCTGCCTTTATGTGTGTTAGGAGAAGAGCTGATGTTTGTGAGAGGAGGAGAATGTCGCCAATACTACTGTGTTGGTGTGATGGTTGAAGGGTCTCTCAGTTTCTTGTAGCTGGCCGGGGGTCAGGGTGGTTGTTGGGGGGGTTGCTTGGGGAGGCCTCTGTATCTATGTCAAGGGGTTGAGAGGAAGTATTTTTCAGTTCAGATTGGGGTGCCCTTTACAAATAGTGATGAGTGCCTTCACGGGCAAAGAGGACATCAGGCCTAGGCTGATGGCAGAGAATGGGAATGTCAAGGAATACTGGAGGATTGGAGTGGGGATTTAGGAAGACAGATGGGGAGGAGATGAAGGAAAGCAAGAGAGATGGATCTAGAAGAAGTAAAGAGAAAAGAAGAAAAAGGAGAAAAAAATGGGAAAGAAAAATAATGAGTTCATATCTAGAATGACAGCCAAAATTCTCACACAAGCTACCAATTGATTCACAAAGCTAAGGGAGATGGTATAGGAGGGATATGATGTAGCAAAAATGAGGGGAAAATAAAAACGTTTTTCGTGATTTGTTTGAACTGATCCAAGATTATTGTTGTGGAAGCAATAAAGATTTAAGTACTTGGTATTAGCAGAATAAATAGAAGAATGAAACAAGATTCAGAAGCAATTAGTCAAACACTAAAGACAGTTTGTTAAAGCTCAATTGGTCATTAATTCGATGCAGCCGAGACTTTGGATGTCTTCCAGTGCATTTGAGAGTTTACATCAACAAGTAGCAAACTTTGTTAACCATTAGTCAAAAGAACAAGATGTAATTCAATGAACATACACATTGCTCCCCTAAAAGCTATTCAACTGCAGGAGTACATAAATCTTAAAGACTGGAAACTTGGATGGATCAATTTAAAAAAAATCACATCTCTAATTGTGAATTTATGACAGAGTCTGGGCATTGATCAAAGAAAAAGACTTAAATGAAAATGGATGAGGAGGTTAGGTTTTATTCACAAGGTTTGATTTGTTTCTGAGAGTTTGGTAATTTGATTGCATGACTTCAATACTGGTACACTCTGATGGGAATCCCAAAATTACCACCTCCTTGATATCGAGTCACCATTCTTTTTAAAATGAAAATAGCAGGTTAGAAAGCCATTTGGATAGTGAGAGGGAAACGGGGGAGAGGTGCTCAATAATCACTTGAGTATATATGACACCAAATAAGCTATCAATAGAAAGAGCCACAGGAAATGAAGGGGTGGAAAAGGTCAAGGCGCAAGGTCAGTAATGGAATGGAGATGTCAGAGGGAGATAGAGACACAGTTATATTTTCCCTAATTGCTTTAGTAAGTATAGTGCGCTTACAGTAAAAGGCACATATTTCACCAGTGGGTATGCATTTCATTAAAGAAGAACAGTAGTGTTTGGAGCAATAAGAGAAAGAATTCTTTCTATTCTGTGGTATTCCTTCAGAGTTTGGGGCACAAAATGAAATGAGACATTGTAAGAGGCCTGATGATATGGTAAGCAGGACAAAATAGAATATTTTGAACGAACATAGAACAATGGTGAAATTAAATGTAGAATTCAAAACGTAAAGGCAATGTTTTGCGCAATGGACAAGACGGTAATATCCCAGACCAGATATCAGATCTAACTGTGCTGTGTTAGCTAGTTCAGTGGGAGTAAGCTGGTGGAGCTACAATTTGGTTCAGCACTCCCATTCCAATGAAGGGAAAACCTCCATGGGCACAGATGAAAGCCCCTGATTTCTGGATGTCATTGAGAGTTTTGACATGGGAAGAATGGCCATTGGTTTAACATTTAGACAGCAAACTTTATTTGTGTAACATATCCCAGTAATAGTCAGTATGTTCAGGAGAAAGAGGACAGACAGCAGTCAATGTGTTCAGGAAGAAGAGGAGGTGGAGCAGTCAGCATGTTCAGGAGGAAGAGGGGATAGAGCAGTCAGTGCAATCAGGAGGGAGAGGAAATGGAGCAGTCAGTGCTTTCAGGAAGAAGAGCAGAGCAGTCAGTGCATTCAGGAGGAAGAGGGATAGAGCAGTCAGTGCATTCAGGAGGAAGAGGGGATAGAGCAGTCAGTGCAATCAGAGGGAGAGGGATAGAGCAGTCAGTGCATTCAGAGGAAGAGATAGAGCAGTCAGTGCAATCAGGAGGGAGAGGGGATAGAGCAGTCAGCATGTTCAGGAGGAAGAGGTCATTTAGCAATCAGTGCTTTCAGGAAGAAGAGCAGATGAGGCAGTCAGTGCATTCAGGAGGAAGAGGGGATAGAGCAGTCAGTGCAATCAGGAGGAAGAGGGGATAGAGCAGTCAGTGCATTCAGGAGGAAGAGGGGATAGAGCAGTCAGTGCAATCAGGAGGAAGAGGAGATAGAGCAGTCAGTGCATTCAGGAGGAAGAGGGACAGAGCAGTCAGTGCATTCAGGAGGAAGAGGGATAGAGCAGTCAGTGCAATCAGGAGGAAGAGGGGATAGAGCAGTCAGTGCATTCAGGAGGAAGAGGGGATAGAGCAGTCAGTGCATTCAGGAGGAAGAGGGGATAGAGCAGTCAGTGTATTCAGGACAACAAGGAAGATAACATAAGAAAAGAAGTATGACTAGACCGACATATCATCAAGCCTGATCTGCCATTGAATGAGACAATCACTGGTTTTTTTGCATCAACTCCTTTTACTCGCTAATTCCCACATCCATTACATTCACATAGCACCCAAAGATTTATACTACTCAGTCTTAAATATATTAATGACTGACAGCCACTGCTCTCTAGAGTAGAGATTTCAAAGGATTCATAGTCCTCTGAGTGAAGAAATTTGGCTTTGTCTCAGTTTGAAATGGCCAACCCATTATCCCAAGACTCTGATGCTAAGTTGTAGATACTTCTTCCAGGGAAACAGCACCTTCCAATCAAGCTCTCGAAAAATCTTTATCAACGAGATTATGGATGGAATCTTGTGGAGGAGACAGAGTCTTGTCTGTCAAACGAGCTGGCTAGTGTCACGGTAGCACAGTGTTTAGCACTGCTGCCTCACAGCACCAGGAGCCTGAGTTCAATTCCTGGCTTGTGTCACTGGCTGTGTGGGTGGAGTTTGCACGTTCTCCCCAGGGAATGGCCACATTTTGCACTGTAGGGATTCTATGGAGCTCAACTGTCTGGAAGTGGGTAATTAACAGCAGTCCTGATTACTGATTCCATCTCTCTCTCTGGCAATAGTCTGAGTAAACAAATCTGTTCTCAACTTTTGTGTCACATTGAACCTTGAGATGAGCTTCCCATCCAAAATTTAGGTGGCACAGTGGCATAATGGCTAGCACTGCTGCCTCACAGTGCCAGGGACTCGGATTCAATTCCTGGCTTGGATCACTGTCTGTGTGGAGTTTGTACATTCTCCCTGTTTCTGCATGGATTTCCTCCAGGTGCTCCAGTTTCCTCCCACAATCTGAAAGATGTGCTGGTTAAATGCATTGACCCAAACAGTTGCCGGAGTGTGGCCAGTAGGGGAATTTCACAGTAACTTCATTGCAGTGGCTTGGGTGGGATTGTGGTCAGTGCAGACTCAATGGGCCGAACGGTCTCTTTCTGCACTGTAGGGTTTCTATGATTTCTAAAAGCCTTATTTGTGATTATAAATAAACTTCAAACCAACATGGAATCTTTTTTTGAGAAAGTCTGCCACGTTTTGTGCCACTCAGGCACATGACAGGCCAATGGTGGATCATCCTGTGGGATCAAAGACTCTCGGATCATAAATCCTGACCCCTGAGAGCTGTTAACCAATCAAAGATTGGCAACAATACTGTACTCAGCAGTGCCACCAGGAAACAGTGGCTACTGCTGGATTACCCGCACTTGAAGCCACTAATTTAGAAGGGACGGGTGACTAATTGTTGAAAGAGGTATGAGAAGTGGATCCTGGGGAGTTTGAAACCTGATAGGGTTTATTTACAAGGGGAAAGTTGCGGCTTTCAATAGGTTCCCGACTTCCCTCAGGGTGACCAACACTTACGAAATAAAATAAGAGCACTTTGACCCATGGACTAGGCTGGAGAAAGGGGTTGGGGTGACTCTGGAAACTTTGACTGGGGGTGGGGGGCGTGGGGTTGTGAGAGTGAAGGCAAGTTGGTAAGCATGGGAACAAGTTAAGTAGGGGGAGTGATAATGCAAAGGGTGATCTTGAGACTAAATCAACCAGAACTTAAGAACATTCAGAGCATGAGAGACACCTAGTCAGTCACGTTTCATGTGGAATGGTATTTCTCAAGCTATAAGCATCTGATGACAGACTAGTGACTTGTTCCAGGAATTACTAGCTATGGAAGTAGACAAAAATCTGCCTTAGTGCTCCACCAAAGAGAATTGTAATCAATTGGATTACAAGGTTTCATTCAAATTGTATATTGAGGTTCCCCAAAATTTTCCCATATGAAGGGCCAGAGTTGTTATAACCCTTGCTCTTTTTAAAAATTGGAATTGTATGTTCATCACAAACATAAATACTTTTCCAGAAACAAAGATAATGTGAGGTAATGCATTTTGGAAGGTCTAATACAGATAGGAAATATACAGTAAATAGCAGAACCCTTAAGACTATTGATAGGCAAAGGGATCTGAGTGTACAGGTACACAGGTCACTGAAATTGGAAATGCAAAGGGAGAAGATAGTCAAGAAGGCATACAGCTTGCTTGTCTTCACCGGCCGGGGTATTGAGTTTAAAAATACGCAAGTCATATTGAGTTTTGTCGAGCCTTATTTAAGCCACACTTGGAATATAGTGTTCAATTCTGGTCGCCACACTACCAAAGGATGTGGAGATTTTGAAGACGGTACGGAAGAGATTTACCAGGATGTTGCCTGATATGGAGGGCATTAGCTGCGAGGAAAGGTTAGAACAATCTCTCACTGGAGCAACGGAGGTTGAGGAGAGACCTGATAGAAGTCTACAAGATTGTGAAAGGAATCTACAGAATGGATAGCCAGAAGCTTTTTCCCAGGATGGAAGTGTCAATTACTAGGGGGCATAGATTTAAGATGCAAGGTGCAAGATTTAAAGGAGATGTACGAGTCAGATTTTCTACACAGAGAGTGGGGGGTGCCTGGAACTCATTGCCGGGGAAGCTAGTGGAAACAGATACAATAGTGATTTTTAAGGGGCATCTTGACAAGTACCTGAATAGACTGGAAATAGAGGGATATGGTACCCGGAAGGTAGGGAGTTTTGGTTAAGTCAGGTAGCATGGTCAATACAGGACTGGAGGGGCCAAAGGTCCTGTTCCTGCTCTGTAATTTTCTCTGTTCTTCTTTGATTTTTATAAGAATGGAATCATTCAACCTCACAACTCATGGAAAGCAAGCCTTCAGCCCAATTTCTGGGATGCCTGTGGCTTCAACATTAAGGAACCTATTGAGAGTATGTTGGTTACAGAACAGTATCTCTTAAAGAAGTCTTCATAATCTTCGATATGTTAACTGTAAGTTTTTATTAATAAGTAGAACTATTTATGCATGTACAGCATGCTATTCCATGGTTAGGCCTTTACCTGCCTCTGCTCAACACCAGACTGGCCTTGGTCCTGGATCATATACCTTCTTACATCACTGTGATTTGATTTGATTTGATTTGATTTATTATTGTCACGTACTTACAGTGAACATTATTGTTTCTTGCACGCTATACAGACAAAACATACTATTCACAGAGAAGGAAACGAGAGAATGCAAAATGTGGTATTATAGTCATGGCTGGGGTGAAAGGTCAATTTAATGCAAAGTAAATCCATTGAAAAGCCTGATGGCAGCAGGAAAGAAGCTGCTCTTGAATCAGTTGGCGCGTGACTTCAGACTTTTGTATCTTTTTCCCAATGGAAGAAGGTAGAAGAGAGAATGTCTGGGGTGCATGGAGTCCTTAATTTTGCTGGCTGCTTTGCCAAGGCAGCAGGAAGTATAGACAGAGTCAATGGATGGGAGGCTGGTTTGTGTGATGGATTGGGCTACATTCACAACTTTTTGTAGCTCTTTGCAGTCTTGGGCAAAGCAGGAGGCATACCAAGCTGTGATACAACCGGAAAGAATGAAGTGGTACTGTACTCAATCCCACGCTAACCCTCTGTGTGGCAGACCCTAATTCCACTGAACTCACTTCCAAATTTGAGATGAGAGTATGTGCTTTTTTCCAGGCAATGATCTTCGTGCTAAATTATTTGATGGGATGTTGTGATCCTCACAGTGAATTTGATGGGACTTAACATATAGCATCAGCATCAGTACCACTGGGGATGAAGGTAAATTTGAATGGTGACAGACATCACGTGACTTCGAGAAGCAGACTGAGAAGTGAGTGAAATGTGGAAGGAAACAGCAATCATTTGGATACTGTCTAAAGTCAGGAGGACTTATTCGTAGCACACAGGAAAATGACTACTCTTAAGCCCTATTAAGAGCCACGGGATGTGGGAAAAATCCCCTGTGAATAAGGCCCCCTGAGCTGTAGCTTATGATTGGCTTCGGATAAGGGAATGGTTGGGATAAAGTATACAATTTTAGCATTAAGTGAACGATGTCTACATTGAATAAACACAAGATTTTGTTTTTTGAAGATTGTCACATTATCCTTAGCTTCCCATGCTTGCATAAAATTTGCTGCAAAACATAAGACTTCAGAACATTAGATAAACCAACAACTACAGTAGCCAAGATTTACTAACCACATTCAGCGAGTTTGTATATTGCAATGCATCTGATAAACAGAGAAGGGTCTGTATAATGTCACGCAGGAGATCAGGAGGCTGGAATTTATCAGGATTTTTATTCATTTCACAATCTATTTTGGGGAAATTAAAGAGTTGTGTTCTCATGTAATTTTGTTTTTCATCATAATAAAGCTTCAAGTTCTCACATTTAGTCTGTCCCACATTGGCTCCGACCCAAAGGAAGAAAGAACGATTCATACACAAATTAAATAACTATTTAAAAAGAAAAGTATTGGAACTTGTTGTATTTGGACTATTCATTATTCATTCTCAGAACATGGCCATTGCTGGCTGGCCAGCATTCATTGTCTAACCCTTGTTCAGAGGGCATTTGAGAATCAACAACATTGCTGTAGCTCGGGAGTCACATGTAAGCCAGAGCAGGTAAGGATAGCAGTTTTCGTTCCTTAAAGGACATTTGTGAACTGGATGGGTTTTTCCCACAATCTACAATGGTTTCATAGTCATCAGTACTTTCTTAATTTCAGATACTTCTTACTGAATTCAAATTCCACCATCTGCTGTGGCAGGATTTGAACCAGGTCCCCCAAAATGTTGGCTGAGTTTCAGGATTAACAAAAATAGTAACAATACCATGAGGTCATCACCCCTCCAGCAAGGAAAAGATGCTGTTCCCAGTGCCAATTATTTTGGCGCTTATTTTTATCACAAAAATTATATTTACTGTGCGCAGTTCTGGTCGCCCCACTACAAGAAGGATGTGGAAGCTATTGAGAGGGTGCAGAGAAGATTTATAAGGATGTTGCCTGGATTGGGGGGCTTGCCTTATGAAGATAGGTTGAGGAAGCCAAGTCTGTTCTACCTGGAGAGACGAAGATTGAGAGGCGATCTGATAGAGGTTTATAAAATGTTGAGAGGTATAGATAGGATGGATTCTCGGAGGCTATTTCCCAGAGCTGAAATGGTCGCTATGAGTGGACACTGGTTTAAGGTGCTGGGGAGCAGGTACAGAGGAGATGTCGGGGTACGTTTTTCACTCAGAGGGTGGTGAGTGAATGGAATTGGCTGCTGTCAGTGGTGGTAGAGGCAAACTCACTGGGGTCTTTTAAGAGATTTCTGGATGAGTACATGGGATTTAATGGGATTGAGAGTTGTACTAGATCTGGTAGGTATGGATATGATCGGTGCAACTTGTGGGCCGAAGGCCTGTTTATGCCATAGATTCTATGTTCTATGTAAATCTGGATCTTTAGAGATATACTGCCCTCCTACGACTCCTATGCCGAGAAGGCAATTTGACTCATTAAGAGCCTGATTAAAGTTATATTTAAGAAGCTGACTGGGATTTTCCAGTTGGTCTCCGATTTTCCGACATGTTGGAATGGTATGGTGGCACACAATAGTTAGCACTGCTGCCTCATAGTGCCAGAGACCTGAGTTCAATTCCAGACTTGGGTCACTGTCTGTGTGGAGTTTGCACGCTCTCCCTGTGTCTGTGTGGGTTACCTCCGGGTGCTCCAGTTTCCTCCCACAGCCCAAAGATGTGCAGGTTAGGTGGATTGGCCATGCTAAATTCTCCTTCAGCCTGCCCAAACAGGCCCCAGAATGTGGCGTTTGGAGATTTTCACAATAACTTCTTGCAGTGTGAATGTAAGCCTCCTTGTGACTAATAAATAAAGTTTACTTTTGTGGATCACTGAGTCCCATTCATCTCTGTTACATTGCCCGACTTGCCCCTGTCTCTCAGCTGATATGCTGCCAATACACTCAAGAATGCCTTTGTTACGTTTACTGTAATGTAGTCCTGGCTTGTCTCCCGTATTCTACCCTCTGCGAAGTATAGTTCATCTACAACTCCGTTACTCGTGATTCAACTCACATCTTTCGTCGAGCAGTTGCTGGAAATCAGAGATACAAAAAGGCAAAAAACGTTGGAACAATGGTTGTGGCAGCTTCTGTAATAAGAAAGAGTTAACCTTTCAGTTCTGTGCCCTTCTATCAGAACTGTGGAAAGTGAGCAAGGTTATGGTTTTGAGTGGGCAGGGTGAGAGGAAAAACAAATCTTTAATAGGGTGGAGAGCAACAGAAATTAAAGGATGAAAGGTTTCATGGTGCAAAAGCCAAAGAGAGTGGCAAAGATGTGTCCTACTGAATATTGAATGGTTAAATAGCAGCCATGTGAAGGCAAACAAAGTGATAAAGAAATGTGAGAGAAATAAAGAATCTTGGAAAAAAAACACATTAAACAAAATAGAGGAAAAGACTTATCTAAAATTCTTTAATTGTAAATAACTGTTTAACTGAAATGTTGAGCTCTGAACATACTAAGTTAAAAGCTGAGGTGCTGTTCTCTGAGCTTACATTGAGTTGCATTGAAACACTACAGGCCAGGAACAGCAAGGTCAGACTGGGAGAAAGGTAGAAAACTCAACTGACAGGGGAAGGAAGCTCAGTCATGCTTCTGGACTGAAGGGAGGTATTTCACAAAGCATTCTAGTCTGTGTTTTGTCTCCCCATGCTAGACAAGGCCACATTGGGAGCAGCAGATACAGTATACAAAATTAAGAGAAGTTGTATGTTTCATGGAGCCTTTGCGGTTCAACATTAACTGTTTATTGATAACACTTAACACACAGCACTTGTTCAGCAACAACCTACTCATCCTACATCATTAGTTTGATTTCTACCAGGGTCAATTAGCTCCTGATCTCAATGCAGCCCTGGTTCAAACATGGACAGGAGAGGTGAGAGTGATGCCCTTGATATTAAGGCATCATTTGATGAATTGTAGCATAAAGCAACCCTAGCAAAATCTTGGCCCTCATCAATGGAAATCAGGGGAAAAACTCTGTGGATTGGAGTCATAACTGGCACAAAAATAGATGACTATGGTTGATGGAGGCCAATCATCTCAGTTCCAAGACGTCACTGCAGGAGCTTCTCAGGGGAATCTCCTCAGCCCAACCATCTTCAGTTGCTTCATCAATGACCTTCCATCAGTAGGTCAGGAGTGAGGATGTTCACTGACGTTTGCACAATGTTCAGAATTATTCACAACTCCTCAAATACTGAAGCAGTAAGTGGCTAAAATGCAGCAGGATCTGGACAATATCCAGGCTTGAGCTGACAAGTGGCAAGTAACATTCGTGCCACATAGTGCCAGGTAAAAACCATCTCCAACAAGAGAGGGTCTAACTATCACCCCTTGACATTTAATAACATTACTATCGCTGAATCACCCATTTCAACATCCTGGGGCTTACAATTGACCAGAAACTGAACTGGACCAGCCATATAAATAGCACAGCTGCAAGACCAGCCCAGAGGCTAGGAATCCTGAGGCAAGTGACTCACTGCTGACTCTCCAAAGCCTGTCCACCATCTGCAAGGCACAAGTCAGGAGTATGATGGAATATTTTCAATGTGCCTGATCAGTGCAACTCCAGTGACACTTCAGTGGCTCACAACCATCCAGGACAAAAAGCAGCCCACTTGATCAGCACCTCATCCACAAATATTGACTCCCTCCAACCCCTGACACACAGTGGCAGAAGTGTGTACATCTAGAAACTGCACTGCAGGAACTAACCAGGGTTCCTTAGGCAGTACATTCCAAAATCATGACTGCTATTATCTAGAAGGACAAGGGCAGCAGATATCTGGGAACACCACCAAGTGATCGTTCCCCTCCAAGCCACTCACCTTCCTGACTTGGGATTATATCGCTTTTCATTCTCTGTCACTGGATCCAAATCCTGGAACTCCCTTTTGAACAGTATGTGGATGTATCTACACCACATAGACCAGTGCAGTTCAAGAATGCAGTTCAGAACTACCTTCTCAAGTGCAGTTAGGCATGGGGAAGAAATGCTGGTCTAGCCAGTAACACTCCCATTCCCTGATTTATTTTTCAAAGCACTTATATACAGGGTATAATCTGAGCAATGAGCAAACTCCATGATTGCTTCTACACAGGTCTCTGTCATTATACAACAGATCCTAGGCTAATGTCATGTGTCTCTTTATATTACATTTTGAGCTATCCTGTTTCCCAGTACCACATTCACCTCCCTTGCTATTACAGATCCCTTTATTCTACAAAAAGTATACATTGCTTCACCTACAGAGAGCATTTAGAGTTTTGAATAGTGAGATGGGAGGAGGTAAAAGGACACATGTTGAATATCCTGTGCTTGCAATGAGAGGTGCTGTAGGGAAGGGATGGATTGTTGGGGGTGACTGTGGAGTGGACATGGAGAGAATGCTGAAATGAGAGAGTATGCTGGCATATGACTGCACACAGTGAATTATATTGGTGGATATACTCACTGCAGTCATGATGGCATCATTCTGCAGCAGCCTGCTGTGCTTTCTATAATTGCGTTACCACCACAAACCAGAGGGTAGTTATATGGTTAATTCTTGACATGGCTCATGATCCTGGTGCGCAACCCACATACACACAGGCAGCTTGTGGATAATAAAAGCCATGCTGTCGCACGAAAGCTGATAGAGTAGAGCATTGGCATTCTAAAATAATGCTTCTGTAGCCTGGATCGCTCAGGGGGAGCTCAGCAGTACTTGGCAGATTGGGTATCAATACTTGTGGTGGTCTGCTGCATTCTATAATCATTAGCACTTAGCCCATGCAATCAATGACATTGCAATTGGCTGAGAAGGAGCAGCAGGGGAAAGAGGAAGGGTCAAAGTAACCAATATGTCCCCTTTCTGCCCTGGCAATTCAACCAATGGCAATTTCAGTGCAGTTTCTAGATGTACACACTTCTGCCACTGTGTGTCAGGGGTTGGAGGGAGTCAATATTTGTGGATGAGGTGCTGATCAAGTGGGCTGCTTTTTGTCCTGGATGGTTGTGAGCCACTGAAGTATCACTGGAGTTGCACTGATCAGGCACATTGAAAATATTCCATCATACTCCTGACTTGTGCCTTGCAGATGGTGGACAGGCTTTGGAGAGTCAGCAGTGAGTCACTTGCCTCAGGATTCCTAGCCTCTGGGCTGGTCTTGCAGCTGTGCTATTTATATGGCTGGTCCAGTTCAGTTTCTGGTCAATTGTAAGCCCCAGGATGTTGAAATGTGTGATTCAGCAATAGTAATGTTATTAAATGTCAAGGGGTGATAGTTAGACCCTCTCTTGTTGGAGATGGTTTTTACTGGCACTATGTGGCACGAATGTTAATTGCCACTTGTCAGCTCAACCCAATCTTCTGTTCACCAACAGTATTGTTTGTTCTTTATTCTTTCATTGGATGTGGGTGTCATTGGCAATGCCAACATTTGTTATCCATTCCTACACTTGCCACTGAACTGAATGGCAGTTAAGAGTCAACCAATTTGCTTTGGGCCTGGAGTCACACGTTGGACAGACCAGGCAAGGGCAACAGATTTCCTTCCTGAAAGGACATAAGTGAACTGTGTTTCTAATGACAATAACCAGTAACTGCAGCATGGCTCCACCAGCTCCTCCCCCACTAGACCCAGCTTTAGCCTGCACCAGTTGGGGATGGGAGCAGCAGCAGTGAATAGAGGATATTGAGAGCACTGGTAAAATGGTAGAGGGTAAATGCTATCATTCTGAGAGAAGGCAACAAGTTTATTTTCTGAGGAGCACTGTCACTCCCCCAGGAGAATTACCACAGCCATCCTTGCAATCTGTTGGAGGACCAATTGCTGGTCTGCTGTGAGTCTCTTTGAGAAATGACATCCAGACCACTGAGGGCAATAGTTTCAATCTGAGCTTCCACTGAGGCACCCTGATGGTTTCTGCTTGTGTTGCAATGGCAGTTACCTGTGTCCCATCATTTACAGCACTGACTTGATGGACACAACCATGATCATTTACCCTTGTCCCATGCCCTGGCTTGACAGCCACTCATGTCCCATGTCTTCACATGTAGATTCCAACTCTGTACAATCCTCTAAATGATATGTAGTGTTAGATTCTGAATTATGAATATGAAATCAATGATAGTGTTCCCCTTCATTGCTGTTTACGTGCCCTCTCGCCTCTACCTGGCCAAATGGCAGATCTTGCAGAAGAATGCAGAGGTGCATAAGGGTAAAGTTGTGATGGGGGGAGTGGTGCACGCTCAGACTATTTAAAGCTTGTAAATCAGAAGAATTGCAGAATAAATGGGAAGTGAAGGAGGATTAAGTATGAGTATAACATCACCTTTGATGGCTTCAGGCCCATTGCTGGCCATAGCCTCAGTCTTGATTACACCAAGATGGCCAGCACCATATCCTCTTTAATAGGTTAGGACATGTAGCTAGCTGCCTGTTTGCCATTAGGTCCTTGGTAACTTCAGTTTTCAGCTAGCCTCCACTGTAAAAGGGAAGAAAGTTTTGAGTGTTGTACAATGTTTTTGTATGCTATGCCTCTCATGGAGGTATGTATGAAACATGTTTAATTCATCGACAAGACATGGGCATCGTTGGCTGGCCAGCATTTATTGCCCATCACTAGTTGCCCTTGGAGGGCAGTTGGCAGTCAACCACATTGCTGTGGCTCTGGAGTCACACATAGTCAGACTGGATAAGGATGGCAGATTTCCTTCCCTAAAGGACATTAGTGAACTTGATGGGTTTTTACGATAATCGACAATGGTTTCGTGGTTATCAGTACATTCTTAAATCCCATATTTTTTATTGAATTCAAATTCCACCATCTGTGGAATTTGAACCCAGGTCCCCAAAACATTAGCTGAGTTTCTGGATTAATAATCTAGCGATAATATCACTAGGCCATTGCTGGAAGCAGTGTTATGTTTGTGATAGTGAGGTGGTGCATATGAATGTGAAGAATGAGTTACAATGGATAGGGATTAATGGTAGATGAGTGATGGAGATGGGATACGTTGAGCAGTATGTGAACATAATGGTGCGTTTTCTGGGATATAGCATTTGATTCCTTTGCTATCACAGTTTGTTTGGAGGGTCTCCTGGCCCTTGATGGGTTAAAGATATCTCTCTTTTTCCCATCCCCTCTTCAGAGAACCTTGAAACATGCAGTCTCCCCATCACGCTATAATTCAGTGCTCCCCTACTCAGAGTCTCTTGTACAAACAATTCCAACACATACACCAGTCAGAAAACAAGTCCTCTTTAAGAAGTACAGACTTGGTAATGCAAGCTTGATTTGGGTTCTGCTGGCCATGCACAAAGTTGCCTACTGAGACGTGAAGCTACTCAGCAACACGTTTAGCACTAAGCTGTATGCAGTCATCATCCAGATGAAGCTGGCACGTTGCCTGCATCAGAAGCACAACGGGATGTGTGTTAACTGTACAGTGCAACCCTCCTGCCCACTTTCAGAGTTACTGAGTTTTTCCCTCAGTGCTTACTTCTGAACAGCTGATCTATACGTTCCTAAAGATCGCTTCGGTTTCATTATGTGCTTTTCTTTAAAAAAGTGTGAAAATGGAAATTGGATTAGATAGTGGGATAAATGTCCTAATCCCTGCTCTCAGAGGGAATTATACTTGTTCGCAATGTTGGTCAGAGAATTGATCTTACAATGATGTAACTCCATTACTGCTTTCCCACTGGGAGTGTAGGGTTACAGAATTTACTCAATGTGTGCTGTCTGAAGTGTGATTGGCAGCAAGAGTGCACACTATGCAAAGATTTTTGCTATAAAATTTCTCTGTGACGTACATGTCAGAAGAAAATAATTTGATAACATTAGTGGTACAATCTCATTGAAAGCACAATCAACATATCACGAGTATTTGTTTACAATGACAGAACAGGTCAAATTTGTTTCTTTATCATACAATAATTTAGGCTTTTTATTGATATCTGGAGATTGAATTCCATCTAAGTGCTCTTTTCTCTCATTGATAAACAATAGGCCTTTATGTTTACATTGAACAATAAGTTGTGGTTTTTAATTTACTTATATTCTTTCCACTTGTACATAATTTTAACTCATAATATGATGGCATGCAAGATGAAGCAAATCAGTGATAACACTTAAAATAAAAGGGAGAACATTAATCACATCAGGCTCCCTCAGGCTCAGGCGATGCCAGGAGCCTAAGCTTGTCCAGGAGGCTGGCTTGAGCTCTTCCTGGTTTCAAGTGCCTCTCCCACCCCGACTGCCCACTCATTCCCCATTCAAGGCTCCTCACTACTGAGTCCCATGTCCTTTCTGCAGTTTCAGAAGAGGGCGCATGATGATGAAGTTCAGCAGTAACGAGGAATAGAACACATTCATAACGTACAGGAACGTTGAGAGGTGGAGGAAGGTAGGAATGCAATACAAAGAGGCTTAAGTCTAAGGGGGCACTGTGGTGGAATTTAGCAATATTGAGTATTGGAAGCACTGAATGGGATTTAGCACATCTGAGACGCAAGGTCCTCAATTTTCACAGCAGAGAGGTAGAATGTGCCGAGTAAAATGAAGGAGATGTTTTCTGTGCTTTGGCAATTCGACAAAGGGCCTAGGTGTAGCAGGACCTGGGGATGGAATTGATGTTCGATTTACGGGTAGATTCCTGGGATGTCTCATCAGTGAAGGCACAAGGAACAAGAATCTGACAGCAGAGTCCTGGATTTATGTTTCCAATAGATTTCTGCAAGTCATGAATACTCTTTGATTGAAGACTGGAAAGCAACAACAGCACCAGCAACTTGTGTTTATATGGGGCATTTACATAGATAAACAGATGTCCTAACGTAGATCATTCAAGAGGATAACAGCCCTGAAATTACAAATAGAATGATCTCCTCCTCTCCTGGAGTGTCTCGTAATCTGGCCTCCTAACATTCCAACAAACATTTTACATATTATGTGCTGGGTAATGTCAAAATAATAATGCAATTAAATAATAAAGGTAGTATCAGTAGTCTTAGTACTAGACATGTCAGGCAAAAGCAGGATAGAGAGCAGGGATTCCAGATTAAACTACATTTATTTCAATGGAAGGTGCCTGATGGGTAAGGCAGATGAACACAGGGCATGAATGGGTATATGGGACTGGAATGTTATAGCTACTGCTGAAATAAGGGAAGAACAACACTGGCAGCTCAATGTTCCAGGGAAGATAGAACAAAAGGTAAGGGAGGATGGCAGTAGCACTTTTGATTAGGGAAAACATCAGGGCAGTACTGAGAAAGGGTATTTCTGAGGGTTCACCCACTGAGTCTATATGAATAGAACTGAGAAACAAGAAGAGGGATATTATCTTGATAGGATTGCACCATAGGCCCTCAAATAGTTAGTGGGAAATTGAGGAGCAAATACATAAGGAGATTACAGATAGCTCCAAGAAAAATATGGTGGTAATAGGAGGATATTTTAACTTTCCCAGCATTGACTGGGATAGCCATAGCATTAGGGACTTGCATGGAGAGAGATTTGTTGAGTGTATTCAGGAGGAATTTCTCATTGAGTATGTAGATGGTCTGATTAGAGAGGGAGCAAAACTTGACCTCCTCTTGGGAAATAAGGAAGGACAGCTCACAGAAGTGTTAGTGAGGGTTCACTTTGGGACCAGTGACCATAATGCCATTAGTTTTAAGATACCTATGCAGAACGATAGGTCTGGCCCAAAAGCTAAAATTTTAAATTGGGGCAAGGCCAATTTTGATGGTATCAGTCTGGAACTTTCAGAAGTTAATTGTGGAAGTCTGTGGGAAGCCAAAGGGATACCTGGTAAATGGTAGACTTTCAAAAGTGTATTAACCAGGGTTCGGGGTAAGCACATTCCTCTTAGAGTGAAGGCAAGGCTGGGAGAATTAGGGAACTCTGGATGACTCGGGATATTGAGGCTGTGGTCAAGAAGAAGAAGGAGGCACATTGACATGGAAAGGCAGCTGGGATCATGTGGAACCCTTGAAGAATACGGAGGATGTAGGAATAGAGAAGAGAGATCAGGAGGATAAAAAGGGGAAGTGAGATTGCTTTGGCAGATAAGGCAAAGAAGAATTCAAAGAGCATCTACAAATACATAAAGGGAAAAGGGTAACTAGGCAGAGGATAGGGTGTCTGAAGATTCAACAAGAGATGGGTAAGATCCTAAATGAATATTTCCCATCGGTATTTACTGTTGTGGAAGGCATGGATATTAGCGAACTTGGGGAAATAAACAGTGGTATCTTGAAGAGTGTACATGTAACAGAAAAGGAGGTGTTGCAAGTCTTACAGTGCATTAAGATGGATAAATCCCCGGGACCTGATGAAGTGTATCCCAGGACATTGTGGAAGACTAGGAAGTAAATTGCAGGTCCCCTGGCAGAAATATTTGAATCATTGACAGCCACCAGTGGGGTGCCTGAAGATTGGAAGGTGGTAAATGTCATTTGTTTAAGAAGGGTTGCAGGGAAAAGCCTGTGAGCTATAGGCTGGTGAGCCTCACATCTGTAGTGGCTAAGTTGTTGGAAGGTATTTTGAGAGACAGGATCTACAGGCATTTAGAGGCAAAGATTGATTACGAACAGTCAGCATGGCTTTGTGAGTGGAAAATCATGGCTCTCAAATTTGATTGAGTTTTTTGAAGGAGTAACCAAGAAAGTCAATGAGGGCAGAGCAGTTGATGTTGTCTACATGGACTTTAGCAAGGCCTTTGACAAGGTCCTGCATGGTAGGTTGTTGCATAAGTTTAATCTCACGGGACCCAGCGTGATACCAAATAGGTACAAAATTGGCTGACTGACAGAAGACAGAGAAAGGGTGGTTGTAGAAGGTTGTTTTTCAAACTGGAGACCTGTGACTAGCAGTGTGCCTCAGGGATCAGGGCTGGGACCACTGTTATTTGTCATTTATATTAATGATTTGGATGAGAATTTTGGAGGCATGTTTAATAAGTTTGCAGCTGACATCAGGATTGATGGCACAGTGGACAGTGAGGAGGATTATCGAGGATAGCAGTGGGATCTTGATCAATTGGGCCAGTGGGCTGACAAATGACAGATGGAGTTTAATTTAAATAAAAGAAAGCTGATGCAATTTGGTGGATTGAACCAGGCAGGACTTACTCAGTTCATAGAACATAGAACAATTACAGCGCAGAACAGGCCCTTCAGCTTTCGATGTTGCGCCGACCAATTATGAAAAAAAAAAAGCAATGACGCTCCAAACTAAACCATTCCCTTCTCTTCCATAAACTTATCAACTAACCTCTTAAACACCACCAAACTTGGCGCATCCACAACTGCCGCAGGCAGGGCATTCCACTCCCTAACCACCCTCTGGGTAAAGAACCTACCTCTGAAATCCGTCCTATAACTATCACCCCTTAATTTAAAGCTGTGTCCCCTCGTGCTAGCTTTCTCCATCCTAGGAAAAAGGCTATCACTGTCCACCCTATCTAAACCTCTAATCATCTTATATGTTTCGATAAGGTCCCCTCTTAGCCGCCTCCTTTCTAACGAAAACAACCTCAAATCCCTCAGCCTCTCTTCATAAGACCTGCCCTCCATACCAGGCAACATCCTGGTAAACCTCCTCTGTACCCTCTCCAATGCCTCCACATCTTTCTTATAATGTGGGGACCAGAACTGCACACAATACTCCAAGTGCGGCCGCACTAGAGTTTTGTACAGTTGCAACATGACGTTGCGGCTCCGAAATTCAATCCCCCTACCAATAAAAGCTAAGACTCCGTATGCCTTCTTAACAACCTTATCGACTTGACTGCCTACTTTCAGGGATCTATGCACATATACACCAAGATCCCTCTTGGTGTATATGGTAAGACATTGCGGAGTGTTATAGAACAAAGAGATCTAGGGGGTATTTGTTCATAGCTCCTTGAAAGTGAAGTCATGTGTGGACAGGGCAGTGAAGGAAGCATTCAGCACGCTTGGTTTCATTGGTCAGAAATTGAATACAAGAATTAGGATGTCTTGTTGAAGTTGTACAAGACATTGGTAAGGCCACACTTGGTGTACTGTCTACAGTTCTGGTCACTCTATTATAGAAAAGGTATTATTAAACTAAAAAAAAGTGATGAAAAAATTCATTAGGATGCTGTTGCGACTTGATGGTTTGAGTTATATGGAGAGGCTGGATAGACTGGAAGTTTTTTCTTTGAGGCGTAGGAGGCTGAGGAATGATCTTATAGAGGTGTACAAAATAATGAAGGGCACAGATGAGCTAGATAATCAATATCTTTTCCCAAAGGTAGGGGAGTCTAAAACTACACGCACGGGTTTAAGTTGAGAGGGGAGAGATACAAAAGTGTCCAGAGGGGCAATTTTTCCACACAGATGGGGGTGAGTGTCTGGAACAAGCTGCCAAATGTAGTAGGAGAGGCAAGTACAATTTTGTCTTTTAAAAAGCTTTTAGATAGTTACATGGGTAAGATGGATTTGGAGGGGTATGGGTCAAACACAAGCAACAGGGACTAGTTTAGTGGTTAAAAACAAAAGGACAGCATGGACAAGGCAGGCTGAATGGCCTGTTTCTGTGCTGTAAATCTCTGTGACTCTATGACTCGAATTAAAATTGGGAGATATGGTGAATCCAGAATGAGTTTCTGAGTCTATAATTTGACTAAATTGTTTACGTATGGGAAAATTCTTCCAACACTGAAGCCCAGAGGAGAATCCTTGGAGAGACAACATTGCCTCTGTTTTACCAGAAATTCAAACCATGATTCAGCCACCAAGCCTCTGTGGGAGATATAAAGACACCAAAAGGCTGAGAGATAAACAAAACTGAGAAGTGAAGATGTTTATAGAGAGAAAAAGAGGAAATACAGATACGACCAATGGGATCTGGGCAGCATTTCAGACTCATGTGGTGATATTTAATGGAAATGCTTGGGATCTCTGCATTGTCTCTTTTCGAGAAGACCTGCCATATCTAAGGGCCCTATTATACCATTTTCATTTGAAGTTCTGGGCAGACGTGAAACTGGGAATGTTTCAGACCTGACTTTTATACCCGTTCTCAGGCGCCGCCATGTGCACTCTGCCTGTAAAAATATCAGCGATCTGGATTGCACTGCAGAATCATACTGTAGGGCTTAATGCACCTGCAATTCTAATCGGAGCCTACAAATGCGCATGTGCAAAAAAATTTTAGAATGCGGTTCCCCGACCACATCCCTCCTGAGCCGGATATTGCCTCCCCCTGGCCCCCATAACCATTATACCCCCCCCACACCTCCACCACCCAAACCGATCATGGGCCCCTCTTCTCTTCGTCCCACTAATCTCAGGCAGAGTGGCATCAGACCCCTGCTCCCTCTTTCCCACTAATCTCAAGCAGAGCAATAGCAGGCCCCCTTTCACCCCCACTGATCACAGGCAGAGTGGCTGTGGACCCTCTTCCCTCCCCCACCACTGATCAGAGACAGAGTAATTGTGGACCCTCCTTACCCTTCCCCCCCCCCGACAAATCTCAAATAGAGTGTAGCAGTGGGCCGACCTTGCTACCTCCCCAATGCCGCCATTTAATCTCAAGCAAAGAGCCATCTAACACTCAGCACTTACCTCCTCGCTAACCTTCAGTGATAGAGCACCCAATTCAGACTTTTGTGGTGCATGTCTGTTTCGTGCTGATTCCAGATGGGCATGCTGCTCGTTAATTTAACTTAAATGTATGCAAATGCATTTAAATGGCTGTCACGCCTATTTCAGGTGCAGTCCTAGTCACAGCTATTTTTGGGCCTTAGTAAGGAGGCAACCAGTGTGGAGGCGAATATGGATCGCTCTACTCATCTCATACCCGACTTTATCAAGTTTTTGCACCTGAAAATGGGGGCAACCCGATGGTAGAATCGGACCCTAGGTGTCCCAATCAGGCACTTAACTGGGCAGCACCTGACTTTCCCCAGGATCAGGGACCCCAGGGATAGAAAGCCCACTACCGAGGGTTGCCAGCCAATCTAAGGCCGGAAATGCAACTGAACAGCAGCGCCACAAGGGAAACAGTGCCTGCTGCTTAGTGTGGCATCTACCTGAGTCCTAGAGTTTCAGAGGGACCAGCTGAGTGATGGCGGGAGTAGTTCATGGGATGGGGCGTCATGAGGAGGCAGCAGTTTGGTGAGTTGGTAGCAATTTTGGGGGCAGGGTGGCTATCAGTGTCCAACACCCTCTCCAAAATGCTGGGTACCTCAATCAGGCATCAAGTATCTTTGAGTGAGAATGCCCTGCTGGAAGCCCAAAAGCAAACATGCCAGGGTTTGCTTGGAGTTCTCTCTGCAGTGTGAGCATTCCCATCCACTAATATGTTATTACCAGCATAGTCTGGATGAGCGACTGGTAAGCATTAATTTCTCTCATAAAGACGTCAAATAGCAGCAGAGTAGGAAAGTCATTGATGGGCCTGCCACCCACAGACTTAATCGGGCTAGAGGTAGGAAGGAGGCAGGGTTTCCATTTGCCATCTTTCTGACAGACTTCTGTCACCACACTCATTATGGAGATGGCTTTAAATTTCCATCTGATAGAGGTGGAATAGAAACGTATTCTGAGGGATCATTCCCTTTAATCTTTTTAATTTGTCTAATTCCCTTCTAAATCTGATAAATCTTTAAAACGTTTGCTCCTAGTCTCATTCTTTGTAGTATTTAGGAAATGCTAATGTCACTTTCAGTTAATTGTTGATCGGAAAGTGAAAGGAGAAAGAAAGGCCTATACTCAAAGAAAAAAAGAGAAACTACTGCCAGTATTTTAGGACCTCGCCTGCCTGAGGCTTATAAGATCACACCCAAGGCTGTTCTGCAACCTTACCTGTCCTGATAACAGGGGAAGGGGGGGGCATGCCAGTAAAATTCTGGTCTTTGGGTGAAACACAGAGAATGGGAGATGCAGAAATGCTGAGATAAAGAAGGAGGTTCTCAGAAAGAGGGAGCGAGAAAAAAGAACAATTGAACAGAGACAATTTTGGGATTCTCCGGCCATGCTTGCCTGAAAACCGGAGATTCCTGCCTTACTTCAAATGGACCTTTACCTGGTCCATCCCTTGTTCGCTAGGCAGACGGGATGGGAGAATTTCAGTCAATGAAAATGGAATGATTGGAAGCAAGAGTCATACAGGGAGAGAGATAAAAATCAGAAAACCAAGGAGGAGGGGAAAGATTAGAGTGAAAAACAGGTACACTGAGACAAAAAAGGCTCAAATTTGCTTTCGCTTTTGGCAGTGAGCAATGCCTTGGAAAATTAACTGCAAAATATAAATATATACTGAGCAAATATTTTTATAATGTGGTTTCAAGAGAGAGAGAGAAAACTAAATACATTGTTTAATTCAAATATTTACTCAAATGTGTGCACACATGAAATGTTTCCGTGCAAGATTTCCCATGTTAATTTTTACTAAAATCAATAACTCATTTACAACTCCCCCAGATTCTGCTACTTCTTAATTTAATTCTAAAGCTTCATTTTGTCAAATAACTTTTGTAAATGTGGATAAATCGCTTTGGGATGTGCAATCTTACTCTTCTAAATTCATGTGGGTGGCTGTTCAGGAGTATTACTGTACAAAATGCAAATTAATTCCATTATTTTGCATGAAAAGAGCATTGGACAAGTCGTCTGTGGTTACTATGTGTACACTTCCATCCTTTTTAAGTAAGAGCATCACATTAATCTACTTCTAAATCACTGGTACCTCCCCAGTGTGCATTAACTTTCCCATAATGATGATCTGTACCTCACAAATCTTCTGCCTGGTCTCACTTAGCACTCAGATAATTGCTATTTGTTTCTTCCCCAGAGAAATATTAATTTTACACCCATTTAGTTTATTGAGATTATCATCTCATAGACATTCATTGCACTTGAGATATTTTGTTTGATATATCTTTCCTTATGAGTGATCAGAGGAAACATTCATTCAAAATATTTACTATTTAGTTCTCATTCTCTGTTTTGCGTAATTTTAGTTCAAAGTTGTTGAGCAGGAGTCCAGCCATTGAGGAGGAGAGTTCCTTGAACACTTTGCTCTCAGAGGCAGTTGCATGCCTTCAGGTTAAGTAGAACATTGGGGTTGGTCAATGGTCATGGGCAGTAGAGTGTGACTGCGAGTTAGATAGTTATAGGCAACCCAGGATGTAGAGGTAGAGGAGCTTGACACTGATTATAAGGCATTTTCTGAATGAAAACAAGGTCTACAGGATGTCTGGACAAATTGACTATAGCACCATGGTGCAGGAAGCCATTTGAATGAGGGGAGTGGAAAAGAATCCGGTAATGATAGGGTACTGGTAATAAGGGGATGGGTCCAGAACTCTGCAGCTGTGGCTGTGAGTTCCAAGGGTTATGCTGCCATCCGGTGCCAGGATTAAAGACATTTCTTCATGACAGAGGGAGAAGATCCGGTTGTCATGACCCCTAGGAACCAATGACAAAAGTCAAACAAGGAATGCTGTCCTGCTGACAGAGTTTGAGAATTTAGGATCCAAGTCGAAACACAGAATCTCAAAGGTAACTAGCTGTGGATTGTTCGCTGAGCCACCCATCAATTGGCACAGGGTCAGACCAGAAAATAATTGCATGGCTCAGAGCATAGTGGGGGAAAAAGGTATTTCACTCCAGGGCTCACTGGCAGCAGTACTGGCATAAAAGAGGACTATTCCATTGGGATGAGCTCCATTTAAACCAGGCTGGAATCAGTGATCTAGCAAATCTACTACCTTGGGTTCTGGAATGGGGTTTAAACTAAAATGGAAGAATGTTAAAATGAAAAATGCTTTAGAAATCTAAGGAACAAGGCTGAGGTAACAAAATAGTGTAGTGCTAGGAGTAAAGTTTAAACAGAGTGGGCAGCAAGGAACAAAAAGTTTGATAATAATGCATCGGTAAATAAGATCCATGCAAAGAATAGTGTTAAAAAAAATTAAAGTTTTTTTTTAAATCTGATTGCATGAATTACTCACAATAAAATGTATAAACTACTGGTTTAAATGGAGATAAACATTATAGATCTAATCACCATTACAGAGACATGGTTTCAATATGACCAAGGTTTTAAAATAAATATTGTCGCATACACAAAATATAAAGGATGAGATAAAGACAATAGTGAAAAAGGATTTTGGTTTAGATTATTGGGATGTAGAATCAGTTTAACAGAATTAAGAATGACAAGTATTTGAATATGTTGGTGGGAATAGTTTCTTAGATTCCTAACAGACATACTGTTGGATTCAATCTTAAGTAAGAAATAAACAGTGCTTGCAAAAAAAAAAGCAATGTAATGTTTGTGTGATTTAATTTTCATATAGACTAGACAAATCAAATTGGCAAGATATTCCGAAAGATGAGTCTGTAGAATGCTTTTGTGGAAGCTCCCTAGAACAATGCATGGCATATCTCATTGAGAACAAAGCTATTTTAGATATAGTATAATGAGATAGGTTTAGTTAATAATTTTATAATAGAAGATGCTCCAGGATGTTGACAAAGTTGAGGATCGGTTGAGGGAAATAAGGATTACAAGGAAAGAGGTGTTGGGGCTGTTAGGCAGCTTAAAGACGTATAAAGCTCCGGGGCCTGATGGCATTTACCCCAGGCTGCTAAGGGAGTTGAGGGAAGACTTGGCTGGGCCTCTGACGCAAATCTTTGTCTCTTCCTTGGACACAGGTGAGGTCCCAGAGGACTGGAGGATAGCAAACGTAGTACCGTTGTTTAAAAAAGGTCAGAGGGATCACCCAGGGAACTATAGGCCGGTGAGCTTGACTTCAGTTATAGGTAAGCTAATGGAGAGGATCCTTAGGGACAGGATGTATGAGCATCTGGAGCGCTGCGATCTGATCAGGGATACGCAGCATGGCTTCGTCAAGGGGAAGTCTTGTCTTACAAATCTAGTGGAATTTTTTGAAGAGTGACAAAAACAGTTGATGAAGGACAGGCTGTTGATGTCGTCTACATGGATTTCAGTAAGGCGTTTGACAAGGTTCCTCATGGTAGACTGATAGAGAAGGTGAAGGCGCATGGGATACAGGGTCGGGTATGTAGATGGGTCGAGAACTGGCTCGGGAGGAGGAGACAGAGGGTAGTAGTGGAAGGCTCTTTTTCCGGCTGGAAGCCTGTCACTAGTGGAGTGCCACAAGGCTCAGTACTAGGTCCTCTTCTATTTGTGGTCTACATAAACGACTTGGAAGTAGGGGTAGGTGGTGAGATCAGCAAATTTGCTGATGACACCAAGATGCTTGGATTGGCGGGTACAGAAGAGCAGTGTCAGGCAATACAACAGGACATAGACAGGTTAGTAGACTGGGCAGATAGATGGCAAATGGAATTTAATCTGGATAAATGCAAGGTGATGCATTTTGGCCGAAAAAATGTAGAAGAGAGTTATAGGATAAAAGGTAAAACTATACGGAGCATAGAGACGCAGAGAGACTTGGGGGTGCAGGTTCACAAGTCTCTGAAGGTGTCCTCACAGGTGGAGAAGGTGATAAAGAAGGCGTATAGTATGTTAGCTTTCATAGAAAAGGGTATAGAATACAAGAGTAGGAGTTTGATGTTGCAGTTGTATACAACTTTGGTTAGGCCTCACTTGGAATACTGCGCCCAGTTCTGGTCTCCGTACTATCGGAAGGATGTGGAGTCCTTGGAGAGAGTGCAGAGGAGGTTTACCAGGATGCTGCCTGCTATGGAAGGACTGTCTTATGAGGAACGATTAGATAGACTGGGGTTGTTTTTCCTTGAAAGACGTCGGCTTAGAGGGGATCTCATAAGGGGTATAGATAGAGTAAATGGAGGTAAACTTTTTCCGCCTTTAGAAATGGATAGGACGAGGGGTCATGGCCATAGGGTGAGGGGGGCTATGTATAGGACGAATATTAGAGGGCAGTTTTTCACACAAAGGGTAGTGGGGGTGTGGAATGCACTGCCGAGTAAGGTGGTGGGAGCAGGCACGCTGGGGCTGTTTAAGGGTCTCTTGGACAGCCACATGAGCAGTATGCAGATAGAGGGATATATTAGGACTGTTTAACTATGGCTTTTTTCCACAGGTAATTCGGTCCATACTTTGAGCATGCATTCGGCAGGTGGTGCGGGTACAGCTCTTGGATGTTGATTCATGGGTTGCCTGGTACCTCATGTCGTAAATGAGTGCTTTATGTGGACCATCTGAAGGGCACCATGACAGCTCAGAGACTATCGATGTGGCTGTGCAGACACTTGGAATTGGGCCGGTGTCTGCGGGAGTTTGCGCGTTCTCCCCGTGGTTGCGTGGGTTTTCTCCGGGCACTCCGGTTTCCTCCCACAACCCAAAAATTCGCTCTTAGGCTGATTGGGAAACAAATTGTCCCTATGGTGAAAATTTTCCATATTAGGAATAATATATATATTATTATATAGGAATATTAAAATAGGATAATGTATTTGCTACTATATAGTATGACGGCGGCACGGGCTCGTTGGGCCGAAGGGCCTGTTTCCCGTGCTGTGTTGCTTAAAAAAAAATAAACTGTTCATAACACAATTGAATTCTATATTAAGGTCCAGAGCAACATATTTGATTTTAAAACAAGGATTTTAAATGCAGCCAATATAGGGATGAAGGGGGCTAGTGTTGATTTGGTAAATAAAATGAAAAGTATGGTGATTAATAAACACTGGGAAACATTTAAGGAAATGCTTCATAATTTTGAACAAAACTACATTCCATGAAAAACTAAAAACTCAATATGAAAAATCCATCCACAGCTCACTATGGACGTTTGAGACAGCATTAAATTAAAAGAAGAGTCTTGTAATGTTGCAAATGATAATAGTAAACCTGAGGATTGGAAAAGTTTTAGAAACCAGCAAATGCTGACCATAAAGATGATAAAAAGGGAAAATAGAATATTAGTAAACTAGCCAACAATATAAAGAATGTGAGTATATAAAAAGAGTAGAGTAGCTAAAGTAGCTAAAATCCCTTAGAGGCAGAGGCAGGAGGAATTATCATGGGGAATGAAAAAAAGCAGACACATTGCCTTTCTTCACAGCAGAATACACAAATTACATATCAGAAATAAAGAGTAACCAGAAACCTAATCAGATTAAACAATATAAGGCAATTATTATGAGTATGAAAAAAAGTATTAGTTAAATTTAAGGGATTAAATTCTGGGAAATTTACAAGACCTTGATGGTTTATATCCTCAAGTTCTGAAAGAGATAACTCTAAAGATATTAGCTGTACTGGTCACAATTTTCCAAAATTTCCTAGATTCTAGAATGTTCCAGCTGTTTGGAGGTCAGCATATGTGACATTGTTATTCAAGAAAGCAAACAGGAACTATAGACCTGACATTAATCATCAGGAAAATGTTGCAATGTATTGTTAAGGCAGCTTTAGCAATGTGCTTAAACAGAGTAAACATGATTTTAAAGTTTATTTATTAGTCACAAGTAGGCTTACATTAACATTGCAATGAAGTTACTGTGAAATTCCTCTAGTCGCCACACTACAACACCTGTTTGGGTCAATGCACCTAACCAGCACATCTTTCAGATCTTGGGAGGAAACTGGAACACTCGGAGGAAACCTACACAGACACAGGGAGAATGTGCAAACTCCACACAGACAGTGACCCAAACCAGAAATTGAACCCGGATCTCCTGCACTGTGAGGCAGCAGTGCTGACCATTGTGCCAATGTGCCACCCCAAAGTAATCTGCATTACAAAGGGAAAATGACATTTGAAAAATTTGTTCGAGATTTTTGAGGATGTAATTTGTAAGTTAGATAGAAGGGAGTCAGTAGATATCATATACTTGGATTTGTATTTGATATTGTGCTATATAGAAGATTAATTTCCATTGAGTTCGGACTAATATATTAGGATGGATGAAGGATTGTTTAATAGACAGGCAGTGGAGAGTAGGGAAAAATGGAACATTTTCAAATTAGCAATAGTAGTGTGCAGCAAGGATCAGCACTGAGGTTTCAGCTATTTACAATTTATATTAATTATTTAGACAAAGAGACTGAGAGTAATGTATCTAAAAGGCTTATATCCACATATAATGTATCCAAGACTAATGTATCCAAAACTAATGTATCCAAGTGTCCTGATGATACAATGGTAAGGTGGGAATGTAAACTGAAGCTGAAAAAGATATAGACAGATTAAGTGAATGGGCAACAAAATGATATAGCATAATGTGCGCAAATACGTAACAAGATTTGAAAACAGTATGTTATGTCATAGATTGAGACATCAAAATAAACCTAGGCATAAAACAAACCCATTTTTTCAGTGCCCAAAGCCTGTTTTCTATTAATAAATTTCCTCTGTTTACCCAGATTATTCCTGCTTCGAAGGCCCCACTTTTTAAATCTGTTGAACTGTAATTTGACTGTATGAATTTAATTATACCATGGAGAAGTTTCGCTAAACTTTACAGTTATGTGAATAAAAGACAATTTATGATCTGAAAGTAAATCGTTTATTGAAACCACATTGAGAATTTACAGTAAAGGGAATGTTAAATTTTTCATCCTGCTTATTAACATTTTTCTTACCATTTCCTGGGAACAGTATAACTATCCAGTGGACAAAGCTCCATGGGTGGCTTGTGTACATTTAATCACCTCGGCACTGGGGGTTGCTGTAATCTGCAGGAGGTCTGTAGGAATCTCATTGTTCATTGAAATTTGAGGCAGGTACAAGAGTGATCAGTAAAAGTTCTTAAAAGTGATTGGAGTTATATTTCAGCAGATGTCTAAAAAGAGTTTTTGGGCCTGATCGTGTCTGTTTTTGGGTAAAGTTGGGCATCAGGTGAGTGATGTGGTCCATGCCTGCCTCCAGGCTTAATGGATTGCATGCCCCAATTTACCGGCATTCCCCACTTTACCACAGCATTTGCACAACCGGAATCAGCGTGTAACAAACATGGTCCATAAAAGCCCAATTTGAGTGCTCCATCAGTGAGGGTTAGTGAGAAGGTAAGTGCCAAGTGTCTGATAGCTCTCCGCTTGAGATTGGTGGGGTGACGGGGATGGGGGGAAATTGGTGAAAGGAGGGTCTGCTGCCACTCTGCCTGAGATTAATGGGGGTCTACTGCCAATCTGCAAGTGATCAGTGGGGGTGAAGGGGAGGTCTACTGCCACTTTGCCTGAGATTAATGGGGGAAAGGAGAGGTCCATGATCAGCCTGGGTGGCAGGGATGTGTGTGGGAGGGAATAAGGGGGTCAGTAATGTTGAGAGGGTGGGACAATATCTGTGGAGCCAGGGGAAGACATTATTCAGCCTGGGAGGGATATGACAGAAGAGCCACATTCTATCATTTCTTCTCTATGCATAAGCAGTTGGAGGTGCCGATCAGAACTGTCGGATTTCAGGTACGTTTAGGCCCGTTTACTTGCAGCGCGATTCGGAATCGCTGATATTTGGTTCAGGCAGCATGCGAATGGGGGTGCCTGAGAACAAGTCCAAAAGTCGGATCTGAAACACTCCCAGTTTCAAGTCCACTCAGCCCTTAGAATCAAAATGGTAAAATAGGGCTCTTTGAGTCAGCTTAGTAAATTAGGAGACTGAACTTGCATGGTTTCAATAGTTTTGAAAGCAGGAATATGAGGTTCTATGGAGTTACATATGTATCAATTGTTAAATACAGATTGATGGTCCCTGATATTATTTATCTATTGGTAGAATATAATCGAGAAGGAGTAATAAGACCACCTTTATGCATTAGAATTTATGATATGTTTGGCACATATTTAGTTTTCTTTGCTGCTTGTGGTTAGAAGGGTAGAAAATAAGGTATTTAATTTTATCTTGGTAGAAATGTTTAACACAAGGCATCAGAATAAACTGGATTTATTAAGTCAAGTATTGAAAATATTCCACCTCCCAAGAAAAGGTAGAGTTCTGCTTTTCATCTTCCCACGTAGACAGTGTAGTTTTTCACAGCTTCCCAATGTCAATGATTCTGGGTATTTACATTCCTTGCAGCTGCTGGCTCAGCACATTTTATACTCATTGTATAAGAAATCAACCTCCGTTTTTGGAAAGATCTTTTAAAACCTTAAATGTCAACTTAAGAAAGCAATCTAAGGTAATTGTTGATCTTTTCAGAGACTCTTGGGTCTACCCATACAAAGAGCACAAAGTGTGAGTGCACAATTACAGCTAGTAATTAGGAAGGCTGATGACATGATTTTTCTTGCAAGAGGATTCAAGTATAAAAATAACAAAGTTGGCTGCAATTTTATAGGACTTTGTTGAGAATATGTACCTTGGAGGCAGGTAAACAAAAGTTCACTAGGTCAATGTGATGGATGACATGGTTTCCCTATGATGATTGGTTGAGTTAGCTGGGTCTATATTTTTTGCTGTCTTGAAGAATGTGAAGTGATCCTATTAATTCATAAAAGATTCTGAAGAGGTTTGAAAGGGTGAACAATGTGTTTCCCTTGGGCAACACAACAGAAGACATGGTCAGTCAACCCATCACAACCTGGCTTGAGGAAGCAATTGAGACTAAAAGTGAGTAATCACCCCAGGGTGTGGAGTCCCCTCTTAGGCAGAAGACAATGCGAAGACATGAAGGGACTAGGGTAGGTGATGGGTTGCTCCGGGGCAGTCAGCAGTGTGGGGAGCAGGGGGCGTAGACTGTGCACAGATGGTGACTCAAGCCGGGAATTGAACCTGGATTCCTGGCACCATAAGGCAGCAGTGCTAACCACTGTGTCACCATGCCATCTAAAATCCCTTTTTGAAGTTGTCTTCTTTAAAGAACTCCATATGTTTTTGGTTAGCTAGTGAAATTATAAGTAGATTTCATTTAGTCATTATTTCCTATCATTGGTACAGTGTTCACATTGCAGTAAGGCACCATTTTAAATGTGAAAGGATTTAAAACATCCATAAATGTTACTCTGTATTACCTTTTTTTTTTTTTAAAAGCAACACAGCACGGGAAACAGGCCCTTCGGCCCAACGAGCCCGCGCCACCATAATACCAAATCATTATCCTATTTTAATAGTCCTATATAATAGTATATATATTAATCCTAATTTGGAAAATTTTCACCATAGGGACAATTTGTTACCCAATCAGCCTAAGAGCGAATTTTTGGGTTGTGGGAGGAAACCGGAGTGCCCGGAGAAAACCCACGCAACCACGGGGAGAACGCGCAAACTCCCGCAGACACCGGCCCAATTCCAAGTGTCTGCACAGCCACATCGATAGTCTCTGAGCTGTCATGGTGCCCTTCAGGTGGTCCACATAAAGCACTCATATACGACATGAGGTACCAGGCAACCCATGAATCAACATCCAAGAGCTGTACCCGCACCACCTGCCGAATGCGTGCTCAAATTATGGACCGAATTACCTGTGGAAAAAAGCCGTAGTTAAACAGTCCTAATATATCCCTCTATCTGCATACCGCTCATGTGGCTGTCCAAGAGACCCTTAAACAGCCCCAGCGTGCCTGCTCCCACCACCTTACTCGGCAGTGCATTCCACACCCCACTACCCTTTGTGTGAAAAACTGCCCTCTAATATTCGTCCTATACATAGCCCCCCTCACCCTATGGCCATGACCTCTCGTCCTATCCATTTCTAAGGTGGAAAAAGTTTACCTCCATTTACTCTATCTATACCCCTTATAATCTTATACACCTCTATGAGATCCCCTCTAAGCCGACGTCTTTCAAGGGAAAACAACCCCAGTCTATCTAATCGTTCCTCATAGGACAGTCCTTCCATACCAGGCAGCATCCTGGTAAACCTCCTCTGCACTCTCTCCAAGGACTCCACATCCTTCCGATAGTACGGAGACCAGAACTGGGCGCAGTATTCCAAGTGAGGCCTAACCAAAGTTGTATACAACTGCAACATCAAACTCCTACTCTTATATTCTATACCCTTTTCTATGAAAGCTAACATACTATACGCCTTCTTTGTCACCTTCTCCACCTGTGAGGACACCTTCAGAGACTTGTGAACCTGCACCCCCAAGTCTCTCTGCGTCTCTATGCTCCTTATAGTTTTACCTTTTATCCTATAATTCTCTTCTACATTTTTCCGGCCAAAATGCATCACCTCGCATTTTTCCGGATTAAATTCCATTTGCCATCTATCTGCCCAATCTACCAACCTGTCTATGTCCTGTTGTATTGCCTGACACTGCTCTTCTGTACCCGCCAATCCAAGCATCTTGGTGTCATCAGCAAATTTGCTGATCTCACCACCTACCCCTACTTCCAAGTCGTTTATGTAGACCACAAATAGAAGAGGACCTAGTACTGAGCCTTGTGGCACTCCACTAGTGACAGGCTTCCAGCTGGAAAAAGAGCCTTCCACTACTACCCTCTGTCTCCTCCTTCCGAGCCAGTTTTCGACCCATCTACATACCCGACCCTGTATCCCATGCGCCTTCACCTTCTCTATCAGTCTACCATGAGGAACCTTGTCAAACGCCTTACTGAAATCCATGTAGACGACATCAACAGCCTGTCCTTCATCAACTGTTTTTGTCACTTCTTCAAAAAATTCCACCAGATTCGTAAGACAAGACTTCCCCTTGACGAAGCCATGCTGCGTATCCCTGATCAGATCGCAGCGCTCCAGATGCTCATACATCCTGTCCCTAAGGATCCTCTCCATTAGCTTACCTATAACTGAAGTCAAGCTCACCGGCCTATAGTTCCCTGGGTTATCCCTCTGACCTTTTTTAAACAACGGTACTACGTTTGCTATCCTCCAGTCCTCTGGGACCTCACCTGTGTCCAAGGAAGAGACAAAGATTTGCGTCAGAGGCCCAGCCAAGTCTTCCCTCAACTCCCTTAGCAGCCTGGGGTAAATGCCATCAGGCCCCGGAGCTTTATATGTCTTTAAGCTGCCTAACAGCCCCAACACCTCTTTCCTCGTAATCCTTATTTCCCTCAACCAATCTTCAACTTTGTCAACATCAGGCACAGACATCTGTCCAGTCTCCTGCGTGAATACCGACGCAAAGTATTCATTCAGGATCTCCCCCATTCCCTCAGGCTCTAAGCATAGATCCCCTCCACTGTCCCTAAGAGGTCCAATCTTGCCTCTAACCATCCTTTTGCTCCTTACATAGGTGTAAAATGCCTTTGGATTTTCTTTAATCCTACCTGCCAGAGCCACCTCATGGCCCCTTTTTGCCTTTCTAATACCCCTTTTTAGATCCCGTCTACACTCTCTATAAGCTTCCAGCGCTATCTCAGTCCCTAGTTGCCTAGATCTAATGTAAGCCTCTCTCTTTTTCTTGATCAGTCCTCAATCTCCCTGGTAAGCCAAGGTTCTCTAATCCTACCTTTCCCATCCTTCCTCCTTGCCGGCACATATCTTTCCTGCAGAGAGTTTAGTTTTCCCTTGAAAGACTCCCACATGTACCTCGTCGACCTGCCCTCAAAAAGCTTATCCCAATCCGTATCTTTAAGTTCTTGCCTAATCTGGCCGTATCTAGCCCTCCCCCAGTTAAATACCCTCCCTTTTGAGCCAGTCTCATCCTTTTCCATTAATCTTCTGCTTCTGCTATCAAATCTTCTCTATCTAAAATTACTACCACAGTTACTTTGGGAATAATAAACACGAGCAGAATTTCCTATTTTTATTAACTTTACCAAAAATATAATCAAATTTTGTCCTTTAAGAACAGACTTTATTTTAAAAAACTGAAACTAATATCTCAAGTCAAATTTGAATGAAAATATTTTACAAAAGAACTCATCTCAGCTGATTATTTTCGTTATTTTGAAGACATTATTAGATAAAAATTATTTTTGGTGATATTCACATGTTCAGAAAAGATGCTCTAGTCTGCTATTTAGTAGTAGTGTAAGGTTATTTACAAGTGCTGAAACAGAAATATTGTTTAAATATAAGCATGCATGGAATGAGCAAGGGAGTGGACTATGGAATACTGAGATTGGAGAGAACATCAGACTGAAGAACCTATGAGAACTATTGGCATGGTAACAGATTGGAACTTGTAATGAGCTGCTTTATCTATTCTTAGATAAATCCATCCTTACTTGGTCTGTTGTTGTGGTTCTGTAGTCACATGTAAACCAGACCAAGTAAGGATGTCATTATTCTAAAGGTAGGGGCACAATCTAAAATAAGTGTCTGACAATCATCATCTAGTGTAAATGAGTTAATGCTTGTATAAAAATGACAAAGGAATGCTACATCACTCAATTCATTCAGGGCTAATGTTAGGGGAAGGGGAACCGGAGAAATGGTAAAATTCAGATTGCACTGTGGCAGCATTGACTTAACGAAAATGTCCCTGGGTACAGATGGGAGGCAGGGTAACTCTTCACGACAGATTCAATAATCAGACTCTTTGAAATGGGCAGATCTGCAGTAATTCTAGATACTGTTGAATACTGACCAGTCAAGCTTGACTCAACAGTGAAGGAAAAGAGTTAACAGGGATATGCTAATGTATGATATAGGTTATGATATACCACTGACATCAGTCAATCATGTGTTAGACATGCTCTTGAGAGAGAGAAGTTCATACACCAGGTCTAGGAGCAACATGTCTATGGTTTAGAGGTAATACTAATAAGCAACTGTTATGCAGATACCAGAATACGCATACTGTCTGTCTACTAAACAAATTCTAGAGTCCAAGATAGAAAAACAATCTCAAAATAATTAGAATCAAGACCAATAAACCACTAATAAGTGAGCAGGAAGGTATTAGAAAATTCTTTCCCCTTGCTTCCGGATGACAGGTTAGTGTCCTGGAACATTAAAGGTGGCTTTTGTGGGCAAGAAGTTAAAAAATTAACTGTTCTCTTGTAGTAAAATATACAAACCTTTAGGATTATTTCCAGACCTTGGATCCACAAGTGTTGTTTGTTGCCAACTTGTGTCTCACCTGTACTAGAGAATTGTGTAATTTCTACATCAAATGAGAGAAAACTCTGCTTGTCTATCGCTTGGTGATTTGGGTTAGGTTAAATATTGGCTCTAATGTTTCCCACATTAGAATGGTGATTACATTGGAGACCCAATTTTACCATTTTCATTCTGAGTGCTGAATCTGGGCATGATTCAAATCCGACTTGGAAATCTGCTTTCAGGTGCTCCCATATGGGCTCAAACCTGAAAACAAAATCGCGAGTGTGAATTATGCTGTGGGTGGGGCTTACTGCACTCAAAATGCAGGGGCTCTGATCAGAGCAGTGAGAAAAAATTGAAAAACGCGCCCCTCTCGCATTGCTCCTGGACTGCAAATAAAGCAACCCAGAAACAAAGAGCAGGAGTGATGGTCCCTGCAGATGTCATTCCACTTCCACAACACAACTGTTCCCCCTTAGCCACCCACTCCCCCGCCCTCCGCCACCCAGACTGATCACAACCCTCTGCCCCCTTTCCCCCAACGATCGCCCTCAGAGTGGCAGCAGCACCACCCCCCTCCCACAGCGATTGCCCGCAAAGTGACAGTGCTTCCAACCTTACCTCTCTCCCCCCCCCACCCCCAACACCTTGGTCCCTACCTGTCAACCCCCACCCAGAGATTCATCTGGACTCCCTCACCCCACCAGAGAGCAATGGGGCCTCCTTCCTCTCTTCCCCCCGTCTATCAGAGATACTCTGGCTTGCCTCCCTCCTCTCTCTCCCCACACCAAAGAATTATCGGGCCTCCCTCAGCTCCACACACCTCCCCTACCCCCACAGAGAATAATCTGGCCACCCTCCTCCCACTTCCAACCCCCCACCACCCATCAGAAAGTGACCTGGCCTCCCTCCCACCTGGGAATGATCTGGCCTCTCTTCTCCACCAGAAGAGCATCTCACCTCTCTCTTCCCACCCCACCCAAGAATGAATGATCAGGCTTCCCCCCTTTCTACCACTCCCCACCAGAGATATGTCTAACCTGCCCCCCTCCTCTCTTCCCCCCAACCTAGAGAACAATCAGGCCTCCCTCCTCCTGCCCCTACCTCATTGGTCCCCAGAGAACGATCTGGCCTACTTCCCTTCTCTCACCATCACCCCCTCCCCCTCACCCCCAACCCTCCTATCACTGACCTGAGTCAGAGGCTTTTGGAAGCTCTGAACTTACCCCTTCAGAAGCTGGAACGCCCGCAACAGACATTTGCTGAGCAGGTCTGCTTCGTGCCAAATCTAGACAGACGAGCATGATGGTAAAGGGGGAAATGCTAGTAAAGTTGGGCGGGCAGTTCATTAATTCAATTTAAAAGCGTGCAAATGCATTTACATCACTGTTGCGCCTGCAGTTTGGATCACAGCCATTTTCAGGCCTTGTTAAAGTGGGCATCTGTGCTGAAGTGGGTGTGGATCACACTAATCACCTCACACCCAAATTTACCAAGATTTTGCACCTGAAAATGGGCACGATGCAATTGCAAAATCAGGCCCCAATGCTATTTTATTGACGATAATATGCTTTGGAACATTCTGAAGTTGTAAAAAATTGATAGGAATGCAAGTCCTCGTTTTCTTTATCTTCATTAGAATTGGCGAGTGCAGCTTAAATAAATGTTCAGAAATTACTTTCAGCAAAAATAACAAATGATCCCTGTATATTCCTTTTTTCACTACATTAGCAGAGGTTTTACATCATGTCACCATCAATGATTCACAAGGGGGAAAAGTAGGAGAAATAAAGCCAAAGCTGCTCATGTAAAGAGATCCAAAGTGAGATGAAAGAGAAAAAGGTTGTGCATGACAGATATCAGATTTATAAAACAAGTGAGATCCAGACTGACTATACAAAGATCAGAAAGACAGTGGAAAGGAAATGATAGGCAAGGAAAGAGTATGTGAGACAACATTGGCAGTTAATATAAAGGGGAATCCAAAAATCTTCTATTGGCATTGTAACAGTAAATAGTAAAAAAGATAGCAAGAGGAGTGATGAGGCTGATTAAGGATCCAAAAGGAGATCTATTCATGGAGATAAAGGCCATGGCTGAGGTACAACATAAACATTGAGCATCATTATTTATGGAGGAGAAAGATAGTGCCAAAGACATGGGCCAGAAATGCATGTTCCTCATGCAGAGCCTCCAAAGGGAAATCCACGCATGCCCCAAATGGCCACTTAATGGCCTTTTCCTGCTCATCTTTGATTTGGCAGGCAGTTTGGCTCAGAGGGGGTAGGAGATTGGAGGAGGGCGTCAAATGGAAAACTTTAACGGTCTTGCGTTAGAAGTGGAGAGAATGCCTTAATCTCAAGGACGTTTCAGATTTGGGGCACTCTCCCCTCAGGATCCCACGGGCTCCAGTACTTTCTGTGCCCCCCCAGTGATTGACTCTGCCTTCATCACTCTGTCAGGTATAACATTCCAAATCCTAATCTCTTGTTAGTTTCCTTCTGTCATGGTTTGTTCTTTTCCCATCATCTTAAAGTAGCATTCTCTGGTTCTCTACCCACTCACCAAATTAAGCATTTTTCTCTATTCACTCTGTCCAGGCCTCTCATTGTGTTAAACATCTCAATTAAATTTCCTCTCAACTTTCCATTTCCAAGAACTATCCATGTACCTAATGTTGATCCAAAAGGAATTCTTCCAGTGTAGACAATAAAAATATAACAAAACTTACTCCAACATATAAAGGTTTAATAAAGAAACTTCAGTACATCAAACTTGAGGTCTTACCCTGGGCCATTCCAAGCAAATTAACAAATTACCAACAGGTTCTTATTTATCCTCAGTCAGCTGATCATCACATCATTGTTATTGGTTAAATGATTCACTGGGTCAGCTGACTCTGACAGATTGTTACCATTGGCCACATTACAACAGATCCAATTTTAACACCGCTTACATTTTAACAACTAAAATCCCTCACTTCTGGATCAATCCTTGTCAATCTTTTCTGCATACTCTCAAAACCCCTTTACATCCCTCCAGAAATGTGGCATGTGGAATGAGGAGGCAAAACTCTCGCTGTGTTGCTGGGGCTCCAGAACTGCCGGCCCTCTGATTGGGCCAGTGGCATCGGGAATCTACCGGAAAGATATCTCCCAAAAGATCGAGCTGTCATCAGGATCCCCATTTGGTCCCTGTGTCAGAGACTGAGCCCACAGTAAACTGTTGTAATGTAGGCACCAGTTTGCACACTCCCCCAAACAGCATTGGAGTAAATGACAAGATATTGTGATATTTAGTGATGTGGGCTGATGTATATGAAACAACCAGGAGAAATCACATGTTTTTCAAATAGGCCAGTGGGATCCTTTACCTCCACCTGAGAGGAAAGGTAGGCCTTATTTAACATCTTACCCAAGCGACGGCATTTCCAACACTGCAACATTGCCTCTGGACTGACAGGATCTTTGAATTGTTCTGTCAAGTCTCTGAGGTGGGCCCTGGATTAAGGGTGAGAATGTTTTCAAATGCGTGACAACTGACATAAACGTGCATTAATTTACACTGAGATGTGGTTCCATGTGCCAAAATAAATATAAAATGGGTTTACATTTTCAATTGCCAGCTTGGCTGGGACTGTGTTAATCTTTTTTTGAAGAAGTTGGCCAGCTCATTTCAGGTTAGTGTGCGTGCATCATAGCAAAGCTAGTCCTCCGCATAAAAACCCAACTTGCAAAAGTTCCATCTGCTTTCAAAGAGGATCAGAACCTTAATCAAGCCTTTGAGCAGCTTTGTAAACTCAAGGAGCTGATGAATACAGTTTGCCCTTATACCACAGGGGCAGCACATGGCACAGTGGTTAGTACTGCTGCCTCACAGCGCCAGGGACCCAGGCTCCATTCCTCACTTGGATCACTTTCTATATAGAGTTTGCACATTCTCCCCATACCTGTGTGGGTTTTTTCAGGTGTTCCTTTTTCCTCCCACAGTCCAAAGATGTGCTGATTAGGTGAATTGGCCATACTAAATTCTTCCTCATTGTACCCAAACAGGTGCCAGGATGTAGTGATTAGGGATTTTCATAGTAACTTCATTGCAGTGTTAATGTAAGTCTACTTGTAACTAATAACTAAACTTTAAAGGTTAAGCGAACCCCCCACTGAGCTGTGTGCTTGTGGTTTTATGTGTAGGAAGACAATTCAAGCAAAGCTCTCATTTGAGGTGTTTGAGGGATATATATGATGGTACAATTTAAAACAAGAAGTTGTTTCAATGACTGTCATATGTTATATATTTATAAGAAATTTCTATGACTCAAACAGAGGTTGTGTGGGAGTATTAGGCAGAAACTTATGAGCCTGTTTTATGTATGATCTCCCCCTACAGGCAAAGGAAGAAAAAGCTAAGGAATCCAGGCTCAAAAGATTGTTATTTGGCATGGAAACAAACGATTATTCTTGATTGCATCATTATTTGACTTGATTTGATTTATTATTGTGACATGTATTAGCATATAGTGAAAAGTATTGCTTCTCGCATACTATACAGATAAAGCATACCATTCGTAGAGAAGGAAAAGAGAGTGTGTAGAATGTAGTGTTTCAGTTGTATCTACGGTGTAGATTAGGGGTCTCCAAACTACTGTCTGTAGGCCACATCTGGCCTGCAGCCGGTCACATCTGGTTCGGAGTTTGGATACCGCTCATGTAGAGAAAGATCAATTTAATGCAAGGTAGACCCATTCAAAAGTCTGATGGCAACAGGGAAGAAGCTGTTTTTGAGTTGATTGGTACGTGTCCTATTTTCAATAGCATATAGTTTTCAAATCCCCCTAACTTACGTTTGCAAATTGTTTTGTGTTTGTTGACTGTGTTAGGGCGGCACAGTGTCACAGGGAAGCATGGTGACAATGTGGTTAGAACTGCTGCCTCCACAACGCCAGGGACCTGTATTCAATTCCGGCCTCGGGTGACTGTCTGTGTGGAGATTGCACATTCTCCCCGTATTGGCATGGCTTTCCCCTGGGTGCACCGGTTTCCTCCCACATTCCAAAGGTTAGGTGAATTGTCCATGCTAAATTGTTTCTTTGTGTCAGGTTAACTAGCAGGGTAATTATGTGGGATTATGGGGGTAGGCCTGCATGTTGATGCAGACTCAATAAGCCAAATGGCCTTCTTCTACACTGTAGGGATTCTATGATTCTATGACTATCAAGTATTATTCCAGTTTCAGTGCACTGATCAAACACCTTTGTTGCAATGAAAGCAACTGTTTTGTTTGGCTGGCTGTCGCTATCACTTGTAAGTGTGATTAGAATTTCAAGGAATTGCTGTGAATATGTAAGTACCTTCGGGAGTGTCTCTGGCAGAGCTTGCAGAGGTTGATGACGATACATCATTAACATTCTCCTCGTATCTGTGTGGGTTTTTTTCAGGTGCTCTGATTTCCTCCCACAGTCCAAAGATGTGCTGATTAGGTGAATTGGCCATACTAAATTCTTCCTCAGTGTACCCAAACAGGTGCTGGGATTTAGCAATTAGGGATTTGCTTGATGTGCATCAATAATCTAACAAAGTAAGGAGTTTTATTCAAATTCGCAGTCAATATTGCCAGATATGAAGGTCATCAGGAGTGGATCAATTACTGTGCTAAGGCGCATGGCAACTGGGATTTTAATTTTCCGCCTATGATACTAATGTAGGAGATATCATCAGTCACCTCTTACTTAGGATACACAAGCCGGACTGATGGTGGTTATGGCTTCAACAGACACGTGGAGCAATTGGAGTCAAATTAGGATGATCTATGAGAAACCAAATGGGCTTTCTCATATAAATTTACCATCTGCTCATGTAAAATCAGGTTCCCTTTCTTATTGTGCATCCCTCTCTGGAAATGAGAAATATTGCAACTGTATGAAGTACTTCCGATTTAAATCTCACTGGTAACCAACCATTGCTTACAATGATTTTAAATATATATATGCCAGGCTGTCTGGTGATTAGAGTACTAAAGATTTTTTTAGAATTTGGTATAAATTTTCTGTTCCTTCCCATCAGTAACTTATTAAATGGAGGATAATGCTGATGAAAATATCCTTATTAAATATAGGTTTGGGTGAAAAAATGCACACTATCTAATATACACAGTGTGGAAAAATTCACAAAGTTGAATGATAGAATCCCTACAGTACAGAAGAAAGCCATTTGGCCCTTCAAGCCTGCACTGACAACAATCCCCACACAAGTCCATCTCTGTAGCCCTACACATTTACCCTGCTAATGCCTCTGACACAAAAGGGGAAACTTCCTATGGCCAGTCAATCTAACCTGCACATTTTTGGACTGTGAAGGAAGCCGGAAGCACATGCAGACATAAGGAGGATGTGCAAACTCTACACAGAGTCACCCGACGCCAGAACTGAACCTGGGTCCCTGGCGCTGAGTGTGCAATAATCAAGTTCTAATGCATTCCCATTTTGGTGTTATATATCATTTGCATGTCAGTGTCTCATGTGTGGTAAAGTTTAATTGATGGAAGGAAAATGTAGGCAGCTCCCTTTGGATTGAAGTAGAAATTAAATTTGTGTTTATTCTAGAATAAAATCTGAGCCTTCAATTTTTTCTTGCGTATGGCATTACTGAACATACTTCCTGAAATTGTTTTTTTTACCTCTGTAAGCAGCTTTACGGAACATGTGCTCTAATTCTTGAAAGTCTTCTTTCACCAGATCCTTACAGATCACAAAAGATATTTGACTTGTCTTTATCCATCTACATTAAAAACCAGAGTGCAGCACCAGTGCATCTAATAGCTTCTTAAATGACCCAGGGTATTTTACCTCCATTACTCTGGATGTCCATTCCTAGTGTTAGTCATTTTTTATGTGATAAACTCCATGAAGCGAAATCTAAATTTGATTAATTTGACCATGTGTCTTCTTATCTGCTTTTACCATCTAATTTAAATCATTATTAATCGGAACCATACCATCTTGTATATTTCTATAAGATTATTGTCTACCTGGGGTTGAAGAGTCATGACCCACATTCCCAACAACAGTCGTCAAATTCCTGGATCATATTTGCACTTCCTTTGAAGCTTTCAACGTCCTCCTTTTTTCTGTAACCAATTTGTAACTGTTTTCTTGAACTCATCCTACTAAATTGACTATAAATATCCTTTGAGTTTGGGTATGTGATGCCCTGCATTGATTGGACACATTGAACAGAATTTTCCCACGCCGCCTGCCACAGGAATTGTAGCGAGCAGGACACAAACTATGTAAAGATCTGTTGACCTTAGGTGGGATTTTTTGGTCTTGGGGCAAGTGCAGTCGGAAAAGTGTCAGATCTTCCAAGACTCCTTGCAATCTTTCAACTTTAATCTTTGCCTATTCAACATTGTGGATGTATCTGTCATGCATTACTCTCGTCTTTTGGATGGAAATGATGCTGAGGACTGTTCCCTGGAAATATTTGAAGAGAAGGGAGGAAATTCATCCCATGTCTTGGCCAATACTCATCCCATAATCAATATCACTAGATCAGATTGTAGTGTGGTTATCATGTCGCTGTTTCTGGGGCCTTACTGTGCAGAAGTTAGCTGCTGTGTTTCTTAAATTACAACAATGATTACTTTCAAGGCATTCCTTATTAACTGTAAACTACTTATTGTGGCATGGTGACACTATAGCTAGCACCGCTGCCTTGCAGCTCCAGGACCCTGTATTTGATTCCTGGCTTTGGGTCACTGTCTCTGTGGAGTTTGCACTTTCTCCCGGTGTCTAAGTGCTCCAGTTTCCTCCCATATTCTGAAAGTCATGCTGGTTAGGTTGATGGGCCATGTTAAATTGCCCCTTGGTATCCTGGGATGTGAAGAGTGGAAGGATTAATGGGGTAAATGTGTGGGGGGTTGCGAGGCTATGGTCTGGGATGGGATTGTTGTCAATGCAGACTTAATGGGCTGAATGGCCTCCTTCTGCACAGTAGGGTTTCTATAATTCTATGAAAGTCACTATGTAAATTAAAGAGGAAAGAGACGAAGAAACCAGCCTTATAGATCATTATTGAGCACAGAAACAAATATTGTATCTGGTTACTTTCAGGTGCTTTTTTATTTTTAAATAGGTTTAAAAACAAACCCCTGTGACATTTTCAAATTGATCTGCGTTTATTGACCATCTGAAACTTATTCCAGTTTCATGTGCTCACCGAACATGTTCTTTGCAATGAAAGCAACTGATCCATTAGAGTGGCTGATTCTGCTTTTTGCAAATTTGGAAAATCCAAGATTGTGACTGGATTTTCAGGACTTTTACAAAAAGATGTAAGTATCTCTGGGAGTATCACTGGCAGAATTTGAAGAGGGTGATGTAGGTGCACCATTAAGTGGCAGGGGCTCATTCAATGTGTATCAGTAATGACGATTCGTTAAAATCAAATTTCTTTCTTCCTCTAAGTTCATTTCCTGTCTTATTCACTATAATCATGTTTCCTTATCCAATTCATCTTATAATTTCTGAGTCTTTAAATTCATCAGTTTGGTAGTATCTACAAATTTGACCAATTTTCACTGAACTGCTCCAAGTCATTTATGGAAAAAGCCCCAAATATTATTCTGTCATTTGCTTGACCCTAAGATAATTTGCCAAACAAGTTACTTTCTAAGCTTCAGCCAATGTTGCACTTATTAACTCGAGAATAACTTCCATGTAAGATTTTATGAAATAGCAAGAATCATAGAATCCCTACAGCGCAGTCGAGGCCATTCAGCCCATCAAGCTTGCACCGACAATGATCCCAGCCAGGCCCTATCTCCGTAACTTCATATATTTACCCTGCTAATCCCTCTGACACTAACGGACAATTTATCAGGGCCAATCCATCTAACTCCCACATCTTTGGACTGTGGGAGAAAACAGGAGCACCTGACGGAAACGCACACAGACTCAGGGAGAAGGTGAAGACTCCGCACCAATAGTAACCCAAACCAAGAATCGAACCCAGGTCCCTGGTGCTGTGAGGCAGCAATGCTAACCACTGTGCCACCCTATCTTTTATAAGTCTAGCACATTTCTTTAGCTTCAGTTGGTTTGAGGTTTCCCTTGCCTGCTTTAGCATTATGGATGGCACAGTAGCACAGTGGTTAACACTGCTGCTTCAGAGCCGCAGGGACCTGAGTTCAATTTCCGGCTTGGGTCACTGCCTGTGTGGAGTTTGCACTTTATTTTTGTGTCTGCGTGTGTTTCCTCTGAGTGCTCCAGTTTCCTCCCAGAATGCAAAGATGTGCAGGTGGGGTTGATTGGCTATGATATATTGACCATAAATGATTAGTTAGAAGATAAGTGGTTAAAATATATACCGATTAAGGGATAGGGCCTGGATGGGATTGTTGTGAGTGCAGACTCGATGGGCTCAATGGCCTCTTTCTTTATTGTGGGTTTTTATGATTTCTATGAATATTAAAACTTGGTAGGCTCTCCATTCTACGATTGGCATTGGCAATTATCCTACCACATCAATGAACATTGATCAGATGTGACCACAGATGAAGCCAGAATTTATTGTTTATGATTAATTGCCCTTAAGAAGGTGGGGGAGAGCTCCTTTCTTGAACAGCCGCAGTCCCTGAGATGTAATGTGAATCCAGAGTTCTGGGAGTTCCAAGTTTTCTTGACCCAACCACAGTGGAAGGGAGTTAATATATTTTCAAGTCAAGGATGATGTAACCTAGTTACCACAATCTCATGGAAAATGAAATGGAATTGTTGAATTCCAGAAACATTGATTAAAATCTTGGAACTCATGTAATAAGAATGGAATTCAATCTATTGTGTCACAATGAATCACTTAACCGTAACACAGAGCGAAGAGAAAGATGCAAATTTATTGTTTTTGGAAACAGTAACCAAAGAACAAAGAGAACAAAGAAAATTACAGCACAGGAACAGGCTGTTTGGCCTTCCAAGCCTGCACTGACCATGCTGCCTGTGTGAACTAAAACCTCCTCCCCTTCCAGGGACTATATCCCTCTACTTCCTTCCTATTCATATATTTGTTCAGACGCCTCTGAAAAGTCACTATCATTCCTGTTTCCATTGCCTCTCCTGGCAGCGAATTCCAGGCACCTTCCACTTTCTGTGCAAAAAACATGCTTCATACATTTCCTTTAAACCTTGCCCCTCACATCTTAAACCTATGCCCCCTAGTAATTGACTCTTCCACCCTGGGAAGAAGCTTCTGATTATCCACTCTGTCCATGCCCCTTATAATCTTGTAGACCTATCAGGTCGCCCCTCATAGCGCCAGGGTTCTGGGTTCGATTCCTGGCTTGGATCGCTGTCTATGTGGAGTTTGTACATTCTCCCCATGTCTGCATGGGTTTCCTCCAGGTGCTCCGGTTTCCTCCCACAGTCTGAAAGATGTGCTGCTTAGATGAATTGACTGGAACAAGTGTCGGAGAGTGGCAACTAGGGGAATTTCACAGTAACTTTATTCCAATGTTAATGTAAGCCTTACTTATGACAAATAAATTAAAACTTTAAAAAACTTTTGAATAGGTTAGATAGACACTAGGACTAGAACAACAGATCGGATAGATAGCAAACATCAATAGTGACTGAATAGAGTTGAACAGCCAGTTTCCATGCAGTGAATTCTATGTGGCAAGGTTCACTGTCACTGCTCACTGTCTCTCTGACTCACTGGGCCCTGTTAGTCACTGCAGTGGCTTTCAGGCAGATCTACACCAGCAGGTGGCAATGGTAGCGGAGTGCATTAGAGAGGGGAATTTGTTGATGCATGTGGGTTTCTTTAGGGGAAGAAAGTAGTGTTTCTGGTGGGTCTTGTGTGGCCTCAAGGAGTGAGCTATAGCATGGGCACAAGAAGCAAGGGCTAGAGGGGCCCGAAGTCTATGTTCGTGCCTGGCAAGGGGAACTGTCACAGGGACAAAAGAAGACAATCTGAACAGCACAGGATCCCCTGTGTTTGAGTAGCCCCAAGGTACAGACGATATCTTTCATGGTTTGGATGATAAGTAATCGACCTCAGTGTGGGTACTGAAGCAACTTCACATGACGCAGCATCACAGTTGGCTGCCTCTGTTTTTATGGTACACTTTGCAGCAGTGGGCAGGGTTGATGAGAGGGCCTGAGTCACTGGATAATGGGCAAATAATCATAGGTCAATTGAACTTGTTACGAAGTGAATTGATGCAGATAGTACACTGCCTATGATGTAACAAGGTTGGCATGGGCAACTGAGCGGGAGTTGGCAGGCTGTTTCTCTTAACATTTTGGAAGGGGCTGGGTACTAACTTTGGAGGTGTCCTTTGTCTATCAAAAAGGGGCAATCTCCATAAAGCCCCTAAACTCCTTTAAGCTTGCTCACCAAAACCCACTGTTCCCAAACCACCCACACTATTCTCTAAACTGGCAAACCCTCTCCACCCAATAACTGGGGGCAGGAGGGTGGAATTAATATTTTAAAACACCATGTTGCCACAAACTGCAATGCACAGCCAAAAAAAGAAATGACGTCAAACTCAATACTCATTTTAAAAAGGAAATTTGATATAGACTTAAAAACGGTCACTGTGAAAGAACAGAAACATACCCAATGGGCCAAATGGCCTCCTTCAATGCAATAATGTTCTATGATCATTTGAAAGAAAGAAAGAACAGGGAAATTCTTTCATTGTCATGGCTGACATTTATCTGGAACATTCATAAGGCAGATTGCCTAGTCATCATCTCATTACTATATATGGGAGCTTGCTGTGTGCAAACTGACTGAGGTGTTTCCAGTATTACAGCAGTAGCTGCTCAAAATATGGAACAGGCTGTAAAGAGCAATGGGCCATCCTGAGGGGATGACGGACATTATATGGACGCAGGTCATTTCTGTCTAAGTTGCTCTGCAGAAAATTAAAATGCAGTTCACACAATTTGCAAAGAGTCCTATTGCTCTGTAAAACTTATCTTTCTTATTTTAAGATCTATTGTGGAAGTCTACAGGAGTTGCATAGCAGATTGTGATTTATTATTGTTTCCTCATAACCAAAAACGTACTGTTGACAAATAACCTAAACAAAAATAAACTGCCTGAACAAAAGAATAAAGGGGTGGCACAGTGGCAGTGGTTAGCACCGTTGCCTCACAGCCCCAGGGATCTGGGTTTGATTCCCAGCTTGGATCACTGTCTGTGTGGCGATTGCATGTTCTCCCTGTGTCTGTGTGTATTTCATCCGGGTGCTCCAGCTTCCTCCCACAGTCAAAAATTGTGCGCGCTACGTGCTTTGGCCGTGCTAAATTGCCCTTTAGTGTCCCGGGATGCATAGGTTACAGGAATTAGCAGGGTAAATATGTGGAATTACAGGAATAGAGCCTGGGTGAGATTGTTGTCAGTGCAGACTCAATGGATTGAGTGGTCTCCTTCTGCACTGTAGGGATTCTATGGTTTCCATGAAATTCCCCTATGATTCTGCGATGAGAATCATAGGGGAATTTCACAGTAACTTCATTGCAGTGTTAATGTAAGCCAGTAAATAAACTTTTACTTTAGGTGGCACCAAAGAATTCAGCATATTTGGAAAAAAAAGAATCCCCACGTTTGCTTTGATTCTGAATTACACCGAAACACATAATGATTTCTTACTCTGAGTTCTTACCAAGTCAAAGAAGAAGAACTGAAACTGAAACACCTCAGTATCGTCCCCAACCTGTTAATGAATCTGTCACTGCTACAGTATGTTTGATTTTATTATTGTAACTGTGCTGAAAATTGCTGCTCCTGAAAGCAAGCCTGATACTGGATTTTGTTTTCATTGTGAGATATGGACGTCACCAGTTAAGCTAGCATTTATTGCCCTATCCTATTTCCTGGATAGTTTAACAGCTGCTGAAAGGCAGTTCAAGGGCAATCTACCTACTGAGGTAATATGGGCTGAAGTTAGAAATAGGAAAGGAGCGGTCATGTTGTTAGGAGTTGTTAGGTGGTGATGTTCCCAGGTATCTGCTGATAAAGTTGGAGTTTCTGTTGTTATGTCCGATGCCAAGGGCGAGACAGGCTGGTCCATTTGGTTTCATTCCGTTCAGGCTTCCTCGTGGTCTGATGCACAGAATGGGTTTGCTAGCCCATTTCAGAGGGCATTTAAGAGGCAATCACATTAATGTGGATCCGGAATCACGTACGGGCCGGACTACATCAGGACAGCATCAACTTAGCTTCTCTTTCGATCTTTTTCAATCACTATTAATGAAGGAAATCTAAAACATGATCAATTCTAATATTTTGAATACCAACAGGATGCTGCTGGGAAGCCAAAAAGTCTGCTATCAGCTGATCACACAAATGCATAATAAGGTAAATGAATTTCAGTACCAATGTGATACTGGGAATGTAAGTTGTACATCCAGAGACTGGCGGGTGTACAGAACATCCTAGCCACTGTTCACAATGGACAAGATACAGGCCATGCTCAACCAATCCACGCTTGCATGACTTAAAACACTAGGACGTGATTCCAGAATTAGACAACATTTGCTGAATAATCTTCATAGTACTGAGGATTATGCTGACAACCAGTTTAAGATTAACAGGGGTCCATTTGCATGTACTGCAAGCTCCATATGTAGTAATACACAGCATCCTTGTTCTTTGTGGACAAAGATACCATGTGGACAGAATATACCTGTTTCAGTTAAACACGATAAGTGACACTCATTTGATGGTTCAATCCTCAAAGTAATGCCTTGGCCAATCAGAGTCAAGCTGCCTGGTTTAAATTTTCAAACAATGATTGGCAGTTAACTATTAGTCACCACCAACTGGTACAGTCTTCATGGCAGTCTCTACTAATTAGAGTCTGCTTGCCATAAGACCATAAATCATAGGAGCAAAATTAGGCCACTCAGCCCATCGAGTCTGCTTCGCCATTCAATCATGGCTGATATTTTTTTCATCCCCATTCACCTGCCTTTTTCACATAACCCCTGATCCCCTTTTTATCAAGAGCCTATCAACTCTGTCTTAATGACCTGGCCTCTAAAGCCTTCTGTGGCAAAGAGTTTCACAGATTCACCACTCTCTGTCTGAATCAACACTTTCTTCTGATACAATATATATTTGTTGTTTCCCTTATATTGGTATTCTTGCAAAGCTTCCTGATGGTGCAAAACGAATAACTTTGATAGAAAGTCTCGATTTCAGCAATTCTTAAGTATTGAATGTTTTTCTTTTTCATGTCTTGTTCAAACTTGGTTTCCATTTCATACAAAGTAGATGTCCACTGGCACAGAATTTGTTTGCTTGTCGCAACCATTTCTCAGTCAATGGATTCTATTCTTGTTCCAAGATGGCATCAACACTGCCTACATACCCTTCGAGTGCAGGACATGTGGGACACTATCTTGGCATTATTCCACATCATCATGATCATGGGCATAGCGACTGAGTGACATATACCTACACATTCACAAATATCCACAGGCATATTGAACCGTTTAAAGAAACCACATTTTTTTTAAAATACAAGTTTAGACACTCACCAATGATGGATGCCAGCAGTCACCTGATACATGATATTGCAAATGATCACTTTTTTAGAAATTTCCTTAATGGATTGCACTACAGATATTGCATGGAATTTCACATCTCAAGGATCTGTCAAGGCTCAGTCCAAAGAGAGATCCTTGAAAGGAAGGCATTAGAAGTCAAAATGCTGAATTTTAATCCACTATGAAGACAATGGAACTTGCTACCCAGCTGGTTACATACAACCAGATATTGAAAGTTCCCCATGGAGGACAGAATAACCTCACCTCCTGTTGATTAATATTTCAAAATGACTTGAAAGTTTTGAAGATGAAAGAAAAGAATTAGGATTACTACAGCATGGACACGAGACCTGTTCTCTGGATTCCTTTTTGGGAAGATGCAGAAATGAGTTTAAAAACTGGCGCTGCCTAAAGAGAGGGACAAACAGAAAGAAACATGAAAATCATCTCAGTACTCTACTGAATAAGAGCAGGGAAGTTAAAAAATATCTCTTGAACAGAGTGCAGGATTGAACAAAGCCAACTCCAGAATTCTACTGAAAACCATTTAACTTTAACAGTGTAACATTCACAATTTACATCTTACAGACAAGCAAAGAATTTTTTTCAAATTTTATTTGGATTCTATATTTCTTACTTGTGGTACCAGTGTTTGTGTGTTATCACGTTTCTTGTTATTTGCCTTTGTTTTAGGTAACTAATCACAATATTCTTTCTTTAACTCAAGAAAACCAGGTTCCTTGTTAATAAACACACTCATTTAGATTTGAATAGTTATCCGTCAGAACAAGAATTATCATAACCTTTGTTGGGATTACTCAAGTTTTGAATATTTTGCTTTGCCCTGTTGTGTTCAAAATCTTCATTTGAATTGAAGTAGGGGGCTGAACGAAAGAGGGGCCAGCTCCCTCCTTCTTGTCAATTTTTAACAGCACATTGGGAGCATGCAGAGGGAAGCTATTCCTGGCATCTTCCCTCTGCTCTCTTACACTGCTCTGTTCTGCTAGTGACCTTTCTTTTGTACTGCTCCACTTTGATCCCAGCTTTTGTCTTTTACATAGCTGATGGAGATGCAGAGTGAAGGGTTTACGGTGGAGAATGGAGGCTGCTGTTGCAGTTGGTGGCTTATGCCATTTGAAGATGTATTCATTGACTTAGATCACTTGTGCCTACGTGCAGGACAGGCAGGTGGATACATACCTCACCAGCCTAGACCAGGAGAAGGCGTTTGACAGAATATCACACAGCTACGTGATGGATGTGCTCTCCAAAATGGGCTTCCAGGAGGGAACCTGCAATTGGATCCTGCTGCTCTACACAGACATCAGTAGCGCAGTTTCAGTCAATAGGTAGGAATCAGATAGTTTTCAAATAAGGTCTGGAGTAGACAAAGCTGCCCTCTCTCCTCTGTCCTTTTTGTGTGTTGCATTGAACCCTTTGCTGAGGCCCTCAGAAGCGACCCAGGCATCAAAGGGGTGACAATCCCAGTCAGCAGAGGCACGCAGGTCAAAGCTTCCCTGTACACGGATGACATGGCTGTGTTTTCCTCGGACCCCTCGTCTGTTCGCAGGCTCCTCCAGGTCTGCGAGCAGTTTGAGCTGGTCTCAGGAGCCAAAGTCAACCAGGGTAAGAGCGAGGCCATCTTCTTTGGCAACTGGGCTGAACAAATCCTTTGTCCCCTTCACCATCAGGACAGATTAGCTGAAGGTGCTGGGGATATGGTCTGGAGCGGCCAGGGCATGCGCTAAAATCTAGGACGAGCGCCTCACGAAAGCCAGGCAGAAACTGGGCTAGTGGGAGCTACACTCCCTCTCCATGACAGGGAAAAACCTGGTGATCCGGTGGGAGGTGTTGTCTGTGTTGTTGTACATGGTGCAGGTGTGGCCTATCCCCAGATCCTGCACTGCAGCAGTAACCCAGGCCATCTTCAAGTTTATCTGGAGATCAAAGGTGGATCACGTTCAGAGGGAGGCGGTGTACAAATCTCCAGAGAACGGAGGGAAAAGCATTCCCAATGCCGCCCTTATCCTGATGGCCACCTTTGAGTGCGGTTGCATCAAGCTGTGCGTAGATTCTCGGTACACTAACAGCAAATGCCACTACTTTTTGAGGTTCTACCTGTCCCGAATGTTGAGGGAGAATGGGTCTGGCCGCACTGCCGCGGAACGCTCCGAGTAGTTGGACCGTACCGCAACACCTGTCCTTTGTGGAGAAATTTTTCCGCAAACACACATTTGACCACACAGCAACTAAGCAGTGGTCAGCACATAATGTCCTCGAGGCTCTGAGAGAAAAAGAGATGGCGGACCCTGTCGGATGGTTCCCTGAGCAGACTGTCAGTGTCGTTTGGCAGAACACTTCATCACCAGAACTTACAAACAAGCACCAAAATCTGGCTTGGCTGGTGGTGAGAAGGGCACTCCCCGTCAGGTCCTTTATGCAAGGTGTCGGCAGCACCGCATGCTGCCCTCGAAGTGGCTGCGGGGCTGATGAGATGGTCGCACACCTCCTTGTGGAATGTGCCTTTGCAAAGAAGGTTGGAGTGAGATGCAGTGGTATTTGTGGAGGTTCATCCTGAGCAGCTCAGTGACACAGTTCTCTGTGCTCTACGGGCTGTTTCCAGGGGCGCACACTGAGACAAATATCAACTCTGCTGGAAGGTCATCAACTCGGGGAAGGACACACTTTGGTCCACCTGATATTTGCTGATCTTCGAGTTGAAAGAACTGTTCTCGAGCGAGTGTTTCAGACTGGCATATTCCAAGGTCTGGGACTACATGCTGAGGGACATGCTGAAGCTTGGGGCAGCCACTGCAAAGGCACAATGGGGAAAGAGCACACTATAAGGCCTTTAACGGAGGCAGACCGAGGGCTCGGCAACTGCAGAATACCCTCGACCTGTGTAACTGTGTACCAATCTGAGCAATAACAGCGCACAATAATTTTTGAGGCATGTATATAATTGTAAGTTTGAAATGTGATGACTATAATTTGAATAGAACTGTAAAAAGTTTTAATTCTGCACTGTTTGCATTTCAAAGACATGTAAACTTGCATAGTTTATTTGAGATTTTTATGGATAAATTATATTTTTTGAAAAAAAATTTACAATCTACATTAATAAATTTGGATGAAGGGACATACAATTGTAGCCAATATAATAAAAAGACAGGTAATTTGTGGATATAAAGTTTGCAAAGGCATTATGGGCAAAAAGCAGCTAGAGTTAAAAAAGACTCATGTGAGGTCATTAATATTTTGCGGTACTGCCTCTAAGTCTTTGGAGCTTCACTGCAGGCACTGACTGCTATAGCCCTCTGCTCCCACTGCTTTCACAGCAACTGCTTGAAAGGGCTTTTACATTCCATTAAATAGAGACTTCCCTCCTCCAGTTCACCTCCAGCACCAAGGCGTCCCATGCTGTATCTGAGAATCTTGGAGCACGCTCTCTGCCTGTTGTACCACAAGTCAGTTTTCTTCCTGAGTAGGTTTCCAGCTACTTCCTGCAACAACTAGAATGCACCTCCTCTTTAAGAGATGCATATGAGTTTAAAGTAGTGCACATTAGCTTGAGATGGTAGCCATTTCAGACAAACATGAATCCAGTGCATTTAACACTGGGCTTCACACTACTATCATTTAAACTAGGGGCAGCATGTGCTTTGTTAGCATCAGAAGGAAGAGGCAAGGGCTAACTCTGCACCATGATTTCAATACCTGCTTTACCCACACTTTTCCCTTTCATTATTATAGAAGTCAAGCCTCCAGTACTGTATGGACCATGTCAAGAGGAAGCTAACAAATTTCGGAAATAAAATGAAAAATGGGCTTTTAACGGGATACTGTGTCCAACAAAAACAAATGCCAAAGGAAACTTAAAATATTAAGACAAAAGGTTTAGTTTATTTTACTTGTTAGTGTCACAAGTATGCTGACATTAATACTGCTGTGAAAATCCCCTAGTCGCACACTCTGGCCCCTGTTTGGGTACACTGAGGGAGAATTTATCATGGCCGATAGATCTAACCAGCACATCTTTCAGACTGTGGGAGGAAATCGGAGCACTGGGAGGAAACCCACACTGACTGTGCAGACTCTGCACAGACACACTAGCTGAGAATCAAACCCGGATCTCTGGCACTAACAGGCAGCAGTGCTAAGGAGCGAACCGAACCAAAGTAAAGGATTTTAAAAAATTCAATTCTGGAGGTACTTCAATCACTGGTATGGCCAGTATTTATTGCCTATCCCTAAATAACCCTTGTACTGATGTCTTGTTCAGCTATTTCACAGCCATGTTGCTGTGAATCTGGAGTCACATGTAGGTCATGTATAGTCGGTAGAATTCTTTCTTGAAATGCATGGCTGAACTAGGTGGGCTCTTATGACAATATTTGCATGGTTGTCATTAAACTTTTAATTCCAGATTTTTATTGAATTCAAATTTCACTATTGGCTGTGGTCAAACCTGGATCCCTGGATTATTAGTTCACTGCCTCTCCAGGATTGATGTAATTAAACTCAAAGCATTTCAGCATTATCCAAGTTAAGTTGTACTAACTGATTGAAGAAAATGTTATTGGATTTAATATTAGCTGGTATGTTTGTACTGCTCCCATGTCCTGTGAGTTGCAACTATTGAGAAGACACATGACATTTTCACCACTGGGGCTTTTCCAATATTTTCCTATGACAGGAACTGCAGTTAATGCATGTTCAGTTTAAAAACTAAAACAGTGTGGTAGCTTTAGAAACAATGTCAGTGATGTTCTCTTTAACTACATGGGTAATATTTCGTGATGCAGTGGGGATCTCCCAAACAATTTCACATTGGTGTAAACAAACGTAATGTAAATGAATGGTTGCAATAAAGGCTGACAAAGACACAGAGTGTCGAAAGCTCGCAAATTTACTATCAAATAAATCGGTTGGATTTAAAATTGGTGTTGCTAAATTCTTACTGAGTTTTTACTACCCCAGTCCAACGCCGGCATCTCTACATCATGACGCAATAAAGGCAGACAGATTGGATCTGTCAGCCATTGAAAGTGAAAGTTAACCCAATACAAATGAAACATCGTCACTTAAAAAATGTGGTAAACAAGTAATAGCAAAGTAATAACAAAGGGGCGACATCAAAAGTACTAATTAATTGCATTTATTAATTCTTAAAATTGCATATCATTCCAGATTATATCTTATTGGTCACCACAGTTAACCTTTTTTAATGAGGTATATATCGCGTGAGCTAAATGTTTGGATTCAATGATTTCTTCATAGTGTATCACATGTTTTTTATAATCAAATTATCTTTAATGACCAATAACCTGTCATGCATTAGTTGCATGCGGTCCAAATGTTGCATTTCTCCATTCTTCCACAAGATGGCTCAATGAGAACTTTAATGAGGTCGGGTCAAATGACTGGCTTCTCTGTGTGTTGCAGTAAATCTCGCTTCCTTGCAGTTTACTTTAATAAACCTCCCTGTAATGTGGAAAATTAAACACACAGTTCTTTCAATTAATGTGTAAAATATAACTTTCCACACCTTTCTGGCTCTTGACTTGTAGGAAGGATTTTTTTTCAACATCACACATTGTTCACAGTTAACATTATCAATAAAGTAAAATAACAAGTGGTGAATATCTTGTGTATTCAATGGGTTTTGGCCTGGTGTTTATGGGTCCTATACGTGTCAGAACTTTTGAGCTAAAGGCATTTCTGGTCACACTGGATGGCTGTTTCAAATTTCACACTTACGAAAGAGTGCAGAAAAGATTTTAAAAAGAGGATGGCATGGACAAGTTGGGCCAAAGAGCCTGTTTCCATTGACTCAATGACTTTCTCTCAACTCACAGCTGGCCTCACAACATCTTCTCCACTCAGCCACCTCAACTCAGCTCAAAACCTTTCCTTAAGTATCCTTCTCCTTTTTCATCTTCAATTCTCCAGCACCTCTTTGAATTCAATTTTTACAAAATATAAAGATCTTTCATGTTTTCATATTGCCCCCACTTGCAGGTGAAATAAAATTTAATAACCTTCACTTGTTTACTTACGAAATCTTTGTAAGTTATAAAAGTTCATTAAACTCCCCTTTGAAATATAACTGCTAAAAAGTCAACTCGCTACCTATCTCCTAATGCAACCTTTTAAAATCCAACCTGTTCACTTGTAAATCCTGCTTCATCATAACATCTCATTATAAATGCATATACCTTGGGTGACATGGTGACATGTGATAAGCACTGCTGCCTCACTGTGCCCAAGGAGTGGGGTTCAATTCCAGCCTCAGATCACTGTCTTGGTAGAATTTTCCATTCTCTCTTTGGCTGCGTGGGTTTCCTTTGGGTGCTCTGGTTTCCTTCTACATTCCAAAGATATATAGGTTAGGTTGATTGGCCATGCTAAATTGCTCTTAAATGTCAGAGAATTAGCAGGGTAAATATGTGGAGTTAAGGGGATAGGGCTGAATGGCCTCCTTTTGCAGTGTAAACATTATTGTACTCTATGATACCTTTTATCTCTCAACACTCCCAGACAGGCTGTCCTTATTAACATTCATCCAATTTAATTGAATCATGTACACATGTACCGACACACAATCTTCTTTACAGAGTACCGCTGTATTCCCGAAAATATTAAAATAATAATGTCCATTTTCATGAAGGGCACACAAAAATAAATGGCCAGATAATTAGTTTTTGGTGGTGATTGAAGAAACATGCTCTAAACAGTAACATGGGATCTTTAGCTTCACATGGGTAGTCAGACAGAACAGTACAGAAGTTCTTCAGCATTGCACTTTGGCCTTGTCTTGATTATGAATTGAAGGCACTGCTGCAGCTCTTCACACTTAAAACTCTGTGATTCAGAGGTGTTGTAGAACCCAGTTAACATTTCAGCATTTCGTTTTATACCCTCAGTCATGAAGTCTTTCTCCTTAAACTGACAGTCAAGAGAGGTGACCTCTGCAGTGCTGTACTAATCAGATCCCCAATTCCCTTTCCAACTGGGAGTTGTTCATCTTGTATTAAATTTGGGTTTTCTGTAAAGTGGCTTCATGTTTGGGCAGTCAATGTCTCATTCCAATACTGGAATCTCTCTATAAATGGCCAAAAAGATAGGACCTTTTTCACCACAAACATGGCTATATCAGATGTGACAAAGTTCACAGTCCATTTGCAATTCATTTAAGATGCACATTAGTTTGGCAGCTTAAAATTAGGTTTCCTGTCTATGTGAAGGGAGGGGGGTCTTAATAGTTTAGCAAGGCAATTGATTGAAAGAAAAGTGATGCAATAATTTGTACATTATCAGTTCAATTCTCAGAAAGTAGTTGCGGTGGGGGCAGTAATACACCTTCATGATGTTTTCATACTGATACTTGCAAATGTCATAAGTGCATGTAACTTCATCATCAGCAGTGGATCATGTCCAGATAATTTAGTTCAGTTGTGTCAGTTGAGGGATAAATAATAGAGTGATAAATTCCATACAGTGCAGAAGAAAGCCATTTGGTCCATCAATTCTGCACTGACACCAATCCCACCCAGGCCCTCTCCCCATAACCCTATGTATTTAATTCATAATTTCATAAGATATAGGAGCAGAAATAGGCCATTCAGCCCATCAATCTTCTCCGCCATTTGATCCTCTCCCATTTTTCTGGCTTCTTCCCGTTACCCTATTTACCCTCTTGATACTAAGGGACAAATTAACATTTTAAATATTGTGGAAAGAACTGGTTGGCTCTTCTTTGCATTACATCATCAGACCTTTTATATTCACCTGAGAGTGTACATGAGTCCTTATAACACCTCCCACAGTGCAGTATTCCTTTACTAGCGCAAGGAACAAAACAAGAAGTTTACAGTTTGGAATTTTTTCCACTGGAGTGAAAATAGAGGAAGGTACATGATGGTGCTCCTCTAGATGGCAGGTTTGGAGCTGGGGTCCATTGATGTTGCCCAATGGTTTGGAATGCAACATGTTCTGTCAGCTTGAGCAACTGAGGGGCTGATTCGCAAGTGGTTGTCACCCGATCCTTATCTGTGGATGGTCAATAGTTGAAAATTGAGGTGAGGTGAGTGGGGCAACTCAGACACTGTATGGACATACAAAGCGAGAGCCTTTGATGGACGAAGAAAGGGGTCAATTGTATGGAAAGCTGCAATAATTATGTAAGCTGCAATGCAACATCCTATGCTCCTTATAGGACCCTGTTTGCAGTTTCAGTCATAAGTGGACAGATGAGATACTTTCTGTTTCCTGCCCATTGACATGATGAGTGGCTGAACCGATGCTCCTTTCTGGCACTCCACTCGAAGTACAAAAATCTTTCAGAGAGAATCCTTGCAGAACAAAGCTGAGCAGAAGTTCTAAGCCAAATGCCTAAAACAAATTGGCCACCTACTGCTGGCCCACCTTTGTTACCAGTGCAGAATTGGCTACCTCACCTCCCAGAATGCATCTGCTAGCCAGCCCATCACAGTAGCCAGTTTATTGTGTTCCCCCCTCCCCCCACTCCCCCCATGTCCCCTCCCCACGCTTCCCTCCGCCCCTCCACCAGAACAGGTCAGCTACAGTGGACTTCCCTGTGGAAGCTCAATGTGACACATTTGAATACATCCCAAACATGGACTCAGGTGAGTAGCACCAACATTGCTACTCCAGTCACATTGTGCTCATTCTGGGCAGAAGTCAGAAACTCCTACCTTTCACCTTGTCTTGTCATTCCACATCGAATTGTATTTAAATTTGTTAGTTTGGAATGCAGCAGTTAAGTGATTATGTTACTGGGCGAGTCATCCAGAGCTCTTCTGACTCCCAATATTTTTGAAACTGAAATTCGAATTTTCAAAATTCACAATGGGAAGTAAAAAGATGGCATCAATAAAAATAATCATTAACTGTCATAAAGCCATAGCTATTTTGTTAATGTAATTTGTGAAAGGAAACCTGCCCTTATTACTCCATCTGGATTTGACTTCACTCCTACGTCAATGTGGTTGACACTTAGCCACCCTTTTTCTGACAAAATCCTCAGTATTAAATCAAAACAATTAGGAATGAGCAATTAATGCCACCTTGCCAGCAACACCTAGATCCTGGGAATGAATAATAAGAAAAAAGATTAAGTGAAGGACTTTAAAATCCATTCGCCGAAGGAGCAAGTTTTTAGAGCAGGTTAATTTGAAAACACAGCGAATCGTTCTCTTAAAAATCTTGGCTGGAATTAAACAGAATCTGTGATGAAGTAGACAGCCGTGTGATGGACTAAGTCCAGTTATTAAATGATCCTTTTTAGACCGGGACACTGAAGGTCAGCCTGCATTGTGATCATTCCAATTACGTTCACCGTCTCTTCAATGTTTGCTTCCCTTTCTTTTTTGATTTAGGTCAGCCTTCCATGGCTGTGTCATACTTAACTGCTTCTGATTCAAATTGAAATGGTGTGAGATGGCTCAGAATTATGTCAATCAATTTTTGGAGGAAGTTTGTCAATTGTTGAGGATTTGGGAAAACATATTGATGCAAAAATAAGAACGGACAGGAAGATGGACAATGCACCATGTGCATGTATGCATTTGCCCTAATTTATGTTTAACATTGCAACAGTTCTTGGCCTAACTTGATGGTCAGTCTTGAAGAAATCTGACACCTCCAAATGGGCTCAACAAGGATGCTAAATGTTATTTTACCCGCAAAAGAGCTATTATGGTACGTATTCTCCCTTTGAAAATATCAGAGGTCATTCAATACCCCACACAAAGGGTTAAATAAAATAGGAAAGCATTGCAATGTTAACTGACTTAAGTTGCATCTGCACCCATTGCCAACTGAGTGAAAATTAATTCTTTCCTCTTTTACCCTGAAGGCTGACTGGCACAAAGTGAATTAATGCTGCATTCTAATAGACTCATGTGGCCTTATCATATTGTGGTTCAACGTTTCTGCAGGTCTTTGCAAAGACTGAGCCCAAACTCTTCCTGTGTTATAAAACGTTGAGCCAAGTTTGGAACTGATGCCAGTTCTCAGCAAGATTCAAGTTCTAATGTAAATTAACCCTCTATTTACTAGCCAGTCACCGTTGGGAAACAGCAGACATAAGCTTGGATAAAAAGTCACTGTGTGGAGCAAATAGGAAAAATATATTGCTGCTCACCGGTGGTGAAATGAACTTGAAGAATCTACCTACCATCGCCCTAGGTTTCTGGCACCCTATGCTAGTCAGTGATTAAAAAGGCTACACTGTATCGGAGCACTGTCAGATGCCTTTTGTTGTCACACTGCTGGTGGAAACAATCCCACAAGCCAAGCAATGCATATGCAAGAATTACAACATTAGGAGGGTAATGGAACAATGGTGATCTTTAATTGTCATAGAATAATGGGTAAAGCCCATTAAGGACAAAGGAGATGATATGAACTTAGATGTTCAGAGGAAGGATAGAATTTTTAATGAGCACTTTGTATTGGTGTTTACTAATGAAGAGCATGTTATCAGTCGAAGTGGAAATGATAGAGGAAATGGATGGAGTGAAAATCAATAGGTAGCATGTAATGGAAAGGCTGGCTATGCTTAAAATGGGTAATAAGTCACGTGGTCCAAATGACTTGCATTCTATATTGATAAAGGAAGTGGGACAGGGATGGCAGAAAGGCTTGCCACAATCTTCCAATCTTCTCCAGATATGGGGGAGGCGCCAGAGGATTAGAGAGTGGCAAATGTGACACCCTTAGTCAAGAAAGAGTACAAAAACATTCCTAGTAACAACAAGCATGTCAGTTTAGCATTAATAATGGGCAAGATGTTATGATCCCAGTTGATGTTGTAATTGGATGAGAACATATCAAAATAGAAACCTGGCTCCAAAATAATTTTCTTTTTTTATATACAATATGGAGGAACAGAGTCACAAGGCCTCAAATTAGTTTCAATAAGAAGAAAAAATATGAGCTATTAAACATGAAATGTTGGTTATATTGCAAAAATCCTTTTCTCCTCCTTTGTTTTAACAATTTCGTACAAGTTTTAGGATTAACATGGATTACGAAGAACATCTTATACTACAATGGTCTCATTAACAGAAAAAGTCCCCTTAAAGCACAAAAGATGACTATCAGGGGACATAATTCTCTCTGAATCCATGTGAATGTCTATTGATTTCCCCTCAAACCCCAGATGATTTTTATACTGTGAATCATTTTATCTCATTAAACTCTGGCTCACAAAAGTGAATTCAAATTTCTCTTTCAAAAGTCACGCTTCCAAATCTTTTTTTAAATTATGCTTTCCCTCCACTGCTTCCATCAAGGTTCACTTCCAGTTTTTATATCTCTCTATTAATATTATCTTTGTCTTAAAGACTTTTACACAAATTCTATGGTCCAGCCACAGATTTCACAATTATTTCAAATAATGTCTCCCAAACTGTAGTAATTTTTCACAAACCTTAGACTACTTCAGATATTTTTCTGGCCTCTCATGATCTTTTCAATTCTCTTTGATTTTATTGAACAGTAATCCATTCTAGTACTCAGTTTCCTCTGTTCTGTTAACTCCAGACTTCCTGGTAATTTCTTTTCTTTAGTTACTTTAACTAGCTGTACTTTACATTTCTGTCATCTGTTTTCTTATCTATTACTCCATAATATGGCTTTCCTTCTAGCAAGGCTGAAAGAGACCTGCCTTCTTTAGCTTTCTAAAACTAACTGCCTTTAGCAGAATGTGGGATAATAATCTGCTGGGTTATTTGCTCTTCACACCGTAGCCCTCTCTAAGCACTTAGAATCACAGTTTTACCCTTATGTACAAGCAGCAATATATTAAACTATTTATAACTATATCTTATTTCTAATGCTTACCAATAAGTCATTTAAAACTATCTTTGTTTCCTAAATACTAAAGACTTATTTACACTGGCATAACATCCACGTTACACAAACAGAACATAACAAATATCTAACCATGTAAGTTATTACCTCATGCAAGTACAATTTTCTTAATTCACATATACACATCATATTGTATAATTAGAATTATTTACCCAAATCAAAGATAATAACTTCAGTAGCAACATCAGAATGTATATATGGTAATGTTTTCATAACTCAAATCTTGTGTTTCTTTTTCTTTCATTTTCAGTTTTCAACTCAGAAAATAATGTTTCATTTAAGCCGTCAGCGCAATTGTCCTTTTCACCATTTGTAGGTGTGATTCCATCCTCAAGCCCACTCTCAAGTTCACAAGTGGTAATTTAACAGAATCGAAATGTCATTTTTGTGCATTAACATCCCTTTGCTTCTCTTGTGAAAATCTTTTAGCTGTTTCAAAAATATTTTTCACTCAAAATAGTGTTGCACTCTTTCCTTGTTTGTACTTTCAACTTTTTGTGATCTTGACATTACTCCCAGTTGCGTTACAAATGAATTTGTTTCAGTTCAGTTTGAGCTATGTTAATTGCTTCCCATGAAGTTTCATATCTCGTTCAACTCCCTGAACCATTTTGCAGAAGTTCTGAGCTGTCTGACCCTGTTCTCTGGCAGCACAGTGAGGGTGGCACAGTGGCACTGCTACCTCACAGCGCCAGCGATCTGGGTTCAATTCCCAGCTTGGGTCGTTGCCTGTGTGGAGCTTGCATGTTCTCCCCATGTCTGCGTGAGTTTCCACTCACACTCCAAAGATGTACAGGTTAGGTGAATTGGCAATGCTAAATTGCCTCTTAGGGTCAGTGGGATTAGTTTGGGTATATGGGGAAAGGGCCTGGGTGGGATTGTGGTCAGTGCAGACTTGATGGGCCAAATGGCTTCCTTCTGCACTGTAGGATTCTATGATTCTATTATAAAGTTTGAATGGTCTTTCGCAAACTGTTCAGTTGCTTTTCTTCCAACTAGTACATTTGATGTAGTATTAGAACAATTGTTTTGCAATGTCAGTGCTTCTGCTTAATAACTCAAATTTTACAATCTCAAAAGCACTTCAGTTGTTTCCTTATTGTCCATTACTGACTTTGATACATTAATATATTAATTGATTAACTGAATCAGCTCTTTGTTCAACTATATCAGTTTTCAACAGTGATTTTTTATTTCAGGAATAGCTTTCAAATTGTAACACTCCATATTATCCATCTTCTTCTCAACTGCCCTCGGGATGGGCAATAAATGCTGGCCAGTCAGCGATGGCCGTGTCTCACAAATGTATAAAAAAAATTTGGGGTTTGGGGTGTGGACAGCCCCTTTATGAATGTTGGTTAGGTGACCCTTGGACAATTAGCTCTTCCCAGCGTGGGACACAGTCTTAGACCTGACTATGAATCAGTGCACACATAAGTAAAGATCTCCCAATGCTCAACTTACTAAGCCTACCTCATGAAATCCTGAAACAGATATCTGACCAGTTGCCCTACTGCTATCCCTATTCAAGGCCTCATGTTTTGTTCATTAGAGTTAGTGATCACTGAGCAAGGCTATTAAAATTCAAAGAAATATTCAAGTCCTACATGCAGCTGACCCTGTTGGAAGATTTTTGAAGCAAGTGAAGAACTAGGATGGCCACTGTTGAATCCTCCAGAAAAATTTTGCAACTTTATAAGACCCTGGTCAGACCTCACTTGGAGTACTGTGCACAGTTTTGGTCGCCTCACTACAGGAAGGATGTAGAAGCTGCTGAGAGAGTGCAGAGGAGATTTGCAAGGATGTTGCCTGGACTGGGAGGCATGCCTTATGAAGATGGGTTGGGGAAGCTAGGTCTCTTCTCCCTGGAGAGACAAAGGTTGAGAGGCAACCTGATAGAGGTTTATAAAATGTTGAGAGGAATAGATAGGGTGGATTCTCGGAGGCTATTTCCCAGGGCTGAAATGGTTGCTAGGTTTAAGGTGCTGGGCAGCAAGTACAGAGGAGATGTTAGGAATAAGTTTTTCACTCAGAGGGTGGTGAGTGAATGGAATCAGCTGCCATTGATGATGGTGGAGGTGAACTCGCTGGGGTCTTTTAAAAGACTTCTGGATGAGTATATGGGATTAAATGGAATTGGGAGTTGCAGATAGTTCTATAGCCTGGTAGTATGGGTATGATCGGCGTAACTTGTGGGCCGAAGGGCCTGTTTGTGCTGTAGTGTTCAATGTTCTATGTACTAATAGATATTGTAGTAAAGATTTTCAAGAGTAGACAATCTCATCAAGTGCCTGACGGATAATCACCAGATCAAGGATAAGCAAGCAACCAACTTCTGATTCCCCTAAAACAATTTTACACCTCTTTTACGATTCAGTGAATCAAGAAATACAAGAATGAATATGCACAGAAGTTCTTAATTGTATGTCGCTATCTTGGAAAGCTGTAAAACCCAGAAATTCATGCCTTTACTTCTATCCCATTGCATAAACCTTTAACTCACTGTTTTTGCCTAACGTATGTGCTGTTTCTTGTGGGTCATAGAATCCTCACAGTAAAGAAGGATGCCATTTAGCCCATCGAGTCTGCACTGACAACAATGCCACACAGGCCCATTCCAGTAATCCCACATATTTACCTCATTAATCCCTCTAACCATCACGTCCCGGGATACTAAGGGGCAATTTAGCATGGTCAATCCACCTAACCTGCACATCTTTGAACACTAAGGGGCAATTTAGCATGGCCAATCCACCTAACTTGCACATTTTTGGACCGTGGAAGAAAATCGGACCACCCTGAGGAAACTCTGCTGACATGGGGAGAACTTGCAAACTCCACACAAACAGTGACCCAAGCAGGGAATCGAACCCAGGTCTCTATAGCTGCAAGACAGCAGTGCTGTCCACTGTGCCACTGTGCTGCCCTGTAGGGTTACATTTCCTTCTCCATTTTCCTGTAGCTTTTCCTTACTGTTTTTGTGAACCCCTTGAAACTGATAACTTTTAAAAAATAATTGCATTTTCAGCAACTGACTAGAAAGATGACACACAATTTCACATGTTAAGATTTTTAAAGTATCAAATACATTCAAAACAATGTTGACTAGGCACTACTTTTTTCGGGCAACCTAAACCCAAAATAACAGATATAAATACCTCATTTAATTTTTAAGGTGACTGAAATTCCCGCACCACAGTTACTCTGTGGCGCTCTCAGCCTCAGGGATCTGTCTAAAGCTAAACTCAGCTCCAGATGTCTGGTTTCCTTTTCCCTTTCGAGTCAGAAAACTTGCCTCCCCTGAAACTAGTTAACTGGTTAGCCTCGAGATTAATCCCTTTCATCAAAGCTAGGTGAATCTTCCATGCTCATTTAAATCCTTATGAATAGGGCCTCTTCAATCTGAGCATGAGCACTTACGCATATTCTGAATGGTGAACAATAGAAACCAGCTGCCTCTATCTCTCTCCTCTCTCTATCTCAAATTCTTCCAAATTGACCTCTGTGTCAGGTTCAAGGGTGTCTTATGAAAAATCCCGTAATGGATCGTACTATAGTTTCCTATGGACTCCTCCCTTCTAAAAGCAATCTTCATGGCAAAATGAATCACATGGGCCTCTTATAAAGGTAGAAGTATTAATTAGCTATCCCTTAACCCTCAACTCAATTCGATCTTGTAATTATGTGGACAATTTAAAGTATAACCATTTAGAAAGCTTGTCATTCCTGATACCTCCTTATTAGACTTGGAGACTATGGGTGGAATTTTACCACCCCACCCACCAAGACAATCATTGTAGGCCAGACATGGACCATGCAAAGGTCTGTTGACGTCAGGTGGAATTTTCCGGCTTTGGGATGAGCACAATTGGAAAATCCCACCCCAATAATTCATCCAAAGGTGGGACAAATGCTCTTCCCATTATCACTTTGCATCTTCTTCCCAGTAAAATAACTTGTACCACTCTGTCCCCACAGCAACCAAGGGTCCAGACTTGATAGCAGAAGTTGGAACAGGTTAGTACTCACTTCTCCATTTTATCTCAAAGTAAACAGTTTAAAACAGAACAAACTTATAAAGTTCATATTCATAACAATTTTCTAAATTCTGTTTCTGCAAACTGTTGTGTAAGCATTTCAAGATAGGCAGTTCAAGGATAAAGGAACTGACAACATGTTTTTTCTATATTTTAATTTCACCAATTATGGTTTTTACATAAAGCAGCTATGGTTAGATTAGAAGCCTTAGTGAATCTAAAGAAATTAAGTGGGTTATTTGGAAAACTTAACATCACTGAATATATGATGGGGAGATAAATGTGATGAGTTAAAGATGTCCCAGTGGAACACAGAATAGAAGTAGAAAAGGATAAGGATTGCTCGGCATTCATTTAAAGGTCCAATCAATAGGAATTATACAAATTTGTTAAACTCCTATATCTATCTTCTGGAGATAAAATCATACATCAAAAACCAATCATACAAACCTCATATAAAGCAAATATCATTTGGAGTATTTTGTGCAGTTTGAGTACCTTACATTTGTGGTGATGGTTTCAGGAGGAGAGTCATTCTCCCTGACTGGGTAGGGAATTCACAGTAAGATGTCTGACAACACCAGGTTTAAATCCAATCAATTTATTTGAAAGTAAACTTACAAGCTGTCGACCATATGGTCTTCATCAGGTGACCGTCATTCACCTGACGAAGACCATAAGGTCGAAAGCTTGTAAGTTTACTATCAAATAAATCGGTTGGATTTAAACCTGGTGTTGTCAGACTTCTTACTGTGTTTACCCCAGTCCAATGCCGGCATCTTTACATCATGGATGGGGAATTCACAGACATTGTGAAACAGCAGAATTAGCAGGAAGATATATCTTGTTACCTGGGACCCCCTTGCGGTGAGACATTTAACAGGATTTAAAGGGAGTTGATTGATTTTTTTTCCCACAGAGGGTATTGTGCACACGGAATGAGCTGCCAGAAGATGTGAGTATAATTACAACATTTAAAATACATTTGGTCAGGTACATGGATAGGGAATATTTAGAAGGATTTGGACCAAATGCAGACAAATAGGACTAGTTCAGTTTAGGAAGCCTGGTCGGATATGGACAAGTTAGGCCAAAGAGCCTGTTTCCATGTTGGAATGTAGAGATAATGGTCATCTGTTGTGTTTTCATGACAGGAACCTTATCACAGAGGGTATGTGCACTGCCATCAGTCAGACAGGAGTTCAATGCTCACAGATGCCATGTGAAGATAATGGACTGCCTTCATTGGGTGTCCTCTTCATCCTGCAAGAATCTAACAGAAATAAGCACGATCCGAGCTCATCTGCCACCCCCTGGACTTCACCAAGGCCTCATGGCCAATATCTTTGCCTTTGAGGGCTTCTATAGCCTCATCCCCTTCAAGTGCCACTTCTCCAACTCCTCCTCAGTCAGCTCCTCTCCCTCCTCCCCAGACCTTTGTTATAGTGCTAGGTTGAGTAGGGCACAGCAGGTGGCCATGATGCGTGATATCCTCCGTGGATTGAATTGCAAGGCTCGATCTGCCTGACCCAGACACCGGAACCTCATCTTCTGCATTTGCCTGGTTTGTGTGACCAAGATACGTGTTGCAGCATGAGCCTCGATATATCCTGTCTTAGCTGCACTCTGTGGTCTTTGCACAGACGTCATCTGCCAGTGGGTAGCCATTGATCACAAGGAGCCTACCCTGCAATCTCTGTGTACGCTGAAAGACATCAAAGATCTGAGAGTGGCTGAGAATGCAGGAGTTGGACACACTCTACAGGTACTGTGCATAACAACTCGTGTGGTCGCAGACAGCTGAACTGAAGCATTTGTAGTTCATGTAGCTGAAAACTTGATGCCACAAGTTCTGCATGCCACGTGAGTGCAACTGATGGCACTCTGTGGAAAACCAGATATCTGTGTCAATTCCATTGCTCTTTCTTCCTGTCTTGCCGGATCCCAGTCAAAATGCACAAAGTTGTGTGACCTCCTCAAGATTGTGTCCTTTTTGTGCGGAGGCTTGTGAAATCCTGCAGTGGTCACCTGTGGAGCCCTCAATTGATGTATATTAATCAATTAATGCGATGTTGGCACTGGGTGCCCAGAAGAACATCCACTGCCAGCATCTGCCACTACCAGAAGAATGTGGAAGCTTTGGAGAGAGTACATAGAAGGTTCACCAGGATGTCACTGGTCTTGAGGGTGCTGGCTATGAGGAGTGGTTGAGTAAACTAGGATTGTTTTCAGTGGAAAGAAGGAAGCTGAGGGGAGACCTGATAGAAGTCTACAAAATTATAGGAAGAGGCTTTTTCCTAGGTTGGAAGTGTCAATTACAAGAGGACACAGATTCAAGGTGAGAAGGGAAAAGTTTAATGGAGATGTGTGGGCAAGTTTTTCATGCATAAAGTGGTGGGTGCCTGGAAAGCATTGTCAGAGGTGGAAGCAGGCACATTAGTAAATTTATGAGGCATCTGGATGAGTACAGTAGGGAAAGAATAATGGAATATGGACCAAGTAAGAGCGGAAGATTTTTTTCTTTAGTTTGTTTAGGACATCATGATTGGCACAGGCTTCGAGGGCCAAAGGGCCTGTTTCTGTGTTGGTTTCTTTCTGTTTTTTGTTCTTATAAACCTTTTTTTTCCCCTACCCTAAATCAGAAATGAGTTTTGAAATAAAAACGGAAAATACTTGAAAAATTCATTTTACACCTTTTAAGAGGGGGTGCAGCAGGTGCAGCAAAATAGGAGGTCACTTTGGAGCTAAGGAATGATTTGACAATAATGTCTTGGGCACAAGACAAGGGGAGTGTTAATGGTAGCTGAAGAAGGTGCTGATAGTGGTATAAAATTAAGAGATTGGAATGTGGTAATAGTAGGACAAGGGTCAACACTCTGTGTAAGCAAAACTTGCATGGTGCAGTGACACAGTGGTTAGCACTGCTACCTCACAGCACCAGGGACCTGAATTCACTTCCTGGCTTAGGTCACTGTCGAGTTTGCATATTCTCCCTGTGTCTGTGCGGGTTTCCTCTGGATGCATTGGTTTCCTCCCACAGTCTGAAAGACACGCTGGTTAGCTGCACTGACCCGAACAGATGCCAGAGCATGGCGACTAGAGGAATTTCACAGTAACTTCATTGCAGTGTTAGCATGTTACTTGTGACTAATAAGTAAACTTTAAACTTAAGAACAAGTGACAGATGGCCCTGTGGGGGAAGGGGCGGGAGTGGTTGGAGCAAAACAAATTGATTGAGGGTCAAGACAGTGGAAAGAGTTCATGGTCTGAATTTGTTGAACTGAATGTTAAGTCAAGAAGGCTGTAAAGTGCGAATGAGAAGATGAGGTGCTGTTCTTCCAGCTTGCCTTGGGCTTCAATAGAACATTTCAGCAGTAAGAAATCTCACAACACCAGGTTAAAGTCCAACAGGTTTATTTGGCAACACGAGCTTTCAGAGCGCTGCCGCTTCAAATAAACCTGTTGGATTTTAACTTGGCGCTTACCCCACTCCAACGCCAGTAATCTCTACATTATGACATTTCAGCAGTCCATGGACAGACATGTGAACACGATGGAGAGTTGAAGCGGCAGAATCTTGCCAGGCTTGCTAAGGGAGCAGAGGTTTTGTTTTGCTGTTCAAAGATAATTTGGCGTCGTTTAAAAAGAAATCCAAATAAAAGTTTTTTTGCCGATTGTTTTCACCTAGTGGACATGTTTATTTATTAAATGTGGAAGGAACTCGCTCTCTTTTGATTTGTAGAAATCAAGTTCGGTAACGCCTTTTTTTTTTGAACAGACGTGAGGGTGGTTTTTGCACGATAATCAGGGCGGTTCAGTTACGGTTTCAGGCCAAAACATTATCTGGTTAAAAGGGGAAAACGAGTCCCTTTGCGAAAACAGGGTTTGAGACACGCGTGACGTTTCTACGAGTTGCGGTTGCACCCTGATGCTTTGCACCGATTCATTATAACGCAAAATAACAACTGAAAATTGCTGGAGACGTGACAGTTCAGACTGACAGAGCCAATTCTGTTGTCTTTGCTTCAGCTTGGGCAACTTCCCTTCTGAAAATTGTGAGCGTGATCCCCGAGTGTTGCTGTGCTCAGTGCCAGTCCACACCAAAGTGTGCCTGGCGGCTCAGAACACAGCTCCGTCCAGTTTGACGCGTTTGTCCGCCTCGGAGACGCTTCTTGCTCTGCGCCAGCGTGGGTGAGTGAACAACCTGCAGAAAAGTAGAACATTCAACAAGAAATCTGCTCATGAGCTTCTGTGTGAGTGTAAAAAATAATGAAAGGCAGTTGAACCTGTCTTAAAAAGTGGATCAAGCTGTAGTTCTATAAAGAGAGTGGGTACAAAAGTTTGCATGTGAATTCAGTATGATTACACCACAGGACCATTTCGAAATGTCAGTTTTGTTGACGGTTGCATGTGAGTTTCTTGCCGCGACATGCATCAAAGAGCCGGGCTAAAAATGAGAAGGAATAAAATTAGCGTTGCGCGCTCTTGCTTAATTGTGTATATATAAAGGATGTCTGAAGAATTGTGAGTCTGGTTTCCAAAATGAATATTTTCTAAAAAGGGATTAAAGTTAGTTGGGCGCAAGAATTCTCCGTGCAAATATTGGATAGCAGAAACTGAGGTACCTCTAATTGCTCCACTGGAACTGATACAATGAATGACTGGGTTTAAAGTGGCACCTTTCTGTCAAACATTGCTGAATTTATTTTTCAAATTCTGTACGTTTTTCCACATTCTATATGTGGATGCTGGGACAATGAGTCAATTTAAGGAGGAGTTAGACAGATTTTTGATTGGTAATGGGTCGAAGGGTTATGGGGAGAAGGTAGGAAAATGGGGATGAAGAGCATGTCAGACTTGATTAACTGGTTGGACTATATCATCTAATTCTGTTCTGATATCTTCTGGATTATATGTTTTCCCACATTCTAAATGAATTTATTTTCCACCTTTTGTATGTTGGCACATTCATCGTTCAGTCCAAATTGACTGGCACCATGTGTACGTCTGCTGTTCAAATCAGCTTGTAGACATGACTGATGTCATTCGGGGAAGATGCAATTTTAACCGCCAAAACACACACAGAGAAAAAGATTGCTGATGGAACCTTCTGTAGGACTGAGAAGTTGGAAGCAGATGTTGACTTTTCTGCTCAGATGCTGACTGATCTGTGGCGTGTTTTTTTTTACGCTTTTATTAAGCGCTTCAGTGTTTGTTGTTTCTCTTTCTCAATGTAAATATTCGGGCTAGGTTAGTTGAGATGACTAGTCTGTCACTCAGAGTAATGGTAACAGAGCCAGTTTGATTCCTGCTCCTGCTGAAATAGACTTGGGACCTGCCCCCTTGCCGTGCCAACAATGGCAACTACCACTGACAAAAAACTGCCAACCAGATGGCTCTGAATAAAACAAAAGCAGGCAATGAAACAAGCACCTGCCTTCAGGCAGAACACAGACACTATATAACTGTGCATCTTAACGGTAATTCTCATATGGGGAAAACATTTACAGTGTCACACCTGATCAGGTATCGCCTACACTTGGTTATTTATTAATTGTTTATTTATGAACTTCTCATTAATTGGTCCTTGTTTAAATAACAGAAAGTGAACACACAAAATAAGAGAAGGTCACTCGGCTCATCAAATCCGCCCTACAATTTAGTAAAATCATGGCTGGTCTGATTGTAACCTCCAACCCCAGACTGTTGTTGCCTACTCTCAATAACGTTTCACCTTGTGTTAATCGAGAATCTAGCTAGCTCAAACTTAAAAATAATAGAATCATAAAATATTCAAAGATTCTGCATCCACTGCCTTTCGAGGAAGAGAGTTTCAGAGACTCACAACTCTCTGAGAGGAACAATTCGCCTCATCTCTGTCTTACATATAAATCATTCACTTTATCAGACCAGATCCATATTTCATCCAATACATTTTTGGAAATAATTGGAATAGAGATTTCTCTTCTATGATTTATATTTAAAACCTGTCTCCCATCCATTGACTCTGTCTTCACTTCCTGCTGCCTCAGAAAAGCAGGCAGCATAATTAAGGATCCCATGCACCTCGGACATTCTCTCTTCCACCTTCTTCCATCAGGAAAAAGATACCAAAGCCTGAGGTCACCTACCAACTGATTCAAAAACAGCTTCTTCCTGCAGTCATCAGATTTTGAATGGACTTATCTTGCTTTAAGTTGATCTTTCTCTACATCTAAGCTATGACTGTAACACTACATTCTTTACTCTCTCACATCCTTCTTTAGGAACGGTATGCTTTGTCTATATAGTGTGCAAGGAACAATACTTTTCACTGTATGCTAATACATGTGACAATAATATGTCAAATCAAATCAAAATTTGAGATAGTTTTCCTCCGTTGAAACATTCAGCTCCACTTCCTGGAGATCTATATTTTATCAAGTGTTTCTTGTAACTGATAGATGCCTGTATGGTGAATTAGAATACTGTCTGGAAAATAGAAACTTAAACAAAAGATATTTAAAAGTTCATTGCATTCTCATCATTGTGTTCTGAAAGCCTAACCTTTATCCCTAGAATCATTGGAACTCCACTACTTATTTCCAGTGTGGAGAACACATTTATCTATTTTCTGTGAGGGATTGAGAGGGCACTATTTTGTCACTGGCTGCAGCCAACATTGCATGGTTTGAGAAGGCAGAGCAAGATATGGTCCTGAAATTCTGCCTTTAATGTCAGTCTGAAATTGCTCTGCTTGCTATTTTAACAGTCAAGAAGCGTTTTATCTGAAATAGATTGATGTCTCTGCTCAAAGAGTGGAAAGAGAAATTTCAGACCAACACAAGGCTCATATCTGGGGCAAACATCACATCATGTCGAAAGGAAGTGAATTAACACACACCATTGTCTGTATCTTCTCTGGGAATGGTGAGAGAGATTCTTTAGAGTTTTAGATTTCCCCTTGTTGGACCTGGATTCTTCTCTGCAACATTGCTTTTATGGGAATAGGTGGGTACTGGGGAGTGTCTGGCCATCAAGAGTAAGATGTGGATGTGATGGACAAGTTTGTCTTTTGCCTCCTGTTATTTTAAATGCTTGATGATTAAATTGAAAAGCAATCAAGTTGCAAGTGGTGGTATTGTGGCATTGCTGCTTCACAGCTCTAGGGACCTGGGTTCGATTCTGCCTTTGGGTAAGATGCTCATTCGGAGAGTTAGTGTAGATCCGATAGGCCAACTTATTTATTTGTTTTATTATTAGTCACAAGTAAAGTTTACATTAACACTACAATGAAGTCACTTTGAAATTTCCCTGGTTGCCCCACTATGGCGCCTGTTTGGGCCAACACATCTAACCAGCACGTCTTTCAGACTGTGGGAGGATGCCGGAGCACTTGAAGGAAACCTATGCAGTTATGGGAAGAAAATGCAAACTCCACGCAAGCTGGGAATCAAACTCAGGTCCCTGGCACTGTGAGGCAGCAGTGCTAACCACTATGCTATCGTACCTTCTTTGCACTGCAGGGATTTGGTGGTTCTTAATGAAGTGATTACATCCACATTGAAACCACTGGCTTTAAATTTATTGTATTCCTAAATTTTCATGATCACTTTTTCTTTCTCACCTTGTAGTCATTTTGTCTTCCTCTATCCTCTGGCTAATGAGCGGTGTATAAGTGAATCATTAGCCCCATTCATTGCACAGTTGGGGCGATCACTGTGAGAAGTATGTACAAAACATCACTGAAAAGATTCAGATTCCTACGAACAGAAAACCAAATATTCAATTTAAACCACACTGCATCATTTAACATTGGGACGCATGGCGGTTAAATGGACATGCAGACTAATGATGACTTAACAGAGTTACAAAACTGACTCAAGTGGCTGAATAGCCTGCTCCTCTTCCTGTGTTCCTGGTTATGATTTGTGCTGTAAAATTCTGAGAAATATTTGCCGACATAACCCCATGTTTACTTGTAAAAATGATTATATACATTTACAAAGGCTGCAAGGATTAAGTGAGATTGTGAAGATGATGTAATGTTACAGTGAGTGTCACAAGCAACAGCGATCTTCACTGTCACTGGATCAAATTCTTGGAACTCAGAATCATAGAATCCCTGCAGTGCAGCAGGAGGCCATTCTGCACTGACTACAATCCCACCAAGGCCCTGTTCCCGCAATCCCACATATTTACCCTGCTAATCCCTCTGACGTTAAGAGACAATTTAGCATGGCCAGTCCATCTAATCTGCACATCTTTGAATTAGGAGAAGAATCCACATCAGCCGGAGGAAACCTATGCAGACATAGGAAAAATGTGCAAGCTCCATACAGACAGTGGCCCGGTGCTGGAATCGAACCTAGGTCCCTTGTGCTGTGAGGCAGCAGAGTTAGCCACGGTGTCACAGTGCTGTCCTGCATTACAGCACTGTGTGTGTCCCTACACCACATGGACTCCAGTGGTTCGAGAAGGCAGTTCACCACCACCTTCTCAAAAGCAATTAGAGATAGGCAATAAATGCTGGTCTAGCCAGCAATGCCCACACCCAGAGAAACAATAAAAAAAAATAGGTTGGAGTTTGAACTGAGTTGTATAGAAAGCTCCACCTTTTTTGTCAGTAAGAAACAAATGGACAATATTTGGCTGGACACACTGATTCCTTTCAACAATAGTACTACGAGATAATAACCACAGGAACATAGAATGACATAAAACAAATGAGGATCACTTGACCCATTGTGCCTGTAGTGGCTGTTTGAAACAGTGAATACTATACGCTATCTTTAGATATGAAACAGTAAGAAATACATGTTGGAGTCACACACAGACTGAAACTTTCACAACTGCTATAAAGCTGGTGGGTTTTATATCAGTTATCAACCCCCAGGTTGTGAAAGTGCAGCAATTCTACAAGGCCAGCTGGCTGTCATCAGTTACTGGATTTTTGTCACTTTATTGCCACATTAGATTATTTCTGTTGTTACACATGCTAATAAACACAATAAGAAGTCAGTTTTCTTTTGCGTAGTTGACACAGGTGCTCATGTAGATGGAATGATGAATAAGTTTGCAGATGACACCAAAATCAGTAGGACAGTTAATAGTGAAGAAGAAGAAAGTCATAGGTTACAAGAAAATATATAAAATGGGTTTCTTATCAAATAATTTCATGAACTCATCTGAGGTGGGCGGCACATTAGCATGGTGGTTAGCACTGCTGTCTCACAGCGTCGGGGACCTGAGTTTGATTCCTGGCTTGGGAACTGTGTCTGCATTGAGTTTGTACCGTCTCCCTGTGTCTGTGTGGATTTCTTATGGGAGCTCTGCTTTCTTCCCACAGTCCAAAGGTGTGTGGGTTAGGTGGATTGGCCATGCTAAATTGCCTCTTAGTGTCAGAGCGACTAGCTAGGGTAAATATATGGGGTTATGGGGATAGGGCATGGGTAGGATTGTGCAGACTCAATGGGCCAAATGGCCTCCTTCAGCACTGTAGAGATTCTAAACATACTTTATGCCCATTATCTCTTAAAGTGCTTTACAGCTAATTAAATAGATCAGGAATGCAATCATCATTGTTATTTAGACACATGCAGCAGCCATTTATTCCGTAACGAGGGCCAGCAGCCAACAAATGAGATAAACATAAAATAAAAACAAAAATCCTGGATAGACTCAGCAGATATACCAGCATCTGTGGAGAGTGAAACAGGGCTAATGCCTGAAATGTTACAGCTTCTTAGAGGGCAGACTGAGCAGTGGCATGGGAAGTCATTGAATGGTCTTTTCTCTACTGCACTGTCTTGTCAAAGATGAGAAAAGTGGTACTCAACCTGGCCACTTGGTGCCCAGCTGAGCCATTGATGTCACCTATTAGGGAGCTTCCTTCTGTCTCCCTGGCATTTGGTCAGTGACAGGTGCCAAATGGAGATAATGCCAGGTAAACTCTGGTAAAGTGAAGTAAAATTTATTTATTAGTCACAGATAGATTTACTTTAACACTGCAAAGAGTTACTGTGAAAATCCCCGAGTCGGCACACTCCAGCACCTGTTTGGGTAAACTGAGGGAAAATTTAACATGGCCAATCCACCCAACCAGCATGTCTGGGAGGAAACCAGAGCACCCGGAGGAAACCCACGCAGACACAGGGAGAATGTGCAGACTCCACATAGACAGTAACCCAAGCCGGGAATTGAACCCAGGTCGCTGGCGCTGTGAGGCAGCAGTGCTATCCACAGTGCCGCCCACCCACATAATCTCCTTGTTTTTCCAGGTGGGCAGTCTGGATCACGGAGGAGCTTTCCTGGCAGTAGCTACCGCTTCGCCAAGGGCACCATCTTCCCTCAGTGAACTAACCTGCTGAGGCCTGGCTCATAACCCTTGGTGCCGCCAGGCTCCAGGTGGCCACTATTAGTATTGGAACTGGTGAGGAGATTGAGCATGTTGGCCTTCTGATCTGGCTCTTGTGGGTGGACAGCCATCCTTTCTTGGATAATCACGCCTGTTGACACTGCTCTTGGCCCAGTGGCAGGACTGTTGCCACCTTGAAGAAACTTCAACTGGTCTTTGAGGCCTGTTTTTGACTAAGGGTCACAGATCTGAAATGTCGACACTGTTTCTTTTCTCACAGTTGTTGCTGGACATGCTGAATATTTCCAGCATTTTATTTCAAATTTCCAGCAGCCTGCCATACTTCAGTTTTCTAAATGTTCTAAACACCCAATTAATCCATTTTCAGTCACATTGTTTGTGAGGTAAGTGTTGGCTGTTGACCAGGTTACTGGGTGAACAGACCTACTCTACTTCCAGTAGTGTTAGAACATCTTTCACATTCACGCCTTAATTTAGCACTCAGCTGAAAGATGCCACCTCCAAAAATGCAACATTATCTTCAGCGCTGCCTCCTGTGCCATCCTCAATTGGGTCACTGTTGCAAAACACTTGCAGTGTGCTATTTTTGGAGTGCAGGGCTGTTATGCTAGCAAATGCAGCAATGTTTCTGAAGCAGTACTGCTCCACGTATAACCATGAGAGAAGCTTCTAGTTAGTCAGTATAGAAACACAGAAGATAGGAGCAGGAGGAGGCCATTTGATCCTTCAAGCCTGCTTCGCCATTCATTACAATCATGGTTGATTATCCAACTCAATAGCCTAATCCTGCTTTCTCCCCATAACTTTTGCTCCCATTTGCTCCAAGTGCTATTTCCTGCTGCCTCTTGAATACATTCAGTGTTTTGGCATCAACTATTTCCTGTGATAATGAATTCCACAGGCTCATCACTCTTTGAGTGAAGAAATGTCTCCTCACCCCCATCCTAAATGGTCTATTCCAAATCCTCAGACTATAACCCCTGGTTCTGGACTCACCCACCATCGGGAATATCCTCCCTGCATCTATCCTGTCTAGACCTATTAGAATTTTATAAGTCTCAGTGAGATCCCTCCTCATTCATCTGAACTCCAGCAAAAATCTAGTCAATTTCTCTTCATATAGCAGTCCTCCCATCCCCAGAATCAACTTGGTAAAATTTTGCTGCACTCCCTCAAGAGTAAGAACATTCTTCCTCAAAAAAGCAGACCAAAACTGCAGTCAATACTCTAAGTGTGGTCTCACCAAGGCTGTGTATAATTACAATATGATATTCCTGCTCCTACACTCAAAATCTCTTGCATTGAAGGCCAACATGCCATTCGTCTTCTTTACCGCCTGCTGCACCTGCAATGCTTGTCTTCAGTGACTGGTGCACAAGGAACACCCAGGTCCCTCTGCACACTCCTCTCTCCCAATTTATAGCCATTCAGGTAGTAATCTGACTTCTTGTTTTTGCTCCCAAAGTGAATAACTTCACATTTATCCAAATTATACTGGATCTGCCATTGACTAACCCACTTACCCAACCTTCCAGATCCATTGGAAGGATCTCTGCATCCTCGTCACAGTTCATCCTCCCACTCAACTTGGTATCATCTGCAAACTTTGGGATGTTACATTTTGTTCTCTGATCTAAATCAGTAATATATGTTGTGAATATTTTGAGGTCCCAGCACTGATCCTTGTGGGACCCCATTAGTTACTGCCTGCCAATTTGAAAAGCACTCTTAATTCCTACTTTTTGTTTCCTGTCTGCCAACTAGTTTTCTATCCATCTCAATATAGTTTCTCCAATTCCATGTGCTTTAATCTTGTATCTGCTGACAGTCAGAGTCAAACCAAAATTGTTTCTTTTGGGGATTGACAGGTGATATACCACAAGAGTTTGTAATTCCTGTCAAAAGATCTCACTTTTGACCGTTGCTTTTTGCTGAGTTAACTAAATGGACTGTCTCAGTAAATAGCCTTAGTACTCATGAATTCTGTCCCCTAATTGTTATTAAATTATTCCTCATATATAATGTACATATGCTTTCCTCCATGTGCTGAAGCTTAATAGTAAGCTAGTGTTCACTAGCAACACTGTGAGATATGTCTGATCAGAGATATTAGAATCAGTCCCTGGCATAGGTTAGCTACAGAGCGGGGAAGAAAGTTGGCCTGCTGGAAATTGATATACTGACCTATGTTATATGTGTGTGAAGCTGTGACAATTTCCTCAGAAAAATGAAATTCATCCTTTGAGAGTTATATAGATTGGAACGTGATGGTAACAAGTAGGTTGGTTAACTGGGGTGGCATGATGGCATAGTGGTTAGCACTGCTATCTCACAGTGCCAGGGAGCCAGGTTCAATTCCCAGCTTGGGTCACTGTCTGTGTCAAGTTTGCATGTTTTCCTCATGTCTGTGTGGATTTCCTCTGGGTAGTCTGGTTTCCTCCCACAGTCTGAAAGATGTGCTGGTTAGATGCATAGACCCAAACAAGTGTCAGAATGTGGCAATACGGAGAATATCATAGTAACTTCATTGTGGAGTTAATGTAAGCCTGACTTGTAGTAATAAATAAACTTTATCTTGCTTTTTCAGCATTGTGCCAGCCCTCATCATACACGTTCCTGAAATAAAACCTCTTCCATTGGTCAGAGTCAAGGTGCAAGTTTCCTTGTTGTTGGTCAGAGTTTACTGTGGCTGGTAAGTACCTAACCAATCTTGTAAGTAAGATACATATTCCTGTTTTTCCATTATCTACTGATGCTTGAATTAACCCAACTCCTAAAAATTAAACCCTGGGCTAGATGCAGTGCAAACTCACCAGAATGACATTGGGAAGGTAAGGATGGGACAAATTGCGTACATTTGCCTTGTGTTCCCTGGAGAATGGAAGATTAAGGGGTGACACAGAAGAGGAGTTGAGGCCGGCAGAAATCAGAGATGATAGTATTCAATGACGGGGGCAGGTCTAAAGGGCCCAGTGGCCTCCTCCTGCTTTTATTTCTGTGTTCTTGCCTTGTACTGTGTGTTCTTGTGAGCTAGTTAAAGATAAATGATGGATTTGATAGGGCAAACTGTTTACTCTGTTGGGAAGCCCAGATCTGGAGGTTCAACCAAGCAATTTGAACTGAACTACAGTAGAAGTGATTTGAAAAAAGCATTCCTTCACACAAAAGCTAGTGGAGATCTGGGATCCTCTTCCCCAAAAAGATGCTTAATTGAAAATTTCAACGTTGGGATTGATCACATTTGTTTTGCTATATTAAAGGATTTAGAACTAATACAGTTGGATGGAATAGGAATAGATAATTTATATTCTAATCGGATTACATAATAAATGTGAAGGGTTAAATGACCTACTCCTGTTCCTCAAGGTAGAAAAACATCACTATCGACTCTGAGAATCTCGCTGCCATTTTATCCTCTAACGATCATTGACTGGCATAATGCGGGACTCTGCCCCTCAGTTGGGAGGATATCTCACCTTGGAGAGCTGCCAAACTAACAGATTGGCCAACAGCTCTTCAGTCCCTCTAGCAACAGTGCTGCAGTGGCTGGAAGAGACACTACACAGAGCTGCCAAAATCCCAGGAGCTGAAGGTCCAAGTAAGTGTCAAGGGTTTGCTCCAGAGATGGAGAAAGCCTGGGGGGTGGGGAAGAGGTGAGGCAATTGTGAGAGCTGTGAAGGAGTGTAAAAGTCTGGTTGTTGGATCCTATTTCTGCCTGATTCTGCAAATAGGCAGCATAAAACATCTGATGGGTAGAACATTTCCAGCCTCACAACGCAGCTGGGCCATCTCATGCTGACAACTAATTCTTCAAAGTCTGAAGAAAAGCTGTCACCAACCACCTCCCACCCGCTCCCCCCGCCACTCCTGCCTACCCCCCGCCTCTCTCCTCTGAAGAATAATGCTACTGTCAGGAACAGAAAAATAACACTTGAGACTGATACTCATCTATTATAAAATCAGTTATAAATGGTTAAACATTGGTACAAATTATACTAGAAATGTAATATGTCATTAACTTTCAACTTTCAGACTATTTGAATAATTAATCACAATCTGAGGGAGGACAGCAGATTGTTTTGGATGCAGGTAGCACAGTGGTGGTGAAGTAATAATATTATATAGTGGGGAAATTTAAATAGAAGAAAGTTTATTTATTAGTCTCAAGTAAGACTTACATTAAGACTGCAACGAAGTTACTGTGAAATTCCCTTAGTTGCCACTCTCTGGCACCTTTTCAGATCAATGCAGCCAGCCAGCACATCTTTCAGACTGTGGGAAGAAACCGGAGCACCTAAAGGAAACCCTGCAAACACAGGGAGAATGTGCAGACTCCACACAGACAGTGACCCAAGCTGGGGAGCGAACCTGGGGTGTGTCTGGCGCTGAGAGCCATCAGTGCTAACAACTGTGCTGTTGCGCCGCCCATTTAAAGGGCTCATGACAATTAAAGAGAAACAAAGATTTTGCCAAGCTTTCAAAAGGCTGAAAATTTCAAATCATTGGTGGCCTTTCCTAAGGTTGAAGGTCAGAAGAACCAAAAGGTCACAGACAAAAATGAAATAAATTGAAAACTAATGAGTGCAATGGCTGCTGACAAGTAACACAGCATGTTCAGTTCCTAATTCTTCCCTGTGAACCTGTTGAAGTGGACACAGTGCTGTATGAGTTGGTTAGAAAGAGAGTAGTACTGTTTGCCACTCCACAGTACCATCCTAAAGAGCACTACTCCATCCTATCTGTTTTTATTCTTTCATGCTGGTTAAGGCAACATTTATTGCCCATCTCCAATTTGTCCTTGAGAAGGTGGTGGTGAATTGCCTTCTTGAGGGGATCCCAAGATTTTGACCCAGTGACTGACGGAACCGCAGTGTATTTCCAAGTCCGATGGTGAATGACTTGGAGGAGAACCTGGAGCTGGTAGTGTTCTGTCACTCTTGCCCTTGTAGATGGGAGAGGTCACAGTTTGGAAAGTGCTGCCTAAGGATCCTTGGTGAGTTCCCGTGTTGCATCTTATAGATGGTACATGCTACAGCCACTGTGCACTGGGTAGTTGAGGGATTAGGTGTTGAAAGTGGTGGATGGGCTGACAATCACTCGGGCTGCTTTGCCTTGGATGGTGTTGAGTTTCTTGATTGTGTTTGGAACTGCACCCATCCAGGCAATTTTTTTATTACTCTCCTGATTTGCACCTTTCGGATGGTGGCTGGACTTTAGAAAGTCTGGAAATGAATTAATCATCACAGAATTCCCTGCTACTGTAGATACAGAGGATGTGGTTTTGAGCCTGCATTCTCCATGCATGGGAATACTGGTGGGGGTTCAAGATCAGGCGAAACAGACAGATCCTGATTTTCACTGCCCCTCACCAGGAATATAATCAGATTTATTCCCTGAGAATCCCACTTACATTAATTTTAATACATTTGAATATGATTAATAACCCCTCCACCTTTTCAAACATCGCCAATGTGGTGTCACATCAGCGAAGTTTACAACAAGTTTACCCAGAGATGAACCTTTCATGGGGACCCTCAAGTATCTACAAGATGTGTATAACCCTGGATAATAGAGACATGGCCAGAAAGTGCCAGCTGGGAATGCCAGAGGCACACCCTATAGTGGACATGTCTATGTAATGGACATGGAGAGCACATTCAATGAAGTGGGGGGTGGAAATGCTAGTGATGACTATAGGGATGGATGGGCAGGGGGTCAGAGAGAAAGATGCCGGCATTGATGGGGGTGGAGCTGGAGAGCAATGCTGATGTTGATCAGAGAGATGGGGGAAGAGAGCTGCCAGTGATGATGATTTGGGGAACTGCGCGGGAGCTCCAAATATATAGAAACCAAAAGCAAGAAGCAGGAATAGGTCATTCGGCCCTTTCAATCTGCTCCATTATACATTATGATCATAATGTATCAATCAACAAATTAAATATCCTGATCCGTCTTTCTCCTTATGTACTTTGATCCCTTTAGCCCCCAAGAGCTTTTTGTAATTCTCAAAATCATTTTGGCCTCAAACACAAAGTTTTGGCTTCTGTGATGTGGTCGGGGGCTGCTTACTTTGTGCTCTTATCAAGATGTCTGATCTCTGTGGAACGACCATTATTGGCAAGTTTGGGCTCCTTCCCTCAAAATGAGAACATGAAACACTTATTCTTATTTGACGAAGTGTCATAAGATCTGGAGAGAAACGTCAGTTTTCAGTCAGAACCCGACAATGTGCTATATTTTGGTAAGATTCCACCCAGTGATCATATGGCTGGTCCAATTCACTTTCTGGTCAATGGTAACCTCTCAGGATGTAATGCCACTGAATGTCAAGATGGTTGTGTCAGTCTTGTGCTGCCCCAGTATCATTACTCTCTTGTGGTGGGCACAAGTCTACATCTGCCTCTGCCTTTGACCCACTGGATCTTGTAAAATTAGTTCCCCCAATTTGATATGATAGAGCAGTGGTTAAATTACTGGACCAGTAACCCAGAAGCATTGACAAATCATTTGGAGAGATCAAGTCAAAACATACCACGGCAGATGGAGAATTCACATTGAATAAAAAGCCAGCATCCAAATCGGTGATTATGAAATCACTGCCTAGTTAAATTTCACTCCTGTCTATAAGGAAGGAAATCATTCCCTCTCCGGCATGGGCTGAACGTGACTTCAAATCTACAGCAATGTTCTCTCTGAACTGAGCTGGCAGCATTATATCGTATTCAAGAATGTTGCTCACCACCATCTTCTCAAGAGCATATAGCAATGGGGAAAAAACATTGGCCATGACAGCAATGTCAGCATTCTGCGAATGAATAAAAAAACCTACCTTTATCAGAAAAATGCTGAGGGATTTGATTGCTGGAGTCTTGACAGCCAGTTGTGTTACACTGGGTAACCGGGTGTGGTTCCGGAGGACTGGAGGATAGCGAATGTGGTCCCATTGTTCAAGAAGGGGAAGAGAGACCTTCCAGGGAATTATAGGCCAGTGAGTCTTACTTCTGTTGTGGGCAAAGTATTGGAGAGAATTATTAGGGATAGGATTTATAATTATTTAGAGAGAAAGGAATTGATTGGGGATAGTCAGCATGGTTTTGTGAAGGGTAGGTCGTGCCTTACTAACCTCATTGAGTTTTTTGAAAAAGTGACTAAAGAGGTGGATGGGGGTAAGGCGGTTGATGTGGTATATATGGACTTTAGTAAGGCGTTTGATAAGGTGGCCCATGGAAGACTTCTGCAGAAAATGCAGATGTATGGGATAGAGGGTGATTTAGCTAATTGGGTTAGGAATTGGCTAGCAGATAGAAGACAGAGGGTGGTGGTTGATGGGAGATATTCATCGTGGAGTTCGGTGACAAGTGGTGTACCTCAGGGGTCTGTTTTGGGGCCCCTGCTGTTTGTAATTTTTATAAATGATCTGGATGAGGGTATTGAAGGATGGATTAGTAAATTTGCAGATGACACTAAAGTCGGTGGAGTGGTAGATAGTGAAGAGGGGTGTTATAGTTTGCAGAGGGACTTGGACAAGTTGCAGAGCTGGGCCGAGAGGTGGCAAATGGAGTTTAATGTGGAAAAGTGTGAGGTAATGCACTATGGCAGGAATAATAAATGTGTAGAGTATAGGGCTAATGGTAGGATTCTTAGTAGTCTTGATGAACAGAGGGATCTTGGTGTGTATGTGCATAGATCCCTGAAAGTAGGCAGTCAAGTCGAGAAGGTTGTTAAGAAGGCATATGGAGTCTTCGCTTTTATTGGTAGGGGGATTGAATTTCGGAGCCGCAACGTCATGTTGCAACTGTACAAAACTCTAGTGCGGCCGCACTTGGAGTATTGTGTGCAGTTCTGGTCCCCACATTATAAGAAAGATGTGGAGGCATTGGAGAGGGTACAGAGGAGGTTTACCAGGATGTTGCCTGGTATGGAGGGCAGGTCTTATGAAGAGAGGCTGAGGGATTTGAGGTTGTTTTCGTTAGAAAGGAGGCGGCTAAGAGGGGACCTTATCGAAACATATAAGATGATTAGAGGTTTAGATAGGGTGGACAGTGATAGCCTTTTTCCTAGGATGGAGAAAGCTAGCACGAGGGGACACAGCTTTAAATTAAGGGGTGATAGTTATAGGACGGATATCAGAGGTAGGTTCTTTACCCAAAGGGTGGTTCGGGAGTGGAATGCCCTGCCTGCAGCAGTTGTAGATGCGCCAAGTTTGGTGGCGTTTAAGAGGTTAGTTGATAAGTATATGGAAGAGAAGGGAATGGTTTAGTTTGGAGGGGCATTGCTTTTTATATTGGTCGGCGCAACATCGAAGGCCGAAGGGCCTGTTCTGTGCTGTAATGTTCTATGTTCTATGTTCTACTGGCTGTTGATCATCTTGCCATGCCTTCTTTCATGGAATGGCACTCCAAGCATGACTCCCTTCTCAATTAGGTGGCAGCAGGTAATGACTTATTGCACTATTGAATTCATTGTTCCAGTTTCTTTTGGGAGTTGAGGCCTCAATGTGTGCTAATTCTCTGCTGGAGAGCGATATTACACCTCTGGTTGTGCATGAGGATCTTGGTGCACCTATGTAGGGGTACAGAGGCTGCTGGTGTCACCAGATCCTGATTCTCAAACAACCTCGAAAGCCAGCTGGTCACAGCACAATTGCCCTCTTCTGCTCCCCTCAAAATGTTGAGATGCCGGTGGCCAAGGGGCCACCAATGGGAAGAAGAGGCCACAGAGCAATTTAGCGTGGGCTCCAGAAACCAGAATCAGCGGACAAAAGAAAGAAAGCCTTGTAGAAGCGAATTGGCCTTAAAATAGGAATTTAATCTTTTTACTTTGATCAGGCAGACGCAGCACAGATTCGTGAAGAGGAAGTCGTGTTTAACAAATTTATTGGATTTCTATGAGGGTGTGACTAGTGCAAGCGACAGAGGGGAACCGGTGGATGTGGTGATTTTAGATTTCCAGAAGGCATTTGATCAGGTGCCTCACAAAAGGTTGCTGCAAACGGTTAGGGTGCAGGGAGTTGGGGGTAAAGTGTTAGCGTGGATTCAGGATTGGTTGTCTAACAGAAAGCAGAGAATTGGAATCAATGGGTGCTATTCTGGTTGGCAGCTGGTGACTAGTGGAGTGCCACAGGGATCGATGCTGGGGCCTCAACTGTTTACCATTTACATAGACGATCTGGAAGAGGGGGCTGAGTGTAGAGTAACAAAATTTGTTGACACGAAGATGAGTGGAAAAGCAAATTGCATGGAATGTGTGGAAAGTCTGCAGAGAGATCTGGATAGGCTGAGTGAGTGGGCGAGGACCTGGCAGATGGAGTATAACGTTAGCAAATGTGAGGTTATCCACTTTGGTAGAAATAATAGTAGGAGGGATTATTATTTAAAGGGCGAAAAGCTGCAGCATGCTACAGTGCAGAGGGACCTGGGGGTCCTTATGCATGAATCGCAAAAACCCAGTCTGCAGGTGCAGCAGGTGATCAAGAAGGCGAATGGAATATTGGCCTTTATCACGAGGGGGATAGAATGTAAAAACAGGGAGGTCTTGCTGCCACTGTATAGGGCACTAGTGAGGCTGCAACTGGAGTACTGTGTGCAGTTTTGATCAGCGCATTTGCGAAAGGATATATTGACCTTGGAGAGAGTACAGAGAAGGTTCACTAGGCTGATACAGGAGATAAGGGGGTTAGCTTATGAGAAGAAATTGAATAGACTGGGTCTGTACTCGTTAGAGTTTAAAAGGCTGAGGTGGGAATTTTATAGAGACTTACAAAATAATGAAGGGGCTAGATAGGGTAGAGGTAGAGAGATTCTTCCCACTTAGAAAGGATAGCAGAATGAGAAGGCACAGCCTCAAAATAAGGGGAGGAGGGCAATTTAGATCAGAGTTGAGGAGGAACTTGTTCACTCAAAGGGTGGTGAGTCTTTGGAATTCTCTGCCCACTGAAGTGGTGGAGGCTACCTCGCTGAATATATTCAAGTTATGGGTAGATAGATTTCTGATAGACAAGGAAATTAAGGGTTATGGGGAGAAAGCAGGAAAGTGGAACTGATGCACTTCAGATCAGCCATGATCTTGTTGAATGGCGGGGCAGGCCCCAAGGGCTAGATGGCCTACTCCTGCTCCTATTTCTTGGGTCGCTGTCTGGTGTGGAGTTTGCACGTTCTCCCCATGTGTGCGTAGGTTTCCTCCGGGAAATCAGGTTTCCTCCCACAGTCCAAAAGACAAACTGGTTAGGTGCAATAGTCATGCTAAATTCTCCCTCACTGTGCCTGAACAGGTACCCGAGTATGGCGACTAGGGGATTTTCATGATAACTTCATTACAGTGTTAATGTAAGTCTACTTGTGACACTAATAAATAAACTTTAAACTTTCCTGTCCTCTCTGGTAACCTCGCATTTGTTTTCTCTTCATCTGCATAACTTCCAATTCTCTTTTGAAAATTTCACTTGAATCTGATTTCACTATAATTTCATGCAGTATTCTAGAATATTATGACTCATGTAAAGATTTTTTTCCTCAAGTGCCTTTGATACTTTAGACAAGCAACTTAAATCTGTATTCTCTGATCTTAGAGCATTTTGCAATGGGAACTCTTTGCTCAGTGAGGGCAAGATCTAATTATTGACTATTGCCATTTGTTATTCAGATGCAACAAGTTATTGTGTCCTAAACTTACCCTTTGCACACTATGATGCCTCATTCTGCGGTTATCACTGACATTGAAGTATTGTTTCAATATACTGGTTCACACCCTTATACATTTCTACAAGATTCCTCCTCACTTAGTGCCTTTCAAGAACAAGGCCTCCCAAACTTGCTCTTGTTGCTCATGCTGTGTGTAAGATGATTGTGCAGTTCCCTAAATTTAAATCGCAGAATGCAGAAGTAGTTAGAATCAGAAAGATTGGGGAAAAATAGACATATTATGGGAAAATACTGAATAATCTCAGAAATGATAAAAAGGGGACATCAGAGATAGCACCAGAAATAGTACCGGAAATATTATCAAAATAGCATCAAAATAACCAGAAATACCTTTTTGAAGAAAGTTTTGCACAAGAGGCTACTATAGAATTCCTGTAGTGCAGAAGAAGGCCATTTGACCCATTGAGTCTGCACTGAAAGAGCATCTTACCCAGGCTCCCCTCATCCCATAATCCTGTGCATTTACAATGGCTAGCCCATCTAACCAACACATCTTTTGACAATGAGGGACAATTTCTTTTAGCTTGGCCAATCCATCTAACTTGCGCATCCTTAGACCCTGGGGAGGAAATCAGAGTACTCGGAGGAAACCCACGGGGAGAATGTGCAAACTCTACACAGACAGTGACCCAAGGCTGGAATCAAACCTGGTCCTGTGATGCAGCAGTGCTAACTGTCGTGCTGCTGTGCATAATGCTGACGGATGTGGAGATCAAGCATCATGCACATTGCCCAATATGAATCAAGACGAAAAGGAGTCCCTTTCCTCAAAACTGTAAGTAATATTAATTTCACAAGAATTCAGTTTTAACATAGAGTTACTGAGCTGATCTGTGGTAGAGATTTGGTCTGATGGAAATTATGATTCATTTCATTCAAAGGGAAAAAAATAAAAAGAACTGTATAGCAGTTCTATTAAGAAGAAACTAGGGGTTGGTTGTAGAAAGACCAGATTGCAGTCTATGAGAATCAGGATCAAGTTTAACCTCTGCAGAAACATTTTGCCAAGCTTTGCTCTTTGGGTTTCAAAGAAAGGTTTGCTATCAGGTGACACATAACTTCATTGCAGTGTTAATATAAGCCTTACTTGTGACTAATAAATAATAAATAAAACTTAACTTTAATTGGAATCTATGTCAGCAACCTTGCTTGAATGTTGCAATAGACAGATACAGACTTGTCATGTTGCATTGGGATTTGAATATTAGAAAGTAAATAGATGGTATCATAATTCTAACGTACATTTAGCTAGTGGTGACTGTGCTTCCACCAAATATGAGTCTGATCCTTCTACATTCCCTCAATGTAATGGATCACTGCATTTCTACATCTTTGCCCAGAAAATTTAAGACTGAACTTTCATTCATGGTAATTCGTTACCAATTCTTCAGAATGTTAATATGAGAAAAGTGCCAGAAATGTAGGGCTGAATATTTACCCGCTCCCAGGAGGCCATCTGGAAGACGGCTCAGCCAGTAAAAATCAAGGGATCCCAAGGAGGTCTGACAGCCAATTCACACCTGAGAAAGCCCTTCGGAGCCACTGTAGGATACCACTGGCATTCTGCCAATGACAGGACAATTTCATGCCACTTGGGGAGGCTGTCAGTTCACGGTGGCACAGTGGTTTGTACTGCTGCCTCACAGAGCCAGGGACCCAGGTTCAATTCCTGACTTGAGTCACTGTCTGTGCAGATCCGCAAGTTCTCCCCATGAATGCATGGGTTTCCTCCGGGTGCTCCAGTTACTGAAAGACGTGCTGGTTAGATGCATTGGCCATGCTAAATTCTCTCTTAGGATAGCCGAACACGTGCTGGTTTTTCACACTAACTTCATTGCAGTGTTAATGGAAGCCTATTTGTGACACTAATCGAATAAACTTTAAATTAAAACTTTACTAGTGCCAGTTTGGAGGAAGGTCTTTTGGATCAAAGAAAGGGTTGGAGAAGAAAGCAGAATCAGTGGCCCCAATGCCCTCTTGACTTGGGGTTTCCCCTCCGCTCTTTGAATTTTTACATTTCATTTTGTGATCCCAAGTGCCCTGCATTCCTTGGCAGCAGCTGGCACCTCTACTGGTGCTTGGCTTCAGAGGTACCAGCCGTGTGGTTGGCTTCGCAGTATCAGCATGCTCTCCTTAATCGGATGGCTGACTAACATTCAGTCAATTAGGAACTTGCTTGTTCCAGAACTGCTCCATGGGTCCTACCTGCCAGCAAGGTTGGATTTGGGATCAGCTTTTGACTCCAATATCGGGATTCCCAAAATTCAGACCAATCTTATGGGAACTGTGATACCTTTGCCTTCCAGATCCTGGTAAATCTCTACCTCACCCTGGCCTGACTTTTGCCTTGATGACATGCGTATCTAACTGGCCACATGCTGAAGCATCACATGTTTCAGTTGCTTTAAATCACTGTCGCCTTTTTGGTCTTTAACCTTAAATCTAACTCCTACATTTATGGAAATCACCAAGATTTCTGATGGTCACTCACTCTCACGCTATTTGTCTGGATTAGATAAAACCAGCTATTTGGAAGACTGGTGGGAGTGGTTGCCTTGCCCTCTGGCTTTAAGAGGGCAAGGCAACCACTTCCTTGATCATTGCCACTGGCTGGGCGATATACATGTGTTGGGAACTAGCCATTGAATACTACAGTAAATACTAGCTGGCATTTAACTAAACTGAGTATAACAGCAGCAACTGACTCTATGGCACATTCCTGAAAAAGGCAGTTTTTCATTTCCACAGCCTTCTTTTGACCAGCGAGTTTTGCAGGTTCAATTTACTAGTGCATGTATTAATGTCACATCCCTTCAGGAACTCTGGATTCCTCCTGTTTTAGACCCTGTTTTCTCCTAGCCCTGCCCCCTTCACCTTTCCTCATCCTACCACTGATAGCGACACTTAGAGCTCTCAAGGATCCAAACTTTGAAAGATTCGCACTAAACTGCTTTGAATTTTCCAGAACACCCACTTTTCCTTTCTAGTTTCCTTAAAGTCCACATCTTTGACCAAGCTTTTGGTCACCTCAATCCTAATGGACTCTATGTGGATGAAAATGCCATAAACTATGTGTTCTGATGGAAGGACCCATGGCTGAGACATTGGCCAGTTTTTCTCTTTCAGCTACTGATGTTCACCAAAGGGACTGCAGTGGTTCAAGAAGGCAGCATGCCACCACCTTCTCATGAGCAATCAGGGATGGGCTTATTATCTAGTCAGCAACACCCACAACCCATAGATGAATAAAAAAAATTGACTGTTTATTTTCACATCTGATCCAAACTCATTCAGCTCCTGAAAGTTCTTTGCAAATAAACTGAACTGAAACAACCCTCATTTTACTTATTTGCCTCAGTATGCTAGCACAGTGGTTGGCTCTGCTGCTTCACAGCGCCTGGGTTTGATTCCCAGTTTGGGGTCACTGTGTGGAGTTTGCACATTTCCCGTGCCTGCGCAGGTTTCCTCTAGGTGCTCCGATTTCCTCCCACAGTCTTAAAATTCGCTGGTTAGGTGCATTGATCTGAACAAGTGACGGACTGTGGAGATTAGGGGAATTTCACACTAACTTCATTGCAGAGTTAATGTAAGCCTTACTTGTGATCAATAAATAAATTTTACTTTACTTTTACTTTACATGATGTATTTAATGGCTTTATGGTTTTTGATACTGTGTGGAATATGGACCTTAACAGCCAGCAGCAGTTAAATGTTATGCAATGTTCAAATGATGCAAGGATCGCGAAGAGATATGCATTCTGCAAACTGCTAATTAGATAAACTGATGCCAAAAGGAAGTGTTCATTTTAAAGTGACTGAACTTGAAAATAAGGAATTTAAAGCATCTTTTAGAATATGTTGCTTACTCTATATTCCAATTCTGACTGTGGAAAATTTTTTATTCTCTGTATGCAAAATTCTGCCTATTTGTTTTGAAAGGGTGCTGTTTGTGGGTAAACTGGCAACAACACATGTTTTTGCATGTTTAGAAATGATTGCTGTTTAAAATTTCCAGCTTTGCTGAGAGTGCTGAATGAGCACATACAGCAATGTGTTGCTCACTGAGTAATTAACAATAAATTAGACGATAAAGAAATAACACAGTCTGAACTTGATCATTCTCGTGTCTGTCAGAAACCAGGACAAAGCTTAAACATCCGAGCTAACAGCTTACTTATTCTTGATTAATGAGGGGATCAAGGGTAATGGGGAAAAGGCAGGAGAATGGGAATTAAAAAAATATCAGCCATGATCGAATGGCGGAGCAGACTCGATGGGCCGAGTGGCTTAATTCCGCTCCTATGTCTTATGGTCTTATTTTTGCTTGGGTTAAGAGAAATAAAGGAGGGCAGGGATGTTTCTTTGCTGGCTGTCTCCAAGTTCAGTTCCCCTCTCCTGAAGTATGGGTCACTTTCACGAAAACTAACAACAGCCATTCAGAATCCCCTCTCAACAGCTGCCTCTGTGAGGAAGTTTGGACAGCCAGTGCACAAGTCCAGACAGTCTGTGCACCCCGTGCTCAGGGAGGCTGACATGCTGTTCAATGTTCTTCTGGTCCTTACAATGTACAGGTATGTCTTCTAGAGGATCAGTAAATAATGTTCAGCTATTTCAATCTCCATTTCAGGCATTACCGAAGCTATCAAGTTAGCAATTGCCACTATTCAGTAGCACGTTACATTATTCAGATTACAAAATCTGTCATTGCCTAACACTGTTCTATGTTCCACAGATGACTGCAGAGAGTTGTTATGTGTATGGAAGAGTGACAGGAGAATTCTTTGTGACAGGAACATTTCAGTTTAAGCTTCTATTTCAAAAGTCACTTTCTTTAATGAATCTTGTTAAGCAGGGTGTGTGGGACTAGCTAAATTGTTCTTGCAGAGAGTGTCATAGGGTCAACATGTCTGTGTATGTGACAGTACCATTGTGCATAGGGATTTCTTTACATGTGTGCGTGTTTGCCACAGTTCAAACTGTTGTGTTACTGACAATCGTTGTGTATGTATGTTTGCCACAGTTTGAACTAGTGTGCTGCTACTGAAACCCATTGTGTGTCTGTGTGTCAGTGTTTGTCACAGTTTGAACTGGTGCACTATTACTGATAATCATTGTACGTGTGGATGTGTGTGTCTGTTTTATGTATCACAGTTTAAATTAGTATAATGTTACTAATGTGTGTGTGTGTGTGTATGTGTGTGTGTGTGTGTGTGAGGCGAGGGGAGGTGGGGAGCACGCGACAGTTTAGACTGGTGTTTGTTACTGACATTGTGTGCTGGTGTGTTACTCTGGAAGGCATATACTTCAAAATCAAGATGTTTGAGGTTAACCTACAAAAATGGTTCATTGGAGTACATACTAACTACCTAAACCCACATGATTTCAGGTTGATCATTCTGTATCAGACACAACTTTTTTGCACCTAACAAAACACTTGATTCAGGTCATAATGAAGGGGGAAGTCACACAAAGGTTAAAGTGATGCTCTTCTTTCTTTCCATGTACTTGACCTTTGGTCATTATTTGGAAACAAATTCAAAAGACTGGAAAAATGGATTGCATTTCACACACCACCTCAGAAAGATCATGATCTATGTAAGTTTAATAAGCAGATTCCTTGCAGATAAAGCGTGAACTGTCAGTTAAAAACAGACTGAATTTATCTTGCCTGACCTCAGAATGTTCAGAGAGCTTTACACCTAATGAAATACTTTCTGAAGTGAAACCACAGTTATTTTGTAGGAACATAACAGCCGATTTGCACACTGCACAGCTCAACAAACATTTAAATGACAAACTGTTTTTTATAGTTGGAGCGTAAATATTGGTGAGAATATTGGGCTTTACTCGGTCACAGCCTATCACCCACTCTTCATTTCTGTCAACAGACAGAAATATTAAAGGATCACTAACTTGGGCAACACTGCCACTACTAAATATTAAAAATAAAGTTATGAAGAGTATATTTTATTGAAATTGGTGTGGGGGGGAAAAATTGTCAGGATTATTAAGTCTGGAAATTCTAAACCATTAGCAAAGAGAAGAACATACATAACCCACGACTACCCGAGGTTCTGAGCTGACAGATAAAATATATCAAAAGCACAGGATAAAAGTTATTACCAGAGCTTCCACTATGCAAACAGTCAACTCACAATTCCTAGATTATTGTAGTAGATTGTTATCCCTTTTCAAATAATGGGGCAACGTTTCCATGAAAATAGCAGGGAGGACTGAATTACGCGTTGGCCGTTCAATTCAAAATCAACCTAAAAAACTTTCTCTGTCTATGTGAGCCGAAATCAGGCAGAACCAATCCAAAAGTGAGTGGACATCAACCGACAGCACACAACTGCTAATCAACAAGTTTGTTTGAGCCCCAAGGATGGTTGGTGCTAGAGAGGAAATGCCACATTAAAGCAGAATGGAGTAAGACCGCAATATTGCCTGGCCAGAGTAAAGGGAGATCTGTTGAGCTGTGGCTAATATTGACTGACTGATTGGGATGAGATGGACTTCATTTCCCATCACTCTTGCTAAATACAATTTCAAAAATACACGTGAAAGGACAGAATCTTCAACCTTACTTCCCACCTCTTGGAAAGAGCTTTCAAAGTAGTCTCACTGTCTCACTCTCCCCCATTGCTCTGTAATTTCTTTCACCATCAGAATTTATCCAATTTCCTATTGAATATTACTGCTGAACCTTGTTCCATCTCCATTTCAGACAGTGTATTCCAGATTAGAACATATCCACATAGAAAAAAAAATCTCTTCTTGCCTGTAGTTCTTTTGTCAATTATCTGAAGCCTGTTGTCTGTCATTACTGACTATCCTGCTAATAGAAACACCTTCTCCCAACCTAATCAGTCAAAATCCTTCATAATTTTGAACAAGTCCGTTCAATCTTCCCTTAACCTTCTTTACTCTGACATGAACAATAAGGGTTCTTTCTCCTCATTCTTGACCCTTTTTTTGTTTAGTGTTTTCTTTGCTTGTGGCAACACAAACTTCCCCATCATTCCCCACAGGGTCATCTGTCACTGGTCTTTAGTTTTGCTTCTACTGAGCACTGCCCCTTGTTCTCCTATGAACACATTCTGTTACCTTACCTTTAAGTCTCTATCAGTACCCTTTTTAGTCTTTAATAGTGTCATTAACACTCCCTTTGTCTTGTGTTCATGACACTTTTGTCATCCTCCTCCTAGCTCTGACCTATCCCTGGCCTTCTTTTCTGCTTCACCTCCTCTACCCACCTTACCAACAATATCATTCATTATATTTCTGTCCCTTTTCAGTTCTGCAGAAGAGTCATTCGGACTCGAAACATGAATTCTGTTTCTCTCTCCACAGATGCTGCCAGACCATAGAATCAGAGAACCTATATAACCCCTAACATGCAGAAGAAATCCATTTAGCCCATGTGTCTGCGGCGACTCTTCAATAGAGCATCTTGCCAAAGGCCCACTACACCCACCCTCTTCCTCCCATCTATTTCCGTAACCCTGCACACTTACCGTGACTAGAATACTGAACTTATACAAGGGGGCAAATCAGCATGACCAGCTCACTTAACCTGCACATCCTTGGACTGTGGACAGAAATCAGATAGAAGAAACCCACGCAGACACAGGGTGAATGTGCAAACCCTGCAGTCTCTCAGGGCTGAAATTGAACTGGGACCCTGGCAACGTGAGCCAGTAGTGCTACCCATTTGCCATCATGAATGCCCCTAAACCCTCTAAACATTTCCTGTTTTTACTTCAGTTTGTCCTGTTGTGCTCTTTGTGAGGGCAATGAAGTGTAAACAAATTCAGAATTTTCTCGGTAACTGGGTGCCGTTTGATAGATTTGACGGTTATTGTGACAACTGCGGAACTTTGAGGAAGTTATCTCATTTAATCTCATCACTATCCTTTACATGTCATACCACATACTGCGATTCATGGTTAATCTCAAATGTAGACAGGTTTCACCGAGTTAACCACCATTACACATGATCAATTCTCCATGGTTGCTAAGGAAGCGAGAAATGCTTTTTATTTTTTTTAGTTATCAAACATCTCAGCTTAACATTTTCAACTTTAGGAAACATCCACTGCAAGGAATAATTACAAAATGCTCCATATGGGTCAGTTACTGGTAAAAGTTAGCACAGCCGCAGAAATCCCCTATAAATATTAGCAAGCTGCGGAGATTCCCTGTAACTATTGACTATTGTAAGAATCCTGACAACACCAAATTAAAGCCCAACATGTTTATTTGGTAGCAAACGCTACTAGCTTTCGGCTTGGTGCTGTGAGATTTCTTACTGTGTTTACCCCAGTCCAATGCCAGCATCTCCATATCATGACTACTGACTACTGCCAGGGAACCCTGCCAAACTCTTTGAGACACCATGCAAATATTGGAAACTCCCTGAAAACATTGGCATACTCTCAGAGGCTTCCATGCAAATATCGCAGGTGTGGCATTGAGATCAGTAGCACATCTTGATGTTCTGAATATCCTCATGGGGACTGTACCACTCCTGGCATGGTCCACATGTCATGCTGTCCTTCAAAAGGCACTCTTGTGGACATGTCTCCAAATTCTGTGGCAATGGAATCGGTGAGATCATGAGGTCACATGGCCCTACTTGCTATGGAACGGCCATTTTCCGCATTGGAACAGCACAGATCCTTTCAATAAATCTGTGCATCTCTCACAGAAAACAAACATTCAGTCTCAGGATGTGCCCTTTCCCAATATTAATTAAAGGGCCAGTCAGTAAGTTGCTCGTGAGGTGTTTATAACTTAGACTTAAGCTGAGCTTGTGGAATTGTTGGGTTGTACTGATCCTTGAAAGTCAGAGGTGGATTGAGGAATGCCAGACCCCCATATTGGGACTGCTTCTTGCTCTTTGCCTGATTTTGGGAGGTTGATGAATGTTGTCGTGGCCGACAGCTGTGACAGATTTGATTTTTTTGTACAACATTTTCCAACTCCACCACAGCAAAGGACTCAGGGCAGTGATCTGAAATTGAAATGACTTTGAAAGGCTCTCTGTACAGTCTTTATTTCTTTTTTCACTTCCTTCTACAGAGTGCCCTTCCAAACAGGAGGCAGTGAGTCATTAATTTGTTGATATTTACAGATGGTAGACTTGGTTGCTGGTCTGCTCCAACGTGGTGTAGGAGCCTCCAGCATATTTGATAGGAATGGGTGAAATGCATGATTCCATTGGTCTCTTCACGGGCAGAGTCCAAGGACTCCACCAAGTGATCAGCTACATCTGGGTCACTAGCTTCTTCTAATGTTGAAAGGAAAACACACATTCTTCTTCGGGACAGCGTGTGTACACTGAATGATATTCCCATGGGATGGATTTGGTGACCACCTTGCAGATGACTTTGCAGGACAGCAGTACGCCTGCTTTATGGGGATATGGTGGGGTGATATCAGACCAGATGCTCTATACAGACCCTCGATGGAAGGATCTCCCCCCACTATCTTGGGGACCTGGAGTAGAGGGTGCTGCACGCAGCAATCCCATACAACCACAATCTATGCCGGTTCATGGGCTACCAAGTGTGCTCTTTTTGTAACCATGTGGAGTCCATGGACCATGTTTCATTTTATAGGCTGCACTCCCTTTTTAGTTTCCTCAAATATCTTTTGTTGATGTTTTGTTTGCACTTCAGTCTCACTTTCCAGACCTATTGGCATCCAGAGTGGAGGGAAAGGAGGAGGACATTCTTGTGAAGCTGCTCCCAGATCTGACAAACTATGCTATCTAGTGGTCCAGGCAGCAGGCAACCAAAGGGGTCGTCCAACCCGACTGTCTGCCCCTCTACCGCTACTATATTTACAGCTGGGTGTCCCTGGAAAGGAGCATGTGGTGTTTGAGGGTATTGTTAATGCCTTCCATGCCTGCTGGGCACCACAGGGACATAGGGTGCATTATTGACCCTTTAATCACATTTTAATTTGATGTTTTTGTCTTTTGTTTCAGGCGGTTCCCCTCCTTTTGGGAGCTGCCCTTTTTGAATTGCCCCTAAGTTAATTTGATTTTGTTCATTTGGTTAGCACCAAAAGATGTCCCTGATTAAGGATTGAATTGAAGGGCCTAGGGGCATTTGTCAAATCAGGGGGCATTTGTCTTGTACTTAGCAGGGAATGTTGATTCCTCTGACAGCCCCAGGGATAGACTGCTAATTGCTAGCACTCTGTACTGTGTTAAAGTTTGTAAATAAAGGGATTTTGGTGAAGGGACTTCTGTCTCTGGTGACTTATCAGACTGGGCAAAGAAATGGCAAATAGAATATAATTTGTAAAAATGTGACATTATTCATTTTAGACGATGAATGAAAAAGGAAGCATATTATCTAATTGGTGAGAGATTGCAGAGCACCAAGATGCAGAAGGACCTGGCTGTCCTAATGCATGAATCACAAAAGGGTCAGTATGCAGGTGCAACAAACCTAATAAGATTTTTTTTTTGGAAGAGTAAACAAGTTATAATTCAGTTATAGAGGGCGATGGTGAAACCACTTTGTACAGAATTGGTCTCCTTATTTAAGGAAAGAAATAAAAGTATTGGATGCAGTTCAGAGAAAGTTTACTCAATTAATACTTGGAGTGGGTGGGTTGACTTATAAGGAACAGCTGCAGAAGCTAGGCTTGCATCTGCTGGAGCTCAGAAGAGTAAGAAATGACTTGATTGAAACACGTAAGATCCTGAGGAGACTTGACAGGTTGGATATGAAGAAAATGTTTCCCCTTGTGGGATAATCTAGAACTATATCCAATGTTTAAATATAGTGGTCACTCATTTAAGATAGAATTTTTTTTTCTCTCAACGATTGAAAGACTTTGGAATCCTCTTCCTCAGAAAGGCAGTTGAGGCAGAGTCCTTGGCTATCTTGAAGGTAGAAGTAGGTAGATCCTTGATAAGCAAGGTGGTAAAGATTATTACCACCTTGGTAATAATGTTACCAATGTTTCCTTCCCAATATGGGAAGGAAAGTGAAATTGAGAGTTAAAATGAGATGAACCATGATCTTGTTGAAATGCGGAGCAGTCTCTACGGGGTGTGGCCTACTCATGCTCCTAATCTGTATGTTCATATGTAGTACTCCCCTCAGAGTTATTGTCTTTCTCCATGCATGTACCTCTGACACTAGTCACTATTGCAGCACCTGAGAATCTTTAAGCTCTCTCTTTGTTCCATTTTCTTTCAATTTGTCTGTTTCAGTTTTAGTGATGTGCAGCTTGCAATTTACCGGTGTAATATCTCTTTAAGGTAGACAGACTGCCTTTAAGAGCAGAAGGTTAGCCTTCTGCCAGCCTTGTGCTAGCCTTGCATGATACAAGTCATGCATGACTATATGCCACAATCATGTAAATGAGGCAGCAGCATGAAATTTATAATCTGCCTGCCAGCACCAGCATTGGCATGGGAAGATCATGAAAGACGGCACGTGTGCCAAATTATGGCACAACAGTTTTTAGCCCTGCCACTTTCCATGGAGCCCCAGACACATAACAGTACAATCTCACAGAGCCTCACGTACCCACTGCGAACATTGGCTCTCTGTCAGAGATCCACATCCTCCCCTTTGTAAATATTAGCCCGCTTTCTGCTTTCTCCAAGACTAGCGACAAAGAGTTAGTCCTTGCTCTAACTTTTGAAAGTCACCCTCAAGCATTTGGCCAAAAAAACCTGCTTTCTGTTGAGGTTACAAATACCACACTAGTAACACAACAACATTTTTATTTTGTGCAATGCTTTTAATATGGCAAAATATTCCAGATGCTTTAAATGAGTGCTTTTAAACATAACAGCCATTTTACTTTTAGTAGGGCATGTCACAGTTAGAAGGAGAGGTAAAGAAGCAGAGTGACTTAGAGAGTGAATATCAAAGCAGCAGAAGAAGCTGTCAGTTTCTCCAGAATCTGATTTTCTTATCCACAATATGCACAAGTGTCCAGATAGCACTGCATATCATAAACTAAAGAATCATGTGCGTAATATACGAAGTGGTTGCTATACCAAGTCGCTGCTGATCGCAGGCATATGACGCAGAAGGCTGGTTGATGTAACCACAGCAGAGAATTCAGGCTTACGCATTGTGCAGATATTAACTGCAGGTAAAGCTGCATCCTCTGCAGCTCATTGGCCCAACTGAACATCAAAAGACATACAAACATCTTGAAACTTGCTCATTCATGCATTTTCTTTGTGGTGTGCCAAAAAGATGAAGCCATGGCTTACGTATGAAGTCTAAACAAATTGTTATTGTGCAACTCATGGCTGGAAAGCTGTTTGTTAACCAGTCTTCCTTCTCATTCATTTATGCTTATATGCGTTACTGACAAGGCCAACATTTGCTGCCCATCCCTAATTTCTCCCGAGACTATAGTTTTGATGTGGAGATGCCAGCATTGGACTGGAGTAAACACAGTAAGAAGTCTCACAACACCACCTTAAAGTCCAACAGGTTTATTTGGTAGCAAACACCGCGAGCTTTCGGGGTTCTGCCCCTTTGTCAGGTGAGTTGGAGGGTGGGTGTCCCAGGATCATCCAGTCCCACTGAAAGTCAATGGATCTCTGGCTGGGCCATTCCACCTCCCCCCCCCCCCCCCTCACCTGATGAAGGGGAAGAGCCCTGAAAGTTAGTGGTGTTTGTTACCAAATAAACCTGTTGGACTTTAACTTGGTGTTGTGAGACTTCTTACAGGATAGTTTTGAGCCAGCTTCTTGTGTAGATACACCCACAGTGCTGTGAGGGAGGTCATCCTCGGATTTTGACCCACTGGCAGCGTAGGAATGGTGATATAGTTTAAAGTCAGGATGATGTTTGACTTGGAGGGGACTCCTACACTCCTTGTTGAACCAATGATGATAATGGGAAAGTGAGGAATATGTCAGGCTGTGAGGTTACAAACTGTATGTATGGAATACAATTCTGTTGCAGTTGATGGTCCACGGATGCTGTTTTTGAGCATGCTAAATCTATTCTGAATCTATTCTGTTTTGCAAGGTGGTAGCTGTTGCACACATAATGGAAAGCATCCTCGGTGTGAATATTAGACTTCATTTCCAGAAGGATGGTGCAATAATCAGTCTTGTCAATACTGTCATGGACAGCTGCATGGGTGACAGGTACACGGGTGAGGACAAGGCCAAGTAAACTAATGATATTTGCTCAGGATTCAGCCAGCTTGGTCAATGAGATGTGTGGGTTAGGTTGATTGGCCATGGTAAGATGTGTCACTGCACCAGATTAAAATCCAACAGGTTTACTAGGTATCACAAGCTTTCAGAGCACTGCCCCTTCATCAGATGAGTGCTACCACCAACGACTCACTTTATGGAGAAGCAGTGCTCCAAAAGCTCGTGATACCAAATAAGCCTGTTGGACTTTAACCTTGTGCCATAAGACTTCTTATTGTACCCACCCCAGTCCAACATCATTGGCCATGGTCAGAGTGGGGTTATGGGGAAAGGATGGGATTGTTGTCGGTGCAGATTCAATGGGTAAAATGGTCTCCTTCTGCACTGTAGGAATTCTGTGATAATACTGGTACCACTGAGCCATTCTTGGAACTGGGCACAGAAGTTTCCCACTTAAAGTACATTCTGTGTCCTTGCCATCTGCAGTGTGTCTTGCAAGTGGTGTGCAATATGGAACGGTACTAATCCATCAGCTCTGGGACGGTGGGAGGTGATGATCAGCTAGATGTTTAATTGCACGTGCTTGATCTGATTTCATGGGGTTTGGAATCAATTGGTAGGATTTTCTGGCCCTACCTGCTGCCAGGATTATCCAGTCTCACTGAAAGCCAGTAGATCTTTGGTTGCTCCCACCCTCGCACTAGAGCTCACCACAGCAGGGTAATGTTGTGAGCTCCTTGGGGCTTTCCCTTCTGACTATAAACTACCATACCACCACCTCTGAGGGGCTTGATCTGCCAATGGCACAGGACATGCCCAGGGTGGTCATGCTGATGGGTGGGATGTTGGCTGCAAGAGATAATTCTGTGAGTATGAGTGTGCCAGACTTTGAGACAGCTCCATCAATTACTTCACAAGCCCTCGGATGTTAGCAAGGAGGACCATGCCCTGTTGATTGGGTAGAGTGTGTCATTGTGATTTTCTGATTTCTAGTTCGATGTTGGGTAGCCTGTCTGGTTTTATTCCTTTTTAACTTTTCTGTACAGGCTGGATATAACTCAAGAGGCTTACTAGGCCATTTCTGAAGGGTGGTGGTGGTGTGGTGGGGTGGAGGGGGTGGGGTGCGGGGCGGTGGGGGGGGGGGTGGAGTGGTGGGGGGGGAGGGGGTGCAGTGTGGGAGGGTAAAGTGTCAACTGTGGATCTGGAGCCACAAGTAGGCCAGACCAGTCAGGGTGACAGATTTCCTTGCCATTAATGAACAAAATAAATTTTTAATGATCATCATCATTATGAGACAGATTTCTTACTCCAAATTTACATAATTTAACCCAAATTCCCCTGCTGCCATGGTGAGATTTGAGTGGCCAGGCCTCTGGAGTACCAGTTTGGTAGCACTAAACTGAATTGAGAGCTGATATTTTTCAGGCTCAGATGAAGACAACCATGAAAACCCTTACAGTGCACACAGGGGTAAATGTATTAGGAGTTCATAGAATCTATACAATGCAGAAAGAGGCCATTCAGCCCTTTGTGTCTGCACTGACAAGAATCCCACCTAGGCCCTATCTCCATAACCTACATATTTACCCTCCTAATCCCCTTGACCCTAAGGGGCAATTTAGCATGGCCAATCCCCAAACTTGCATATCTTTGGAGTATGGGAGGAAACCCACACAGACATGGGGATACCATGCAGACTCCATACAGTCAGTCAGTCACCAAAGTTGGAATTGAACCCGAATCCCTAATGCTGTGAGGCAGCAGTGCTAACCACTATTCCATTGTGCTGCAACCAACATCTCGCACGCAATCATTGTCAGAGCTGTACAGACAAACACTTTCTCTGGTATTTATTGTTGTAAAATAATGTTAATCTTTCAGGAAATGATTCCAATGCAGGCTTTTCTGAAGAGAGCATTAGAATATTCACTTTCTCAAGATTGCAAACTCTTGATGCAAATTGGTGAAATGATTTTTTTTTGCATCAAGGCTGTATTCCTATGGTAGCCATTAGCATCAAACGAAACCTTGGTATGTGATGCTTTTTGGCATCACTTTTGTACCCGAGGTTCGTCTGACAGCAGAGCAACTGTGGTTAAGAAAAAGTGACAACTGAGATCACAATGAATCACTGTTGGTTGACAGTATTTTATTCTTCACCTTCACCCTGACTTCTAATTTCATTCTTGCATCTTCCCTTTCTTTTGTCTTCTCTTGTTTTCCGACCGTCACAGCTTCTTTTTTAGAATTATAGGAACCCTACAGTACAGAAAGAGGCTATTCTGCCCATTGAGTCCACACTGACCACGATCCCATCCAGACCTACTCCCATATCCCTATATGTCTACCCACTATCTCTTTAACTACATGTCTCAGAACATTAAGGGCAATTTATTTTAAGCATGGCCAATCCACCTATCCTGCACATCTTTGGACTGTGAGAGGAAACCAGAGTACCCGGAGGAAACCCATGCAGACAAGAGGAGAATGTGCAAAGTCCAAACAAACAGTGACCCGAGCCAGGGATAGAACCCAGGTCCCTGGAGCTGTGAAGCAGCAATGCTAACCTCTGTGCTACCGTGCTGCTCTAGTTCCGTAACCACCATTAGACTTTTAATTCCAGAGTTTTATTGAATTCAAATTTCACCATCTGCTGTAATGGGATTCAAACCCTGGTTCTCAGAGCATTACTCTGGGTCTCTGGATTGCTAGTCCAGTGATAATACCGCCATGCCATTGCCTCCCACTTCTCGGTAGCCTTGCTTCCAAGATGGTCCAGGTCATACCAAGAATTAAAGATTAATTCCCCAGGGGAAAGCTAAAAGCAGCCAGGAGAAATATCTTGGGGGCCGTTGAAAATGCATATGGCTTCTCTTTTTCTTTGAATGTTTTTGATTATTAATTCTAAAAGTATTAGACAGGAGAGAAATTTAACTATTTGGTTTATTGTTGAGGATCTTTTAATCCAACGGCAGTGTTCTGAATCTGAACAGATGGGATGGAGTTGAGTCAGAGTCGAATCATTTAAAACCAAGACAGCCTAGAACCTCCTTTTTCAATGGAGGTCGAATGAGGAGATGGCAAGCAATCCATTTGGAGGAGGAGGGTTGGATATTTAAATATTATAGTGATGTTAACATAGTTATTCGATTTTTGATGGGAACTATTTCCGAGGCCTCAGGAAAGCCCAACAGATGAAATGAGGTGGGAAGGTCTGGATAGCCTTTATAGCACTGCCTGTAGCTCCGAAGGAGCAGGGATGCGTCCTCCAGGCTCTTCTAGCTACTTACTTGGTTGTCCTAAGCACTATTTCAAGATGCATGCTCCCTACACTATCATTGGAACAATCATTTTTCCCTCTACCTGCCCTGGCTATTGTTGGACAAGCTCCCCCGTCTCTGGTATCTGAGTTGCATCACAATCAGAGCTCCTCACAGTCAGAAACTCTGCTCTCCCATGATCAGGGTGATCAGAGACCCTATGATGGGGCACCTCCACTCACGCTCTAATTGGAGACCTCCCCATGTTCACAACCGCCTCCATTGGACTCTGTGATTTGAACCGCTCCATTGGCACCTTTTGTCCACCCACACCTCCTCCTCTCCCCCCTCCCCCCCACAACATTCCTCCAAATCCTCTCTATCGAAACCTTCTCATGAGATGGTAATCTATCACCACTGCCCTCTGCACAATACCAGTTCCATATTCAGCTCAGTTATAGACTCAGGCTGTAGGCCTTCTACCCCACAGGTCTCCTGCCTGTCAATCAGCCTGGCTGTGGCTGGAAAAGTGACCAAAAATGGATGTAAATTTGGCAGGATATTTGGAAATGCCTTCTTCCAAGTCCGACATAAAATCTCACTCCAGGGCCTGTTCATTTTCTAATTGGTGAGAAGGTCTGGACAGGCTTTGCAGCATTGTGAACCTGAACACAAGAAGGTTATGTTCACTACATCTGGGGCAAAGTTAAAGCACATGACATTACATGTGAAAAGTTTCTGATCACTGAGTCATCAGCAGGAGGTGCCAAGTATGCATCATGCAGCTGGCACAAGAGGAAACTGCAGCAAAGCAGGTGCAGCACTCCCAAATTCCTTTTTCACATCTTCCAAGAATCAGTTCCAGAGGAATTGGTGATGTGAACATAACTGAGAGGATTGGCCCCGGTATTCACTGGGCCAAGGTTTCGGAGTGGCAGGGAAATTTGGATTTAACAGCACACTGTGAGGTAGATAATCACGATGAGGGACTCAAAGGGAGATTGTAGGGGTTTAGAGATGGTGGGATTCAGGCAGAGTGGGGAGATTGTGAGGGTGGCAGGATGTTTACAGATCAGCTGCACTTCACTGCAGCCTGTCCTCCACTTCAGCAGTGGTGTAAACGCACCCACCTAACAGATCCCCCTCATCCCACCTGCTTTTATTTGCCGAATGTCCTGAGCTTCATGAAACAAGACCAACATGGATTAATAAAAGAATCACTTAGAGTACAGGCCTTCGAAAAGCTCTAAGGATGGACCTGTCTCCAGACAGTGGGGTGGTCTTTTGCTTCTCATCCCACCTCCTTCAGTACTGAAAGATGGCAAGTTCAAAACAGGTTGTATTCCATACAACCGTAGAATCTTTACAGTGCAGAAAGAGAGCATCCAGCCCATCAAGATTACACTAACTCTCTGAAAGAGCATTCCACCCAGGCCCTCCCCTCCGCCCTATCCCTGTGCATTTCCCATGACTAATCCACCTAACATACACTTGTTTGGACAGTAAGGGACAATTTTTTAGCATGGCCAATTCACCTAACCTGCACATTTTTGGAGTGTGGGAGGGATCTGGAGCACTCGGAGGAAACCTAGGCAGTAATGGGGACAACATGCAGACTCCACACTGTCACCCAAGGCCAAAATCGAACAGAGATCGCTACCACTGTGAGGCAGCAGTGCTAACCACTGCACTCCTATTCCTGTTCCAGATTAACATTTTAATCCCCCACCTGACCCAAATCCATTGTGTGGAGGATGGGGATGAGGATGTAAAACGACCCCTGTTTCTATTTTGAACTTCAAAATGAACTGAAACTCCAGATGTCCAAAAGCAGGTTTCTGCAGCTTATCAGCTCAGAATGTACAAACGAACTTCCTGATTACACATTTGATATGACAAAGACCGCTCAAGTGGATTTTCAGAATTTATGTACAACTGTTCCAAGCAGTGCCACTGATGCCTTTATATTTTTTTCCGCAATCTTTCCATTAGATATTGTTTGTTCCAAAAATTTGTATTAATAATAGAGAACAAATCTGAAGAAGCCTGGTCTGGATTAACCAATCATTTTGCAAAGAGCGAACCATTCAATTGATTTTTTAAAATTCAACACATTTCCAATGTTGGAATGGAAGTGAACTGAGTTGGAGATTGAATTTCAATTATCTAGTAGATTTAAATTCCAATCAGCTATAGGTTCAGATTTTTATAAACTAGCAGACTTGGTCAGTAGGTTAAGCTGTTTTTTACTTTGCAGCACGATATTTGTTTCATTGCCGCTGTGCTTGTTGTAGCATGGTGGATAGCACTGCTGACTCACAGTACCAGGAACCTGCATTTGATTCCAGTTGGGTCACTGTCTGTATGGAGTTTGCACGCTGTCCACGTGTCTGTATGGGTTTCCTCCAGTTGCTCTGGTTTCCTCCCACAGTCTGAAAGACGTGCTGATTAGATGAATTGACCGGAATAGGCCTGAACCCATGGTGACTAGGGGAATTTCACAGTAACTTCATTGCAGTATTAATGTCAGCCTTACTTGAGACTAATAAAATAAACTTTACCTTTTAACAAATTGAAGAACCTGTTCATCAGGAGAGAGAATAATTTTCTCCATCACCAGCAACAATGTAAGTGCATCTTCACCGACATGCATGGCAGCTTTCACAAAAGTAGCCCACCACGTTCTCCAGAGCAATTAGGGATGAGTAATAAAACCATAGAACCCTACAGTGCAGAAAAAAGCCCTTCGGCCCATCGAGTCTGCACTAAACACAATCCTAGCCAGGCCCTATCCCCATATCCCCACTAATCCCTCTAACCTACGCACCCCTCGACACTAAGTGGCAATTTCTTTGCACGGCCAATCAACCTAACCCGCACATCTTTGAACTGTGGGAGGAAACTGGAGTATCTGGAGGAAACCCACACAGACATGAGGAGAATATGCAAACTCCACACAGACAGTGATCCAAGCTGGGAATTGAACCCAGAACCCTAGGGCTGTGAAGCAGCAGTGCTAACCACTGCTGGCCTTGCACTCCAAGAACAAACAAAAAAGTATTGGTCCAAATAAAATCAGCATTTGGGAGACTTCAGCTGTCACCTGTGCTCATTCAATTACTTTCCCAATGCCAGCACAGGAGGTGCTCAAAACTGGTTCCTCCCAGAACGTTGCTCGAATTGGTGGAGAGCTCCTGTCATCGGCTAATATTTATGTGGAAGAAATGTTCGTGTTGAATGCAACATTGGGTCCGCGCTGATTACCATAAAGCATTACGTCAGCCTGAAAACTCTGGGACAGGGTACCCTGGCCTTCCCATCGCATATTTCCCACAGCAGGAAGCGGTGTGCCATTGGCTGGTGGCAGGATCTTCAGGTCCCACCTCATCAAGGAAACTCGTGGCGAGGATGGATTGTCTGGTGTGAACAGCCTGAAAATTCCAGCCTCGCTCTATACACTCATCTTAATGTACTTCAGGACTGTGGGTATGATTCCACCCCTCTCTATTCCCAGAGTTCTCTTTTCCCTGTGCTTCACTGGTATACTAACCCTGAGGGACTGTATGTTGCTTGTAATAATTTTCTTCTACATACGGTTGTGTTTCATCCTTTATTTTTGGTCCCTCTTCTCTGACCCATGGTATGTGTGCACCCTGTACTAAGTTGCACGCCCAAAGCAGGAAATTCTGCCCAATACCTCATTGTCCACAACACCCCAGGATATTACTCTTGAGTTAATGGTCTTAACATTAAATCCCACGGCCACATAGTGCCCCATCACTCTTGCACCCCTCCCACAAATAATAAACAGGGGGACAGAAGGTGTGGTTTGATTTTTTCTTTAAATCTTTGTGATAGGAAAGTATTAGGCTATGGAACAATTGAATGTTTCATTAACTTATTTAAATCAGGCTCCCTCTGTGCAATTGAAAGGCTGATTTAAATTTACTAGTTGCTCTCAGAGTTTCCCAGGGCTTAGGAAATTCAGCAGCAAGCGGGAGAAGAGATCTATCAGCTCAACGAGGAAAGTTATTTTTTTACAGCCCTGTTAATGGCCAGGAAAAGTAGCAGTTCATTCTTGAGAAAGGCTCCCCTCTGCCTGTGGTTGTCCTCTTTGTTACTCTGTCACAGTCACAGATCTCCCTGCCCACCCCCACAAAGTACTCATAGCTTCTATGCTGAGATCGCAGTCAACCTCCTACCTATGCGCTCCCCCACTCCACGCCTCTTAACCCTGATCTGCCACCTTGACCTGCATTGATTGTTGGGGTCTATCACCAAAATACTCCAGGCTGTCCCACCCCATCCATTTGGGAGGCTGCTGGAAGAAGAATTGAAGTGAAAAAAATGATAATGAAGTGTTGTTGTTCGATTCTGCAAGGTCTTTGCACCCTGAATTTACTGCATTCATGTGGAGATGACAGCGTTGGACTGGGGTAAACACAGTAAGAAGTCTTTAAATTCCCTGTTGTGAACAGAACTCCCACTAGTTCCAAACGCTAGTTGGCTTGTGCTACTAAATAAACCTGTTGAACTTTAACCTGGTGTTGTGAGACGTCTTACTGTGTTTACTGCATTCACCAGGGGTTTTTGCTCTCTCCACATTTCAGGGCATATATCTGCCAATCGATTTGAATAAAGCAGATTGGATTTATAGTTTCACTATGTTTCACATAGCTGTGCTGAGATAGGAGAAGAAGGAAATGTAGCAAACTATTTATAACATGAGATTGCTTCCTCCCAACATTTGTTGGGAGTTGCAGTTCCTGCTGTCGATTGCGTGCTGCTGCTCCTGCCTGTGGTCGAGTCTGAGGCAGACCTGTTTCATCTTCAATCTTAACCACGATGGCCACAGCTTTAGAGGCTGTTCACGTCAGCAACACCCTGTGTCTTGGGGTTTTCTTTAGTCTGGCATTGAAGGTAAGATCACAGTGACTGATGATCAGTTGACTACCAAGAGATCCTCAGTGCCTGACCCGATGTAGTCCAACATTGAACATCCCTCGGCTTTGGTACACTCCAGAACCTGTCCGGATTGGCTCCTTTCAAGCACTTCTGAGCAAATGGGATCCTCCATGCTTTGTCACAACCCTATTTAAACTCATCCTGAACGCATAAATCAAAGAGGGTTGAGATTCATTATCCAGATATCTTAAAAATCTCCTTATCATTTCCTCCTGCCAATGTGAAAGAAAGAACTTGCATCATATTGTGCCATTCATGATCTCAGGACATCTTACACTATGTTGGAGCTAATCTAGCAGACACTTGAAGCATAGTCACTGTGGTAATGATGGAAATATTGTGATTGATTCAGCAGTATGATAGTATTTAAGTTACTGGTTGGGAGATAAATATTTCCCAGGATACTGAGGAGCGGGGTGGGGGGGGGGGGGGGTGGAGGGGGGATAGATTATCTCTGCTGACTCGTGAATAGCACCTTGAAATCATTTACATTTCATTAAGAGGCCAAATGGACTTCTAGATTTGTGGTTTAAAGGGGTGATTATGGAAGATGCAATATGTATGGACTTCCAAAGATACTTGACAAATTGCCACATAACATATTTATACAGAAAATAGCAGCACCAAACGGGCAGTGACAACTTGATATATATTTGGGATAGGAGGCAGGGAGTCTTGATGAACAGATATGCTTGAGGCTCGGAGGAGATGTATAGTAGGAGGAATGTAGGTAGCATGATGGCACGGTAGTTAGCACTGCAGTCTCACAGTGCCAGGGACTTGGGTTCGATTCCTGACTTGAGTCACTGTCTGTGTGGAGTTTGCACATTCTCCCCATGTCTGTGTGGATTTCCTCCAGGTACTCTGGTTTTTGCCCACAGTCTGAAAGATGCGCTGCTTAGATGCATTGACCTGGACAGGCGCCAGAATACAGCGATGAGGGGAATTTCATAGTAACTTATTGCAGTGTTAATGTAAACCTCACTTGTGTCTAATAAAAAAGCTTTAACTTAGTGCAGTCCCCCAGGTGTCAGTATAAAATCATAAGAGGGTCATTCCTAAAATATAAGTCAGTTTGGGTCAAGCGAGATGTGAAAACTTTTAAAATCTTTTACTAGGCTCCAATCCTCCTGATTCTGGGTTTAGCCGGGGTTGAAAAGAAGGCAGGCAGTCAAGCTGGGGGAAGGTTAAACCTGTTCCGTTTAACTATCAGAACTATCATAATGAGACTGCGTGCCTCACATTGAACTTGCTTCTCAGGCTGGCTGTGCCTCCCTGGTCTCAGGAAACCCAACAGTTTAGGATGCGAGTGTTTTGGGCCAAGGGCTTATATTGTTGGAAGTTAGGGGAACGGAAGGAAAGGTGTGCACTTTTACAGCACTGCTTGGAGGTCAGGGAAGGATAAGACTGTTTCTCTCAGCTCACCGAGTTTGCCATCTTGCCTTGCCATCCCATTTCCTCCTTCCCCCACCCCCCACCATTGTGCACAATCAAAAACCCACTTATCCTCCCTCCCTCCGCAAGCCCCAACATGCTCAGGGAACAAATTCCCCCTTCTCCAAAACAACCTCCAAATTAAAAGGAACGCACCTCCCCACAACAAACCTCAGTTTAACCCTCCCTCTTCATGCTCCAACTGATGAAGCTAAATTAGAATCACAAAAGATTACAACTCAAAAATGAAGCCATTCTGCCCTCATCAACTCTACGCGAGCTTCTTTGAAGAGGAATACAACTTGCCCCACTTCCTCACTCAGGCCCTGCATTCCACACCCCGCCACTCCCTCCCCTCACATTTCCTTGGGCTGGTTAGACTGGAAGGAATGGTTGATGAGAAAAATGTAGCTGAACAATGGGTTTCTTCAAAACAGAAATCATTCAGACACAGTCAAGGTAACCCTACAGTGCCATTTGGCCCATCGAGCCCTCACCGACAACAATTCCAAACAGGCTCTATCTCCATAACACCATGCATTTATCTTGCTAATTCCCTAACATTAAGGGACAATTTTAGCTTGGCCATTCAGACTAATCCTCGCATCTTTGGACTTGTGGGAGGAAACCGGAGCATCAAGGAAACTCACGCAAACACTGGGAGCACATACATGCTCCACACAGGCAGTCATCCAAGGATGGAATTGAACCCGGAACTCTGGCGTTGTGGAACAGCAGTGCTAACCACTGTGCTACCGTGTTGCCCATTCCCTTCTAAGTGAAAGTTAGGGCAGATAAATCCAGAGTTCCCTGGATGAGAAAGGAAATAATAATTAAGATAAGAAAGAAAATGTGTTTCTGATAGGTTTCAGGTAGAAAATATAGTTGAGAATCAAGAGGAATACAGAAGGTTCGGGGGGAAGTGAAGAACCATATTCCAGAAAGGAAGAGGGATTATGAGAAAAAAAACTGGTAGTTAATGGTGATTCCTAAAGTCTGTAGGAATATAAATAGTAAAAGGGAACTAAAAGGAGGAGTAGGGCTGATTTGGATCTAAAAGGAATTTATATGTGGAGACAGGGAGCACGGCTGAGGCGTTAAGTTAATACTTTGCACCTGTTTTTACCAAGGAGGTAGATGCTACACAAGACGTGATGGCAGTTGAAGAAATTATGCCCCAAGAAAGGTTCAGAATTGATAAGGAAGAAGTGTTGATAGACTGTCAGTATTGGAAGTTGACAAAGCACAGGGACTAGATGAGATGCATCCAAGGATATTGAAGGAAGTGAGAATGGCATGGCCATAATGTTCCAGCCTTCTTTACACTCAACAGAGGTGCCAGAAGACTGGAGAATTATATATATTACAGCCTGTTCAGAGAAGGTTGTAAGGATAGCCCCAGCAATTCCAGATCAGGCAGTTTAACATCAATGATGGGTAAGTTTCTAGAAAAAGTTATCAGGATGGAATTAGGTAGTCACATAAAAAAATGTAGGTGGATTAAGAAGAGCCAGAATAACTTTCTAAAGGAAAAAAAACTCATTTAACTAACTTGTTGCAGTCTTTTGAAGTGGTAATAGATAGTGTGAATATGGGTAGTGCTGTTGATGTGGTGTACATGGGCTTTCAGGAGGTATTCAATACAGTGCCACACATCAGGGTTGTCAGTAAAGTTATATTCATTTGAAACAAAAGGGACACGAGGACAAAATTGGATCAATAATACAAATCAGAAAGTAATGCTAAAGGGATATTTTTTGGGCTGGAGGAAGATTTGTAGTGGTATTTCCAGGGGTCGCTATTGTGACCCATGCTTTTGTCAATGTATATTTATGATCTAAATCTTCGAGTAGTGGGGACACTTTCAAAGTTTGCAGATGATCCAGACTTACAAGTTTTGTAAACTGAGGAGGACAGTATAGAACTTCAAAAGGCTATAGACAAGTTGGTGGAGTGGGCAGATAGGTGGCAGATGAAGTTCAATGTGGAGAAATGTGAGGTAATGCATTTTGGTATAAAGAACATGGAGAGACAATATAAAGTAAAGGCTAAAATTCTGAGGGGGGTGCAGAAGCAGAGGAACCTTGTTATATAGATCGTTGAAGGAGGCAGGGCAAGTGAAGAGAGCAGTTAATAAAGCACATAATATCTTGGGCTTTATTGACAGGAGTATAGAGCAAGATTATAATGAATTTATACAAGACATTAGTTAGACCTCACTTGGAATATTGTGTATAGTTCTGGGCACTATATAGGAAGGATGTAAATGCATGGGGGAGAGTGCAAAAAAGGTTTAAAGTAATAGTATCAGAATTAGACACTTCATTTATGAAAGTAGATTAGAGAGGTTGGATCTATCCTCCTTGGAGAGAAGAAGGCAAAGAAACAATTGATTTAATAGAGATGTTCAAATCATGAGGGAGCAAGACAGAGCAGATAGGAAGAAATTGTTCCCACTCTTAAAAGAATCAAGAATAAGAGGGCACAGATTAAAGTGATCTGCAAAAGAAGTAATGTGATGTGAAAAAAAAACTTTTTCACACAATGAGTGGTTTGGGTCTGAATGCACAGCCTGGAAGTGTGGTGGAAGCAGGTTCAAGCGAGGCATTCAAGAGGCCATTAGATGCTTATTTGAATGGAAAGAATGTCAGAGTTTGAGTAAAGATAGGAGAATGGATTTAAGTCACGATGCTGAGTTGGAGAGCTGGTATAGACGCAGTGGGTCAAATGGTCTCCTTCTGCACTGTAACATTTCTGTGATTCTGTGAAATCTTTATCTAATTCTTATTTGAAAGCTATTCTGTCTGAAACATTCACATAATCAGACAATGCATTGCAAGTTCTAATGTATAATAAAATTGCGAGGGTGAAGTAGGAAAGAAACATTAACCAACAAGATTGAGAAAGGAGAGAAAACAGAGATTCTACTTCAATTGAAACTGAGTGTACCGAGTTAAAATCAAGCCTACGTTAGATAGAGGGCAGGATTTTCCATGTAACCCTGACATACTCATCAATGGATTTTCCATTGAATGTCGCCATAGAAACCATGACGGGGGTGCACCCTCAGTGAGACCAGAAGATCCGGCCAGCTAGAACAGCCGGAAAATTCCGGCCAAGGAAAACACAGAAATGGAAAGAGAATTGCGAATAATGCTGAAACAGAAAACCGGGCTAAAGATAAGAATACAGAGAGTAATCAAAGAGATAACGGGTGGGATTGTTCCACAGCCTGGTTCACGATTACATGCATTGCTCGCTAATGGCATGATTTTGCAGTCCCACGGTTTTCTGTTGAATGCACCCGTCGCCACTGGGAAACTTGTAGCATAGATGTGCTACAAGTAGGATTTCATGGCCGTAAATGACAGCAAGATTTTGGCAAAGGAGATAAGACAGGAGACTGACAAACAGAGAGCAGAATTTTCTCACTTTTTGATTAAGTGTCAACTCACGTGGGAAAAGCAGAATGCAGCAGCCACCTACATTACCAGCTTTATATCTTTAAACACATGTAAATTAAGTAGGCAGGTCCCACGCATCATGCTGTTGCGATCAAGTTAGGCTCTTAGTGCTGTAATCTGGCAATGTAATCTCACAGTTTTTTCACCAAATCAAAAATCCCCTGTTTATCTTTTTCCACTCAATTGTTTCGTGTGATGAACTGCATAGCACATGTGGTCAATCACTTGATTTTTGTCATTCTTGTTTCAGTTGGAATTCTGTTTCAGCACAAATTCTGTCTTGGTTAAAATTCAACAAATTGGGAAGCAAAGCAGGCACACTCTTGCACCCTTTTGCACAGATAAACTACCAACAGCATCAAAATTAGTCCAGATTCATTGGCTAAGCTTCTTACCACAACTTCAGTTTTAGTATTCCTATATATAAGGAAACAGAGGGGCTTTCCTGTTGAAAAAAAGGAGAAATAGCTCATACTATTGTTGTTTCTCAAATCTGTGAGAGTGCCTACAGAGTCAGGGTTATAACTGACAGAAACAAGGTAAATGATATCCACCTATTGCTTTGTAGCAAATATTCAGAGGGATCGAAATTAATCTGAGCCACGTTTTTAGGCCCAAAGAGGTCACGTCTAGCCTAGAATTGGGCCTCATTCAGGCTTCATCAACATCTTTTAAGTGAGTAGCCCAGGTAACATTCCCCACGAAAAGAATGAACTCCAGCTCTCTGGTAAGTTCTGGCGAGGGGACTTGTGTCCTTGGTTGGGGGGTGATGGTGGTGGTGGTTGGGGTGTGTGGGGTGGGGGGGCGGTGTGGTGGCAGGGTAGGGATGGTGCAGGAGGAGAGGTGGGCTGGTGCGATGTGGGAAATCAGGAAGAGTGCTTTGTCTGCTGGAAGTTTCTGACCAGAGAAAAATCTTATACTGGGGTCCTTCGACAAGCATTAGAACTCTAAGAGTAGCCAAAAATAGTACCCATGACTTTTGCTTAGGACTGACAACTACCATTTAAATCAACTGCCAAATTCATCACTCCTAATTCACGCACAGGAAAAGGGCACCATGCCAATTTCTATCCCAGATTGTTTATTGCCAGTTAACACTAGCTTACTGCAAGTGACTGAAACACAGTAAATGGATGAAATATAAATGCCACTCCTGACTTCAGGACTGCAGGGTCACTCAGTTGGATTTCCTGGAATCAGTTCTCACTGATCAGTAGATGGAATATTTCTCATAATGTGAAATGTGGGGGATGCCAGTGGAAATGGAGTCATTATATCAAATCATCAAACTCCTCATTGGCAATGTACACTTTGAAATTTGTTCAGCTGAATCGATAAAAAAAACCCTATGGTAACTGCTGCTAACCACATGTTGGAAGCATTACACAGAGTTAGATATGGTTGATGCGCTTTCAAGTTTCAAGGCTTTTATGTTTGACATGAATGTTTCTGACTGCGACTGGTCACAGTATTCAAGAATGTGGCCTGAAAAGGGCAGATGGCATCCTATTGATTGGACGATATAGCTCAGCACTCCATGCGGTTTGTGTACTGTTGTTCCATTGTGACACTGTTTGGTTTGCTATCGCTGCCAGATCTCTTTCAGCCTCTACACCATCTAATTTAATGCCATTCATTAAATATGCCATTGAACTTGTGTCACAGTTTTACTGACATGCCAGATCTTCATGCCTTGCTGTCCTCCTACGTTGGTATCATCACTAGCTCGCATTGCCATTCAAAATGCAAATGATTTCCAATCAGTGAACCTAGCACACATCCCTGGAACACTCACTTTATCTTCCCAATCCACCAGCAGTCCTCCTATTAGAAACTGTTAATTTCTCTCTTTCTTCCAATTCCCAATTATCTCAAAACATTTCCTTGGATAATCAATTGTCCTTTTGATTAACTCACCCGCAAATCATCATAGTATGTGGTAAACATGTGCTAACCATGCCAGTTTTCTCAAAAATTGGAGAAAGTAATAAATCCTATTACAAAATCCAACTCAATCTGCCTTGTATTCTTAAAACTAATAACGAGTTCTAAGTTATGAATGGTGTTTAGGAATTAAACTCTAGTGGATTAATACAAAATTTGTAAATACATCAGTTAAATTAATGCAAACTAGTTGGTGGCAAATGTCAGAATTTATTTTTCATACATTATAGTTATTTCGCTCGAAATTTAATATCATCTGGAGACATGGGGGAAGAGGAAAATAAAGCAAATTCCACAAAGGAGCTTAGAAACTAGAACATAGCTCAAATGCTTGAGTTGCATGACAGGAATGTCTATAATGTATTGTACAGTTTTCATTGGACTTTTATTTCCAATTAAGTGCAGGCTGCAAATATAAGCTCGCTGTTGGGGATGCTTCCATTTCATTCCTGACCTGGTGATCAATTTATTTTTCTATGTGGATGACATGAATTCAACCTCATTAGCTCCACCTTTTGTTCCATTACCTCCATGACTTCTCTTTCATTTGGAGGACTGGGCAAGCCAGAACATTCTCCAGCTGAATATTATAGCATTAAAGCTGAAAGCATCCAGTTCAGTCCTGCTTCCATTTGAAACTTCACATTGAAGTTTCTCTTTCTCTCCATGACGTTCTCTGGCAGCTTGCTAAGCTAAAAGGGTACCATCACCATTCATGGGTTAACCATTGGTTCAGATCCCAAATCTGATCCATTAAATTCTCAGGGCGTCACACACTTGGGATCCTTCCTTAATCCCTAATTCATAAGCACCTTCATTTACCTTTCCATCACTTCCAGGTTTGATTGCTGTGGACGCTCCTCACCTCCACACAAATCCCAGTCCATCCAGAAATCCACCTTGACTTCCATCCTGACACGATCCCATGGGACTGCAGGTGTGTTTTGAGATGGATAGAAAGCTGATTATCAGATAGGAAGCAAAGAATTGGCATAAATGGGTATTTTTCCAATTGGTAGGCAGTGACTAATGAGGTTCTGCTGGGATATGTGCTAGGACTCCAAATGTTCACGTCATGTATTAATGATTTGGAAGAGGGAACTAAACATATTATCTCCATATTTCCAGGTGATACAAAGTCAAGTGTGAGGGTGAGCAGGGAGGAGGAATCAAAGATACTTCAGCACAATTTGGACAGGCTGAGTGAGTGGGTATAAGCATCACAGATGCGATACAATGTCGCTAAATATGAGGGTATCACTTGGTGGCAACAGTGGGAAGGCAGATTATTATTTGAATGGGTGTAAATTGAGAGAGGCAGTGTCCTCATAGATCAGTCGCTGAACTTAGCATGCAGGTACAGTGGGCAGTAAAGAAGGCAAATGGTATGTTGGATCAGGATATTGAATTTGATGATCAGCCATGATCAAAATGAATGGTGGAGCCTGCTCAAAGGGCTGAATGGCTGCTCCTGCTTCTAGTTTTTATGTTTCCAAATCCCTGCTATTGTCATCATACCCACTCCGTGACTGTGTTCCACCCTCTCTTCCTCTGAAATTGTTTCTCACCCACTATGCCATCTCACATGTTCTTTTGACTGGCATCTCTGTAAACCACTCTACCTTTCTGTTTCTCTCTTTCTTTAAGACATTGCTTTAGTTGTCTATCCTAAAATCTCCATGTTGCTGTCAATTCTTATTTGATTATGCTGCTGTGAAGTGCACTGGGATGTTTCTTGGATGTTATATAAATGTTATGTTCTTACTGATGATTTGTGACATGGTTTCTGTCCCCTGTAAGTCCCACCCTCGGTCAGCCTTCATCCTCTATGACGCCACCATCTGTAATTCACTTCCTAAACCACCCCTCTCTTACCTTCAACATCCTATTGCTAACTCACTCAGCAAACTTTTTTTTAAGTTTTAAAATTTATTCATTAGTCACAAGAAAGGCTTACATTAACACTGCAATGAAATTACTATGAAAGTCCCCTAGTCACCACAGTCCGGCACCTGTTTGGGCCAGTTCACCTAGCCAGCATATCTTTCAGACTATGGGAGGAAACCGGAGCACCCGGAAGAAAATCCACGGAGAGTTGGGGACAACGTGTAAACTTCACACAAACCGGAATTGAACCCGGATCCCTGGCGCTAAGAGGTAGCAGTGCTAACCACTGTACCACCAAACCTTCTCTCTGACTTCCTGTCCAATAGAGGCATAGAGTCATTTCAACACAGAAAGAGGCCATTCAGTCAGTTTCATCCGTCAGCTCTCAGTGGAGCAGTCAGTCTCACACCTCTGTTCTACTCTTGTAAATTCTGCAATTTTCTTTTTCCAAGCCCAGTTTTTGCCACCGTTGCTGTGACTCTTTGCAGTGCACCATAAACAGATGACACTTACACCATAAAAACGTCCTAACCCATGACACGGAAGTGTTATTGGCTGTTATTTCTAACCACAATAGCAACAGGTTCTTCTAATTAACTGGAGCTAAACTTCAGCAGATATTGGAAATGCAGGAAGTGGAGGAAGAAAGGGAAGGTTTGTGTATCATGTCAGGAACTTTTCAGCAGTGAGGGGTTAGAAATTAAACTGACTCAGGAGTGATAAGACACAGAGGCCTGAAAGCAAGGAATGGGCTCATTGCCACCTTTAGACAGGGCTGTGTTGGATGTTTTGGTGAGTGAGTGGTTAGGATCCGGAATGCACTGTCTGAGATTGCGATGCAAGCAGATCGAGTCAATGCTTTTGACAGATAATTGAGTTTTACCCGGTGAGAAATAAATTGCTTGACCACAGGGAAGAAGCGTGGGAGTAGGGGAACTGTTTTTGCAGAGAGCCAGCACTGACTCAAAAGCTGAAAGACTTTTTGCTATGTTGGAGCCACTCTGATTCTATATAAGTGGAGGTGCAATGGTTAGGCCATGTCCCAAGACTGGAAGCATTATTCATGGCCCTGCACGTAGAGGGACGAAGGACAGGAAGTTAAGAAAGGCAGAGCAAGCCTTAGATATATCAAGTGACTTATCATAAAAGAGATTAAGGTAACAGATGTGATCAGGTTGATTAGGAATTGGCAGCAGTTGATAGAGGCTGGAATTCTCCGGCTTCGCACTCCCCACCCCCACTGCCAGCAAGAACATAGGATTTTCCACTCAGCCCAATCTCTGTTCAGAGCAACGGGACTGGAAGATCCCAGCCGCAGGTGAGTTTGGAGAATTCCAGCCAGAGCCCTCTTCTTTGTTCACGTTGCAAGAACTGAGCTGACAGCTGGGAATATAACAGTTATCATGCACGAATTTATTTATCTGAAGGCAGGGAATAATGATTACCTCACAGGCTTTCTCTTTTTCTCTCAACAGCTCGTACAGTTGGTAAGACCTTCTTCTCAGCAAACAGAAGCCTGACGCCAGGGAAAGATGTTCATTAATGAATCCATTCTGTGCCCAGAGAAACATTGGGTGAAAGAGAAGTCCCTGTACGCGATTGTCTATGGAATAATCGTTATTCCTGGCTTGTTGGGCAACAGCGTGGCCCTATGGGTTTTATTTGGAAACATCAAAAGGGAGAAGAAGGCGGTGATCTTCATGACAAACCTAGCCATCGCTGACCTGGCACACATGTTGTCCTTGCCCCTGAGGATCTTCTACTACATAACCGAGAGCTGGCCTTTTGGAAAATTCATGTGCTTGTTCTGCTTCTACCTTAAATTTCTCAACATGTATGCAAGCATCTTGTTTTTGGTCTGCATCAGCATCCAGCGCTGTGTCTTCCTGATCTACCCCTTCAAGTACAGTAGCTGGAGACGCAGATACGACGTGGGCCTGTGCTTTATTGGCTGGGTGGTGGTCATCCTCATGTGCCTTCCATTCCCCATCATGCGGAACACAGACTCATTCAACAGCTCACTTTGTTTTGCATCTCTTCCTGTGAAACAAGTCAGGCTGGGGTCTTCCATTGTAATGCTCACGGCAGCAGAGCTCCTGGGCTTTGTGGGGCCCATCATCATCATTATTACTTGTACCTGGAAGACTGCGCAGTCGTTAAGGGAGAACAGCAAGGTGCCCAACAATCTATGTGGAAGGAGAGCCTTAAAGCTGGTGTTAATGTGTGCCATTGTGTTCCTGGTCTGCTTCGCCCCCTACCACATATTCTTCCTATTGAACCAGCTGACATGGTTAGATGTCATTACGGACTGCACCATGCGGAGGAATATCCATATCCTGCATTCAGTATCATTGTGCGTAGCCAGCATGAATGCCTGTTTGGACCCTGTCATCTACTACTTTGTCACCTCTGAGTTCAGAGAGCAGCTTTCACGGACAAGTAGCTTCCTCGTACGGAGCCGCCACTTGAGCAGAGAAAGCACCATGAGTCGATAATCTCCATACAGTTCAGATAGTATCAGATGAACACTTTGGGATTTATCCTGTCCACTGATCTGTCTTGCAACTGCTCGCCGGTGAGTGTTCTAGACATTGGATCAGAAATCACTGTAATGTGTATCTAATGGCCAGTGATGCTTGGAGCATCTCGCAACAATTGTTAATCTGTTCCTTCCAAGCTACCAGATATGGGAGCAACAGCAAAACCAGAGACCAGTATAAGTTGCTAGTAGTGTTTGAACGATTTCTTAAACTTTCCTGCAATTGTGTATTTTATGTACTACTTGCCTGATCAGCACAGATTCAATATGCGTTTTCTACCACATTTACCCACAAGGACAAACGTTTGCATTGTATCTTTCAATCAGAGACCTGGACAGCGATTGTGTTCAGTTATCCAGATACATAATAGGGGACTACCAATGCTTTTCTCAACAACATATTACTGCCTACTACTCATACTGAGGTCAGTGAACAGGGAGTCATTCATTCTGGTTGGTAATTGATTGAAATAATAGTAAGTAGTGGGAATAATTTCTACAGGAAGACAAATAGACTGGTCATTTTAACCAGGTATGAATGTGCAGTGTGCAGGCTGATATTGATAAGAACGCAGAACTGATTCAGTGCTGGTGACACCCGCAGCAAGCCAGTTTTCTGATGTGTAAAGCAGTGTTGCATGTTTCACTCCAAGAGCAAAACAATTTTGGATGCTAATCAGAAAATCAGAATCTGAAAAAACTGAGAGTTTTGCTCCTTTCCTGGAGCTCCACCCACGATGCACGTGTATTCGGGGTTAAATGTGTCTCTGCAGTCATAAGGAATTTCCCTCCGATTTGAGGGCACGTAGTGGCGGAAATGTAAATATTTGTGCAATTGTGAATTGTTGAAGCAGATGGAAAGATTTCTGGTTTGCTGCCTTATCTTACTGTTGCCAGTTTGCACCGAGCAGATAAGCCCCAACATGTCTCACCAATTAAACTGGCTTATGCTATTTCGAACCTTAGATAAAAAGATTCCAGTTGAGTTTCATCAACAAGGAGCTGAGAAACAAAAATAAGGTCATCCCTAGCTGTTCCTCCATTTACATTGCAAAACACGACAGTTATTCCACAAATAAACAGAAACTAACAACAAGGCTAGGCCACTCAGACATGTTCCAACATTCTTTTCAATTTCTCGAACTTTGCTCCATCTCCCTTGATGTTTTTTACCTGATAAAAATCTATCGATCACTGTCCTGGAAATGTTTTTTAAAATTTTTATTCCATCCGAGGAAACAAATTCACATTGAATCGAATTCATGGTCCCCACGAAAGGGACAAACAAAATCCAAGTTGACAAGATGAGGCACTGTACCCCATCCTGGGTTTGATCTCATGCTTCATCTTAGCTCAAAGGCCAAATTTCATTAGGCAAAGTCTCTGTTGAACCTCATCGGCTACCCTGATCATCGACTGTCCCCTAGCCTGGGAGATCGAAGTGCCTGATCATTGACTCTATCTTAATTGACCCAGAATGCATCTCTCTCACCTCCAGCCTGAACACGTGATATGATTCCAATTGCTCCCTCCACAATACAGTAAATTGCAAGAGACTGTGTTTGCTTGAGAATATGATTGGCAAGTGACTCCACCAATAATTTCAAGAATCCAGAATAATTACAGCTGGCAGCCTTAAAATGGACTTTAGCAGCAAAGTAATGCATTGCACCTAATGATATAATGTTCCAGCTGAATAATATGAAGCAGCAAATTTCTGATTTGCTGAGAGTTTTGTCACATTATAAACATTGATGTTTTATTCATTAGAGAAAGGTTTAATTTGGCTATGTTTTGGGCATTGCACATAATACATTTTTATTTTAGAAAGGAAAGCCTCACGTGTTTCCTACTGATGGTAATCTAGTGAAAAATAACTGCACTCCAATTGAGAATTTACATCGATGAACCTGGTGCTTTAAAAGGAAAAGGTTTGACTGCAGCAGCAAATTACAGTCCAGCAGTGACAGGATGGGACCCAATGAATTTGCTTCACTGTTAGCGGTTCACATCTAACCTGCTGTTTCAGCTATCCGTATTCAATTCTCTGACAAATCACTCTGAATGTTGCCAGTCTGGTCACAGACAAGGCTATTAAAGCAATTCTGAAGTTTCCTCTGGGTACTCCGGTTTCCTCCCCATGGTCCAAAGATATTCAGTTTAGATGGATTGGCCATTTGCAATTGCCCCTTAATGCTAGGGGGACTAGCTAGGATAAATACATACGGTTATGGGGATAGGGCCTGGGTGGTATTGTGGTCAGTGTAGACTTGATGGGCCAAATGGGATTATATATGATTCAGATTCCAGCTTGCAGGGAAACTAAGCAACTGATATTATTATGAGGTTATACTTTTTCCGAGGGAATTAATCACCTTTGGTGAAATTTTGGTCTCCATGATCTCCAAAATAAAGACAAAATAATCTTTAGACCAAGGGTGGGATTTTCAGACACCCCTCGCCCAACGTGGCCCCCACCTACGGTGTGTTTGCCAGTGGCAGAGACAACTTGTCAGTGGCTGGTGGTGGGATCTTCCAGTCTCACCATTGTCAACATCATTTTGAATTGTTCACCAACTACACTGCCCTCCAGAAGATCCCACCACAAGTTGGGGGGTGGAGGGAGGCAGGGGATGGGCTACTGAACATCCCACTGCAGAGGCCCAGGAGATCCCATCATGGGGGTGCGGTGGGGTGGCAGGGGCGTACAGAAGATCCAGCCATCAGGAAGGGCTGAAACGTTCAGCCTGCGGTAGTGGGTCTTACAATTTGCCCATTGCAGAAATCTCTGCACCACATTTAAAGTAAGTTTCGGATGCACTATTTAAATTTAAAAAGAGGCAAAAGTATTAAAGAACTGATTATGAAAAAGCAATACCCTTCCTTGAATCAGTACAATCAGTATGGACTATTGGGGCTGCTGGATCCAGGCACTGATCCCAGCCAAATTTCCTCAGCACACTGATTGTGCCAGTTAAATGCCCTATAGTTTCTCATTGAGAGTGACTTTTCCAGAGGAATGGTATATGAGAAGGGCAGGTAAATACTATTCTTTCACTCTGACCTCTGCAAGGAATCACACTTGGGGTGGCACGATGGCACAATGGTTAGCACTGTGGTCTCATAGCATCAGGGACTAGGATTCAATTCCTGGCTTTGGGTCACTGTCTGTGTGGAGTTTGCACATTCTCCCTGCGTCTGTGTGGGTTTCCTCCCACAGTCCAAAGATGTGTGGGTTCAGCGGATTGGCGATGCTAAGTTGCTCCTTAGTGTCAGGGGGCTAGGTAGGATAAAGGCATTGGGGTTATGGGGATAGGGCTGGGTCGGATTGTGGTTGGTGCAGACTCAATGGGCCAAGTAGCCTCCTTCAACATTATAGGATTCCATAAAACACTCTTTGGCAAAGCATAATCCTGGAGAATAAATACTAGTTGCATTTCTCTTTGTGATTCAGTTCATGTTTTCTTTATGATGTTCAACATTTAGTCCGCATCTTCCACTGTTCAGGTATCAGTTTTCAGGTGTCACACAGACACATTTGCAAATTTCAGTCCCACTTTCAAAGTAATAAAGACACCCCTTATATCCTACTGATTTATCCTAACCTTCGGAAGGAATTGGGGATCCACAAACAGTCTACCAGTTTAAAAAGAAGCCTCTGCAAAAGAAATTATTTTCCGATTGACCTCAGTATTCTGCCATTTTACAGATATTTGTCAACATAACCACAGAAGAGCCACAGCAAAATGTTAAATGATCTGCTCCCACTCTTATAAATCTTCTGTGAATAGCAACAAATATTCATCCCTGTTGTATTACTATACACATTCAGAGAGAATTAATGAAACCAATTTATGGGCATTTCAGGAGAAGTAGTTGCATCTAAATGTCCAGGGAGAGCTACAACTGCCAGTAATAAATTGGATGTACAATTAATGGGATGATACCCTTAATTCAGACAGTTATGGAGACTAGTTGTAGCAATAACTAGAGGCTATTTCAATCAAGGTCTATTGCACTTCTGCGGTTTGGCTGATAAAATGCCTTTTGCTTGCAAGAAAGTTCATTCATTTTTGTGATCCATTTTGGTAGTAATAATAGGAAGTCAGATTATTAGTTGAATGGATGTAAATTGAAAAAGGTGGATACTCAGTGAGATCTTAATATCCTCACGCATGCCGTTGAAAGCAAGTGCACAGGTATAGCAGGCAGTAAAGGCAAATGGCACAATGGTACTGCAGATACTGGATTCTGAATAAAACAGAAAATGTTGGAGAAACTCAGCAAGTCTGTCAGCATCTGTGGAGAAAGAATAGAGCCAATGTTTTGAACCTGGATGACTCTTCGCCAGAGCTGATGGTCAAGGCAAATATGTTGGCTTTCAGAGTGAGAGGATTTGGGTGCATGTATAGAAGTGCTTTACTGCAATTGTACAGGGCATTAGTGTGTCCACACATGGAGGATTGTGTGCAGTTTTAGTGTTCTTACCTGAAGAAGAATGTCCTTGCTAGTGGAGGAGTACAGCAAAAGTTTACCAGGCTGGTTCCTGGAATGGTAGGTCTGTCATATGAGGAGAGATTAAGTTGGTTAGGATTATATTCATTGGAGTCTAGAAGAGTGAGAGAGGATCTCATAGAAACTTATTGTAACAGGGTTCGACAGGGTCGTTCGGAAAGAATGTTCCCACTGGTGGAGAAGTCCAGAACTCAGGGTTATAGTTTGAGTATAAGGAGTAAATCTTTTAAAACTGAGGTCTGGCCAAATTTCTTCACCCAGAGAGTAGAGAATGTGAGGAATTCACTATTACAAAACGTAGTCGAGCCAAAACGTGACGTGAATTTCAAGAAGAAATACGATATAGTTCTTGGGGCTAAAGGGATGAGGTGGGGCGGGGGTGGCGGTAGTGGGGTGAGGGATCAAGATATTGAATTTGATGATCAGCCATGATTATAATGAATGGCAAATCAGGCTTGAAGGGCCAAATGGCCTATTCTTTCTTCTAGTTTCTATGTTTCTTTGCTTCATTGGAGTCTTGGTAGTATTTCAGTAAGGAGAGATATTTTTACTGATCTATATCAGCAATGTGCCTAGGCAACTGATTCTGTGCATTACATTTCTCTGCAATGGAACTGCCTGTGCAACGATTGCAAGACCAGCGTTAGATTTCAGGCTTGCCCCCTGCTGGTGTCTCGATATCTGGATCACTGGAGGAGGAAGTGGTAGGAGCTGCATGAAAATAAGAAATATCTTGATTTTCATCGATAAAACAGCATTGAGCTTTAACAATGGGGATCAATATTCCAGTATTGAAAAAGGTCAGCAACCAAACTTTAAGCAAACATTTGCCAAGGCGAAGATCAGAAACAGAAAATCAAGATAGCACTTGTTTACAGTTTGTGGTTTCCGCTGCATAGCATAAAATCTGCAAACAATAACTGTATAAAAAAATGGCATCTGTAGATGACCAAGTAAAATCAAGGTTTATTTCTTAGTCACAGATAAGGCTTACATTAACAGTGCAATGAAGTTACTGTGAAATCCCCCAAGTTGCCACATTCCAGTGCCCGTTTGGGTCAATGCACCTAACCAGCATGTCTTTCAGACTGTGGGACGAAAGCAGAGCGCCTGGAGGAAACCACACAGATGCGGGGAGAATGTGCAAACGCCACAAAGGCAGTGACCCAAGCCAGGAATCGAACCTGATTCTCTGGCAATGTGAAGCAGCAATGCTAACCACTGTGCCACCATGCTCCCCGTTTATGTAAGGTTTGGATACAAGTCAATTGAGTGCCAAGGGCACCGCTGCAGGCTTATGGCGAGGGTCGATGCACCGCTGCAAGTTTGTGGTTAGCGCTGAAAACACTGCTGCAGGTGTGTGATTAGTGCCGAGGGCACGAATGCAGGTGTGTGATTAGCGCTGAGAACACCAATGCAGGTGTGTGATTAGCATTGAGAACACCAATGCAGGTGTGTGGTTAACACTGAGGACACCAATGCAGGTGTGTGGTTAACACTGAGGACACCAATGGAGGCGTGTGATGAGGGATGAGGGCACCAATGCAGATGTGCGGTGAGAGCCGAGGGCACCAATGCAGTTGTGTGGTTAGTGCTGAGAGTACCAGTGCAAGTGTGTGATGAGGGCACCACTGCAGGTGTGTGGTTTGTACTGAGGGCATGGAAATGGCGGAGAGGGGACCATCATTTATTTGGTGAGAAAATTAGGCAAATGGTACTGCTCGCGCTCTTCAAAATAGAACAGGGGAGTTAATCCCAATGTCCAATCTACTTCTCACACCACACCATGAAATCAGATTGTCTAGTTATTGGCCAAAATGTCAAACATGACTGCTGAGTGCAAACAAGCTGCTGCAACTGCAATTACATTTCAAAAATAACTGTATGCAAAACACGTTGAGACACTGTGAAGCCCTGATCAGTGCAATATACATAGAGGTATTTTTTCCACAGAGCTAAACGATAAAGAAAAGTCCGCTGTGCTTGTGCCAACTCTTTGAAAGAGCTGTTTCCCAGCTAATTCCCGTCTCCTGGCCTCGATATACCTGGATGTTTTTCTTTTTCAGTATGCACCTAATTCCCTTTCAAAAGCTTCTGGTGTGCCACCCTTTCAAGCATTGCAGAACCAAACAAAATACTGCTTAAAATAATTTGTTTTCTAATTGTTTCCTCAATTACTTTAAACCTGTACCACCAAAGGCAGCACAGTGCTTAGCACTGCTGCCTCACAGTGCCAGGGATCCGGGTTCGACTCCCGGTTGGAGTCACTGTCTGTATGGAGTCTGCACATTCTCCTGGTGTCTGTGTGCATTCTCTCCGGGTGCTCCAATTTCCTCCCACAGTTTGAAAGATGTGCTGGTTAGGTGCATTGGCCATACTAAATTATCCCTCAGTGTACCCAAACAGGCCCCAGAGTGTGGTGACTCAGGGATTTTTTTGCAGCAACTTCATTGCAACTTTAATGTGACGCTAATAAATAAATTTAAAATTTTGTTAAGCAAACCAACTGTCAGTGGAAATGTTTCTCTGGAATGTATTTAGATCGCACCTTTTATGAGCTCAGGACATCCCAATGTAATTTTCAGTCAATCAAATACTCTTGAAATGTAATAGAAAACACAGCAGCCATTTTCACGTGTCTAGCTCCCACATGCTTCTTAGGCAGCCCCTCAGGACTGAGGATGTCTTCCACTCTGGGGTTGTGGGTCATCAGGTGACTGAGAAGTCCAATGCTGGATCCTCACATCTGCTACAGGTAGTGTAGGCAGCGTTTGATAAGATGGGTGAGTGGGATGTTTGAATTTTGATCCCCTCCTTTCAGCTGTTTGCAGTTGGCTTCTACCTGGGCCTGTTGAGATGTTCAAGATGGTTGGCAGCTTTGCGGGTGCTTCTTCCCCAGTTTGGGCAATCTCAAGGAAGAGATTTGCATAGATCGGTGCAGATGTTGCATTTTTCAGGGCAAACTTTGAGAACATTCCTTGAAACATTTCCTTGGCCCTCCAGGTAACCACTTGCCAGTACCAAGCTCCAAATAGAGATCTTGTATTGGGAGTCTTGTGTGAGGCATGCAGGTGGTGTAGCCCACCCAATATAGCTGATTAACCATAACCTGTGCCTTGACACTGGGGATTGGGGATGATGACCCTATAGAGGATACTGATATTGGAGTACCTCTTACGGGTGGCACAGTGGCACAGTGCTTAGCACTGCTGTCTCACAGCACTTGGGGTCCAGGCTTAATTCGCAGCTTGGGTCACTGTCTATGTGGAATTTGCATGTTCTCCACATGTCTATGTGGGATTCCTCCAGGTGCTTCGGTTTCTTCCACAGTCTGAAAGATGTACAGGTTAGATGCACTGGCCTTGCTAAATTCTCCCTTAGTGTACATGAACAGGTGCCGGAGTGTGGCTTCTAGGGGATTTTCACAGTAACTTCATTGCAGTGTTAATGTAAGCATACTTGTGACTCAAATAAATAAACTTTTAACTTTAAAAAGCCTATTCTGCAGTTGAATTGTGCCATAGACAGCAACATAATGGCATACAGAGAACTTGATGTAATGGTATTGGTTGAGAACTGAATATTGACCAAGAGAACTCCACTGCTCTTCTGCAATGGGATCTTTAACACCCACCAGAGAGGGCAGACATGCCCTAGGATTCGCATCCCATCCAAAAAAATGGCACATACAATGGAAATATCAATTTAGCTTTTGTTCTCCAGTCTCTGGAGTGTGGATTAAATCTGCAAACTTCTGACTCAGATCTCAGAACAACAGCCAACTCCCAACGACAAAACTCGAGAGTGTAATATTCTTGTTGTAGATATTCAGCAATACCAAGTGTCTATAAAATAACAATGTAGCAATGCTGTTGCACAGTTCCTTGACTCTATTTAAAATAAGCTAATGGTTTTAAAATTAATTGTGTAGACTAGTACAAAGAGTTGCTAACATATAACTGTTCAGTGGGAAAGTCTGTACCAGTGCTTTGTGAATGCTGATTGCTTTAATAAAAGCTGATTCTACTTAGTGTGCACAACAACTCTTCAGTTGATTTATTTTGCTAATATTGGACTGCTGAAATGAGTCATGTTATTATCTGAAATTTTAACGCCGTCGTTCCGAAATTCCCTTCCACACAATTTTAATAATGGTGCCGGTTGATTTAAAATGCCTCCAGCAAAAACAGTTCCACACTAATGTGATACATTACCGGGAATAATAATTTGGTTTAGACTTCAGGCCTGATTCTCCCAAAAAATCCTAAGTGTTGAGAAAAATGGTGTAATTCACGATTGTTTTTTCAGTGAGAATTCAGGCTCGAATTTTCCACATTCTGTGCACTGCAGAGGTCACGATTGTGAATACCATTAAAAGCTCGGGGGATGCAGGGCCTATTCACACCAGAGGCTGACAACACCAGAATCTGCACATACGCAATGTCCCTGAACTGCCAGACTGTAGTTTGCTGGCCAGCTCGATCAATGGCCAGCCCAGGACCCCCACAGTGCTGCCCCTCTAATGCACCCCCCCACCATGGCACATAAGCATTCCTATGTGAGCCACAGCCCTCTCGTCCTGAAGCACCACAATCTCCAGCCTCCCCCCCCGCAGTGACGATTCCCCACCCCTCCCTCTGCTGACCTGCCCTTCCAGAGGCAGACCCCCTTTATGGGAGGCAGACCCTTCCCAGCAAACCACCCCGTAGCCCGTCCTGATCTCTGACAGCCCTCCATCTCCCATCGATCCTATCTGTAGAGTAGCAGCGGGAGCCCCCACCAATTGTCTCCTCGGCCCTGTGCACAAAGGGCCCGGAGAATTTTGTGCCAGGCCTGATAATGGCATTTAAATAAGATTAAAAACAGATTTAAATCACTTAAACCAAAAAAGAAAATGCTGGAAAATCTCAGCGGGACATTTTCAGTCCAGATGACCCTTTGTCAAAGCACCTGTTAAATCACTTACCTGCCTTCCTGCTGGCTTTCAGTATGGTCCAGCCTGCACTCAGGCTTTTTGAGACACACATGCGTCATGAGCACGCGCGCGAATCCCGCAAAATGGCTGACATGCGCATCTCCCAACCTGACATGCCAAAAAAAGTGCGCGTCAAGATGGGAGGATCAATACCCCATGGCTATATGGGTGGGATTTTATGACACTGCACTTCCAAAATTGCAATTCCCGAGGAGAACGGACCTTCCCATGGTCTTCTCCTTGCCCGCTCCAATTCCGGTGGCAGGTGGGATGGTAAAATTTCAGCCATGTATGTCCAATTTTTGCAAAGATTGTGAACACACAATTTCATTTTGGTTAGTAAAAAAGAAACTAAGCACAAAGTTAAAATAATTTTTGTTCTGTTTCTGTTCCCCTCTGCTTTCTCCACCAACGCTATGATGAGTTAGTTGCAGTATTTGATAATGCATTGGCACTACCCAGCTCATTACTACATATGGAATTTCGCTGAAGTGGATATCTGTATGGTGACATTCTGGATAGCATCAAGCCTGAGAATGTTGAATCTTACAGCACAGAAGGAGGCCACTCAGTCCGTTGTGTCTGTACTGCCCTTTGAATGAATTATCCCAATACTGTGGTTCCATAGCATTGCTTGTTCCCCATAGAACATAGAACATAGAACATTACAGCACAGAACAGGCCCTTCGGCCTTCGATGTTGCGCCGACCAATATAAAAAGCAATGCCCCTCCAAACTAAACCATTCCCTTCTCTTCCATATACTTATCAACTAACCTCTTAAACGCCACCAAACTTGGCGCATCTACAACTGCTGCAGGCAGGGCATTCCACTCCCGAACCACCCTTTGGGTAAAGAACCTACCTCTGATATCCGTCCTATAACTATCACCCCTTAATTTAAAGCTGTGTCCCCTCGTGCTAGCTTTCTCCATCCTAGGAAAAAGGCTATCACTGTCCACCCTATCTAAACCTCTAATCATCTTATATGTTTCGATAAGGTCCCCTCTTAGCCGCCTCCTTTCTAACGAAAACAACCTCAAATCCCTCAGCCTCTCTTCATAAGACCTGCCCTCCATACCAGGCAACATCCTGGTAAACCTCCTCTGTACCCTCTCCAATGCCTCCACATCTTTCTTATAATGTGGGGACCAGAACTGCACACAATACTCCAAGTGCGGCCGCACTAGAGTTTTGTACAGTTGCAACATGACGTTGCGGCTCCGAAATTCAATCCCTCTACCAATAAAAGCCAAGACTCCATATGCCTTCCTAACAACCTTCTCGACCTGACTGCCTACTTTCAGGGATCTATGCACATACACACCAAGATCCCTCTGTTCATCTAGACTACTAAGAATCCTACCATTTGCCCTATACTCTACACATTTATTATTTCTGCCATAGTGCATTACCTCACACTTTTCCACATTAAACTCCATTTGCCACCTAGTGCAGCATTTCTTCCTTTATAAGTATTTATCCAATTCCCTCACTGAATCTGCTTTTACCATCCTTTCAGACCATGCATTCCAAATAATAATCATGTCAAAGAAATTTTCCTTATTTCTCTCTAATTTGCCAATTAAATCGAATCCTTTTGACACCAACTCTTTTATAAGTAGAAACAGGTTTGTCCATCTATTTCATCAAAACTCCTCAGAACACTAAACACTAAGGGCTTGATTCTTCCATCGCGATGTGTGTATCAGGTTGGGCGATGCAGATGTTGGCTATTTCGCAGGATTTGCGCGTGCATTCCTGACGCATGCATGTCTCCCACAGCCAGAGAGCAGGCACAGTCGTAACCATGCTGAAAACCAGTGGGAAGACAAGGTAAGTGATATTAATCTATTTTTCATGGAATTTAGATGTGATTATCGGGCCCGGCACGGAATTCTCTGGGCCCAACAGCATCTCCCAGCCCGCCAGGGGTATTTCACTCCAGCAGAGTTTCGAGTACCACCCCACTTTTGGGGAACTAGAGGGAGACCCCGCTGGAGTGAAGGGGGAGCAATTGGGGCCCCGCAAGTTGTTGGGTGGACGGGGATGGTGCATCCTGGGTGTTGGTACCCTGACAGTGTCAATCAGTGCCCCCTGACACTGCCCAAGGTATCTTTATAATTCATGGTACCTCTTTGACTCCAGGCCCTGGATTCTGGTTGTTCCTTAACTTCCTTTGGGAATGATCTAGTAAGTCATTTAGTTCAAGGGCATTTAGGGATGGGCAACAAATGCTGGCCTTGGCTGAGGCATTCATATCCCCATGAAAGGGTAGAAAATAAATTACTGTTAAATCTGCTTGGATCACGGAAAGCACTGTTGGACCCTACTCTTGTCTGCTAAAACTCTTCATTTATCATCCTGGAATGCACAGGTAACCCCTGATAACCATTCTTTAAAATCCCTTTCCTGTCTCCTTCACCCTCACTCCTAACAGTAAGGACGAGGTTATTGACTTATTTCTCAAAGACTAAGATCATTTTGGATGTTTCAGCTCCTTATCTCCCTTCCACCAGGAGAAACTTCCTCATACAGCTCCCCTCTGCTAAGCCCTGAACTTTCTCCCTAGCTTTTCTCCTCTTTCCATCATTCCTTCTCTGAGCTCATCTTGTCAATGACAACCAGTCTCTGCTCCTTCGATTCCATTCCCATCAAAATGGTGGATCACCTAACCTCCCCTCCTGGATACCATGTTAGCCAATTGCTAACACTTCTCTCTCCCCTTAGCCACCATTCCATTCTTCTAAATCTGCCATCATCATCCCTTTTCTCAAAAAAAAACCTTGACTCCACTATCCTTGCAAAGCATCACTCAAAGTCTTTTCCTCTTCAATGTCCTTGGTCACATTAGCTCCCAATCCATTCCTGTGTTTTCTAGGACGCAATGATGAATAATTCTAATATCTTTGTCAGAATGTTGGAAAGTAAGTCAAAGACACAAAATGACATCCTGTGTATCAGTGGCAAAGATAAACTGTCTCTCTTTATTCTTCTTGGCCTATCTGAAGATATCGACATGGTTGACCACACTAACCTCCTCCAACACTCTATCACTGTTGTCCAGCTAGATAGGACTGCTCTCACCTGGTTCTGTTCCTATCTATCTTTGATAATATCATTTCCAACAGCTTCACTTCCTAGTCCAATACCATTAATTTTGGTACCCTCCAGGAATCTATCATTTGCCCATCCAATCTATCACCTTTGTGTTATCACTTGGCAACATCACCTAAAAGCATTGTGTTATTTATCACATGTAGAGTGATTGGCATCCAGCTCACCTCACCACCCGATGGAGAAGAGATGGCACCAGAAAGGGAGAGAACTGTTTGCGAAGAGTTCGGGTTTGCTGTTGTCAGACTACTAGTGTAGACAATGGAAAACCAAAGTCCACCACTGCAACCTATTCAGCTATTCTCATGTAAGAGCACTAATATAAATACAAATTAAGCCCATAAAATGAAAAAAGTACACTTGCAGCATTCAGTCTCAGCAACCGCACCCCTATCCTGCGATACAACATTGCTTGCTACATCAGAAAATAGATTTGCACACAGCTGAACCCATCCACACACACACACACTCCCACACATTGACCTTTAAGAAAGACCAAATGAAATATATCTGAATTTTAGTGATAAAGTGCACTAAACATATTTTTGTTGGACACGTGCTGGGTAACAGAAACGGGGAGAGCTGAGAGTGGAAATGAGAGTGAAGGTTTTGCAAAGAAGAGGAAATAGCCAGGAAGGGAGCGAGGTGTTTGGGAAAAGAGGGGTCTTGGTTTGCACAAATTCTTATTAGAATTTAAAGAGCCTTCACTAGGTCCACACAAGACGATCTCACAAGAATTACTTTGCTTCCATGTACTGCAAAGTCGGCTCTCAGTTCCAATGACTTGTGATTGGCTGGGAGCAAGAGCATGATTTTGTCTGAAATTGTGCTATTGGAAAAACTAATGCATGTAAACCTCTACCCCAGCAGAGATTTGATAGATCTTCCTTGTACCATCCAGGACCATGACAAGCAAATGGTCCATATTGTTCTTTGGGAAAAATGGATATGCGATTAGCGGTCAAAGACCTTCCTCCCAGCAGTCCAACACATCATCAAATAATGTCAGAACTAAACATCACAATACGCCAAGTATGCTTAGTAACTTATCAAAAATACACCAAAATAAAGCACAATTAGCTTATTTTCTACAGTTACTTTACAACGTTGCTAAAAAAAAGCAACCTGAGTATGGAAAATGTGGGCTATGCCTGGATAGTTATTGAATATGGGTTTTTTTTTTAAATTGGATCTAAATTGTTTGATGGACCTGAGCCCCTTGCCTAACCTAGCAGTGGGTGCCCAGAGTAGAACATACTCTATTTCCCAGTATGAATATCCCTCTCCTTGATCAACACAAACTATAAAAGGGTAAATATAATAGTGGGAGTAAGGGAAGAGAAGTTAAAAGGGGAGAACAACAAAGGAACCAATTAGATAAAAACTAATCTGCCTGCAAGGGAGACTGAAAGAAATGTTTTTCTCTTATTCATTCATTCAGTCATGCATTCATCCATTCACAGAATGTGGGCATTACTGAGTAGATCAGCATTTATTGCCCATCCCTAATTACCCTTGGTGATAGTAAGCTGCCCACTTGAATCGCTGCAGTCCATGTGGTGTAGATACACCCACAGTGCTGTAAGGGAGGGAGTTCCAGGATTTTGACCTAGCAAAAGTGTAGGAACGGTGATATATTCCAAATCAGGATGCTGTGTGGTTTCGAGGGGAGCTTCCAGGTGCCAGTGTTCCCAGATATCTGCTCCTTTATCCTTCTAGATAGTAGAGGTTGCGGATTTGGAACGTATTGTCTAATGAACCTTAGTGAGTTGCTGCAGTGTATCTTGTCGATGGCACACTATGACGATACTGTGTGTTGGAGATACAGGGAGTCAATGTTTAAGGTGGTGGAAATGGTGCCAATCAAGTGGGCTGTTTTTTCCTGGATGGTGACAAGCTTCTTGAGTATTGTTGGAGATGCACTTAGAACATAGAACACTACAGCACAGAACAGGCCCTTCGGCCTTCGATGTTGCGCCGACCAATATAAAAAGCATTGCCCCTCCAAACTAAACCATTCCCTTCTCTTCCATATACTTATCAACTAACCTCTTAAACGCCACCAAACTTGGCGCATCTACAACCGCTGCAGGCAGGGCATTCCACTCCCGAACCACCCTTTGGGTAAAGAACCTGCCTCTGATATCCGTCCTATAACTATCACCCCTTAATTTAAAGCTGTGTCCCCTCGTGCTAGCTTTTTCCATCCTAGGAAAAAGGCTATCACTGTCCACCCTATCTAAACCTCTAATCATCTTATATGTTTCGATCAGGTCCCCTCTTAGCCTCCTTATCAAGGTAAGTGGAGAATATTCCATCATACTCTCCACTTGTGCTTTATAGATGGTAAAGAAGCTTTGGTGAGTCAAGAAGTGAGTTCCACAAGTGTCCTAGCCTATGACCTGTTCTTGACAATAATTATATGGCTGGTCCAGTACAGTTTCTAGTCAATGGTGACACTTAGGATGTTCACCAGCAATGGTAATGCTGGTGAATGTCAAGAGAAGAAACTACAGCAAATCACAGACTAACATTAATTTTTTTCCCACTTTTTATTTGGATGCATTTCAATTAATTTCACTGATTTGCTTCTCCTTCTGGTCAATCATGTGGCAATTATGAACAAGATTTAGTAAAAGGTAGAAATTTAATTGTACTTTATTTCAGTATATTTTTGATAGGCTACTATGCATACTTGGCATATTGTGATGTTTAGTTTTGACATCATTTGATGATGTGTTGGACTACTGGGAGGAAGGCTTTTGACCAGTAATTCTATATCCATTTTCCTAAAGAACAATGTAGACCATTTGCTTGTCATGGTACTAGACGGTTCAAGGAAGGTCTAGTAAATCTCTACTGGGGTAGAGGTTTACATGCATTAAATTTCTACTTCTTCACTGAATTTTGTTCACAACTGCCACATGATTGGCTAGAAGGAGCGGCAAATCTGAAATTAGTTGAAAAGCCTCGGCTTTAAAAACCAGAAATAGAGTACATTCGCTATTTTGCAACACTTCTGTAGCAATATAAACAAGAAGTAACAAAACTCTGGAAAGCCAGAAGTGTTGGCTCAAACCCAAGCTGTCAAGTACTCGATCGAGAGAGTGAGCTACCCCAACAAAACATCAAGTTGGCAATCTAGTAATACATGTTTCTCAAGATTCAGCGGAATAACTTTTGGGAAATTGGTACACTGTCCACTGTTCGTGGGTCGATTTTCTGCAAACATTAATGTATAAAGTTCACTCAAAATTGTATTCACTATCCAAAGTGAAGTTATGATTTTTTTATATTTGATTTGATTTGATTTATTATTGTCACATGCCTTAGCATATAGTAAAAAGTACTGTGTCTTGAATGCTGTACAAAGTGTACTGTTCATAGAGAAAGAAAGGAGAGAGTGCAGAATATAGTGTTACAGTCATAGCTAGAGTGTAGAGAAAGGTCATAGATAGAACTCTACAGTGCAGAAAGAGGCCCTTTAGCCCATCGAGTCTGCACCGACCAGAAACCCACCCAGACCCTACCCCCATATCCCTACACAGTTTACCTGCGAATCCCTCTAACTTACGCATCTCAGGACACTAAAGGACAATTTTTAGCATGGCAAACAACCTAACCTGCACACATTTGGACATCAACTTAATGCAAAGTAGGTCCAATCAAAAGTCTGTTGGTAGCGGGAAGAATGTTTCAGTTGTGACTGAAATTGCCATATGAAACTCAAGTCACAAACTTAAGACTTCCATGAAACTTGCAATCATACAGCATTTTAGAACACTAATGGTTTTTCCCTTTTGCATGATAAAATGTATCAAAGGTGGTAATCTATTGCAGCTTAATTATTGCATCCGAATGTGGATTTATTACAAATTAGCATTTTTGATCTGTGGTTATTTCACTGGCGAGTAACCTCATTTTAATTTAAAATAACATTACAAAATCTTCATGGAACAATTTATTCATTTCATTGGTGCATGTTAGCCAGCTTGTTAGTCAATTAAAGATATAGTGTTTTTAAGAACTCTTCACAATTGAAAATAAGACTGGTTTAATTCCCTGAATTTGCTTAAAGGACTGTAAATTGTTGGAATCAATGAAAACCTGCAATGGTGATTAATTCAATCTGAGAAATGGCCCAGGTTTGCATGGAATGCTTGATAAATAAATGCAAAAAAGAGTATGGAAACTCGACTTGTGCTGAGCGTAACTTGCACTTCAGATTCTTTGATCCTCCACTTCCTGTTGTTGCTCCTGCAAGCAACCAAACACTACAGATTTCAGTAGCTCATTGGTTATGTGGAAATGCCAAAATGACAGTTAGCCTGCTGGCACATCAAGTCGGCCCCATTCTCATGCTGGCTGTAAAATCGTGACTGGAGCCTCCCAGACTCCATTTCCTACAATGTAATTCTCTGCATGTGGCAAAAGATCAAAGGAAAGTACAGGGCATTGAAGGGTAAAAACATTCCTTTCCATGCTATAAATATTTTATTTTTGAGAGAGACAATAGCCGGAATTCTCCAGACATTCACGTCCTGCTGCCACCTCCAGTGAGAATGGAGAATTTGTTGCTCAGCTCGTTCACTGCTGCAGGACTGGAGAATCCCAGCTGCAGGCGAGTTGGAGAATCTAACCCAATGCTTTCAGTGAAAGCCAAGAGTTGACCAGGAATATCCTTGGTACATCATCAGAAATTACATCCTCCACAAGGCACCATTCATTTATCGTTCGCGTAGTCAGCTGGTTCTTCCTCAGTGACAATCCATGTTCCTGGTTGGCCCAGGTATAAATAAGATATGGTACCATAAATGGTGGAACAATTCAGAGTCCTGAATCCTTGAGTTGCCTCTATTTATTGGGAATGCCTTTGGAGAAATAATTTGCAAAAGCCTTCTGTTCAAAGGGAGAGATGGTGTAGGTGACAATATGTCTTAACTTGGTCAAGTTTTCAAACTGGCAACTCATTTTGCACCCACTATATCTAAACTCATCCACCCCAACCCCCTACCTGCCCCACTGCGCAGCAGATAAGTGTACATGAATTAACTGTTATTAGTTAATACACTTTCTGTCTGCGTGATGCAATCTTTGTCCAGACAAGAACTGGCCCAGCCACGGGGTTTGTTATCATAATCATGCAGAGGGTAAAAGTTCAAATCTCAATGTGGCAGCATAAAAAATAAAAAAATGGGAGAAATGGTAGTTACTGCGGAATTGTTGAATTCTTGCAAAGAAAACAATATGTCCTTTAGGGAAGGAAACCTGTTTTCCATATGTGGGCTGACTTACAAATGACTCCAGTCTCACATCAACTTGATTGACTTTTAATTGCCCTTTGATAAGATCCCACAAGCCATTTAGCTAAGGTTAACTATGATTGGGCAAGTTTTAACTATCCAGCCTTCAGGGGAAAGTGACCACGATATCACACGACCCTGCCACAGCAAACTCTACAGGACGTACCAACATGAATGCCATCATCACACATGAGAACACCATCCACCAGGTACTCAGTACAAACTCTTGCAATTTGACCAACAGTATCTACCTGATACGCTGCAGGGAAGGATGTTCTGAAGCATGGCACATTGGGGAGACCATGCAGATGCTACAACAGAGGATGAACAGACACCGCTCAACAATCACCAGGTAAGACTGTTCTCTTCCTGTTGGGGAACACTTCAGCGGTCAAGGGCATTCAGCCTCTGATCTTCGAGTAAGCATTCTTCAAGGTGGCCTTCAAGACACACGATAACACAGAATTGCCAAGCAAAACTGGTAGCCAAGTTCCGCACACATAAGGATGGCCTCAACCTGGATCTTGGGTTCATGTCACACTATCTGTAATTTCCATGATTTGACTGTGCTTGCAAAGTCTTACTGTCTGGCAAATCACACCTCTTTAACCTGTGCTTAACCTTCTCTTCATTTGCATTGTCTGTATTTTAAAGATTTGATTACCTGTTAAGACTCGCATTCCAACCATTATTTTGTAATGAGTCTGTGTCTATATATATCTTTTTTGTGAAACCAATTCTCTATTCCCCTGCTGGCATCTTCACGTCATGAGGAAACAAACAGAGCAGTGTCAGTATCAGTGATCCCGAGCTTTGAAGTTAATGTTCCTCATGAGAAATGTATAAGGCACAAGCCCCCTGTTCTTTGACCAAACCCTCAGCTTGATTTAGTTTGGTTTGTGGACAGTAAAACCCAAGGTCAGTTCTGCCTGGCGGTGACTTTCACTTCAGAGCTCTCACTTTCACAGAAGTTAGAGTCCAAGGAGCTAAGGAGAGATTTGGCTATTAATAATAGCATCGAGTGAGGATCCTAACTGTCCTTTATGTAGCTGAGCAGATTTGGGGTTACAGTTCCAGGTTAAAAATCAGGATAAATACCATATAAATATATGATTATCACCAGGTACAGAAAGGATACACCTTTGATTACCTGTTCTGCATAGACAATCAAAAGTCAATGTATTCCTGCTGTTTATGTGGATAGGTGTCATCAATATGACTATTATCTAATTTCAATTTTGACCATTTTTTGGTTTCTCCTCTATTCAAAACTACAAGAAAAGTTGTTCAATTGCAGAGACATAAACTCTACAATCTAATAATATGATCAAATGCTATATAATCATCTGGTTAAACCTCAGAAAAGCTTTGAACTGGAGTTGGGTATTTCAGGGCCCAGATTTTCATGGAGTCAGGAAGATTCCTCAGCTTATCTAAAATACAGCAAGGACCTGGATCTACAAGTCCCAATCTCACTTCTGACAGATTTTATTTTCGCTGTTGGAGGAATGAGGCAGCATGTGATTCACACATAGGAGAAGCCTAAGCTCAGAAGGTTCATTTGAACTCATTGCTGATTTCAAACAGACTCCAATTTTACTGGGATGGAATTATCCCACTTTATGTTTTTTTTTAGACAAAATGTGAATGCTTGTATTGGACAGCTAAGTGTATGTAACTTGTCAAGCTGTCAAATTCTTAAATGGCTAGCCCTTTAAATTTAGAAAAAAAGCAGCCTGCCTGTGTTAGAGTTAATAAAAAAAAATCTGTGCTTGCAATTTCAATAGATGTTTGTTGCCATACAGCTTAACTTTCTCCACAGCCTGGCATTATCATGGTATGGGAATGTAAATTTACAGTTTTATTGGCAGTTCCAAGAGGTTATTAAATGTTAGCTGTCTTTGATGATTATGAAAATTTGTTTTTGTAAGAGATTGAACACTTGAGGAGATTTAAGTTAATTAAATGGGCTTTATATGAATAAAAATGCTTTTTGTGATAGTGAAGTTTTATGCAGATTCTTGAAATTTTATATTAAATAATAGCCATATTAAATCTCAGCCTGGCTCCTGAGGTCTGCACATAGGGAATACCAGTTAAGTTGGCATGGATAGTGTAAGGGCAAAGGATGGTAAATGAGGGAGTCTGAATTGACATTAATTTTGCATAGTGGCTATAAAATGCCATGGTCTGAAATTGCAAGCACGGTTTTTATACAACTTCCTCACATAGGTGGCTGTGTTTTTTTAAATTTAAAGGGCTAGACATTTAAAAATCTGACAGTTTAACAGACTCCACAGAGATTAAATGTCCTTACAAGCATTTACATTTGTCTGAATGACAGGACATGGGTTGACATGGAGGCTCTGGGAGCCATTGGGGATCAGTGGAGTGTATAGGTTGATACAGATCGGGCATGGGAACTATGGGGGAGGGGAGGGTCAGGAGATGAGGATGAGCCACAGAGGGCTAACAAAACAAAGACAAAACTGGGACAAAGTTCCAGAGAACTGATGTTGGACTTTTAAGCAGCCTGCTTCAATACTTGGCAGCATGGTGTGAGTGACTTCCACCAATCTGTGTTTGTGGGCGGCAGACCCAATTTCAGCATGCAACCCATCTCCCACCACCAACTCCCACCAGAATGAAAATTCCACCATTTGGGGAAACCTTGGGGAAAGATGCACAGGTTAAAGAGTTTATTTTTCACAGTTGCTAAAGGTGTGTATGCAGTTGGCTGGGACGGAGTTCCAGAGGCAGGCTTGAGGTGGCACAGTAGCACAGTGTTTAACACTGCTGTCTCACAACACCAAGGACCCGGGTTCGATTCCCAGCTTGGGTCACTGTCTGTGTGGAGTTTACACATTCTCCCTGTGTTTATGTGGGTTTGCTCCAGGTGCTCCGATTCCTCCCACAGTCCGACAGATGTGCTGATTAGGTGCATTGACCTGAACAGGTGCTGGAGTGTGTTGACTAGGGGAATTTCATAGTAACTTCATTGTACTGTTAATGTGAGGCTTATTTATGACTAATAAATAAATAATCTTTAATGGCTGATGGATTGATCACCATTGGTGGAGAGAGAGAGAAACATAAAGAGGGGAGTGAGCAGGTTAGTGTTAGCATGGCTGAAGGGCATTACTCAGACAGGATGGTGTGAGGACAAAGCTCCTGAAATCAATTCAGCAAAACTTAGGAAAGGAGTGCAACTTGACAAGAATGTAAATGTTCAAAATTCAGGTAAAAACCCCTTGTTAAAAATGAAAAAAATCATTTTACACATATCACCCTGGAAGATTGTGGTCGTGTACTCATCTGACTTTCAGTGACTTTGGTGCGCAGTTTATCATTCGTTCGTGTTAATATATCAGGGGCTCTGTTACTTATCCATTAATCACTTACTTTGTAAAGGAGTGTTTTTATTTCTACACTGTAACATTATACATTGCTCAAACTTGCATTCAATCTCAAGTTTCGGATTATTTCTTGCCCTATTTGAAAAGCAGAGCTCACTTCTGTCCTCTGCTGGCCAGTTGCTCTCGTTTGCTATTTTTGGTGGCTTTTCCTTCCCCAATTGCTATTTAGAATCTGTTAAAAGTAAGCAGTGCTAAGTGTACTTTTGACTCAGTTCCTTAATTGAGCAATCACAAACCAATCCGAGTGCTATTCTATCAATCAAGGACCCTTGTCTTCTTATAAGGGAAGGGATTCTTCCCTTCAGACTGTCTGCCTAAATCTCTCCTTTTGCTAAACCATTCCACACACACTAACAAACTCTCTATAGATCAGGTCGTTCCTGTTGTACTATCTCCTCACTTGCTTACTGACAATTTGAATCTGTGATCTTTTCCCAACTAGCGGAGATATCGCAGGTAACTCCAAAACAGGTGGCTAGCCATCTTGGACCTATTGCCTGACCACCCCAAATCTGACCACCCCAGATCTGACCACACCAGACCTGATGTCTGACCACCCTGGACCTGGTATCTGACCATCCTAGACCTGGTATCTGACCACTCCGGACCAGGTATCTGACCATCCTGGACCTGATATCTGACCACCCTTGACCTGATATCTGACCACCCCAGACCTGATACTTGACCATTTCAGACCTGACATTTGACCAACCCAGACCAGGTATCTGACCACCCCAGACCAGGTATCTGACCGCCCCAGACCTGGTATCTGACCACCCTGGATCTGGTATCTGACCACCCAGATCCAATACTTGACTATCCCAGACCTGATATCTGACCACCTCTGCCTGACCTGATCACTCCTGACCTAATGTCTGTCTACCCCAGACCTGATGTCCAACATCCTTAGGCCTAACTTATGATCGCCCCAGACCGGACATCAGACCACTCTGGACCTGATGTCTAACCCTCCTGACCTACTCACCCTGATAAAATCATTTGTCATTTTAAAATATCAAATCTCTCACATCATTTCAATGGGTTCATTCCCTCAAATCTCTCCTTATCCCTGGAATTTTTCTAGGGATAATGATTCAGTGAAGCATTTTGAAGTGGTTTATTTTTTCAAGATACTTCAGGTATATTTTATCATTGTTTGTTTTGTAATTTGAGATTTTTTGAACTTTTCCACCTGTATGTACATGGGAGTAACAAAAAACAAAGAAAATTACAGCACAGGACCCTTTGGTCCTCTAAGCCTGTACCAACCATGCTGACTTAACTAAAACCCCTTACCCTTCCTTTATCCCTCTGTTCCCACCTTATTCATGTACTTGTCAAGACATCCCTTAAAAGTCATTACTGTATCCGTTTCCACTACCTCCCCCGGCAACAAGTTCCAGGCACCCACTATTCTCTGTGCAAAAAATCTGTCTTGTACATTTCCTTGAAACTTTGCCCCTCACACCTTAAACCTATGCCCCCTAGTAATTGACTTTTAAACCCTGGGAAAAAGCTTTTGCTATCCACTCTTTCTTGTAAACTCCTATCAGGTCTCCCCTCAACCTCCATCGCTCCAGTGTGAACAAACCAAGTTTTTCCAACCTCTCCTCATAGCTAATGTCTGCCATACCAGGCAACATCCTGCTAAATCTTTTCTGTACCCTTTCCAAAGCTCCACATCCTTCTGGTAGAATGGCAACCAGAATTGAACACTATATTCCAAGTGCACCCTAACTAAGGTTCTATAAAGCTGCAAATATTGCTACGCTGGATAATGCTATTGGGATAGATCAGGAACAGTCAAGTTTTCCCTGTTCAAAGAAAATATGAATGCAATTTGGCTGTAGACTCCATGTACTTGATTCATATTTACCATTTAAAACTAGTCCAGAGAGACAAAAGTTACAACTGAAGAAGTTTGAGCAACTTAATTATAATGGACAGGAGACGAACAGTTCAAACTGTACTGATTTCCTCTTACCACCCTTCCCTTAGATGGTGGTGTCTTGATTTAATATTTTTTTAAAAATGGCATGTTTTCCCAATACCTCCTTATATTTTGTAACTCTATGTTACTAATAATCCATAGCAAACCTGAGTTAGGACTAACTCAGAGAGTTCATTTATTTTATTTCAAATCCCAGGAAAAAAAGGGCTTTCTCCACTTCACATTGTCCATACTCACAGAGTAAAAGTGGATAGAGAAAGGGAGTTTTACAGTATAGAGACCATAGAAATTAGTTCACGTGATGTCCCCAGCCCCAATTCAGAGTCTAAAGGATGTTTCCCCTGAGGTGGGATTCTGTTCCAATGTGTTTCCGCCTGGCTAAACAATATGAAAATCCATGAAGTCAATGATGCTGCCACACAAGGGGCTTTTCTGTGTTTAGCCCTTGATCAGAGACCTTTAGAAGCATGCAATCTTTGTGGTGTTGAGATTGCTTGCCTAGCCTAGCTATTGGTGTCCTGTCCAGTCGATGCTAAAATAATAGTCTGGCTGTGAAGGCCAAAGCTGTAATATGAAACTGTCTAAAAAGATCAGAGGCTTGAGTCATGTAAGGTTCCTTTTCCACAATTATTTTAAAAGGGATGTTTATCCATCATCTGGAATTGACTTTTGTTTCAGGACAAATAATTTGTCAGCCATTAGTTGTTGAATGAGATGCTATCTATGTTGAGGAACTGTCATTGGGAAAGTCATTATCTTAACAGACCCACTGACTTATCAAATGTAAATGGAATCCCAATAGTTCTCTTTGACATTAGTCTGTACAATCCCACACTTGATATGAATGCCCAAGTAATGATTTTGACAATGCAGCCCATCATAGACCTGCTCATGATAGCACAGTGGTTAGCACTGCTGCTTCACAGCATTAAGGACCTGGGTTTGATTCTCGGCTTGGGTCACTATCTGTGTAGACTTTGCATGTTCTCCCCGTATATGCATGGGTTTCCTCCCACTGCCTGAAAGACGAGCTGGATAGCTGCATTGCCCCAAAGTGTGGGAAATGCCACAGTAACTTTATTGCAGTGTTAATGTAAGCCTTACCCTGTGACTAATAAATGAACTTTACTTGAAATTTCCTAATTGTTGTTTTATTGCAGTTGAATTTTGCATAATTGGGAGTATCGAAAGAATGGCGTGACCTTTAGGAAAATCAGAAACAAACCTGTGTGTCCTTGTTTGTGCATCACTAAAAACCAACATGTAAATACAGCAAACAATTATGAAAGCAAATGCTTTGTTGGTCTTTATTACAAGAAGTTTTAAGTATGGGAATAAAGGTACCTCACTGTAATTATATAGAGCATTTGCAAGACTGCACCTGGAGTATTGTGTACACTTTTGGTCTCCTTACCTAAGGAAATACATAGTTGTGTGAAGGTTAGTGTCATTTTATCAAATATTTTTGAGAATATAGAGGTGACCTATAGAAAAGATTGTGTGTCTGTTACTGTGTGTACCTGATTTAAGAAATTTTTTAGAGACAAGTTGTCTGAAAGGGTTGACAGATAAAATGTCAGAAGTGTTGGAGACGTGTCTTTTAATGAGAGGCTCTGGTGAAGTGGATTTATAAGTGAATAAGTTAGGTTTTAAACATTACATATGGAGATAAATGGAGACTTGGTTTTTCAGCTGTTAAATTTCAAAGGGGGAATTTAAGGAACTTGCAACAGTTTCATAAGTAAAAAAGGAAATATTTCATTTGATCTGTAAGTTGAGGCAATAGGAAAAGATGAAAGATCTGTATATTTTGGAAAAGTTGAGTTCAAACTGTTGCTAAAGAAACAGACAGCATAGGAACAGGAGTAGGTCATTCAGCTCATTGTGCCTGTTCTGCCATTTAACGAGATCATGGCTGATCTGAAGCCTACCTCCACATATCTGCCTTTGGTCAATACAGCTTAATACCTTTGCTTAACAAAAGAAAATCTATTTAGATAAATCTGATCTAGCATCAGCTGCCATTTGTGGAGGAGATTTCCAAAGTTCTACTCCTCTTTGGGTGCAGAAGTGCTTCTGAACATCTCTCCTGAATCATCTGGCCCTAACTTTTAGACTATGCCCTCTAGTTCTAGAATCTCCAACCAGTAGAATTAATTTACCTTTATCTAACACATCTTTTCCTGTTATTATCTTGAAGACTTCAATCGTGATCCCTATAACTTTCTAAATTATAGAAAAAACAAGTCTAATTTGTATAATCTCTCTTCATAATTAAATCTTGAAGTCCAAGTATCGTTCTTGTAAACTTATGTTGTACTCCCTCTGAAACCCATTTATCCTTCTTAAAGTGCCATCCTTAGATTTTCTCATAGTACTCTAAATGGGATCCAACGAGGGTTTTGTATAACTGCAGAATGACCTCTGCACCCTTATACTCCAATCATCTAGATATAAAGGCCAGCATTTCATTAGCCCTCTTGATTATTTTCTGCACCTGTTCATGGCATTTTAAAGATCTATTCACCTGAAGCCAAGTCTCTTTGGACATCTATTATATTTAACTTCATTCCATCTAGAAAGTATTCTAATCTATCCTATTTCAGTCCAAAATGGATAACCTCATGCTGGCTTAGATTGAAAACCATCCGCCACAGTTTTGCCCATTCACCTAGTTTATAAATGACCCTTTGTAATATTATGCTATCGCCTACACTGTCCATAATGCTGCCTAACTTGTGTCATCAGCAGATTGAAATATGTGACTTTCTATGCCGTTATCAAAGTAATTAATGAATGTGAACAATTGAGACCTCAACACAGATCCTTGTGAGACCCGTTAGTCATATCCTGACAATTTGAGTACCTACCCATTATTTCTATTTTCTGTCATCTGCCACTCAGCCAATATCCCAGGCATACCAGTAATTTGCTCTCATTTCCGTGGGGTTTTACCTTAGTAATGGTCTCTTTTGTGTGACTTCATCACATGCCTTCTGGAAGTCCAGATAAAAAACATTCATAGACATTCCCGTGTCCGCTACCTTAGTCAGCGCTTCAAAAAGTTCAATGAGGTTTTCAGGCATGATCTACCTGTCATGAATCCATGCTGGCTGTACCTGAATAACTGAACATTTTTGAGGTGTTCAGTTACTCTATCTTTGATTAAAGCGTCCATAAATTCCCCACCACAGATGTTAAACTAATCGGCTGGTAATTTCTGGCTATTCTCTTTCTTAAAAAATGGAATGACATAAGCAGTGTTCCAATCTGGGGGATAACAGCGTCTCTAGAGAACTCTGAAAGATTGATCTTGATGTTCCTTGCAAGTCTCTTTTCATAATCCCTTTGAATAGCTCTTATAAGCTGCTTTGTGGCACTTTGTTAGTCTACCTACATATCTTTCCCATTTGGTAGCATCTGTGCTAGTTTTTGTATTTTTGTAAATCTTTTCTCCTAGTTTAACACTGTTCTTTATTTCTTTCATTGTCTTAAGTTGTTGTTCTGTAAAGTGGGGCTTTTCCTTCTTAGTAGTATGAATTAGTTCTGTATTGCGTTAAATGTTTTTTTAAAGATTCTCCACTGTTCTTCAGTTGTTTTATCCATCAACAGATTTTCCCACTTTATTGTAGACAGTCTCTGTCTCATCTCATTAAAGTCATCCTTACCTAAATCTAAAATACTAGTAGTTGATTCATGCTTTTGCTTTCAAATTCTATTCTGAACATGTTATGATCACTATTTGAATGAAGAAAATTACAGTACAGGAACAGGGCCTTCAGCCCTCCGAGCCTGCACTGACCATGCTGCCCGACTTAACTGAAACCCCCTATCCTTCCCTCTATTTATTCATTTGATAAATGTTCTTGCTCAATTAGGTTACTAATTAAATGCTGCTCATAACTCATTACTAAATCCAATATTGCATATCCCATTGTTGCATCCAGGATATATGGCTATGGGAAATTTCCCAGACACACTCCAGAAATTCATATGTTTCTGACAGCTACTTCACTGATTTTTCCAATGTGTATTAAAGTTAAACGGCTCCCTGGCCCCACCAAGAGAAACGTTGAGCTGTGGTGTCTGTGTGAGGAAATGTCCTGAAACCAGCTTCAGAATCACAGAATCCCTACAATATGATGGGCCATTCAGTCCATCGAGTCTGTACTGACCACAATTCCATTTAGACACTATTTCCATAACCTGTACCCTGCTAGTACTCCTGACACTAGGGTCAATTCATCATAGCCAATCCACCTAACCCACGTACCTTTGGACGAGGGAGGAAACTGGAGGACCCAAAGGAAACCCACACAGGCATGGGGAGAATGTGCAAACTCCACACAGACAGTGACCCAAGGTCAGAATTGAACATGGGACCCTGGCACTGTGAGACAGAAGTGATAACCACTGTGCCATTGTGCCATTCTTTGCGCTGTGAGAAAATGCAAAATCTGAAATAGCCATCTAGTCAGACCAAAGTCTTTTCTTCAGAAACAGTTTGTTTTCTGAACTTCCTCAGCAGAGTGGAAGTATTTGAGAAATCATGTGGTATGCTTTGCCTTGGGGAATATTACTTGATTTTTAATGATTAAAAATCTGTAAGGGCATTGTTGCCAAGAATGTGTTTAATTGTATGTTCTGACCAAACAGTTAATTTTGGAATGTTTTGTAAGACTGCTAAACTGTGTAACTTTAATTTCTTGTGCTGTAGTTTTTTTCCTTGTGGTGTTTTATGCTTCTGTAATTCTTTCTCCTCATTTTCAAAATACAAAATATAGGTTATGATCAATAAAACAAGTTTCCCTCGAAGTTTTGGTTTGTTCAGCAACTACCTGCTGTGGTTGTAACACTTGCCACAGAGAGAGGGCAACAAAGGTTCATTAAATTGATTCCCGGAATTGTTCTATGAGGAAAGATTAAATAGACTGGGTCTTTATTCTCTGAAGTTAAGAAGAATGAGAATGATCTCACATAAACATGCAAAATTTTTACAATGTTCGACAGGGTAGACGCAGGTAGGATCTTTCCCTCAATTGCCCACACCCTCTGGGGTGAGATGGGTCTAGAACCAGAGGACAACAGCTCAGAATTAGGGGCAGGACATTTAGAACTGAGATAAGAAAGAATTTCTTCATTTAGAGAGCTGTGAATCTTTGGAATTCTCTGCCACAGACAGTTGTTGAGTATGTTCAATGCAGAGATTGATAGATTTCCACACATTAAACACATCAAGGTATTTGGGGATAGTGCAGGAAAATGGTGTTGAAGTATTAGCTCAACCACAATATCACTGAAGGATGGGGCAGGCTTGAGGGGCTGAATGGCCTACTCGTGCTTTTATACGTATGTTCTTAAACCATCAAGGCTTCATAATGTTTAGAGATTGAAATCTACATCAGTTAATTGTTTCATCTTTAGACCTTGTAAGTAATGTTTTCTTGAATGCATCAAAGCCAAGAAGACAGTTCTGTGATAGAGGGAATGTTTTGCTCTGGCCAAAATGAATCCTTTTAGACATAGGGACTGATTATGCAATGACATCACTTCTTGTTTTTCATATCTTTCTTCACTTGTTGGCTCTCAACATAAAGTTTTTTTTTGAAAAGTTAAAATTGATTTATTAGTCACAAGTAAAGCTTACATTAACACTGCAATGAAGTTACTGTGAAAATCCCCCAGTCACCACAGTCCGGCACCTGTTCGGGTCAATGCATCTAACTCGCACGTCTTTCAGAATGTGGAAGGAAACCGGAGCATCTGGAGGAAACCCATGCAGACACGGGAAAACATACAAACTCCACACAGACCGTGACCCAAGCCTAGAATCGAACCCTGGCTCCCTGGCACTGTGAAGCAGCAGTGCTAACCACTATGTCACTTGGATGGTAACGTGTCTCATCAGCCCATTGGTGGCAGGGTTGGAGGCAGAACTGGGAGAGAAATATGAAACCAGCACATCAAGTTAGCTCTTCAAAGCAATTCCCTTCTGGGAAATCTGGTAAGTTCTTGCTGGGGAGCAAGCCTGTGCTTGAGGTTGCCATGAGGTGAAGGATAGCAGCATAATTTAGGCCCCATGGACAGTACATGCTAAATCAGTCTATCTTTTCTTTTATCCAGTTTATTTTTCCCAGCTCTACAAAGATCTTTCCTTGGCTCTGAACATATTGGAAACAGATTATGAGATTCTTATCTCATAAATAAACAAGATTATTTATGTCTGGCAAGTATAATATTATTATATCTGATTTGAGCTGATGGTGTCAATGACCCCATTTTCCAGAGGGACATGGGAAATGGGGACCAAATTATTTCATTCACACCATAGACAACAATGACCTTTTCACATACAAAGAATCTCAGATTCCTTGCGCCTATTTTTCCTGACGACCTAGTACGTTGTGAGAATTTCATCCATCGTTTGGACAGAATTACCATCCAATTGTCTGCTGGAACTAATAGGTAAACAAACTATTGTGAATGTCATTCTTAAAGTATCTGGTTGACAGGGTGAGCTGTAAAATTAGTATGTGGTGGTTGTGTTGGCAGGCATTGTAGAGAGGGTGAAGAAATTATTTCATTAACAGTAAGTGAGAAAGTTTGTAGAAAGTCAATACGCAAATATCCATGCATGCTAAGATTCTGACTGTTCCTTACTGTTAGAAACAGCTCACAAAGCTGTTTCTTTCCCAGAGATTTATTGATGTGTATCAGATGTGGTCTGTGAATTAATTTAGAAGATTGCATTGAATAATATTCCAGAGTGGTGTTTCTCATGAATTGGTTCATGGTGTACAGCACAAGTGTCACACTATGTCTCACAGCTTAGCTCCAGCCCCAGATTTGAAATCTCTCCAAATACCATCTGAATTCCAACATCTAAGATTCCACAGGCCAACACATCCATTTACAAACCAGTAAGGTCTGTTACACGTTCACTTGTAGGGTTTTCATTGTCCTGACACTACATATGAATGGTATTGACTGACACACACACACATACACACACACTCACACTCACATGCATACACACACACGCACACACTCACACATCATTTTCCGTCCATTGCCCTTGAGAGAACGTAGTGTTAAGTCACCAGCTTGAAGCAGTTACGTTGTATACATATACCAGCAGTGCTGTCAGGGAAGGAGTTCCAGGATTTTGAAGCAAAGACAAAGTCTCAGATTCTCCCAAAAAAATTCTAAGTTCTCAGTGTGTGGGAAAATGGGAGTAAATCCCATTGATCTTTTCAGCATGATTTCCAGAATGAATCTCCAACAGTCTGTGCATCACAGAGAGCCCGAGCATCATTTCCTCTGAAAAGTAAGGGGCGGGTCTTATTCTCTATCAGAGCCGGGATCGGTGCATGCGCAGTGTTCCCCCCGCCCCGCCCACTCCCACTGCTGATCTCCAGATGACTGGCCAACCTGATTGCTGACCAGACCTACTATCCCCCATCACTGACCTTACGACCCCAACCTTTCCCCTCAACTCCTGATCACTGGCCTCCTGGATTATGTACTCCTCCGGCCAACCTCAATCTGCCCGGTCTCCTGCCGATAGTCCAGACGCCTTCCTGCCCTGATTCCGATGGCCAGCCCCAATATTTACCCCCCCTTGCCATTGCCCGGATGGCAAGCCCCAATCTCCCTCACTCCCTTCCTCCTTCACTGATCCCGATTAAAGAGTGGCAGCAGTGGCCTCTCCTCCACTGATTGGCACCCCCCCCTCCCCTCCAGTAGGCCCTGCCCCCACTAGGTCCCATCTTTTTCTGGCCCCACTCACTTGGCACTGCAGTTCTGATGTGTCCCTTGGGCAATGCCAGTTTGCTCCTTGATTGTGCCAGGGTGCTAAGGGCCACTGCCCCCATTCACCCCTGAGTCCCCCCCCCAGCCCCCTGGGGTTGCTTAATGGCTTCTCTTCTCTCAAGCAGGTTCAGGTCAACTGTTCCCCTTAATGGGGAGTAGTAGTATCCCTGTTGAATGGAATCACTTCTGGTGGGGGTGGGTTTGGGGGAGTTGTGGGTAGGGAGTGGGTGGTGTGACATTAGCAAGCCCAAAGACTTCAGTCCCAGACCAGCTTATGTGAATTACCATGACATTTCCACAAGATAATTGTCTCCACGCTGATTTCTGGCACGGAGTTAATTGCATCAGATAAAACTTTGCCTGGGAGATGTGTGGAGGATGTGATGCCTGGTGGGAAACCCGCAAAACGGCCGCAACTGATGTCTCCCAGCCCACTGCGTTACTCAAGCAGCGCAGCGTACTGGGAGAATCGCTCCCAATATATTTCCACAGATAAAAGCAAATTATCATGGACGCTGGAACTTGAAACAAAAACAGAAAGTGCTGGAAAATCTCGGCAGTTCCGACAGCTTCTGCAGAGACAGAATAGAGCCAATGTTTCGAGATTGGATGATTCTTCCAAATCAGGATGGAGTGTGGCTGGGAAGGGAACTTACAGGCAGCTATGCTCCTATACGTCTGCTGCCCTTGTCCTTCTGGGTGGTCGAGGTCAGGAAGTTGAGATAGCGGTAGGCTGTGCAATGCATCCTGTGGGCAACACACACCCTTGACAGAGGGACTGAGTAATTAAGATGATGGATGCACTGTCAAACAAGTGATTTGCTTTGTCCTGGATAGAACCAAGCTTATATATTCCAAACTATCCCTCAGGCAGACTCTCCATCCTTTTACCATCACCATAGGAAAGAACCAGAAGACTTGCCAGGAACATTCACTTTATTATCCACAGAAATATAGCTCCAATTGAAAATGTTGACATTTTAATGCAACAGTGGTTGATGTGGTAGACTGTCCACTGTCGAAAGTCTGGCACTGCAATTATTTTGCTGTAGATACTGACTCATTGTTTGAATAACTGCAACATGTGACCTTGTGTTTTAAACTCAGAAATGCTCAACGAGATGACCATAATTCTTGGTATATTTAAATGAGAAACATGTTTAAGCGAGAGATCTCAGATTTACGTATTTAGCTTTAATGCAGACAGAAAAACACGCTATACTCTATTCCCGGAACTCTGGTTCAACCTCACCTCAGCCTGGCAGGGAGTAAATATCTTTCTGATCTACAGATGGTGGTCACCAGGCATGAACAGAGTTGCACACAAGCTTTTCAACTAACAGAGAGTGAGAGACAGAGAGTCAAAGCAGAAATTCAACCCACCAGGACGTGGTGAATTTGAACCACAGCATACAGGGTGAAAGGTCGCTGGGTATGCTGCTTAACAAAGTGATGTGACTTTGCCTTAAAGATCTAACATTTCCTCTGGAAGATTCAGCCAGACTCATTGGGTAAACGTTTGCCTACAGGCTTCAGAACCTCACTGTTTGGGGTCAAATGGGGTCAGAAGCCTAAACCGACACTCGTCAAAGATTCTTCCCAATTAGTGGCCAGATGGCAGGTTCACTGCCCAATTAAAGATGGTGATTGGGCGCTCGAAGGATCATCAGGTGGTCCTCCAGCCAAGGGCAGGTGGAGGAGGAGGGCACCCCAAGTTGGAAGCACTCTCCCTTGTTAACCGTTTCTAATCTTAAATCTAAAAGAAGACCTGAACTGACCTACCAGGCCTTTTTGTGCTGGCGGGCTGGCTGTGTGGCGGGGTGGGGGACTGCAGGGGAGGAGGTGTGGTAGGGGATAGGGGGAGGGGTAGCAGACGGTGTGTAGGAACCTTTCCATTGTCAGCTTGCGGCTGTCACTGAGAGGATCTCTAGAACTGTTTGGGCTGCTGCCCCCATGCCCACCCCAGTCTGGCACTGAGGTGCCACCTCCAATTAGCTACCCTGTACCCCACTGTCTGCGAAGAGCTGGAAAGTTCCAGTTGGCCAATTCCTATCGGCATTAGGTGGCCATTAATCAGATCAATTGGATATCGACCACTTGAAAGTGGATCGCCCTCCCACCACCACCCATCACCATTCGGGTGTCTGGGGAAAAAGCTCAGAGTGGGATGAAGTTGGGTGAATAAAATTCCATGCATGCCCCTCTCTATACCCAGATCCAAAACACTTCAGCCCATTGGCTGTGGTGAGTTTTTCCACGTCCAGTTCAGGTTAAAGTGTCGGTCAGTGTCCATTGTAACCACCCTTCAGTTTTGTAAAGTCAAAGTTTTTTATAAGCTTATTTATTAGTGTCACAAGTAAGCTTAAATTAATACTGCAATGAAATTACTATGAAGATCCCCTGGTTACCACATTCCAGCGCCTGTTCAGGTCCACGGAGGAAGAATTTAGTATTGCCAGTGCACCTAACCGGCATGTCTTTTGAACTATGTGAGGAAACCAGAGGGCACCTACGCAGATACAGGGAGAACGTGCAAACTCCATGCAGACAGTGTCTCAAGCTGGGAACCGATCCCATGTCCCTGGCACTGTGGGACCGCAGTGCTAACCGCTGTGCCAGCGTGCAGTCCCTGCAATGTGTCAGGAGGATGGGAGGAGGTGAAGGAGTTTAAATTCCCTACTTTAATCCAATTTTATCACCTTCAGCTGGTTAAAAGCAGTTAAGAGTTGAGGAGTTCTCTCTGTTCTCCTATCCCTTAAAGCAGATTTGCTAAAACAGATTACCTGGTCATTGCTGTTTGTGGAAGCTTGCTGTGCACAAATTGACTGCCGCATTTCCTGCATTTCAATAGTGATTTCATTTCAAAGAACAAAGGATAGTACAGCACAGGAAACAGGCCCTTCAGCCCTCCAAGTCTGTGCCACTCATTTGTCCAACTAGACCATTCGTTTGTTTCCCTCCATTCCCAGTCTACTCATGTGACTATCTAGGTAAGTCTTAAAGTGGTAATTCATTGGCTATAAAAGGCAGTGGGGCAAACTGAGGTCCTGAAGTAATGACACAAGTGCAAACTCTTCACTATAATTTTAAGGAGACATCTCTTCTGGGCCAGGGAGAAATGAGTGGCCTCCAACCACTCACACAAACAGTGCTGCCGGGCGGCAGGAGAGGACGGTCAATCAGTTGCACTTAATTTTGTGAAAGTTAAATTAGTCTAACAACACTGAATGTCTGAAATAACAATCAGAAAATGCTGGAAATATTCAGTAGGCCTCGCTCCGTCTGTGGAAAGGGAATCAGACTTAATGTTTTCGGTCAGCATATCTTCAAAAAGGGTTATCTTCAGCAGTTGTTGCCCTGAAGGATTGAAGATGGTAGGAAAAGTGTGCAGCCAGTATGTACAGGTGGGCAGCGTGTCTCCCCCTTGAATTTTATGAGGGATGATTTGCTTTGATTTGATTTATTATTATCACATGTAATAGCATACAGTGAGAAGTATTGTTTCTTGTGCGCAGACAGAGCATACCATTCATAGAGAAGGAAACGTGAGAATGCAGGATGTAGTGTTGCAGTCATAGAAAGAGTTAGAATGAAGTTGGAGAAGCATGGGACGAGAGTATGCTGGGCACAGCTTGCAAGAGGGTGACTGATTAAGTGGCTGCCATGGGCTGACATTCCACTGAGAACTGTGGGACTCCCCCTAGACCTGCTACTCTATCAGAGGGGCCTCTTAACCCCGTCAATGGGAAAATCCCATGACCATAGCACCAGGTCCGGAATCCAATCCAATACAGCTCCTGTGATTTCCAGCCTGCCCTTATACTTTATGGTTTCTTTGTGCATCACCATGCTTCCTTCTGTTGTATTACGGTGCCACAACTGAACACAAAGTTGTGTTATGTTTTTTATGCCTACTCTACTGAACCTCTTGATAATCTTAAAGACCGCTATCAGTCACCACTTGAACATTCTCTTTTCTGAGAATATAGTCCCAGCCTATTTAACATTTCCTGATAGTTATAAATTTTCAATTACGTGCCAAGTTTATATATCTTTTTTGCCCCTTCACCAGTATCTCTTTATCCTTTTGTTAGTTGGAACTTTTGAATGGACAAATTGGAAGAGCATTAGAATAAACTGTAAAATCATAGTAGTAGAGCAAAATTTGATAATGGCATTACACAAGTAATATGGGTTCACTCTCCCCTTTACCATCTTTCCCTTGCAGTAAAGTCAGTGTCGAATGATCCAGTATCATTCATGTAGGGTTATCACAGAGATAACACAACCTACAATCAAAGTTCAAATGAGGGAAAATTTAGGATATTTGGGCTGCATGCCCAGCTTTACCGGCACTTCACTCTTTACCACCACATTCGCCCATCCAGAATCGGCACAAAACAGATATGCTCCGTACAAATCCAGCCAACGTGCTCCATCAGTGAGGGGATAAATGCCTAACTTCCGACATCTCTCTGCTGCTTATGGAGGTGCTTTCATTACAACCATTTTCCCTTTTGGGTCAGTAGGGCCAAGGGACAGTGTAAGATGCGCTAAAGATCCTTGCTCATGCATTCTTATATTTAGATTTCTAATTCTAAGCTGACCTTTGAACTTGAATAGGCTGATTATGTGCTTTAATTTTATCAGGATATAATGGAAAAAGAATGATGGCAGCTGAATTTCTCTATCATTTTCTGTGTAACCCTGGTGTCCAACAAGCCCAAGAAATATCAGACACTTAGGGCCCGATTTTACCATTGCATGCGTCCGTTTTCAGGATTGAAAACTTAATAAATTCAGACGTGAGACGAGTAGCACAATCTGTGCCTGTTTGCCTCCGTGCTAGTTCCCACTTTATCAGGGCCCGGAAATGGCCGCGATTGGGACCGCACCCGAAATGGGCACAACAGCTATTTAAATGTATTTGCATGCATTTGAATTGACTTAATGGCCTACATGCTTTATTAGCGCTTCACCTTTACTACCACATTCGCCCACCCAGAATCAGCATAAAACAGGCATGCTCCATGTAAATCCAGCTCCGGCATTTCATCGGTGAGGAGGTAAATGCCTAACTTCCGACATCTCTCTGTTGCTTATGGGGGTCCGTTCATTGCAGCCATTTTCTTTTTTGGGTCAGTGAGGGTTCTGTGAGTGTGTTGCGGGGAGGGGGCAGTAGGGTCTGCTGCCATTATATCTGAGATCAGGGGAAGGGGAATGAGCTGCCACTCTGCTTGAGATTGGTGGGGGTGGGTCCGTTGTCACACTGTCTGAGATCACTGGAGGGGATGGGGGTCTGCTGTCACTCTGCCTGAGATCAGTGTTGAGGAAGAGGAAGTCCGCTGCCATACTGCCTGAAATCATTGGTAAGGAAGAGGGGAGTCCACCGCCATTCAGAGTTTCAAGCCTACCCATTATAAGCAAAATGATAAAATAGGGCCCCAAGGGCGGAATTTTCCAGCTTTTCTCACTCCAAAACCAGAAAATCCTGCCCAAGGTCAATGAACATGTGTATGGTCCACCGTCTGCCCACTGTAATTCTTAGGAAATTCCCCCTCAGAGAAATGGATTCCAAAACTTTTACCAGTATGTAACACTGAAGAGTTTAGAGAGAGTGAACGTGAGGTTCCTCGGAGGCAGAGATGGGAGAATATGTAATAGAAAATCAGAAAATTAGAGATAGTAAAATAAAATCTTTGTATCTGTTGTGACAGATGATCCAAAATTCTAGAAATAGGTGGACCAAAAGCCAAGAAATTTCCAAGGTAGGCAACACCCTAAACTTTACAAAGAGGTAGCTATAGAGATTACAGATGTATTGGTTTTGATTTCCAGGATTCTCTAAATTCTAGAACTGTCTCTGTGAATTGTATGATATCAAGTGTAACATTACTATTCAAAAAAGAATGGCAAAAGAATGGGGAACCAAAGACCAGTTATAGCTTGATATCAATCATATGGAAAATGCTAGAATCCATTCTGAGGGAAATGATATCAGAGCACTTAGAACATCATAATATGAATCAACAGAGAAAGGGAAATCATGTACGAATGATCTTTCGGAGGTTTTTTTAAGAATGTAATTAGTAAGATGGATAGGAAGGGCAAATAGTAGATTTTCAAAAGTCATTTGATAAGATACTATGCAACAATTCTTTACACAAAATTAAGGCTCATGCAATTTAGGGGTAATATTTATTAGCTTAGATTGAGAGTTGTTTAATGGACAGGAAACAGAAAGTAAGAATAAAAGAGTCATTTTTGCCTTGGACAGGCTGTAATTAGTTGGGTACTGCAGGGATTAGCACTTGGGCCTCAACTACTTACAATATAGTGATTTCGATGAGGGGTCCAAATATAATGGTCAGAATGTTACTGCCGCTAGGACTTTCCCACCCTGCTGTAGTGAATGGAGAATTAGCTGGACACCAAATTCTCTGGCATTGCTGCAGCACAAGTGTGACATGAACAATAAGGCCACTCCAACCTTATGCAAGCTTGCTCACGATACAAAATTTGGTTGGAAAGTGACAGTGTAAAAGGATTGCAAAGGATTTACATCAATTAAGTGACAAATGGGCAAGAACACAGATGGAATACAATGTGGAGAACTATGAAGTTTTCCAGAAAAATTGAAAAGTAAAGGTTATTTTAAACAGTGAAAAATTGGGAAATGTTGGTAATCAGAGATATCTGGATGTGCTGGTATGTGAATCACAGAAAATGAATGTGTACATACCTCAAGCAGTAAAGTGGACCCCATTCATCGAGCCAATACATGCATTGCTCTCAGCGTGATCTTTTTCACACAGAGAGCACAGATAACAAAAGTGAGAGAGGGAACCAGAGGTTGGCCTCTATGGATCTCACAACTCACAAATGCAGAAGAGGAGGTGCTTGAGGTCAGTAGAATATTGTTGTGCTAGACTATTATCAATGAGGAGATAGAAAGTTCCCAGCTACCTGGTGACACATTTAAATATCAGCGAGCTGTGTGTCATTTGATTTCAATGATGATAAAAATACACTGTAACCTCTCTAGTCCAGAAATCTATTGTTCAGAAATACCAGTTGTCTGGAAATTCTTTGAGTGAACCCAAGCAACTCATGGCATCATTTTAGTACAGTACCACTGGAGCAACAACACGGAAGAAACAGTATTTGAACAAGTAAAACAATTTTAATTAGTGCTTCATAAAATGTTATCATTGCTTTATGCTTCAGGCATACAGTATTTTCTGAGATCACAGATTTAACAGTTCCTATAGTCCAAGAGATTCCAGAATCCAGAAATGGCCTGGTCCCAAGCATTCCAGATTGGACTGGTTACAGTGTACAATCAATTTCAATAATGATAAGTTGCAATATTTTTAGTTTGCCAGTGCTAATTTATGTTTTTATTCCTCCAGCAGGTTTATATGTGGAGCAGAAGTCGATACACTTGGTGGTTGATGATTCCTGAAAGGAATTGTTTCTTAGGTGTACTAGCCATATTGTCTACCAGCTCAGATGTGTAAGAGGTGTGTAAGAGTAGGCAGTCAGGTCGAGAAGGTTGTTAAGAAGGCATATGAAGTCTTGGCTTTTATTGGTAGAGGGATTGAATTTCGGAGCCGCAACGTCATGTTGCAACTGTACAAAACTCTAGTGCGGCCGCACTTGGAGTATTGTGTGCAGTTCTGGTCCCCACATTATAAGAAAGATGTGGAGGCATTGGAGAGGGTACAGAGGAGGTTTACCAGGATGTTGCCTGGTATGGAGGGCAGGTCTTATGAAGAGAGGCTGAGGGATTTGAGGTTGTTTTCGTTAGAAAGGAGGCGGCTAAGAGGGGTCCTAATCGAAACATATAAGATGATTAGAGGTTTAGATAGGGTGGACAGTGATAGCCTTTTTCCTAGGATGGAGAAAGCTAGCACGAGGGGACACAGCTTTAAATTAAGGGGTGATAGTTATAGGACGGATATCAGAGGTAGGTTCTTTACCCAAAGGGTGGTTCGGGAGTGGAATGCCCTGCCTGCAGCAGTTGTAGATGCGCCAAGTTTGGTGGCGTTTAAGAGGTTAGTTGATAAGTATATGGAAGAGAAGGGAATGGTTTAGTTTGGAGGGGCATTGCTTTTTATATTGGTCGGCGCAACATCGAAGGCCGAAGGGCCTGTTCTGTGCTGTAATGTTCTATGTTCTATGTTCTATGTTTTGTACGTGGACAAAGTGGCCAGCTTAATTGAAAGTCAAACACAATATTCATTCATGGCATATGACCATCACTTAATAATCCAACACATACTGCCTATCCTAATTGGTCATGAGAAGGGCAAGGGAATCATGCACATCTTGGTTATGGTCATTCAGATTCTAGATGACAAACTGTCTGCACCTTCAGCAAGAAAAATGATATGCTAACCTTGGTTTTGTAGCAATCCACTAACCTGCAGCAATCATTCTTCAGTGCAATGGTAGCTGGAAAGTAGGGGACTCGATTCAGAGTGCTTCCACTCTTCACCCATAGCCCTTTTCTCAGTCAATACCTCACATGCTGCCTTGCCCCTCAATGACTGAGTGTACCCCTACACTGGGGTAGGTTGGGCAGTTATTACTGGAACCTTACCAGCTCCAAAATCCAATGGATTCTTGAACAAGAATATCTCAGCAATCAAAGTTGTGATTTATCTCTGTCTCCATCTCCATCTCTGCATAAGTCACGCGCTGTGTAGGAGTGGAGAGAAAAGGATGGGTGTGAGAGTAAATGCAATGGCATTATACTTCTGTTGTTTATTTAAAGTCCGTAAATTTTATTCTTTGGCATTTTTGTTGCTTAGTGACATGCCACTTTTTCACTTGATGGGAATAGACAAATTGACCAGGAACAATGGGGAATATAAAAGGGATGGTTGTTACTTGTTTTTCTCATGGGATTTGGGCTTCACTGACAAGGCCTAATTGACCTTGAGCTGAACAACTTAGCAGGACATTGTAGAGGACAGTTAAGAGTCTACCACATTGCTGTGCATCTGGAGTCACATATCAGCCAGACTAAGTAAAGATGGCAGGTATCCTTCCCTAAACGGATGGGTTTTTACAGCAATCAGTGTAATTTCATGGTCACCATTGCTTTCAATTCCAGATTTATTAATTGAATGTAAATTCCGCCAGAACATTAGCCTGGACTGATGGAATATTAACCCAGTGACATTACAGCAATGCCACCATCTCCCTCAGCAAAACCTTCTCAGGTAGAAGAGTAACCAGTTAGAAAGTTTCTGATATCAGTGCACTTTCACAACCTAAGTGAACCTTGCATTGAAAAGAACAAAGAACATAGAACACTACAGCACAAACAGGTCCTTCAGCCCAGAAGTTGTGCCCATCATATCAGTACCTACCAGGCCATAGAACTATCTGTAACTCACAATCCCATTAAATCCCATGTACTCATCCAGTAGTGTCTTAAAAGACCCCAGCAAGTTCGCCTCTACCACCACTGATGGCAGCTGATTCCATTCACTCACCACCCTCTGAGTGAAAAACATACCCCTAACATCTCCTCTGTACTAGCCCCCCACACCTTAAACCTGTGTCCTCTCGTAGCAACCATTTCAGTCCTGGGAAATAGCCTCCGAGAATCTACCTTATTTATTCCTCTCAACATCTTATAAACCTCTATCAGGTCATCTCTCAACCTTCATCTCTCCAGGGAGAAGAGACCTAGCTCCCTCAACCTATTTTCATAAGGCATGCCTCCCAATCCAGGCAACATTCTTGTAAATCTCCTCTGCACCCTCTCAATAGCTTCCACATCCTTCCTATAGTGAGGCGACCAGAACTGCACACAGTACTCCAAGTGGAGTCTGACAAGGGTCTTATAAAATTACAGCATTACCTCCCGACTCCTAAACTCAATCCTTCAATTAATGAAGGCCAGTAGACCATACACCTTCTTGACCACATCCTCCACCTTTGAGGCCGATTTAAGAGTCCTATGGATCCGAATCCCAAGATTCTGTTCCTCAATACTGCTAAGACTCCTACCCTTGATATTATACTCCTTCATCCCATCGGTCCTGCCAAAATGGACCACCATGTTTATCCGCATTGAAGTCCATCTGCCACTTCTCCGCCCTATCTATATCTCGCTGCAACTTCTGACATCCCTCCAGACTATCCACAACACCACCAAACTTCGTATCGTCGGCGAACTTACTAACCCTTCCCTCCACTTCCTCATCCACAGCAACTCAGCATCTCCTCCTCCTCCTCCTTCTTTCCTTTGGATTCTTCTAAGGAGGTTCCACACTTTGTTCCTCTTGCTGACTCACAATGTAGACCACACACATAACCATTCTGGGTAGGCTGTCCGAGTATGTATTGAACGAAGCTTCAGAAATATCCAGGCATAGTTTCGATATGGTAATGTCTTGCTCAATCACACATTTGATAGTCATTTGACATTCACTGTCATGCTAATGGGTCTCGTTGGTCAGCTTTTGGATGTGTCATCATCCAGGTCTGAAATGGATATCTGTTCAGCTGGCTTGTGGATCTGAGGGTGTGAGAGAGCTCAGACTGTCTCGGGATAATAACCTCAAGTCAGATCCCTGGGAATCTTGCACAACATGAAGAAAAATCTTGTTTGCAGCTGCACACCAGCTTCACAATGATGGTGTGGAAGTCCTGGTTGTTGATGAGAATTCCTGGATGATCAGAGAATATGTTAGTTTTCACATGTCCAGTTGATGACATCCTCCACCTGCAGCTAGCATCGGACACAAACCTGAGTTGGCCACTGATTCTGATTGTCACCATGGCAGATGATGGTGAAATAACAGATGGCCTTACCAAACAGATTATTCAAAAGTTGTTTAATGCCATTTTCTGACTGGACAAACATTGATACATCTCTGGCAGAGCACTAGAAGAATCCTGAAGCTTAAACATTGAGGGTGCTGGTGATTTTGACAGCCATTGGTAGCACATGGTCATCAGTTTCAGCAGGGAGGAAGTCTTTTTCTGGGAGGCTGCAGTTGTCAGCCAAAACTCAACATGGCAACCTGAGCCTCCTGAAACACAGCTACCCTGACATGCTAAGGGAAGCCAGCCTCTGGCTATAGACCATGTGGCATTAATAGTGCTCCCTTCAAGTTGTACTCCCTCTGCTGCTCTCCCTTTGGTTAATTCATTTCTCTTCAGGTTTCTCAAGTATAGGAAGGTAGTAATTAAGTCGGGCATATTCGTCCATGGATCCCTGAAAGTGGCACCACAGATCGGATAGGGCATCAAATATAAAAATTGGCAAGTTATATTACACCAAAAGAGAAAATGCTGGAAAACTTCTGCAGGTCTGGCAGCATCTTAAGGACAGAAAAGAGCTTACGTTTCGAGTCCAGATGATTCTTTGCCAAAGCTGTCAGTGCTGGAAGATTTTAGCTGTTAGCTTTGACAAAGGGCCATCTGGACTCAAAACATCAGCTCTTTTCTCTCCTTACAGATGCTGTGAAACCTGCCGAGATTTTCCAGTGTTTTCTCTTTTAGTTTCAGATTCCAGCATCCGCAGTAATTTGCTTTTATTAAGTTATATTACAGTTGTATACAATCTCAGTTAAGCCCCATTTGGAGTATTGTGAGCAGTTTTGTTCACCACACTACCAAAAGGATGTGGATTCTTTGGAGAAGAAGGTTTGCCAGGATGTTGCCTGGTCTGATGGGTTTTGGATGTGAGGAGAGGTTGGATATACTCAGACTGTTCTCACTGGAAAGACAGAGGCTGAGGGATGACCTGAAGGAAGTCTACAAGATTATAACTCTCTTTGACTGTAATTTTCCACAAAATCTTCTTATGTGAAATGTGTCTGAACAGGAGCTGGGGTAAACTGATTGAGCTGGTTTTAATGGTCAAAGGAGATGATTGGATAAATAGCATACTATTTTCTCTTGTGCAGGAAGCCAAAACAACAAGGCTTTAACTTAAAATTAGGGCTGGGGCATTCAGAGGTGATGTCAGAAAATTTAAGGTGAGAGGTAGTAAGTTTAGAGGAGATGTGCAGGGTAGTGGGTGTACTGCCAATAGAAGTTGTGGCATGTTGGTAATGTTCAAAATGTAACTTGATAGATATGTGAATGGGAGGTGAACTGAGGGATAGAAACCACATATTGTGCAGGTTCGGTAGGCTGATGGATCTGTTCCCGTGCTGTAGTGTTCTTTGTTCTTTGTACATTGGTCCTCATGTGAGATCTCTCAATGTTTTGTTAATTACGTTGTTAAGTTTACTGCATTTGTAAATGGGGTTACCTGGGACTCTAGGGGTGTTGGAGTAGGATTGACTGTGAACTAAGTCAACAAACTCCAGCAAAGAAAGCAGCTATCTCTTAGTCATAACTTCACAAACCACCATGGATCTGATTAACAAGATCCAATCTATAGGTGACCAAAGCGCCAGCTGGCCTACCATGATTTAAGAAACCTCCAGCAACCTACTGTGAAGAAATCCTTGCCGACTGATAAATAAGAAAGCAGCTGAGTTCTGAGCATTTATTGCACTATTTGCATATGGTTAATTCAACTGACGTCATGTTCTCATCTTTCCTTCCTTGGCAAATTTCCAGAGATTGGGATACTCATAATAGACACAGTAGGACTAATTCCCAAACTAATGATAGGGAACTGACCACCACGGTTCCCATCACCCAAAACGTCAGGGCCACTTTCAACCCAAAACAGCGACCAGCACCAGACCAATATCACAGCTTGTCACTGTGATCTCACTATAGGAGAAAAGGAAAGGAAGGAGGAAATTATGTACAAGATTAATCACATAGATGAACACATTTAAAACCTACCCCTATCCTTTAAGAACTCATCAATTCCTTCCTCAAACCTTAAATCAAGTCAGTTCCTATATTGTTGCATTAGAGTTTCAGGACATGTCATTGCTTTGGTGCTTGCTTCCACTTTCTCTATTTAATCAACTCTCTTTGACTGTAATTTTCCACAAAATCTTCTTATGTGAAATGTGTCTGAACAGGAGCTGGGGTAAACTGATTGAGCTGGTTTCAATGGTCAAAGGAGATGATTGGGTAAATAGCATACTATTTTCTCTTGTGCAGGAAGCCAGAACAACAAGGCTTTAACTTAAAATTAGGGCTGTGGCATTCAGAGGTGATGTCAGAAAATTGTTCTTCATGTAAAGAGTAGCAGAAATCTGGAACTCTCTGTCACTAACAAACTACTGAGATATGGTCAATGGAAAATTTTAAAGCTGTGATTGACAGCTTGTTGTTCAGTAAGAGTTACAGAAATAAAGCAAATAAATTGATGTAAAATACAGATCAGCCATGATCTAATTGAATGGCACAGTCAGCTTGAGGGATTTATTAACCTATTCCTGTCTCCATATTCCTAAATTTAACAACAGTGGAATGAAAGGTTGTGCAAGCAACTAGATCATAATTGGATAGTTATAATATGGAGTGTTTGAGACCTTCTTAGAACCCCAATAGCTGACACTTGCTCTGTTTATATTTCTGACCAATTATAAATCAAAAATAGATCAATAAAATTTATTTCTGTTTTATCATGTAAATTTAAACACATTCCCTTAAACACACTGAACTCTCCCCCTAAAATAGGGGAACTTCATAAAATGAAAATAAATCATGGGTGGAATTCTCTGACTTTGCCCATGGCTGGGATTCTCCAGTCCTGCTGCAGTGAATGAAGTTTTGGCTGAGCGTCAAATTCTCTATCCTCGCTGGCAGGGGTGGAGAAGGACATAGTACATTCTGGCCTGTATCTTTCAGAGGCAGTTAGATTACTACTGTATTTAATTCAGGTAATAAGCTCTGTGTAAATTGTAGTAAAACACCTTGCCTTGAATCTTGTTCTTGCTGGGTGTATGTGACTAGTGGGCCCGGGAATGTACATTATACATACTTCCAGTTGCTGCCATCCACCACTGCCTCCTCACCCCGACTGTAATTTTGTGTGGGTTAGCAAATTAATGGGTAGGAGGAGGTGGTTTGTCTCAAAATGTTAAGATTAGGGTGCCCTTTAAAAACAATACTCTGATCTCTCTGAAACCAGGCTGGCCAGCGTGTTTGAGATCTGGAATTCATTTGTATTGGAAAGGTGGCTGCATTCCACTTGATGTGGAGCTGTTGGCGTTGGACCGGAGTAGGCACAGTAAAAAGTTTCACAACACCAAAGTCCAACAGGTTTATTTGGCAGGACAAGATTTCAGAGCACTGCTCCTTCATCAGGTGAGTGAGGACTTGTGTTCACAAACAGGGCATATACAGATACAATCTCAATTTACAAGATAATGGTTGGAATGCAAGTCTTTACAAGTAATCATGCCTTAAGCTGTGGGGATTACAGATAGTGTGCCATGAACCCCAGATCCTGGTTGTGCTGGTCCTCATATGTGCAAAACTTGGCTATCAGTTTCTGCTCAAGGATTCTGCATTGTTGTGTGTCATGAAGGCTGCCTTGGAAAACGCTTACGGAAGATTAGAGACTGAATGCCCGTGACTGCTGAAGTATTTCCCGACTGGAAGGGAATATTTATGCCTGGTGATTGTTGAGTGGTGTTCATTCACCCATTGTCGTAGTGTCTGCATGGTCTCCCCAATGTACCTCAGGACATCCTTTCCTACAGGGTATCATGTACACAAAGTTGGCCAAGTTGCAAGATTATGTACCTTGTACCTGGTGGACAGTGTTCCAAACAGTGGTGACTAGGGGAATTTCACAGTAACTTCATTGCAATTTTAATGTAAGCCTTACTTGTGATTAATAAATAAACTTTAACATTAACTTTAAGTCAGTATTCACCCAGGTAGTCAGGTTGCATAGAGCCTAGCCTAGGATCACACATCATCAACAGGCAGGAGGGTGAGAAAGAACTTTTGGGGGATGAACTGTGAGGCATTAAGCTCACTTACCTTGTCCTCCAGACAGTTATGTGAAGTGAAGAGTGAGGAAAGTTGGCATGCCCAACAGAAATAGGACAGTCTATGAGGTAAATAGGAAAGCTGGGATTGGGGAAATCCAGTTCATCTCACTCGGTAAATGATTGTTGTTCTCAACAATAGCCTGCCAATTGGGATGGTCTGCACACCAGATTGGCTGCTTTTGACACTCACCATCCAGATTGACAGGCTTCTTGGCTAATGACTTTAGAATTCTGACTCTGATGATTAGCAGCATGTACGCTGTCCTCTCCCAGACCCTTACTCTCAGCAACACCTTTCTCAACTCATCACAATGATCTGTGCTCCTTCATTGCCTTCTTACCCAGTCCTTCTCAACACTGGCTTAATCTCATCTCTACCCCTATCTGTACAAACTATTTAATCCTTGCATCCTTCCCCACCTCTCTCCACTCATTTACCTAATACTGAACTTGGCAACCACTCTCTTTTTTCTTGGTCCCCTCTGTTCCTCCAAATTATATTGTTTACGATGGAAATCAGCCAGTGATTCATTATTGCCCATTTTCCATCACTGGCTAAAATGGAGTTCACTACTTCAGACTCCAAATTCAGCTAAAAATAGTAAAGCTCTGAGGCTCTGTACAAAAAGACATCAAAGCCAAAGCTTTTGAGGGAAGTAAAATCTTTAATCAAGGCATTGTACATCGACAAAAAGGCAATCTGTCCCATCCTGTAACCGCCTCTTTCCCACTGACATACTGTGAGGGAGAGTAGTTGAGATCCAACAGTCACTGAGAATGGGTATGAGGGTCATGTTGCTATAATAAGTGTGTGTGCGATCAGATTGGTGTGGCAAGAATTACTCTCCTAGAGTTTACAGTATCATCAAAAGTTCAATGCTCTTAAAGGTCAGACCAACTGCACCACTAATCTCACATATTCACCACAGCCCCGGCTCTCATTTACTGACACCCTCTATCAACTAGTTCTCGCACCTGGCATTCACATGCATCGCTTCATTCTCGCACATTTGCAAACCTCAAGCCCAATTTATAGCTTGCATACATGAGCAGCCATACATTCATGGCAGTCACATCACCCAAGCATATTACACCACGCTGTGGAGGAGACAGCTGCCCCCATATTTTAAACCCCAATAGAGGACATAATGCTGAAACAGTTATTGGTAACCAGCATGGCTGAAACTGTTGGAGATGATGGTATACTTTTAATTCATTCGTGGGACATGGGGCGACGATGGCAGGCCAGCATCCCTTGTTACCCAAGTGCAATTAAGTCAATCACAATTCTGTGTCTCTGGAGTCACACGTAGACCTGACCAAGTAAGGATGGCAGACTTCTATCCTTAAAAGGCATCGGTGAATAAGATGGATTTTTCTGACAATTGTCAATGGTGTCATGGTCATCAGTAGATTCTTAATCCCAGATATTTTTTATTGAATTTAAATTCCACCATCTGTTGTGGCAGGATTTGAACCTGGGTCCCCAGAACATTAGCTGAGTTTTTAGATAAATAGGCTAGTAAAAATACTACGAAGTCATCAGCTTCCCTTAATCCTCCTTCTCATATTCCTTTCTCCCTCATCCCACACTCTCTTCCAACTGGAAAACTTCAGAGAGCCTGACAGTGCACTTCATGGATTCTCCTCTGATCACCAACTAGTGCCTTTCAGATGTAGAATCATGGAATCTTACAGTGCAGAAGAGGCCCTTTGGCTCATTGAGTCTGCACCACCATGGATGGCATGGTAGCACTGTGGTTAGCAGTACTGCTCCACAGCTCCAAGGACCTAGGTTTGACTCCCGGCTTGGGGCACTCTCTGTGTGGAGTTTGCACATTCTCCCCGTGTCTGTGTTGCTTTTCTCTGGCTGCTCTCGATTCCTCCCACGGTCCAAAGATGTATGGGTTAGGTTGATTGGCCAAACTAGATTGCCCCTTAGTATCTTGGGATGCATAGGTACGTATGTAGGGATATGGGGATGGGGCTTTTGTGCAATTGTTGTCAGTGCAGACTCGATAGGCCGAATGGGACTCTGATAGACTAAGTTAGAGAAAAAGGTTGTTAGATATACACATCAAAATGTTCAGTGCAATGGGAATCCTACTAGACAACCAGGATTCAATGTCAAAGTGCCAGCACTAATTTGACACCGAACTTCACAGAGAACTTAGAGCCCAATCTCTCCAGCATGAAACTGGGTGGTCAGCTCCATTTGCAGACTTAGCCACTCAACCACAATAAAGCATTTCAACTTTAATCAGAGCACAGGCAGCACCACCCAGTGTCTGAATGCTCGAGTGGAAGTCAGGTCTGCTCCCACCAGCTATGGATATTAATGTACAAAGGGGCTTCCAAGGTGTCAAAGCAGTCCTTCAATCTGTCCTCCATTTAGTTGCTGCATTTGTTGAGGCACAGCCACTGAATGAACCTGGTGTCCTCGAACAGATTAACAGCGTTCATGCACCATCCTCATAACTCTGACAATGCCAGCAAGCCAACATTGCTGCATGAAGCCATGACAATGCACCCTGAAACTGGGCTCTCCAGGCCTGTGGGTGAACTCCGAGCTGCCAGAGGTCATCCTGGAATACCATGTGCAGTCAGCAGCTTTCCACCTCAACAAATGCAGGCCTGCTTCAAACTATATGACACTCTATAAGGGTATTCTGACTGGCAAAGGTACATGGGAGAAGGCACTGAAGGAATGGACAAAGCCGATAGCTTTGATTTTGTTGCAAATTTGCTTAAAAATGCATATTATGTTTTGGCTTTTCGTTTTAGACCATAAGACAATAAGACATAGAAGATGAATTAAGCCACGCAGCCCATCGAGTTTGCTCTGCCATTCAATCATGGCTGATATTTTTCTCATCCCCATTCTCCTGCCTTTTCTCCATAAACCCTGATCCTCTTATTAATCAAGAACCTATCTATCTCTGTCTTAAACATACTCAGTGACCTGGCCTCCACAGCCTTCTGTAGCAATTTTGCATTGTGGTGATTGGCCACTAGTGGCCAGTGACAGAGTGAAGATAGGGAGTGTGGAATTCTTGGTAACTGAGGAATTGAGGTAACAGTCATCACACTTGAATTGATTCTTTGCATCCAGTCTGTGCGGAAAGGGGCTTTACTGTTACAGCCTCAGCTTCTATTCCTCAACTTCCTCATCATCCTCTTTATCTTGCTCTTCACCATCTCATCTACTAGTTGGTGACAAGAGGTGTTGGGATAAAGCTATAAACCTTCAGACGAACTGAGCTTCAATTAGAAGCCTTTCTCCTCGCCCTCCTTCTCCTCCCTCTTCCAGCATCTTGTCCTACATGGTACATTTTCTCAGTCATCCTTGATTCTAAGGAGAATGCTCACACATGCACCTATTTCTAGTAGCAATTGGTACAGAAGCCTTGGAATCAGCAAGTTGTCCCTGTCACCATCTGCCAACCATTCACTGCAGGTATTTAAAACTTGAAACAACTATGCAAAGCAGAAAAAACATGCAAGGTTGCAGCCACAGTCATAGAATCATAATCAGAAGGAATAAAATGACAACTAAACAGTTAAGTAGTTGATGACCCCTTCAAATAGAATGCAATGAGGGAGGGAGGAGCTCTTTATGCTGCTTAACGTACAGCTGTACAGGATATCAGGACTGCGGTTGGAGCAGAGGGGGTTTGGGGATCGAGATTGCTGGGGGGGGGACGGAGTGGTGAAGGTCAAAGTGGGAGGGTCGAGGATGGGGGGTTGTTGAGACTGGCCCAGACACATCTGAGGGGGTCAGTGACTGGGCCACGAGGAGGGGCTGTCAGCAAGGCAGTGACGCAGATGTTGTGGGGCTGGCCAGCGATCGGGAGGCCCACAATGCAGGCTCCTGCGTGTGCGCCGATCTCAACGCTGACAGATTGCTGCATGCACAGTGGCCCACTAAACGCTCTGCTGCTACTGGTCTGACTGGCAGGAATAGGCAGGTTTTTGTGTGAATCATGCGAGTGCCCTCTGCGGTGCAGAGTGTGGGAGATTCATTTTGAAATTCCTGCTGAATTCAGTTTTTACGCGAATCCAGCACTGAGAATTTGCCTGGGAGAATCGCCCCCGTTTTGTGGTACTTGACATGTCCCATGACAGCTCCCTGTTCAATTGCTGGCCTGTCCCATGACCCCTGCATTGCTGTCTCATTGAACCCTGCCCCCACCCCCCTTCACCACCACCCCCCAGCCCTCACGGCCCATGTCTCGGCCGGTCTCAACATGCCCCACCCCCTCCCCCTCCCCCTCCCCCTCCCCCACCCTCGGGCTCTCCTCGCTCTTCACCACCACCACAAACCACTACCCCCAGCAACCCCCCCCAACCTTCACTCCAACTGCAGTCCCGATATCCTGTATGAAAACCATTTTGGAACCCAAAGAGAGGGTTGGGGGGGTGTTCACAATACCTACAAAATGGATGCTAATATGTCCAATTAACTCTCAGCTCCCATCGTAGGTACAGTAGTCTCAGACAGCTGAGACAACATAAGGTTTGTTCATCTTAAAAGGACATTACGAACTGTTTGTGCCTTACAAGAAACTGATAGCTTCATGGTCACTATCCCTGGTATCTGATTTTCATTCCCATAATTTTTCAAAAGCAAGGGCTTCAAGTTCTCAAACAGTATTGGTGGTCTGTGAGCTCACATTGTCTGGATTATTGCTCTGGCAGCAGAATGGTTAGGTTTTCATACTCCAGGAATGATTACTATTCAGTGAGATTAATCTACAGTTTGTCAGATATTTGTACACATCTGTTTAAAAACAGACAACAGCATGAAGTATTTATCTTTCCCTCTCTTTCCTATGTACTTTTAACACTTTGATCTGCTATCTCCACCGTTATACTGATATCCCGGAGGTTTTTGCAATAGAGAGCGATCACAAATTTCAGAATCTGTTTTAAGCTAGAACTTGAGAAATTTGGACATTTCAGCCTCATCAGGAGGAGACGCCGTAAAGAAAACAATAGAATCATAGAAACCCTACAGTGTAGACGGAGGCCATTTGGCCCATGTGCACCAACAACAATCCCACTTAGACCTGATCCACTAATCTCTCTAACCTATGTATCCTGAGACAATAAGGGGTAATTTAGCATGGCCAATGCACATAACCCACACATTTTTGAACTGTAGAAGGAAACTGGGGCACCCAGAGGAAACCCATGCAGACACAGAAAGAATGTGCAAACTCTGCACAAAATAGTGACCCAAGCTGGGAATTGGATCCAGGCTATGGAACTGTGAGGCTGCAATGCTAACCACTGTGCCACCATACTAATCTCTTTTTGTCTCTTGCCTCTACCTTAAAATCTTTCACTGGCCAATCAAGTCCCAAAGTAAGTTTTTAACCACATTATTCCCCCTGTTACCTCCTTCAGCTTCTTCACAATGTCTTCTTATCCTTGGCAATTCTAACCTCCATTTTAACCTGCCTTCCTTCATTCCACAAGTTTACTATCATCCTCTTCCCCCAGTGTTATGGACAGGGAGAGAGATGTGAAATTCAAGCTTCAATATCTGCCACGGCAGGATTCAAATTTGTGTTCCAGAGCTTTACCCTGGATCCCTGGATTATTAGTTCAGTGACAATACCACTAAAAAACTACTTCCCCACAAGACCTACCTGCAACAAGATGTGTGTTCAGGGAGAGTGTTATATCTCTTTAGTGTTGTGACCTTTAGTCTTAGATATGAAACAAGATTCCAGTTAAGTTTAAATCAGGGAAGCATATTCCCGCTGAACTCCAAATGCAAACACAATGAAGCATCCATATTTCCTCTTGCATACAGACAAATACACATAAGTAGAGATGGATTCTACAGAATAAAGCAGGCAGCTAGATTATTATAAGAATACCAGAAGCAGATCACATTCAGATTGAGTTCTTTAACGTGCAGACCTGGAGGTGTTTTCTCATGTGGTTCTTTGGAGATGAATGGAAGTTGAAAGTTTAGGGATTTCCAGATGGGGTTGTGATTGACTTTCTATAGAGGTGGATCTTTCTAGATGAAAGTGAATTTAATTGTTTGGGTTGACTGATTGTTCTAATTGTTGGAAGAATTGTGTCTCTTAACCTGATGGTTTCCAAGCTAAACTTGTTTTTTCAGGAATAAGTATGTTTCTTATTGGTGCTTGGAGTAGCTAAGATTGGTCATTTAAAGACAGTTTTGGTTAGGTTTTATGACCAATACCTCTGTTGTCCACACATGTCGATAGTCCAAATTGCTGCTTAGTGTCAGGGGGACTAACTAGGATAAGTGCATTGTGTTATGGGGATATGGTCTATGTGGGATTATAGTCAGTGCAGACTTGATGGGACAAATGGCCTCCTTCTGCACAGTAGGATTCTATGATTCTATGAACTGATTCAAAATTATGAGTTATGGCTACGTGATGGGGTTATAATGGCTGTTTGCTTATGATTAACTGGTTTCTGCACAACTCTCTTTGCTGAGATGTAAATTCTTCCAGTTCTGCTAAGCATATGGGGTCACGGGGAGTTGGGTGGAGTACTGTAGCTTGCCTTAAGGAATCATTGGATCATGAGGGCCATAGCAAGGTCGTCAGTATCATAGTTTTGCATAGGGACGTAAAAGGCCATGGGAGCATGGATGGAGTGCCCAAGCTTGGCATATGGGGCATATGTTGCTATATAGTATAGGTGGAGTGTAATTTGGCATAGGAGACATGAGAGGTCATTTGGGGTGGCTGGAATGCTGTAGCTTAGCATAGTGGTATGAGAAGCCATGGGAGTTGTGTTGGAGGCCTTATATTGGCATGGGGGAGGAACATAAAGGGAACCTTTTGAATTCACGTTTAAAAAGGCCCCTAATGCACACTAGGGATAATGATTTCTCTTAAAGGCTGTGAACCACAACTTTTTAAAATTTGTTCCAACTGCATTAACATTGCAGAGGAGCAGAACATGCTTATCCACAAAATGGAACCAGCCAGGTCAGGAATGCCAAGTGAGGTCCTTTGACCTGAACCATCCCATGATGGCAGCCCATGAATGCAGTTTGGAATCCCAGAACAGGGACCTATCTGACATTTTTAAAAGTAATCCAAATTTAGTGTCAGTCCAGCCCATGAAATCAGAATTTGAATTCAGTTCAATAGGGGGCAAAAATTCGAGACCATTCCATCCACAGATACTTACATTTTGAGAACTTTCCGAAAGCATGTTTGGACTTGAGTTAAACTTTTATCCACCATGAAAATACAAAAGGTCATGTAGGCACTCTCAACAGCCATCTTGGAAAGCATTTTGATCACTTTTTAAATTGTGTATATTAACTAAATTCCTAATTGTGAAGTTTAGGCATATAATATCTTTACAAGGCATAATACAGGATAGTAAATGGTTTAAAGAAAGGTAAATCTGGAACTTATCTCTGAGCCAAATTACCATAGAACTTGAGGGCCCTAATTCAAACTCATAGAAGATAAATTCAGGATTGATGTCAGGATGTTCTTCAGACCAATATAATCAATTGGAATGGATGCCAGTTAGGGTGTTGGAAATGAAAATTCCAATTTTAGGAGTCATCACTGGATCCATTGAATGGAGCCTTTAATGTCTTCCTGAATGTGTTTAAGATCGGTCCAAAGGCTGCCTCGACACATAGATAGCTTGTGTTAAAATTAGGTAAATGAGGACCATGAAATTGATGAATTAAAACAACAACATTGTTCCAGTCATAAGGTAAAATATTTTGAGCTGTTAAATCTATCACCACATCAGCCGAACAACAGAATAAAATAGCAAAGGCAGTTGAAGCAACTTTTCAAAAAAACTTATGCTAAAGTTCTTAGCATAAGATACATTTCCATCCTTTCAGTGGACATGATAGTTTTAACATTATTAACCTAGAGGTAGCAAGAGAGAATGAGGACAGCATTGCGATGCCAACTGCGATAACTGTGGGTGGCACAGAGGCACAGTTGTTAGCATTGCTGCCTCACCGAGCCAGGGACCCGGGTTCAATTCTGGCTTTGGGTCACTTTCTGTGCAGAATTTGCACATTCTCCCCATGTCTGCGTGGGTTTCCTTTGGGTGCTCCTTTTTCCTCCCACATTCCAAAGATATACAGGTTAGGTAGACTGATTATGCTACATTGACCCTAATGTCAGGGGGATTGGCAGAGTAAATATGTGAGGTTACAGGGTTAGGGCCTGGGTGGGATTGTGGTTGGTGCAGGTTCGACTGGCTGAATGGCCTCCTTCTGCACTATAGGGATTCTATGATTCTGTGATAAAATAGAAGATAGAGATCTCATCACATTACTTGCTCCCATATTCCAGCCATTAGTCAGCCAATATATCCATCTTTGTGATACACTGCTCTTTTACTCCAATTTGAATGCAAAAAGATTCATTACCAGATTGGATAATGTTTGTCTGACAGCAAAATAGCTTCCCCACACCACCTCCCCACCACCCCTAGCCCCTCCTCCCCCAAATTTTCAATGTCTTTATACCTGATGGAGAGAAGGAAACGTTCAAATAAAATAGCAAAGAAAAAGCAATTGTTTTTGATGTCTATGTTTGCACATTGTAGTGCGCAATTCCTGGATACTCCAGGTCAATCTTAGAATGGGAAGTATTTGAGATTGGGATTGAAATGCAGGACCGAGAGCAATGAAGGGGATGTTTATCCCAGAGTGGGCACATACAGCTTTATTTAACCGCATTCTGAAGGAACTGATCATTTTGTTCAGCTTTGGCACTGAGTGAATCACCCCTGACTATACCACCAGATCAAAATTAACCAGCATTTGGCTTACATTATGTCCACCAAATTTGGCATGTCTGCTATGATTCTCACCAAATTTTACAGATGCACCATAGAAAGCATTCTTTCTGGTTGTATCAGAGCTTGGTATGGCACCTGCTCTGCCCAAAACCACAAGAAACTACAATAGTTCGTGAATATAGTCCAATCCATCATGCAAACCAGCCTCTCATTCATTGATTCTGTCTACAATTCCCACTGCCTCAGAAAAGCAGCCACAACAATTAAGGACTCCATGCACTCCACATATTTTCTCTTCCTCCTTCTTCCATTGGGTAAAAGATACAAAAATCTGAGATCACGTACCAACCGATTCAAGGACAGCTTCTTCTCTGCTGCCATCAGACTTTTGAATGGACTTACCTTGCATTAAGTTGATCTTTCTGTACACCCTAGCTATGAGTGTATCACTACATTCTGCACTCTCTTGTTTCCTTTTCTATGAATAGTACGCTTTGTCTGTATAGCTCGCAAGAAACAATACTTTTCACTGTATATTGATACTTGTGACAATAATAAATTGAATTGAATCAAATCAAGAACATTTTACTGCATTCAGTTCAGGTTATATCACTGCTTAGCATAGCAAATACCCCATTGTTGCTGCTTCACTGATGGGGTAGTTCTTCATGGCTGAGTACCATTCACATTGCCCATGAAGCATTGCATCCATCCAAGAAACTGCTTGTGCAAAACTAGAAGCTAGAATGACCTTAAAAAGACTAAGTTAATGCAACAAGTTCTACTGAAAATACAGGTCATCAGTATAATTAGATCCCAAGGAAGACAGCATAGTTCTTCAGTTCAATTTAGGGTTGCTTAATATCTCTCTCATTCCTTCAGTGCAGCATAACTGAAACAGATGTGTTTCATCTGATCTTAGTGATTCTAGCTGCTTCCTGCATTCTATAATTTAGGAATTTAATCAGTTGAGTTCTTTTCCAGGAACACCATTAACAATTTTCGTCTGAAACCCTTGCATCCTATTTATAGTTTTGACAATATGTCTGCTTCTTAAGCTGAGTTGTGTCAATACTTATAGGGAACATTTTTCCGCTTTAGGCATCCGGTCTTGGGACCAAGCACATAGGTCAGAAGCAACCAAGAACTCCCTTTATTCTGTCTGTACAATGTGTTAACCATTCTACTCCATAACATATCTCAATATCACAGCCACTTGTCCATTGCTCTCAGCAATGATTCTCAGCAAGGCTGTCAGTTTAAAAATAATTCTATACTTGTGAATCTACTGGAAAATGGAGAAGCCACAAGCACAAGACTTTTCTGAACCTGCAACTGCAACCCAACTCAAAAGCAAGAAAGCAAGTCTACAGGCAGCTGGAGACTGAGGTCCAGTCAAAACATTTTGAGCCACAGAACAGATAGTGGGTGGAGAAAGCACAGGAAACCCAGCAACTAGTCAACAACCATGAGATGTGAGGTTTCTACAACTCAATCAAGGCCACCTACAGACCAAGCATCCAAGGCGTCACCCCACTCCTGGCCAAAAATGGAGAAGTGCTCATCAAGAACACAGAGGCAGTTAGCATCTTTAAAGTATTTAAAGTTTATTTATTAATTGCAAGTAAGGCTTACATTAACACTGCAATGAAGTTACTGTAAAATTCCTCTGGTTGCCACAATCAGCGCCTGTTTTGGTCAAGACACCTAACCACCTAACCAGCACGTCTTTCAAACTGTGGGAGGAAACGCACCTTGACACAGGAAGAACATGCACAGACAGTGACCCAAGCCAGGAATTGAACCTAGTGCTGTGAGGCAGCAGTGCTAATCACTGTATTTCCATGCTGTCTCAGAAAAGAGCGTTTCAAATACTCTGTTCTCCATGCAAGTGTCCTTGACTCCATATCACATCATGTTACCCATCATCATCTCTGCCCAACCCCAACTCAGCACAGGATAGGAAAAGCCATGGAACAACTGAAAAACAACAAAGCATCTGGAGCAGATAGAATCCTTGCCAAAACACTCAATCATGTTGGAGAAGCTCTATTGGTGTGGTATATGAACTAATTTCTCTTATCTGGAAGAAGGGGGACATTCCAGGAAATCTCAGAGACACTGCAAACATGACCATCTTCAACAAAGGTGACAAGTCCAACTGTATGAACTACAGAGGGATTTCTGTCCTGTGATCTACAGGGAAGGTCATCGCAAAGATCCTCCTTAATTGCCTTCTCCTGTAGCTGAAGAGCTTCTCACAGAGTCATAATGCAGATTGCTCCCCCTCGGGGTCACAGCAAACATGATCTTCACCATGTGGCAACTGGAAGAGAAATGCAGGGAACAGCCCCAACCCTTGTACATGGCCTTCTTTGAACTCACAAAGGCCTTTGACACTGTTGACCATCAGCAATTACGGAGCATCCTCTACCATTTTGGCTGTCCCTAAAATTCGTTACAATTCTCTTTCACTTGTTCCACAATAATACGCAAGCTGTGATCCTGACCAATGTGTCCATCACCAATCCAGTTCATGTTCGGACTGACATCAAGTAAAACTGTGTCATCGCATCTTCTTGATTTTTCATGCTGCAATGCCCCATCCCATCCTCAGCAAGCTCCCCACTGCAGCAGAACTAAACTACAGAATAAACAAGGACCTGTTCAACCTATGCCACCTGCAGACCAGACCCAAGGTTGTCCCATCCTCTGTCATTAACCTACAGTGTGCAGATGGTGCTTGTATCTGCACACACTCAGAGGCCAAGCTCCAAGCCATTATCAACTCCTTTACCGAGGTGTATGAAGGCATGGGCCTTGCACAAAAGATCCATAAGGCTAAGGTACTCTACTAGCCATCGCCCAGCACACAGCATTGTCTCCATCATGGACAACTTTCCATACCTTGGGAGCTTACTGTCAACAAAGGCAGACATTGACAATGAGGTTCAATACTACCGTCGGTGTGTCAGTACAGCCTTTGGTCACCACGGAAGAGAATGTTTGAAGACCATTGCCAAGCACCAAGTTCATGGTCTACAGAGCAATAGAGAAACCTACCATCCTATAGAGATGTGGACTATATACAGCAGGCACCTCACAAGCCCAGAGAAGTACCAGCAGCATTGCCTCTGCAAGACCCTGCCAATCTCTTGGCAGCGTAGATGCACCAGTGTCAGTGTTCTTGCTCAAGCCAACATCCCAGCATTGGCCATGATCAATCAACTCTACTGTGTGGGACATATTGGCTACATGTCTGACATTAGACTCATGAAATAAATGTTCTACTCAGAGCTTTGACTGGTTGGCAGAGGAAATACTTCAAGGACAGCCTCAAATCATACTTGAAAACATACAACATCCCCACCGGCACCCAGGAATCCCTGGCTCAAGACTGCCTGAAGTGGAAGAAATGGTTTGAGGAAGAAGCTAAATACATCAAGTTTCATCGCTGGGAGCAAACTGAAGTTAGTCATTGTGAGCGAAAAGAGTGCGTAGCAGCCTGGGCACCCCATCCACCCATTCCTCCATCTGCCAGACTGTAGCTCACGCATCGGACTGCATACTCATACTTGGAATGTGGAGGCAACTCTTCCTGACTCTGAGGCACGACCTAAGAAGAGTTAGAGAAGGGATGGAGAAGTAATGCTGGTCTTGCCAGTAATGCTCACAACTCCATGAAAGAATTTTTTCTCAAAATGTGCAGGACAGAGCAGCTTGAGGCATGGGTGGCACAGTGGTTAGCGCTACTGCCTTACAGAGACCCAGCTTCAATTCTGCCTTAGAGGACTGTCTGTGTGGTGTTTGTACATTGTTAATGTGTCTGTGTGGATTTCCTCCCATACTCCAAAGATATGCAGGTTAGGTGTGCTAAATTGCCCCTTAATGTCCCAAGATATATAGGTTACATAGGTTAGTCATGGTAAATGTGTGGGATTACAGGGATGAGGTGGGCCCAGTAAGATGCTCTTTCAGAGAGTCACTGCAGACTGGATGGGCTGAATGCCCTCCTTCTGCACTGTATGGATTCTATAAGAGTAATGCCCTCCTCCGTCAAATAATTTATTTGCTGACATGTTCACAGGAATGAAGAAAGGCCAATTGGGCAAGATGGAAGATGGCTTGTTTTACCAATCATACTGTACCCCATCAACAGCTCAGGATGGGATTGGAAGAAGGAAAATAGTTTTATCCATTGATCACCTCCGGGCTACTATTGATCTGACGATAGGATTCAAACAAGTATTCCCTCAATTATTAGTTCAAACCTCATGACTATTAAGGCAGTAACAGAAAGACCACACAACTGTACTCGTAACATTACTTCTTCCAGTGTACCATCAGGAGCAGGAGACACTCTAATGAACAGATAATTTACTTTTTTAAATAGTACATAAAATCGATTTGTACCCTTTATTCAACTGGTTGGAATCTGTCTCCACCTGCTGGAGGTGATTTCAATTCTCAGATTTTTGGCAGGTTTTACTTTGGATCTTTGGAGCTATTAATAATAAAAACTTTTGTGATTTCCATTCCTCTACAAACATCCAGTGATGTGTTAATCATTAATAAGCAGCTTTGCATATTCTACAAGTCCTGCATTGAGTCAGGTGTGGTGTGATAACTGATACACATGAACTTTATAAATAGCTAGTCTTCATTGATCAGGTTGCATAATTGTTAGGCGCATAATTTAATTAATTTCCCTCCTTCCTGCTGAAGTCACACATGACGGTCACAAGAAGAGACTTCTGATCCCTTGCCTGGTGTGCTTATATTTCTGCAATAACTATATGGATGCTTTGAAACATAGTAAACAGAAGAATAATAATCAGAACTACAATAAGAATCTCAGACTTTATGAAGTTTCATGGCAATTCTTTAATTTCTTTGGCCATTTTTCTGGTGTTAACTCAGAAATTGGAAAATATTGTGAATTGGAAATCAACCATTGCTACAATAGGATCGTCAGGGACCTAGGTTCGATTTCAGGCTTGGATCACTGTCTGGGAGGAGTCTGCTCATTCTGCCCATATCTACGTGGGTTTCTTCCCACAGTCCAAAAGTGCTGGTTAGATGCATTGGCCATGCTAAATTCTCCATCAGTTGTGGCAACTAGGGGATTTTCACACAAGTTCATTGCAGTGTTAATTTAAGTCTACTTGTGACATTAATAAAAATAAACTTTAATTGAAATGTAACTTAAACTCCCTGTTATGAGGACTGTATTATAAACTACTAAGTCATCAAAGCTATTGTGAGAATGTCATCTCTCACCACAAAAGTTGCGGAAGTTCAAGGAGGTGTACCACCATATTCTCTAAGTTAGCCAATACACAAGACCTTATCAGCATGAATCACATTCTGGGAATAATGAAGCACTTTACAAATTTGCCTTGTGATGATAATAGAAAATCCAAAGTCCATGTCACAACTCAGAACAGCTAACTTTAACACAACAATGCATTTTAGAAAGTCCACGGTTACAGTTGATCAGTGAGTTACAAAGTAACATGAAAATAAAAGGCCATGTAATCTTAGAACCTTTAAGTAAAGGAGAAGGCCATTCAGTCCATCATATCAGTGTCAGTTCTTTGAAAGAACTATTCTATTTAGTCCCGGCATTGCCCCATAATGTGGAATTTGAATATAAAACTCTTTTGCACATCGCATTCCCAATTGTAACAATGCTAAGTGTGAAAAATATTGTCTTCATTTCCCAGGTGGTTCTTTTGCCATTTTTTTAAAAATTCACAGCCTTTTGTAACCAACATATCCTTGAAAGGAAAAATCTTAGAATAAGGGGCAGGCCAATAAAGATCAGGATGAGGAGGAATTTACTCAGTCAAGGGATAGTGAATTTTTAGGATTCTCTAATCCAGAGGACTGGGGAGGCTCAGGAGCTGAGTATGTTCAGAGAAGAAGTTAACAGAATCCTAGATGCCAGTGATATCAAGGCATATAGTGATAGTGTGGCAAGATGGGGCATTGAGGTAATTCAGCTGTGATCTAGCAAAATGGAATGGAGTAGGTTTGTGAATGTAGCCCAGTCCATTGTCCATCCATTAACTCTGTCTACACTTCCCACTATCTCAGAAAAGCAGTCTACACAATCAAGGAACCCCCACGCCACCTCAGACTTACTGGGCAGGATTTTACAACCTCGCTCATCCCAAAACCATAAAATCCCACACGAGATCAGCGGACATTCTCATTGTCCACTCCTCCCCTGCTCTGATTCCCGTAGCAGACATGGCAGTAAAATTCTGACCACTCTCTTCCATGTTTTTTCATCAGGAAAAAGATACAGAAGTCTGAGGACGTGTACCAACAGACTTAAAAGCAGCTTCTTCTCTGCTTCCATCAGACTTTTGGACGTACATATTAAGTTGATCTTTCTGTACTCTCTAGCTAACCAGTAACACTACATTCTGCACTCTATCCCTTCCTTCTCTATGTATGATATGTTTTGTCTGTAAAGCATGCAATAAACAACACTTTTCACTGTATGCCAATACAAGTGGCAACAATAAATTAAATCAAATCAAATCAAAGGTCAAATATATGTTTTCAATTTTCCACTCCACACTCTGCAGTTTCCCTGGTTTTTTTATTTTTTCTGTACCTGACACTTGTTACAAGCCATATGTTTACCATTTTATTTTAATGTCTAATTTCTTTGAAATCCAGAACGTTCTAGATTTGAAGGCTCCACTCTTCTACCTTATAGAAATATACATGGTTATGTTCAAAGTGTCACTTTCTTGAAGATCAGACATTGTTAAATTACAGGCTTGTTATTTTTCTGGGTCATTTGTACTAGATCCCGTCTCAATTCATTATTTCAATTGGGCATTTTCATCTTCGATTTTTCTTCATTCTTTTCACAACTACTTTAAAATAATTAGATTATAATCACTATCACCCAGATGTTCTCCTACTGCAACGCAGCCCACTTGCTCTGTTTCATTCTCTAGAACTGGATTCAGCATCCTTTATACCTCATTACAAATTAAGGAATATGGGGACAGGAGAAAAAAGTGAAGTTGAGTTGAATAATCAACAATGATCATATTGAAAGATGTAGCAGGCTCCAGCAGTCATTTAACCTAACCATGGTCATGTTTCTTAAGTTTTTGGACAATTAAAGAATTCCCCAGTACAGATTTTACAAATTCTTCACCCTTTGCCCTTTACTCTGTTCCCCACCTCCTCCCCCCATCCCTCCACCCCTCAAATCTTGGTATGGTAATTGAAATGTCCTTCTGTTGCTTGCTGCTGTATTATTTTTATATTTCTCTGAATTTTGCCAACAGATTTGCTCCTCTATCTTCTTCTCATTTTTTGCAATTATACAGCGAACTGCAATGTAACAGCTCCTTTTGTGTTCTTCAACTGTTAACAAATAGATTAGACTTTGAATTCCCTAGTCGATCATTCCCTCATAGAACTCTGATGTTACCCAGGGTTAAAACCATCACCCTGTCAACCTTGTCTTTCTTTTCCTTTTTTACCACTCCTGAATACAATACATCCCAGTAATGCTTTGCTCCATTCCTACCTACCTGGTAGGTTTATGCCAGGTATCCATTGTAGTCCCTATTCTATAACCTCACATGGAAGCATAAGCTTGAAACTTGTCAACCTTATTCTTAACATTCCTCATGTTACAACACGTGCATTCAACCACTGTGTTTATCAGACTTACTTTGTTTGATACACGCAACACCTACTCTTTCTGCACTTTTTTTTGTTCTTTTGCTGTTTGGTGCTCCGAGATTTTGAAGCATCTTGAGGCTCCTCCTTGCCTATACATCCTGGAGCATCTGCCCCTGCAAAATTAGCTTGCATCCTCCCATGAAGAAGAGGTGTCAGAACGACCCTAAAAATGCAGCATTTGGTTGTTTCTCAAACCAGAAATAAATACTTCCTTCAGCTAGATTCTGAGATCATGAGAGAATTATTTAGTGAGGAAGCCCAACAAACTTGTTTTCATTCATTTATCTAGAATGAACAGGAATCTATTTTCGCTGCAGCACTTAATTGTTCCTTCAATGACTTAAGGGGATTTGCTCCAGTTCATATACTGATCGCTCTTTGTATGAATAAGAACTCCCTGTTGTCAGTTCTAAATTTACCACTTATTGAATTAAACCCATGAACCTTTATCTCACTTTCACAATTATTTAATTCTAAATATTGTTTATCCGGATTTTGTTACTCAATTTATTTGCTTGTATGCCTGCGTGAGACCAACTCTCAAATGTTTGCATTTGGAGCTTGCAAAAATCAAGTTACTTCAGTTGTTTCCTCATTTTAAGGCAGTTTAAAGTGAGATAAACCTTATGGTTCTTTTCTGGAAGACCTCCAGCATGTGAAAGTTTCTTTTGTATCTCAGTGACAGGAACTGGACACTAGTCAAAGAATGTCCGACAAAGAACGATACAGTTTTAGCACAATTTCCTCTGGCTTATATGACTGTAACTTTGTAGGTCAGCATTCTGTTCTCGCTGGGCATCTTGAATGTTGAGGCTGCTAAGTTTCCTAAATTGTTATCGATTTGACCCTTACCTACTTCATTAACAGTCGCAGAATGTGTTACACCATAATCCTTCATGCACCTTGAGCCTCACATTTGGTGTTCGGAATAATTGTCTTGAAAGGCTGAAACAACTTTCATTAAATTGTTGAATTTTACTGAAGGTGTAATAGAATCATAGAATCCCACCAGTTTGGAAGGAGGTCATTTGGCCCACTGAGTCTTCACCAACCACAAACCCAATAGGCTCTGTTCCCATAACCATACCTATTTACCCTGCTAGTGCCCCTGACACTAAGCGGCAATTTAGTATGGCCAATCAAGTTAACCCGCACATCTTTGGACTATGGGAGGAAACCAGAGCATCCGGAGGAAACCCACGTAGACAAGGGGAGAATGTGCAAACTCCATACAATGACAATGACAGTATTGTCACATGTATTGGGATACAGAGAAAAGTATTGTTTCTTGCACGCTACACAGACAAAGCATACAGTTTATACAGAACATATGGAGAAGGAAAGGAGAGAGTGCAGAATGTAATGTTACAATTGTAGCTAGGATGTAGAGAAAGATCAGCTTAATATAAAATAAGGCCAGTCAAAAGTTTAATGGCAGCAGGGAAGAAGTTGTTCTTGAGTGGGTTGGTACGTGTCCTCAGTGCTTTGAGTCATTTTCCTGATGGAAGAAAGTGGGAGAGAGAATGTCTGGGATGTGCAGGGTCCTTGCTAATGCTGGCTGCTTTTCCAAGGCAGCGGGAAGTGTAGATAGTGTCAATAGGTGGAATGTTAGTTTGAGTGATGGATTGAGCTTTTTGATGAGATAACTGAATAATTGAGAATAATGTGATTAACGTGGTGTACATGGAGTTCCAAAGGGTGTTTGATAAAGTGCCACAAATAGATTTGTAAGCAAAGTTAAAGCTCATGGAATAAAAGTCATAGTAACAGCATGGGTATGAAATTGGCTGAATGATCAGAAACAGAGTCCTGACAAATAATTGTTTTTCAAACTGGAGATAGGGTTTTTCAGAGATCAGTATTAAGACTACTGCTTTTCCTGATCTATATTACAGAACTAGACTTTGGATGTGAGTGGCATAATCTGAAAATCTGCAAATAAAACAAAACTTTGAAGTATTGTGAACTGCAAGGAGGATAGTGAAAGATCTGGATGTAGACAAACTTGTAAAATGGGAGGGTACATGGCACATAAAATGTAATACTTAGCAGTATGAAGTGATGTATTTTGGTGAGAAGAATATGGACAGGGAATTTAAGTGAATATACAATTCTAAAGGAGGGTACAGGAACAAAGTGACCTGTCTGGGTATGATGTTCACAAATCATCAAAAGTGGCAGGGGAAGCCAGGAAAATGTGTAATAAGACATCTAAGATCTTGGGCTTTATAAATAAAGACATTGAGCACAAGACCAAGATGGTTAAACAGATCTGTTATCAAACACAGATCAAATTCTAATGGGAAAGACGGAAAGGCATTAGAGAAGGTGCAAGAAACAATTTCCAAAAATGACTCCAAAGACCTTCAGTTACCCAGATAGATTGGAGAAGCTGGAACTGTTCTAGAAGAGAAGAGAAGCTTGAGAGGAGACTTTGATACAAGCATGGAACTGGACAGAATGGATACAGATAACTGTTCCCATTGGTGGAAAGGTCAAGAATCAGAGGGCATAAACTAAACTAAATGGTAAAAGAACTAAAGGTAACAGAAGAAAAACTCTTTTACTTCAGTAAGGCCTTTGACAAGTCTCTCATGGCTGATTGGTACACAAGGTGAAGTTGCACAGGATCAAAGGTGAGCTAGCAAAATGGACACATAATTGGCTCGGTCATTAACTGGACTGAACTTCCAACATCTCACTTACTGTCCTATCTGGAGACAATACACATCTCTTTAATCTATGCTTAATGCTATCTCCACTCACATTGTCTGCACCTTTAAGACTTGAATAGCAGATTAGCTGTAAAGACTCGCATTCTAATCAGTATTCTGTAAACTTCAGAAGAGCATTCTGAAAGCTTGTGGTGTTTACTATCAAATAAACCTGTTGGATTTTGAGACAAACCTGGTTTGTGAGACTGCTTACTCGGTCTTAGAAGACAGATGGCAGCAGTGGAAAGGTGCGTTTCTGAGTGTGACAAGTGGCATTCCGCGGGATCAGTGCTGGGACCTTTGATGTTTGTAATATATATTAATGATTTGGAGGAAAATGTAACCCATTTGATTAGTAAGTTTGCAGATGACACACAGGTTGGTGGAATTGCAGATAGCGATGAAGATCATCAGAGCACCATCAGCAGGATATAGATCGATTGGAGACTTGGGCAGAGAGATGGCAGATGGAGTTTAATCCAAATAAATGTGAGGTAATGCATCTTGGAAGGTCTAATACAAATGGGAAATATGCAATAAATGGCAGAACTCCTAAGAGGATTGATAGACAAAGTGTATAGGTACACAGATCACTGCAAATGGCAATACAGATGAAGAAGGTAATCGAGAAGGCATGTGGCATGCTTGCATTCATCGGCTGGGCCATGAGTTTAAAATTGACGAGTCATGTTGCAGCTTTATAGAACCTTAGTTAGGCTGCACCTGGAATATAATGTTCCATTTTGGTCACCACACTACCAGGAGGATGTGGGTGCTTTGGAGAGGCACAGAAAAGATTTACCAGGATCTTGCCTGGTATGGACAGCAATACCTAAGAAGAGAGGTTGAAGAAACTTGGTTTGTTCTCATTGGAATGACAGAGGTTGTGAGGCAGCCTGATAGAGGTCTAAAGGTTGTGAGGGGCATGGACAGAATGGATAGTCAGAAGCTTTTTCCCAGGATAGAAGAGTCAATTACTAGGTGGCATAAGTTTAAGGTGTGAGGTGCAAGGTTTAAAGGAGATGTATAAGGCTGATTTTTTTACCCAGATGGTGGTGGTTACCTGGAACTTATAACAGAGAGGTAGTGGAAGCAGAAACAATAGTGACTTTTAAAGGGTAGCTTGACAAATATATGCATAGGATGTGAATAGAGGGATGTAGTCCCAGGAAGGGTAGATGGTTTTAGTTTCATTGGACAGCACGATCGGTGCAGACTTGGAGGGCCAAAGGGCCTGTTCCTGTGCTGTAATTTTCTTTGTTCTTTGTACACAACCCATGGTTAGGATGTAGAATGTACTGCCTGAGCGTCTTGAAGCAGAAAGGTTCAACTGTGGCTCTCAAAAGAGAATTGGATAATTTTCTACAGAAAGGATCTAAGTGCAAAGGGGAAAAGGCAGGGGAGTGGCACTGAGTAAATTGCTCTTATAGAAAGCTGGCTGAGATACGTTGGGCCCAATGGTATCTTTCTGTGCTCAAACTATTCTACAATTCTGTGTGCCTGCCCTAGAAATAAATTGAACTCTGGCGTCAAAGAGCTACGTGTCATCTTTTTGGTATTTTTTTTTCCAGTACTTGTATCATTCAGAATGATGATGCAGAAAGATATGAAAATAATTCTCGAGCCCACCTTCATTACATGACACATCAAAAGTGGATCTTGTTTGTGGATTTTGAGATATGGAACCTTCAAGGAAAATACTTAACAATTAATTAGCAACTTTGATTACTGCAACAACAAATAGAAAATCAATCTGTGGTTTTCTTGATCTTTTGCCTATAACAATTTACTTTAAACCAAACCATTGTGTTCCAAACGCTTTTGTAAGCTAGGTCCTGTCAAATTTCATGTGACCTAATTTGTAATGATAACCAAATATGGGCTAAAATCAGCAGCGATAGAGAGGATACAGAAATTTCCTATCTGATGTATAAGCTGCTATTTCCTTCACTGTGAAATTTAGTTCAGAGAATATTACTTCGTGTCTTATCTTGTGTGCACATGGCACTTCCTCTCATTTATAAATGCTGACAGTGTTTCACTCATTTTATTTTGACTGGAGTTTTTTTCTTAATCGTTCTTGGGATATGAATATCATAGGCAAGGTATTTATTCCCATTATAGAAGGTTTTAAAAAAGAGATGGTAAGCCGCTTTCCGGAACTGCTGTATTTGTGTTCACATGTGGGCATACACAATGCTATTCGAGTTGGAGTTCCATGCTTTTGACCAAGTGAAAATTAAGAAATGATTTAAGTCAGGGTGTTGTGAAATTTGAAAAGGAACTTGCAGTCATTATCAAGACTACTGCTTGTCTTGACCTCTATTACAGATCTAGACTTTGGGTGTGTTGGGCACAAGTTCAAAATTTGCAGATGAAACAAATCTTTGAAGTATGAACTGCAAGGATAGTGAGAGATTTAAAATGGTCATAGACAAGCTGGTAGAATGGGAAGGCACACAGCATATGGAATGTAATATAAAGTATGAAGTGATACATTTTGGTGAGAAGAAATGGAGAGGGAATTTAAGTAAATATGCAGTTCTAAAGGAGAGTACAGGAGCAGTGATCTGTCTGGGTGTAATGTTCATAAATCAAAAGTGGCAGGGAAGTTAGGAAAATGAGTAATGAGGCATATAAGATCCTGGGTTTTAGAAATAAAGATATTGAGCACAAAAGCAAGTAGCTAAAGTAAACCATTGCTAAACAGAGACTTGGCCTCAAAAATAGGATGTCCAATTCTAATGGGAAAATTGGAGAGACATTAGAGAGAATGCAGAAAAGAATTTTGAAAAATGGCTCCATGGGTGAGGACCTTCAGTGACCCAGATAGATTGAAAAAGCTGGAACTGTGCTTGTCAAAGAGAAGCTTGAGAGGAAATTTTGATACAAGCATTCAAAATCAAGTGAGAACTGGACAGAATAGATGCAAGTAGCTTGGAAAGATCAAGGAACAGAGGACATAAACTAAGGTAAATGGCAAAAGAACTAAAGGTTGCATAAGGAAAAACACTTTTATATAGCCAGGATCTAGAATGTACTGCCTGAATGTTTGAAGGAGGAAGATTCAATCCTGGCTCCCTTTTCTGTTTTCATTTCAGGTTCCAGCATCCGCAGTATTTCACTTTTATCTTATAAATGGCATGCACTGCTGCCACCGTGTATTGCTAGTGAGAGAGTGAATTTTTAAGGAGGAAAATAGAATGTTGATCAAGTGGACAGCTTTGTCCTCGACCTTTCCAAAAATGGGAACAGCTACCTATATCTATTCTGTCCTGAATGATGTCAACTTGTTGGTGATAGTTGGAGAGTGATTATTGAATGAAGTGGACAATATTTCATTGTTCTCCTGGCTTGTGCTTTGTAGATGCTGGAGAGGTTTTGGGGAGTCAGGAGGTGAGTCACTCACTACTCACCAATTTCTGACTTGCTCCTGTGGTCATAGTGTTTATGTGATGAGTCCAGTTAAGTTTCTGATCAATGGTGGCCCCAGAATGGTGGTGGCAGGAAAGTTGATGATGACAATAATATTGAATGTCAAAGAGAGGTGATGTGGAGATGCTGGTGTTTCACTGGGGTGAGCACAGTAAGAAGTCTCACATTGCCAGGTTAAAGTCCAACAGGTTTATTTGTGAATAACAAGCTTTCAGAGCACTGCTTCTTCATCATGATGAAGGAGCAATGCTCCAAAAACTCATGATTCCAAACGTGCCTGTTGGATTTTAGCCTGATGTTGTGAGACTTCTTAAAGAGAGGCGGTTACAGGTTTTGTTGTTGGAGATAGTTGCTGGATGGCACTTGTTTAGTGTGAATGTTATTTTTTACCTTCCACATAGTAAGTTTCAGACAACTCATGATTCATTTTTGTCTTCCCCTAGTGCTATCCTTCAACAAAATTACTATATAGAATTTGTCATTGTTATTTGCTCACACTGTTTAAAGTCATAGTCTCTCTCCCACCAATTCATTAGCAAAATGGTTCCAAAACAAACAAAAATCCCAACCTCAATCAGTTTCTCAATCAGAAAAAATTCACCATTCAAAATTTCCCTGTGATATTTTTTAGGTTTCAGTTGATATTTTAGTAACCAGTAGCCTTGATAACAAACTTTTAATATATTCATTTTTTTTTAGGATCTTTGCATGCATTTTCACCAGTCTAACCCACTTCACTTCTACCAACAATCCATGTTTGAATTCTTTCAGTTCACTCCCATTCTGATCAAAATTCTGAGGCAACCTGATCAAAGTGATCAACAATATTCTGCACAGTATTCAACATCTCTGCCACACATTCTGTGACTGATAATTTCACCTTCTATTAATATCCTCTCCGTGGCAAATCTCCCTCTGGCAAACCTCTCACCTGTACCTATTCTTAACCTGTGCCAATGTAGCCAATGCTCTAATTCTCACACTCACATAGTAACTTCCAGAGCCTACCATTCTTGCTTTTCCCACAGTCAGTCAACATTATAAGCACACATCGGGTTACCTTCCATTTGAGTGTTGATGACAACAAACTCTGTTGCTCCTACTCCACAACAGCTACTATATTGGCACATTCCATGTAACACAGTGGTTAGCACTACTATCTCACAGTTCCAGGGACCAGGATCCAATTCCTACCTAGGGTGACTTTGTATGTGGAGTCTGCATGTTCTCCTTGTGTCTGTGTGGGCATCTTCTAGGTGCTCTGGTTTCCTCCTGCATTCCAATGATGTGTGAGTTAAGTGGACTGGCCATGATAAATTGCCCATTAGTGACAGAGAGGTTAGCAAGATAAATAAGTGGGGTTATGAGGGTGGGAACTCGGTGGGATTGCTGTGGTGGGGTGGGGTGCAGGCTCACTGGGTCAAATGGCCCCTTTCGGCACTGTAGTGAACTTTTTTTATTTTACAATTCTTGTCCAGCATCTAATCAAAGTCAAGGCAGATCTCTTAATTTGTCAAGGCCAAGGTCATTTATCCATATAACAGCAAAGGCTCTATACCTTTAACAGTGAATACGGTTTCTCTAATTACCCATTTCTATCCATATTCCACCACTGCTTTAACTAGAGGAAACAAAGTTTAGCATTTATGTAACATAGTAGGCCTTTCGAATGTCTAGAGAAAATTTAACATCAAATTGAAGAAGGAAATATTAAGGCAGGTTGCCAATGCTTTTTAAACGGAAATGAAAGAGTGGTGAAGAGCATTGAGGAAGGAGTTCTAGAGTTTAGGACTTAGATTGGGATAAAGGCACAATGATGGGAAATGGTGGGAGAAAGCGGGATGAACAAAAGGAAAGTATTATTCATTCTTTGGTTACCAGCAATATCTTCTTGTCATTTTTTTTACTCGACATAATCTCCATTTAACCTCAAAACTGCTGCCTGTATTTTATGATAAATCCTCACTAATGTTGCAATTAAGCTGTGTGGATGCATGACTGTGAAGCAGGCAGGAAATTACTACATAGATCTTCCTCCATTTTAACTTTCCATAGCTGTAAAAGAATTTTATAAGTAGCATCCTTTAAAAAAACCTGGCTGCACACAACACAAAAATTTTACAGGAGGCATAGCTTCTTACCACCTCATGTATATCCTTTATTGGTATTATTTCCTACATTGGTACCCAGATCCACTGGGTCCTACTTTACCATTTTGATTGTAAGTGCTAGGCAGACTTGAAAGTGGGAGTGTTTCAGATCCAACTTTTAGACACATTCTGAGTGCCCCAGATGCACTTTGCCTGCAAAAATAAGGATGATTCTGAATTGCACTGCAGAAGGCTATGTGAGGGGTTGAACTCACCTCAAACCCTGCAGTTCCAAGCAGCGTCTCCAACAGCGCATGTGCAAAAAAAAAATGATAGAATGCTGTTCCCCACCACATCCCTCCGGGCTCCCACAGACATTGTCCCCCACAACATTACTGTCGCAGACCGCGTTACTCGCCTCATGCCCAATTTCACCAAGTTTTCGCACCTGAAAATGGGCACAATGCGATGGTAAAATCGGCTCCTATGTGTCCAACTCCCAAATACCTAGCAATTTCCTTCATCCACCAGCAGTCACAGAGCATTAATTCTTTTGGTACAAGTTTCTGAAATCTCTAAGTATCTTCAAAGCTCCTTCAAACCTACCTTTATTTCAACACATTTTTAGTTATATGCCCTACCACCTATCTTTCTTCTACTCGCTGTCCATCTCTCTTTTGTTAAGTAAATGGGACATTTGTCATATTTAAGATGCATCTGGTAATGTTAGGTTCTGCACAGATACTATTGTTTCCCTGGGCATTTCTTCATTCTGCTTGTCTTTTAATTCTAATTACACAAAATTACATTAACTATACAGCACAAAATATCTTCCTACCATTCCATCTGCATCATCTCAGCCTTTGAGAACATCTTTCTATTCACCTTTCTCTCATGCATTCATTTCCCTTTAAAGCATCCGAGTTGTTTGTCTCAACTACTTTCTGTGGTAGTAAGATTCACCTTCTATTCACTCTCTGGGTTAATAAGGAGAATTCATTCTCTTTATTAACCTTTGGGTATATTCAAAACCATCTTATATTTAAGGCCGTAATTTTGGATTTTCCTTCAAGTCATTCATTCTCTCCAAATCTGCTCTGTTCAATGCATACATCTTTTCTTTCCTAAGGAATAAAACCCCAGCCTGCACAGTAGCTGTAACCTGACAGTTAACATAGAACATAGAACAATACAGCACAAACAGGCCCTTTGGCCCACGAGTTGCGCCGATCACATCTACCAATCCACAGACCTATCTATAACCCCCTATCCTATTCTTTTCCATATACTCATCCAGAAGTCTCTTAAAAGACCCCAGTGAGTTTGCCTCAACAACCTCCGACGGCAGTCGGTTCCATTCACTCACCACCCTCTGAGTGAAAAACCTACCCCTGACATCTCCTCTGTATTTGCTTCCCTGCACCTTAAATCTATGTCCTCTCATAGTGACCATTTCAGCCCGGGGAAATAGTCTCTGAGAGTCCACTCTATCTATCCCTCTCAATATTTTATAAACCTCTATCAGGTCGCCTCTCAACCTACGTCTCTCCAGTGAGAAGAGTCTCAGCTCCCTCAACCTATCTTCATAAAGCCTGCCTCCCAATCCAGGCAGATCCTTGTAAATCTCCTCTGAACCCTCTCAATAGCCTCTACATCCTTCCTATAATGAGGCGACCAGAACTGCGCACAATACTCCAACTGGGATCTGACAAGAGTCTTATAGAGCTGCATCATTACCTCCTGGCTCCTAAACTCTATTCCTCGATTAATAAAGGCCAGTTCACCGTACGCCTTCTTGACCACTTCCTCCACCTGCGAGGCCGATTTAAGAGTCCTATGGACCTGGACCCCGAGATCCTTCTGCTCTACAACACAGCTAAGACTCCTACCCCTTATATTGTACTTCTTCATCCCATTATTCCTGCATCAGTTCTTGTATCAGCCTCGTCAATCCATTTTTTTCCCCGATGCTCTGATGTCATTTTTTATAGTATGGCAATCAGAAATGTGCACAGTATTATTCCTATGGCCTGACCAAAGTTATATTCAAGTTTAGCAATAACTTCACTCCTGGCAATTTATGTGCTCCTAAAAATAAATTCCAGGGCTGTGTTAGTTTTTTTTTTATTGCTTTGCTATTATTACTTTTTTAAGAATTAAATTCTGTTTAATCATCTGTTTTTATGATACTTTCCTTCTGCTTTCCCATTGCTGATGTTAAGCTGACTGGTCTATAGTTCCCTAAATTTTGCTCTGTCTCTTCGTATATAGAAACATTAATTATTCAGTGGTCCTCTGACACTTTGCATTCCCTATGCTATGTTTCTATATAAACCAGAGCTTCTGCTATCTCCTATCTCATAATCTTCATACCTGGACGCATACCATTTAGACTGTAAGTTTTATTCTCCTTTACTTTTTGCTAGTTTGCCCATTATGCTCTCCCTTTCTATCCCAATTCTGCCAATAGCCTTTGTAAACTCACTCTCCAAAGTCCTTAGTAAAATTTCCCTGTCAATACCTCGGAGTTTAAATTCTGCATCACGTAGTGGTCCTATCCTTTTTATTTCTCATTTCTCTTTTGCTATTTATGTAACAAGACATCTCTCTATTGTTTCTTTTCTATTCCTTGGCAATTTGTGTCATAATTTAATGAGATTATTTTTATTTCCGTTCTAAATTCTTCATACTCCCTTTTGCTCGCCATTCTTTTAGCATCCAAGTTGCTTTTGCATGTTTTTTCTTTAATTCCGATTGAGCCTTTAAAGAGTTCCCGCTGTTTTCCTGTCCCTTTTGGGGTTTTTTTTTAAAAAGTTTTCTGTCGTTAACCATTAGTTCAACACTTAGTTCCGTGTAGTTCACTCACTTTTCGATCCACGAACTGAATCTCTGTCCTACTTAACGACACTCTCGATTCTAATCTTCAACCTTACTGTGTTGCGATCACTACGGCTGAGATGGTCTCTTATTCTCCTATCTATTCCAATACCTTTTACCCGATCCAGCAGTGATCTTTGGTCTTCAGAACTACTGAATCCGAGAGAGAGCTACACCCACTAACCCACTATTAGAACTCAATTTGCCTTTTCTCCTTCCATTACTTCTTCCTGTCAGTTTGTCTGTGTGCGGGGTGGGCGAGGGGGGGGGCGGGGAACGCTCAGAATTGTTATCAGAATTGTTATTCTATGTCGGTAGATTTGCCAACATTTTTCTTCCTCCGTTAGCCACCCCCCACCCCCACTAGTTGGTGATGTATGAGATAGACATATTCCTTGTAAATCATTTAACTCAATCCATATGGTTCCTATGTCTATCTTTTTTGCTAATTGCATCGTCTTTCTCCTCCCGTTTTATCATCTTTAATTAATGCATGTAATCTACCTCCTCTCCTCCCTTCCTAAATGTGTTTTCACCGGCAAGATTACGTTGATTGGAGAATTGCATTTTCGGGAGAGGAAAAGCCCCCTCTTTAGATTCTCGGAATTACTCATGCATTATTCACCATCCCACGGATTTTCACAAGAACAGCTAGAACATGAGATGTTCTTTTCTGTCGATCCGCCTGCGCAAAGACCTCAGAGACAGAGACAGAGAAGCAGAATGGGTTTAAAGTGAAACTATCCGGCTCAACTCCAACCTGTCAACAGTGCACATTCCTTCAGAAAGTTCAGGAGGACACGGGATTGTAAGGACTGCCTTAAGATAGCTTGCTGGGGAGATGAAAGTACCGAAATAGAAGCGTGACAATCAGCAATAACAGGGGGCAGTCACCAGGGAGACGGTTACCGTTACATGAGCAAAGTGGCTCACAGGTTGAGGGAGCTGAAGGACTGGACCTCTCCGAGGTAAGCACTGTCTCTGGGTGGCCACACACACTCCGCTATCAAGATGCATTTTGTTTTGCAACTCGCCATCCTGCTCTGGTTCAGTCCGTTTTTTTTCTGTTGTTTGCTGCACTGTCTGTTAAGGAAATCCGGTTTCTTTTTTATTACAAAACAGCCCAGCTTTTGTTGATCAGCCGTACGTTTGGTGCTTATTTAAACTGAAAGGGCGGAAGATCTGTCTGTCTGTGTGTGTGTGTGTGAGAGAGAGAGAGAAAGAGAATACGTATGTGAGTGTGATTCAATGTATGTGTGTGTTTGCACGTGAGCATGTGAGTGAGTGTGTGTATGAATGTGTATTTGTCTATTTGAAAGTATGTGTGTGAGCATGTGTATATAAAAGTGTGTGTGCATAAATGTTAATGTGAACGTACGCGTGTGCATGAGTGTAAGTTTGTTTGTGTGTATGTATATGTGTATATGTGTGGGCAACTGTATGTGAATGTGTGTGGAAGAGTGTGTATGTGTGTGTATCCGAATATGTATGAGGGTATGTGTATATGTGTGTATATGTGTGAGAGTGTATATGTGTGTGTGTATGTGTAAGAAAGTGTGCGTGTATGTGTGAGAGTATATGTGTGTGTGTGCGTGTGAAAAAGTGTGGTTGTATGTGTGTATGTAAGTGTTTATGTGTGTGCATGAGAAAGTGTGGATGTGTGTGAGTATATATGTGTGTGAGAGAGTGTATATGTGTGTGTACGTGTATGAGAAAGTGTGGATGTGTGTCAGAATGTATATGTGTGAAAGTATATATTGTGTGTATATGTCAGATGAGTGTCTGTATGTGTGAGTGCACATCTATATGTGTGTGTGTGCAGAGATGAGCTCGCTGAAAGCCAGAACGCTCGTGTTACATTCTGCACTGTGAAAAACGCGCACACCCTTAACACATTTCAGCAAAACCGTGTGGAAACTACCAGTTCTCCGGGTCTGGACACAGGTAATGAAACCCCCGCCGCTTCTACACTTCATTTACATGAAACCGCCACACGTATAAGCCGAGCGGAAAAAAAAAGAGGAAATGTACAGGTTTCACAAAACTTCACTCGGCTGAACTCCAGACAGAACCACAAGCCCCCGGTATTGGCCTGACTTCATTTCAGCAGCAGTTGCGAACTTCAGTCCGGCCCGTATTTCAGGACAGGGAGAGAGGAAATTGGTGAGTGCTTCTCCCTCCGTGTTAAACAGCGGGAAAGGAGGCGCTGAAAGCAGCAACTCAAACCCAGTTTCCAGACTTGGAACAATTGAAATGAGTGGGTGCTAGGAGAGGGGCACTGTAAACTTGTTTAATATAGAGTCTGCGGCTTCGCTCCTGCCTGCATAGTTACCACGTTGTGTGCTTAACGGAATAGCAGTGTTATCTTGCACTTGTACAGCAGAGCTTGTGGAACTGTGTGCAGATTACTCCTGGGAATCTCGGCTCCATGTTTTGCAGTGAAGTCGGTCAAATTGCACCCACCTTGACACTGCCCCACTTTTAAGAAGCAAATCCGGACCTAGACTCCTGAATGGCAGAGTTTTGCTGTCACTCCGAGTGTGAATGTTTGGAACGTGTTTCCTTGTCTAATCGCAGGCCAGAGCGAACCTCTAATACAGCGCTGTCTTGTGAAATATTCCGTTTTATTTCATCACTTTGCTGTTGCCCCATGTCTATGAAGTCCCAGGTGATGCTGGCAACATTGACAAATAAACAGGCCCAGGCAGCAGGCAACTGAGTGCACTCGTCCGACCTGCCTGTCTATCCCCTTCCTGTAGCTATATTCACAGCCTGGTGTCCCTGGAGGGGGAGCAGACGGTGTCCGCAGACACCATCAAGGACCTCCGTGCCCACTGGGATGCTGTGACGACCCCTTTAAAATCACATTTTGGTTTGACGCTTCAAGTTTCATTTGTTGTTGAAATTAGAAGCAGGCCATTCGGCCCTTCGAGCCTGCTCCGCTATCCATTTTGGTCATCGGATTTAGGTGGGAGGTGGCTGATCCCACCTCCTCCCGTACCCCATGATCCCTTCAGTAACCCCCCTCACCACCAGAGCTAAAGGGAGCTATCTCGAAACCAGACAACGTTTTGTCCTCAAGTACCCTCTGTGGTAGTGCTTGCTTTTGTGCCTTGAGTTTAATTGGTCTGTACAAATGGGTAGGAGCATTGGCAAAATTCACCCCGAAATTCAGATGCAGGCAGGTTTGATGGACCTGTGTTCAGCTACATTCTTTACTGGTGTGCCGTGTCGGGGTGGCAGGGGGTGCTTAGAGGATGCATGTCGTCCGAACACAATGCATAGAACTCAGGATTCTGCTTTAGGAGGCACACAAAATCATCATATTTCTGTGGTAATGTTGAGTGTGTCGTCCGTCTAGCTTCTTATGTCGTTTCCTGAGTGGTACTAAAAGAAGTCCTTGCAATGCTAGTCGAAGGCTTCTTTGGTTGGACGATATTGCGTTTTTGAAATGAAGAGGGTAATCCCTGAACACATTTCAATCATTGTGGACTCCTCCTCCCCTCTCCCAACCCCCACCCCAACCCCAGCACGCACGCACACACCCAGGAAACAACTAAAAGCTTGAAAGATGCTGATGTACAGATCCCTAATCAGGAATCATCTGAAATATTGCTGTTATTGCATTAAGTTGATCTTTCTCTATGCTCTAGCTATGACTGTAACATTACATTCTGCACTCTCTCGTTTCCTTCGAGTTGAACGTATGTTTTGTCTGTACAGTGTGCAAGAAACAATATTTTTCACTATATGTTAATACATGTGACGATAATAAATCAAATCAAAAGTTAGGGAAGTCATAAATTCCTACAGTGCAGAAGGAGGCCATTTGGCCCATTGACTCTGCAATGATCACAATCCCACTCAGATCCCATCCCCACAACTCGATATACCTATCTCAGCTAATCCCCCGACACCAAGGGGAAATTTAACATGCCCAATCCATCTAACCTGTATATCTTTGACTGTGAGAGGAAACCAGAACACTTAAAGGAAACCCATGCAGACACAGGGAGAATGTGCATACTCCAGACAGACTGCCACCCATGGCCAGAATTGAACTCAGGTCCCTGGCACTGTGAGGCAGCAGTGCTAATCACTGTGCCACCGTGCCACTAATTTCATTAAATATTAGAGCATGATCAAGAGCTGAATGGCATGCTCCTTTTTAAATGTTAAAGGAATAAAAGTAATACATGTCAAGCCTATAACTCTGCTTAGGGTTTGAAGCATTGCAGTGCAGTGTACAGAATGAGACCAGGGTTTCAAGTGTTAAACTGTGTGGGCAGGTTGGTTGGTCAAGACCAGTATTTCCTTGATGATTCTGTAGAAGCTTGATGGCTGATCCAATCCAGGTGCCCAAAGGGTTAAAAGCTAATTCAGCAACTGAATACAGAATAGGGAAGGATAATTTTTAAACATTTGCTGGCATTTAGAGTGAAATCAGGAAGCATTTTTTTGACACAAGGGTGTTAGAAATCAGAACTTCTCTCTTCCAAGAAATTGCATGAGCTGGGCCATTGGGAGCGTTAAATTGGGCGATTGATAGATTTGTGTTGGGTAGGGCATCATGGAATGAGGAGCGAAGGCAGCCAAATAGAGATGAAGTACTGATTAGTATTGATCCCATAAAACATAACAGCATTTTAGCACGAGGGGACATAGCTATAAATTAAGGGGTGGTAGTTATAGAACGGATGTCAGAGGTAGGTTCTTTACCCAGAGGGTGGTAAGGGTATGGAATGTCCTGCCTGCTGCAGTTGTAGATGCGCCAAGTTTGGGGGCGTTTAAAAGGTCAGTAGATAAGTTTATGGATGAAAAGGGAATGGTTTAGGTTAGAGGGTCATTGCTTTTTCTTAATTGGTCGGAGCAACATGGAGGGCCGAAGGGCCTGTTCTGCACTGTAAAGTTCTATGTTCTATGTTCTATGTACATAATGTTACCTCATTACAAGAAAGATGTGGAAGCTAGTGAAAGGGCATAGAGGAAATTTACAAGGATGTTGCCTGGATTGGGTGCCTTATGAGGATAGGTTGAGGGAACTCGGTCTTTTCTCCCTGGAGAGACAAAGGATGAGAGGTGACCTGATAGAGGTTTATAAGATGTTGAGAGGTATAGATAGGGTGGATTCTCAGAGGCTATTTCCCATGGCCGAAACAATCACTATGAGGGGATACAGGTTTAAGGTGCTGGGAAGTAGGTACAGAGGAGATATCAGGCATAAGTTTTTCACTCAGAGTCATGAGTGAGTGGAATCAGCTGCCATCGGTGGTGGTGGAAGCAAATTCGTTAGGGTCTTTTAATAGACTTCTGGATGAGTACATGAGATTTAATAGGATTGAGAGTTATAGATAGGCCTGATAGGTAGGGATAAGATCAGCACAACTTTCTTTCGATATGTTAAGAATAGAAGATTGGTTAGGGCAAGATTAGGACCAGTCATAGATAGCAGTGGGAAGTTGTGCGTGGAGCCTGAAGAGATTGGCGAGGCACTGAATAAATATTTCTCTTCGGTATTCACGCAGAGTGCTGGAAATGTAGCTGTGGAGGGCACTGAGGTACAGGGTTGCAAATTGGGGAGTATTGTAGTAGATAGGGAGGATGTGTTAGAAATTCTCGAGGGTTTGAAGTTGGATAAGTCCCCTGGGCCGGACGGGATTTACCCTAGGATTCTCTGGGAGGCAAGAGAGGAGATTGCAGAGCCTCTGGCTCTGATCTTCAGGTCCTCGTTGGTTACGGGTGTGGTTCCGGAGGACTGGAGGATAGCGAATGTGGTCCCATTGTTTAAGAAGGGAAAGAGAGACCTTCCAGGGAATTATAGGCCAGTGAGTCTTACTTCTGTTGTGGGCAAGGTATTGGAGAGAATTATTAGGGATAGGATTTATAGTTATTTAGAGAGAAATGAATTGATTGGGGATAGTCAGCATGGTCTCGTGAAGGGTAGGTCATGCCTTACTAACCTCATTGAGTTTTTTGAGAAAGTGACCAGAGAGGTGGATGGGGGTAAGGCGGTTGATGTAGTATATATGGAATTTAGTAAGGCGTTTGATAAGGTGGCCCATGGAAGACTTCTACAGAAAATGCAGATGTGTGGAATAGGGGGTGATTTAGCTAATTGGATTAGGAATTGGCTGGCAGATAGAAGACAGAGGGGGGTGGTTGATGGGAGATATTCATCGTGGAGTTCGGTGACAAGTGGTGTACCTCAGGGGTCTGTTTTGGGGCCCCTGCTGTTTGTAATTTTTATAAATGATCTGGATGAGGGTATTGAGGATGGATCAGTAAATTTGCAGATGACACTAAAGTCGGTGGAGTGGTAGATAGTGAAGAGGGGTGTTATAGTTTACAGAGTGACTTGGACAAGTTGCAGAGCTGGCCGAGAGGTGGCAAATGGAGTTTAATGTGGAAAAGTGTGAGGTAATGCACTTTGGCAGGAACAATAAATGTGTAGAGTATAGGGCTAATGGTAGGGCTCTTTAATAGTGTTGAGGAACAGAAGGATCTTGGTGTATGTGTCAATAGATCCCTGAAAGTAGGCAGTCAAGTGGATAAGTTGTTAAGAAGGCATATGGAGTCTTAGCTTTTATTGGTAGGGGGATTGAATTTAGGAGCCGCAGCATCATGTTGCAACTGTACAAAAATCTAGTGCGGCCGCACTTGGAGTATTGTGTGCAGTTCTGGTCCCCACATTATAAGAAAGATGTGGAGGCATTGGAGAGGTACAGAGGAGGTTTACCAGGATGTTGCCTGGTATGGAGGGCAGGTCTTATGAGGAGAGGCTGAGGGATTTGAGGTTGTTTTCGTTAGAAAGGCGGCGGCTAAGAGGAGACCTTATCGAAACATATAAGATGATTAGAGGTTTAGATAGGGTGGACAGTGATAGCTTTTTCCTAGGATGGAGAAAGCTAGCACGAGGGGACACAGCTTTAAATTAAGGGGTATGAGTTATAGGACGGATATCAGAGGTAGGTTCTTTACTCAAAGAGTGATTAGGGAGTGGAATGCCCTGCCTGCAGCTGTTGTAGATGCGCCAAGTTTGGTGGCGTTTAAGAGGTTAGTTGATAAGTATATGGATGAGAAGGGAATGGTTTAGTTAGGAGGGGCATTGCTTTTTATTTTGGTCGGCACAACATCGAAGGCCGAAGGGCCTGTTCTGTGCTGTATTGTTCTATGTTCTATGTTCTAACTTGTTTGTGCTGTAGTTTTTCTATGTTTATGTTCAAGAGACTGAATAGCATACTCCTGTTCCTTATGTTATGGAGAAGAGAAAGTACCTCTGCTTATGTAGAGGATTCAGGCATTTACAGTGAAAAAAAATCAGAAATCTTTGGAAAGCCAAAACCTTTTCATCTCTTCTAAGTTAAATAGCAAGTAGCAGATGGGTTTGGGTTGAATAATGGCTTCAACTAAACAATAGTTCATTACCTGGACCGCTCAATCATGTTTTTTGCTGTCTTGCGATGCAAAAGAAAGACGTGCCCTTCAGATGATCCTGATATACAATTCACTTAGGTGGAGTAAATGGGCAGCATTCAGTCTTACAGTTGCAAAGAGTTTACAAATTGCACAACAGCACAAGAAAGAGACCAAATTATGTCGAAAAGAGGGACATGTTGCTGAAGCTCTGGCAACATGCCTGTCTTTTCAACAATATTCAATCTCTGTATTATCAAGTGGCTGATTGTATACCTAAGAACGAGGTGTATGGCTAAGAAAAAGATTATTGTTAGATTTTGTTCAATCTTTCCAATTCCTATTCAGATGTATATGTAATTATGCCAAATTAAGACAGTGAGAAACCAGAATAAACAGTTGAGGTTAAATTAAAATAAAAAAAATTGGAATCTTCAGTGTTAAACCTTCAGTGATTCTGTGTCAGAAAAGTGTTCAGTTCCTTGCAGATGATTCTTTTCGCAGTACGTTGAAAATTAAGGGCAGATTGACTATTTTCTCTTAATTTTACTTTCCCTTGTTCTTTATACTCTTTACTTCCGCAATCTGCCCTTTGTACTCCCTTCTCTGATTGATACTGTGAGTTCTATATTGACGGAGTTAAGATCTATTTTTACTCACTATAGTCCATGCACAGCATTGGATCCATTTTGGCAGATTTAGCATAAATTAGAGAAAACAGAATCAAGCCAACTTGGAAGAGAAGGATCCATACAAATGTAATTAGCAGGAGACAGTGTATCTATTACAAACATCAACCCAAATAAAGATTATGGACAAATGATTACTGATGCAGATATCTAATATTCTTTTAAATGCATCTGGTTCATTACTGCTGCTTTAATGAATTAACTTTTGGAACAACATTGACCGATCATCATCTAATTAAATAAAATGAGATAAGTTAGTATTAAACTCAGATAAGCACAGAATACAGTGAGTTTGGGGTGAGTAAAACAAGCTTGAAAATGGTAGCGAGAACAGGGTGGTCATCAAAACTAATAAATTCTCACAAAGTATTTGGCATTGTAAAAATGTCTTTGAGCTAAGTTAAAGAAGATTCCAACATTTGGCAGACTGTAATCATGCTTGCTTATTGCTAAGGAATGATTGAAAGCACAAACAAATGCACTGGCCTATGATGGTAATAGGAGACAATCAGTTACAATAATGGTTGGCTAGATGTTTAGATGGTGCCATAATGAAGTTCCTAAACTTCGACATTCGAGGTCCAAGATGAGAAGAAATGGTTACAATGAGCTGGAAAAGCAGGTTGCAGTCTCTAAATTCATTGTGCACTGAATTTCTGATGACAGGAATGCTGTCAAAGGAAAAGAAGGAGCAAAACCTAAGCATTATTAGCACCAAAAGAATTGCCAGATAAGCCACCAGGAGATGCTTTCCTGCAACTATTATCAATTGTTGGCCAATGATAGAATGATCTCACTCATAGCTTGTCTATGTGTCACTCTTAGATGTCTTTAAAGACTAACATTAGCAGTACCTGAGCATTACCAAGGGTTGGGAACGTGCTGCTAAAGTGAGGAACCAGTAAGACAACATTAGCACCAACATTTTAGCACCAACATGATTTGGCTAATGATCCTAACTTTATAATCATAGCCCAGAAGAAATGATTCGGGATACTAATTAGATAAATACTGGTTATGGACAGTATCACAAATCTTTCAGCCCTTCGTTTTCTAACAAAGGGTGAGCTTATATATCATCTTCAGTGTCCCTAGTATGATTCCTGTGTCAGACCAATGTTAGTCACCAGGTTAGGAGGGATGTAGAAAATTGGAAGTTGTGTCCACACAAGAGGGTGTGGTGGATGCATGAACTTTAGAATTGCTGGATTTCCACTTCATTGTAAGTCCCATTAAAGGTGGGTGAGCGTCCCACTTACCCATCCTGATTGAGTGTCTGGGACATCCCAGATTACTACAACATTTCACTCAGTGGCCCCTTGGTTGCCCCAAGAGAAAGCAGAGTTAAGTGCATGCCACAGAGTAAAGAATGGTAATCAGTTCTGGCTGGATTCAGTGTCTTCAGGCTGCAGTCCTATCTCTCCTAAAGAGGAGAAATGTTAGGTTTTGAGCTCTGTCCCTCAGAATAGTAGGACACTTGCCCGAATTTACAGTCCATCAGCAGGGTAGATGTTTCTTGCATTCTGTTGGTGTATGGCAACAATCTTAGGTATTGAAATGGCCCCATCCCCAGGTTTTTGATGGGGGTTTAAGGCTGAACCAGTTGATGAACAAAGATTCTGCTACTGTTTAGAGGACTGAGTAGGTGACTACAAAGCTGGAGCTTGGTTTGGTCAACACGGCTGATCACTGATCCACGACATCTCCAATCCCTGGGTGGCATCAGACTCAAACCATAGGTCTCAGACTGGAGCATTTTCAACAGTGCTGATACTAATGGATCAAGTTTAACAGATGTAGCAGAAACTTATTGCAATTTGTGTCCACACAAGAAGTGATAGATTTGCTGGTGTGCTGGGTGCATGAATTTTAGAGCTGCTGGATTTTCACATCATTATAAGTCCCAGTAAAAGTTGGTACACTTAACTGAAGCATAGGAGGCTTAGGGGTGATCTTATAGAAGTCTACAAAATAATGAGGGGCATTGATCAGCTAGATAGTCAATATCTTTTCCCAAAGGTATGGGAGTCCAAAACTAGAGGGCGTAGGTTTAAGGTGAGAGGGGAGAGATTCAAAAGTGTCCACAGGGGCAATTTTTTCATATAGAGAGTGGTGAGTGTCTGTACAAGTGCCAGAGATAGTAGTAGAGGCGGGAACAATTTAGTTTTTAAAAAAGTGTTTAGAGAGTTACATGGATAAGATGGGTAGAGAAGGATATGGCCAAATGCAGGGAATTGGGACCAGCTTAGTGGTTAAAAAAAGGATGGCATGGACAAGCTAGGCCAAAGAGCATGTTTCCATGCTGTAAGCCTGTAGACGCTATGACTCTAAATGTCTCAATTTATTCTCTAATCAGTTGTCTCTCCTCCCCATAATGTTGACAACTTGATAATGCTGCTAAAGTTGATTAAACTGTATGTGTCATAACCTTATGTTGTTTCCACATAAATGTAGTTCTATTTCTGAATGTTCAAAATATGAGTCAGCCCTCCAAACTAAAAGTGAACTTGGGTAAGAATTCAATCTCAGTTTGGTTACTTGTGTGAATTCATTGAAACTGACTCTTTATGACTCTAGGTTTGGCAAAGGGAAGGAGACAAGTAAGAGACGGCATATGCTGTCAAGAATCAAAATTTGCTCAGGTTCCATCTTGATTCAAGCCCAAGATGGATGTAAGGCTTATGGATGAAACTTAAAGAGTATGGGATGAAAGGGATATTGACAATTTGGATATCAAACTGGTTCCAGTATAGAATACAGAGATGAATGGCTGTCTTCAGACTGGAGGGCAATAGATATGGTGTCCTCCAAGATTCAGTTCAAGGACCACTTCTGGTTTTGCTACATGTTAATGGACTTAGGGGTGCAGGACACAGTTTCAACATTAGCAGCAAGTACAAAACTTGAGGTGCAATGTACAGTGGAGAGGATAGTGATAGACCTCAAGAGGGCACAACTACACAGGTGGAATGCACAGAAATGTGGCAAATGAAATTCAGTGCAAAATAATGCAAGATGACATATTTTGATAGGATGAGCAGGCTAGTCAATAGAGGTGAAATTGTACAATTTTAAGGAGAGGGGGGACAGAAAGAGATTTGAGAGTATTTGTGAACAAATCCTGGCATGACAGTTTTTTTTTAATGCATTCTTTAATGGAATGTGGGCATAGTTGGCAAGCACAGTAAGAAGTCTCATAACACAGGTTAAAGCCCAACAGGTTTATATGATAGTAAATGGCACAAGTTTTTGGAACGCTGTTCCTTCACCAGGTGAGTGGAGAGTTTTGATCAGAAACATGATATACAAAGGCACACATGGTTTACAGAATACTGATTAGAGTGTATACTGCCTTTATGTGCCTTATTTCTGATGAGAACTCTCCACTCACCTGACAAAGGAACAGCGTTCCGAAAGCTAGTGGTGTTTACTATCAAATAATCCTGTTGGACTTTAACCTGCTGATGTGAGACTTCTTAATGTTTTTACCTCAGTCCAACATCATAGTTGGCAAGGCCAGAGCTTACTGTCCATCCACAGTTGCTCTTGAACTGTATGGCTTGCTAGACCATTCACAGAGGACAGTTAAGAGTCAATTATATTGCTATAGGTCTGGAGTCACATGTAGGCTTGACCGGGTAAGAATGGCAGATTTCCTTTCTTACAGAACATTAACAAACCAGATAGGTTTTTATGATAATTGACATTGGTTTCATGACCCCAGTTTTAATTCCATGGGAAGATTTGAATTCATGTCCGCAGGGCATTAGCTTGGGCCTCTGGATTACTAGTTCAGTCACACTTGGGTATCCTTGTCCATGAGTGACCTGAACCTAACATTTTTAGTACAGCAAGTAATTAAGGCAAATAGTACTTCAGAGTGAAATGTGTGGGCCTCTATGCTCTGGGGTTTAAAAGAATGAGAAGTGACCTCTTTCAAACATATAAAATTCTTACAGGAATTGATTAAGTCGATGCAGGAAGAATGTTTCCCCTGACTGGGGTTCCAGAACCAGGTCAGAATAAGGGACAAACCATTTATGACTGAGAATTTCTTCACTCAGAGTGTGATGAGTCTTTGGAACTCTCTACCACAAAGGGCTGTGGAGCCTCAGCAGTTGACAATGTACAAGACTAGGATTGAAAAATTTCTACATATCATTGCAGGAAAATGGTGATGAAACAGAAGATCAGCTATGATCTCATTGAATGGCAGAGCAGACTTGAAGAGCTGAAAGACCTTTTATTCCTTACTACAACTGCACCATAAATTCTCCTGCTCAAACAAAGGTTAACAAAGCAGTTTAAAAGCATATGGGTTACCAGGTTTTATATGTAGACATATATAGGCTGGAATTTTACCGTTCCACCCACCACAGGAATCGGAGTGGGCAAGGAGCGGACCATGGAAAGATGCGTTGACCTTAGCAGGATTTTCCGGTTTCAGGGTGAGCGAGGCTGGAAAATTCCACCCACAGAAAAGCCACAAAGTTATGCTAACATTGAGTTATGTTTAAACTGACCCGAGCTGCGGCAGCAGCTTGCATTTTGCAGATTCTGTGAAGATAGTCACAAAAGCACAGGGATGGGGAGATGACAAAAGATGCTGGAACAAAAGGCCAATCTCTTTCTATTAGATTCAGATGTTTTGTGGATCAGAGAGCATGATGGGAGGACTGTGTATCTTGATGTTACAAACAACTAACTGGTCATTTATTTGCCAATTGAAAACAATTTTAAATTTTACCAAAAATTCAGGACTAGTTTCAGAGTCCCAGCACGTTTATGAAGGTGGTAAGCAAGTTGAGAATTGATTAGTGGCTTTACTCACTGGCCAAAGTGTTAGCCAGCTTGTCTTGGAAGGCTGAGTTGGGAAAAGCCGCCAGGGAACTTGCATTGTACGCTTCGAATGGGAAATAAAGTAAAGTTTATTTATTAGTCACAGGTAAGGCTTGCATTAACACTGAAGTTACTTGAAAATCGCCTAGCTATCACACTCTGGTGCCTGTTCGGGTCAATGCATCTAACCAGCATGACTGTGGGAGGAAACCAGAACACCTCACAGACACAGGAGAACATATAAATTCGACATGAACAGTGACCCAAGCTGGGAATCAACCCCATGTCTCTGGTGCTGTGAAGCAGTAGTGCTAAGCACTGTGTCAACATGGCTAACCCAGGAAGGAAGGTGGGTGGCTTGTGATGGGTGGAGAAGGCACCTGAGTAATGGGTATTGCTAAGTGAGCATTTGTGAACTCGAGCGGTAAGACCTCTGGTGAGAATGAGCAGGGGACAGAGAAAAAACTGCAGTCACAGGCAATGGGATAGCAACAGCCTCAGGGGCAACTGGAGTGGAGAGGAAGGAGAAAGATGCAGAGAGAACTACAATAATTTTCTGTGCACAAAAGATGGTAGCCTTCAGAGAGGGACCACTGTCAGAGAAGAAGTTATCTTCACTGAAGATCATCTCTCTCCAGGCAGGCTGTGTGTGTCATGAATAGCTGAACTCCAGTGGTGATGGACAGCAGCCAATGCCAGTGGAACTGAAGGATACCATGTTGCCAGATTTCTGAACCGTTGGATCATTCCAAGGACTTAGTGGAGATACGCTAGCACGAGGGGACACAGCTTTAAATTAAGGGGTATGAGTTATAGGACGGATATCAGAGGTAGGTTCTTTACTCAAAGAGTGATTAGGGAGTGGAATGCCCTGCCTGCAGCTGTTGTAGATGCGCCAAGTTTGGTGGCGTTTAAGAGGTTAATTGATAAGTATATGGAAGAGAAGGGAATGGTTTAGTTTGGAGGGGCATTGCTTTTTATTTTGGTCGGCACCACATCGAAGGCCGAAGGGCCTGTTCTGTGCTGTAATGTTCTATGTTCTATGTTCTATGTTCTATACGTGAGATCTCCCAGGATACACACATTGCATGCCACACACAGTCAAGGTGCTGACCAATGTCTTCTTTAATGGATGTAGCCAGAGATCATTATCACAAAACTCAATATCAGACCGTTTGATTCAAGTAGAAACATCCACTGGCTTCGGCGCCATTGCTGGTTCCTCTGGGTTCAAGGCATGAACAGCTGCACTCATGTGACCAGCAAATCTCCCACAGACCAGCCTATAGCCTTCATCAATGGGAAGGATTCCCAATCACTCAATGTACAACCGTCTGTGACCATCACAAATGGATTCTACAGTTCTGTGCTTGGTTACCGGGAAGTAACAATGGTGTCTATTTATTAAAGTAATCCTAGGTGCCACCCTCCTGCGCACCTACAAGGATGGATTCTGGGAGACAAGGTTACCCACTAAAGAGATGGCGACTCACTCCTGTGAGAATCCCACACAAGTGTACAGAGAAGTACAACGCCTACCATAGGACAACCTGAGAGACTATCATGCAGGTCATTGGTCTTCTGAGGATGTGATTCATGTGCTTGGGTTGATTTGCTGGAGCCCCTCATTATGCCTCAGTGACAGCCTTGCATATTGTGGTGGTCTTCTGTGATCCATAGAGAGCTGAGTGGTGCAGCATGATGCCAACTCAGATGATGAGGATGTGGAGGAAGTTGCTGACCAGGCAATGCATCACAAAGGAGCTCAGAGATGACAGGAAGTGCGCAATGTGACAAGCAGAATAGAGACTCAGGACCCACTGGTACAGGAATGTTTCAGAAGAGTGTTCCTGATCCTTTTGTTACCTTTCTGCTGCGCTATTTACACCTCCTTCTTTTATCATTCAACCAACCTGCATCCAGTAACAACCCAACTATCAGTGCAGGGGAATCAAAGCTTGCGTGAATGAAGTCTCCTCCCAGCCAGGCCGCAGGGCAAGCCAGGGTACTCGTGAAGTCCCAAGAGGTAATGGAAAGAAGATATTGGAAAACACAGAGGACTGGGCAACAGGACTTCCTGCCTTCACTGAGTCTGAAGGAGAGTTTGCAGAGATGCATCAGGGGACAACACAGAAACTTTCTTCAACCATGTCTTCAGCCATCTTCCTTTCTTGCAGGTTTGCTGTTGGTGAGAAAAAGGGACATCCAAGGAAGCAGCCTCATTTAAAGATAGCAGGCTTACCCCATACTAGTGACTATGAAGGAGACAGTGAAACAATAAAAGGATTCTGGTAGCCCTTTAACTATCATCGCCTCAGTGCTGTCCTCCATTCCCTGCTGGTCTCCCAGTTAATTAGCCAGCTGGCTCATTCCTGTGCCAGCAACAGTGGCATTCACCTCTGGCATGAGGGCTTCAGGCCTACCTCGGGAAATCCCAGCATTTCTGGGCCCCATCCTTCAGGAATGACATGAAGGGTATTGATGAGATTTATTGGAATGGTTCAGGGATAAAACTACACAAAAGGTAGGTGAAGTTCAGGTCAGAGAAAACTAAGAGGAGATTTAATAGAGGCATTTAAAATGATGAAGCATTTAGATAGAATAAATATTGCGAAACTCTTTCCAAGGACTGAAGAGCCAAAAGGCCTCAATTTAAGCCGATTGGAAAAAGAATCAGAAATGAGATGAGGAAAATTAATTTCATGCATTGAATAAGTAGGATTTGGAATGCACTGCCTGGTGGATACAGTTTCAATAGGAGCAACCAAGAGTTAATTAGTTAAACTTCAGGCAGAAAAATGAAGAAAAGATTGTGAGGGAGTGGAACAATAGTCTTCAAAAGAGCCAACACGTAGTTGACATCTCAAATGGCCTCCTGTGTGCTGCTATCTAATAATTCTGTGACAGTTCAATTGCCTGACTGTTCTCAGTCAAGTAGCTAAATTTTGGCCATGCCTTTAAAAAATGTGACCCCATGGCACCCACCCCCTTTCAATTATGGTCACAAAATAAGACATACATGTCAAATAAACCATAAAGAAAACATTTCTTATTCTTTTGAAAACACAATAATACAAACAGGAAACTGAAATTGCAGCCAACTCTTTGCAACCATGTTAAAAAAAAAACAAAACGCAGAATGAGAGTAGTCTGAATAGTGAAGTGCAATCTTACACAAGAGACAGTTGAAATTAGACAGATGTTACAAGTCTGAGGATGGAGGGTGGAACTTGCAGGTCACAGAGTTGCACGGACAGCATTAGTTATTCTATAGATATAAAAATCCAGTGCTTAATGTATAAATTGGCAGAAGCCTGTAGGTATGATGTAACTGAAAGAGGATGGGCTTATTTATGACAGGATGATGAATCTTCTGGAAGAGTAGAATAATTGAGTGGATTTCACCAGGTTCCCACTTAAATCAATCTTACAAACATTGGGTTGAGAAGGTTACTCTTTATTTTGCAAATATTTTAATTTATTACTGTGATGCTGGGGCCTTGATGTTGCCTTTCAGGTGAGGAGATTGTGATTTATGCAATGAATTGATCTGGAATGCACTATCCAAAAGGATAGTGAGGGTAAGTTCAAATACAGGATAAATACATGACAGGAATAAGTTGCAGTGTTATGGGAGAGTGGGACTAAGTGGACATCATCTAGCCTCCCATCCTTTGACTCTGTCTATACTTCCTGTTGTCTTGGCAAAGCAGCCAGCATAATTAAGGACCCCACACATCCTGGACATTGCCACGTCTGCCTTCTTCTGTCGAGAAAAAGATGTAAACGTCTGAGGTCATGTGCTAACTGACTTAAGAACAACTTCTTTCCTGCTGCCATTAGACTTTTGAATGAACCTACTTGCATTAAGTTGATGTTTCTCTACCCCCTAGCAATGACTGTAACACTACATTCCACACTGTCTCCTTTCCTTCTCTGTGAACAATAGGTTTTGGCTGAATAGCATGCAAGAAACAGTACTTTTCACTCAATGTTAATACATGTGACAATAATAAATCAAATCAAATCAAACCAAACACTTTCAAAATCCTCGGCACAAGTTCTTTCTGCTCTGTAAGGTCCAATCATAGTTATTATTAATGAAGTATTTCACTTTTAAGATAGCAATTCTTCACCATACATCATAGCTCCAATTTGAACATATTTTCATTAAAGAAAAATTAACTAAGAATATTACGCAAGACTCCATACTTCCAAATAAAAATTTGAACTAAGAGTGTCTTAAAACAAGGATACCTGATGTCACCAAGACCACTTTTCAAAAATGTTGATGAATGAGTCTCCTCCTCCAGACACTCCATTAGCTACAACTGTTTTCTAGCATAACCAGTGCAGGGAGCTGAGAACTGTTCGGATCTAATGTATGATCTTGGTTTGTGTCTAAATGTGTTTATTCAACACTCTAAGAGTAGCACATTTTGTCACATTCTGAAAGATATAACAGATCTCTTTAATTAAGGATAAAATGCAAACATCCTGTCTTTGCAAAACACATCAGGCCAGAGTTCTGCCAGAGTTCTGCTTTGTGCAAGAGTTTGAGAACTGCAGTATATGTATTTTGGTGAACTGCAAATGGAATGGTGACACCATTGTGGGTGTTCAGAGTGTGAGCCTCATCACGTTTTAGTTTATGCAGTAAAATGTGCTGCTTTATGAACACGATGGTGCAGAGTGATCCTTTTTTAAGCCATGTGGCAATGGGTCTACAACATTAAACATACTAAAGATAACAGGCTTTTATGTAAATGGACTTAGTTCTGTGACAGCCGATGATCCTCCAGTTCACTTAAAAATTAGGCCTCCGCTGTATCAGTACTGTACAAAACAAAAAAAAAGTTTGCTTGACCAAAATTGTAAAATAGTTGGGACATGGGGTGGCAGGATGGCATAGTGGTTAGCACTGCTGCCTCAAAGCTCCAGGAACCCATGTTCGATTGCCATCTTGGGTCACTGCCTGTGTGAATTTGCACATTCTCCCTGTGTCTGTGTGGGTTTTCTCCAGGTGCCCTGGTTTTCTTCCAGTGCAGGTTACATGAATTGGCCAGGCTAAATTTTCCCTTAGTTTACCCAGAGTGTGGCAACTGGGGGGATTTTCACAGTAACTTCATTGCAGTGTAAGTGTAAGCCTACCTATGATTAATAGACAAACTTTAACTTTTTTTTTTACTTTACATGATGCACATTAATATGAAGTCTGTTTCTCTTCCAATGCAAAGGAGGCAAACAGCAGGGATGTAAATTATCCAATATAAATCTGTTCTTACAATGTTGATACCTACTAACCCCTTTGTAACTGACATCTTTCCGTTGGATGTGTGCGGATTTGTTAACAGAATAAACACTTTATTTCCACTTACGCATTAGAGTTTGCTTTCTTGGTACCTGCATTGATTTTCTGTTGAATAAATGACAATGCATTTCCTAACTAATGTATAGATGCCGCTCCTGTTCAATAATATAAAATCATCTGACTATTTTTAACAGCTGGATTTATCATTGTTAAAAAGAAAGGGAAGAAAAAGAGAATCTTTCATGAGAGATGGTTGAGATCATAATTTTTATTACTATGCTGTCATCTATTAAATATAATCTGTTCTTTATATGTAGTAGGAAGCAAAATTTAGAAAGCCAGAACTCTTTACTTTAAAAATTGCAAAGAAACCTGTTTACAATGATGAAAGAATTGATAGGGTGGATCAGTTCAGAATTGTGGGTCAGCGTAGATAAAATGTATGATAATGACTAACAGATTAAATAAAGAATTTAGAAGGGATTTCTGGACACAGAGAGCAATGAAAATGTGGACTTCCTGCCTTACGATGTGGCTGGGGCAGAGAGACGTATGCTAGAACTTTACTGGCACACCTGCCCCGGAATCAGAGCAGACTCTGCTCACAGAACAGCATTCTGCGGCACCTCGAGTATTGTGTACAGTTTTGGTCTCCTTACTTGAGAAAGGATATACTAGCACTGGAAGGGGAGCAGAAGAAATTGAATGTTTTTAAGGCAAGGATAGATAAATTTTTGAACGGTAAAAGTCATGGTGAGTGGGTGGATAAGTGAAGCTGAGTCCACGAAAAGCTCAGCCATGATTTTATTGAAAGGTGGAGCAGGTTCGGGAGGCCAGATGGCCTACTTCTGCTTCTAGTTTTTATGTTCTTACGCTCTTACATTCATTTTCCATTGGCCTCACGTGTGATCTTATGAGCCTCAGACAGGCGAGGCAGTAAAATTGCAGTGATAGAGTAAATTAGGGAATGGGAGTAGGCCATTCATTCCTTCAAGTCTATGCCAGTCTTTCTGTGGATCAGTTCAATTAATGTCATTCCCCCACATTATCCCCATAGCTCTGTAAGTTTAATTCCTTGAAGTGTCCATCTAATTTCCTTTTGAGATGTCTGTTTGTCTCCAATTCCACCTCACGGGCAACAAAATGCGAGTCATTATCATTGGCTGTATAAAAATCTCTTCCTCACATTCCCCAAATACCACTTGCACAAAATCTAAACCTGTGCCTCCTATTCTCTGTATCTTCAATACATAGGAACAGTTTTTCCTTCTTACCTTATCCAAACCATAGTTTTCTACACATCTGTCCCCTCCAAAGAGAACAACCTAAAGCAATGAATTATTTAAAGGCAGGCCTGATGCAGAAAGTGTAACAAGAGAATAAAATGAGAGAGAGACAGGACAAGATGGGAATAGGTAAGTGGAGTAGGAACATGAACATATTTGTGCCAAATTGGCCTATTTCTGTATTGCATAAATACCAATACTGCAGATACAAGATCAGGACTTCTGAGGTGAGTACCTCGCCCTCTGATTCCCCAAAACCCTTCAACCATCTAGGCACAGGTCAGGAGGTTGATCCTCCACTTGCCTGGCTAAATGCAGCTCCAACAAAACTCAAGAAGCTCAACACCATCCAGGACAAAGCAGCCCGCTCGATTGCCACCCCTTTCATAAACATTCAGTCTCACTACCATTGATGCACAGTAGCAGCAGTGTGTAGTGCCTACAAGATGTTCTGCAGGAACTCACCAAGGCTTCTTAGATGGCATCTTCTAAATCCATGATTGCTACTCACTGCTTTTAGGAAGGGAGTTCCAGGATTTCGACCAATGTTTGACCAAGCTATTAGAGTTTTTCAAAGAGATTACCAGGAAAGTAGATGAAGGGAAAGTGGTGGATGTTGTATACCTGGATTTCAGCAAGGCCTTTGATAAGATTCCTCATGGGAGGTTAGTTAGGAAGGTTTAGTCGCTAGGTGTACATGGGGAGATAGTAAATTGGATTAGACTAGAAGGACAAGGATAGCAGAAACATGGGGAATACACCACCTAGACATTCTCCTCCAAGTCACTCACCATCCCAGTTTGGAAATATATTGCGCTTCCTTCGCAGACATCAAAACAAAATCCTGGAACTCCCTTCCTAACAGCAGTGTGGGTATACCTAAATCACATGGAGTGCAGCGATTCAAGAGGCATCTCACCACCTCCTTCTCAACGGCATTTAGAGATGGACAATAAACCATGCCATTCAAAGTAACTGGAGGCATTTGTAATAATATCAGATGCCTTGCAAATTCATCCCTAGACAGAAGCATGCCAAAACAAATATAAACAGAACTGCAGTGATAAGCAAATGATAGAACCATAGGCAAATAATTGTTTTTGTGATAATGTTAAGCATATCTTTTCAAAGAGTAAATTTTTTTTCTCTGACATTACCTCATAGATAACTGGGGCAAGCACGGAGGAGAATTGCAAAATCAAGGCTGCAATCCCGATAGTAAGAATTAAAATGAGACAAGAGTGCACATCAGAACCAACAAAATCAAATTGATACTAAGTAAGTTTCACTAATAATTACAATTTCACGTAACTCTAGAAGAACTGGTGAATTGCAGTCACACCAGAGTTATAAATGCAGATTGGAATCTTCTAAGTTTGTTTCTGGGTAATAATAATTTCCATGACAGTTTTGAATTCAAAAAAGAATTATTGATGAACCATTCAAACTTAGTTGCCTGTAGGTTAATCCTGTCCAATGCAAATGACTGTTGAACCTCAATCACTCACTGGGACTTTCCCCAATTCTCCCCACCCTGTAGAGGAAAGCGAAAATAATCAAGAAGGTCCAATCTTTGATGCTATATGTTAGATATTGCAATGATCCAAGAATCAGGTGAGAACCAGTACAGCAGTGGCCTTCTAGCTTATCACAGCCTTACTGTTTTATCATTTCCTCCCCCCTTCTCCCCCCGTAACCACTTCATGCCCCTTGTCCTGCCAGTATATGTTGGTACGTTGGTAACCGGTACATCTATAATCTTTTCCTTTCAATTACTTGAATTCATTCATCAACTTGAAATATTAACTCTGCTCATGTTCCACAGTTGTGTTCTGGCACTTTCACATTTTACTTCATTGATTAGAGAGTGGCTCATGTCGTTCCATTGTTTAAAAAAGCTTCCAAAAGAAATCCGGGAAATTATAGGCCACTAAGTTTGACGTCGGTGGTGGGCAAGTTATTCGAAGGTGTGATAAGGGATAGGATCTACAAATATTTGGATAAACAGGACTTATTAGGGAGAGTCAACGTGGGTGGTAGGTCATGTTTGACCAATCTATTAGAGTTTTTCAAAGAGGTTATCAGGAAAGTAGACAAAGGGAAGGTGGTGGATGTTGTATACCTGGATTTTAGCGAAGCCTTTGATAAGCTTCCTCATGGGAGATTAGTTAGGAAGGTTCAGTCGCTAGGTGTACATGGGGAGGTAGTAAATTGGATTAGACACTGGCTCAATGCAAGAAGCCAGAAAGTGGTTGTGGAGGATTGTTTCTCTGAGTGGAGGCCTGTGACGAGTGGTGTGCCGCAGCGATCGATGTTGAGTCCATTGTTGTTTGTCATCTATATCAATGATCTGGATGATAATGTGGTAAATTGGATCAGCACATTTGCTGATAATACAAAGATTGAAAGTGTAGTGGACAGTGAGGAAGGTTTTCAAAGCTTGCAGAGGTATTTGGACCAAGTAGAAAAATAGCAAATAGAATTTAATGCAGACAAGTGTGAAGTATTGCACTTTGGAAGGACAAACCAAAGTAGAACGTACAGGGTAAATGGTAGGACTCTGAAGAGTGCAGTTGAACAGAAAGTTCTGGGAATACAGGTGCAGAATTCCCTAAAAGTGGCATCACAGGTAGATAGGGTTGTAAAGAGTGCTTTTGGTACATTGGCTTTTATAAATTGGAGTATTGAGTATAAAACTTGGAGTGTTATGTTAAGGTTGTATAAGGCATTGGTGACGCTGAATTTAGAGCATTGTGTACAGTTTTGGTCACCTAGTTACAGGAAGGATGTAAATAAGGTTGAAAGAGTGCAGAGAAGTTTCACAAGGATGTTGCCAGGATTTGAGAAGCTGAGTTACAGAAAGAGATTGAATAGGTTAGGACTTTATCCTCTGGAGCATAGAAGAATGAGATTTGATAGAGGTGTCCAAGATTTTGATGGATATAGATAGAGTAAATGCAAGCAGGCTTTTACCACTGAGGCTAGAGGAGAAAAAAAACAGAGGCATGGGTTAAGGGTGAAAGGAGAAAAGTTTAAAGGGAATATTAAGGGAGCTTCTTCACACAGAGTGGTGGGAGTGTGGAATGAGCTGCTGGGTAAAGTGGTAAATGCAGAGTCACTTTTAACATTTAAGAAAATTGTGGACGGGTTCATGGATGAGAGGGGTGTGGAAGGATATGGTTCAAGTGCAGGGCAGTGGGAATAGGCAAAAAAATGGTTAGGCACAGACAAGAAGGGCCAAAAGGCCTCTTTCTGAGCTATAATTTTCTATGGTTCTATGGTTTCTATGGGTGTAAATTGGGAAGGCATACTGTAGTGAAAGGCATTATCAAAACATTTGTCTTTAATTTAAATGGAATATTTGTCTGTGTGGAATTTGCACATTCTCCCTGTATCTGCAAGGGTTTCCTTCAGGTCTTCTGGTTTTTTCCCACAGTCCAAAAACGTGCAGGTTAGGTGAATTGGTCATGCTAAATTCTTCTTCAGTGTACCTGAACAGGCACGGAGTGTGGCAACTAGGGAATTTTCACAGTGATTTCATTACAGTGTTAATGTAAGCCTACTTATGACACAAATAAATAAACTTGAAACTTTTTAATATTTGCCCACTTTTAGTTGAAGTGGATTTGTGGGATTGTTTACTGCAGAAGGCTGTAGAGGCTGAGTTATTAAATATGTTCACAGCTGAGACAGACAGATATTTAATCAATAAGGGAATTAAAGGTTATGAGGATAAGGCAGGAAAATGGAGTTGAGGATTATCATATCAGATCAATCACGATCTAATTGAATGACAGAACAGACTTAATGGGCTGAATGGCCTTCTCTTGCTGCTACGTCTTATTATCTTATAAGTATTAAACAATTGGAACACAGAAAATGGAGGTTCACTGTGAATCTCAGAAAAGTGGACAAAATTCATGAAGCAATTAAATAAATAATTCATGTCAAAATATAAAAGACATGATTGTCAAACTTTTCCTGCTGTCACTTTAAGCTGTGTAGTCATTTGTGCCAAGCAACAGTAGTTTTAGATGCAATTTTTATTCAAGAAAGCAATGATAACTTGGCTTGAAGTAAATCTCTAATTTCTGTCTGTTATTTTCCAGAAAGCTAGACCTTTGGCTGAAAGGCTGAGTGGAGGCTTGACTGTTGTAAGGAGCTCTCTTATCTAAACCATCAGCTAACTGCACATGTGATTGGGTCAAAGGAAATGCTTGTAGCTGTCATTCCACAGTCCCAGCTATTTAAAGCGGAAGTGAGCTTCATCAGCTAGTGAGTACATTAGGAGGGAACAAAACACAAAGCAATCTCCTGAAATGTCACAAAGAGATTATCAAGGAAGAAAATGGGGAGAAGAAAAACATCATTAAGTAACACCAGGAGTACACTGAAGGATATTCTTAGACACCCACACCAAACCAATGGCAAGGACTTATTAAATTTTGTATGATCATTTTAGCTCTGGAGTTCCAGCCCATGCACATAAACCATGCCTACAACCTGAAGTTAGCATTGGATCAATCCACGAATCAAGTTTCATGGTTAAGAAAGTCCAAGCAAATTGAAGAATTGACTCTGCTGTACTTAAACATCTGTCAAATTGCTTTTCCTGTAAAATCCTGCATTGATATTTTTTCAATCCCAGGAAACATTTTTTTCCTATTTTTATTCTCCAGCTCTTCCAACTCAACCAGGTTTGTCTTTGATGTTGAAAGGTAATTGGAAAATGTCAAACGATTCATCTTGCAGCGACGACCGGAATGTCACCAATTTTCTATATGCTATCATGTATGCTATCATATTTGTGCCAGGCTTAATCGCCAATGTTCTGGCGCTGTGGGTGTTCCATGCATATGTCAGGGAGACAAAGAGGGCAGTGATATTCATGATCAACTTGGCCATTGCTGATTTGGCACAGGTTTTATCTTTGCCTCTCCGAATTTTCTACTATTTGCACCACACCTGGCCTTTTGGTAGCTTTTTGTGCATGTTCTGCTTCTACCTTAAGTATGTGAACATGTACGCGAGTATCTTCTTCCTGGTCTGCATCAGTGTGCGACGCTGCCTGTTTCTCATCCAGCCCTTCAAGTATAACGACTGTAAGCGCAGGTACGACGTCTATGTGAGTATTGTAGGGTGGCTGCTGGTGGGCGCCGCTTGCCTGCCCTTCCCACTCATGCGGCTTGATACAAAAAGCAACTCCAGCCATTTCAACAGCTGTTTCGCCGACCTCCCCATCATCGAGATTGGCATCCCTACCTCGGTTATCATGGTAACTCTGGCTGAATTGGCAGGCTTCGTCCTCCCTCTGGTCATCACCTTGATCTGCTCTTGGAAAACCATCATGTCCCTGCGAGAGAAAAACCCAGTGATGCAGGACAGCGGGGAAAAGAAGAAAGCCTTGAAGATGGTGCTGACCTGCAGCATGGTCTTCCTGGTTTGCTTTGCGCCCTATCATGTCACTTTCCCCTTGCATTTCCTGGCCATAGCGGGGCGCATTGAAAATTGCTCCACCAAGAAGATCATCATGAACTTACACCCAGTGGCTCTGTGTCTGGCCAGCCTCAACTGCTGCCTGGACCCAGTCATATACTATTTCACAACTGATGAATTCAGGAGAAGACTATCACGGCAAGAAATCAGTGAGAATGGTATCCAGCTCAACTCCAAAGAGTATGGCTGAAGGATTTTTTTTGTGTGTGGCAATTTTGAACAATTAGTGATATTGAAAATAAGTGACATGGAAGATATATCAAATGATCATCTGTGTCTCATGTATAGCCATGATGTAAATTTTCCTTTTTTTCACTTATTTAGTCTATTTATATAAAGTACTTGTATATGTTGTATTTTTGATACAGAAATGTGAATCTTTACAATGGTGAAGAGTTTAAAAACAAAGGCTTGTCTCGAGTGTTCTATTTTTGAGAATTTTTACAGAGCAAAGCCAAATGGTTTCAAAAAGGTCACATGCAACAGTTCTTCTGTTAGACCATAAGACATAGGAGCGAAATTAGGCCACTCGGCTCACCGACTCGGCTCTGCCATTCATTCGTGGTTGACATTTTCTCATCCACATTCTCCTGCCTTTTCCCTATAACCCCTAATCCTCTTATCAATTAAGAACCATCGATCAATGTTTTAAAGACACTTAATGACCCAGCCTCCACAGCCTTCTGTGGAAAAGAGTTCTACAGATATGGTCTAAGGAACTCGCATGTTGCTCAGCGATAAGCTTTAAATAGATTTGCAGACGTTTTGGGTTCCGTAATGACATTTCCACTTCCTACTTCAGTCGATGGCCTCTGAGTGAGTCTGCCCTATTAGTGTCAAACTCCCTGGAAAATGCATGTTGCCTAAAAATCTCAGAGTACCAAATAAAATGACATTGGTTCCTTTTTTTAAACCTGTCTTCTTCTTTGTTGCATCTCAAATGATCTCTTTTCCGAAAAGATACAGTGCATTCCGTCACAATGTAATAGCCATGCACAGGAAACCATTAAATTGTGTGCACAACTGTGAACACCGCACCAAGGTGAGTAGTTAAGTCAGAAAAGCCACTGGTTACAAAACCTACACATGGGGATTCCTTAACCGGGGATGACTCTGAGTCTCAGGAGAAAGACTAAAATCTTCTCTGTTCAGTTTTATCCAACTATGATAAGCAACGTTTGTTATTGAAAGCCACTAGGACCATAACTCCAATCCAGTTGAGGTTGCTTTGAAAAGGCAGAGTGGAAAATGAACATTTTGCCCAACAACTGTTTGTTTGTGAAATACATTATGAATAGTCTAAATAATTTAAAGGATTGATCTTTTACACTGTAATTTATTGCCCAACTGTGTGCAAAGCATTGTGCAAAGACCTACTTGTCGCAAATGTAACAACACGACTGACTCAGCAGTTAAACAACTGGCTGTTCAATCCTGTCATGTTATTCACCACTCCCTAGCTCTCCCTCCGAACTCTAAATACCTTTACTTCCGAAGTACAACATCTAGGGGTCGAAACACAAGAGTGTAAGACATAGGAGCAGAAGTTTGCTGTGTCAGTGAGATTCAATGAAATCATGACTGATCTGATCTGATCTAATAATCCTCATCACCAAGTTCCAGAACCTTGATTCTCTTATTGATCTGTCTTTTACCTTAGGTACTGTGGTTCACAAACCTGTTGTTCAGAGGGAAATCCCATCAAGGGAAGAATGGTTGCCTTGCAGTCATCGGTTGTAAATCAGCTGGAAGTGGGATTTATGACTTTCAGGAACAGTGTTTGGGATTTTCTGAGTTCCCCCCTCCCCACACCCTCCCAACCCCATATACCCAGCAACAGGACTTTCTGGTCCCATCACTGTCAATGGGGTTTCCTATTGTTTGCTGGGGAAACCAGGGAACACACAACAGGAGGGTTGTCGTCACAGGGACTGGAAAATCCCGCCAGTGGGAGCAGCTGGAAGATTTCAGCCTGTCAGCCTCACCTCAGAGAACTGCCAGCCATTCAGAAACAGGAAGTTTGCCAATCTTTCCTGAACTGCAGGTGTGGTGACCACTGCCAGTACTGTACTTGGAGCTTGAGGAGGCATTCAGTGATAGATTAGAATTTAATATGTGCTTGGAGATAGGGGAACTGAAGATTGAGAGTCCAGGGAAGGAAGGGAACCTGTATGGGGTTAGGGGAAGTGGGTAGGTTACACTAGAAAGGTGGCGGCACACTAATGGATCCAGAAGGCTAATTAAAGACTCCCACCATAACCTGCCTAGAGAAACATGTCAACTGGAAGCTTGGTGTGAGCCTCCAGCACCATCACATTAATTGCCCACTTACAGTCCTCAAATGGCCCACTGGCTGCCAGGCTGCTGATGCTATCCTTGCAGTGGTGGGAATGGTCAGAGAATAGGCAGCCCATTGGGTTTAATATGCTTCCTACCTCACTGGCAGGGGAGTACCAAAATCCCTAGGCCTCATCTGAAGATGTATAATTTATTCTGCATGAATGTCTTTCCTTCTTTCCAAAATGTAAGATATGTAGGTTAAGTGGATTAATCATGGTAAATGCACAGGGTAAACACAGTAAGAAGTCTCACAACACCAGGTTAGAGTCCAACAGGTTTAAAATTGGTAGCAAACGCCACTAGTTTTCGGGACTTTGCCTGTTGGACTTCAACCCGGTGTTGTGAGACTTCTTACTGTGGTTATCCCAGTCCAACGCCGGCATCTCCACATCAATGCGCAGGGTTATAGGGAAAAGATTTAGGCCTGAGTAAGTTGCTCTTTCAGAGGGTCAATGCAGACTCTATAGCAAATGGCATCCTTCTGTGCCATGGAGATTTGATAATTCTACTACTTTCAGAACAAAATACCTTCTGGAAACAAATTTAACCACATTAGTTCTAATTATGTTTTGATTCTATGTTCCAATCAAAACCAAGATCAATTTGTGTCATAGATTTTATCTCCCAATACAGATTTCTTTTGATCAGCTTGGTTCAGTAGCTAATTCTTCACTCTGATGCAGGAGATTGTGGGTTCAAACCTCACGCCAGGACTTAATCATATAATCTGTGATACTTAAGTGTAACACTGAGGACACTGCATTACTAGAGGTGCTAGCTTGCTTCTAATACAATAAATTGAGCAGTTAGCTGTGCAGATGGGTGTTAAAGGTCAGTGTTACCGTTTGAAAAGGAGCAGGGAGTTCTCCCTATGTCCTTCCAAACAGATCATCCACCTCAACTGACACAATCAAAATCCAGATTAATTGTTCATTCCTCTGAGTGGGTGCCTGGTGGGATGTTCCTGTACACAATATGATTGCTGCATTTGGTTGTATTGATTGTGAGCCCCTTTGAGACATGTTCAGGCTGCGTTCAGATGTTATCTTAAAGTCTTTGTATGCTTCCTTCTTTGGTGAAACAAAAGGTTAAAAACTGGATTAAGAGTGTTCATATTGTTACAGCACAAGTGCAATCTTGGTAAATATTGAGAGTCTGTCAAAAAATCGAGGGATAGTGGTGTACAATGTCGATTTTAAATCTAAAACTGAAATTGTTGATTATTACATTGAATACTATCCACCACTTTGTACCTGAGGCAACAAACAACCTGTTCTCCTTTTCTGTAATATCGCAAAGAAGCAGTCCAGGATGTTTTGCACCTCTATGACAAAGCTTTACTCTGATTATCATCCTCAAATCCTGACCACGCCATCATTCCAGACTTCATTATTTTAGCTTTTGGTTCACATTTTAAATAATGGATTCAGGATAAGTCATACATTTTCTGGATCTAAAATTTCAAAGATCAGCAGGTGAAGTAGTGTCGGAATCAGGCCAGGAATTATATTCTGAGGATGGGTAGGATTAACTTTCCGAAATTCCCGCGGACATTTTCAATTGAGGATCATCTGATACCGGTGCGTAAAACTTCAATAGGCTACATGTCCGTGATTTGATTTGATTTGATTTATTTTTGTCTCATGTGTTAGTATACAGTGAAAAGTATTGTTTCTTGCAGGCTATACAGACAGAGCATACCGTTCATAGAAAAGGAAATGAGAAAGTGATGAATGTAGTGTTAGAGTCATAGGTAGGATGTACAGAAAGATCAACTTAATGCAAGGTAGGTCAATTCAAAAGTCTGACGGCAGCAGGGAAGAAGTTGTTCTTGAGTCGGTTGGCATGCGACCTCAGACTTTTGTATCTTTTTCCCGCCAGAAGAAGGAGAAAAAGCGAATGTCCGGGATGCGTGGGGTCCTTAATTATACTGGCTGCTTCACCAAGACAGAGGGAAATGTAGACAGAGTCAATGGATGGGAAGCTGGTTTGCGTGATGGATTGGGCTACATTCACAACCTTTTATAGTTTCTTGTGGTTTGGGCAAAGCAGGATCCGTACCAAACTGTGATACAGGATCCAGAAGCACTTCTTCACACAAAAAAATTTGAGAAAATCTAGGATTTTTTCCACAAAACTTGTGGTTGTTGGAACATGTGGAGTTTTCTCGACTGAGATCAATATCAAGAGACAAGGTGGTAATTGGAGTTGAGATGCAAATCATCCATGATCCAATCAATGATGACATGGAGAGGTTTCCAATGTGAAAAGAGGAATTAGAGGCAAAGTTTCAGGTCATTGACCTGTCATTCTAACAAAAGGTTGTTGATTTCAAACATTGTGCAGAATTTTATCTGCCAAAGTGAGGGATGGTAGGTTGAGGGTGCAGGGGTATGATTGGTGAGGGGATTGGTGATGGACTCAGGCACGGCTGTTTAAATTCCTGAGAATTGCTAGGTTTAGAAAGCCAACATTCTGTCTCCCACTTCTGGTTTCATATAGGGGGTGGGGGAGCAGTTGGACATAAGTAGGAAACTCCCATGGAACGGTTGCATCATTCATTTAAATATTTAGGTAATCAAGCATCTCATTCTTTAACCTTAAATTCTGGCTTTAACAGCTCAGGAATTCCCGAGATGTGTGGGACTCAGCGGGATGGTTATGAGAAAGGTTTATGCTCATAGTACCCGCTCTGAGAGCCTGATTTGACATTTTTGTCAGCCTGATTTGAAAACTGTTTCCTCTAGCTTGGAGTACACTGATATTGGTCTACACTCCTCCACTGTCAACCTCCATTTCAGCGTAAGATCAGAGGGTGGCACAGTGGTTAGCACTGCTACCTCACAGCACCAGGGATCAGGGTTCAATTCTTGGCTTGATTCGTTGTCTGTGTGGAGTTTGCACATTTTCCCCATGTGTTTCCTCTGAGTGCTCAGGTTTCCTTCCACAGTCCAAAGATGTGCAGGTTAGATTAATTGACTATGCTAAATTGCTCCTAGTTTCTGGGCGATTAGCAGGGTAAATATGTGGGGTTATGGGAATAGGATGGAGTTTTTATTGGTGCAGGCTCGATGAGCCAAATAGCCTCCTGTAGGGATTCTATGTAGCTCCACCATGGTTCTCAGGTGAAGAACAAGAGGAGCAAACAAATCAATGCCTGGAGCAGCAGAAGCAACATTAGCCTACCAGCAGCCTTCTCCATGGTCACATACCAGTCGTCAGCTCCACAGAGCAGACAGGATGGTTATAGGAATCCAATTCCCCCAGTGAGGTCTATAGGCAGACAGAGGATCTTGATGTGTTTTAGACCCACTTCTCCTGCTTTTGTGGCAGGTTGTAACTGGCATCTGCAGCCGCCTGGAAGGAAAGTGCGTATTGCCACTGACCTCCAAGATGCCTCTCAACTGGAAGCTCCTTTTAGCTCTTTGCAAGTGGAGTTAAGTGCTTTCTACTGTAAGCTGACAAAGCAGAGAAATGTGAGAAATGGATAATGTGGTATGATAATATTTGTGAAGGGTCAGTGTAAAGGAGAACAAAGAACAAAGAAAATTACAGTGCAAGAAGTTTCCCTTTGGCCCTCCAATCTGCATCGACCATGCTACCCAACTTAACTAAAACTGCCTATCCTTCCAGAGACCATATCCCTCTATTCCCATTTTATTCATGTACTTGTCAAGATGCTCTTAAAAGTCACTACTGTATCCGCCTCCACTATCTCCTCCGGCAACGAGTTCCAGGCACTCACTTCTCTCTGTGTAAAAAATCTGCCTCATATATCCCCTTTAAATGTTGCTCCTTGCAACTTAAACCTATGCCCCCTAGTAATTGACTTCTCCAGCCCAGGAGAAAGCTTTTGATTATCTACTCTGTTCATGTCTCTCATAATCTTGTAGACTTCTATCAGGTCTCCCCTCGACCTCTGTTGCTCCAGTGAGAACAAACCAAGTTTCTCCAGTTACTCAGCAGTTACTCAAATGGAAATGAGATGTGGAAAGGTTTCTCTTTTCTCCTCCACATCTCATCCCAAGCCCTCTGGGTCTCTAATTCTACCTTGAGAGCCTGCTGTTGTCTGTCAGGAACTACAATGAAATATAGTTTCTCATAGGTGGATGAGGCCAGTTTCTTAAATGGGGGCAAAAACAACAGGCAAGAAATAGGGGGCCAGAAATGGGGGAGAGAAACAGGGGGTGAGGAACATGGGGAGAGAAACAGGGGACCCTCAAGTGGAAGATGGCAATAAGGTGAGGGTGCATGTGGGTGGTTCAAATGGAGTTGTAAGGGATGCCTGCAAAAGAGAGAGAGAGAGGAATGAACAGAACTGCACGGTGTGTTCTTCTGAAGGGTGGTGTGCACGAAAATGCTGAGGATGCCAGACTGCGGGGGTTGGAATCCCAAAGTGGGATTCCACTCACTTTTCTATCCTTACCAGATCACTCACTGAGCCTAAAGTTTTTTATTAGCCACAAGTCAGGTTTATGTTAACGCTGCAATGAAATTACTGTGAAATTCCACTAGTCACCACACTCCAGTACCTATTTGGGTCAATGCATCTAACCAGAACATCTTTCAGAATGTGGGAGGAAACCAGAACAAACCCATGCAGGCACATGGAGAAAGTACAAACTTCACGCAGACAGTGAGCCAAGCTGGGAATTGAACCTGGGTCCCTGACACTGTAAGGCAGCAGTGCTAATCACCATGTCATCCGAACCTCTTGGGGGGGGAACAGAGTCCAGATTCAAGGGACCACACTTCTGCCTTCCACTCCCTCAGCCACTTCCAGTCCCATTCATTTGCTTTAAGAAACTGGCCTCACCACCTATGAGAGACTATATTTCATTGCAGTTCCTGACAGACTACAGCAGGCTCTCAAGGTAGAATTAGAGACTCAGAGGGCTTGGAATGAGATATGGGGGAGGAAAGAGAAACCTTTCCACATCTCATTTCCATTTGAGTAGCTGCTGAAACGCAGGGAAAAAATGTAGAATCCAATCTCTAACCTTTACCAAGCTACCTTCAATATGCAGTATGATGCATGGTGGTTGGTATTGCTGCCTCATAGCATCAGGGACCGAGGTTCAATTCCAGCCTTGGATGATTGTGTGGAGTTTGCATGGTCTTTCCATTTCTGTGAGGTTTCCTCCAGGTGCTCCAGTTTCCTCCCATAGTCCAAGATGGTGTAGGTTAGGTGGATTCGCTACACCAAATTGCCTGTTGGCATTCAAAGTTGTGTAGGTTAAACCGATTAGCCATGTTAAATGCACCATGTTTGCAGAGTAATGGACCTGATTAAGATGCTCTTTCAAAGAGTCAGTGCATACTTGATAATGGCCTCCTTCCTCATAGGAATTCTACGGTTCTATAGATGCACTTGTGAACAATCAGGAAACCCAAAGTATAGTGTCAATGACTTGGCTCTGCTGAAGAGACACAGTGTAGCCTACATCTAACTACTCTCCCTGGAGCCATGGCTGAACTACGATTCACCCATCACCCTGCCCACCATCCCCCACTCACCATTACTGTGAGTGTGTCTATTTCAATAATATCCTACCCATCTCTCTGTGGATGATATTTGATCCATTGAGTGTTTCAGGTATTTTCTGTTTTTATTTTCGATCTATAACACTTGCAATAATTTTTTCCTTGTGTATTATTTTCAAGTTGTGTTAGTTTTTGATGAAGCCTGTTGAAACATCAGACATTCTACATCTAAAAAGTACGCTCTTCTTGTGCTCGAGAAACCATCCAACTTCAAATAAATTAGCAGCAAAACCATCTCACAGGCTGAATGATGGAGTGCTGCAGTAACACTGTGAGAGCCAGCTGCAGCACATGTGCTTATATTTTAATGCAACATTGAGATTGTGGTTACAAGAAGAACATGTTCAGAAGGCAGATTAACTTCAGTTTTGTTTTTCGTAGCCTTGCAGTTTCCTTTCTAAATGTGTTGTGGTTTCCAAAAAATGAATGACAGGAGCTGGTAGAGACTGGTTCAGCTGAAAGGGCTGTTTTTGTGCTGTATTTTGTATATAGCTCTTTGACAATATCTGCTGAGCTTCACTGCCCCATCCAGCAGCTAAAATTGAAATAACAGTGCCTAACAGATCACTGATGACTGCACAATGTTCAGCACCATTTGTGACTCTTCAGATACTGAAGCAGTCTTTGTCCAAATGCAGAAAGACCTGGACAATATACAAGCTTGGGCTGTTAAGTGGCAAGTGACATTTGTGCCACACAACAGCTGGGCAATGATTATCTCCAAAGAGACGGGTTATAATTATTTTCTCTTGACATTAACATCACTGAATTCCCAGTATCAACATCCTGAGGGCTATCATTCATCAAAAACTGAACTGGACTAGCTATATAAATATTGTGGCTACAAGAGCGGGTCAGAAACTGGGAACTCCATGAGAAGTAACTGACCTCCTGACTCCCCAAAGTCTATCCATGATCTACATGACACAAGTCAGGAGTGCAATGGAATTTTTCCAACTTGCCCTGGATGAGTGCAGTTCCAACAATAATCAAAAAGCTCGGTACCATCCAGGACAAAGCAGCCCTGCTTGATTGACACCCCATTCACCATCTTCAGTATTCACTCCCTCCACCACCAATGCACAGTGGCAAAAGAGATGATGTACACGATACACAGCAATAACTCAACAAGACTCTTTCAATAAACCTTCCAACTCCGTGCCCTCTATCACTTAGAAGGATAAAGGCAGCAGATTCAAGGGAACATCATCACCCTTAAGTTTCCCTCCAAGCCACATATCATCTTGAACTGGAACTACCTCATGATTCCTTCACTATCACTGAGTTAAAATCTTGGAACTTCCTCCTTGACTGTGGGTGTACCTATAGCACGTGCTCTGCAGCAGTTCAAGAAGGCAACTCAACTCTATCTTCTCAAAGGTAATTAGGAATTGGCAATTAATGCACACATGGCCAGTGATACCCATTTAGTGTGAAAAGTAGTTTAAGCCCTATTACTAATTTGTAGCCATTATGTGTACAAAGTATGATTTTGTCAAATGAAAGTAGGAATTGTGCTAATCTCAGGATGTTTCATGTAGAGTTGTTGGATCCCTAGGGCATAAAAAGAAACCCAAGACTTCATTATTTTGGCATTTAAAATGAAATTGATTTGCTGCAGAACCGAAAAAAGGTTGTCACATGACCATAGGGTTGGCTCTTTGTCCTGTTAGCTGCCATCAGGAGTTACAAAACCAAAATGACACTTTTCTCAGTTTGTAGGATCTCATACCACATTGGACAGACTACAAAGAGTCATAAAAATCAAGAGACTCGCACATCCTAACTCGTTATACTTGTAGAGTTGCTAATAGACTTACCACTGTCTAGGTGTGTGTGTATGTGTATGTGTGTTTGTGCGTGCGTGTGCATGTGTGTGGGTGTGTATGTATGTGTGTGTGTGTGCGTGTGTGCACGTGCATGTGTGTGTATGTGCGTGTGTGTGTGTGTGTGTGTGTGTATGCACACGCGCAGTGGAGTGGGAAGTTGTGAACACTCACCTCTCAAGTTCCCAGGCTTTTGAATGTGGAATAAACTAACCTTCTGAGTAACTCATTGCGTGAGCGTGCCGCAAAGCTGAGGTCAATTGAATCATGCAAACCAAAAAATTCAAAAATCATAGCTTGGTATACCTTAAAACAAAATTCAAAACACTCCCTGCTTCTAACAGGTAGTCAAAGGAAATTAGTACAGTTTGCCTCTCTCTCTCGTGTCCATCACATAATATAACCTAATTGGCATGACAACATTCAGTTAAGTGCATCAAACAATAGTCTCTATCCTAATGCTCTCTGCTTCCTGCAGATAAGAGGTACAATAATAACTGACTCCTTTAAAACATAAACATTGAAAAACTGGCACAGATCCATGCTGAGTCCAACGTTTTCTAAACCTGCTGTTGAAGATTATTGAAATGGGAGATATGACATTGATCGGAAAGAGGCTGGCAGTAAGCTAAAACATAATATTGAAATTATCAATGAAGTTTACCATCAAAGGAGTGGATAGATGGCAAAGGGTGGATTGAGGGAGGGAAGCTGGGGAGGGCTGAGGGAGTGCATGGGGAGTACCTGTCTTTCACTCGATAAAGCACATGTGTATTTTTAAAGCTGGCTTGGTTTCTACAACTTTGAATAATCACTGAATCATCCCACGATGGGACTGGCCAACTTCCCTGTTAACACAACCCAACTGACTCAGTAACAGCTGAAGCGTCTGTAATGCAAAATAAGCAAGAAAGGCCATAGACTAAATTTTAGCCTGAGGGGCAAGGGTTATTCTGGGATATAGTGGGATGAGGAGGAGGATATAGTGAAATGAGTCTTCGTGTCAGATAAGGGGACTTACAAGAAAGACTTTTTTCAACGTTACCCAGAATTAGCAGTTGGGCTGCTATAAATTTGTTTCTGAGAAGTTCCCACCCAGAGGCAGCCTGAATAGCAAGAAATTTGGGCAAAAAAAGAACTTTTCATAAAACCAAAGCTTAGGAGTGCAGGTAAATTAGGGAAGTGGCAGAGGCTACAAGGACGGGGATGGGTGGAAAATGCGGGGGTGCATGCTGATATTAGATAGGGAGGACAGGAGGGCAAGACTATTTAAAGATTCTGGTTGTTGTCTATGGTCTGCTAGTCATGATATGGAGATGCCAGCGTTGGACTGGGGTAAACACAATAAGAAGTCTCACAACGCCAGGTTAAAATCCAACAGGTTTATTTGGTAGCAAAAGGCACTAGCTTTCAGAGCGCTGCCCCTTTGTCAGGTGAGTGGGAGTTCTGTTCACAAACAGGGTATGTAAAGACACAAACTCAACTTACAGAATAATGATTGGAATGCAAGTCTTTACAACTAGTCAAGTCTTAAAAATACAGACAACATGAGTGGCGTGAGCATTAAGCACAAGTTAAAGAGATGTTGTTGTCTCCAGACAGGATAGCAAGTCCAGGCAAATCATGGGGGTTACAAATAGTGTAACAAGAACACAAGATCCTGGTTGAGGCCGTCCTCATGTGTGCAGAACTTGGCTATCAGTCTCTGCTCGGCGATTCTGCATTGTCGTGTATCATGAAGACAGCCTTGGAGAACACTTACCCAAAGATCAGAGGCCTGGTAGTTATGGAAACAAGTTTCCAATAGTGGTCAGGGAAATTGCAGGGGAGGTGGGAGATGTTGGTCAGTGATCATGAGATTCTGATGGCGGTTATGGGCTAGTACAGTGGTCAGAGGAGATGGATTGCGTGGTGGGCTTCACTGAGTAGAATGTTGGGTTCTCCACTACCACCTGACTCATAAACAATGTTGTTCATTCACCTTATAGATTCAGCCCTTCTCATTGCCTCTTAGGTGCCAAGTTTCTCAAAGTCCAGGAAACCGACAGCCAAGATTTAAAAATAGAACGATTGTTAAAATGAAGAGGCACAGCCTCTTTATAACATTTAAATGATCTGTCTGCTACCTGTGAATGGATTGCTCACTCACCCCTTGTCTAGCTTCTGTTGAAACCAAGGGGTTAATTTTCCCATTCAGCCCGCTGTGGGAATTGTAGCAAGTGAGGGGCGGACCATGAAAAGATCTGTTGACCTCAGATGGGACTTTCCGGTTTCGGGGTGAGCACAGTCAGAAAACCCCGCCCCAGAAATGGGCATGTTCAAATTGAGCCCAGTTCCTTTTTCAGCTTTTGTGGATTTTAACTTCTGGCATGATCCCAAGACTCCTTCCCTCTGCTATCTGCCCCTCCTCCCAACAATCCAGATTCAGCCCAATATTTGTAGACTATTCATATTTGAACTTTCTCATGTCTCATATTTCAGAATATCCCAAAGCACATTTGCTGATGAAGCGCTTTTGAAGTTTAGTCACTGTTGTAATGTAGGAAATGCCACAGTTAGTTCCCACATGACAAAGTTTCACAAGCAGCAATGACGTAATAATCAGATAATGGCTGAAATCTCTGGCTCTTACATCCCACTTGAAAGCTTAGGGGGTGAGACTGCCTCCACAATGTCAGGAAAACCCAATTTGATTTAACTGGCTCAGGACGAAACTTGCACCGCCATCTTAGAAAAAAGTTCCACCTCTGAGACCTGTAGACCAATCAGATGGCTAGCAGTTCTCCAGCCCCAGCAGCACTACTAGGGGTGCTGGCCATTGCTGGGGCAGTCCCCAGTGAGGATCTTCACCAGAACTGAATGCCAATGTGAGTAGGATGGTTTCTCCAGACAGATCAAGAAAGTATCAGTGAAGTTGGGGGAGGGATATGCCGCGATTTGGAAGGTGGGGAACTGAGCTTAGGGGAGAAGCAAGGCTATGCTTCTCTGGGTAGAGCGCTATGGGTAGAGGGGTGCATAGTGTGCTCAAACAGGAGGGAGCCTATGGTATACTTCAGTTAGCCCACAGATGAGTGAACAGCCTCTGCCACTGCTGGTAACAACCTCCCTTCCACCATACTACCCTACCTTATGCCAGGTCACTCCTGGGTGGAGGAAGGGTGGGGATACAGAGTGGAATTCCAGCCATTGTATTTCAGTGATTCAGGCTCCAGGACAAATACTAGCCATGAATTTGGGGCCAAAACTCTTGCTCCTGGCTCAGAGAGTTATTGAAGGTAAAAGTTTCAAAACTCACACAGACATTTGCTATAATGGCATTTTATTTTCTTAAAAGGAACTCAACCAAAGGTTCACAATATCCCAGGATCCTCTATTCCTCTCTAATTTCACTGGACAATGCATAAAGGTAAAGTTCCCACAGTCCCAGGTGACCATAGGATGCTTTCCCCATTTGAGGCGGAGAACTGACTTGTGGTGATGTCAAACTGAGAATGACACTTCAAGTAAAGAGCAAGGTTGAGACGGTGGGCCTGTCAGGGGGATTTGCAGGGTAAATGTGTGGGGTTATGCAAATAGGGCCCTGTTGGGACCCTGGTCCCTGCCAGTGATGCTGCTGGGATTGGAGAACTGCTAGCCATCTGATTGGTCTACAGGTCTCAGAAGTGGAACTATTTCCTAAGATGGTGGTGAAAGTCTCGACCTGAGCCAGTTAACAGGCAGAATCGATGGACCAAATGGCCTCCTTCTGTACCGTAGGGATTCTATGATTCTATAATTCATGATTAACCTCAGCCAGTATGGGTATTGAACCCATGCCTTTGGCGTCTGATAAAACCAATCCCCATTTAGAAGTCTCATTTATTTTCATTTACTTAGTTCTAACAATTGATATTGTCAGCCAGAAGCTGGAGTTTAAACTACCAAACAAGCCTCAAGTGTGGGAGATTTTGTTTGGACCCGGAGCCCGCAAGCAAAGTACGCAATGAGAAGTTTGGTTGAATGAATCAAGGCTCAACCGACCTTGTCTTCCACCTTCCTCAGTGTTGATTGACTGTTTACCAATGGCCACTGTCCAACTTCCCCTTCAAATATGGCTTCCGGTTGGCAGACACTGCTGTTAATCTTCTGTCTTCACCCAGAGGCTGATTTCCCTCTGCCTCCCAGATTAGTCACAAGAATAATTTAGAGAAAGTCATAATGTTAATCTACCCCATCACCATTCATAATTTAACCCCAGTAACTCACCTACATTGCTCCCAATGTCTCCTATAAATTACAACTACCACCACTACCCACAATTATTTCATAAACATTTTACCTTCATAGCTGCCCTCAGAACAATTTGTTTTCTGCTGAATTTTCCCACAAACAGTTCAGTGAGTGTAAATTCCATTGCTTAGGGAAGGCAATTTCTCCAAATTTTAGTTCTGGATTCCCAAGAATTTAAATGTTTTGGATAATAATCAGTGAAAAAAGTGACTATAGTTTCAGAGGGAGTTCTGAATGGTAGTTTTAAAGGTATAGGACAAATGTCCACAGTTTGATTATTGTATCAGTCTCTGTCTATTCTTGAACTTGAACCATAATAAGTCAATCCTCCAATGATACTGGGTCCTGCTTTGCTGTCTCCAAAGGAGGAGAAACAGCTTCTTAGCATCTATCTTGTCAAATAATCTATTAATGTTAAAGGTTCCACTGAGATCACCTCTCAATCTTCGAAATTCCAAAAAGTATATGTATATTTATTTATTCACTTACAGGATATAAACTTCACTGTTAGGTCAGCATTTATTGTCTCTCTCTAATTATCCATGGGAAAGTGGTTGTCATCTGCCTTCTTAAATTGTTGTAGCCCATGTGGAATAGGTATACACACAGTACTCTTAAGGATGGAGTTCCAGGATCTTAATCCAGTGACAGCGAAGGAATGACAATATATTTACGAGTCCGGCTGGTGAGTGACTCAGACATTCAGAGTGTCTGCTGCCCTTGTCCTAGATGGGGGTAATTGTGGGTTTGGACGGTCTGAGGAATCTTGATGAGTAGCCTCAATGCATCTCGTAGATTATATACACTGCTGTCACTGTGGCCAGAATTTTACCGATTGGCCCACTGCAGGAATCAGTGGGAATATTTTTAATTCTTTCATGAAATGTGGTTATCTCTGGCAAGGTCAGCATTTAAGTATCCATCCTAAATTTCCCCTGAACAAATTGTGATGAGCTGTCCTCTTGGACTCTGCAATCTGTGCGGTGTAAGTACACCAACAATGCTGCTAAGGAAGGTGTTGACCCAGGAACGATGAAGGAATGGTGATAAATTTCTAAATCAGGATGGGACGTGCCTTAGATGGAAATGTGAAAGTGGTGGTCTGTCTATGCACCCCCTGTCCTTCAAGATGGCTCTGGTCACAGTTTTAGAAGATGTTGTCAAAGGACTCTTGGGGAGTCATTGCAATGCATCTTGCAGATGGTGCATGCTGCAGCCAATGTTACAGGGAGTGAATGCCATATCATCCAGTAGCTTTAGCAGTCAAGTGGATTGTTTTGACAACCTTGAATAGAGCTACATGTAGCATTTTGTGGAAAGTACATCACCATATTCCTGACTTGTGCCTTGTAGATGGTGGAAAGGGTTGGAAAGTGGGGTATTTTCAAAAGAATTGCAGACTCTGACCTGTTTTTCCAGCCACATTGTTTACATAGCTGGTCCAGTCAAGTTTCTGGTCAATGATAACCCTCCTTCCCCAAGATGTATATGGTGGGGAATTCCGTGATCACAATGGTTTTCAATGTCAATAGGAGATGGATAAATGCTCTCGTTGGAGAGGATCATTGCTTGACACTTGTTACTTGCACTTATTGGTCTAAGTTTCAATGTGGTCCAGATTTTGCTGCATGTCAGAACAGACTGCTTCATTATGTGAAAGATGCAAATGAATGCAATAATTCATGAATATCCCATCTTTTGATCTTATGATGAATCTTATCATTGATTACCCTTTGTGGAGTTCAAAACTTTAACTTACTAACTCTTGTGAGAAATATTTTCAGTTAAAGTTTATTTATTGGTCACAAGTAAGGCTTACATTAACACTGCAATGAAGTTACTGTGAAATTCCTCTAGTTGTCACACTCCAGGGCTTGCTCGAGTCAATGCACCCAACCTGCATATCTTTCAGATTGTGGGAGGAAACCGGAGCACCCTGAGGAAACTCATGCAGACACAGGGGGAATGTGCAAACTCAACACAGACAGTAATCCAAGCCAGAGATCAAAATCTGGTGCTGTGAGGCAGCAATGCTAAGCACTGTGCCACCATGTCACCCAATGGTTCCTGCTATGATATTCCTGTGTGAGCAAGAATTGATGACATAAGAGATCAAATGAAGGGAAAGTATCATGATATTCCTTTGTTATTAGGTCACCAGTAATCAGAATATATCAAGGTTTCACTTGTCTTTATTAAAACAACAATCCCTTTTGCATCGATGTATTGCATATTTAGACTGCAATGTCTCTACTTGTGAGGAGAAATCATCACTGGGAATTTAAATTACATGGAGACCTCTAATTGTTCATGATGTAGTGTGACTCTGCCCTTTTAGTCATGTGAAATTGACAAGACCTTCTCCTGTCTGATGAACTCAAAACCATCAGTCAATGAAACAGACAGAGAATGGGAACAATTATTTCACTTGGCTTGCTAAATTGTGTAGGTCATTATTCAGGACTCATCTGGGGCTTTGCTTGTTTTTCACTTATGTACAAATAATTTCCATAGACACAACAGGAGTGATATTCAAGGGCTAAGCTGAGGGTTGTTTCCGGTGAGTCAACTGGTCCAAACAGGTGTTTCCAAATCTGGTGATCTGCCCCATAGTGTGTAACAGGCTCGTGCGGCTCAACAGTAACTTTGCAGTTAGGCCTGGAGCCCAATTTGAGACAAGCTTTCAGCACACCAGTTTCTGACTATTCTCTGTCTGAAAATGATTGAAGCTGATTTCTAGCCCTTCAAGTACAAAATACAGGAGAATCTAGTCATTCAGTTCAAATCAAAAGGGATAATATTGTGGGGCATGGTGGCACAGTGGTTAGTACTGCTACCTCACAGTGCCAGGGACCCTGGTCCAATTCCGACCTCAGGTCACTGACTGTGCAGAGTTTGCACATTCTCCCTGTGTCTGCGTGAAATTCCTCCCAGTGCTCCAGTTTCCTCCCACAGTCTAAAGACATGCTAGTAAGGTGTATTGACTCAAACAGGCACTGGAGTGTGGTGACTATGGGAATTTCACAATAACAAATGATTCTTTGGTCCCCTGGGTTGTACCAACACCAATGATTCCTATAAAGTAAGAGACTTAGAAGCAAATGAGGGAATGATGGATTCCTCTAAGCCTGAGAAATTAACAGGCTTAGAGGAATTTTGTACCAGACTCACATTAAAACTCAGTGGTACCTCCTAACTCCCCATATCAATTTAAAAATAAAGAGAAAGTAACGAGGGATAAGTTTAATTTTAAAACACAGTCAACAGGATGTGTAATATTTGACATAATGTTGGTTTATAAAACTCTGACACTTGCAATGTAGTTTCAAGAGTACTTCCAGTTTTAACAGTCTGTGAAATTTACATTACTCCATCAATTCCTTTTCAGAGACAGCATGATTCTTTACTGATGGTCCTAATCACATTTTAACACATTTACTGTGCTTGATCTGTACCTGACTGAAAGTAATTTTCCCTTCCTCACTGTACTTTCTATAAGGAGCACATGCTGTGGTTTTCCTGTCTGGTTATACTTTTCTGAGAAATATGCATTACTTGGCCCTCCTCAAATGCAATTGAATTTAGGGTAATTTCTGTGGATAGATTTCCTCACTGATGCTTTCTAGGCAGACATTCATACAGAAAATTCTGATACTCCATTCCTAATCATTAGAATGCAAGTTTCTTTGTATCAACAAGGAAAACAATTGCAGCTGGACTCATTATTCATAAAATAGTGGGTTCAAGCCCAACTGTGGACCTGAATGCATAATCTAGGCCATTTCTGCATTAGTAAGAGAGCGTTGCATTGTCAGAGGTTCTGTCTTTCAGATTATGATTTAAACTTGTCAGCCTGAACAGGTAGACATCAAGATTCCTTGGTGCTATTTGAAGGAAAGCGAGGGAACACACGTATAGTAGGTCATTTAGATATTCACCTGTTCCACCATTCAGCAAGACCAAGGCTAATCCTTAACCTATCTTCATTAGCCTCCTCACCGCCAGGCCATTTCATACCACTGATAAACAATGATCTATCAATCTAGATTTAAAATTGTTGATTGAACTAACACCTGCTTTTTGTGAGAGAGAGTTCCACTTTCTACAACTCTTTGCATGAAAAGATGCTGCCTGACTTCTGTCCTAATCAATTTTTTAAATTAATGGTGCCTTATCCAAGACCCCTCCACTATCCACTATAGCCTGTACTATCAATTAATTATTTTGCTAATCCTAAACACCTCAATCAAATTACCTCTTGAGCTTGCTATATTTCAGGGGATATAAGCCTTGCTTATGTAATCTCATTTCATAACATCATTAACTAACTAATCTTGGAATTTTGAGAGCATTCCGCTGAAGATGTGCTGCACTTTCAAAACAAAAACATTCCCCCTGATGCCTTGGCAGTTAGAATGTCACCAATGCTCGCATTGGATCTTTTATACTGTGACCAATGGTAACATGCTATAAAGATCTGCTGACCCAGTAAACTATGTAACTAATGACAAAATGATGTGGTGGTCAGCTGACCAGCTGATTCAGTATAAATAAAAATCTACTGGGTTAATGGGAGCTTGGAATGGTCAAGGATGAGGGCTCAAGTGTTGGACCAATAAAGTTTCTTTATTAAACATTCTTTAATTTATAAGTTGGAATAAATTGTGTTTTATTTTATTGCCTACAACTGAAGAATGGATCAACATTGGTTACCATTTATGCATCAACTGACACCACCAAAATACGTTGGTATAGCTTCTTTCTTGTTTGGGGATATTGCTGTGAGAAGATTTGTGCACTTGACCATACTGAGGAGGTGAAAGATGCTACATAAATGCAAGCTCTATTATCTTGCTTTTCTTCCTGTATAACACTAGGTTTTGAACAATAAAAGCCTATCATTCAAATGGATCATTTTATTGCTGTCAGCAGGAACTAGATGTATACACTTTACACTTGGGCCAATAAAGTATAAACTCAACCAGCAACAAGTCACCTCTCACCTATCCATGAAAGGCTTCCTGATATCATCTTTAAAATCTTAGAATCCCCACTAAAGTGCAGCAATTGAAAATAATTAATTGCATCTACTGTTGACACTGTGGCAATATTGTTGAATGATAACTAGTCTCTGAGAATACTATATGCATAAGCATTCTACTTCTTTGTTCAACTCAAAATAATTCAATGTGATGGAAATATTAATCTGAAATGATCCCCTTTCATGCTGGATGTTCAACTAAGCCAAAATATCATTCTAATTATGGTGGTTTAATTAGTGAAGTGATATGAGATGGTTCAGGAGGGTAAAATACTGAAATAGTCATCTGTCCCCAAATGTATGCTATCATTTCCCTTAAGTCTGTGGGAAGCTTGGTCAACATCACAAGATTGCTGTTTGGCTGTAATTGGCAGAATTGCCAGTTACTGAACATCTGCACATATTTATTGAAGAATGATTGTAAAGCCCAAAATAATAAACCACTCATCTAAAAAGCATATGGTTGGCAACCTTCCATTGTTTTGAAGTTAATACTGATGTACATGTTGTCTTCTATTTATGATTATAATTTATCAGCAAAGTGTCGAAGAACATTTGGGGATTTCAGTCAGTGAATTGTGGCCTGTCAATAAAATGAAATATGTCAAATGACATCAACTTTGTTCTCAAGAATGATTCTTCAATTTATTTCATAGGATTGAAGTTCCGACCTTGAAATATCTAAGTAGATACATTGTTTCAACAGCTGCTTCATGCTTTGAGGAATGTAGTAAGGTTTTTGGAGCTCGTGGGCATATTTTATATATGACTCTACAGATGGATTCTATAAACTTCAGACAAAGTTAGTTAGTCTGCAGTGTGTACTGCAAACCATTTTATCATCAACTGAACAATATTAAACAAAAAGAGACTGAAAATACCGTTGTACATCAAACTCATTAGGTCCCCTGAAGTGCTCTGGTGTTCCTCAATGAACATTGTATATAATATATGTAAACACAAGTCTTTACGCATGAATCAGCCAGTCTCTAAAATGTGAGGGGGTTTGATTTAGCACAGCAGAATTGTAGATTCAGTAGACAAATTGAGATGAAGGCAATTATCTGAATAATTGCCTTTAATAGTCTATTTTACTTTATTGTGACTATTGTGAAGAATCATTCTAGATTGTAAGAGATGTGATGAATGTTTACAGACATATCAAGGAAAGGGATTCAAAAGCATAATAAAGAAAGAATTTTTCTTGAATGGTGGAGGAATGGATATATGTATGTGGATTGTTGCCAATTGATTTTACTTCACTTCAACATAGATGTGGTCATCTTCAGAGGGAGAAATTGGTATCACAAGGAATTGTTGTCATGCAGGAAGAGGTTTTAATTAGTCAGTTCTGACATACTGTTGAAAGCACTGAGCATTATTTTTAATGATCATGTTACAAAGCATCATGCCTACTTCAAAGAAGAAAAACAACATGTTAGTGACATGATTTACGGCATTCTACAAATAGCATTGACTCATCCCAAACATTTCCTAACAAATTAGTCATTTAGCTTTTAATGTGCATTCACTCCCATCAACCATTAGTGGCCATTCACCTTTCTGGTTCAGTGCCTCTTGCCTTGTCACATTTCAACCCAGCTCAAAAACTCTAGTAACCCGAAGTACCATGTTAAGGTTTGGACGTATCTCCAAGAGGATAGATTGATCTTGAAAGAGACATGGTGCAAATTATCACAGAGTAATGCTGGGATTAAAAATGTGAAGTTAGATTAGGTTGCCTAGACTAGTCTATTCTCTTGAGCATAAAAGAATGAGGGGTAATAGAATTGAGGTGATTTAGTGATTTGATAGGTTAGATAAAGAGAAATTATTGCCTTTGGTGGGTGAGTCCAGAACAAAGGACAACACATTAAAATTAGAGCTAGACTATTAAGGGGTAATGTCAGGAAGCCTTTCATCACAACAAGGATTGTGGAAATATGTACTTTGCCCAAAATCTCTCAAAGCAAGGCCAGTTGAAAAGTTCAAAGCTGAGATTCATTGGCTTTTGTTTTTAAGGAATATGGACTCAGGATGAGTAAATAAAAACAAAGAAAACTATGGCACAGGAACAGACCCTTCAGCCCTCTAAGCCTGCACTGACCATGCTACCAAATGAACTAAAACCCCTACCCTTCTGGAGACCATATCCTCTATTCCCATCCCATTCGTGTATTTGTCAAGATGCCCCTTAAAACTCACTACCATATCTGCTTCCACTACCTCCCCTAGCAATGAGTTCCAGGCACCCATCATCCTCTATGTAAAAGACTAGCCTTGTACATCTCCTTTAAACCTTGCCCCTCACACCTTACTCCCCCTTGTCAATGACTCTTCCAAGCTGGGAAAAAGCTTCTGACTATCCATTCTGTCCATGCCCCTCACAATCTTGTAGACCCTATCAGTTCACCCTCTCAACCTCTGTCATCTTGGAGTTAAGATGGAATCATTCAGAATCTAACTGAATAGTGGAATAGACTCAAGGTGGTAAATGGTCTACTCCTGTGCCTAAAGCCTATCCCTTTGACTGTCCTTCTAGCCACTTTCCTCAAGTCCTTTCCTACTTCTGCTATATGTCTGGTCTCCCCAGTGAAAGTGATTTGGACAGTTTTTTATGTTAAAGATGCTATTTAAGTTTTTTTTATCAGTATGGTTGGAAAAACAGTTATAGTTTGATAGTTCAAGATCAATAATTCATTCAATGCCACTAGGAATAGATGTTTCAGGGATGGGCAATGATCTGACTTGGATGGCCACAGCCACACTTTTAAGCTGTTCCTCATGTTCCACTTGTGAAACAAAGGGCTACATCTTCCCTGGCTTATCCTTGTGCAATTGAGGAGTTTCCTCATTTTCTGTGACAGGGTGAGACCTGGGACTTCACTATTCAAATCAGTTATCAGGTTGTGGTTGCCGATGTTTGATAACAATCAAAAGCTGTGCCATTGAGAGGTAGGCAATCATCAGTTAGTAAGGTGTGAAGAGTGTTCCAGTCAGAGATTTCAGATGGTTGTCGGGGTTTTGTTTGAGGTCCTTGTCAATGGATGTGCTTCATTAACTGACAGTTGCTGTTGTTTTTTGAGGAATATATTTTCTCTGTGGACATCAGGGGGCTGTTTAACTTCTCAAACTGGCAGTCACCAAAGTTGCTCCCCTAGGGGCTTTGAAAAAACCTTGACTCCCTTCTGGACCCCAGAAAGTAAACTGTCCCAGAGAAAAATGGTGAAAACTAAGACCCCAATGCGGCAACAGAACTTGAGAACCTTGACGAAGGGCACCTCATAAGATGGTGGGAAACAGTGCAGAAGATTGACTTCATGCACTCAAGTTGAAGGGTGTTGAACATTTGAGGGGGAAAACAGATCTTTTAATAAGCTATTCTTCAATATGGGTTGGAAAGTTTTGTTGCTTCAGATAAATAAACGTGTTCCATTGTGCTGGTAAAGGTAAATACTACATATTATTAAGTACTATTGAACTGTTGTAATCATGAAAAATATGCACCAAAACATTACTTCTAAAAATAAGTGAGTCATAGTTCTTAAACTTGGACAGGGACATTTCCTGATCAAATTCTGTGAATTCCTGTTTCCTGTCAAAATTTATTGCTGATTGTGGCTTGATGAAGTTATCTCAAATAACCTTTAAATATGAAATTTACTGAAATACTGCTGCTACTAGAGCAGATTAGAGGCTGGGTATTCTGCACTGAGTAACTCCTGTCTTGACTCCCAAGAGCCCGTCCACCATCTACAAGGCTCAAGTTAGGAGAGTGATGATATATTCGTCATTTAGCTGGATGTTCCAGAAACGCTCATGATATTTGAGACTATTCAAGACAAAAGAGCTACCCAAATGGAAACATTTACTCTAACATTGTTATGTGATGGCCACATGATTCATGACAGCAAATAGCCAAGGTTCACTAACAGCATGCCCTGGACATACAGTCTCTACCAATTAGAAAGCTAAAGCACTAGATGCATGGGAACACTGCAAATTCCTCTCCAAGTCACACAATATCCTAACTGTGAAATATATCACCATTCCTTCTCTGTCTGTTGGTCAAAATCCTGGAAATCACTACTTAATAGCGCTGTGGATAGAATTCCTCCTGTGCAGAAGGAAGCCATTTGGCTCATTGAGCATACATTGGCAACAATTGCACCCAGGCTCGATCCCCATAACCCCACATATTTACTCTGCTAATCCTCTGATACTAATGGACAATTTAGCATGGCCAATCAACTTCTTAACCTGTCCCCTAGGAGGAAACCGGAGCACCCAGAGGAAAGCTATGCAAATACGGAGAGAGCATTCAAACTCCACACAAACAGTCACCGAGGCTGGAATTGAACCCAAATCCTGGGTCACAGCAGTGCTAATGGTTCAAGCTGCAATGGTTCAATAAAGCATATCACCATCATCCTTTCAAAAGCAATTAGGAATAAGCAATAAATGCCTTGTTAGAGATGCCAACATCCATGAATGTATTAAATTTAAAAAATAAAGAAGTAAATGAATAAAAGCATTGGACAGTTCTAATCGTTCTGCACTCAGTCAGAGTCCTGGATGTACGTGTTTGCAATTTTGAATCTCATAGTAACTCAAATTTTGAATGTATGGCTCTAATTGCAATTTTACAAGATTAAACAAGATTAAATAGACATGGTTTATTTTGAAAATTAAGCCATTTGAAATAAGTTGTATATTTCTGCCATATTTTGTTGTTTGTAAATTTCTGTATCTATCCCATTCCTTGCCTCAGCACTGGCACAAGTTTGGCTTCAAAATGTAATGCAGATAGTTTGAAGTTCAGTGCTACACTGTTGTCAGAAAATAATTTTTCCCAATGCACAAGGTCAGAGTTTCAGAATCATTCCAATTTATGAAAATATCATTTTACTTACCTGTTATAATCAAAGTTTTGGAAGGTGAGAGAGAACATTAGGAATGTGGTTTGTGTATTTATGCTGCTGACCTCTACTCATTATCCTGGCTCTGCTATTGGCAGCAGTTAACCCCATGTATTACACACAAATTGTATAGACACAACTCTTTGGACTGAAATCCATTGGAATATCTAAACATATTTTGCTTAACAAGACTAGCCATCAAAGCAGAAAACTTGCAACCCATCTCAGAAACGAAAGGACACATCCTCATTTTCTAACTGCTATACAGCATTACTCTGAGATGACTATATGGTGCATTTTTTTTCCATATTTAGGCTTCAGAAAGCACAATTCAAGAACAAAACGCAAGCATCAGTCCCCAGTTCCTCCAAGTGTGGAAAATATCATTGTCATATGATGCTGAATTAAGTGGGCTGGTTGATTACTGACAAGTTTCAACCAAAGATTCCAGAGATTCAAGCATTGGTTGCGAGTCAAATGATCAACCACTTCAGCCAACAAACCACATCTTCCTTTCTTTGGTTCGAGAAAGAAACACTATGATACAGGGTAATTTTGATGGGGGTGAGTTGGCTAAAGGGCAGCAGTTAAACTCTGCAAAAACCCTTCTTGTGCTTTACATCGCAAAGGGTTCTTGAAAATCAATACTTTTTATGATATTGGATGCATGTAATGAAATATTGCTTCAAGAGACAATGATTTAATGAGGAAATTGAAACTGTTCTACATTACTGCTGGTAAACCTGAACAACCTTTTAATAAACTATTAGTCACTATAACATCTCACAGTCTACTATTTTTAGAGATGAACGTTTCCATTAACGTCCTCATTCTTCAAACCAGGAGCTTTGTAACATTGATGTTCTGCGGTTTGATCAAAGTCTATTTTTACTTTGATTTATCAACCGGAAGGTGAGTTTAATGAGAAAAAAATTTTTATCTCAGAACAATTAACCTAGCCAACTCCCACTCTATCAGCTTCCTTCCAATCATCAGTAAAGTGATGAAATGAGTCATCAAGTAATATCATCAAGTGACACCTACTCACCAACGAATTGCTCATTGACATTCAGTTTTGGTTGTGTCTGAACACACAGCTTCAGACTTCATCGCAGCTTTGATGAGAACAGGAATGCAAAGATCAAATATCCAAGCTGATGTGACAACAGCTGCCCTTGACATCAAGACAAATCAAGTCTGGGTCTACCAAAGCTCTACCAAAGCTGAAGTCAATGGGAATCCATGGAAAACCCTCCACAGTTTGGAGACATCCCTGGCATAAAGAATGTTGGTTATGGTTCTCGCAGGCCAATCATTTTTGCAGGAGCTTTGTTCAACAATCTAGTGGTATTGCCCATTTCATAAGGTTAAAGTTGGACCTATCTGCTGGCCACCCACAGTGTTCAACTTCATTCACAATTCCTCCACTGACAAAGCTATGAATGCCAGCCTATAGCAGGTCGGACCAAGCCAACATTCAAGGTTGAGTTGATACGTGGTCAATAATATTTGCACTGCATAAGTGCCAAACAATGGGCACCTTGGTCAAATGAAAGTCCAGCAGACACATCTTTCTAGTACCACAATCATTTCATCTTTCATCATGAACATTTTGGGGTTATCACTGACCAGAGGTTTAATTGTACTAATCAAATCTAGACATAGAAATGAGGCTGGGCAATGTCTGTTCAGTGTCATCAGCAAACTTGAAAATCAAGATGGTGGGGAATTTGGCCACACAGTCATAGGCATATAAGAAGTATAGAAGGGGGCTGAGATCATCAATTACACTGCCCTCATCTATACAACTGTTACCTCCTTGAAAATCTTGACACGTTTGTTTGATATAAAGATGTTTGCAAATGTGGGGAGTTCCAGTCAATTCAAACTGTATTTCTATTGTGCTTAGAGATAGTGAAAATGTGAAAAATAAACACATTTGGAAAAGTAAAAATGGTTGCTAAATAACCAGGGGCACTTTTCTGATTATTTTTTTTAAAGTAATTCATAGCATTTGGTTACAGAAATCTCCTTCTTAGCTTTACAAGAAGGACAATGATGCCAAGGGGTAATAGTTAAGAACTCAAGAGCAGAAATCGAAAGTGCAACTAGTAAATGAAATGAGAAAAATAAAGAGAAATTTCCAAGAATTCTGAGTAGAATTGAAAGAGTAGAGGAAGCAGGGTCTAGAATAGGATACTGTTCAGTAGAGGCATTTGGGTAGTCATTGCTGACAACCCAAACCTATAAGTCTATTAACAAGGCTGAAGTCAAGATTTTGATAGAGTACCAAACATTTGTTTTGATCCCTATATCAGTGTTACAATCTCAGTTACTGCTGCACAGAAAGTTCACAGAATGGAACTCTGGCTCAGAAGATTGTCATGTTTTACTATTTTACAAAAATGTGGAGGAAAATTACAGGGCTGTTAATTAGTTTTTAAACAACAAAAAAACACAAAGCATGGGATTTTCTGGCCACGCTTGCCCCAAAGCCGGAAAATCCCTTGCATGATCAAGAGATCTTTGCATGGTCCACTTTCTATGATTCCTGTGGTTGGCAGGACGGGAAAATACTCCCCCAAAATGTTTGATTATAATACAATACTCCTTTAATACCCCCGCTTAGCTTCACAAATATATACTGTTTTCAAAAATAACACCCCATTTGGAAACCAAATGGCTGATGCCACTTAACCAATTTTCCATGGATTTCTGTCAAATTCCTCACAGATGATTGTCATATAAGTGCTTCCAAACTCCATTCCCAAAAAAACACACTTTAAACTCTTCTTTCAAACAATGTTTTAATCAGCTGTTTTCATCAAGAATCTCACTTCAGGTTTTCCAACTGTCTTTTCAGGTAAAGCTTCTGGTCCATTGTTTTAACAATGAATCCAGACCCAGGTTTTCCACCTTTCCTTTCAGTCGTCCTTTGTCTTAAATGCTTTTGCACAAACTCCAGCCACCAATTTCCATAATAATTTAAAATAATATTTCACAAACTGTAGGAAGATATCATAAAACTTATAATTATTTCAGGTATTTTTCTGGCCTCTCATGATCAATTCCTTTTCAGCTGCCTACCTCTACTGAACAGTATCCTATTCTAGACCCTGCTTCCTCTACTCTTTCAACTTCAAAATTCTTGGAAACTTCTCTTTATTTTTCTCATTTCATTAACTAGTTGCACTTTCGATTTCTGCTCTTGAGTTCTTAACCATTACCCCTTGGCATCATTGTCCTTCTAGCAAAGCTGAGAAAGAGATTTCTGTAACCAAATGCTATAAATTACTTTTAAAAAAATAATCAGAAAAGTGCCCCTGGTTATTTTTACTTTTCCAAATGTGTTTATTTTTCACAATCTCTAAGCACAATAGAAATATAGTTTGAATTGACTGGAACTCCCCACATTTGTAAACATCTTTATATCAAACAAACGTGTCAAGATTTTCAAGGAGGTAACCAGTTGTATAGATGAGGGCAGTGTAATTGACGACCTCAGCTCCCTTCTATACTTCTTATATGCCTATGACTGTGTGGCCAAATTCCCCACCAACTTGATTTTCAAGTTTGCTGATGACACCACCGTAGTGGATCGGATCTCAAAGAATGATAAGACAGAGTACAGGAATGAGACAGAGAATCTGGTGAACTGGTGCAGAAACAATAATCTCTCCCTCAATGTCAACAAGACAAAGAAGATCATCATCATCTTCAGGAAGTCTGGAGGAGAACATGCTCCTGTCTACATCAATGGGAATGAAATAGAAAGGGTCAAGTGTTTCAAGTTTTTAGTGTCAGATCACCAACAACCTGTCCTGCTTCTTTCTAACACTATAGTTAAGAAAACCCACCAACGCCTCTACTTTCTGAGAAGATTAAGGAAATTTGGAATGTCAGTTACGACTCTCACCAACTTTTAAAGATGCACCATAGAAAGCATTCTTTCTGGCTATATCACAGCTTAGTATGATCCCTGCTCTACCCAAGACTGCAAGAAATTACGAAAGATCATGATTGTAGCCCAATCCCATGCAAACTCACCTCACATCCATTTACTTTGTCTATGCTTCCCAGTGCCTCAGCAAAGCAGCCAATATAATTAAGGACCCCACACAGCCCAAACATTTTCTCTTCCAGCTTCTTCCATCAAGGAACAGATACAAAAGTTTGAGGTTATGTACCAACCAACTCAAGAACAGCTTTTTCCCTGCTGCTGTCAGACTTTTGAATAGACCTTTAAGTTGATCTTTCGCTACACCCTAGCTATGACTGTAACACTACTTCTGCACTCTCGTTTCCTTCTCCATGAACAGTATGATCTGTCTGAAGAGCATGCAAGAAACAATGCCTTTCACTGTATGCTAAATGCATCTGAAAATAATAAATCAAATCAAATCAAATAAACAGGGCAAAATAGAAGCTTCTTCTTTAGAAGTATTTGATCCATTGTTCACAGAGCTGGAACACTCAATTTCAATGTGCAAAATACAAGATATTGGGAACAGGTACTGGGTGGAGGCATGTGAGAAGAGTGTTAAAAATGTTCAGTTCGAAAACTGTACATGCTGGCAATCTGAAATAAAAACAGAAATTTTTTGGGAATACTCAGCAGATCTGGATTCATCTGTGGAGATAGAAACAGACTTAATGTAAGTAGAACATTGTTGCAGTTGTTGCAGAAACCAGAAACAACAAATGTAAAAAGATAACACCAATATTACCTCAATGCATTATTTTTGAGGCCCATTGTATTTGGAGGTACATGTTTCCTGTGATCCATGACCCTTTTAACTCATGCTTCATGGGTCACATGACTGGACAGGAGCCAATGGGACAGGAACACATGAACCTGGGCCAACGGGAATGAGGATAAGCATTTCTGGGGCTGAAAGACTTTAGAACATAGAACATAGAACATAGAACATTACAGCACAGAACAGGCCCTTCGGCCCTCGATGTTGTGCCGACCAAAAAAAAGCAATGCCCCTCCAAACTAAACCATTCCCTTCTCTTCCATATACTTATCAATTAACCTCTTAAACGCCACCAAACTTGGCGCATCTACAACAACTGCAGGCAGGGCATTCCACTCCCTAATCACTCTTTGAGTAAAGGACCTACCTCTGATATCCGTCCTATAACTCATACCCTTAATTTAAAGCTGTGTCCCCTCGTGCTAGCTTTCTCCATCCTAGGAAAAAGGCTATCACTGTCCACCCTATCTAAACCTCTAATCATCTTATATGCTTCAATAAGATCCCCTCTTAGCCGCCTCCTTTCTAACGAAAACAACCTCAAATCCTTCAACCTCTCTTCATAGGACCTGCCCTCCATACCAGGCAACATCCTGGTAAACCTTTAGTTGGAGTCAAGGTATTGCTAGGAGTAGACCAGTACTGTTGTCTGTTAAACCCTTCATTGTATATAGTTCTTCTTATTAATAAATCCTTTAGATAGTTATTTGCCACATTAACTCACCTCAAGTTATGACACCTATTTCCCTTAGCCTCCACCCCAATGCACAGGCCCTTTACCAACTTTTTTGTGTCGCTGATGCACATGAGACAATTTATTTTTCTGCAGACCTGCAGTGTGTGGAGAGTTTCAGAAAATAGTGCACCCTCAAGGAATGAATCTTTCCCCAATAGAAGTAACACCTGCTTAAGTCAGCACTGATTCCTTGCCAGTTCTGCAAATGAATTGTGTATATGTAAACATGTGATTGACTGAGATGTATTGATTATTGGATAAAGTCCAGCAATAAAGTTGTTGCTACATGACTATGACGAGGGTTGCACCACTTGCTTGTCAATTTTCTCCCCTTTCTGTTTGCCGCCTCTGATTGTTGCTGGGGTGTAGTTCTGTGCGTGTCGATATTTTGTACAGATGGCCTACTTACGTAAACATTGGTAGTAAATGTCAGGTAGCATTTCAACAATTAACAGACACAATAGCCAAACTTGACCTACATCGCCAAGTGTAGCTATTGATGTCCTGCCACAATCTGCTAATTCAACACAGATTTGAAATTTCATCTGTAATTGTCCTGCATTTTTCAATGATTTTGGTCTCGAGATTCTCCCAGGGGGATGTGCAGTGGTTAGCCCTGCTGCCTCATTTCACCAGGACCTGAGTTCAATTCATGGCTTGGGTTATTGTCTGTGCAGATTCTGCACGTTCTTCTTGTGGCTGTGTGGGTTTCCTCCAGGTTCTTCAAAGATGTGCATTGGCCATACTAAATTTTCTCTCAGTATACCTGAACAGGTGCCAGATTGTGGTAACTAGGGGATTTTTACAGTAACTTCATTGCAGTGCTACTGTAAGTCTACATGTGATTAATAAAAAGATAAACTTTAGAAACAACTATTCAATGAATCCATTCGATTCCCGTAGCATTACAATTTTTTGGTTCTCAATCTAACCTATTACCTTTTCAGAGTAACTGTTGGACCCGATTCCACAACCCTTCCAGGCAGCACGTTCTGGATTAAAATAACTTGCTTTGTTAAAAAAAAGCCTTCTCATAGCTCTCTCTAATTCATTTGCCAATTTATCTCAAATCTGTGTCCCTTAGTTATCAACTCATCTTCCATTAGAAACAGTTCTCTACTAATTTTAAACACCTCTATTAAATTTCTCTTTAACCTTCCCTGATTTATAAAGAACAATTCTAGCTCTAGTATTCTCTGTCCAAAACTGGGGTCCCTCATCTCTGATACCATTCTGTATACAAGAAATATTCATCAGATAGAAGGGCTAATTTTATTTGCTACATCAACATGTGACTTGTGAAATGACAACAAAAGAGTCGCCGATTATTGTATTTACTTACTGGTAATCATTCAAGATAGTGCATGGAGTTAGCTCTGACTAACATATTTATATGTTACTCAGAGTTTATCCTGACTCAAAACATTAGCTTTATTCTCTCTCCAAAGTTGTCAGCAGACCTGCTGAGATTTTCCAAATGCTGGAATTATTTGAGATTTTTAAGAACTAAGAAAATAATAGTTTCTTTTTGAAACTATTTGTGATTTTTGCTTACGTATAATCTTTGCATCATAAACAAAAATACATTGGATCTTAGAGACAAGCAACTTCAATGTCTGTGGCAAAGTCACTGTTAAATTAATGGCCAAAATATGAAAAAGAATAATGTTGATTTATCTGACTTGATGAGTGGGATTCTCCCGCCACACTCGCCCCGAGACTGGAAAATCCTGCCGAAATCCTTTCCACAGTCCCTCTCTTGTCCACTATGATTCCTGTGATGGGCAGAATGGGCACATTAACCCCATTAAATTAGACTTTATCAGGTCTGACAAACCAGGTCAGTTTGGACTTGAAATGTTGGCCAGAATTTCCTGGCCATTCACATCCTGCCAGCAAGTACAGGGAATTTGATGCTTAGCCAAATCTGCATTCACCGCACTGGGACTGGAGAATCCCAGCCACGGTGAGGTCAAAAAATCCAACCCACCAGCTGTTTCTCTCTGCACAGATGCTGCACCAGATCTACTGTTATTTTCCTGCATTTTTAGTTTTATTTCACATAGAATTATTTCTGTTTATATATATTGCACCTAGGAAAAGCTGCTACTTATAAATCAATTATCAAATACTGTCAAGTCCACTTAAATAAATAACTGATAACAACAGAGTAAAATGTTTGGAGAATTACCTGATGATAATTTCCTAATAAAATCCATTTTCTACCTTTTTGAAAATTATCTAACATTATTAAGTAAATAGAATGGTTAAATTAATGATGTAAGCATTAAATCTTTTCTCCTAATCAATATGTGGATCATAATGTCTTCCTCAGAGGCAAATTTGGAGGTGGTGGGAGGGTGTAGAGTGGTGTCCCACTGTCCTCTGATGGAGTTCAGGGTGTAGAGATTCAGGGAGTACTTTCCCTCCCTGATGCCAACAGTACAGAAGCTTCATTCAGTCTATCGGGTTCACGCCGACTCTCTAACAGAGTTTCTTACCCAGATCCGCTGCCCATCCTATCCCCGTAACCCTACACATTTATCATAGCCAATCCATCTAACTTGGCTAATGTTAGTATGGCCAATCCACCTAACCTGCACATCTTTAGATGGGAAATTACTGCCCACTGAAAGACCTAATTCCATTAAACTAATATTTACATAGGATGCTCAAAAAGCAACGCCCATTGGATTTGCTGTGAGGGATAGAGGAACAGAATTGCTTCTTCTCAGGCAACTAGCGCCTGATCAAGGCACCTAAGATTGGAGGATCAAGTATCTGCTGTGAATGATCCCCTTCCTTTCATTCACCTTTGCTGTTCTATCCAGCCTCACCCAGCTTGTAAACCTCTTTCCTGTAAGCCCCATCCTGTGGCCTGGCCCCCTCACTCATCCTGGGACTATGGTGTACACAATCCCATCAGTTGCTGCCAATTCCCCTTTGGCACTCACCACAAAGAGGATTTGCCAGCCTCTGATTAGCTGGCAGCTGTTGGGAGTGGTGGGGGGAAGGTGGTGGTAGTTAGATTTCTACTCCTGGGGTCTTAGGAAGACCACTCAAGTGTTGGCTGGCAATTAAGATAGGGGGTTTTCCCCAAAGGAGATGATACAGGACTCTCGCTGGCCCTCCAGTCAGCAAGTAAGATCTCTGCTGTGTGGATTTTTGTTTAAATGCAAATGCTCTCCATATTCCATCACGAACTAGGGTGCAAATATTTTGGCCTCAACGTAACAGACACCAACTCCACAACCTGGCACAAACAGCAATTTTAATACAACCAATTTATCATCATTTCATCCCTCATTTCCTATCCAATTAGATGTGTTGCAATTTCAAGCCCAGTATTCCAGAAGAATTGTAGCTGGATTTGTAATTCAGAATCCAGCACTAATTTTCTAGAAACCAAGGTTAAATCTCAACCCAGCATTTGGGGCTATTTAAATTAAATTAGTTTATAAGTCAGGAATAAAGAGCTTGCCACAGTAATGATAGTCATGAAATTACTGGAATATCATAAAAAACCCAGCTCATTCACTAATGTCCTTTAGAGTAGGAAATTTGTCATTCTTACCTGATCTGCCTGATAGGTGATTCTACGTCCACAACAAAGTTATTGACTCCTAACAACCTCTGGGAGAACCACTCACTTGCCACAATCACCAACTTGATGACAATTAAGGATGCTAGCTTGCCTACATAGAACATAGAACATTACAGCACAGAACAGGCCCTTCGGCCTTCGATGTTGCGCCGACCAATATAAAAAGCAATGCCCCTCCAAACTAAACCATTCCCTTCTCTTCCATATACTTATCAACTAACCTCTTAAACGCCACCAAACTTGGCGCATCTACAACTGCTGCAGGCAGGGCATTCCACTCCCGAACCACCCTTTGGGTAAAGAACCTACCTCTGATATCCGTCCTATAACTATCACCCCTTAATTTAAAGCTGTGTCCCCTCGTGCTAGCTTTCTCCATCCTAGGAAAAAGGCTATCACTGTCCACCCTATCTAAACCTCTAATCATCTTATATGTTTCAATAAGGTCCCCTCTTAGCCGCCTCCTTTCTAACGAAAACAACCTCAAATCCCTCAGCCTCTCTTCATAAGACCTGCCCTCCATACCAGGCAACATCCTGGTAAACCTCCTCTGTACCCTCTCCAATGCCTCCACATCTTTCTTATAATGTGGGGACCAGAACTGCACACAATACTCCAAGTGCGGCCGCACTAGAGTTTTGTACAGTTGCAACATGACGTTGCGGCTCCGAAATTCAATCCCCCTACCAATAAAAGCTAAGACTCCATATGCCTTCTTAACAACCTTCTCGACTTGACTGCCTACTTTCAGGGATCTATGCACATACACACCAAGATCCCTCTGTTCATCAAGACTACTAAGAATCCTACCATTAGCCCTATACTCTACACATTTATTATTCCTGCCATAGTGCATTACCTCACACTTTTCCACATTAAACTCCATTTGCCACCTCTCGGCCCAGCTCTGCAACTTGTCCAAGTCCCTCTGCAAACTATAACACCCCTCTTCACTATCTACCACTCCACCGACTTTAGTGTCATCTGCAAATTTACTAATCCATCCTTCAATACCCTCATCCAGATCATTTATAAAAATTACAAACAGCAGGGGCCCCAAAACAGACCCCTGAGGTACACCACTTGTCACCGAACTCCAAGATGAATATCTCCCATCAACCACCACCCTCTGTCTTCTATCTGCTAGCCAATTCCTAACCCAATTAGCTAAATCACCCTCTATCCCATACATCTGCATTTTCTGCAGAAGTCTTCCATGGGCCACCTAATCAAATGCCTTACTAAAGTCCATAAAAGTACATTCTATGAATAAATAAAATCAACTTTTTAAAAAAAGATTAGCAATATACTTCAGAATACTAGCAGCTGAATTCTCACTTCCAAGGTATCTCACGATGGGGAAAGGTTCTGGTTCACTCTGGTCCAGACCCACTCTGATGAAAAGGATTCTTTCACATAAAATTCTTGCTTCAAGATAGCAGGGGCAGAACCAAGTAAAGCCTGATGACCCCAGAAGCAGATTGGACGTAACAATGGAAGTGGATGAATGTCAAGGCAGGCTGTTTGGAAGGCTAGCCTCAGTTCCTGGGACTTTGTCTCAATTATATCAAAAGTTACTCAGCCCTCAAGCTGTCATTCCCCACACGGCCACCATTCGCCATGTTTCTTCCCTCCATCCATGCTGGTTCCATTCCAGCTCATGCTCCCATGTCACTTTATAGACTATGTCAACTTGTAATCTCATGACACCTTCATAGTTACTCACCAGCGTCTATGATGAGCAGACCATGGCAGCCATGTGGGGATGACAAGGTATTTTAACAACTGAATAGGATTCATACATATATCATGCCCATGCAGCTGTACTCATGGAGTTATGGAAAATTTACATATTTTGTTTAAAAACAAAATGGAAAATGGACAGTAGTGAAGTGGTATTGTCACTGGACTAATAATCCAGGCACACAGGGACTGGGGCCTAGGTTCAAACTCCACCATGGTAGATGGTGAAACTTTGATTCAATAAAAATCTGGAATTAAAAGTCTATTGATGACCATGACAATTGTCAATTGTTGGAAAAAATCTATCTGGTTCACTAATGTTCTTTAGGGAAGGAAATCTGTCATCCTTACTTGTTCTGGCCTACGCGTGACGCCAGATCCACAGCAATGACTGTTAAATGCCCTCTGAAATAGTTGGACAAGACATTCAGTTACATAAATCACTAAAAAGTCTAAAAGGAATGGAACCCAGTGGGGCACCTGGCATCGCTCGAGGTGCAGAACACGACAACTGAAGACTGAGACCTATCAGATCTGCAAACAACTCCTTACTAACGTCTGAGGACTTGTGCCAAAATTGGGAGTTACCTCACAGACAGGTCATAGTCTTAAAACACCACCTTACAGAAAATGTCACAGACATCACTGTAACCATCCCTGAGCATGTCCTGTCCCATTGGCAGGATAAACTCAGCAGAGGCGGTGGCATGGAGGCATACAGTGGGGAGGCAGCTACTCAACATTGTTTCATGACATCAGGTCACATGGGGCAAGGAAACCTCCTGTTGATTTCTACATACCCATAGACTGACTCCCGTCTTCACTCCCATTCCCCACAATGTTGAACACTATTGGGGGAAAGCACTGTGTAGTTGGGGGACTTCAATGTCCATCACCAAAAGTACCTTAGCAACAGCACTACTGACTGAACTGGCCATGTCCTTCAGTGAGAAGTCTCACAACACCAGGCTACAGTCCAAAAGGTTTATTTGGTAGCACAAGCCACAAGCTTTTGGAGTGCTGTTCCTTCGTCAGGCCAGTGGGAGTTCTGTTCACAAACAGGGCATATAAAGACGTAAACTCAATTTACAAAACAATAATGTACAGAAAAATAATGTCCTTTGAGACATAGTTAGCAACGGCCACTCAGCTCCTGACCTCATTACAGCCTTGGTTCAAACACGGATAAAAAAAAGCTGAACTCTAGACACGAGCTGAGAATGATTATACTTAACATCAAGGCAGCATTTGACTGAGGGTGGTAACAAGGAAGCCAAGCATTTGGAATCAGAGGAGAAACTCTCCATTGGCTGGTGTTCAGAAAGGAAGGTTGTTGTTGTTGGAAGTCAATCACCTCAGTAACCACCACTGCAGCTGTTCCCCAAGGTCATGTCCTCAGCTTAACCATCTCCATCTGGATCACCAATGACCTTCTTTCCATCATAAAGTCAGAAGTTTTAGCTGATGATTGCACAATATTCAGCATCTTCGTAACTCCTCAGATCGTATCCAAAAGCAACAAAACCCCGACAACATCCAGGCTTGGGCTGACAAATGATACATCACTTTTTCGCCACACAAGTGCTAGGCAATGATCATCTCCAACAAGAGGAAAACTAACTGTTGCCCCTTGACATTCAAAGGCATCACTAAATCCCCTACGATCAATAGAGAAACATAGAATCTCTACAGTGCAGAAAGAGGCCAATCAACCTATAATGTCTGCACTAATTCTCTGAAAGAGCATCCCACAAGGTTCTCCTTTTCCTCCTATCCTCATAACCCTGCACAATTCCCATGGCTAACCCACTTAACCTACAAACCTTTGGATTGGGGGAGGAAACTGGAGCACTCAGAGAAAACCCACAGGGAGAACATGCAAACTCCTCACAGATAATTACCAAATGGTCTATGAGGCAACAGTGCCGAGCATTGTGCCACTCCACATCCTGAGGTTCACCATTGATCAAAACTTGAACTGAAGTGTTCATATAAATACTGTGATTATCAGAACAGTTCAAAGGCTCGGAATCCTGCATTGAGTATATCACCTCTTCTCTTCCAAATGCCTGCCCACCATCTATAAGGCACAAGTCAGGAGTGTGATCGAATGCTCTCCACTTGCCATCATGAGTGCAGCTCCAACATCACTCAGGAAGCTTGACACCATCCAAGGCAAATCAGCTCGCTTTATTGGCATGCCATTGATAAATATCCACTCCCTCCACCAGAGGTACACAGCGGTAATATTAAGTAGCAATGAGTACTAGTTATAAAATGCATTTCAGCAACTAACAAGGCTTCTTAAACAATACTTTCAAATCCTGTCCACTACTGTCTAGAAGGACATGGATATCAGACACATTGGAATACCAGCTACTGGAAGTTCCTTTCCAAGCCAGTCATCGGTTTGACTTAGAAATATATCTCCGTTCCTTCACTGTTCTTTCTCTAATGCTGGCACAAAATTCCAGAATTCCTTCCTTAACAGCACTGTGAGTGTATCTGTACCGCATGGAAAGCAGCGATTAAAGAAAGTGGCTCACCATCACCTTCTCAAGGGCAATTAGGGTCAGGAAATGAATGCTGGCCAAGTCAGTGATGCCCACATCCCACAGATGAATAATAAAAAAAAACAAACAAAATGGAATTGAGAGGTTAGGTGACCTCATTTAATTTCTGCCAACATAAATGGAACTGCACAAGATGTGAAATTGGCTTACTTGTCTGGCAGGACATTAAAATGCAAATGAGCTTTGAAAACATTTCACTGAGAAGACATTAAAATGCAACTGGCATTTAATGTGGAATTAATGGCTACCACTGTCCAAATACCTGCAATGGCCTTACAGGCTTCTTGGCAATGGAATTGAATTCAGCAGAATAACAATGAAGATAAACCCATTCTATCACAGGTAGGTGCAAGTGGATGAAGCACAAGCACTATAGCGTTTTATTGCCCAAGTCATCAGAAACCATCTGTATAGACAATGGTAAACAAATACTCTGCTCACCAGAGAGAAACCAGGCTGTGAAAAGAAATGTTTATTTAAACAGACATTTGGAGACTCACTCAGTCAATGGGGTTGCACGGACAGATGGAGACAAGGAAAAAAAGAAGCACCCTGCCTAAAATCCATCAGAAGGCAGTGAATTGTGGCTATCTTAATCTGTCAACTTGAAGGACCAAAGCAATTGTTCACCAGAGGGTTACAACTGCACCTTGACTGAGTTAAACTTGAAAACTCGCTGCTTTAAGTTGTAACCCACGACAAATTCATTAACATAGGGCCCTACTTTACCATTTTCATTCCAAGTGTAGGTCAACTTGAAACTGAGAGTGGAGTTTTAGGCCCATTCTGAGATGCCCCCGTACACACTCTGCCTGAAAAAATATCAGCAACTCTGAATCACACTGCAGAAGCCTGTGGATGGGGTTTAACCAAGAAGATCAGTGGCCTCATTAGGGCAATAAGGATGAGTGATTAACCCCATCCAGCTTTGCCCAAATCTCCCCAGATCCTCCCATCCCCAGCAGCCTGCATGTTCCCTTGACCCCCAAGCACCTTTGTCTTACATTAGCTGCTACCACCACCACCACCACCACCACCACCCCAACAGCCAAGAGTAACATTGCACTTGCCTTTTAAGGGCCACCACCTGATAGTCTGCAGGAATCATGCCACCATTTCTTTCATGGCTCCTTCAGCCCCCACAGGAGAACACTAACGATAACACCAAAGAGGCAAAGACAGGGGGGTGGTGAGCCAGACCTTTGGATTCTCACTCCTTTGAAGAGCGGGCGCTATAGCTGTCCAGAGAAGGGAAGATGAGGGCTGTCAGTGACAGCATGGTTGGGCTGGAGTCAAGATATGAACACCTCTCAATCTTCCGGTCAATTTGAGGCAACTTCTCGGGAGCATGTTGAATGTGAGGTGAGAGGAGCAAGGAGATTTTAGAGGCATGTTTATTTGCATGGACATGGTGGTGCCTGGAACTCAATGCCAGAGGAGATTGTGAAGACAGATATGAGAGTGACTTTACAGCTATGTGAATGGGATGGGAATAAAGGCATATGGTCCCCAGAAGGGTAGGAGTTACAATTCAGATGGGCAGCCTGGTCACTGCAGGTTTGGAGGGCCAAAGGGCCTGTTCCAATGATGTAATCTTCTTTGTGCTTTGTTTGATGTTCAGTGGAGAAATGTGAATCAAGTTTTTTGCATCCCACGTTCCTTTCCCTTCCTTGCACTTAACTTTGTGCCCTGTGTTGCAGGGACACATCCAGATACCCCAGGGCCTTCTGACATTGTGGCCCTGACTGCGGCCCCTGACCATCATGCTCCAGGTATCTCAGACAAATCCTTGGAGGATACGGCTGAAGGGACTTCCAAGGGCGGCACCGGTTTGGTGTCAGCATCCACCCCGCAGTTCACCACCTCAGATACTGACACAGTGGTGGCTCCAGTTAATGGTGAGGCCTCTGGGTCACAATGTGGTGAACATGACACATCTGCTGATGTACATTGGGTGGAACGTCCAAGGCCTCTGGCATGCAGGGGCCTACCGGAGGCGAGGACTCAACTGGCCCCAGGCTACATGCTGGGCCTCTGAAATCACTTCTCCCTCAACTGCTGGAGATGCAGCAACAGGGCCAGAGAATGCAGGAGGAGCTGATGGCCTCACTGGACTGACTATGAGGCTTTTGGGAGGAGTCCCAAAGCTTTCAGGCAGAGCAGCTATTGCTTGGGTTCCCAGGCCAACACTGCAAGGGCGGTGTCTGCGGTGGAAAGTCTTGGGCAGGAAATACTCACCATGAGTGGCAGGCTCCAAGCGATGGCTGAGTCACAGCAGGCCACAGTAGAGTCCCAGAGGGGCACGACTGAGATGCACCAGGCCACAGCAGAGTCCCAGAGGGGCATGGCTGAGATGCACCATGCCACAGCTGGGGAACTCAGAATTTTCAAAGTCGTGCTGCCTATGACTGAGAGACTCAAGTGCTTGCATGACATCCAGCAGGACAGAGATGGGAAACTAAAGCCTCATAGCCAAGTAGCAGAGAGTCATGGCTGAGGTGTTACAGAGTGTGGCCCACTCTCAGAAGACACTTGCTGCGGCCTTGGCATGTGGTCCCCATCTCAGGTGACAATCGCAGAGGACTCGACCACGATGGGTAGGGCATTGATGATTCCCCCAGGACTAGTAAAGCCAGCCAACACCAGGGCTTCTAGAACTCACTGCAGAAGGACTGTTGCCCCATGGAATGACCCAGGGGCCCATAAGAACCCTAAAGGAGGAAGAAGGGCTCGAGACTATGCTGGGGCCTTCCAGCCAGGAGACTGTGGCTGTGGCTCTGACTCCCCTCTTCCTTACATGGGGCATCTCAGGGACAGCGGGATGAAGAGGGTATCATGAAAATATCCCAGACACCTGGAAGCTGGCCAAGGCTCTGACGGTGCAGGGCCTCCAGAGGATGCCTGGCTAGCACATCAGAAGCCATGGGGCAATGTAGGCAACTGTCTCCCTCCACCTCTGATTTAATTCTCAGTAGATACTGAGACATAGGCCACATAAGGTTAGGAAGTTATAACTGCACTAAAATGGCACGGGTGAAGGGCTGCACTTGTTAGATAGGTCTTTAAGCACCTTAATGTTTTCCATTCACATGTTCTTATGTTATAATTATTATTTAAACATCCTCATGTTTATCATTAAACGTTTTTTCACCACTTACCTGTGACTAAATTGTTTCTGATTTGTCGTGAACAGGAATCCGCTTCCATTGACGATCGTTGGAGGGATGCTTCATTAATGGGGAGGCCTCTCAGTGCTAGACTGAGAAAGGAAACTATTGGTTCCCCAGAACTCACAAGTGACTCAAACTCTTGACCCACCCAACCTGCCGCAGGGCCCTGTACAGGGTTTTCAGATCCCTTAACCACTGCACAGGTATGGGTCCAGGTGCCAGCATGCATGTGGAGCTCAGGTAGAAGTCAGACTAACTTGCACCAGGGCATCATCGTAATGGTGCTTAGCGAGTCATCATCCCCTCCTGTCTGCCAAAGAAATTCACTCATACGGCGTACCCAGGTCCACCGCTCTGGTGTGACAATGTTACAAGAGACAGGAAGACTTTGGGGAGGGGGTGGGGAATGGAACCCAGGTGTATAGATACAGTGACTGAACCGCCTGGTGATCGGGGCCTCCCTCGCCGCCCTCCATGCTTCATTCGAGCTGCCAGGCCATCAGTGCGTGGGTGGTGTTTCTCAGGGTCCTCCTCCTTTTCTTCCTCCTCCTGCTGGGCAGCCTACTCCCCAGCAGCACCCCTCCTCCTCCAATATGTCACCTCTCTGCTGAGCGAGGTTGTGCAGGGCCCAGCACACGACCACAATGCAGGAAGAGATTAGGGGGTTGCATTGTAAGGCCCCACCAGAGTGGTCCAGACTCTGTAATTGCATTTTGAGGAGCTCTATGCACCTTTTCCACTATAGAGCAGGCAGCTACATGAGCCTCATTACAGTAAGTCTCCGCCTCAGTCACAGGCCTCTGCACAGGTGTTATCAGCAATGTCCGAAGCGGGTAAGGCATATCACCCACGAGCCACCCCCGCAGCCTGGGCTCCTCCTCGAATACCTCCGGGATTTCAGAGCTCCTGAGAGTGCAGTTGTTATACACACTGCCTGGTGTCACACGCAGCCATGCATAATGTACATATTGTGGTCACATTCAGCGAGTGGAACTCTTTCCTGTTGATGAATCTTCATGGATTCTGCAGCAGGACCTTGAGAGTGACATGGGCTCATTTGATGGCCCCCTGTTCATTAGGTATCCCCACAGTGGCTGCGAAACCTTCAGCCCGGGCTTCCTGCTGGGCCTGTCCAAGTTAAATTTGATGTTCTGCTCAGCCCGGACATACAGGGATTCCATGACCTGCTTGACACAGATGTGCACAGCTAACTGGGAAATGCCGCATTCATCTCCGCTATGGGTTTGGAAGGAGTCAGTTGCATAAAGGTTCAGAGTGGCCGTCAGTTTGAAAGTCACTGAGAATGGCTGCCCACCCCTTCCCCCTCCCCCACCCCCCATCCCGAGGTGCCAGATCCAGCAACAGATGGCACAGGTGTTGCACTGTCTCCTCTGGGTGAATGACGGACTCCCGCCTATAGTGGTTGTTCCTCTTTACTCCTGCAAGTGGTGAGGCTTGGGCCTCCTGTATCCACAACTCACCCTCCTGCTCCTCCCCCTCAGCTCCAGCAGCAACCAAAAGAAGGGCAAGATTGATCAGTTGCATCGCAAATGCCATCTCTGAAGGGTGGACGGTTAAAGAAGCAGAGGGACACATGTAGAGGTTAAAGAATGCTGCTTGCTCTTAGCCCAGCAACACACACTGTCCATATTGCCCATTCCCCCACCATTATAGACTCATTTCCCCACTCACATGTTCCCCAGCATCACAGACCCCTCATTCCCCCACTCACATGTTCTGCAGAATCACAAACTCTTCATTGCCCCATCCACATGCTCCCTAGAATCACAGACCCCCCATTTCCTCACCCATGTGTGTCCCAGCGCCACAGACCACCCAATCCCCAACCACATGCTCCGTAGAATCACGGAGCCCCCAATTCCCAGCCACATGCTCTATAGAATCATAGACCCTTCTTTCCCTACCCACATGCTCTCCAACATCACAGACCCCTCCCAGTCCCCACCCGCCTACTCCCCAGAATCACGGCCCACCCCTCTCCATTCCACCTCTCACATGCTCCTTAAAATCACAGACCCACAATTTCCCCAGCCACTTGCTCCCCAAAATCACACTGTGTACTACCTCTGCACTAACCCTCACTGATGGAGCGCCTGAATCAGACTTTGATGGAGCGTGTCTGTTTCACGCCAATTCCAGATTGGTGAATGTGGTGGTAAAGGAGGAAATATCTGTAAAGTTGGGCATGTAGCCCATTAAGTGGTTTGAAATGCATACGAGTACATATAAATGGCCATCAGGACTGCTTTGAGTGTTGTCCTGATGGTGGCCATTTTTGGCTCTTGATAAAGGTGGAATTGGCACAGAAGTGGGCACGGATCACACTACTCGCCTCACGCCCAACTTTACCAATTTTTTGTGCCTGAAAACGGGCACAATGTGATGGTAAAATCATCTGCCTTAAACTTCCAATCTCTATTTCTTTCGTGAATAAAAAAGAAATCATCAAACCTCAAGAAAGTCAAATATAATATCGTATTCTGACTGTTAAGACATAAGTGCATGCTACCTCTTCTGTAATTATCTTTTCTTATGTGTGTGCATGTATGTGTATGTGTGTGAGGATTTGTGTGTATGAGTGGGTGCTATTGTGAATGCACTTGTTTTTTGAGGAGTAAGCATGTATCCTCTTTTTTGGGGGGGGTTGGGTGGGGAAAGCGTGCAGAAAATCCCAGCCTATATGTCTCATGTCTATTGATTCACAAACTAGTTTCCAGCTCCAGCCTACTATGCAGCCCTTGAGAAACCAGCAATACATGGGGCATAATTAGTTTAGTGTCAACCTGGTTAACATCTCCACTCTATATAGTATGGATAGTTTATGTTTCCAAATAATTGTACATTGAGATAGAAGACAATGAGAACATACTAGGATATCTATTGGGTGCTGAGCAGTTGGCATTTTTATGCCAGGAAGGAACAGTGGTTAGCATTGATACCTCACAGCTCCAGGGATCTCGGTTCAGTTACCGGCTTGGGTCACTGTCTGCGTGGAGTTTGCACGTTCTCCTTTTGCTTGTGTGGGTTTCCTCCAGTGTCCTCCCGCAATCCAAAAGATGTGCTGGTTAGGTGCGTTGACCCGAACTAGCGTTGGAGTGTGGCGACTAGGGGAATTTCACAGTAACTTCATCGCAATGTTAATATAAGCCTTACTTGTGACTAATACATAAACTTTACTCATAATCAATCTGGAGATCACCTGTGGGTGAGGTAATTATAGAGGGCATCCACCCAATCAGTTCTTACAGTGCAGCAGAACTGAAAACAATTTTACCAAAGCCTGATACATTCAGGGAGCGCTCAGCTGCACATTTTAAGAAACCATCAGTTTAAGTTATCTATGAGTCAGCGCTTTGTCATTTCCTATTTTTAACCAGCTTAAAACATTTCCAGCTCATATTAGTTAAAATATCATTATTATAAAAACTGCGGGGTCAGAAAAGGGTAACCAGTCATTTTAGATATCAATGACTTGCCCGTGAAATGCTCAATTAGCCACAAATTTATGCGCGGCACAGAATATAAATATAGCAACTTTCAGTAATAGTTTCCTCCTTCTGAGGGCCAAGTATAAACAAAGGACAAATAGGAGAATCGGTTAAAATGAGTACACTGAACTTCTGTCGCCATAGTCTGGATGGGAATGTAGCCCACACTGCTGGGTTAAGACTCGTTTTGTTTTTGATAAATTTAAGAATGATTTCTAAACAAGGGAAATGGTGGCTTAGTGATAATATCCCTCGAGTAGAAATCTAGAAAGTCCTAATTACATCTTCGAGGGACATGGGCTCAGACTCATCCCAGCAGCTGGTGGGATTCAAATTCAATTAATAATGTTTGGAATTGAAATCTGGACCAGAATTTTCTCATCCTGCCTGCCATGGAAATCAAAGGGAGGGAGAAGTGTTGCGGGGGGAAGTTGCAGTGGACTATGCAAGGTGCAGTGACCTTGGGAGGCATTTTCCAGTGTGGGAGTGAGTGCAGCCAGAAAATCCTGCCCCTAATCTCAGTAAAGTTGATGATGAAACAAACATTGATTGTCCAAAAAAAATCTACCTGGCTCACTAATGTCCTTCAAGGAAGGAAGTCTGCCTGTTCTGGTATTCAAGTAACTTCAGATCTATAGCAATGACTCTAAACTGTCCCCTCCTGAAGTGACCCAGCAAGCTATTCAGTTTAAAAGCAGTTAGTAACAAATGCTGGCCAGTAATGCTCACATTCCTTGAAAGAACAAATTCAAAGAAATACTGGATAACTCCAAATATTTACTGCAGTTGAAGAATCAGTTTTTGAGTTATCACCATGTTTTTTGTCTATTAGAAAGTGCAATGCTTTGATATATCTATTTTGTTGAAAAGGGCAGGTCTCTGCAGTAGACTATATGTAGTTTCCAGCAAGCATAACTTGCGAGTCCTATGATAATATTAAATTGGTGACTAGTATAATTTTTAATCTATTTGAGATAATGGCTATACAGAATCAAATGAAATGTTAGACAGTTCTTAAGTTTTGCAAGTGCAGGGTGGCTGTGTACAGTCAGTAATCAGTGAAGAGCTAAGGTTTGTGCTGTTTGATACAACCTGCCAGTTGCTGGACATACGACCTATGTACTGGCATAGTAGCAACTGTGAAAGTCATCTACCACATTACGCATTTGTAGAGCTCATAGGTAGAACTTCTTTTGGGCCTGAAGAGAACATTCTGTTAGTAGAAAACATCACTCGTATTGTGACTGCATCATACAGCCTGAAAAGACTTGTTTCATCTGTTGCTCAAATTTTTGAGACGCTTCACCCATCCAGCATAATTTACTATCTGAAAGCAGTGACCTTAGACTTATTTGTGTGATCAATGATCTGATTAAAGTAGCCATTATCTCACAGCATCAGGCTTGACCACGTAACTTAGGCCCTGTTCACAAGATTATTGATAAGACTACTGTTATAGCGCATTTTGACTTGATTTAATTTATTATTGTCACATATATTAGTATGTAGTGAAAAGTATTGTTTCTTGCATGCTGTACAGATAAAGAATACCATACATAGAGAAGGAAACAAAAGTGCAGAATGTAATGTTACAGTCATAGCTAGGCTGCAGAGACAGATAATTAAAGCATTGTTACAAAGTGTAAAAGAATTAGAATACAGTTTTAAAACTATAGAATGAGAGTAAAGGATAGATTAAAAGATATGCTGGACACAGCTTGTAAAGTTAAAGTTTTATTTATTAGTCACAAGTAAGTCTTACATTAACACTACTATATAGTTACTGTAAAATTTCCCTAGTCACCACAGTCTGGTACCTGTTCATGTCAATGCACCTAACCAGCACGTCTTTCAGAATGTGGGAGGAAACCAGAGCACCCAGAAGAAACCCAGCAGACGTGGGGAGAAGATGCAAACTCCACAGGGACAGTGACTCAAGCCAGGAATCAAACCCAGATCCCTGGTGCTTTGAAGCAGCAGTGCTAACCACTGTGCTACTGTGCCACCCTAGACATTGTCACACACTCTGGCACCATCTTATATAATTGGATTTATGAACAGCACGAGGAATGTTTTCTTGGCAATTCTATAGTTTTCTGTTCCTTTTACTGGTGGTAGGATTTTATTTAACTGAATCCAAATAATGGTTTCTGAATTCAGATAGGTTTTAATCCTTTCAGCTGGGTTATTGGTCCAGTAGCATAACCTTAATACTATCACAGCACTGTTCTAATTATATGGAGCTGTTTTTTTTAAATCAATTTACACTTTTGCTAAAACTCTGGCTGGAGGAATGTCAGGTGAGCCTTTGTCTGCTCATGTTCAAAGTGGTCATTTCTGAGCTTTATGCTTTCCTTCTTGTATCCTTCCCATACTCCATTTATCATTTCAAGGCTACTATAACCCGGGTTTGATTCTGTGTGGAGTTTGCGTGTTCTCCCCATGTCTACTGGGCTTCATCCGGCTTCCTTCCACAGTCTTAAAGATGTGCTAGGTGCATTGACCCGACAATACTTGTGACAATAATAAATGAAATCAAGTCAAAATGTGCTACAAGATTAGCCTTATCAGCAATTTTGTGAATAGAGCCTGAGTTATGTGGCCAAGCTTGATCCTGCAACAGAGTTCATCAAAGCCAACCTGCAAGATAATGGCTATTTTGATCAGATCATTGATCACTGTGTATCCTGCATACTCACAAATGGGTCAAATTTAGAACTGAGCACAGATATTTTCCTTTGAGGATTTTAAGAATATGAATTTAAAATAATTTAACCCAAATAATTTGTACCCAAAAGAGTCAACAAATCATGAGTAAATAGGAATGTGAAATAAAGACAGTAAGTTCTGGAAAATCTCAGCAGATCTGATAACATCTGTAGGGAGAGAATAGAGCCAATGTTTCGAGTCTAGATGACCCTTTGTCAGAGCTAAGGGCAAAGTGGGTGGACAGGGGTGTGAAATTGATGGGTGGGGAGGGGTGTGGAATTGATGGGTGGGGAGGGGTGTGGAATTGGGCAAAGGAGATGTAAATGGGGATACAGAAGGCTGGGAAGCTGCTAAGAGCGTCCATTAAATAATCAGAATGTGAAAATGGCAGCACAGAGATACAGTTTGTTAAAGATCTGTCTGAGGAATGAGGCATTTGCCCTGAAGGTGGTGGGGGGTGGAGAGGGTTGGGGGGGAAGAGGGGATGGTAGCGGGGTGAAAAGAAGGAGAATTTCAATGGAGAAGTGGGAAAATAGAAATGAAAAAGGATGATAAAATGGATGAGTTAGATGAAATGAAATGGTATAAAATAAATGGAAATGGGGTAAAGGTGGAGGGGAGAGTCCATGCTCTGAAGTTACTGGATTCAACGTTCAGTCCAGAAGGCTATAACGTGCCCAGTCGGAAAATGAGGTGCTGTTCCTCCAGTTTGCATTGGGCTTCACCAGACCTTTGCAAAAGGCCAAAGACGGATATTTGGACAGGACAGAAGGGTGATGTGTTGAAGACATCTCTTCCGTCCAATTCCACAACTCATCTACCCCACCCCACCCCCAACACCCGAATAGCATAAATCTCTGCTGATTCCCTTTGCTCTTCGCTCTGACAAAGGATCATCTAGACTCAAAACACTGGCTCTATTCTCTCCCCACAGATGCTGTCAGACCTGCTGAGCTTTTCCAGCATTTTCTGTTTCTGTTTCAGATTCCAGCATCTGCAGTATTTTACTTTTATTTAAATGGTAATGTGCTTACAGTCTTTTTTTTAATTTTGTTTTATTTTATCTGTTATTTCTTTTGCTAGGTCTGTAGGAATTCCAGTGTGTACATTGATCACTGAAAGTAGGCTTGTGGTAGACAGTAGCAGTGATTAGCATATTTCTAACGCATTGAGAAAAAGGGACTCAAACTGCTCCATTTTAAATTTGAATGTGGGATGGATTGCATTATGGCGCAGAAGGAAATTCATTCTATGCAGCCGAAACCTACAACTTATTCTTGCTCCTGTATCTATAACGTTTGAGTCAAAAACAGTTTTTTCACAATCCTATAGCAATCTCTCCCTCCTTTACCTTCTGAAGTACCTAACACATTCTTTCTATAAATTGCTGTCTAAATCCTCTGTCGGACTTCTATAATGGCAAAATATTTCCTTCTTTCTCCACTGATTGTATTTGAGAAAGATGAAATGATTCGAATGCTTCTCTGGTGGATAAGTGGATAATATATACCAGCTCATTGCTTTCTGATGCTTGAAACAAAAAGTGGGAGGCAAGTCAATATAATTTTAGGGAGTTTGTCAAAAGAGAAATGTATTTTCATTGAGGGATTCAGGGAGAATCAGTAAATCCAGCTCTGCAGCAAGACATTTCAGAAATTCAATTGCTTGTGTCTGATGGTGAGAAAATCAGCCTCATATAGGGTGACAAAACTTACACCCAATTCTCTATTCTCATCACTTGTCAAAGAGAAGTCAGTTTCCTCTGAACAACAAAGTAGATCTCAGCAATATTTAACTATATACATAGCTACATATTTATTAGCTCTCAGTCCTCTCTCTCTCTCTCCTCTCTTTCTCTCTCTCCACAATTTGGTCAAAAGCAGTTTCGGAGTTTATTCAGGGTCTTCCGTGATGATGCCACATTTTACTTTCACACATAGAGAAACTTCCCCTTTCACGGTGAGATTAGAATGCAATCTTCTGTTGTTGATGCAACAATGTTAATTCTTTTTCTCCCTCCACCCATACTGCCTGAATGCTGCGTCCTTTCAGCATTTTTTGATTTTATTCCACATTCACACAGTGCTTTTCACAAAGTAACAAATCCCAAGGTGCTTCAGAGGAGCATGAGCAAGTGACATGTAACGTTGGTTCACATAAAGTCATGGAGTCATAGAGGTTTACAGGTGGAAATAGGCCCTTCAGCCCAACTTCTCCATGCTACCCCTTTGTTTTTAACCATTAAGCTTGTCCCAATTGCCCGCTTTTGGCCTATATCCCTCTATAGCCATCTTACCCATGTAACTGACTAAACAATTTTTAAAAGACAAAATTGTACCTGCCTCTTCTATTGCCTCTGGCAGCTTGTTCCAAACACTCACCACTCTCTAAGTGAAAAAATTGCCCCTCTTGGACCCTTTTCTTCCCTCTCACCTTAAACCTATGCCCTCTAGTTTTAGATTCTCCTACATTTTGGAAAAGATATTGACGATCTAGCTGATCTGTGCCCCTGATTATTTTATAGACCTCTAGAAGATCGTCCCTAAGTCTCTTGTGCTCCAGAGAAAAAAAATCCCATGCTATCCAGCCCCTCCTTATAATTCAAACCATCAAGTCCCAGTAACACCCTAGTAAATCTTTTCTGCATTCTTTCTAGTTTAATTATACCCTATAATAGGGTGACTAAAGCTGTCCAAAGTATTCTAAGTGTGGCCTTACCAATGTCATGCACAACTTTAACAAGACATCCCAAATCCTGTATTCAATGTTCTGACTAATGAAACTAAACATGCTGAATGCCTCCTTCACTTTCAAGGAGCTATGAACCTTGACCCCTAGATTTCTTTGCTCTGTAACTCTCTCCAACACCCTACCATTAACTGAGTAAGTAGTGTTCTGGTTTGGTTTTCCAAAATGCATCACATCACAATTATCTAAATTAAACTCTATCTGCCATTTGTCAGCCTACTGGCCCAATTGATCAAGATCCCCATGCAATGCTTAATGACCCTCCCCACTGTCCACTATTCCACCACATAAGGAGATGTTAGAACAGCTGGTGTTATAAAGAAGTGAGATAGAGAAGTAAAGTGAGTTGATAGAAGGTAAAGCGCTGGACCCAGACAGCTTGAGGCATGACCGCCAGTGGTGCAGCAATTAAAACTGGTCAAGAGGCTAGAATGAGGAGTACAGGACTATAAATCTGAAGAAACGAGAGAGGTAGGGAGGGGAAAGATCATGGATGGATTTCAAAACAAGAGTGAATATTTCAAAATTGAGATATTGCTGCACCAGGAACCAGAATGTAGATCAACAAGCACCGATGTCATGGATGAGTACAGATTGGTGTGTGTGGAAATAAGGACAGCAGAATTTTGCAGGAGCTCAAGGCTATGAAGAATGAAAGATGAAAGGCCAGTCATCAGATTTGAGATAATAAGGGACTGGGTTTCATCGGCAAATAGCTGAAGAGCTGATCAGATGATGAGATTGAGGCGGAAGTAGATGGTTTTGACATTGCAGGCAAATGCTCAGAGCTTCCACTCTGTGTCAATTATCACACCAAAGCTGTGAAGGCATCTTTAGCTATATCACTATGTTATTTTGAAGAAAAAGGTAAATATGTTACAAAAATATAGCTAGCAGTATCTTCAAGGGATGGGCGTAGCTGTACAAAGACTGCAGATAGATTCTCTGAGGAAATACAAATTTAAGAACTTGCGTTAGACTTTTCACGGAAGTAAAGTGGTGCTGGCCCCCATTATAAATAGTTCAAGTCACCACCAGCATTCTCTTCAGAAAAACAAGATGCCCACCGGGTGGGAAAACGGGAGAATTTCTCACTCTTTTTTTTTGAGCGTATTTACCTGAACAAATCTCCAACACTTCATGATCACAGAGTGCCCATCCCCCCCAAAGAAGGGGCCAAGAGTCATTGGTTCAAATCTTACAATGAAATTGGCGGAATTTGAATTCAGTTAATGAAATTTGAAATGTAGAAATGTCTCAATAATGGTGAAACTACCATTGGTTGTTGTCAAAAGCCCATACGGTTCATTAATGTCCTTTATGGGACCAAATTTGCTGTTGTTACCTGGTCTGCTAACATGTGACTCCAGACACACAGCAAAATGATTGATTCTTGACTAGCCTCTGAAATGAATAGACAAGCCACTCATTTCAAGGGCAAATAGGGCTGGACAATAAATGCTTGTCTTGTCAGTGGTGCCCAAATCCCATGAAAGAAAAAGAATCACGTTTAGATCTTAGGACCTATGTTGAGCCCTAGTTACAATTTTACTATTCTGGCTCCTTCTGCACTCTTTTAACTTGTGATCACTGCGGCAAGACAATTTTTATGAGCAGACCAAGACCCCATTGACATTTTCTCATTCTTCCATGAGATGTGTGCATTGCGGGCAAGGCCACCCTTCACTGTCTATCAATAATTGCCTGTGATCAGGTCATAGTGAGACTCTTTCTAAACGTATCCCTTTGAAATGCTGTAAGCAAAGTATGTAGGATGTCTCTCAAAGTTTTCTAGTCTATCTGGAGGGCAATAATTATCACACTGTGAGTTCAATATGCTCATTCTTATACAAATAACCTTATTTTACCAGCTGAATAACATACATTCACAGACACAAGTGAGATAACAAAAAAGATAATGCTAGCCTTAGGCAATATCTAAACTGACAGTTTGAATCTGATTGACATTGAGCCGCCGTTAGTCATTGCATGTGGTTAAGGTGGTGTCAAGTGAGACCAGGAACCACAATACATTTTCTCACTTCTATACTATATTTGCTCTGATACTAAGAGTGGACAGGTTCACAGATCAAGCAACTAATTTTTTACAACTTAGGACAAATAATGCCTGCTTGTTACACATGGCAGCAATTGAAACAATGGCTGTTGTCTTCTAAGCCTGCTGTGCTGCTCGAATAGCACAGCAAGCTTTTATTGGAACTTGTGATTGGCATTCAGCTGAGTGCAAATCTCCGAGGTCCGTTTTTACAGCATAATCAATTCCTCCCAAGCAATTTCCATATGTTAAGTATCTTCCTGCCTCCCCTCTCCCCCCACCTTTGCTGGGGGAGATTCCCATCAGCAGGGTTTACAACTGCTCCCCACTAACAGGGAAGAGACTTCCTCACCCAGCTGTTAGGGATAGAGGCCATTAAGGGCCCCCTGGGAAGTCAGGGGCACAGGTTGCCCCGAGCCAGCCTGACACCCTGCTACTGCCCTGAGCACTGAGCGTACATGTCCACTGATCACTGAAAGTGGCAAAACAGGTGAATAAGGTAGTCAAGAAAACACATGCATGCTTGTCTTCATCATTTGGGACATTGAATATAAAATTGGCAGGTCATGCTGCAGCTGTACAGAAGCTTAGTATAGCCTCATTTAGAATATTGTGTACAATGCTGGTCGCCACACTACCAGAAGAATGTGGACGCTTTGGAGAGGGTAAGAAGAGGTTTACTAGTGTGTTGCCTAGTCTGGAGGGTATTAGCCATGAAAGGAAGTTAGATAAATTTGATTTGCTGTCACTGTAATGATGGAAGTTGACGGGTGACCTGATGGAAGTTTATAAGATTATAAGCAGCATGGACAGAGTGGATAATCACTTGCTCTTTCCTAGGGTAGGAAAGTCAAGTACTAGGGGACATAGGTTAAGTGCATGGGGAAAAGATATGCGAGGCAAGTTTTTTTTACACAGGGGGTGGTAAATGTCTGCAACCCGCTGTCTGGGGAAATGGTGGCAGTAGGTATGTTGGTGGCATCTAAAGAGCAACTAGACAAATACATGGATAGGATGGGAATGGAAGGATATGGACTCCGTAAGTGCATACAGTTTAGTTTAGGCAAGCATCATGATCAGTGAAGGCTTGGAGGGCCAAAGGGCCTGTTCCTGTGCTGTACTTTCCTTTGTTCTTTGTTCTTTATTCTTGAGGTTGCAAGCTCAGTGACATTATCACTATGCCATCATCATCACTCCTCACTACCCCCACCTCCTCATCCCTCTGCCACACTAACTAAAACAAGAAGACATTGCTGATCTGCCATTATTACAGTTGTATCTAGTAATACAACTATTACTAGATAGTTATAATGCACCCTGTGTCTGACTTGAAAGATGGACAGCAAAATACTGAAAAATAGCAGATGAATTGACAGGTGTCACAAAAGTGTGAATGTTCTGCAATTCACATTGAAATCTGAGTACTTAAAAACAATGTGCAATATGGGTGGTTATCTTGTGCCTAAATGCCTATTGTGTCTGTACATAGTAAAGTAAGAAGGCAGACAGGAAATAGTACTCAGATACAGACATAAAGGTACAGAATGTAAGGGCAGGACATCAAAACAAAAGATATAAAGATAGCAGGACTCAGAATATGTTGTATTAGCATTTTTTGAATTAAGTTGAATTTACATTTCTTTGATGTAATGTGAATGGTAGCTTTATAGTGTGTCACAATACAAGTATATCATTATCATCAATATTAGTTAGTTGGATCTTTTGGATGTTTGTTAGATAATCTCAGAACAAATTTGATTAATCTTTGCTGCAAACCACAAAGATTGCTGCTGTATAAACTTTGAAGAAAAGGGTTGCCTCGTTGAAGTTTCATTGTGCTTTCTCATAGACTCCTGCTCATTTTCCTGTATACTTATCTGATTGTTTTTATTCTTTGTATAACTGACACCAGTCTTTTCTTTTACTACTCGAAACAAGCTAGCTTTCAGGTTACTTTCGTTGATATTGTCAACAACAGCTCAGTGGTACAGCGGTTAGCACTGCTGCTTCACAGCACCAGGGACCTGGGTTTGATTCCTGTCTTGGATCACTGTCTAAATGGAGTTTGCACATTCTCCCTGTATTGGCATGTATTTCCTCTGGGTGCTCTGGTTTCTTCCCACAGTCTGAAAGACATGTTGGTTAGGTGCATAATAAATTAACTTTAACCTCACATTCCAACCTGGAATTTTTTTTAAAGAAACAACAATAGAAATAATACATATTTTACTGGAAGAGAAAAGGAATCAGAGAGGAGGAAAAGTTAAAGAAATGACAAACACAAAGGGTCAAAAGTTCAAGGTAAGGCGGGGGGCAAGGTTCAATACAGATATGTGGTGGGGGGGAGGTGTATTTTATACAGAGCATAGTGGGAGCCTGGAATGCTCTATCGAGCAAGGTTGTTGAGGAGACACGCTGGATCACTTAGGACTTATCTAGATAGCCACATGAACAGACTGGAAATAGAGGAATACAAATGGATGGTCTAGTTAGGAATATATAATCAATGCAGGCTTGGAGGGCTGTTCCTGTGCTATCTTGCTCGTTGTTCTTAGTTTTTTGTACTGGTAACTGTAGGAAAAGGTAATGCTATGGAAGCATTTAATGACAATTTGGAATCATGGAGTGACTATGAAGAGAGATTTCAGTATTACCTTGCTGCAAACAGGATACCTGCTGATATTAAAGGAGCAACTTTCTTGAGCGTAATAGGGTGGAAAATCCTCACTCTGTTACAAAGTCTTGTCCATTCTGCTAATCCTGGAGAAAATATTTATGAAGAATTGACCAGGACATTTGAAGAACACTTCTCAGCCAAACCTTTAATCATAGCGGAAAGATTCCGATTTCATCAACAGAGTGAAGAAGAAATGGAAAATATTCCACAATTTGTAGCCATACTTTGGAAACCAGCAATACGTTGTGAGTTGGATTGACCTTCGAAGGTAGTCCACAAGACAGACTTGTTTGTGGACTTTGAAATGAAGCAATTCAAAAACAATTGCTCACCGAAAAGTCTGACATTAAACCTTTCTGTTGGGTTCATAACGTCCATGGAATATGCCATGAAAGAAGCTTTTCAAATCAGATATAACTAACATACACAAAATGAATACTGAGATAAGAAAGTCGAACAATACGCAAGGATGTGCAAGTGTTTGGTGTTGAGAAAACAAATGCTGTAATTGTGGCAAGAAATGTCACATAACCAGGGCATGTTGGACCAATCAGAATTCCCAAACCTCAGAAAGGTAAATGTAGAAATCAACCCAATTTGTACATAACACTATAGAATAACTGAGGACACTGAAGTTTCACCATGGGGACAATTTTACCATTTTTGTCTAAGTTCTAGGTGGATTTGAAACTGGGAAAGTTTCAGATTCATCTTCTGGGCATGTTTTCAGATCTCCCCCATAAGCACTCTGCCTGCAATATTTTGAGTAAGCTAGTGCTTGCTGTAGAAGCCTGTGAGCATGCCCGAAAGCCTGCAAAGAGAGGTAGTGCGCATGTGCAAGCCTCTGATGCTGCACATGTGCATTAGATGTAGCAGGGGTCTGGCAGACAAAGGGAAAGCTGTCAGACCCCTGCTACTGCAGGTAGCCTGAAGCAGCTCCCTCCTCTGCAATTGTGGGAGCCCGCAGCCATAGATACAGCCCCATCAACCATCCCCCCATACCAATCACCGACCCCCTCCTTCCCCCACTGATCACTGACTCCACTGTCCTCCCCCAGCTGATCGCTGCAGAGTGGCAGTGGACTCCACCCCCAATAGACCCTCCCCATTAGCCCTGTCCCCACTGGCTTCTCCTCATTAGTCCCGCCACACTGTCCCTGCCCCTACTTGCTCCTGCTTCCATTAGCCCATCCTGACTAGTCCTCCCCATTATTCCTGCCCCCTCGCTGCGCACAGTGGGCACAGCCCAGGTGCCAGACTGCCATTGCCCAGGGGCTAGGGTGGCGTTGCCAGTCTGGCAACCATAGGGCTACCCTATCTTGCATTTGGCTTCCTGGGGGCCTCAATGGCCCCCAGTTCCATCGGTGAGGCCAAGTTGATTGTTTTCTGTTCATGGGAAGCCTGTCTATTCCTCACCAGCGAGAACCTTTCCTGGCGAGGTCATAAAGAGGGGCTGAGTCTGGACGATTGAACGCCACTCTTGCTAAGCAGATGTTAAACAGCATTTAAATAAATTGAAATACATTAACCTACATCTCAGCCATTTCTAGTGAGAGGCTGAACATGCCAGAAGTCCAGCACTCATAAAATGGTGCCAGTCTCAAAAACCAGCATCAATCATGCTAATCACTTTACGCCCCACTTTACCACTGCGTCGCACCCAAAAATAGGTGCAGCATTATGATGGTAAAATCACACCTAATGTCTACATAGATCATAAGAGCATAAGACATAAAAGCAGAATTAGGTCACTCAGCCCATTGAGTCTGCGCTGCCATTCAAACATGGCTGATATATTTCTCATCCCCATTCTCCTGCCTTTTCCCCATAATCCCTAATCCCTTTATTCATCAAGAACCATATCTATCTCTGTCTTAAAGACACTCAATGATCTGACTTCCACAGCTTTCTGCAGCAAAGAGTTCCACAAATTCATCACTCTCTGGCTGAAGACATTTCCCTCCAGCTCTGTTTTAAAGATCATCCCTTTAGCTTGAGGTTGTGCCCTTTGGTCCCAGCTTTTCCTACTAATGGAAACATCTTCTCCATGACCACTCTATCCAGGCCTCTCAGTATTCTGTAATGTCCATCCTCATCCTTTAAAACTCCAACAGACTTAGAATCCTCAATTGCTCCCCAAACAAGTCCTTCATTCCAGGTTTCATTCTTGTAAATCTCCTCTGGACTCTTTCCAAGGCCAGCACATCCTTCCTTTGATACTGGGCCCAAAACTGCTCACAATACTCCAAATGGGGTCTGATCAGAGCGTTATCCAGCCTCAGGGGTACATCCCTGCTCTTGTATTCTAGCTCTCATCGTCATGAATGCTAACATTGCATTTGCCTTCCTAACTGCTGACTGAATCTGCACATTAATCTTTAGAGAATTTTGACCAAGGATTCCCAAATCTCTTTGTGTTTCTGATTCCCTAAGTATTTCCCCATCTAGAAAGTAGTCTATGTCTCCATTTCTCTTTTCAAAATGCATTACCTCATACTTTTCCACATTATATTCCATCTGCCACTTCTTTTGCCACTCTCCTAACCTGTCCAAGTCCTTCCTGCTTCCTCAGTACGACCTGTCCCTCTACATATCTTTGTATCATCTGCAAAATAATTGAGTGCTAAAACTTGCTGTTGTATCAATGCAACTAGAGTTTATCCAGAACTGAATGGGAATGAAACTAAAATGGAAGTAGACATAGGAGCCGGGAGAATTGTGAACATCTCTTATTTCTGAAAATATCAGCGAAAGCTCAGGAGTGTACCATTAAAGCCTTTGAATATAATAGTGCAAATTTATCCAGAAGAAGTGGTTCCAGTGATAGGTCAATTTCAAAACTGGTCAATTTCAAAAATTACCATGACATGTTGAAGGAAATTTTCCTGTTCTTGAGATAGAACATGAAAAGTCAATCAAAGGTGGAGTAATTGAGTCCAAACTCATGAGTGACTGGGCAACTCCAAGCATTCCTGTCATTAAACTCGATGGTTCCAAAGGATTTGCATGAGTTCAAAATGGCGACAAATCCAGTGCTATGTGTCAACCATAACTCCTTAACATGAACTGAGAATCTGTTCCATGGATTGTCTGCTGATAACGTATTCAAGACTTATTCCAAGCATACCTTAAATGAAGGTGAACTGAGTTGTAACCACTGCTAATGATCATTACTCATAAAGGTTTTTTTCAATATAAATGCCTACTGTTTGAAATAACGTCAGCGGTGTCTTTATTCCAAAAATCAATGGATCAAATCCTAAGTGGCCTCGATAGCGTCCATTGTTATGTGGATAACATTGTAATCACTGGCAAAGATGAACATGGATACTTATGCAACTTAGGAGGAAATCCAGAAAATTAACAGAAGCACGATCTTCTTGTGAAGAAAATCATGCTAATGTTTCAAGCTGTCAATAAGGTATCTAGACCATGTAATTGATAAAGCTGTACTTCACAAAGAATCTAAGAAGATGACTGCAATTTTAGATGCTCCTAGACCACAGAATCAATCACCATGAATATCCTTTACAGGATTCATCAGTTATTATGGAAAATGTATTCCAAATCTCGCTAGCATATTAAAACCACTTCATACATTATTATTACAAACCAACAATGGACTTGGATAAAAGACTGCAAAAAAGCTTACAATTAAGCCAAAACTTTGCAAATGAAATTGGAATAGAAATATAAATAGAATAGAACATAATATATAATAAAAAGAATATAAAGATAAGGAAGTATTGTTGCAACTATACAAGGCATTGGTGATGCTGCACGTGGAGTATTATACATATTGTCCCCTTATTTGAGGAAAGATGTCGTTGCATTGGAGACAGTTCAGAGGAGATTCATTTGATTGATTCCAGTGATGAGGGGGTTTGTCACATGAGAAGAGAGTGAACAGTTTAGGCCTATACTCTCTGGAATTTAGAAGAATGAGAGATCAAATTGAGATATACAAGATGATAAAAGGCATGGATAAAGTAGGCGTGGAGGGAATGCTTCCTCTTGTGGGACATTCTGGGACAAGAGGTCACAGTCTTAGGATAAGGGGTAGCAAATTTAAACTAGAGTTGAGGAGAAGCTACTTCTCCCAAAGGATTGTATATCTGTGGATTTCACTGCCCCAAAAGTGCAGTGGATGCTGAGACAGTGGGTAAATTCTGTTTTCCTCCCACAGTCTGAAAGATGTGGTGTTAGGTGCACTGGCTAAACTAAATTCTTCTTCAGTGAACCCAAACAGGTGCCAGAGTGTGGCAACCAGGGGATTTTCAAAGTGAGCTCATTGCCATGTTAACATAAGCCTACTTGCGACATTAAAAATTAAACTTAAACTTAAAACACAGGCCTTTAACAACAATTTTTGTCTCTAGTTGTGAGTTGTTTGCAGAGATGGTCCCTCATTTAATCAGTGCATAATTACAAGAAGATACAGAAAATATGAGCGATATGAACATTGAGGGGAAATCATTCTTGATAAATCTGTTGTAAGTCTTTGAAGATGTAACTAGTAGAGCTGATAAGGGGGAGCCAGTAAGTGTAGTATATTTGGGCTTTCAGAAAACATTTGACAAAAGTCCTGCACAAGAGATTATCATGCAAGATTAAAGTGCAAGAAGTATACTGAGATGGATAGAAAACTGATTGGCAGAGAGGAAAGAAAGAGTAGGATTTAATGGGTCCTTTTCAAATTGGCAGGCAGCAACTCATGGAGTTCCATAGGATCGGTGCTGGGACCCCAGCTAGTCACAATGTATATCAAATGATCTGGATGAGGGAACAAAATGTAACATCTCCAAGTTTGCAGATGATAGTTGAATGGGAGAGTGAACTGTGATGAGGATGCAGAGATCCTTCAGCATAATCTGGACAGGTTGGATGAGTGAGCAAATCAACGGTAAATGCAATATAATTTGGATACAGGCGAGGTTATTCATTTTGGAGCAAAAACAAGAAGACAAATTACTACATGAATGGCTGTAAATTGGGAAAGGGGAGTGTGAACCGGAACCTGGTTGTCTTTGTGCACCAGTCACTGAAGGTAAGCATGCAGGTGCAGCAGATGGTAAAGAAAGCAAATTGTATGTTAGCCTTCATCATGACAGGTTTTGAGTACAGGACAGGGGTGTGTTGCTGCAATTATACAGGGTCTTAGTGAGGCCACACTTAGCGTACTGTGTGCAGTTTTGGTCTTTTCTGAGGAAGGATGTTTTTGCTCTTGAGGGAGTGCAGCAAAGTCTTACCAGATTGATTCCAGAGATGGCGGGACTGATATATGAGGAGGCATTGACTAGATTAGATTGTTTTTGCTGGAGTTCAGATGAATGAGGGAGGATCTCATAGAGACTTAGAAAATTCTAACATGATAAGACAGGTAGATGCAGAGAGGATGTCCCCGATGGAGAGTGTGTCTAGAACTAAGGGTCACAGTCTGAGGATTTGGGATTGACCATTTAGGACAGTGTTGAGGAGACATTTCTTCACCCAACAAGTGGTGAGCCTGTGGAATTCATTATCAGAGGAAGTAGTTGATGCCAAAACATTGACTGTATTCAAGAGGTGGCTGTATAGAACTTGGGATGAATGGGATCAAAGGTTATGGGGAGAAAGCAGGATTAGACTATTGAATTGGACAATCAGCCATGATTGTGATGAATGACACAGCAGGCTTGAAGGGCCAAATGGCCTCCTCCTGCTCCTATCTTCTATGTTTCTATAATGCTCTATCATGTCTACCAATACAGAACCACAGGACAACTATATGAACATTTTGTACTGCATCTGTAAGGAGAGAAAAGACTGAACAGTTCGAGGCCAGATGACCCTTTGTCAAAGCTAAAAGAAAGTTGGAGATATTTATACTGGAGGGTTATTATATTCCAGTAAAGCTCAACACAAACTGGAGGAACAGCACCTCATCTTCCACATAGGCACTTTATAAACTTCCAGTCTCAACATTGAATTCAACAATTTCAGATGATCAACTGTACCCCATCTCAACCCCTTTATTTTCATTTTATTTAGTTTTTTAATTTTTAATTATCTTTCCTTATTTTTCTTCCCCCCTCTACTCTTTCCCCCTATTTTGTCTCCCCCTTCCTTACCTTTTCTCCCTTTTGCTTCCCCTTCCCCCCTTTTCTCAATTTTACCTCGCTCCCACCTATTGCCCACTCCTCAAATCTTCATCCCTGTCAGCTTACTCTCTAATTTCAGCTTCTCTGCTGTTTGGTCAAGCAGACCTTCTATTTTCTCTATGGACAGCTATTAGCAGCCCTTTCCCCTTACTTTTATGGTTATTACTCATCTTTCATTTCCTCACCCTGCAGTATAATATCTCCCACTTTCTATGCTTTGTAGCTTTGAAAAGAATCATCCAGACTCGAAAGTCAACTTTTTTCTTTCCTTACAGATGTTGCCAAAGATTCCCCAAGTACTTTCTGTTTTGGCTTTCTGATTCTAAACTGAATCCAAACCACTAAATTTGAACACTTGAAATTACCCTGTTTAATCACAGAACTCAATTTTCGCACATCAACTTTGAAGTGTTACTATTCAAGTGTAGTTACTAGGCAGCAGTCTGCTCACCCCCAAAGAGTAGAGATAAATTCGTTCTTATAGAAAAGGTGCTGGAAATCCCCTATGTTCAGCAGCTGTGTAAAGGAAATGTGTTAGATGCATACTGCTATAGAAATCATTACTGTTTGACACCTTTATGAGCGGTTTGACACTTTTGCATGAGCCAAATAATGAAATATAACTTTAAATGTCATGAATACATTTATTAACTTACATTTTCCACTGCAAAATAACCGGTTCTGGAAGAAGTGAAACAAATGTAAACTAACCATAGTTCGACAGTTTCTTTCAGGTTTGAATTATTTAATGCCGTTATGAACAGTGTGCGGGCATGTATAAAATGACTTTATATGAAATCTCAAACTCATTTTATCTTAAGCTATATACATTGGTATTTTGATTCTGTTTATGTATTGAAACAATGATATTAAGATTCAATATAGCCATTTTTATCCATCAAAATCAGTGGATGGAGGGAGGGAAGGAGGAAGGGTCTTCATGTAAATCCCTGACTTGACATTTTTCATTCTAGGAGCTACTTTGGATTTGTAAGAGAAGAATGAGCTACTGTAACATGTCTTTATAGTATCATGTCTAAATTGTCTACACCTTACTAAATGTTTAAGTTATGTCAATCGCAAAATTCAATCTATAACCATTTTATTTCCAAAATTTATTAGTGCTGTGTAGAATCATGGAAGTTAAAGCAAATAAGGTGGCCACTTTGCTGATTGTATCTGTCTCAGTTATTCAGTAATGGAGCTGTCTACATTAATCCCATCCATGTACATCTTCTCTATTATATTCATTCTTTTTGAACAAATATGTGTTTGATTCACTCATGTAGGACACCGCAGTAAACTGTGGGCCATGCATGTACATGTATACCTTCACATTCAGTAAATCGCTGATCTCAGATCACTTTCTTCAGGATAACTAAGGATGGACAATGAATGCTGCCTTGGCTCAGCAATGCTCACAGTATGCCACCAGAGGGAGACACCGAGGCAAGGTCAAGTACATCCTTATAGGAGAGGAGAATAAGTTGGAGGTAAGTCACTTTGCACAGCTCAGCCTGACCTGATCATTTATCCGAAATAGTACCTGTGATAGAAGTGTTGGTGGAGGATCAACTCAGGTACGTGATTATCCTGTGCAGATCCTAAAGTAAGCCATTTAACAGTGGATTTAATAAGAATTGATGTTGTAATCAATGTAAAATTTTCAGCATTTGTAAAATTGAAGGACTGGTTGACACAATTCATTTTGCAGTGTAAATTAGTCAATGGCTTTCGCCCTGCTGCCTGAAAAGGAAGTGCAGTAAAAGTTCAATGACAACATTGTCATACGAAAAGGGATTGGATCAACTGGGCCTGTGCTCACTGAAGTTTAGAAGAATGAGACAGGATCTCATTGAAACAGATAAACTTCTGATGAGGGGTGGATGAATGGATGTTACTTCCTCTGGCTGGGGAATATAGAACAAGGGGTCACAGTCTCCAGGTGGGTCATTTAGGACTCAGATAAGAGGAATCTTCTTTACTCTTTACTGGAGTAGCACGGTGGCACAGTGATTAGCATTGCTGCTTCACAACTCCAGAGACCTGGATTTGATTCTGGCTTTGGGTCACTGTGTCGAGATTGCATGTCCTCCCCGTGTCTGCATGGGTTTCCTCCAGGTGCTCTGGTTTCCTCCAATAGTTCAAAGATATGCAGTTAGGTTGATTGGCCGTGCTAAGTTGATTTTTAGTGTCTGAGGGTTAGCAGTGTAAATAAGTGGGGTTATGGGGATAGGGCCTGGGTGGGATTGTGGCCAATGCAGATTCAATGGGCCAAATGGTATCCTTCTGCACTCTATGATTCTACGATTTATTCAGAAGGTTGTGAACCTGTGGAATTCCATACCACCGAAGGCTGTGAAGGCCAAGTCATTGAATATATTTAAGAAGGAAATGGATAGATTTCTAGGCTGCAATGGCATCAAGAGGTATGTGGAGGGCACAGGACATAAAGGATTAGCCATGGTTATATTTGATAGCCATACAGACTCAAAGGGCTGAATGGCCTACTCCTGTTCCTAACTTTATGCTTCTAAAAAGAAGAAAATCAACATACAATGTTCACGAATGATGTCCATTGCCGCATCAGGTATCCCTTAGCAGCTGTTCAGCACACCAAGTATTGGTCATACTGAAATCTAATTGGGATATACATCAGCACAATAAACTGGATTTAATCTATTAGTTGCTATATTACACTACCATTGTAATTTCTGTTCCGTTTTATTGCAGGGTGATAAATTGTCTCCAAAGAGAACTGCATGATTTGAGCTTGAGTATACAGATGTGTGAACCATGTCAAAGGTCATTCGTGGCACCAAGTTCCCTAAAGCAAATAAACTGCATATATATAGTTTCTCTGACGCGGTAAAATATCTTAAGGCACACCACAGGAGCAGTACCAATTCAAAGTTGATAATGAGTCACACAGAGAGATGTTGGGACAGGTGACCAAAAGAGGAAAGTTTTAAAAAAGTCTTGTAAAGGTTTTAGAAGTTTTAAAGGAGGAAATGTGTACAGAGGAGGGAATTTCAGAATTTAGAATCTAGGTGACTGAATGCTCGACAGCCAATGGTGGAGAGACTTAAAAAAAGGAGCAGAATTTTCCTGTCCTGCCCGCCATGGGAATTGTAGCAAACAAGACACAGATCACACAAAGTCTGTTGACCTCGTGTGGGATTTTCTGGCCAAATCCCACCCAGGATGCTCAAGAGGCCAGAATTTCAGGAGACAGAAATTTGGTGGCATGTAAGGCTGGAGTAGGTTGCACAGAGGAAGACGTAGCAAGGCTGTGGAGGGATTTGAAAATAAAGATGAATATTGTAAAATTGAAGCATTGATGGAACAGCAGTGATACGTCAACCAGCAAAGAAGCAGTGGCTGAATGGCACTTAGTAGTGACTTGTTGCTACCTATTTCCTTTCAGCTGGGGTGTAGGCAGCAGAGTTTTGAAAGCATTTAGTGCAGGATAGGACAGCCTTAGAATTACAAGCCTTGAGGTAACAAAGAATGGATGAGAGATATAGCAGCAGATGCACTGAGGCAGGGAAGAGACAGAACATGTTATGCGCATGGAGCTGGACATCCTTGTAATGTGTGCAAGTTAGGGGCTGAATCTGTAACATGAAAGAACGCATTGCTTGGCTTTTGAGACCACCAAATTGAAGCATCCACTTCTTTGTTACAGAGGAAGGAACTTAAAATAATATATGTCTCATTGTACTGGAATAACCTTTTGAACATTCTTTGGAAAATCATCCCTTCAATTAGTCCTGGGTAGCATGCAACATGTCTCAGAAACAGTACAATTTTCAAACAGGATTAAGGATTCCAGTTAGATGTTTGATTTAGTGCAAGTTAGTAACTTCGAGCAATCCCCTATTTTTTGTTTCAGTGCAAGATAACATCATTAACTCTCTTGATTGGGCAATAAATTTTGCCCATTCAGTCCACAGATCTCTGGATTGGTGACAAAATGTCGTCAAGAAAAAAAAATGCTTTGTCTGTACAGCGCTTAAGAAACAATACTTTTCACTGTATGCTAATACATGTGACAATAATAAATCAAATCAAAGCATTGCCAATAAATAGCATTTTGAACACTGTGAGACGTGAGGTGCTGTGAAGGAAAAATCTGATTACATTTCTAGTTATTATTTTCCTCACTTGATGAGAAAATTCATCTTCTTGAGTAATGAAATAGTGTGAACTGTGTCTCTGAGACTGCTTTGGCAAACCAATTGTATATATAAGGATGGAAATAGATGGTGCAGAAAAAGATGGATGTGTTGACTCGCTGTCAGTGAACACTGGATCAGAAAAAAAGTAAAGAGCATTTTCATCAATGACTTTGCATATTCTATATATTATTCACTATAGTTAATTAATAGTGAAAATTATTTCATGAAAAAAACTCAACTTTGAGAAGTGTGTGCCTTTGTGATTTATAGCTGTCTTATGCAAGGACATTCTCACATTTTGGCTGCCTATGGCAGTTATATCTAACCTGTGTGAGACCCAAAGCACTTTCCAGGTCCCTCAAACTGGAAATAGAAGGTAGCAGGGATGTACAGATTGACCATCTATCTGTCGTAGGCAATGAGTGTTGAAATGAAGTCAACCATATCGAAGGCAGGCAAACAAAGAAGTGACTCTTGTGAACCAGGAAACTGTTGTCAGAGTATTTTCATTTTTAACTTTGTCCTCCTTGGATGATTTGGGACTTGGATGTTTGGAAAGAATTGTATATAGCCCTGCAATGGTCTCGTAATTAGCCATCTACATCAGCAACTAGCAGGCAGCACAGTAGCACAGTGGTTAATGCTGCTGCCTTACAGCTCCAAGGACCAGGTTCAATTTCTAGTTTGGGTCACTGCCTGTGTGGAGTTTGCACATTCTCCCCATGTCTGCATGGATTTTCTCCCAGTCCTCCTCCCATAGTTAGGTTGATTGGCTATGCTAAATTACCCCTTAGTTACCTAGGATGTGTAGGTTAGAGGGATTAGTGGAGTAAATTTGTAGGGGTTAGGGTCTGGGGTGGGATTGCTGTAGGTGCAGACTCAATGGGCTGAATGGCTTCCTTCTCCACTGTAGGGTTTCTATGATTTCTATAACATTAACTTATACATTATCATCAAGTTCTGTTTGTTTTAGCAGTTTGAGATGCACACACAATAATGGTGCAAGGTTTAATACTTCACACAAATCTCTCCAGTCTCAAAGGATTACAGCACTGTAATTCTAGATGACAAAATCATGCACAATAGGATATTACTGTTGATTCTGCAATGACGGATTAAAAGATGTACCCATCGCGTCTTGAATATTCTCCTGCTCCATGCAAGATTCAGGAATGTTGACCTTAGCTTCTACAGAACAATTAGCCTGTCCCTTTTTGTGCATGTCCATGCAAGTTGCTGGGTCCTTGCATGACTGCTATGACTCATTGTTTCTCTTTGTTTGATCTCTGTTTTCCCTCTCATTGTTAACTGTTCCAAGCTCATTCACCATTTATGAATATTTTTAAAAGGATGCCCTGACATCTGAAAGGAGAAAAACAGGAACTCTCACCTGTACACTTAGAAACCCGCCCCCCTCCCTCCCCCACAACACCCATTTACACGGGCACACTCCCACCCCCACCCACTTATACTGTTGCACCCCCACCCTCACCCCATGTCCACACCATTCCATTAGCCCTCCCCCCACCATGGACACAGGGGAACAGCACCATGGATAAGGGGAACACCCTCTATGGAACTTCCCAGAGGCCTCCCACCGGCACTTGCTGCTGCCAAAAGGCAGTATCGGGGTGCCAGAGAGCAGTGCTGAGGAGATATCAGGCCAGTGCTGAGGGACTGCTATGGTAGAGCCAGAGGGCAATGCCAGGTTGTTGCCCAGGCATACACCTCTCTCTCTCTCTCTCTTGCCCCAGGAGTTATATTTACTTATGTGTCCCCAGTCGGTTGACATAAGGAGCGTCTGAGGACACTGGATCTGTACTCAATGGAGTTTAGAAGGATGAGGGGGGATCTCATTGAAACTCATCAGATAGTTTCTTGATTGGTAAACGGATCAAAGGTTGTGAGGAAAAAGCGGGAGAATAGGGTTTAGAAACTTACCAGCCATGATTGAATGGTGGAACAGACTTAATGGGCCAAATGACCTAATCCTGCTCCTATATGTTGTAGTCCTATGGGTTCCCTCTGTCTGGTTCCCGTTTTACCTATTATAAACCTCACCGATGTAACCTCACATCAGCGAGGAAGAGATTCCAATGTGGGGGTACAATACACTGGGGAAACCCTTTAATTAATTATAATTTGTCTTGATGAGCTGCCTGATCATTTTGGGTGAGGTCTTCAGGAACAATAAATTCCTGGCAGGAACAATAAATGTGTAGAGTATAGGGCTAATGGTAGGGCTCTTAATAGTGTTGAGGAACAGAAGGATTTTGGTGTATGTGTCAATAGATCCCTAAAAGTAGGCAGTCAAGTGGATAAAGTTGTTAAGAAGGCATATGGAGTCTTAGCTTTTATTGGTAGGGGGATTGAATTTCGGAGCCGCAGCATCATGTTGCAACTGTACAAAACTCTAGTGCTGCCGCACTTGGAGTATTGTGTGCAGTTCTGGTCGCCACATTATAAGAAAGATGTGGAGGCATTGGAGAGGGTACAGAGGAGGTTTACCAGGATGTTGCCTGGTATGGAGGGCAGGTCCTATGAAGAGCGGTTGAAGGATTTGAGGTTGTTTTCGTTAGAAAGGAGGCGGCTAAGAGGGGATCTTATTGAAGCATATAAGAGGATTAGAGGTTTAGATAGGGTGGACAGTGATAGCCTTTTTCCTAGGATGGAGAAAGCTAGCACGAGGGGACACAGCTTTAAATTAAGGTGTATGAGTTATAGGACGGATATCAGAGGTAGGTTCTTTACTCAAAGAGGGATTAGGGAGTGGAATGCCCTGCCTGCAGCTGTTGTAGATGCGCAAAGTTTGGTGGCATTTAAGAGGTTAATTGATAAGTATATGGAAGAGAAGGGAATGGTTTAGTTTGGAGGGGCATTGCTTTTTATTTTGGTCGGCACAACATTGAAGGCCGAAGGGCCTGTTCTGTGCTGTAATGTTCTATGTTCTATGTTCATTATGTCGTTCTTAGGAAAGGATAGAGGTTGAAGTGGTTGTTCTCAGTGAGGTTTTTGTTTTCTGACTCTTGTGGAATTTTGCATCCACATTGTCATTTGTGGCCATGGAGGAAACGGGCACAAAATCCCAGCCTGTGAATGCTTTCATTTGCTGTGTCCGCTTTCTCCTTGGTCCTTTCACATTCGTGATGTAGAGATGCCGGTGTTGGACTGGGGTAAACTCAGTAAGAGGTCTGACAACACCAATTTTAAATCCAACCGATTTATTTGATAGTAAACTTGCAAGCTTTCGGCCTTTGGAGCCTTTGTCAGGCGAACGAGGTATTCTGGTCTGCAATAGCACACATATCAGCACAGACAGTTTACAGATTGCTGATTAGCTGTTCCCTGTCTGTGCTGATATGTGTGCTATTGCAGACCAGAACACCTCATTCGCCTGACGAAGACTACAAAGGCCAGAAGCTTCCAAGTTTACTATCAAATAAATTGGTTGGATTTAAAAATGGTGTTGTCAGACCTCTTACTGACCTTTCACATTCAGCAGCAATGTTCAAGTCCTCCTCAACGTTATTTACAGGCAGGACGGAAGCTGTTACCATTAAGCAAAAAGGAAACTCTTCCCATTCTTGGCCTACAATTCAAGTGCTATAATAAACCCTGGGATACTAAAACAGAGTTTAAAAAGCTGGTGGCACTTGCTGAAAAATCAGGCTGGCTTTTAGCAGCTTTGTAAGGGTGGGTAGCAAGCAAGCGTCATATAAAATAGTGTGGGAAGCTAGAAGGGTGGAGGGCAATAGGAAGGGAGGTGGAGGATGGACCTCCCAGTCATGGGCCAGTTGCATCACTTATGCAGATACTCAAAGGCCTCTTCCCACCAATCGCTGGCATTTTGTCGGTGATAAGTGGGCCTCTGCCATGTGGGCAGATGGCCTGGTGAATCCTGCCACCCTCCAAGTGGGTTTAATAGAGTTGGAGAGCAGAAAGAATCCTATTCAGGCACTCTGTGGTCTAAAGAGGGGCTTACAGAGGAAATGGGCACTAGACCCCACTGGCATCACCCTACCTCCCATTTTCACCAGCCATGCCTCCCCTTGCCAGGCCTGCCTGAATGGCAACACAGACTACCCAGTATCCTCGTAACTCGGTGTAGTCCCAGAGGAGACCACCTCTCCTGGTGGCGCTGCTCAGACTGAAGAGCTCTCTGATTCGTTCACAACTTTCTGAGGCGGGAGTCTGACTTTTATAGGGATGGCTTGAAGGGCCTAAAATGTAATTCAGGGGGCTCAAATCGGTCATGGTCAGGATGCCTCTGAGTCTGTGGCTTATTGTGGTGGCCTCTGCTCCTTGGACTAAGTTGGATGTTGTAGTGTTACATCTCAAAGCAACACTGTCATTTTACAAGTGGTTGAACTTGATCCAGAGTGATGAAAGTGCAGCAGTGTGGATTAGATGTAAGTGAATGTCAAAGGCCTGAGCATTCAGATTTCCTAAGTTGAGTGCATTTTGGAAGCAGACTGTTCACATATAAATCTGGCATGACAGCCTTTTGAGCTGCTTGTTCAGTGCTCTCAGACATAAAGTATTGGCAAAAAATTTTATGTTTTTGGCACTCTAACCTTGCCATTCCAGAGACTTGAGTAGAAAAATTTAGGCTGACACTCTCGTCTACTACTGACAGAGGGTTAGACTGTCAGGGGTCTATCTTGCAAATAAGGCTCCATTTAACCTCTCAGCTTGGCACAAACTGGGTACTTTTCCAGATCCCATGAAGGATGGTTTAATGAAGGATTTTATTTAAAGTTTATTTTATCAGTGTCACAAGTCAGCTTACATTAACAGCGCATTGAAGTTACTGTGAAAATCCCCCAGTTGTTAGCATTCTGGTGCCTGTTCAGGTATATTGAGGGAGAATTTAGCACAACCAATGCACCTAACCAGCACATCTTTTGGAATGTGGAGAAAAACCGGAGAACTCAGAGGAAACTCTTGCAGACAGAGAAAGAACGTGCAGACTCCACACAGACAATGACCCAAGCGGGGAATTGAACTCAGATACCTAGCGCTGCAAGGCAGTAGTGCTAACCACTGTGCCACAGTGGCTGAGGAAGTAGTGGAAAATCCCATTGGGACAGTTCCTCAATGTTTTCCCGCCACGAGCAATTCCCGGGGTAAACTGTAAATGGAATCAGCAATCTGATTGCTAGAGATGGACAGCAATCAAACATAATTCAAAGCCACAATTAGCAGCCATCTTTGATGATGGAGGCAAGTTTGTCAGCTTTCCATAGGCCTTCACCCTGCCCCCCAGTCCGGGTGCCTTAGAAACATGGTTATGATAATGGGGCACATAACTTAATGCTCGCCCTGCTGCACAATTCACCAGGAAAACACCACCTATATATAATTAATGGACTGAACATTGCACAATTTGGCAGGTTTGCCCACTAGGGTCTACCACAGGAACTCCTCCATCATAGGATTTAGGCCTGTAGTGGAAAATTCCAGTCATTATATTTTACTGAGACAAAATGATCCTGCTCATCTGTGTGCCATTGACTTAAATTTCCTATTGGAGCTCATGTTAAAAACAGGCTGAAGACACAAATGAAGGATTTCATTAAATAGAATTTTAGGCAGGGCAGCACAATGGTTAGCACTGCTGCTTCATACATCCAGGGACCCAGGTTCAATTCTCGGCACGGTCTGTATGTTTTTGTGTCAGTGTGGGTTTTCTCCAGAAGGCTATTGGACCCCATTATGTGCGTCCACTCTTTATAGAAAAAATCACTTAGTGCCATTCTCCGATCTTCTCTCCATAGCCAAGCACATTCTCCCTTTTCAGATAACACAGTTTGTTGCAATGGTGGCACAATGGTTAGTATTGCTGCCTCACAGCCAAGGACCCGGGTTCGATTCCCAGCTCGGGTCACTGTCTATGTGGGGTTTGCACATTCTCCCCATCTCTACATGGGTTTCCTTCGGGTGCTCCAGTTTCCTTCCACAATCCAAAAGATGTGCTGGTTAGCATGAATTGGCCTGCTACATTTTCCTTCAGTGTACCTGAACAGGCTCTGGAATGTGGAGACTGGGGGATTTTCACAGTAACTTCATTGCAGTGTTAATGCAAGCCTACTTGTGATACTAATAAATAAACTTTTCCATTTAAAATATGACAGGAAGCTGAAAAGCATTTGTTGATCAGGAACAAATCAGAACAGGCAAAGCTTTAACGACTCAATTTAATTTGTTTCTGTGTTCATTTGTGAAAAACCTACATAAATTCAATAACCATATCTAAATTCTTTACTTATCCTCCAGATTTTGTCTGCTTAAAGTATGTTGGCCTGGGACATGATCACAGTGAACCCAATCTCCCAGGCTCTCCAGGGAATACACAGTTTCTGTTGTTGCAATGCTTATGTGACTTGGTAAGTTAAGTTTCTGGTTAATGGTACCCACACAGGATGTTGATTTTGGGAAAATTCATAGAATAATAGAAACCCTACAGTGAAGGAATTCACCCCACAGCCATTCGGCCCAACGAGCCTACAATGACAACAATCCCATCCAGGCCCTATCCCTGTAACACCATGTATTTATCTTACCAACACCGTCTGTCCCACCACCCCCCCCCCCACCCCCCCCCCCCCCCCTCCCCCACCCCGACACTAAAGGGCAACTTACCATAGCTAATCCATCTAATCTGCACATCTTTGGACTATGGGAGGAAACCGAAGCACCTGGAGGAAATCCACGCAGATATGGGGAGAACATGTAGACTCCACACAGACAGTCATCTAGGCTGGAATTGAACCCGGGTGCCCGGCTGTGTGTGGCAGCACACTAACCACGGTGTCACTCTTTGAAATTGATTACGATAATGCTAAAATGTCAAGAGTAGCGTGATTTGAAGCAGTTTCATTTTGCACCAATAGTAAGGGGCCGTATTGCAGAAGGAAGAAATAGAAAGATTTGCATTAACATAGCACTTATGGCTATCGGATATCTCAAAGCAATTTGCAGCCACTGAAATACTTTTTGTAGTACAGATCCTGTCATAAGTGTAGCACCTAAACCAGCGATGGGTTAGATACCCACAAATAGTAATGTGATATTGACTGAGGGGTGAATAATTAGCCAGGTCCAACCTTTGGGTTCCACTGGACCCTGGAGTAAAACAGCGTGAGATATGTAAAATAATAAATCAAATCAAAAAGTTCTTCCTTTGCTTCCATTTCAGGTCATTACTCTGTACCCAATCGCAACTTTAACCCAGGCACAAAACAAAACTCTGGTTTAAGTGTAAATAGAATCTAAGAATAGTTAGGGCAGTTTAACATTAACTTTGTTCTACCAATGCTGAATCTTTTAATCTAATTTTGTCCAATACATTTTCCAAGAAACAGAATTGGCAAGCCAATACTTACCGGAATTTTTTTCAAACTTCTCATGTTAATTTATATTAACTGAAAGGAATTTGAAATAAAGAAATAATATTTGGAAAAGATCATTAAACTTGGCAGGTTTGTAACAACAGAAATGAATTATTTAAAACAAATTTTTGTTCAACAGCACCTTGTAGTGGTCGACAATAACTCCTTATAATTGCAAGCTTCATACCAAATATAGCCAGTTACCTTTAGTTAAATGTTTCTTTGGAAAGATAGAATGATAAATAGAACAGGAACATTAAGAACATAATGTAAAAAGAGAAATGGAAATCAAGATATTTTTACCTCCTGCTGTTGAGAGCATCTTTGTCAATAATTCCCACTTGACTATCCACTCACTTAATTAGTCAAGGAAAGAAGCTCCCGGCTTCTCATTAGTTTTGCAATTAAAATTTGTAATGAAAGAAAATTGAAATGCGAACTTTCCAACATCAAATTACCACCATTGTACATATTTAAAAGTTTGATTTGAGAGAATCCTGTATCAAATAAGAAATTATTGAAAAAAATCCATGTGATCCTCTGCGACAAAAGCATTGGTGGTGCACACTCAGAACAGTTCTTTGAAGAAGATGTGGAATTTTAAGACCAAATTTAGCTCTGATGTTGGCAGAGTTCAAACTGATCTTATTTTAAGCAATTGCCTCATCTTCTCAAACCTTAGAAATCTTCCAAACTGTTCCAGAATTAAATGTGATCTTAGCTGACTACTGCCATTTTATTGCTGCATGCGAGCTTTTTCAGAGCATCTAATGTCGGCTATGTTATAAAATGTGGAAAAGAATATGCTCTTCACTGGCCAAGGACTTCCCTGAACCTGGCAGATAGATTTCTGATGGATCTACTAGAGTTCTGCTGCTAATCCCATTCGGGAATCTGAATTTCCATTGCGCAGGGGGACTGTTGTGGGGGAGGGCTGTGTGTGGGAATGGGGAATCTTAAAATTTATTTAAGGATTTGCAGGTAGATCAAGAACAGAAATTCACTGGAAAAAAAAGTTTCCTGATGCATTTTAAAATCTTAAGACCCAGCAATTGAATAACATTTTAGCACATGTTATTATGACACTGTTATTTTGATTCATGTTTAACTGAACTTGGAATAAAATCCCAAAATGTTTGGTTGTTAAAACAGCAGGACTCGGTAAATCAAAGCAAGCAAGGGAGAGTAGTGAAATAAAAAGAAAAGGAAGTCACTCCTCCGAAACAGATGCCCAATGGCTATATGACTTCAACCTCTAATCTTGAAACAAGGTAGGGGTGATTCTCCCAAAAGTGCTGAATGTGCAAGAAAACTGGTCTAGATCACGACAGTTGGTGGGGATTCTCCCATCATGACCTGCAAGTTTTCTGACGGATTGGATCGGGAGATGTGCATGTCAGCCATTTTGTGGGTTCCCTGCAAGCATTTACGACCCGTGCTCATCTCCCAACTGGAAAAAAAATGGCGCGGCCAGGACCACGCTGAAAACCAGCATACCGCTGATTTGCATTACTTACCATACCTTAGCATGCCACAATCAGGACCAACACAGCAATCCCCACCCACATTTGCATCTCCCCCGTCTTAAGCGTGATGTCACTTTGGCGTGAATCAAAGTAGACATATGGAAGTCTCAACTTGGTGCGGCAGCCTTGAACTGGTGTGAGGAGGTAAGTGCTACTAGCTGGGAGAATGGTGCAGGCAGGGCCTGGAGATGCCTGATAGGCTTCTGGTGCTGGTCCAATGATATCTGGCCCAATGATAATGGGTGCCTTCTATTTTGTCAGTGCTCTCTGGGTGAGTTTCCGTGAAGGAGATCTGCTTAGCCTTCCCCTTCAGGGCAGCACTGTAGCTTAGTGTGAGAGGCACCCTCAAGGTGTCCTGCTCACCCTTCCCCTCCACAGTATTTAGCAGTGGCATTGTCTTGCCAAAGGATGTGGTCAAGGACTCGACTGAGTGCAGGGGAGGAGTGTACGATGTGCTGATTGAGGCCTGACCAGATGAAGCAGGCCGGGTTGCAGAGGTTCATGGACTACGTGGAACCTGCTGTGACTGGGCACATATCCGTCCCTGTCCTGTGACACGGACCAGCAACACATGCCTGTAATGGATGCTGCATTGCACACATATCAATGGCTCAAGGATGCACATTGCCCACATCTGCACACTGACCTGCATAATCTCTGCCAGCATTTGTCATAATGGGAATCTCACACAACCCTAATCAGGTCACGCATGTCACCATGGATTGTGTGGTGTTGCCAGCACCCACATGAGGGGGTACAGCCCAGGTGAGGGATTGGGGTGGTGCCAATGATAATAATCCATCATTCTATCCTCTTTCCAAACTCCAGTGTGCAGATGGATCTCGGTTTGCTCGATCTGGAGCTGCCATTATGGTGACAGCAGAGGAGGAGAAGGAGTAGGTGGTAGGCATGGAGAGACCACAATAGATGCAGCCACTACCAAACCCCCAGGAAGGAGGACAGGGGGCTGCCACTGAGGGCCAGGAGGTGGGTGCAAAGGCTCCAGAGAGGGTGCACAGAAGGTGGAGGGTGCTGAGGCCAAGCAAGTACAGGTTCTGCAATTCATTCAAGGCTTTCATAGAAATCACAGAAACCCCACAATACAGAAAGAGGCCATCTGGTCCATCAAGTCTGCACCGACCTCAATCCCACCCAGGCCCCACTCCCATATCCATACATATTTACCCACTAATTCCTGTAACCTACATATCTCAGGATACTAGGGGGCAATTTTAGCATGGCCTATCAACCTAACCCGCACATCTTTGGACTGTAGGAGGAAACCGGAGTACCCGGAGGAAACTCTTCTTGGAGAGGATGTGCAGTTGTCGGCTGTAACTCTCCAAGACCACGGTGCGACACCTTTGTGATGTGCTCGCACATCTGTCACTGCAGGGGAAAGACAGCCACCCACTTCCTGTTGATGTGAAGGTTACAGCTGCCCTGAATTTTTATGCCTCTGACTCATTTCAGACAGTGAGTGATGATCTAATTGGCATCCCCCCGATCTCTGTGCACCCATATGTTCAGCAGGTCTCAGATGCTCTCTACTCCCAGGCAGGGCACTAAATACATTTCAGTGTGGCCATGCCCGACAGGAGGCCCGGGCTCCCAGTTTTGCTTCCATTGTTGGAATTCCCGATATCCAGGGAGCAATGGACACAATCACCCTTGTGGGCCCCAAATGCAGGACCACAGCAATTTGTCAACAGAAAAGGGTTCCACTCCCTGAATGTCCAAATTGTCTGCAACCACCTAATGAGGATCATGCAAGTTGATGCGTGTCATCCAGGGAATGCCCATGATAGCTTTGTGCTCAGGCAGTCTGACATCCCTGGGATCTTTGAAAACCAGCCCAGGCTGATAAAGGTCCTCTAAGGTCATGGCTGATGATGCCTGTGGGGAGGGCCGAGATTGAGGCAGAGACCTGCGTCAATAAGGCCCATGCAGCCACCTGGTATGTTATTGTGCGATGCTTCGGCCTGCTGAAAATGCGGTTTCGCTGCTTGGATCGCTCTCGGTGGGGGTCCTCCAGTATGACCCTCTGGCACTAGGAGGCACACACGCATCAGGAACACATGCACAAGTCCAGCAAAATGGCTCATCTCCCAACCTGATCCACCAGAAAATTTGCAGGTCGCAATGGGGGAATTGTCCCCAAAGGGGATTATTCTCCCATTTTGAGATTAAGTGCTATCACAGGGGTGGAAACTTGCTGTGTTTCCTGCTACGAGAAAACATGCCAAATCTGCTCACCCCAACCTGGTTACTTATGCACCCCAGTGTCTTGCGCCATATTCAGTGGCTGGACAGGCCTGGAAGGAATCTGGGTGCCATATTGAAAAGGTACCCAATAGCACTGACCCATTATTGAAGAAAGAAAGCAAATCTCCTGAAATGAAGATAACTCTTTAGGAGAGTTCTGAGACTGGAAGATGGGTTACTTAAAAACAAAAATGGATCTCCAGGAAAACTCTTGAAGCTGGAAATTGGACTCCTTCCAGCGTACCTAATCTGGATGGTTGACCTGCAGATGTTCATCTTGACCCACAGCTATGGTCTTCAGCAGGTGTGTAAAATAAACACCAGAGTAAAATTCCTATGATTACCCAGTTAATGGCTGAGGAACTAAGTTTGTACTTTGCTTCTGCCTTCATAAAGGAAGACATGAATAATGTACCAGAAGTTCTAAGAGGAAGAAATTTTACTGAGGAGCTGAAGGAAATCAGTATTATTAGAGAAATTGTTTTGGGGAAATTAATGGAATTGAAAGTGGCTAAATCTCCGTGGCCAGATAAATTTCATCCCACTGCAGTTAAGGAATTGGCCCTGAAAATAATAGATCCATTGGTGGTCATTTTGCAAAATTCTTTGACTCTGAACTGGTTCTTACAGATTGGAGCGTAGCTAATGTGAACCCACTGCTCAAAAGGGGAGGTAGAGAGAAATCAGGGACCAGCAAGCTTAACATCTGCACTAGAGAAGTTGCTAGAGTCTAGTATCAAGGATTTCATACATCAGCATTTGGGAGGCAGTAGTATAATCAGACAAAGTCAGCATGGATTTACAAAGGGGAAATTATGCTTGGAATTCTTTGAGGATATCACTAGTAGATTTGATCAAAGAGAACCAGTAGATATGGTTTATTGAGACTTACAGAGGGCTTTTGATAAGGTCTCACATATTAAACTATGTAAAGTTAAAGCGTATAGGATTACAGGTAGTGTCTTGAAATGGATGGAAAGCTGGTTAGCAGAAAGGAAACAAAAAATTGCCATAAATGGGTATTTTTCCAATTGGCAGGCAGAGACAAATAGGGTACCGTAGGGATCTGTACTGTGACTCCAACTGTTCACATTGTATATATTAATGATTTGGAAAAGGGAACAAAATACTTACCTCCAAATTTGCTGAAGATACAAAGTTGGGTGGGAGGGTGAGCAATGAGGAGGATGCAAAGATGCTTCGGTGTGATTTGGACAGATTCAGTGAGTGGATATTTGCATGGTTGATGCAGTATAATTTGGATAAATGTAAGGTTATTTTCTTTGGTAACAATAAGAGGGCAAATTATTATTTGACTGGTGCAAATTGAGAGAGGTGAATATTCAGCAAAGTCTTGCTGTCCTTGTGCATCAGCCACTGAAAATAAATGCGCAAGCAGTAAAAAATGCAAATGGTAACTTGGCCTTCATAGTGAGAAGATTTCGATATCGGGATAGGTATGTTTTATTGTTATTGTGTAGGGCATTGGTGAGGCCACATCTGAAGTATTGTGTTTACTTTTGCTGCCCTTATCTGAGGGAGGATCTTCTTGCTACAGAGAGAGTGCAAATGAAGGTTTACCAGGCTGATTCCTGTCATTTGAGGAGAGACTAAGTCGATTAGGATTATATTCATTGGTGTTTAGAAGAATGTGAGAGGATTTCTTGGGAACTTATAAAATTCCAACAGATCAGGCAAGATAGGTTCAGAAAGAATGTTCTCGATAGTGAATAGTCCAGAACGAGGAGTCATATTTTGAAGGTAAGGAGTAGACCTTTTTGGAATGAGATGAGGAGAAATTTCTTCATCCAGTGAGTAGTGAATCAGCGGAATTCACTATCACAGAAAGTAGTTGAGGCCAAAATGTTTTATAGTTTCAAGAAGAAAATAGATAGAGCTCTTGGGGCTAAAGGTATCAAGGGATATGGGGAGAAGTGGAATCAGGATATTGAATTTGATGATCACCCATGATCAAAACGAAAGGCAGAGCAGGCTTGAAGAACTACATGACCTACTCCTGCTTCTAGTTTCTATGTTTCTATGTTTAAAGTTCAGAGTGATCATTTCAGTTGATTGCCACATGATAAGGAAGATAGGAATTTCACAATTTTTTTCCCTCAGCTGGAGCTAACCGAAGGTTTTTTTCTCTGGGTTTTCCCTTCAAGGTTATTACAAATGACAGTGGGAGTTAGAATATGAGGTTGTACTACCTAATGGATGGGACAACCACAGATAGGCCTTTCATTTCAGAAATGAGAAGTGAGAGTATGTGGGATACAATGAGGATAATGTTGTAAACAGGGCCTGCATGACAGGCAAATTGTTCTTCTTATTCCCATGTAGAAACTAAGTTCTCGGTAGAGGCTCGGAATTTCCAAGCAGAAATGGAAGGCCTTTTAACTGTTTCTTTTCTCTTGCATTACCTCCATAAATTCTCAGGAGTGTCTTCATGAACAGTGGCCAACAGGCCTCTTTCTATTATTTAATTTCTCCAAATAGGTCATCATTATCTCCATCCAATTAAAAGCGATATATTGTACTGGCACAATACAGAACAACATTTTTATTTGCCTCCTCATCCACAATTCCAGCTTCTGTTTTATGTTACAATCCTACAATTTAAAATCAGAGAACTTAAGATGCCACAGAGATACTTCATTCCATTACATTTTACTCAACTTTCCAGCAATATGTTCATTTTTCCAAGCATACCATGGGAAAGAAATCAGGTGCAAGTGTGTGGCATATGCTTTCAAATATATTAATTAGAGGTATTATACATAATAGAGATGAACTCTCCTGTTTAGAATAATTCAAATTTTGTTTACTTAAAAACAATTTATTACATTAAAGGCCAAATTTGTCCCCTGGGTGAATATACTGTGAACTATATAATATTGAACTCTGTGTAGCCATGATGCATTTGTTTTGGCTGGCAATATCGCCACAGACCAAGCTGGTCGGGTCCTAAAGGACACGGGTGCTAGATTAGGTCTGCAGCAGATAGTGAAGGAACCCATCAAGAGGGGAAAAAATTCTTAACTTCATCCTCACTAACCTACCTGCCACAGATGCACTGGTCCATAACAGTAATGGTAGATGTGACCACTGCATAGTCCTTGTTGAGATAAAGTCCTGTCTTCTCTTAAAGGATACCCTTCATTGTGTCATGTCACACAAACATCATCCTGAAATGGGATTGATTTTGAATAGGTCCAGCAATTCAAGACTGGACAACATGAGGCATTTTGGGCTATCAGAAGCCTCGTAGTCTGGATATCCCCCACTCTACCATTAACACCAAGCCAGGAGGTCAATCCTGGTACAACAAAGGGTGCAGAAAGGCACGTCAGAAGCAGCATCAAGTGTAGCTAAAAAAAATGTCAATCTGATGAAGCTACAACACAGGACTAATTGCATGCCAAACAGCTTAAGCAGCAAGTAAGACAGAGTTAAGCAATTCAACAACTGATAGATCAGATCTAAGCTCTGCACTCCTGCCACATCCAGCTGTGAATGGTGGTGGGCAATTGAACAACTCACTGGATTTCACAGATATCCCCATCCTCAATGATAGGGGAGCCCAGCACATCAGTTCAAAAGATAAGGCTGAAGCACTCACAACAATCTTCAGCCAGAAGTGCTGAGTGGATGATTCAGCTCAGCTTCCTCCAGAAATCCCCAGCCTCACAGATGTCAAGCTTCAGCCAATTATATTCACTCCTTAAGAAACAGCTGAGGGCACTGGACAGAGCAAAAGTCATGGGCGCTGACAATGTTCTACTAACAGTATTCTAATTGATCAGTAAAGTAATGGAATGGATCATTAACAGCTTATTAATAGCATTGATGCTCAGTTTGGGTTCCACCAGAGTCACTTAGCCCTAGCATGAAGTCAAGTATATCTTTCCTTCCTGTTGGTTTCCCCATCACCTCATTATAGCCTGCATTCAAACATGTTCAAAGCAGCTGAACTCCAGAGGTAAGAGTGAATGTATTTGCCATTAGACCAGCATTAGTTGATTGTGGAATCAAGGAACTCTAGCACAATTGAAGGAATCAGGGAGGATTCCTGGAGGAAACAAATGCCAGGCAATCACCATCTTAAACAAGAGAGGATCTAACCTTTGACATTCAATGACATTATCATCACTGAAATTCCCACTATCAACATCCTGTGAGTTAGATTGTACATAGTACAACTAGAAACTGTCTGAACTCGCTGTACAAATACTATGGCTACAATTGCAGATCAGAGACTAGAAATCCAGAGGAGAATAACTCACCTATTGACTCTCCAAAGCTGATCCACAATATAAAAGGCACATGTCAGGAGTGTGATGGAATACTTTCCATTTGCCTGGATGAGTGGAGCTCTAAGAACACTGAAGAAGCTTGTGCTGTACCTGCCAAACAGTCTGTTTTAACCCTTACACAGAGGACAAAGAATTGCTAGTACATTTCTTGTTAGTATAACCAGTATTTACTTAAACACACAATCAATAATCACCCACCCAATCAACAATAGGTTATCTTACAGAAAATATTAAAGTTCAAGTCCAATATTAGACATTGACTTAACTTTGTGTGATTGGCAAGTACCCAAGCAACTATTGGCCTTTACCTGTGCGTTGGTCTCTCTAGTCCTCTGCGTAGCCTGATCCTTTGATCCGGTCTGGCACTCTGGCTTTGGTTTTCCTTCCTTCTTGTGTGTGGTGGCTCTCCTCATGCTGGTCATTGCTGGTAATGGTCACCATTGTTGTAGCCTGTTCATGGAGTCAGAGAGAGAGATTCTTGGTGCGCAACACCCTTTATACCTCATTGAGTTTCACACCCGTTATGGCCATATGATCACCCTGATTGATAAAGTCCAATTGGGTGCTGCCACACCAATCTCTGGGTGTGTCCCCAAAAGCCATGTCTGTAGGTGCTGGGGGCACGTAGGACACACACCTCCTTCCCAAATAAAGGGTTACGGTGCCCCTATATCTGGCAAACAACCCAGTTTGACCAGAAAGTCTCTTTTGTTCTGGAGATAGCCCATATTCTGTGTACTCAATTGTCTGAGCTGCAGACTGTTTATCTCTGTCTCTGAGGCTGAAGCCTGCTGTTTTAGTTCTTGCCCAATTGTCCCAGAGTGCTTTACAAATTGTTATTTTAGATGGCCCATTTGGCAACAGTCCCCACTTTGATCCTGAATGCAAAGTGCAATGGATCACAAACTCAGGACCCATATCTGTCAAGAATTCCCCTGTCACTCAACAGTCAAGCAAGGCCCAGGTATTGATATACACAGTAATAATACATCCTTACAACATATTTACATTCCAGAAGCTACAGACATCAACACCCTACTAGTATAAACATATTTTAAACACCATTATTACAACAAGCTAATTACTCACAAATAAACAATCACATATTTTAGACAGCATTATTACAATAAGCTAATTATAGACCAACATTCAAACAAACATTATAATAAAGTGTTCGCAGATTTGAGGCACATTTTGGTAGTAGGATTTTCAATAGTTCATTAGTACAAATGATAAATGGCAGATTTCCTGTAAACATTGCTCCACTGAATTAGAGGGGACCGTAATTCAAAGGTGGACTTCTACGTCATGCTTTCAAGTGATCCTCTTTTTCCATTGGCTGAATTGGACTGTGAGGATGGTTAGATTCGTCAATGTGAATAAAAGATCAGTAATACCGCCAGGTGTGACATTATGCGAACAAACTCTTGGATTTGGATGTTTGAGCCCCAGTTCCAAAGGTCATCCCACCAGATGGTGACTTTAATTTCTTTAATTCCCCTTTTCACCTCTTGGATCATAACACTTTAGTGAAGGTTCGGTGGGCTGGAGCCAATTTTGCCTGAATTTGGTTCAATTCCTCCGGCAGGAATTTTAGGCTTGTGTCATATTTCTCATGGCATTCCTGTAGAGTCTGTCGGAGTCATCAGTTCTAGTCTGAACTTGAAAATGGATGAGAAGGTATTCGAGGAAACACATTTCCTGGGTGAAGCTGTTCCAATCACCTAATGTCATCCTCTCCTATCTCTAATGAGAGATGGTGGAAGTGATTATTCTGAGTCCTGTAAGCTTTCAGTGAAACTAACCAGTTTTCCTGTTGGTGATCAGGACCTTATGCACTGAGGGGCTTATTTTGTCGGTGATGTATGCGAGCCTGTGTTTCTCGGGGATAAGAAAGAACTGGCAATGTAGAGGGAAATCATTACCTGCTGGTCAGCTGTCCATTCTGCCAGGTTATCCTTTCATCAAAATACACCTTCTAACTCCTAATCGGACAGCTGAGGCTAACTTTAATGTTTTCGGTTAGCTTCTGAACGGTTTTCTCATGGATGAGCGCTGGGATTTAAGTCAAATCCCAATAAATATTCAGCTCTCCTCATAGGTTGGCTAGTCATTAATGTATGGGGGAGTGAACCCAGTAAAACTGGAAACGGTTTCCACGAGGGCAAAGAGAAGTACTGTATCCCATGTCATGTTGTTTTGCTGCAATGTCTTTCTAATTATCCCTTTTAGCGTTCGGTTCATATGTTGTACGATTCCACTGGATTGTGGATGGTAGGCGATATGAAATTTCTGCTTGGTGCCAAACATAGCCATAACATTCTACATTATCTGCCTGAAGAAATGTGTCCCTTGATCGGACTTCATGCTGTGGGGAAGACCCCATTGTGTAAACACCTGCTGGATCAAATGAAAGATTACATTTATTCATGTAATTGGACCCAAGAATATTTTCAGTGGTTGGGGAGCGATTAACTAACACCACTGGATGGTCACACACCATGTTGCCTAGGCGGACTTGCAAAGAAGCTGTGATGCGTCCCGCCTATATGTGAATCCATTGAGTGTAATTTTGCCATTTGTTAACCAAGGGATGTATGTTTTTAATTCTGATACATTCAGGATCATTCGGGAGCCTCCAGTATTCCAAAGGAAATTTACGAGGTGGCCTCTTGCCTCGCGTTAGTTAAGGGTCTCCCTATGTTATCTCACCTGGTGCTACTGACCCAGGTTGGGGAGGCCAGACACCATCAGTCTAGGGTTCTATAAACAGGACAGTCAGATACAGTGGTGGAATAGCACTTACGGTATGCATGGGGTGACCTGGATTTTATGTCAATGGTGGGCGATGCTCTCTCTCGTACGTAGGAGCTGGTGTGGTCCTGATGGTCTCACAGACCGCGTATATGATGGCAGGTGTCTCCTACAATCTCAGACGAAGTGTCCTGGCTGCCTGTAATTAAAACATAGTCCTCTATCTCTCGATGTGGAGCTGCCAGCATTGGATTGGGGTAAGCACAGTAAGAAGGCTTACACTAGGTTAAAGTCCAATAGGTTTATTTGGTAGCACAAGTCACAAGCTTTCAGAGTGCTGCTCCTTCATCAGGTGAGTGGAAGTTCTGTTCACAAAAGAGCATATAAAGACACAACTCAATTTACAAAATAATGATCTTTGCACAAACTTGATGTCTGTGTCGACAGGCGCAATCTTCTTGGAGATTCTTTCCACTTGGAGCCTCTATCTCTCCCCAGGGGTGCGATATAAGGTGGAGCTGAATCTCTCTGATGTTGGGGATCCTCTCTACTCTCAATTTACCACACTGGACCCTGGCTAACCCTCATCGAAAACATTCTCGCTTCCCAATCTGACTGTGACGTTAAGGATCCCTGAACTTTCTGCTCCCAGACTCGAGCTAAATGTTGGAGAACCCATGCTTCATTGTGGTCTCTGCAGGATCAAAATCAGCGCAGGCTTTCTTGCCTTCCTCCATGGCATGCAACACTAACATCCTTGCTCATTTGGATGAATCAGCTGCACTTAATCTAGCCCGATCTAATTCCCTGTACACTCCCCTGAAATGGATCCATAAATGATTGGTAAAGGCAGTCAGATGTTCCCCTTTCCTCTGTCTACATTTATTTATGATGTAGAGATGCCAGCGTTGGACTGGGGTAAACACAGTACGAGTCTGACAACACCAAGATTCGCATTCTAATCAGTAATCTATAAACTGTGTGTTGTATGTGCTGTCTGAGACCAGAACACCTCATTCACTTGGCAAAGAGGGTAACCTCGAAAGCTTGTGAATTTACTATCAAATAAATTGGTTGGACTTAAACCTGGTGTTGTCAGACTTCATACTACATTTATTTAACCTATTGACAGGATCCTCTTTATTAAACCCTACCATGGCCAATGTCGCTTCCTTAGTTTCGTTTAAGGTTCCTTCCTCAATATTTTGAGGGGCTGGCAGGACAGAGTTTACAAACTTGCTTAAGCACATGTCTATCAGTTTCACTTCTTCATCTAACCTGTGTATTATCTTTTGCTGCCTAACATCCTCAAAGAAACTGTGTGAGCCAGCCAATGGCTCAAAGATTGTGATTCTATCTGCAATCTCAGCCAATTGTGCCACCGTAAATGGGATAAATGTATGTAATAGCTGGGCCCTGAGCTTCTCCTACCCGACATTCAGTCATCACAGGGTGCATTAGTACTGGTGGTGAATCTGGTGGATATGATTTCTCTGGGGGAGATGGACCCCATCCTTGGTTTATGTAACGTACAGCTTAGCATTCTCCTTTAACTCTCCCCAATCTGCATTCTCTATCTCCTCTTCCTGTACTGTCCTGAAGGTATACATAAATCCATTTTGAACCGATAATAGGGATTCCAGCCGTGAAATTTCTTGCTGGAATTTGGAGCGGTCAGTGGTTGCTTGTCTCTGTTCCTTATTGGTTTAATGTAGCACTTTTATTGCCATCTGCAGATCAGTGCATTTAGCTTCCAATCATGCTACTGCCCATTTGGCTTCACCTTTGGCCAAGACAGCGTGCCGGTGTCTTGATAGGCTCTCTCATATTGGGTTTGAAAATTGCCGGATGTAATAAATTTGCCTGTTTGGTTCTCTTTGACTCCCCTACGTCTCTTTATTTTTCAGCTCTTATGTGTTCTATTCTCTCCTGCTGTTATTCCTTTAGTTTCTTAATCTCCTCCTCTTCCTTTTCCTCTTGTGCCTGCTTCGATTCGTACAGTTCCTCATGAAATGTGTTTAATTCTTTTTCTGTTCCCAGCAGCTGTCCTAAGCAGCTCACCATGGCAGTCACTTTCTGACACTTGCCTGTCCGTTTCTCCTGAAGTTTCCTCAGATCGTCCCAATACTTCTGTCCTAGGGATCCCGGTCCCGTCTCAGTATTGGCACAAGCTTCTGCCCATAGGGACCACTCCTTCTTCTCAATATATTTTCTGATTTTTGTTTCCTATATGGGACACTTTGCCTCTGTGCTGTTTCCTGCCATTCTATGTTCAACAACAAGGAGTAGGGGAGTTGATCAGACTGCAAGTACAGGCTTTGGGCTATGTTCCAGTCCTAATCTGTCCAGATTCTAATGCAAAGCTACGAGATTTATCGTATCCTCCTTGTTAGTAACAATGCATGAACACTAACAATTCCCGAAAGCATTAATTTGGTCCAGTAAGGAGCTTATTCCTGTTGGCTCCGAGTTTTAAATAATCGTTCAATATAGACCTTTCACTCCCTTCAATTTACTTGAAATCCTGGTCATCACATCGGGTATTTGTCGTCGTAATTCGGGCTCAGGCTAAATCGCCAGGACTATTAGGTTCTGTGGGATTTGATATCGGAGCAACAAAGTTACTTCTTGTTGATATCCCACCAGAGTTACTAATTTGTTGTGCCTGCCGCACAGCCTGTTTTAACCGTTACACAAAGAATTGCAAGTACACTTCGTGTTAGTACAACCAGTATTTATTTAAATACACAATCAATAATCACCCACCCAACCAACAGTAAGTTATCTTACAGAAAATCTTAAAGTTCAAGTCCAATACTAGCCCTTAATTTTGTCTGACTGTCAAGTAGGCCTTTATCTGTATGCTGCTCTCTGTAGTCCTCTGTGTAGCCTAGTCCTTTGTCTAGTCTGTGGCACTCTGGTTCTGGTCTTCCTTCCTTCTCAGAGTGATGGCTCTCCTCATGCTGGTCAATGATGGCGACAGTCACCATTGTTGTAGCCTGTTCATGAGGTCAGAGAGAGAGAGATTTTTGGTGGCACAGCGCCCTTTATACCCTTTTGGGTTTCATGCCCCTTTTGGCCATCGCCAATCAATCAATCAGGAATTGATCACACTGATCGATAAAGTCCAGTTGGGTGCTGTCACACCGATCTCTCCAACCGCCATGTCTGTAGGTGCTGGGGACACGTAGGACACACACCTCCCTCCCAAGTAAAGGGTTACAGTGCCTCTATGTCTGGTAAACAACCCAGTATGAACAAAAAGTCTCTTTTGTCTTGAAATTGGCCCATATCCTGTATATTCAGTTGTCTGAACTGTAGTCTATTTATCTAGGTCTTTTAGGCTACAGCCTATTGTTTTAGTTCTTGCCCAATTGTCCCAGAGTATTTTGTAAATCACCATTTTAGGTGCCCATTTGGCCACACTTGACACTATGCAGAACAGACCAGTTCACTTGATTGGTACTCCATCTATAAACATTCAGTCCCTCCAGCTTCGATGCACAGTGGCAGTGGTGTGTACTATCTACAAAATTCACTGCAGGAACTCAAGGCTTCTTTGACAGCACCTTCAAAACTCATGACCTCTATCATCTGGAAAGACAAGAGCAGCAGATAAAAGGGAACATTACCATCTGAATGCTCCCCTCCAAACCACTCACCATCCTGACATTACATCATTGTTCCTTCACTGTCACTGGGTCAAAATCCTGGAACTTCCTAACAGCACTGTTGATCTAACTATACCACGTAGATTGCAGCAGGTCAAGAAAGTAGCTCACCAGCACCTTCTCAAGATCAATTAGGTATGGGCAGTGAATGCTGGTGAAGCTCGCATTCATTTTTAAGACTCTTACTACTCATGAATGCAATGGATTTAAACATTTTGTGTTTGAATGGCTTCACAGCCATTTGTTTGGAGGCACATCCCATATTGGAAGCCTAAGGTTTGAATTACACTGAATTCCCTTGTTCTGAAGTTGGAAGCTGCCAGTTGCACCTACAAAAGTGTGAGTCACTTTGGGAAAATGGAATACTCAAAGTGCATTTTAAGCTTATCGCTTCTTCCTTTTTAATCTCATACTGGACAGTTAGGACAGGGCATAAAGAGAGGAAGTCAAGTCTGGCTTGGTCAGTATTTTTGGCAACCATTTGAAAAAGATTCTTGGTCTTAGGGACTGTGTGAGTGCATAAACATACTTGATTCCTCATCTGAATGAAATAAAAGATTCTCTGAACACTTATTCTCACAGTTCATTTCATTTATTATAGATGAGGCCTAACTTGAAATTCTCAACTCCAACATCTGTGGCATTTTCCCTGTGCTTTTTCTTCCTGATGTAGAGATGCTGGCGTTGGACTGGGGTAAACTCAGTAAGACTCTGGCAACACCAATTTTAAATCCAACCGATTTACTATCAAATAAATCCTTTTTCTTCCTTCCAGCCCTTCTTCATAACACACTCATTTCCTTGGTTTCTTGACTCTCTCATCCCTCTTCACCAGGTCAGAACAAGACTAAGATTTTCAAGCACAGAATAATGGTATCTGTACTGAATGCTATGGAATATCCATTAGTTTCAATCCAGAGCATTGACGATATTTGTTGTCAATGAGCAATAGTTCTGATGAAAAGAAGCCTAATCATCAAAACCAACGTTAGACAATGAATAAGTACTTAAACAATACTGCTTGAATAACATTCTTTTACAACACTCTGTGACTATTAATGAAACATAATAGTGTTCAGTTTTAAATGAATGAAGAGCTTGACAAAAAAAGAAACAAAATTTCTTGGAGACAGATATCACTGCATGCCCAATTTTAGGACATTTTGTTTTTATATTGTTCAGGGCAGCACAGTGATTAGCACTGCTGCTTCACAACGCCAGGGGCCTGTGTTCAATTCCGGCCTCGGGACATAGTTTGTGTGAAGTTTGCATGTTCTCCCTGTGTCTATGTGGATTTCCTCCGGGTGCTGCAGTTTCCTCCTACAGTCCAAAGATGTGCAGGTTAGGTTGATTGGCCATGCTAAATTGTCCCTTAGTGTCAGGATAAATACATGAGGTTATGGGAATATGGCCTGGGCGGGATTGTTGGCGATGTAGACACAAAATGGCCTCTTTCTGCACTGTAGGATTCTATGTTTCTATGATTCTATTTGTGACAATGTGAATAGCAAACCTACAGCGACAGAGAATCTGGAGCCTTGGTGACAAGTCTACTTCCTTAAGCAAGAGTTTCAAGGATGAAGAAACAGGAATGGCTGAGAAGGAAATCTTAAAATCTTCATAGAAATCATAGAAAACCTACAGTACAGAAAGAGGCCATTTGGCCTATCAAGTCTGCACTGACTACAATCCCACCTAAGCCCAATCCCCACAACCCCACACACTTAACCCGCTAATCTCTCTAACCTACACACCCTGGACACTTTGGACAATTTAGATTGACCTATCAACCTATCGTGCATATCTTTGGACTGTGAGAGGAAACTGAAGCACCCTGAGGAAATCCACACAGACACAGGGAGAATGTGCAAACCCCACATAGACAGTGATCCAAGACGGGAATCAAACCAGATTACTGGAGTTGTAAGGTATCACTGCTAACCACTGTGCTGCCCCTATAGATTCAATTCCAATGTCATAAAAAGGATAATATTCTTTTCTTTTAAACTTATATGTACAAGATGAGGGAGGGTTAGTATTTGGGAATATAAACTGGGCAGCCAGTTGCTGTGCCCAGAATTTCCAAATCAACAATTTAATAAGGCATATATACAGCAAAGCCCTCTCCAATCTGTGTTCAATTAATATCATCCTTCCATTCTCATCCCATCTTCAATGATGTGATTTGTTTCTATTTTCAAAATATCCATTATTGTGGACTTCCCAAATGAGATTACAAATTGACAAATGCATTTAAAGACCACTGAAAGTTGATTGGAAACTCAATAAATTAATTTAGGCTTCTCAAACCCATCAATGGTGATAGATTTTCATACCAACATCTTCAGAAACGAAAGGACAATGTATTAAGAAATCGGACCATACAATCTCCTTTCCTCTCTAAATTCATCCATCCTAACCCAGTCCAATATCTGATGAGGGAATGAAACTTTTGGCTGAAGTATGGAAAAGCATTTTCAACAACTTACTTTTAGATGATGAAAAATTGAAAGTCTAAGTTCAGGGTCATGAATGTGAGTTTGAGGGTCTCTGAGAGCAAATTTTATGCCAGAACAATAACTCACAGCATAGGCGAGGCCATTTGTCCATTTGTAGCCATGCTAGCTCTTGCTGAAGCTAATTCTACTTTCCCAGCATTCTCCATTAAGTCTGCACCTTCCTCTGTTTCAAATATTTATCTAATTTTCCTTCAAACAATGCAGCGATTCTACCTGAACGGTTCTGTGCATCAAAACATTCCAAAAGCCTTGAGCAGCAATGGTTAGCATTGCTGCCTCACTGCACCAGGGTTCAATTCTGGCCTTGAGTCACTATCTGTGCGGAGTTTGCACATTCTACCCTTGTCTGTATGAGTTTCCTCCAGGCGCTTGTTCAAATAAGTTGATTGGCTATGCTAAATTGTCCTTCGTATCAGGGGACTAGGACTATAAATACATGGGGTTACGGGGAGGGCACTTGGGTGGGATTCCACCCAGGCTCGATAGTCAAATGGCCTCCTTCTGCTCTGTAGATTCATGGGGTGGAATTTTATAAGCACATCTGCACAACATTCGTACGATTCCACCTGAGGCCAACAGAGAATGTCGTTCTTCAGCTGCATCTGCCTCCAGAATTGGAGTGGGCGGGCTGGTAAAATTCCAGCCTATGGTTCTGAATAAAGATTTTTTTTTCTAACCCACCCCCCCTCTCCTTTTGCTATAATGCAAACTTTCAATTGAAGACTCCTTATCAGTCACTCCTCAATCAAGGAAAGAGATCAAACATCAAAATAAAAATAATTTTTGGAGTAAATATTATTATTCACCCAATGTCCTTCTTCCTATCATCTTAGCCATTATCTTTGATACACTGAGGCTTAGTAAGAGTCACACTGTTGCAACTCTTGTTTTATTTTCACTTTCTGTACATCATCGTTCCCACCAATTGGAAAATTATCTACAGTATGATCTGTTACTTATCTCTGTATAAAATACAAACAACCTTCTTTGTACTCTCTGAAATGGAAGAACAAGAGCTCCCTCTACTGTATTGCCAAACAAATGATCTCATAATTGGAACTGAACAAATAATTCACCAAATATTAGGATCCACAGTTTAAAAGATTACATTAACAGATAAATAAAGCAAATTGATATTAAGAAAAAACTACCATCAACATCACTTTCATTTTGTGATAATATACTTTAATAGACTTCACATTGGTGATGCCAGCAGAACAAATTGCAACCTTGGATAGATTTGCTTGCCGTCACCTTCAGGTCAACAAGTAGAACAGATGAAGAAGTTAAAGTTTATTTATTAGTGTCACAAGTAAGCTTACATTAACACTGCAATTAAGTTACTGTGAAAATCCCCTGGTCATCACACTCCGACAGTAGTGCTAACCACTGTGCCACCGTGCCACCCTGAAGTTATTGGACGTGGTGCATTAATGACCATGTATTGATAATATCTTTTCTTTGCCTGTGAAGTAGGTAGCAGTGACAGGGCAGAATTTATGTCCCAGCATCGCATGTCCTGAGCATTAGATGTCAACTCCATCGCTTTGGATTTGAGACTGTACAAGGCCATTGCTTCACTACCCTGAAGGACATTACGTTGGGTTTTTACAGCAAAGCGACAACTTTTCATGGTCATTATCTGATGCCAGCACACCTGGTCAAATTATGCAAAAAACTCACAACTGTGTTTGCCACTGACCTCAAGGAGAGCTGCCCGTAGCTCACTGTGGCGTGGATTGGCTCATTGTGACAACACTCTGAAAGGTCATGATTCAAAATAAACCTGTTAGACTTTAACCTGGTGTTGTGAGATTAATCATGATGTAGAGATGCCGGCGTTGGACTGGGGTAAACTCAGTAAAGTTTTACAACACCAATTTTAAATCCAACCAATTTATTTGATAGTAAATCCGCCAGCTTTCGACGCTATGCGCCTTCGTCAGGCAAATGCAGTGTTCTGATCTGCAGAGGCACTCATATCCACACAGACAGTTACAGATTGCTGGTTAGAATGCGAATCCTTACATCTAACCTGCTATTCAAGTGTTAAAGTGGCTAACAATGTGTGTGAAGGGAATCCTGAGCATTGGTTAGAGAATTGTGTATTTTCTCCAGACAGCACAGTGAGGTTTTTTGCTAATCCAGGCAAGTTACGGGGTTACAGATAGTGTGACATGAAGCCAAGATCCCTGTTAAGACCGTCCTCATGTGTGCGGAACTTGACTATCGTCTCTGCGCTGAGCAGAAGGGAATCCTGAGCATTGGTTAGAGAATTGTGTATTTTCTCCAGACAGCACAGTAAGTGAGGTTTTTTGCTAATCCAGGCAAGTTACGGGGGTGAGCAGACTTACTGTGCTGTCTGGAGAAAATACACAATTCTCTAACCAATGCTCAGGATTCCCTTCACACACATTGTTAGCCACTTTAACACTTGAATAGCAGGTTATATGTAAGGATTCGCATTCTAATCAGCAATCTGTAACTGTCTGTGTGGATATGAGTGCCTCTGCAGATCAGAACACTGCATTTGCCTGACGAAGGCGCATAGCGTCGAAAGCTGGCGGATTTACTATCAAATAAATTGGTTGGATTTAAAATTGGTGTTGTAAAACTTTACTGAGTTGTGAGACTACTCACTGAATCTTTACATTGACCAAGCTCACCCTCTGCTGGCCTTTACTAACGTAACAGCTACATAATGCTGTCACAACCACAATCATTGTTGCAATGAGTTGCATTTACACGGCATCTGTAACAGCAAACTATCCTAAAATGCTTCACAGAAGGGTTATCAAGGAAAATTTGACAGAGTCACTTAATCTTGGTCAAATAAATAGATTTTAAGGAGTGTCTTAAAGGAAACAGTTAGAGAGACAGAGAAGTTTAAGGAGAGAATTCCAGCTCTTACAACACTCAGATTTGTTTGGTTGAGGATGAGAGTCTCTTCGAAAAGAAAAAGGTTTGGACACCATTGTGGCATTTAAAGGGACCATCCTCCTGAAAAAAGTGTCTTGCAAATATTGTTTCATGAATGAATTCAAAGGAGAAACACCAGAGCCCAGGATTTCTCTCCCAGATCCTGACCTTACGACTGAGGCAGCTAAAGGTATCAGTGCACTGCCACTTCATCAGGTAAGTCTCAACTGATGAAGGGCCAGCGCTCCAAAAGCTCGTGCTACCAAATAAACCAGTTGGACTTTAACCTCGTGTTGTGAGACTTCTAACTATGCCCACCGCAGTCTGACACCAGCATCTCCACATCAAAGCCAAATCAAAATTAAGAGTGCACAAAAGACACGGCACAGAATTATCAAAGGATTGTAGAGGCTGAGGAGGTGACAGAGATTGTGAGGGCTGAGACAATGGAGGAATTTGAAAATTTAAAATCCAGGTCTTGTTGAACAGGTTGCCAATGTTGGCTAGTGGGAGGGACTTGATGTGAGCTTTTATGGTGTGGGAAGGATTGCAGCATTTTCTTTGGAATGTTGTATTGGTATACTTGGACCTCAAGCATACTGCTTCTGGCCTTCCATGTATGTCCTCATTGGGGATTTTGTTGAAAGGCTGGGACTGATATTAAACGTAGACCTCACAGAAATCACGGACTCTGGAATACCATGAATGGCATTCACCACCTGCCTACAGGAATGGCTGAAATGGGTAGCACAGTGATTAGCACTGCTGCCCGGGTTTGATTCTGGCCTCAGGTGGCTATCTGTGAGGAGTTTGCACATTCTCTCCGTGCCTGTCTGAATTTCAATCGGGTGCTCTGGTTTCCTCTTACAGTCCAAAGATGTCTAGGTTAGATGGATTGGCCATGCTAAATTGCACCTTATTGTCAGGGGTACTAGAAGAATAAATACATGAGGATAAGGACTGGCTGTGATGGTTGTTGGTTAAGGCTCGATTGGCCAATTGACTTCTTCTATATTGTAGGGATTCCATGATTGTATTCTGGTTGAAGAGGACTAATGTTCAGTTTTATGTGCAAAAAGCTGATATGTAGGTTAGGGAGATTCGCAAGATATCTTGCTACCTTGGGGCTACGAGGATAGGGCAGATTCTGGGTCTGGGTAAGATGCTCGGTTGGAGAGTCAGTACAGACTCGATGGACCAAATGACCTCCTGCGCTGTAGGGATTCTATGATTTGTAAAGTTGCCAAGTGATAGCAAAGGGAAGAATCTTCTAGTTATATCCTTGCCCCATTCATGACTGGAAATATCCCAATTTGTCATGAATGGCACCAGATGATCTGCCACCCAGATCCATACCAAGGCAGGTGAGAGGTGGGAAAGGCTGAGGTAGGGAACGAGGAAAGGAGAAAGGGAAAGAAGTGAAATGACAAAGAGGAATGGATAGCGAGAAAGATACATTTTGACAGCAAAAGTGACCAAGAAATTAATAGAGAAAGGGAAACAGTAATAGAAGGTAGAAATGACAAGAGAAGGACAGAGGTACAGACAGCCAGGGACAAGGAGAAAGAGGGAGCAAGTCAGACCTACAGGAAAATACACAGAGGCAGAAAGAAAGAATGAGAGACTGTGTAAAAGGCAAAGGGACCAAATGACATTAAACTTTTTACCAAATATGGGTCAGAGCTGGAAAGAAAGAAAATAGAATTAAAATGGAGGGAGTAAATTGCAAAACAAAAAAGAGAACAAGCATGGGTTTGAGAAAAGAAGGAATTAGACAACAACTACATTTATATAATGCCTTTAATTGTGCTGCAACAGGTGAAACAAAAAGAAAGTCACAATTTCCCAATTCATGAGTCTTGGTGAAAATTAGGCAGTTGGCAAGGAGTTTGTGTGAGTCTAAGGGAGACTATAGCTCTGCATCACATGAATATCAACTGTGTGCAATCCAACCCCGGGGCAGAGATGAATATCACGATTGTATGAGGCATTTATAACAGATATCGATAATAACCTAATCACTTGTGTGCAGAACAGCTTTGAACAACAGAGATAAATATTACCCACAGGACAATCTACGGTTGCATTACAAAATCCTGATTTAGTTTTGGTCACCTTATGGTTTGCATGCACTGGACAAGTAACTTAGCTGCAGAAATTATTATAATTCACAAAAGGCCAAAACTCTAGTGAATACAAAGGTATCACAAACTTGATTTATGTATGCAGCTGAAATAAAAGCTGATTAGCAAAGACCTTGTCTGGAGTAAACCAAATATTATGACATGCTGTAATCTCTGCTAGTTAATTTTCTAATGGAAGTTATTGGTGCTACAAATTGTATTGCCTTTGTCAGCAGCATGATTTACTGTGTGATGGGGAATGATACAAAATATGATTTTCGTTGTATGTTTTTGAACGCAAGAGTAAATACGTCAAACCTCCTCCCTTCCCTAAAATTTCCCTACCTAATGATGTATATGATAGCATTGCCCACTTCTGATAAAGTGGACCATATTATCCATTTTAAAATATTCCTGTTTCCAGAGTAGATGAATATGTCTGTAATAAATTTTTGTGCACTTTTGACATTCACCTCTATTTCTTAATGAGGTTGCACACCATCATGCAGCGAGTATCCCAAAGATGAAAAGTGACAGTCTCCCTTATACATACACAAGGTCCTTTTGTTGATCCTTTTACAGGGAATAAAACTATATATTTTCCCTTTCTTCTTCTGCACATTCCCCATTGCTCAGTGAATCATGCTACTGACAAAAACAATAAGATTTGTAGCAGCAACAACCCCTCCATTAGAAAATTAATCTGCTTTTATTTCAGTTACATATATAAATCAAGTATGTGATACCCTTTGTATTCACTGGAATTTTGCCCTCTTGTAATCATTTCTGTAGCTAAGTTACTCATCCAGTGCATGCAAACTGCAAGATAATCAAAACCAAGCACAAATTGTGTTCCATGTGGTTCATCGATCAGATCAAGTTACTAGAAGGCAGGAGGAGAGAGTTTGATAAAACCATAGGCACGGGGATTATGGAAGCCAAGACTGTTCCATTCTATATGCCACATGTGGAAATTACCAACTGACTCAAGAACAGCTTCTTCTTTGCTGCCATCAGATTTTTGAATGCACATACCTGGCATTAAGTTGATCTTTCTCTACAGCCTAGCATTGACTGTAACACTATGTTCTGCACTGTCTCCTTCTCTTAAGAACAGTATGTTTTGTCTGTATAGCACACAAGAAACAATACTTTTCACTGTATACTAATATAAGTGGCAATAATAAATCAAATCAAAACAAATGAAAAAAATTCGTCCTTCTATGGTTCCTATGTATCGTAAGTTCTAACAATAGAAGACATAGTGATACCTTGAAGAGTGTATATATTACAGAGGAGGTGGTGCTGGAAGTCTTAAAGCGCATCTAGATAAATCCCCAGCTCCTGAAGAAGTGTATCCCAGGACATTGTGGGAGGCTAGGGAGGAAATAGCAGGTCCTCGAGCCAAGATATTTGAATTATTAATTGTCATGGGTAAGGTGCCTGAAGATTGGCAAGTGCCAAATATTGTGCCTTTGTTTAAAAAGGGTTAAAGGGAAAAGCCTCTAACTATACGCCAGTGAGCTTCTATCTGTGGTGGGTAAATTATTGGAATGTATTTGGACAGACAGGATCTATAGACATTTAGAGACACAAGGGCTGATTAGGGATAGTCAGCATGGCTTTGTGAGTGGAAAATCATGTCTCGCAAATTTGATTGGTTACCGCTTCAAAAAACAAAAAGGTAGATGAGGACAGTGCAGTTGATGTTGTCTACGTGGACTTTAGCAAGGCCTTCGACAAATTGCCGCATGGTGGATTGTTGTATAAGGTTAAATCTCACAGGATTCAGGGTGAGGTATCTAAATGGATACAAAATTGGCTTCCTGACAGAAGCCAGAGGGTGGTTGTAAAGAATTGTTTTTCAAACTGGACGCCTGTGACCAACGGTGTGCCTCAAGGATCAGTGCTGGGTCCACTGTTATTTGTCATTTATATTAACGACTTGGATAAGAATATAGGAGGCATTGTTAGTAAGTTTGCAGATGACACCAAGATTGGTGGCATAGTGAACAGTGAAGAAAGTTATCTCCAATTGCAACAGAATCTTGATCAGTTGGGCCAGTGGGCTGAAGAATGGCAGACGGAGTTTAATTTAGACAAATGCGAGGTCATGCATTTTGGTAGATTGAACCAGGGCAGGACTTACTCAGTTAATGATAGGGCGTTGGGGAGAAACAAAACAAAGAGATCTAGGGGTACATGTGCATAGCTCCTTGAAAGTGGCGTCACAGATGGACAGAATGATGAAGAAGGCATTCGGCATGCTTAGTTTCATCAGTCAGAACATTGAAATATCTTGTTGAAATTGTACAAGACATTGATAAGGCCACACTTGGAATTCTATGTGCAATTCTGGTCATCCTATTATAGAAAAGATATTATTAAACTAGAAAGAGTGCATAAAAGATTTACTAGGATGCTACCTGGATTTGATGGATTGGGTTATAGGGAGAGATTGGATAGGCTGGAAATTTTTTTATCTGGAGCACAGGGGGCTGAGGGATGATCTTATAGAGGTGCATAAAATAATGAGGGGCACAGATCAGCTAGATAGTCAATCTTTTCCCAAAGGTGGGGAAGTCTAAAAGTAGAGGGCATAGGTTTAAGGTGAGAGGGGAGAGATACAAAAGTGTCCAGAGGGGCAATTTTTTCACTCAAAGGGTGGTGAACAAGGTGCAAGAGGTAGCAGTAGAGACGGATATAATTTTGTCTTTTAAAAAGCATGTAGATAATTATATGGGTATGATGAATATTAACGGATATGGGCCAAATGCAGGTAATTGGGATTAATCTATAGGTTTTAAAAAAAAAACTGCATGGACAAGCTGGGCCAAAGGGCCTGTTTCCATGCTGTAAACCTCTGTGACTAAGAAACTGCTCATTTGTGATTTCAGAAAAATAAGTTCTGTGCAATTTTACGATGTAAGTATTTTCCTTTAATTCCTTTGATCCAATTTTGCTTTAAATGTATTTTCCTTTCTGTACATGCCTTCACTAAAATAATGTGTGGAACTGAATGCATTTTTCCATAGTAACTTTGGAGCTGGTGGAGAAAGGCATTTAATCAGGTGGGAGAGTGATTGTTGTGGACACTGCCACTTTCCCTGCCTTGTGAATGGTCTTCCTGCCTGCCACCAATTGGGCCGATAGATAGGCAGTTAATGACCACCTAAGGGCCTCATCCTGTCACTGCTGGGTATTCAGGGGCACATGTCAGGCAGTGAACCTAAAAAGTAACCATTGATCACTGTCACAGTGTCAAGTTGCTTATGGGCTCTTGCAGAGGAGGAAGGGGAGGGGTCTTCTTCAAAGGCTCTGAAGTGGTTTATCAAAGGACCAGGCATTGAGAAAGGAGAGCCAATTGAGAGCCACCCACTGTCCTTGCTACCAAACCCACTCCCCTGCCCCACAATCCAATTCCTGCTATCACTCACCTGGATGTCTGGGCCTCCACTCTGGCACCACATTGGTTGTAAACTGCTAAAATTCTGTGAGTTCAGGAAAGGCCCAAATGGGCTGGAAACTGCAAAACGTAAGACCCCTATTTTGGGAGGCGGGAGAAAAACAGCAGGAAATTGGAGGCTTAGACTACCTGGGCGGAATTCTCCCACCCAAGACAATGTTTCGTGGTGGGAGTAGAGGAACATGGTTGTATTTCCCACTCTAGAGAGTTGGCAGGAAATCACGCCACATCGTCTAGCTTTCAACTCATTAATTATGCGCCCAGGAGCGTAACACCATATTCTATGATGTGGAGGTGCCAGCATTGGACTGGGATAGGCACAATAAGTAGTCTCACAACTCACACTCACGAAAGAGCATGTGAGCAGTGCTCCGAAAACTCGTGTTACCAAATAAACCTGTTGGACTTTAACTGTGAGATTACCTACTGTACGATCTCCTATGGTAGGGCAAATCAGATAGTGCAAGTCCCACCATCATATCTGAGCACCATATTCTTTTTTCTGAGAAAGAAGGTGGGTCTCCAGGAACACTCTGAGGCAGACAGGTGAATCTCCTTGTTGACACTGAAACTTATCTAATTTTCCTTTATCACTCATTCTTTCTTTGTTTCTTCCCAGTCTCTTTCTCTTTCCATCTCACTCTCTTCTTTTCACCGTACTGTGTCCCCTCCACTCCCCCTACCCAGTATTCCCACTATTTCCCCATCCTCTCTAGTCTTTTGTTCTACTCCACATTCTGTCATCATTATTCATTCCTTCTTCATCACAACCGTCTCCATTCTACCCTGAACCCTCCATTCCCACCACTAATACCCATCTCCACTATTTCCTCATCTCTATACATTGTCCCTCCAATCCTCTGCCCTCACTCTTTTCCTCATCATTCCCTCAAACTGTCACTTCCTTGATCCCCTCATCCATATCCACCTCCTCCACCCAATATCCCTCACCTCCATATCCATATCTTCCAAACATCATCCATCCCCTCAATACCATATCCACCTTCCCCCTCATTGCCCATCCCACTCACCCCGTATCCCCCTTTCATCCTCATTCCCTATGCCCCAATCACCCACACCCCCATTTCATTCTGGCCCCTTATTCCCCACATTCTCTCTGCACTTCATCCAATATCCCACAAGTCCCCTCATTCCCATATCTCCCTCACGAATATTCTCCATTACATTCACCCTATATCCCCACCAAATCCGTACCCCATATCTTCCCACCCCCTCAACCCTATATCCCCACTGCCTCTTATCCCATCTCCCTCTAGAACTATCCTTTTCATTTCTCCATATCTCCCATATATTCCCATCACCCTCACCCCTCTAATTCTCCGATTGCTCATAATGCCGATCCTCTCAATACCTCCTTCATTTGTGTATCCCAGATTCCCACATCCCCCTTCTTTTCCATTCACCCCACATCACACTCACCCAGATCCCCCTCATATCTCATCACCCACATTCTTCAAATCCATATCCCCCTCATTTCCCCTACTCCCTCCCCCCTCACTCCTCTCTCCCCTTTTGTTCCCTCCCCTTTCTTGTCCAGGCATAGAGAATCTGGTGAACTGGTGTGATGACAATAACCTCTCCTTTAATATCAACAAAATGAAGGAGGTAGTCATTAATTTCAGGGAGCATAAAGGAGAACTCTCTACATCAGATGAAGTGAAGATTGTCAAGAGCTTCTTTAGGAGTCCAGATCACCAACAATTTGTCCCACTCCCTCCATGTTGATGCTATGGTTAAGACGCCTCTACTTTCTCAGAAACTAAGGAAATTTGGCATGTCTGCTATAACTCTCACTAATTTTTACAGATGCACCAAAGAAAGCATTCTTTCTGGTTGTAGGTAAAGAGTGCAGTGTGGTTTTGAGAAGAGCAGGTCATACCTCACAAACCTGATTGAGTTCTTTGAGGAAGTGACAAGAAAAATTAAATAGGGCAGGACAGTGGATGTTGTATATATGGCCTTTGATAAGGTTCCTCATGGCAGGCTGATACAGGAGATGAAATCAGATGGGATTTGAGATGAGCAGATAAGATGGATACAAAACTGGCTTGGGCATAGAAAGCAAAAAGGAGCAGTGGAAATAGAAAGTAGCATTTTTCTAACTGGAGATCTATGACAAGCAGTGTTCCACAAGGAAAAGCGCTGGGGCCCCTGTTGTTTGTTTTATGTATAAATGATCTGGAGGAAAACATAGGTGGTCAGATTAGTAAATTTGCAGATGTTGCAAAAATTGGGCGCATAGCAGGCAGCGAGGAGGATTGTCAGAGGGTACAGTAACATATAAATTGGCTGGAGGCCTGGGCCGAAAGATGGCAGATAGAATTTAACCTGGACAAATGCGAGGTGTTGCTATTTGCTAGGTAAACAGCAGAAGGAAAGTATACAATAAATTATAGTCCTTAAAAATATTAGCACGGAGAGAGATCAACACGTGCAGATGCAAAGTTCCCTGAAGGTGAAAACTCAGGTGGAAAAGCAGTCAACAGACATATGACATGCTGGCCTTCATTGGTCAGGGTGTTGAGTAGAGGAATTGGAAAATCAGCTTTATACGACTTTGGTTAGGCTGCATTTGGAGTATTGTGTACAATTCTGGTCACCACGCTACCGGAAGGATGTTGATGCATTGGAAAGGTTGCAGAAGAGATTTACCAAGATGTTGCCTTGTTTGGAGGATACGGCCTATGAGAAAAAGTTGAACAAACTTGGATTGTTTTCATTGGCGTGTTAGAGGTTGAGGGGTCACCACATAGAGGTTTACAAGATGATGACAAACTTGGATAAAGTGGACTGTCTTTTTCCTAGGGTCAAGAGATCAATTATTCTTGGTTGGGAGCAAGAGGAGGAACGTTTAAGAGATTAAGAGACAGGTTTTTCACACAGAGGGTGGTGAATGCCTGGAACGTGCTGTGGAAGAAGTGATGGAAGCAGATTCTATAGCAATGTTCAAGAGGCATTTGGATAGACACATAAATAGGTAGTGAATACAGGGATATGGACCACGTAACAGCAAAAAAATATTAGAGACACACGCGTGTCACATAGACTTGGTGAGCCAAAGGGCCTGTTACTCGGTTCTTTGTTCTTTGAAAGGCTCCAGCCCAGGCAACGTCCTGGTGAATCTCCTCTGCATTCTCTCCAATGCAATTACATTCTTCCTAACAGTACTACACACAATATACCAGCTGTAGCCTATTGAGCATTTTATACAGCTCCATCATAATGTCTCTGTCCTTATATTTTATGCCTTGGCTAATAAAAGCAAGCATTCCAAATGCTGTCTTGTTCGCAGGATGAGTGCGAGGAGGCTACAGGGATTCAACAACTTAAGGAGCTTTAATAAAGAGATGTTCAGTACAGGCTGCAGACCTACCGTGCAGTGAACCACACAAGCAGTTGATCACATCATTTCTGGTGAAAGCACGCATGCATTATCCTAAAGTACTTTGTTCAACTTCAATTTGCTGATAAGAAATCACTAAGTACATAAGACCTAAGAAGGCTAAGGTCCTCTTAGCCACCTTATCTACATGTACAGGTGCCTTCAGGCATCTTTGGACATGTACCCCAGGTCCCTGTGGTCCTCTGTACTTCCTAGCGTCCTACCATTCACTGTTTATTCCCTTGCCTTGTTCGTCCTCCCAAAATGCATCACCTCATACATTTCAAGGCAAAATTCCATTTACCATCGTTGTGCTTATCTGAGCAGTCCATCTATATCATCCTGTAATTTAAGCCTTTCCTCCTCACTATTTTACCACACCGCCAACATTTGTGTCTTTTGCGAACTTACTGATCATACACCCCCACATTCACATCTGGCTCTTTAATGTACACTGCAAACAGCAAAGGACATAGCACCGATTCCTTTGGTATACCACTGAACACCGGCTTCCAGTCACAAAAACAACCTTCGACCATCACCTGCCAGCTATGGAGTCATTTCTGGATCCAATTTATCAAATTGCCCTGGATCCAATGGGCTCTAACCTTCTTCACCAGTCTCCCATGTGGGAGATCTTGTCAAAAGCGCTACTTAAATCCACATAGACTACATCAACTGCACTTCCCTCATCTACAAACCTGGTCAAGATATCAGGTGAAATGAGTTCTACATTTACGGTAAGAAGTGTGCAACTTGGTTATTTCAAATGCTTAGAAAGTGTATTCCTTAAGATGACATGAACCATCTCTCTGATAGGTATTGCAGAATCAGTGCACCTTTAAAATCTGAAGTCATGTTACACCTTTTAGGTTGGCTTCATAACATTTCTTGAGTTCTTTGAGGCTTCAACATCGAGATCATAAAGGAAAGATCAGGCTATATGTAAAATATACAATAAATATATCCAAATGCTCCCTTCCCCTCCTCTAACTCCTCCTGTCCTCCTTATCCCTCCTCAGGTACCTCCTTTCCTCCATTACCTCCTTGTTTATAGAGACAAAAGAACTGATATGTTAAAGGGCAAATCATACGTTATTGCAAGAAATTTGGAAAATTTGAGGCAAATAAACAAAATGTCATACAGCAGCTATTAAAGTTAAATTTTAATTGCATCAAAATTTTATATTAATACGATGTTTTTGATCATTGCTTACATTAAAATTTATGAAATTCTATAATGCTTTCTTGAAACATCAAAACAGAGGTTAAATATGAGGTTGTAATAATTGAAGTAGACAAGGCAGAGGAATACAAATGATGAACACGTGCTGGTTTATAGTGTTTCCACAACCTAAAATGTGAACTTTCCTTTGCTCAACCTCATGCAAAAAGGAATTCAAATCATGCTCCGAGAAGCTCTGATCTCTCTTCTTCCCAATTACATTTTCTGTTTCCACATTCTAAATGAAAATATACAACACTTGTAAGCATGATACACAAAGTTATATAATATAATGCAGATTCAAATAGTAGCTTCACAAATTTAAAATAAATCCCTTGAAGCATATCGAGGGTGTAGGAGTAGAGTTAAGAGAGAAATCAGAAGGGCAAAAAGGGACACGAGATTCTTTTGATAGATAAGGCAAAGGAGAATCCAAACAGCTTTTACAACTGATAAAGGTCAAAGGAATAACAAGGGAAAGAGCAGAACCTCTTAAGGATCAACAAAGACATCTATGTCTGGATCCACAAGGGATGGGTGAGATCCTAAATGAATGTTTCTCATATGTATTTACTGTTGAGGAAAACTTGAGTGTTAGGGAAGTTGGGGAAATAAAATGATATCTTGAGAAGAGTATATATTACAGAGAAAGAAGTGCTGGAATTGTTAAAGTGTGTCAAGGGAGATAAATCCTTAGGACCTGATGAAGTGTATCCCAAGACACTGGGAGGCTAGGAAGGAAATTGCGGGTCCCCTAGCAGAGATATTTGAATCATCAATTGTCACAGGTGGGATGTCTGAAGATTGGATGGTGGCAAATGTTATGCCTTTGCTTAAAAAGCACGACAGGAAAAAGTCTAGGGACTACAGGCCAGTGAGCGTCACAACTGTGATGGGTAAGTTGTTGGAAGGTATTTTGAGGGACAGGATTTGTAGGCAGTTAGAGACATAAGAACTGATTAGGGACTGTCAGCATGATTTTAAGAGTGGAAAATCATGTCTCACAAATTTGATTCGAGTTTTTTGAAGGGGTCATCTAGAAAGTAGACGAGAACAGTGCAGTTGATGTTGTCTACGTGGACTTTAGTACGGCCTTTGACAAGGTATTGCATGATAGGTTGTTGCATAAGGTTAAATCTCATGGGATCCATGGTGAAGATACAAAATTGGCTTGCTGACAGAAGCTAGAAGACAGTTGTAGAGAATTGTTCTTCAAACTGGAGGCCTATGACAAGCCGTGTGCCTCAGGGATCAGTGCTGGATCCAGAGTTATGTCATTTATATTAATGATTTAGATGACAATATAGGAGGCATGGTTACTAAGTTTGGAGATGACATCAAAATTTGCGGCATAGTGGAAAGTGAAGAAAGTTATCTTAGATTGCAACTGGATCTAGATCAATTGGGCCAGTGGGCTGACGAATGGTAGATGAAGTTTAATTTAGATAAATGTGAGATGATGCATCTTGGTGGATTGAATCAGGACAGGACTTACTCAGTTAATGGTAGGGTGTTGGAAAGAGTTATAGAACAAAGATCTAAGGATACATGTTCACAGCTCCTTGAAAGTGAAATCACAGTAGACAGAGTGGTGAAGAAGACATTCAGCTTGCTTGGTTTCGTTGGTCAGGACATTGAGTATAGGAGTTTGGACGTCTTGAAGTTTTACAAGATATTGGTAAGGCCATACTTGGCGTACTATGTACAATTCTGGTCACCCTATTATAAAAACGATATTATTAAACTAGAAAAAATGCAGAGATTTACTAGGACGCTACCGGGATTTGATGATTTGAGTTATAATGAGAGGCTGGACAGACTGGGACTGAGGGGTGATCTTATAGAGGTCTATAAAATAATGAGGGGCATAGATCAGCTAGATCTTCAATATCTTTTCCCAAATGCAGAGAAGTCTAAAACTAGAGGGCATAGGTTTAAAGCGACAGGGGAGAGATACAAAAGTGTCCAGATAAGCAATTTTTTCCACATAGGGCAAGTGTCTGGAACAAGCTGCCAGAGGTACAATTTTGTCTTTTAAAAAGCATTTAGACAGTTACATGGGTAAAATCGGCGTAGAGGGATATCAGCCAAATACAAGCAATTGGGATTAGCTTAAGTGTTTTAAAAAAGGTGATATGGACAAGTTGGACTGAAGGGCCTGTTTACATGTTGTAAACCTCTATGACTCTAAATAACAAAATCTATGTTCATTTATACATGGTAAAAATACTGATCTTCAATCATAAAAGTAAAATTAGATATTACTCTTTAAATGAGCCAATAACAATAGGATTAACTGCTTAAAAGAAATAGCAAAAGAAAATGATAAAGAATTAAACATGCTTTCGTAATAGCAGGGAATCCTTTTGACCTCTCTGTCTTCACTTTAAAACTGCTGTTTCAAACCTGGACCTTAATGTGGATCCTTTGTCTGGCCCCTCATAAGCACGGTATGGTTAGGAACATAGAAATTAAGAGTGAGAGTAGGTCATTCAGCCCTTCGAGCCTGCTCTACCATTCTATATAATTATAGCTGACCTCCACAGCATTCTAATTCCACTTCCCTGCCTTCTCCCCATAGACCTTTATCCTGCTTTTGGTCAAATATTTTTCTATCTCCTTCTTGAATCCATTGATGGATTCTGCATACACTGCACTCTGGGGCAGTGAGTTCCATAGATTCACAACTCTGTGACAAGTAGTTTTTGCTTATCTCTGTTTTGAGCTTCTCTCTCTTACTCTACAACTATGACCTCTTGTTCTAGATTTTTCTAGAAGAGGGAACATTTGGTTAACTTTTACTTTATCAATCCCATTCAGTAATATATATATATTTTCTATCAAATCCCCCTCATTCTTCTGCACTCCAGCGAGTACAAGCCCAAACTACTCATCCGCTCCTCATATGACTGCCTTTCCAAACCTGGGATCAAATCTAGTGAACCTCTTCTAAACCACCTCCAGTGCTACCACAGCCTTCCTCAAAGAAGGTGACCAACTGAACACAATACACCAAATATGATCTCATTAATGCTTTATACAGTTGTAATAACACTTATCTATTTTCATATTCTAGACCCTTTGCAATAAATGCCAAGATTCCATTTGTCTTCTTTATAACATTCTGCACCTGCATACCAACTTTGAGACTCATGCACAAGGACACCCAGATCCTTCTGCACAGACACCTTTTGAATCTGTCTAACATTTAAATAGTAATTTGTCTTTTTATTTTTCCAGCCAAAATGGATAACCTCACATTTATCCACATTAAACTCCATCTGCCAGATTCTGGCCCATTCCTCTAGCCTGTCAATATTCATTTGAAAAAACTTCTCATCTCATCACAGCCTGCTTTCACACGTATTTTCATTTCATCAGCAAATTTTGGTACATTACACACTGTTTCTGCTTGTAGTTGTGGTCTGGGAACTGACCCCTGTGGGACACCACTAGCTACAGATCGCCATCTGGAGAAGGACCCATTTATCTCAAACCTCTCCTTGTTATCAGTTACCCAATCCTCAATCCAAGCCATTACTCTACCTGCAACCCCTTCAGATCTAACCTTCTGGATCATCCTCTTGTGGCACCTTATCAAATACTTTCAGTAGTCCTCCTGCATTGCGCTGAGGCCACTGAAGGCTGCAGCTCCCATCAAGAATTAGATTGTGACCTTTCAACGTAAGTGCATAAGTAATTCACCTATTTTAGGTGACCAATGACTTTTTGCAGCTTGGCAAATGTAATGAGCCAAAAAGTCAGAATGAAAAGCACCTGAATAAAAGCAAAGACTAAAGTTGATGAGGAATCCTACCACATCATCGAAGCCAATGGAGATTTCATTTAGAGTTACTTGCTTTGGTCCAGAATTATCATTAATTATTGAAGCCCCCAATGATTGTTTAAAGATTAAAATTTCATAACCATTTTTGGAAAGCAAGTCTCTCGGTAACTGATAATCTTCATCCCTGCATACTTAGGGAAATGGTCCTGGAAATAGTAGATCATTGGCGGTTATTTTCAAAATCTCTTTGGGTTCTGGAATAGTTCCTACAGATTAGCTACACAAAAAGGGAGGTAAAGAGAAAACAGTGAACTATAGACCAGTGAGCCTAATGTCAGTACTGGGGAAGTTGCTAGAATCCATTATCAAGGATTTCATGACTCAGCATTTGAAAGGCAGTAGAATAAATCAGACAAAGTCAGCATGGATTTACAAAGGGGAAATCATAATGAGAGGATCTGACTATAAAGATAGGGATATTTTAACTGCAATTGTATAGGGACATGGTGAGGCCACACCTGGAGATATGTGCAGTTTTGTTGTCCTTATCTGAGGTAGATCTGTTACATGAGGAGAGACTAAGTCAGTTACCATTTAGAAGATTGAGAGATGATTGTTAGGTTTAAGAATCCTGTGACACCTTGTGGTCTGGTACAAGCATATGAGTTTATTAGGAATTCCTTCTGTCTTACATGATGCCACTAGTTTCCTTCTATTGTTCTCTTATATAATTATTATATATTAATCCAGAGAACACTCATTTACATATCATAGAATCTCTACAGTGCAGAAGGCGGCATTTGGCTCATTGAGTTTGCACTGACCACAATCCCACCAACGCCCTATTTTGTTTACCTCTCATATTTATCCTTCAAACTTCTCCTACACTAGAGTTAATTTAGCATGCCCAATCAACCTAACCCACACATCTTTGGACTGCAGGAAGAAACCAAAGCACCCAGAGGAAACCTATGCAGACATGGGGAGAACGTGCAAACTATACACAGACAATCACCCGAGGCCAGAATTGGACGCAGGTCCCTGGTGCTAAGAGACAGCAATGCAAACTACTGTGCTACCATGCCACCTAAATGGTTCTTACCTCTGATCAGAAGTGAAGGTGCAAGGGGTCAGAGGTGAGCTGGCAAGGTGGATACAGAACTGGCTTGGTTATAGAAAACAGAGGGTAGCAGTGGAAGCGCGTGATTCTGAATGGAGGGCTGTGAGAAATGACGTTAGTCAGGGATCAGTGCTGGGTCATCTGCTGTTTATAATATATATAAATGATTTGGACGTGTTGTTGCAAGAAAGCCAATGGTAAAGTGGGGGTAGGATCTACTCATTTTCTGCCGTTTGCAGGGCTGCTTCCTCCTGTTGAGCAGTGAGCTGTTTAAATTATATTAATTAAATTAAATTAAACTAATCTGCCTGCTTCGCCTTCAGTATTTTTCTCAGAATTCCTACTCTGCCTTCCTCGGCCTTCTCCCTGTGCTTAGCATGTTTTCACCCAATGATGTCTCTTTCCAGTTATGACACTGACCTGGGCATCTGTCATTGGATGAATGCGTGATTCTAACATTCACAGTCATATCTTGTTTTAGTCGATTCGATGTAACCAGTTGAGCATAGGTGGTGCCACCTCCTTCCCAATCAGGTTTGTTAACCTTCAGCAGTTCAGATAACTCTGGCTTCAGGCCAACTACAAACGCCAACACTTGTATCTATGTTTTTCATTGTTACTTCTCGAATGCTTGAGCGAAGTCGTCTTGAATTGTTTTTCATCATCAGCTACTTCTTTACTCATTTTCTGTTAACACAACACAATTATACTTCCGTCTATTTTGCTTTGTGTGTATGTTGTGCATCACAACTGGATCTGGTTCCATCCCCATTGAGGTTTTGTCTATCATCACCAGTCAAGCCAAGATATCAGTCATTAACATTCCGCTTTGCCTCTTTGGAACCATGAACGAGAACATCTGTACACTGTCCAATAGATGGACCCCATAAATTCCTTTTAGGTGCTTCAAAATGTCCCATATCTTTACTCCACTTCTCTTTGGGTGATATACTTCTTTCATTCATTTATCAATTTTTCTTGATCTTCAGGGATATGGACAGCTATGTCACCATGTTTGTTGTGGATATAACTAAGCCCACCTCCATCTGTTGTTCTTTCAGACTCAAACTTCATCCTCTTATATTTCAGGGGAAAAAGGTGCTTGGTTGTCACTTCTTCCTCATTCTCAGAGTTCTCTTCTGATGAAGAAGATTCATCTCCTCCATAGACATCTTTCAGCTGTTATCTGTACTTTGATCTAAAGTAAAGTTTATTTATTAGTGTCACAAGCAGGCTTACATTAACACCGCAATGAAATTACTGTGAAAATCCCCTAGTCGCGTCTGTTCGAGACACTGAGGGAGAATGTAGCATGGCCAATGCACCTAACCAGCATGTCTTTCGGACTGTTGGAGGAAACACTCGCAGACATAGGGAGAACGTGCAGATTCTGCACAAAGTGACTCAAGTCAGAAATCAAATGTGGATGCCTAGTGCTGTGAGGCAGCAATACTAACCACCATGCCACCCCATTGATTTGATTTGATTTATTGTCACATGTATTAGTATACAATAAAAAGTATTATTTTTGGACACTATGCAGACAAAGCATACCATTCGTATAGAAGGGAAGAAGAGGGTGCAGAATGTAATGTTACAGCCATAGCTAGGGTGTAGAGAAAGATCAACTTAATGTGAAGTAGGTCCAGTCAAATGCCTGATGGCAGCAGGGAAGAAGCTGTTGGGTTGCTATATGTCCTCAGACTTTTGTAACTTTTTCCTGATGGAAGAACATGGAAAACAATGTTCGAGGTGTGAGGTACTTGATGTTCTATTCATTCCAGAATAGGGTACATTCTGGGACTAAGTACAGATGGAGGATTACTGGGCTTCTGGACCACAATCTCATCTGCATCTTCCAAAGAGATACAAATTCTGGCTGATTGATCCTAGAGCACCTTAACCTTTCAGTCTGACTTTGCACATCCAGTCATTTCATTTTTGTTGACTGATTTGACTCATCATGGTAAGACACCAGTGAATACAGTCCTTGCCAGGTAATTTCTTGGCTTTTCCCCATGATCACCTAATATCGTCAAAGGTCCATTGTTTTTTGGACGCTCCCTACTTTTGTTCTATTTTGATAAACATTTGATATAAATCAAACCACTGTTATAGAATCATATCTATAGCATGGACCCAAACTAGTCTATGCCAACCAAAAAGCCCATCAAAGTTAACCCCATTTGCCTGCATTTGACCCATATCCCTCTAAACTTTTCCTTTCCGTGTATCTGTCCAAATGCTTTTTAAATGTTGTCAATGCTCATTCCACACATGTGCTACCCACTGTGTAAAAAAATTGCTCCTCAGGTTCCCATTAAATTCTTTCTCCTCTTAAACTTATGCTTTCTAGTTCTTGATTTAACTCTGGGATGAAGAGAGTGTGTTTACCCTATCCATGCTTCTCATGATCTTATACAGCTCTATAAGATTATTCCTCACTTTCCTACACTCCAAAGAAAAAAGTCCTAACCTGTCCAATCTCTCCCTATAACTCAGTCCCTTGAATTCTGGCAACATCCTTGTAAATCTTTTTTGTACTCTCTCCAGTTTAATAACATCTTTCCTATAATGTGGAAATGCCGGCATTGGACGGGGAATAATTACAGTAAGAGGTCTCACAACACCAAGTTAAAGTCCGACAGGCTTACTTGGTAGCACGAGTTTTCAGAGCACTGCTCCTTTGTCAAGTGAGTGCAGAAGGTTGGGTTTACCAGCAGGGTATATGTAGACACATTCTGGATAACAAGATAACAGTTAGAATGTGAGTCTTTACAGGTAATCATTTGTGAGACAAGAGACAGTTAAGCACAGGTTAAAGAGGTATGAATTGTCTCAAGCCAGGGCAGTTAGTGAGATTTTGCAAGCCCAGGCAAACCGTGGGGTTACAGATAGTGTGACATAAACCCCAAGATCCCGGTTGAAGCCTTCCTCATGGTAGCCAAGTTCCGCATACATGAGGACAGCCTCAACCTGTCACACTACCTGTAATTCTCACAACTTGCCTGGGCTTGCAAAATCTTACTAATTGTTCTGACTGGAGACAGTTCATACCTTTAACTTGTGCTTAACCCTCTCCCTATTGGCATTGTTTGCACCTTTAAAGACTTGATTACCTGTTAAGACTCGCATTCTAACCATTATCTTGTCACTGAGTCAGTGTCTATATGTGCCCTGTTTGTGAACCCAACTTTTCACTCACCTCATGAAGGGCAGCACTTTGAAATCTCATGCTACCAAATAAACCTGTTGACTTCAACCTGATATTGTGAGATATCTTTCTTATAACAAGGCAATCAAAAAGGAACACAATACTCCAGGTGCTGCCTCACCAAATGTACTGCACAACTACATAACTTCCCAGCTTTTATAATCAATGCCCTGACTAATGGAGGCCAGCATGCCAAAAACATTCTTCACTCCCTAGCTACCTGTGACTCCAACTTTAGAGAGCCATGCACCTGAACTCCAAGGTCCTTCTGTTCCACGATACTCCCTAATGGTCCTACCATTCACTGTGGATTGATTTGACTTTCCAAAATGCAACACCTCATACTTATCTGTATTGAACTCCACTTGCCATTTCTCAGGCCACTTACCCAAATGATCAAGATTCTGCTCCAATTTTTGATAACCTTCCTTATTGTTTACAGTGCCACCTATTTTGGTGTCACCTGCAAACTTACTGATCATGCCTTGTGCATTCTCAAACAAAAGAACAAAGAACAGTACAGCACACGAAACAGGCCCTTTGGCCCTCCAAGCCTGTGTCGCTCATTGGTCCAACTAGACTATTCGTTTGTATCCTTCTATTTCCAGTTTGCTTATGTGACCACTCAGGTAATTCTTAAACGATCCCAACGTACTCACTTCCATCACCCTACTTGGCAGCGCATTTCAGATCTCATCCAAATCATTGATACAGGTGACAACACCAATAGGCCCAGCACTGACCCGAGGCACACCACGAGTCACAGGCCTCCAATCTGACAAGCACGCTTCCACCATCTATTCTGCTTCCTACCATCAAACCAATTGTATATCTAATTTGCCAGCTCTCCCTGGATTCTACATGATCTAACCTTCCAGAGCAGCCGATCATGTGAAACTTTACCAAAGACCTTACTGAAGTCCTTATAGACTACGTCTATCTCCCTGTCATCATCAATCTTCTTGGTCACTTTATCAAAGAACTCTAACAAATTTGTAAAGCCTAATCTCCCATTCACAAAGCTGTACTGACTACTCCTAATCAAACCCTGTCTTTCCAAATGCCTGGATATCTTATCCTTCAGAATCCTCTCTAGTAACTGAGAGAAAAATACTCCAAAGGGTTAATACCTCTGGATACAATATGCTTAATGAGACAATATGTTTCAGTGTAACCAGGAAACGGCTGTACTCCACAAGACTAGCTTAAAGAGATAACCTATTCAGTTTAAATCGCATCTTGTCTGTTCACTGTCTGAGGAATATGCTGATATACCAAAATCCATTGTATTCGCTCTAAGGTCGTGTGACTTGAACTAGATATAACCTGCTTGTTTGTATTGAACAGCAGAATCAGTAACAACCTAATTTTAGGGAAGTTGATTCCCATATCATGCAATAAAGCCAGATCAAACACGCCTCTGTTGTAAAGTCTTTATTTCACAACAGTAACTTACCAACCACAGATGTTAGCTTATCAGTCTATAATTCTCAGGTTCTTTACCCAAGTCTTCATATCCTTCTCCATGATAAACACAGAAGAGAAACATTCATTCAGTACCTCAATCATCCCCTTTGGTTCCATACCAATGACCACTTTGGCCCTTGAGGGATCCGAGTCTCTCTAGTTATTCTTTATCCTTTATATACTTACAGAATCCTTTGGATTTACCTTTATCCTCTCAGACAAAGCTACCTCATGCTCCCTTATCTTCCTAATTTCCTTCTTGAATATACTCCTGTATCCTCTCCAGGGACTCCGTTGATACCAACTGTTTGTAGCTGAGCCATGCCTCCTCCTTTTTCCTTGCCAAAACCTCGATATGTTTTGTCATCCAGGATTCCCTATTCCTACCAGCCTTGTCCTTCATCCTAACAGGAACACAGACTCTGAACTCTAGTTATTTTACTTTTAAAGGGCTCCCAGTTGCCAGAGGTCCCTTTGCCTCAAGCAAGCTACTCCAGCTTGCAACTTTTGCAAGTCCTTGTCCAATTCCATCTAAATTTGCCTTGCCCCAATTAGCTGTTCTACAGAGTCTTCATGTTGTCACATCATCTCTTGCTTTGTCACATTCAGAGAGGCACTGCCATTTTTCTCTGTAGTAGGTAAATGAATTTTGCTACTTTTTCCTGCCATCTTCAACTCTGAGTATTACTAGGGTCTTGAGCTGGTTGGGGTCAAAAATGATCATGGCCTAACTTTTAGGCAAGGAGTGCAGTCAATGGGGGCCTCGAGCCGAAATATTTGGACCAGGTGTCAGACAAACATGGAATCATATGAGCAGGCGAGTCACACAATGGAGGAGAACCTTTGTTAAGGGTGATTCTTACCTCTCTGTGCCAATGGGTCCATCAGTGCTCCTCACCATTGGTGATCCTGCTGACAACTCCAGTTGTTTGGTTCAAGAATTTGCCAAATTGTTTGGTTCAAGAATTTGCTTACACCACATGGTCTGGTACAAGCATAGAATTTATTAGAAGCTCCTTCTCCATCTTATATGATGTTACCAGTCTCCTTCTCCAATTGTTCTCTCTTACACAGTCTTAATTATACATTACTCCAGGGAACACCGATTTACATTCAGTGGTTGACTAAGCACATTTGCAGAGGTGGCTGACAGTAATTGGTTCCAATTTCTGATCATGCACTGTCCACGAGTTAATGGTTCCTGTCAAGGTTAGCCAATCACAGTGCTGAGAAAGTAAGCAGCATGTCCCAGCATGATGTATTCCATGAGAAAATGTTAGTAGAAATGCATTGTGGAAAATGCTATAAAAATTATAAAAAATAAAATAAGACCATAAGACATAGGAGCAGAATTAGACCACTCAGCCCATCAAGTCCGCTCCACCATTCAATCATGACTGATGTTTTTCTCATCCCCATTCTCCTGCCTTTTCCCCCATAACCCCTGAATAATTGAGAATATATCTCTATCTTAAAGATACTCAATGATCCAGTCTCCACAGTCTTGTGCAACAAAGAGTTCCACAGGTTCACTACTCTCTGACTGAAGAAATTACTCCTTATCTCTGTTTTAAAGGATTGTCCCTTTAGCCTGAAGTTGTGCCCTCTGGTTTTAGTTTTTCCTACTAGTGGAAACATTCTCTCCACATCCACTCTATCCAGATCTTGTTGTATCCTGTAAGTTTCAATAAGATCCTCCCTCGTCCTTCTAAGCTCCAACAAGTACAAAGCCAGAGTCTTCAGCTGTTCCTCAATACCACTATGTTACTGCCTCCCCATACACAAGTAATGTATGAACAGAATGTAAGAGCTTCTTTAAATATATAAAAAGGGAGACACCATAGGCAACTTAGAGAATGGGAAGCAGGAAATGGCAGAGAAATCAGTCTTCATGATGGGAGACAGTTGCAATTTCTTTTAATTCCAAATCTTTATAGAATTCAAATTTAATGGTGGTGTTCAAACCTGGGTCCATAGAATATTACCTTGAACCTTTGGATTACTAGTTCAGCACAATAGCAATATGCACCGCCTCCCATTGTCTCGATCAGATAGAGCAAGCACACCAGTGCTCACCTAAACATCAATTCACAACTGCTCTGTTTCCCTCACTTACCAATTCCTTATCCATATTGCCATTGTCCCTTTATTCTATCAGCTAACTTTGCTCAGTGGTGTGGCACTGATCAAACGTCTTTTGAAGTCCATATACACCACATCACCAGCATTTCCCTCACTATTAGCGCTGTTGTGTTTTGACTGTAGGTTTTCAGCACCTGCAGTATCCTATCGTGATTCGATTCCAGAAGGAAAGACTACAACTCCCAGCGTCCTCGAATGTGCGCACGCGCACTCAGCCAATGACGAGCGGGATTACTCTCACGCGAGCTGCGCGGCCCCGCTAGGCGGAAGGTTGCCCGGCTCCAGGCACGCGCGGAGCGAGGCAAGGGCGCGCGTGCGGTAGCGCGCGGCCCTCGTGGGCTCCCAGTCAGTTCGAGTGGTGGCGGTGGCGACGGCGGGCGAGCCCGAGCACCTTTTCCCCCCCCCCACCCGCGTCGCGTACGCTAGCAGCCCGAGGTTCCCAAAAATGCCCATCTTACTCTTCCTGATTGACACGTCCGCCTCCATGAACCAGCGCAGCCACCTGGGCACCACCTTCCTGGACATCGCCAAAGGCGCCGTGGAGATCTTCATGAAGGTAACGCGGGAAACAAAGTCACATTTGAAAGCTAACGGTTCCCGCCTGCCGGCCCTCACCCGTACCCATCCACCCCCCCCCCTACCCGCAACGGGTTCCCCGCACCTCCCCCACCGGGCCCGCTCTCACCCTACTCTCTCTGTTTCTTCACAGCTCCGGGCCCGGGACCCCGCCAGCCGCGGCGACAGGTACATGTTGGTGACGTTCGATGAGCCGCCTTACGGCATCAAGGTGAGGGCTTCAGCCGGGAGGGAGGGGGTTAAACTCGGCCCACGGGGAGCCGGGAAACCGCCCGGGTGAGGAGGGGGGAGTTAGAAGGAGGAGTGGGCTGGGCGGGGGGGAGCCGGGAAACCGTCCGGGCTTCAACATGGCGCCGCTCTCTTTGTATGGCGCCTGCGTGACGTAACTTGTACATAAACCGGAAGCGTCTGAACAGCAAATGGCAGAACCCTTCAAACTATTGATAAGCAGAGGGATCTGGGTGTACAGGTACACAGGTCACTAAAAGTGACAAAGCAGATGGAGAAGGTAGTCAAGAAGGCATATGGTATGCTTGCCTTCATCAGCCAGGGCACTGAGTTTAAAAATTGGCAAGTCACGTTGCAGCTTTATAGAACCTTAATTAGGCCACACTTAGAATATAGTGTTCAGTTCATACTATCAGAACGATGTGGAGGCTTTGGAGAGGGTATAGAAAAGATTTACCAGGATGTTGGAGGGGATTAACCAAGAGGAGAGATTGGAGAAATGTGATTTGTTCTCACTGGAACGGCAGAGATTGAGAGGCGACCTGATAGAAGCCTACAAAATTATAAGGGGCATGGACAGAATGGATAGCCAGAGGCTTTTTTGCATGCTGGAAGAGTCAATTGCCAGGGGACATAAGTTTAAGGTGCAAACAAGGGCAAGATTTAAAGGAGATGTACATGGCAAGCTTTTCACACAGATGATGGTGAGTGCCTGGAACTCATTATCAGGAAGGTGGTGTGAGCAGATATGTAATAACTTTTATGGGGCATCTGGACAAATACACAAGAAGAATGGGAAAAGGGGAAACAGTCCCTGGAAGTGGGGTGTTTTTTTTCAGGCAGCAAGCATGGTCAGTGCAGGCTTGGAAAGCCGAACGTCTATAATTTTCTTTGTTCTTTGTTTGTCATCCTCAACTTTACTCACATGGCATGGCAGCCATCATCTTGATGCACTGCCAGCAAGTGTGTCTGATCACCAACTCAACCCATTCCGAATAAGGGCCCATCCTGGTTGTCTCTGGTCGCTTTGATCCATTGAGTATTTTCTTGACTTTACTGGGCTTCCCATCACCTCAATTTAACTGGAATCTTCTAGGAGCATGGCCCAGAATACACAGTTAGGATTAAATAATTATGGGTTGTGTATGAGGATAGATAAAAAGATTAAAAATGCTGAAAATGTAGTGCAGCCAAGTCTTACCAGGAATGAATAGCTGATGAACAGTCACCTACATTGTTGCAACATGCAAACTGGGATCAAAGCTTGCAGAGCAGCCCAGTTTTGAAAGAAATTCATTTGTTTTATAATTTTGATTGTAAGGAAATGCTCACTTTATTGTGCAGATTTGATAGGCATTTACTTCTTATTCAAACTGGAGTGTGTTTTTAAGAGGATCCTTAAACAGTATGTTATTTGAAAGTCTAATGCTACAAGCAATAGCATTCTTTTCCTTTTGGGCATTGGCAGAGATACCAAGAGATATAATAGTATCTCCTTGGCTTTCTAAACCAGTATCTGAGACAATTTGTGTTTCCAGCTTACTGTTTACCCCATCTGCTGGAAGTCCTGAATCTAAACAAAGCAGACCATCTTTGAGATATTATGGATCTCTGGAATTGATGGGCTTCCCCTTAACTTCTAAATTCAAATTTAATATGAAGTGTCAGATAGGAGGTACCACTGCCCGCTGGAGGGTGACTGGTTGCAGCACTCTGTGCCTACTGCAGTTTTGCTTGTGCAGAATGACTCTAGTAATCCAGTACTATCTCCCTCAAACAGGTGCTGAGGCTAGGGAATTTCAAAAGTGAGAGAGACTTTTATTAGGCAAGAGTATTAAAGGATGATAGAGGGAACTAAAACGTTTTGGTCAGCAGACTACAAGAATGAAATAAGGAATCTAGTGAACTGGTACGGCAACAATAGTCTCTTCCTCGATGTCAACAAAACGAAGATTATCATCAACTTCAGGAAGCATAAAGGAGAAAGTGCCCCTGTCGACATCAACAAGGACGAAGTAGAAAGGGTCAAAAGCTTCAATTTTTTAGGTGCCCAGATCACCAACCCTGGTCCCCCCTTGCTGACACTTTAGCAAAGAAAGCCCACTAAAGCCTCTACTTTCTCAGAAGACTAAAAAAAATTAGCATATTAGCTATGACCTCCAACTTTTACAGAGTAACATAGAAAGCATTCTTTCTGGTTGTATCACAGCTTGGTATGGCTCCTGCTCTGCCTAAGAGAACAAGGAATTACAAAAGCCTCCCATCTATTGACTGTCTAACTTCCCAAACCCTCAGCAAAGCAGCCAGCATATTTAAGAACCCCACACACTTCTGATATTCTCTTTTCCACCTTGTCTTGTTGGGAAAAAGATACCAAAGTCTGAAGTCGTGTGCCAGCTGACTCGAGAACAGCTTCTTCCCTGCTGCCATCAGACTTTTGAATGGACTTAACTTGAATTAAGTTGATCTTTTTCTACTGTATAGCTATGACTTCTCTATGAATGGCATGCTTTTTCTGTATAGTGCCAAGAAACACTTGGAGTACTGTGCGCAGTTCTGGTCGCCTCACTATAGGAAGGACGTGGAAGCTATTGAAAGGGTGCAGAGGAGATTTACAAGGATGTTGCCTGGATTGGGAGGCATGCCTTATGAAGACAGGTTGAGGGAGCTGGGACTGTTATCCCTGGAGAGACGAAGGTTGAGAGGCGACCTGATAGAGGTTTACAAGATGTTGAGAGGATTAGATAGGGTGGACTCTCAGAGAATATTTCCCAGGGCTGAAATGGTCGCAACGAGAGGGCACAGATTTAAGGTGCAGGGAAGCAAGTACAGAGGGGATGCTAGGGGAAAGTTTTTCACTCAGAGGGTGGTGAGTGAATGGAATCGGCTGCCGTCGGTGGTGGTCAAGGCGAACTCACTGGGGTCTTTTAAAAGACTTCTGGATGAGTATATGGGATCCAATGGGATTGGGGGTTATAGATAGGTCTATGGCTGGGTAGGTTTTGATGTGTTCAGCACAACTTGTGGGCCGAAGGGCCTGTTTGTGCTGTAGTGTTCTATGTTCTAAACAATACTTTTCGCTATGTTAATACATATGACAATAATAAATCAAATCAAACTCAAGTTACGATATGGATCAGCCATGATCTAATCGAATGGCAGAGTAAGGTCTCAGGACTGAATGCATTCTTCCTGTTCCTGTGTGGCAGACTTGAGGGGTGGAATAACATTCTTTTATTATCATGTCTCTATTACCCTGTTGCTTTTTGATTTTGAGTATGTCTGCATATGGCATTGTTTTAATATTGGTCAGGATGCTTGCAACGTTGTCCTTGTAATATAAATGCAAGAGTTTGTCCAGTTGTCGGATAGGATTGATGAGCTCCTTCAGATTGTCCTGTCACACTAACAATTGTTTATTGTGGCTCCTTTTTCATTTTCATTTATTTCTTTATTGCATAATGCCAATTTATGCACAGCAAGCACCCAGAAGCAGAACATTGATAATGGCCAGATATCCTGCTCCACTGAGTGGCAGAGGGGAATTAGAAGTGGTTTATTTTTGTTGCTGCAGAGAAGACTGAGGGGCAACCTGATCAAGGGGTACAAGATTAAGGGACATGGATCAGGTGGATAGGGAGCAATCATTCCTTTAGTTGAACAATGGGACACAAGTTCAAGGTGAGGATTAGGGGGAACGTTTTTTAACCTAGTGCTGCCTTTTTTAAAATTCATTCATGGGATGTGGGCATTGCTGACTGGGCCAGCATTTATATGGCCATCCCTGAGAGCATTTAAGGGATGTCATCCCTTAATGTCAACCACATTGTTATAGGTCTGGAGTCACATATATGACAGACCAGGTAAAGACAGCAGATTTCCTTCCCTAGAGACATTAGTGAACCAAGTAGGTTTTTACACATTTGACAATGGTTTCATAGTCGTCATTAGACTTTGAATTCCATATTTTCATTGAATTCAAATTTCAGCATCTGCCATGGTGGGATTCAAACCCTAGCCCCAGTGCATTGCCGTATGTCTCTGGATTGCTAGTCCAGTGACAATACCTCTATGCCACTGCTTCTGGGAGGGTGGTGGAGGTGGGTTGTCTCACATCCTTTGAAAGACATCTGGATGAGCACTTGGCATGTCATAACATTCAGTGCTATGGGCCAAGTGCTGGTAAATGGGATTACGAAGGTAGGAAAGGTGTTTCTGACATATCGATGGCTGAAGGGCCTCTTCTACACTGTATGGAGAAGGGAATAAACTCTTGGGCGGGATCTTGGTGATACATAAGAACAAACTCAGTGAAGAATTAGGAAAATAAGCGCTTTCCTAAATGTCAGTGAAACAAAGGAAATTGTCATCGGCTTCAGGAAGCATAAAGGAGAACATGTCCCTGTCTACATCAGTGAGGACAAAGTAGAGAGGGTAAAGAGTTTCAAGTTTTTAAGTATCCGATCACCAACAACTTGTCCTCGTCCGCCATGCTGATACTATAGTTAAGAAAGCCCATCAACACCTTTACTTTCTCAGGCGACTAAAGAAATTTGGCATGTCAGCTATGACTCTCACCAACTTTTACAGATGCACCATAGAAAGCATTCTTTCTGATTGTATCGTAGCTTGGTGTGGGTCCTGCTCTGCCCAAGATTGCAAGGAATTACGAAAGGTTGTGAATGTAGCCCAATCCATTAGGTAAACCAGCCTCTCATCCGTTGACTCTGTCTATTACTTCCCACAAAGCAGCCATAATTAAGGACCTCACACACTTGAGACATTCACTCTTGCACCTTCTTCCATCGGGAAAAAGATACATAAGTCTGAGGTCATGTACCAGCTGACTCACAGCTTCTTCCCTACTGCTGTCAGATTTTTGAATGGACTTACTTTGCACTAAGTTGATCTTTCTCTGCATCCTTGGGTATACGGGGTGTCAGGGAGAGTTAGTACCTCTGGTGGGAGAGCATGTCGTGTCCTTTTCAGGGCACATTGTCCACTCCTCTGTCCCCACCTGGCACTTAGCTCTCACCTGTGGCTCCTTGTAATTGTTTGCATGCGACAGCAGCCACACGCCGGGCAACGGCTTCGACAAGCCGCTAAACCAGGTGAGGGTTGCTGACGGGTCTCAACTCTTGGTGAGATAGGGAGATGTCTACCCCAACACGTGAAGACAGACTCCGGCAAATTGAGCGGACAAGACCAATGGAAAGTCCAATGGTCAAGGAGGCAGTCTCTGGAATGCAAAGAACAGGATAAGATACAGAAGACGTCCTGGTCACCCACTGCGCTAAGTCCCATCTCTAGCCATCTTGACTCTTGTCTTGCTACTGGATCCAGATGGGAATTCAGAAGAAAGAGTGAGGCTGACTGTGCGCAACTCTCCTTCACTTTAATCCAAATCAAGCGCAAGTCTCGACACTATCATCATTATCTCTACATCCTAGCTATGACTATAGCACTATATTCTACATTCTCTTGTTTCCTTCTCTATGAACAGTATGCTTTGTGTAGTGCACAAGAAACAACACTTTTCACTGTATGTTAATACATGTGACAATAAATCAAATCAAGCTTGAAGAAAGGAAGCTTGAGAAATTAACTGAAGTAGTAAAACAGTAAAATTGACAACAGAATTAGCTATTCAGACACAAAGAAACTGAGATTATACACCAGAATAAGATTCTATATTGGTCATGCAAATAAAAAAGCAATAAGCATGTATGGAACAGCTCCATGCAAGCCCATATTTGGAACTGTACATGGTTAAAGCTGACCAATAAAAGATTCTCTGTTTGCATACACAGACTTCAAGATCTTATCAATGAGCTATCGAGTTTTCAAACTTGTAAGCCTGAAATCCCTAATCTACCTGTTGAAGACACAATTAATATTTCTGTGGAGATAGAAGAGGCACTTGTTATTGCAATTCCTGTTGATTCTGTGGAAGCACCATCTCAGACTATTGAATTGCACTCTACAAGAAATGTAAAAACCCCTCAAAGACTTGATTTATAATTGTCCAAACCCTGTATAATGTTTAGTTTGAACTTGGAATTAAATAACATTGACTTGAAATTGTATGAAAGAATGAAAAGGGGAGGGATGTAGTGGTTATCCTTTTAAAGATAACCCAGCAGAAGGCGGTCACCTGGCTTGATGGGCCAATTGGGACTGAGAGTGGATAATCACCCCAGGGATGGAGCACTCTTAGGCAAAAGGTAGTCTGAAGGCATATAAGTACTGGACTTCCACAGTGGCTAGTGAGATGGCAGGCCTTTGTATAGCTTTTCAAGTGGGAGTTTTGATGCATGTGTCATATTTGCTGCCTTTTTCTCAATCTGTCACTAATTCTAAAGATTAAAGGTTTTGTAATGAAAGAACCTGCCTATGTCACTGAGGGGTAAGGAAACTCTTCTGTAACATCTGCCTCAGTTGATATCAAAGCACCTTGTGCAATGGTGGTGATAACATTATCGGCTTGATATGATTTAGGAAGTCTTATGACAACCGTGTGACTTTTAGTCAGGATCTCAATCTGTTCATTGAAGAGAGATGTCAGAAGGTTTACAAGGACTGAGGTACAGTGTGTAGGGTTTCAAAAGTTATTATTTCAACCACATTTCTTCGTATATGTTTCAGGATTTAAACCAGCGATTTAAGTGTAAATGACAAAACTGTTGCTGTGTCTTAAGGAGTTCTTATTCAAACACAGATCTCTTGCCAGCAAAGGATAGCAACAGTTATTTTACATTTATGCTTATCTTTAGTAGTGTAACTTCCTGAGGTGCTTCAAAGGATGGAACTGGCTGGCAAGCAGTAATCAGAAAAGTGACTCAAAAAACATGGTTAAGGAAATGGGGTTAAAGGGGTGGTGGGGGAAGCTGGTGAGGAGAGAATAATGAAGGAATCGCAGAGGTCAGACGCCTCTATCGTGGAAACAGAGTGAATGCGATGCAAGCATCTGGCCCCTTGAGATTGCTCTGTTACTTGATTAAATCATGGTTGATCTGATTATGGCCTCACTCCACTTTCCTAACGTGTCACACACACAACCCTAAATTTTTTTGTCAATCACAAATTTATATAAAATGGCCAAGCGCCATGAGGAAAAAAATTCTCATCTCAGTCTTTAATAATCGATGTGAATCTCCCGTTAATGTACACTGTCCATAGCAACAGATTCCTGCGATACATTACTGGATGCAGGTTTACAAAGAATACTTTTACCATCACCCTCTGCCTGCTGCCACTAAGCCAATTTGCCAAATTACCCTGGATCCCATGGACTCTTACCTTCTTGATCGATCTTCCATGTGGGGACCTTGTGAAGGCCTTACTAAAATCCATGTAGATTACATCAATTGCACTACTCTCCTCTATCTACCTAGTCAAAAATCCAATTAAGTTTGTTATTCATGATTTCCCTTTGATGTAGCCCATGCTGACAATCCTTGATTAACCCTTGTCTCTTCAAGTGCAGATTGGAAAATGTTCTGAGAGACAGAACCAGTAATTTCCCTTCCACTGATGTTAAACTCACTGGCCTGTAATTACCTGGTTTACCTTGACTTCCCTTCTTGAATAATGGTATTGCATTAGCTGTCCTCTGGTACCTCTCTTGTGGTCAGAGAGGATTTGAAAATTAATGGCAGAGCCTCTGCAATCTCTCCCTTAGTCTCACAGAGCAGACTGGGATACATCTCATTTGGTTGGGGCTTTATCTACTTTTAAGCCCACTAAAACTGCTAATACTTCCTCTCTTCCAATGCTAATTTTTTTTCAGTTACATCACAGTTCCCCACCCCTGCTTTCTACATTTCATGGTCCTTCTCTGTAGTGAACACCAGATTAAGAAAACTATTTTAGAACCTCACCTACATCCTCCGATCATACAAGAATGAAGGATAGAAAAGGCAGAATTCGGGAACCATGGATAACAAAAGAAATTGTAAGCTTAGAAGGAAAAAGGAAGTGTACGATTAAGTCTAGGCATCTAAAAACTGATGAAGCCCTTGAGGAATACAGTGAAAATAGGAACTTAAACATGGAATTAGAAGGGCTTAAAGGGGCCATGAAATGCCTTTAGCAAACAGGGTCAGGGAGAATCCTAAGGCTTTATACGCGTATATTAGGAGCAAGAGAAAGAGTAGGTCCGCTTAAAACGGGGGGAAATTATAGTGGAGCCACAGGAAGTGGGTGAAGTCCTTAATGAGTACATTGTATTGGTATTCACCAAGGAGAAAGGCATGACATATTGAAGTCAGGGATGGGTGTGTGAATGCTCTTAAGAATGTCAGTATATCAAAAGATATATGTTGGATATCCTAAATTGCGTTAAGGTAGACAAGTCCTCAGGAGCATATGGCATCTATCCCAGCTTACTGTGGGAGGCAAAGGGAGAAATATCTGGAGCTTTAATAGATATCTTCACGTCCTCTTTGATCACAGTGAGGTTGCAGAGGACTGGAGAATAGCCAATGTTGTTCCCTTGTTTAAGAAAGGAAGCGGAATAATCCAGGAAATTATATGTCAGTGAGCCTGACATCAGTGGTGGAGAAGCTTTTGGAGAAGATATGGAAGGACAGAAAGTATACAGATTTGGGAGAAAATGGACTAGTTAGTGACAGGTTTTGTACAGGGAAGGTCATGTCTCACCAATTTGATGAGGTTTTCTGAAGAGGTGACAAAAGATGAGAGAATGGGGAAGGAGGGCTGTGAATGTAGTTTATATGGACTTCGTTAAGGCGTTTGACAAGGTCCCATATGGCAGAATAGTACAAAAACTAAAAGCATGTGGGATTCGGAGTGGGCTGGCTAGATGGATACAGGCTTGGTTATGGAAGATAAGAGTAGCAGTGGTGGATAAGTGTTTTTCAGAACGGAAATCTATAGATAGTGATATTCTGTAGGAATCAGTGCTGGGACCTCTTTGTAAAATATTTAAGTGATCTGGAGGAAAATGTGGGTGGTCTGATTAAGTTTGCAAATAACACGAAGATTGACGGAGTTGCGGATAGTGCTGAGGATTGTTAGAGGATGCAATAGGATATAGATAGATTGTGACTTGGGCACAAGAATGACAGATGGAGTTTATTCAGAATAAATATGAGGTGGTGCATTTTGGAGGATCAAATTTAAGTATGAATTATACTGTAAATGACAGAAACATTAGAAATGTTAACAAACAAGGATTTGGGCATGCAAGTCCACAGTTCCCTAATAGTGACAAGACAAGCCATGGTGATTAGGAAAGCATATGACACGCTTGCCTGCATTAGCCAGCTTACTGAGTACAGGAGTTTGAAAATCATGTTGCAGCTGTGTCAAGACTTGGTCAAGTTGCATTTGGAGTATTGCATGCAGTTCTGATCACCACACTACCAGAAGGATGTGGAAGCTTTGGAGAGAGTGCAAAGAAGGTTCACGAGGATGTTGCCTGGTTTCACAGGTATTGGCTATGAGGAGAGATTGAATAAACTAGGATTGTTTTCACTGGAAAGACAGAACCTGAGGGGAAACCTGATCGATGCCTACAAAATTATGAGAGGCATAAACAAAAGTGGATAGTCAGAGGCTTTTGCCTAGAGTGGAAGTATCAATTACAAGGGGATTCAAGGTGAGGGAGAGAGAGTTTAAGGGAGATGTACAAGGAATGTTTTTCATGCAGTGAATGGTGGGTACCTGGAACATGCTGCCAGAGGAGGTGATGGAAGCAGGCACATGAGCAACATTTGAGAGGCACCTGGATGAGTACATGAATAAGGAGGGAATAGAGGAATACGGACCAAGTAAGGACAAAAGATTTTTTCTTAGGGCATCATGATCAGCACAGGCTTAGAGGGCTGAAGGGCCTGTTCCTGTGCTGTGCTGTACTATTCTTTGTTCACATGCACGTTGCCATTTTGGTCCTTGATAGATCCTAGCCATTCCCCAATGCCCTTCTTTCCTTTAATGTGCTTATAGAATACCTTGGGATTTTCCTTTATTTTGCCTGCTGGTGTTTTTCTGTGTCACCTCTTCGCTCTTCTGATTTCTTTCTTAAGCTCCCCCCGCACTTTCTAGATTCTACAAAACCTATGGTTTTGGCCTCTCTGTCTCCCATAAACCTCTTTTTTTTTTCCTAATCCTATCCTAGATATTCGTTGACATCCAGGGTTCTTTGGACTTTTTGGTCCCGCCCTTTATCTTTACAGAGCATATTGGCATTGCACCCTCTCTCTTTCCTTTCTGAATGACTCCCACTGTTCATATGTGGATTTTCCTACAAGTATGCTTCTTGCCCACTTTGGTCAGATCCTATTAAAATTGGATTTGGTCATAATCCTATTAAAATTGGCCTTCCCCCAATTCAGAACCTTATTTCTGGTCCATCTTTGCCCTTTTCATAACTACCTTAAATCTGACTAAGTTATGGCCATTGTTACTGAAATGTTCTCCACTGACACTTCTACCACTTGTCTCACTTCATTCCCTAAAATTAGGGCCAGTGCTACCCCCTCGCTTGTCAGACTTTCTACATACTGGCTCAAAAAGCTTTCCTAAATGCACTTTAAGAATTCCATCCGATAAGCCTTTTACACTTTGACTATCCCCAATTAACATTGGGAAAGTTGTAGCAACACCTCACTATTATGCTCAATTCTCCTTGCACTAAATGCCAATGTAACATTGCCTAATTACTTGGTGCACTTATATGCTAACATTTTGTGGTTTATGTACCAGAACACACAGATTTTATTTATTTATTTATTAGTCGCTAGTGGTCACATTAATACTGCAGTGAAGTTATTCTGAAAATCCCCTAGTCACCACTGGCACCTATTCGGGTACACTGAGAGAGAATTTAGCATGGTCAATCACCTAACCAGCATAATCTTTTGGATTATGGGAGGAAACTAGAGGAATCTCACGCAAAGATGGGGAGAATGTGCAGACTCCGCATAGTGATCCAAGCCAGGAACTCAGTTCCCTGATGCTGTGAGGCAGCAGTGCTAACCACTGCCGCCGTGCTGCCAAATTCCGCTGTACCATAGAGTTCTACAACCTCTTTCCATTTAAGTAATATGTTGCTTTTCTATTCTGTTGCCAAAGTGGACAAGTTCACAACTTCCCAATTTATACATCTCTGCCAAATTTCTGTTCACTTAAACTAGCTACACATATTGACATGCAGGAAACCTGCCCTCTGCAGCAAAAGGAATACGTTCAAGGATTGTGTCTTTTGAATTAAACAAAACTATTGGGGACAGTAGCTTTCCATTACTTTCTTCATGGCAATATCGTGGCAAATCATAGTAAGTATGCAAACCAATCCACACCCCTTTTCTGTAGGATAAATAGTTGTGGTCTTTTGAAATTTGGCATTCTTGCTTTTCTTCTGAGTGCAAGACCAAAAGTCCTGGTAGCACGTTCCTTTTTTTTAGCATCATTCAGTGTTTTTAAGTGCAGTCCCCTCCCAGTTGAGTCTGCTAGAGAGGTCCCTGTGATGTAATTTTGCACAGGAATATTGACACCAGTTGCTTGACAGTTCCATATGGAGCAGCATAAAGTCTTTGTGGCAATGTTTTTTTATAACTCTTGCTGGTGATCTTCAGATTCAAACCTCCTGTGCTGCAATCTGAGGTTTGATTTATTAATAGAAAACTCTGATAAGAGTTGGATTTACATTTTGGCAACATGATTTTGAATTAGGCATCTTTTAAAATGGATGCAATTGTCAGACAAATTCAAACTCTGTAGAGAGTAAAGTATTCATTGGTGCTATTCATTCACAATAAAGTTGATTTGCTAAACAATAAAGCTGCAGAGACAAGTTGTTTCTTATTAAATTTCACATTATAGTGATTATATAGAAGAGCATGTCCAATGACCATTAGCTGATGTAATTATTTTGCAGGCTGGCTGGAAAGAAAACCATGCGACTTTCATGAATGAGCTGAAGAATCTGCAGGCCACAGGCCTGACCACGCTTGGGCAAGCTCTGCGCACATCCTTCGATTTGCTCAATCTGAACCGTCTAGTTTCTGGCATAGATAATTATGGCCAGGTAAGTACAGTTAGATATTTTTATTAAATTCCCTGGCTGCTTGTACTCCTTCCAGTTATTAAGTTGTTTTTGTAAATGGTACCTGTGACATTTGTGGTTTAACGTTAGAATACACCTTTTAAGATTAAAGGTTTTTTTTAGTCTGAGGATTTAAAAATGGATGATATTTTCATTCTGTACTGAAATTTGGGTTCTGTAGCCTAATTATAAATAAAATATTTTTGCTGAGTCTGTCATTTGTGAAAATTAATTTGTTGTATAACATCAACTGAATTTGTAATCCAGGATTGTGTACAAGGTGGTGATAAGCTGTGTTGCAGAAAGGAAACTGGAAAAGTGGTACTACTGAATGCAGAATCTCTGTCCCATTAATGGTCAGTGCTATGAATTGTGCAGGATCTCAACATTGTATAAAGTCAGAAGATCATAGAACTGGTACAGTACAGAAAGAGACCATTTGGCCCATCAAGTCTGTACTCACATAGTGGCATCCAGGCCCTATTTCCATAATCCCGCACATTTCCCTGCTAACCCCCTCAGAAGATCTCATCTATCAACTGAAATTTCTGGACTTCTGGTCATGCTGCTTTATGTTGCCATGGCAACTTTCAGACCCAATTTGTTCCACACAAGATCACAATATTCAGTACAATAACATAGCCACAAATGTTTGCACAGATTATTTTGATGCCATTTTCCTTATATAGAAGATGCAGATGGTAAAAAGATAGGTGTTAGAAATAGAATTGTAGCTGCCAAAAAATCAATATACTGAGAATTCATCAACAAGTTCAGTTTTGTGATTAATCCATAGGGGAAAGCTACTGCTAGAAATTAGCACTTTCCCTTCCGGTGACTAGTGGAGTTCCGCAGGGGTCAGTGTTGGAACCATAACCTTTCCCTTTATACAGCAATGATCTAAATGAAGGCTAAGTTTGCAGATGATACAAAGATAGGTGAAGGAACAGATAGTATTGAGGAGGCAGAGAGGCTGCAGAAGGACTTGGACAGGTTAGGAGAGTGGCAAAAAGAATACAATGTGGGAAAGTGTGAGATTATGCATTTTTGAAGCATAGAATCCTACAGTGCAGAAGGAGGCCATTCGGCCCATCGAGTCTGCACCAACACAATCCCACCCAGGCACCATTCCCACAACTTCATACATTTATCCCAGCTAGCACCCCCCAACATAAGGGGCAATTGAGCATGGCCAAAAACCACCTTGCCAACACATCTTTAGTAGGAAAATTAGAGGCATACATTGTTTTCTAAATGTTTTATTTATTAGTCACAAGTGGGCTTACATTCACACTGTAATGAAGTTACTATGAAAGCCCCAAAAACGGGGAGAGAATTCAGAAATTGGAAATACAAAACAACTTGGGAGTCGTTTGGAGTTCTGAATTGTCTTAATATTAATTTGCAGGTTCAATTGGCAGTTCAGAAGGCAACTGCAATGTTAGCATTCATTTTGAGAGGACTAGAATACAAAAGCAGGAATGTACTGCTGAGGCTTTATAAGACTCTGGTCAGACCCCATTTGGAATATTGTGAGCAGTTTTGGGTCGTGTATCTAAAGAACGATGTGCTGGCCTTACAGAGGATTCAGAGGAGATTCAGAGGAGGTTCATAAGAATGATCCCAAGAATGAAAAACTTGACATATGAGGAGCATCTGAGGATTCTGGATCTGTACTCAGTGGTGTTTAGAAGGATGATTGAGGGCGGAGGGGGGTGTATACTTAAAGGCTTGGATAGAGTGGACGTGGAGAAGATGTTTCCATTAGTAGGAGAGACTAGGATCTGAGGACACAGCCTCAGAGTAAAGGGATGACATTTTAAAACCAAGATGAAGAGGAATTTCTTCAGCCAGAGGGTGGTGAATCTTTGGAATTCATTGCCACAAAGACTGTGGAAGCCAGGCCATTGATTGTATTCATGAAAGAGATTGATAGGTTCGTAATTGGTAAGGGGATCAAAGGTTATGGGGAAAAAGCAGGAAAATGGGGTTGGGAAACATTTAAAAAAAAGTTTATTTATTAGTCACAAGCAGGCTTGCATTAACACTGTAGTGAAGTTACTGTGAAAATCCCCTAGTGTCCACTCTCCAAAGCCCATTTGAGTACATTGAGGGAGAATTTAACATGGCCACTGCATCTAACCAGCACATCTTTCAGACTGTGGGAGGAAACTGGAGCACCCAGAGGAAAGCCATGCATACACAGGGAAAATGTGTAGACTCCTCACAGACAGTCAGTCAAGCCTGGCTCCAATCTTCAGATGAAGAAACTGTACAGCAAGATTTAAACTCCTGGCATCCCCATCGGCAGCATACGAGAGTCCCAAGTGCTCCTCTTCATTTTTTCCTCACAGAGTGCTCATCACAGGGGCCAGTTACACTTATCCTTAAGCATATCAACTTCAAGTCCTTCCTCCAATGAAGGTGACACCAGCATTTCCCAAAGAGACTCCTTTAGACGTGAAGCAAAACGCCTGAGATTATCAATGGAATATGCACAGTAAGAAATCTCACAACGCCAGGTTAAAGTCTACAGATTTATTTGTTAGCACGAGCTTTCGGAATGCTGCCCCTTTGTCAGCTGAGTAGAGAGTTGGGTTCACAAACAGGGCATATATAGACACAAACTCAATGACAAAATAATGGTTGAAATGCCAGCCATTAACATGTCTTAACAGGTAATCAAGCCTTTCCAGGTGCAGATAACGCAAGTGGAGAGGGTTAAGCACAGGTTAAAGAGGTGTGAATTTTCTTAAGCCAGGACAGTTAGTGAGATTTTATAAGCCCAGGCAAGTCGAGGATTACAAGTAGTGTGACATGAGCCCAAGATCCTGGTTGAGGCTGTCCTCGTGTGTGCAGAACTTGGCTATCAGTTTCTGCTTGGCGATTCTGCATTGTGTGTCTTGAAGGCTGCCTTGAGGAACGTTTATCCAAAGATCAGAGGCTGAATGCTCTTGAATGCAGAAGTGTCCCCCATCAGGAAGAGAACACTCTTGCCTGGCGACTGTCGAGCAGTGTCCATTCATCCATTGTCATATCGTCTGCATGGTCTTGCCTCGGGACATCCTTTCCTGCAGCATGTTAGGTAGAACAACATTGACTGGGTCGCAGATGTACTGTGTACTTGGTGGATGGTTTTCTCACTTGAGATGATGGCATCTGTGTTGATGATCCAGCGTGTCTCACAAAGAGTACTGTAGCAGAGTTGTGTGGGGTTGTGGTCACTATTCTGAAGGCTGGGTAGTTTGCTGCGAGGTTGTTTGAGGTTGTGCAGTTGTTTGAAGGCAAATGTTGGGGGTATGAGGATGACCTTAGCGAGATGTTTGTCTTCGTCAGTGACATGTTGAAGGCTCAGAAGATGTCATAGCTTCTCCATTCTGGGGAAGTACTGGACGACGAAGGTACTCTGTCCGCCACGTCCATGTTGTTTTCTGAGGACATCGTGTGGTTTTTTTGCTGTGGTGTGTCGGAATTGTTGATCGATGAGTCGAGTGCCATATCCTGTTCTTACGAGGGTACCTTTCAGTGTCTAGTTGTTTATTGCATTCCTCCTCATTTAAGCAGATCTTGTGCATATGAAGGGCTTGTCCATAAGAGGATGGGTTCTTTAATGAGTTTTGGGTCGAAGCTGGAGAAGTGGTACATCGTGAGGTTATCCGTAGGCTTGCGGTACAGTGCTGAAGTGACCATCTTTGATGGAGGTGCGTGCGCATGTCCAAGAATTCAACTAATTCCGGAAAGTATTACATGATAAGAGAGTAGGATGGAACTTGTTGATTGTTCGCCACAGCAAACTACCCAGCCTTTAGGAGACAGCGACCACCCACAGCAACCTCTACATGACATGCCAGATCATCAACATGATGCCATTATCTCACATGAGACCACTATCTTCCAAGTACACCTGTATATACTCATGCAACTTGGCTAAGGTTGTCTACCTAATACGCTGCAGCAAAGGATCTCTCGAGGCATGGTACATTGGTGAGACCGTGCAGAAGCTATGACAATGGATAAATGGACATTGCTCAACAGTCGCTAGGCAAGAGTATTCTCTTCCTGTCGGGGAACATTTCAGCATTCAAGGGCATTCAGTCTCTGATTTTTGGGTAAGTGTTCTCCAAGGCAGCCTTCAAGACATGACAACGCAGAATCACTGAACAGAAACTGATAGCCAAGTTTCGCACGCATGAGGATGGCCTCTACTAGAATTTTGGGTTCATGTCACACTACCTATAACCCTCATGACTTGCCTGGGTTTGCAAAATCTCACTAACTGTCCTGGCTTGAGACAATTCACACCTCTTTAACCTGTGCTTAACCTTTTCTCCACTTGCGTTGTCTGCACCTGTAAAGACTTGGTTACCTGTTAAGACTCGCATTCCAACCATTATTTTGTCATTGAGTCTGTGTCTATATATGTCCTGATTGTGAACCTAAACTCTCCAGTCACATGATGAAGGGATAGCACTCTGAAAGTTTGTACTATCAAATAAACCTGTCGGACTTCAACTCGATGTTATGAAACTTCTTCCTGTGCCTACCCCAGTACAATGCTGGCATCTCCACATTGATCTCCATTCAGGGCAATCTCTGCACCAAATATTCAGAGCTTCCACTAAATTCCTACATGTCCTTGGAGCTGCCAACAATATCTTACACCAAATATTTCTCTCCAAGTGTATTGCACTGCCCAGTGTGAATCTTGCACATTCTGCATTCTTCCACTATAACAGCCCTTCAAATTTGTTCTTCTGTACGGACCAATGCAATTTTTAATTCCACCAGCTGGTACTTTCTGTCTGAACTGCATTCTGTGCCATCTTTGCATCTACAAACTGAGCTGGAGTTGAATGGAACGTTGCGGGTTGTCCCACCAAATAAAATTATCTTTGACACCATATTGCATCAGTACTGCCCAATTGGTGTGACGGGCACTGGAATGTCACCCAGTGCGAGCACTGTGGAGGGGGGTTCAAATCATGCCATTTGATTACTGAGTGTCCAATCTGAAGAGAATGAGTTGTGTTGGAACTTTTAAAAAAAATTAAACATTGAACTCTATAAAAGCTCAAAGGACTTTGTGTCCAACTCGATTCCACCATCCAAAGCTTATGGGATTGACCGTTCAAGAAATCTTCTTACTCATACTGTGTTCTAAAACTGGAATTTTTAATTAAAGAATATTTTACCCTCCACTCACTACTTATTCCTGTGTGTAATGGCTGTCTGTGTGGAGTTTGTACATTCTCCTCGTTTCCTCCTGGTACTCCAGTTTCCTCCCGCTGTCCAAAGATGTGCGGGTTAGATTGATTGGCCATGTTAAAATTGCCCCTTAGTGTCCTGGGATATGTAGGTTAGAGGGATTAGCGGGTAAGTGTGTAGGGCCTGGATAGGATTGTGAACGGTGCAGATTTGATGGACCGAAGGGCCTCATTCTGCACTATAGGGTTCTATGATTTTATGTTATTGGGAATAATGTTTGGATGGATTCTGTGAGCTTATTCAGGGATGTATATGTATAATGAGGATCTTGATGCTTACTGGGGGAGCGGTGTTGTACTGTGTCTTTGCACCCCTGGATGAGGGAAGAGCAAATTCGTTGTCTGCAATTTCCCACTTCCAGCTACACGAGATGACTTCAGGAGATTGGGCCTAACTGTGATGCCTTAACGGTTGAATAGCTTTGAACAGTCATTATTGGTGTTTGCACATCTATAGTACTCATTCAAACTCTCTGTAGAGTTTGCACATGTGTCTGTGGATTTGTTACGGATGCTTCGATTTCCTCCCACGTTCCAAAAATACGCGGGCTTAGTGGATTGGTCATGCTAAATTGTCCCCTAATGTCAGGGGGACTAGCTAGGGTAAATGCATGGGGTTGTGGCAATGTGGTCAGTGCAGACTTGATAGACCAAACTTCTGCACTGTAGGATTCTATGATTCAATGACCCTAGCGCTGTAAGGCAGTAATACTAACCACATGTCACCATGTTGTCCTGTTTCACTGAAGAAATACCAAATCTAGGACTGCCTGAAGAGTTGGAAGGGATTTTAGATGATTTTTGCTTTCATTTGGCTAGCTTGTAAACTGGTTCTAATGCACAGCATAACATAGCATTTGTAAGACCCATTGCAGCAATTCAATAATGGCTCCCTTCAACAGCACTTTCAAAACTTGTGACCTCTACCACCTAGAAGGACAAGGGTAGCAACTGCATGGGAACACCATTACTACTAATAAGATACTTTTCAAGTCACTCACCATCCTGACTTGGACTGTGTCACTCGTTGTTCCTTCACTGGGTTTGGTCAAAGTCCTGAAAATCCCTTCTTGTCAGCACTGAGGATGTATGTGTACAACATATGTACTCCACCTTCTTGAGGGCATTCAAGGATGGCAATAAACCCTGGTCCAGCCAGTGATGCCCACATTCTGTGAAAGCGAATAATATCTGGTCCAGTTCTTTATACGATTGTTGTGAAGTACAGTCTGAGGTTCATATTGTAAGCTACTATTGTTGCTGAAAGTTTTTATGGATTTTTTAATTGTTTGGCTCTTCCTGTTGTTAAACAACAATCTCTCATCTTGAAGACAGAAGAACAGCAGGAAATGCACAGAATAATTGTTCATTTGAGATTAGGCATTTATACAAAAAGCAGACAGATCTGAAGTGAGACTGATGCACTAGAAATTTGCCTGAATAGTTTTGAGCTCGTATATAACAGTATGGTTTTCATTATTGAGGATGAAGCAAATTGCACAGCAGTGAACAGTATCAAGGGGGATGGATAATGGTAATTCTCCTGGACTAGCAATCCAGAAGCCGTGAAGACAGGAATTCAAATCCCACGGGATGGAGAAATATAAATTCAATTACTTCAATTTAAGTCATCTTATCTTTAACATGGACTCCATAGGGGGCAAGTGCTTCTACATCAGAAACCAAACCAGTTTCATTAACACAATCAGTGTTTAGCTTTTCTCTGTTTTCTGGTAGTTATCTGTATTTTCACCTTAAAGCAGTTTTTTTAATTCATTCAAGAGATGTCGACTTTGGATTCATTGCCCTTGAGATTTCACTGTGATTGCACTATTCCACCTGGGTGGTCTTGTTTTCACTCTGCAAGAGGAGTTTTGTGTACATGTAACCTCATTTCTTTATGTGTGTTCCATCTATATATTGTGCAAACTCTACAGTTATCTTGTAATGCAATAATGTGACTACAATGGCCTGTTCATATTCTTCCTGCGATTCCAAAGGAATATGTTAACACTGGCTATATTACTGTAGCTTCAATCGAGAGCTGTGTTCCAATTTCATCGTAGTAATTTAAATTTAATTAACTAAATACAAATCTGGAATAAAATGTTAACATCAGTAATGGTGACCAAGAAATCACAGAATTGTCACATGTTGTAAAACACTTGGTGGAGCAGCATTATCCAGTCTGGCCTACATGGCATGATTTTTCAGTATCCAACAGGAGGTTTTCCCGCCTGTTTTTTTTTTTGGTGAGCTGAGTTTCATGAGTGTACAACATTCTGTGCAATACAGAGACCATCATGTGATTCATGGCAGTGGAGAATAGATTTCGATGAAGGAATAAATAATGGCGCAAGGCTGGTTACATCAAAGAAAATGGTCTGGGAAGATCATGGCCAGCTGCCAGGCAAGAATTAGATTTTTGGGTCCTGCTTATTGAGTAGCATAACCGGATGGGAAAGTCACACCTTATATATCCTTCAACCAACATCATTAAAACAGGCAGTCACAATTTTATTGCTGTTTGTGGGAAATTGTTATGTGCAAATTGCCTACTGGTTTCTTACATTACAACACAGACTACACTTCAAATGCAATATCAAGCCTGTTGAATCATCCCGAGAACATAAAAAGCACTTTAGCAATGCACTTTTTTCTTTAGGAAATTTATTTTGCATAATGCCTGAAAAGCAATAACAGCACAGACTTCATTTAAAATCATGAAACGTAGAAATGTTTCCAACAGATTGTTGTTTTGTGTTTGCCAATGGCTTACTTTCACCAGTGGTTGTGCTCTCTTCATAACCATTATGGAACAGTGAATTAAGCTGCTGCACAATTTGACATGTACAGACTTCCCTATATTGCTTGTACTACATGCTCCATTTTGTCTGCTTTCTTTTTCTGCAGGGGAGGAATCCTTTTTTTCTTGAACCATCTGTTATAATCACTATCTCTGATGGAAGTAGAATGACAAATAATGGTGGGGTGCAAGAGGAGGTAAGACCCAGACCCTTGGACCACTTTGTAAACTGATTATAACTTTAAGTCTATACTGTTCGAGAATATGATTTCTAATTTAGAATTTCTGACATTGTGCTGATAAGTAAATGAAGCAATTTAGTGTGAATTCCTTTAATGGCTTTTTATGGCCCCCTTCATGATTTTCTGCTCTATTTTATCTTTGAAGTTCCTTGCTAAATGCAGTATCCCTCAGATACCTTGCCCAAGTGATCATTCAGATGTGAACGTGACCAGTGAGCATTTTCTGACTGCTTAACCACATATGGATGAATGGCTGGAGGCAAGAAACAGCTAGGTGGATGGCTGGATGAAAGAACTGGACGGATAAGAACTTAAGAAGTACATGAGTTGACCACAAAGCTCTTCCAGCCAGCTCCACCATCCAGTAAGATCATTGCTTATCCTCAGCTTCAACTCTGCTTTCCCACCCACCTCCAAGTCCCTTGATTTCCTTAGAATCCAAAAATATATTGATCTCAGCCATGAATATTTTCAATAATTGATCATTTATAGCCTTTGGGAGTAAAGAATTCTAAGGATTCGTAACTCTGACTGAAAAGATTGGATGACTTTGTCCTGAAGCTACAACTGAGTTCCAAACTCTTCAGTTTGAAAAATCTTTCAGCATCTTTCCTGCCAAGTCCTGTCAGAATTTTCAGCGAGATCTCCTCTCATTCTTCTAAATGTCCATATTGCATAGATCCATTTGATGCTATTTCTCCCCATTGGACAAACCCCTTGGCTCAGGAGTCAGTCTGAGCAGATCATTGGGTGAGAGATGATAGACAAATGGAATTACAGATAAGAGTACCCAACGAACACAGGAGGGCCCTTAACTAACAAATGCAGTCATATGTCAGTGAGATGTGGATAGCAATAAGGATGAAAATGTTTGGTTCCCCCCAGTATTTCTCAGGCCAAATGCAGACACAGTGCTGGCACTCTGGTTTGGAGCTAGAATTTAGCACAGACCAAGCGTGGTGCTGGTGTGATCCTGGCCTACTGCTCACTGAGTAAACTTTATTGAGTGATAATTTCTGGCAATCCATCTTTCTGAGGGTCCTTCATTCTTTTTAAATTTTACCAATTTCAAATATTACAAGAAGTAGTTTTATAATTTGTTATCTGTCACTTTGTTACTTTAAAGGAAGTAAGGTTGAATCTCCTTTGAGAGCTCCTCTTGCCTCCATTGAATACCACTGTCATCATTCTGTCCAGTGTTTTGTTGGAGAAAATTACAATTTTCTGACTATTGACAAAGTGACCACACTTTATTAAAAGTTTGATTTCTGGTGCCACTTTTAACTGTCAATTAGTGCATCCAGTGTGACCTAATGACCTATTCCCTAGTGTTTTGCTTCCAGAGCAACAGGGACCTTCCTCTAGGAGTCTCCATGACCAGACCTTTATTTCTGTTTTTAAAGATTTATTCTCTCAAGGGACATGGGAGTTGCTGGTTTATTATACAATGTTTATTATATGTCCTTAATTCACCTTGAGAAAGTGCTGGTAAGCTGCCACCTTGAGCTGCCGCAGTCCATGTGGTGTTAGGAAGTTGTTCCAGGATTTTGACCCAGCAACAACAAAGTGATGACAACATACTTCCAAGTAGAATGGTGTGTGGTTTGAATAAGAACATGAAGGTGGTGGTGTTCCCATGCATCAATAACCATTATACTTATAGGTGTTGGAGATTAGACATTTGGAAGGTGCCACTGAAATCCCTGTAGTGTATTTTGGGGGTGGTACACACTGCAGTCACTGTGTGTTAGGGTGGAATAGAAGGTATAGACGAGTGTCAGTGGGTTGCTTTGTCCTTGTTGGTGTTGAACTTATTAAATTGCTGGAGTTGCGCCCATCCAGGCAAGTGGAGAGTATTCCTTGCACCCATTGCGTCACAAACAGACTTACATTAATGCCGCAATGAAGTTACTGCAAAAATCTCCCAGTCGCCACACTTAGGCGGTTGTTCGGGTACACTGAGGGAGAATTTAGCATGGCCAGTGCACCTAACTAGCAAGTCTTTGGGACAAAGGGAGGAAACAGGAGCACCCGGAGGAAACCCGCGCAGGCATGGGGAGAACACTTGTGCCTTGTAAGTGGTGGATGGGCTTTGGGAAGTCAAGAAGTGAATTACTTCCTGCAGGATTCTCAGCCTCTGACCTGTTTTTGAAACTGCAGTATTTATATGGTTAGTCCAGTTCAGTTTGTGGTTAATAGTAACCCGCAGGATGTTAATAGTGAGAAATTCACTAATGGTAATGCCATTGAACATCATGGACAAATTTCACAGTGACAAAGATAATTGATGAAGGTAGGGTAGTGGATATTATCTACATGGACTTCAGTAAGGCCTTTGACAAGGTCTCTTTTGGCAGACTGATGCAGAAGGTGAAGTCGCATGGGATCAGAGATGAACTAGCAAGGTGGATACAAAACTGGTTTGGTCAAAGAAGACGGGGATAGTAGTGGAAGGGTGTGTATTTGAATGAAGGGCTGTGACAAGTGGTGTTTCTCAGGGATTGGTGCTGGGACTTTTGCTGTTTGTAATAAATATAAATGATTTGGAAGAAAATGTAACTGGTTTGATTAGTAAGTTCGCGGACAGTACAAAGCTTGGTGGATTTACAGATAGTGCTGAAGACCATCAGAGGATACAGCACGATTTAGATTAGTTGGATTTGGGTGGACAAATGGCAGATGGAGGTAATACATTTTGGAAGATCTAATACAGATAGGAAATATACAGTAAATGGCAGAACTCTTAAGAATATTGATAGACAATGTGATCTGGATGTACAGGTACACAGGTCACTGAAAGTGGCAACGCAGGTGGAGAAGGTAGTCAGAAAGGCATATGGCATGCTTTCCTTCATCAGCTGGGGCATTGAGTTTAAAAATTGCAAAGTCACGTTGCAGCTTTATAGAAGCTTAGTTAGGCCGCACTTGGAAATTAGTGTTCAGTTCTGGTTGCCACACTGTCAGAATGATGTGGAGGCTTTGGACAGTGTACAGAAAAGATTTACCAGGACATTGCCTGGTATGGAAGGCATTAGCTATGAGGAGAGCTTGGAGAAATTTGGTTTGTTCTCGTTGGAGATTGAGGGGCAACCTGATATGAGATTGAGAGTTGTGGACAGAGTGGATAGTCGGAAGCTTTTTCCAAGGGTCGATTACTATGGACGAGCTTTAATGGAGATGTGTGAGGCAGATTTTTTACATAGAGGGTGGTGGGTGCCTGGAACAAGCAACTCAGGGAGGTGGTGGAAGCGGATACAGTAGTGGTCTTTATGGGATGTTTTGACAAATACGTGGATAGAATGATATAGAGGGATATGGTCCCCAGAAAGATAGGGCATTTTAGTTAAGTCGGGCAGCATGGTTGGTGCATATTTGGAGGGCCGAAGGGCCTGTTCCTATGCTGTAATTTTCTTTGTGCTTTATTGTAGTGTTAATTTAAGCCTACTTGTGACACAAATGAATAAACTTTAAAACTTTAAAGAGATAGTTGGATTCTCTTGTTTGAGATGGTCATTGCCTGGTCCCAGTATGACACAGATGTTATCACATCACACCTGAATATTGTTCAGATCATGCTACATGTGTGCATGGTTGCTTCACTGTATGATGGGTGAGTTGTGAATGATGAAATTTGAACTCTGGCAGCAATGCCCTGCAGCTGAGATGATTGATCTCTAAAAGCTGCAACCATCTTCCATTGTGTTCTATATGATTCCAATCAGCGGAGAGTTTTCCCCTGATTCCCATTGACTCCAGTTTTGCTAGGTGCCGCACTCAGTCAAATGTTGCCTCGATATTCAGGGCAACCACTCTCACATTATCTATGGAATTAAATTCTTTTGTCCATGTTTGAACTTAGGGATTTAATGAGGTAGGAGCTGAGTGACCCTGATGAAATCTAGACTCTGTGTCTGTGACCAGGTTATTGCTAAGCATATGCCACTTGATAGTGTTGCTGATGACCTATCACTTTACTGATGATCAAGTATATACTCATAGGTTGGATTGTCCTGCTTTGTGTGTACAGGCCACACCTGGGCAGCTTCTGTGTTGCCAGATATAGAAGGCAGTTTTGTAGCTGCACTTGGAGCATCTTGGCTAGGGATGTGACATTCTGTATTATTGTTGGAATATTGTCAGATCCCATAGACTTTGCAGTTTTCAATGCCTTCAGCCATTTCTTGGAGTGGAGTGAATCGAATTGACTAAAAATTGACATCTGTGATGCTGGAAGTTGGAACATCCATTTGGCACTCCTGGCTGAAGATTGTTGCAAATGTTTTAACCTTGTCTTTTGAATTGATGTACTGTGCTCCCCTGTTATTTTGAATGTGGATACTTGTGGAGCCCCCTCTGCTGTTATTGATGGCCCACAGTATCAAGATGTAGAGATGCCGGCGTTGAACTGGGGTAAACTCAGTAAAGTTTCACAACACCAATTTTAAATCCAACCAATTTATTTGATAGTAAATTCGCGAGCTTTTGACACTATGGCCTTCGTCAGGCAAATGCAGTGTTCTGGTCTGCAATAGCACTCATACCAACACAGACAGTCTTAGAATGCGAATCCTTACATCTAACCTGCTATTCAAGTGTTAAAGTGGTTAACAATGTGTGTGAAGGGAATCCTGAGCATTGGTTAGAGAATTGTGTATTTTCTCCAGACAGCACAGTAAGTGAGGTTTTTTGCTAACCCAGGCAAGTTACGGGGGTTACAGATAGTGTGTCATGAAGCCAAGATCCCTGTTAAGACCGTCCTCATGTGTGCGGAACTTGGCTATCAGTCTCTGCTCAGCGACTCTGCGCTGTCGTGTGTCACGAAGGCCCCCTTGAAGAACATTTACCTGCAGGTCGGAGGCCGAATGCCCATGACTGCTGAAGTGTTCGCCCACAGGAAGGGAACTGTTTTGCCTGGTGATTGTTGAGCGATGCTCATTCATCCGCTGTCGTAGTGTCTGCATGGTCTCCCCAATATACCATGCTTCGGGACATCCTTTCTTGCAACGTATTAGGTAGACAACGTTGGCCGAGTTGCAAGAGTATGTACCGTGTACCTGGTGAATGGTATCCTCACGTTTGATGATGTCGTCCATGTCTATGATCTGGCATGTCTTGCAGAGGTTGCTGTGGCAGGGTTGTGTGGTATTGTGGTCACTGTTCTCCTGAAGGTTGGGTAGTTTGCTGCGAACAATGATCTGTTTGAGGTTGTGCGGTTGTCTGAAAGCAAGAAGTGGGGGGGTGGGGATGGCCCTAGCGAGATGTTCATCGTCATCAATGATATGTTGAAGACTCCGGAGAAGATGTCGTAGCTTCTCCGCTCCGGGGAAGTACTGGACAACAAAGGGTACTCTGTCCACCGTGTTCGTCTTCTGAGGAGGTCACTTATCGCTGTGGCACGTCGGAACTGTTGATCGATGAGTCGAGCGTCATATCCTGTTCTTACGAGGGCATCCTTCAGCGTCTGGAGGTGTCTGTCACGATCTTCCTCATCTGAGCAAATTCTGTGTATACGATGGGCTTGTCCATAGGGAATGGCTTCTTTAGCGTGTCTAGGGTGGAAGCTGGAGAAGTGGAGCATTGTGAGGTTGTCTGTCGGTTTGCGGTACAGTGAGGTGCTGAGGTGACCGTCCTTGGTGGAGATGCGTGTGTCCAAGAATGCAACTGATTCTGGAGAATAGTCCATGGTGAGTCTGATGGTGGGATGGAACTTGTTGATATCATCATACAGTTGTTTCAATGATTGTTCATCATGAGTCCAAAGGAAAAAGATGTCATCAATGTATCTAGTATATAACCTTGGTTGAAGATCTCGTGTGGTGAAGAAGTCTTGTTCGAACCTGTGCTTGAAGATGTTGGCATACTGAGGTGCAAATTTGGTCCCTATGGCTGTTCCGTGTGTCTGGATGAAAAGCTGATTGTTAAAGGTGAATTCATTGTGGTCCAAGATGAAGCGGATGAATTGTAAAATTGCATCCGGAAACTGGCAGTTGTTGGCATTGAGTACTGAAGCAGTTGCAGCAGTACCATCGTTGTGGAGGATGTTGTTGTAGAGCGCCGAGACATCCATTGTGACAAGGAATGTCCCTGGTTCTACTGCTCCATGTGTGCTGAGTTTCTATAGGAAGTCCGTAGTGTCAAGACAAAAGCTGGGGGTTCTTTGTACAATGGGTTTCAGGATGCCCTCAATATAGCCGGAGAGGTTCTCACACAGGGTCCCATTGCCTGATACGATGGGACGGCCGGGTATGTTTGCCTTGTGTATCTTTGGGAGGCAGTAGAGATCTCCAATGTGGGGATTACGTGGAATGAGAGCCCAGAGGGTGTTCTGAAGGTCCGGATCAAAGATTTTGATCAGAGTGTTGAGTTGACGAGTGTGTTCTTTGGTCGGATCTGCTGGTAACTGTCTGTAGTGTTTCACATTGTTTAGTTGTCGGTACACTTCTTCACAGTAGTCCGTTCTGTTCAGTATGACGGTGGCGCCTCCTTTGTCTGCTGGTTTGATGACAATGTTGCGGTTGGTCTTGAGAGCACGGATGGCCTTGCTTTGTGCTTGGGTGATGTTCGGGACTGTCTTGTAAGTGCGGTTGATGAATCTGGTGTTCACGCACCTCCTGATGGCTTGGGCATACATGTCCAGTCGGGGACAGCGGCCTTCTGGAGGAGTCCAATTGGATTCATTCCTCTTCGGTTGCTGCACTGCGGATCCCTCTGTCGGCTGTTCTGGTTCATTAGCTATCTCATTGAGTCCGCTATTGGCCTCTTGGGGTTTGTGAAAGAGCTCATGCAGCCTCATTCGCCTGATGAATTCCTCTGTGTCTGCTGCAAGACTGATGGGGTCCATTTTGGTGGTGGGACAGAAATTGAGCCCTCGGCTGAGAACTTCAATTTCCTCTGATTGAAGTGTGTAGTCCGACAGGTTAACAATGGACCTCCCTGCGGTAGTGTTGTTTTCTACTGTGGTACCAAGGGAGGCTTGGTTGTTGCTGGTGGCGATGCAGAGTTTTTCAAGTTTCCTGTTCTTGGTGTGCATGTAAATGGTGTAGTTTCTTTGTCTCATCTGCTTGGCAAAGTTTCGCACCTGATCTGCGTCCTGAGAGCAAGTTGAGAATATGTATTCCATTTTACTCTCCAGGGTGCGGCGTTTGCTATAGAGCTGGTGTATGAGGTGATTGAGGAGTGTAAGAGAGGTGCGAAGGCAAAGCCTCTCAGTGTAGTCTGTGTTATAGGTTGACCTGAGTGGGTTCATGATCTCTAGTCCCTTTGGTATCCTGTCTGCTTTCTTGCATCTCTGTAGAAACTTGATGTCCGTGTCGATATGTGCAATCCTTTTGGAGATCCTCTCCACTTGGATCCGGCAGTATGCGGTGTCGATAGTAGTCATGATGTAGAGATGCCGGCGTTGGACTAGGGTAAACTCAGTAAAGTTTCACAACACCAATTTTAAATCCAACCAATTTATTTGATAGTAAATTCGCGAGCTTTCGACACTATGGCCTTCGTCAGGCAAATGCAGTGTTCTGGTCTGCAATACCCACAGTATCAAACCAGTGGTAGTGGAATGAGACTATTAATTAATTATTCATTCCCCACTTGAGGGCCTAAGTTGGTAGCTGGACAGGAAATCAATTCATGGGAGTTAATTGGGATAGAGATGGGAATCCCTACATTCTCGCCAATTAACTGCACTCTTGCCATCAAACCTGACATGGGGCATCATTCAATTAAATTCTATTTGTGTTGTTGCTTTTGGACGTGCTGTATTATTTCAAATTCTGTATGTGTCACAAACATTCTCTTCCTGTTCCAGCTTCACCTGCCGCTAAATTCCCCCTTGCCTGGCAGTGAATTGACAAAAGAACCATTCCGTTGGGATCAGAGATTGTTTGCACTGGTCCTTCGTCTCCCTGGTGCTTCATCTCTCGAAGCGGAGCAGCTTGGCAGTGTACCTTCAGATGAATCTGCAGTAACTCAAATGTGTGAAGTAACAGGAGGTGAGTCAACAAGCCTACTGAGCAAGGGAAAGGTCTTGATTTTAGATTTCCTAGCTGATTGCAGTATTTTCTGACTGGTTACAAGAGCAGGTCAGAGCTTGAAATCCTGGGTGGTGGCTAGGATACCAACTTATGCATAAAAGATTTTTGCAACAATCCAGAATCTAAACTTCAAAAACAATTTGTTTTTGGGATGTGAGCAGCATGATGACAATGGGGTGTCTCCTTCAACCACTGAAGTATCAGTGATGATGATATTGACCCAATGACAATGAAGGAAAGATAATTTATGTCCAAGACCCAATATTTTTAGTATGATAATTATTTTTGTCCTTCTTGATGTTCAGACCATGAGAAAGCTGATACATTGAAGTAACTTCAGTGAGGTGTTATAGTGCATTTAATAGATTTGACACATTGCAGCCACGTGTGTCAATGATGAGAACACTGGCTGCTGTGTCCAATGGCAGGGATGCAAGAAAGGTATTCTGGATGGTTTTTCAGACATTCTACCTGTCCTGGCTTGTGGTGAATATTCAATTACACTTTGAACTTAGGTATGCCCTTGTCTTCAGATTATTATAATTACCAATCCTTGCATAGTACGATTATTATCTATCACTGTTGCTGGTTTCATCTTTCTCTCATCAATGTAAACTCTCATATTTCACTCCCTAGGGTTTTGAAAATGTCAGGTTCTCCCAGCATTCAGCAGGAGCTTGACATTGTCTAGAACTGGGCTGATAAATAGTAGATAACGTTTACAAGGAGGTAAATTGGTTACACAGTGTAAAAATTAACCATATTAAATAAGTTCAAAGTGTAGCATGGTGGTGCATATATTAGCAAGATGCAAGGTGGGATTTTCCAGCCCCACTCGCCCCAAAACCGGAAAATCTCTCTCGAGGTCAATAGACCTTTCCATGGTCAGCCCTTTGCGTGCTCTGATTCCTGTGGCGGGCAAGACGGTAAAATTCACTCCGTAATGTGCATAGGTGGGGGTGAATTGCATTGGGATGCAAGTAGATCAGCACATCATTTGGTTTGTGTGCAGAATGCAAATCCCAATTCCTTGGATTTGAATCATGTACACTGAGTGAAGTGATAAGCAGAATTGTTGAATTCCAACCCAAAAGCTAAATACTGCAGATGCTAGGAATCTAAACTAAAAACAGAAATTGCTGGAACGACTCAGGATCCAAACCTGAAACATTCGTTATGTTTCATTCCACAGATTCTGCTTAGCCTGCTGAATATTTCCAGTATTTTTTCTTTTTATTGATGTTGAACTCCACTTTTGTCAGAGTGGTAAATATCTGTACAGTGTACTCTTTCATTAAGTTTGCTGCATTGAATGTCAGGTATTAGAGGAACTAAGTTACAGTAAACAAACATACTTATAGCAGAACCATTTGCTTTAATTGGAAGAATTTAAACGCATTATAGTGACAAGCTTACAAGATAACTACAGGCCTCTAACTCCTAATTAATCACTGTTCTTAACTCTGCCGTACTCCAGCTACACAACAAATCGACACATTTCTGCATGACCTAACATAGTTCTACATTCCAATCAGATCCTTACTTTGTCCCTTATCAGTGACTTTAGTTTTAATTATGTTTTTCTCTGCACATTCCCCTGCTTTGTTACTCACTTTGTTCTATTCTATCATGTGAAATTTCTAACTATAAATCTGTAATATTCCATATCACATCTTCTGATTCTAAAAAGAATGATGTATTTGCAGATGATTCTTCCTGCGGAACTAACATCATACTGTCTCTGCAGTACGCGTTGAAATATTTTTCCATTTGATTTTTTTCTCTAAACTGGACGTTGTTTTGAAGTCCATTTTAGTTTAATCGTTCAATGTCAGTTTTAGTTTAATAGTTCAGTGGTTACTGAAAATTGGCTTGTACTCCCTCATTTAATAAGCAAAAGACTTTGAAAAGGTGTTTGACAAACTAATATATGTTAGTTGAAGGGAAGTTGCTCTGCTCTCAGCAAGATGCTGAAAGCTTAGAAACATTGCTCTTAATAAGACTTTTTAATATTTATATTGACTGCCCAGCTTTTTGCTGTGGTGAGCCTGTCTGCTTCTAGTCCTGCCATTGGTAAAATGTTCAAACAGTGGGAGCACATTGGAGAGCACACTCTGACTCCTCCAGGTATGAATTTTGAAGATATCCCTGGCTGGTGCTTATCTACAGGGACAGGGTGTAGTGTAACAGATAATAAGGTAGCTAAGCATATGGGCACTTACTTTTAGCAGCCATGGCATAGATTATAAGAGCAGGCATGTTACATTGGAGCTGTACAAAATTTTGGTTAGGCCATAGCTGGAGCTCTGTGTGCAGTTCTGGTTGCCTCACTGTAGGAAAGGTGTGTTTGCACTGGAGAGAGTGCAGAGGAGATTCACGAGACTGTTGCTGGCGTGTTTCAGCTATGGAAAGAGGCTGGATAGGCTCAAGTTGTTTAGAACAGAGTGGCAGCCGATTGCTGGAGAGGACCCGATTGAACTGTATAAGATTGAAGGGCCTAGAACAGGATGGATAGGTAGCAGGTGTTCCTCTTAGATGAGGGATCAATAACGAAGGGATATAATTTTAAGGTGAGGCACAGGAAGGTTAGAAGGGATCTGAGGAAAGTGCTTTTCACCCAGAGGGTTGTGGGAGTCTGGAATGCACTGCATGGGAGAGCCGTCAAGAGAGGAAACTTCACATCTTTAAACAAGTACATGGCGTGTTGTAGGCTGGCATGGTGGTTCGCACCTCGGTTCAGTTCTGGATTTGAATGTTCGCCCATGTGTGATGGGTTTCTTCGGGTGCTTCAAATTCCTCCCGCAGTCCAAAGATGTGTGGGTTAGGTTATTTGGCCTTGTTAAATTGCTCCTTAGTGTCCAGGGATGGGTAGGTTAAGTGGATTAGCAATGCTAATAAGCAGGGTTACTGGGATAGGGTGGAGGGAAGGATCTGGATAAGATGCTGTTTTGGAGAATCAGTGCACACTTGTTGGGCAGGTAGACTTCTTTCTGCACTGTAGGGATTTTATGGTTTCCATTTGATGTGTCCCCCAAACACTGGATGGAGGATTTGGGGCTTTCTCCCTCCTGTTTCAGTCTCTGTTTAGCATTTGGCCTGTTTATATCTGCCTTGCTGCATGTATTTCCTGCTTCGTTGTATCTACTCATGAGCCTCAGCTCCAAGTCTCAAGTTACCAACTCATAGCAACCAAATTCTACTGTATCACTCCCTCTCTCCTGAGCAATGTGCTCATCAGTCAGCTGAATATATACCACGCTTGGAAACACATGAAGCAGCCTTGAAAGTTAATGTGTTTCCACTCCAAGTATTTTGACCTTTTGGCCAGAACACTGCTCCTCCTGAAAAATACATCAAAGGCTGAACTTTGACAACTTTTAACAGGCCAGGAATCATATCAAATTAAAATAGCATTAGCCAATTCTGTGCGTTGTGTTTTAATAAATACATGAGTCAGCTTATTGTGTGAGAGCACTAAGTATTAAAAAGTAAAAATAGAGAGCAAACATTCCCATAAAAGGACATGTGATGGTTAGACAGGTAAGTCTGCTTTTTCGAATAAAGGCATCTTGGCATTGGTACTTATTGATACTGTGGTCATAGGATATCTGTAGGCACTACATTCCATTGGAAAATGATTGACATTTGTCACACATGCTCTCTCTTACTCTATGCCTTTTTTTTTTGTCTTTTTCTTCTCATTCTTCATATGAAACCTTCCCACCCCTGCACATCACTGCATAGGAATATAGGACTTAGGAGCAGGGGTAAGCTCTTCAAGTTTTCCCTGCTTTTCAATTAGATAGTGGCCAATCTAGTTTGTTCTCAATTCTACTTTTCTGACTGCTCCCAATAATCCTTGATTCCACTATCTATGAAGAATCTATCTTCAATAAGTTAATGACCAAACCTCCATTGCTGGGAAAGAGAATTTCACAGGTCAAAAAAACCTAATCACATCCATCATAAATAGGTACCCTCTTATTTTTAAATTGTGTCCTATTGTTCTCTCCCATGAGAGGAAACATCCTCCTGGCATTCATCTTGTCAGATTCCTTTGAGATTTTATATGTTCCAATAAGGTCACTTCTCATTCTCCTAAACACTAATGGATGTAGCCCAACCTGTTTAACCTTTTCTTGTAAAGTAGGCTGTTCATCAAAGAATGAGTTGAATGAATCTTTTCTGAATTGTTAATGCATTTGCAACCCCTTTTCAAATAAAGAGACCACAACTATACACCATACTCCAGTTGTCATTATCAGGGCTCAGTATGATTGCAGCAAGGTTTTTCTACTTTTATATTCAATTTACCTTGCAATAAATTCCAGCATTCCGTTTCCCCTCCTATTAATCACTACCTGTACCTGCATACTAACTTCTTATGATTATATGCCAGGATACCAGATTGTCCTGCTGCAGGATTCTACAATCTCACCATTTAAATAGTACATTGTTTTCAAACCTTCCTGTCAAAGTGGCATATTTACATTTCCCCACAATTTTCCCCATTCACTTAACCTATCTATATCGCTTCATAGAGTCTTTATCTCCTCTTGGCAACTTTGCAATTATCTTGGTGTCATTGGCAAATGTAGACATGGATAAAGACTTTTTATTACATTTGCTGTGATTTGGGAAGAGGAGAGAAAATTGTTGTATTTGATATATAATATGGGAAACGGGAGTAGAAATGGGACTTCTGGTCTATAAAGCCTGCTCTTCCATTCAAACAGACCATGGCTGATCATCTATCTCAATGTGATCTTTCCCCACTATCCCCATATCCTTTGATGTCATTAGTATCCAGAAATCTGTTGATTACTGTCTCAAACATACTCAATAATTGAGCATCTTCCAAGTGAAGAAATGCTCCCTCATCTCCACTCTTAATGGCCAGCCCCGGTTTCCTCAATCCTTCCTCATAGTACGATCCTGTAATCCCAAGAATCAGTCTGGTGAATCTCTGTTGCATGCTTCCATGGCAAGTACATGCTTCCTTAGATATGGTAAGGAGACCAAAATTATACACAATACACCAGGGCTCTACAATTTAAGGAAGGCATCTTTGCTTTTTTACTCAAATCCCCTTGTAATGAAGGCCAACATACTACTTGCCTTCCTAATTAATTGCCGCATCTTTTAGTGGCTCATGAACAAACACATGCAGGTTCCTTTAGACATCAACACTTCCCAACCTCTCATTTAAGAAATACTTTGTTTATTGCTTTTGCTAACAAAGTCGACAACTTTACACTTATTCACATTATATTCCATTTGCCATGTTGTTGCCCACTCACTTAGTCTGTGCAAATTCCCTTGAACCCTTTTTGCATCCTCCTCACAGCTTATATTTCATGATGACATTGTGTCATCAGCAAACTTGGTAATATTACAGTTGGCCCCCACGTACAAATTATTTATCGACTTTTTGAGCATCTATAGCCCCACCACTAATCCATGTGGTACTCCACTAGTCAATCACTTGCCATCCTGAGAATGCTTGTTTATTCCCATCTTTGTCATCTTGTGATAGTGGTCCATGAAGTAAATCAAGGCCAATAGTATTTGTTGGATTAGAACAGTGCAGAGTGAGGACCAACAACTTAGCATCACTTTGAAATTTTAATAAACAGAGGGTAATGGTAATTTATTCCCTGTCCTCTGCGTGCCTGGCGCCAGTGCTGTGTAACTGGTACTCAGTGTGAATGCTGTGTAGCTGGTACCAAGCGCCAGTGCTGTGTGGCTGGTGCCAGTGCAGACAAGAAATCAGTTGACCTGTCGATGCAACAGCTTGTGGGAGTGCAGATTGCATTTGCCATCTTTCTGTGCTGTCACCAGGCTTGAAGATCCCTACCTGTTGTTTCTACAGACAAAGAACAAGTGGATCTGCTCCCGAGTGAGGCTGTGAGTCAGCAGAGCTGGGGAAGATCGTCTGACTTGAAACCTGAAAATTTATGGGGACACTGTCCCAGAGAGTGATTTCTCATAGGATGGAGAGAATTCCTATTTATTTGTGGAGGTTGAACTTCACACACAGAATATGGAAGAGGCAATCTACGGTAAATGATCTATCATTATTAAATGTCATATACACAGGAAACAGTGCAAGAAAGATCTTGATAATTTATCGAACACGTGTCTCCTTTTTGCACTTAAGGAGTAAAGTTAAATATTGCAATGCACCTTTTTCAAAAACTTTAAGGTTTGAGCATCTGCATCAGGAAGTCCTGGATTTAGTAGCACCAGGGTGCTTAAGTTGTCTTTTATTTCTGTTCAAGGTCGGTCCTATTGTGTGCGCACACAGCGTATGCTAAACCAGTGCCTAGAATCCTTAGTGCAGAAGGTTCAAAGTGGAGTGGTTATTAATTTTGAGAAAACTGGACCAGACCCCACACCAATTGGAGAAGGTAAGAAAAATATTCCTTAAAAATGTTTGGACTATAGCCAGCAAAATGTTTGCAGGAAATATTCATGAAAAGGTTTTGCCTTTCTTTGGAACTGTCTGACACTTGTATATGTTTTGCCTCTGTTTCTGGTTATTATTAACGCTGCATCTTAAAGGACAGGTAACTCATATATCAACACTGAAGATGTACAGATTTTAAGAGATTGAACTCCAATTTAGTGTACATAAACTGGGACATATGTTGACTCTGATGGTGTAAAGTGGGAAATAATTCTGGACTTTTCATCTAACTGCTTGGTTTCTGATAAGAAGTGTCTGTCAACCTGCATGATTCAGAGTGATAAAGATTGGCCATTCACCACTTGAATCTGGGTTCATGTACAACTCAAATCAAAAGACTGCTTCCTCATTTTTCGTAATGAGTTTAAATAGTTTTAATCAAAATGCAGTTGGGCCTCACTACAAAAATCTCCAAATGTGGCACTGTTTGATGTTAGTGGGTGGGGAATCATGTGAATATGTGCACAAGAAAAAAATATATTTGTTGTTCAAGAATAATCTCAAAAAAACTTTGCCCAGTATCTGATATATCTGATAAAGCAAATGTTTGCCTTGCACTAAATTGCTGAAATATTCCATTTATAGCCCTGATAATCCTATTTTGAGCACAAAAATGGATGAGAATTTAGGAAGCATGGTTAGTAAGTTTGCAGATGACACCAAAATTGGTGGCGTAGTGAACAGTGAACAAGGTTATCTAGGATTGCAAAAGGATCTTGATCAATTGGGCCAGTTGGCCAATGAATAGCAGATGGAGTTTAATTTAGATAAATGCAAGATGATGCATTTTGGTAGATTGAACCAGGATAGGACTTATTCAGTTAATGGTAGGACATTGGGGAGAGATATGGAATAAAGAGTTCTAGAGGTACAGGTTCACAGCTCCTTAAACAGGACGGTCACAAATAGACATGGTGATGAAAAAGGCATTTGGCATACTTGGTTTCATTGGTCAGAATATTAAATACAGAATGTTGGGACATCCCGTTGAAGTTGTATAAGACATTGGTAAGGCCACTCTTGAAATACTGTGTATAATTCTGGTCACCCTATTATGAAAAGGATATTATTAAACTTCAAAGAATGCAGAAAGGATTTACTAGAATGCTACCAGGACTTGACGGTTTGAGTTATAAGGAGAGGCTGGATAGACTTGGACTTTTTTCCCTGGAATATAGGAGTCTTAAGGATGATTTTATAGAGTCTATAAATAATGAGAGGCATAGATAAGGTAGATAATCAATATCTTTTCCCAAAGATTGCGGGGTGGGCGGGGGCAGTGGCGGGGGGGATCTAAAGCTAGAGGCCACAGATTTAAGGGGAGAGGGGAGAGAAACAAAAAGGTCCATAGGGGCAATTTTTTCAGAGGGTGGTGAGAGTCTGGAATGAGCTGCCAGAGGCAGGTACAATTTTGTCTTTTAAAATGCAATGGGATAGTTTCATGGGTAAGATGGGTATAGAGGGATATGGGCCAAATCCAGGCAGTTGGGATTAGTTTAGTAAGAACTGGGCAGCATGGACAAGTTGGGCCAAAGGGCCTGTTTCCGTGCTGCAAATCTCTGACCTTATGATCTGTGTTGGGTCTCAACTTTGTACAATTGTTATAAACGAAGGGAGTGAAAGTATGATTAAATTTGCTGACAACACAAAGATGGGTAGGAAAGTAAATTGTGAAGCGTGCATAAGGAAACTACAAAGGAGCATTGATAAGTTAAAGTTTAAAGTTTATTTATTAGTGTCACAAGTAGACTTACATTAAAACTCGGTGAAGTTGCTGTGAAAATCCCATAGTCGCCACACCCTGGCATCTGTTTGGGTACACTGAAGGAGAATTTAGTGTGGTCCATGCACCTCATGGTCAATGCACATCATTTAGACTGTGGGAAGAAACTGGAGCACCCGAAGAAACCCACTCAGACATGGGGAGAACATTCCACACAGTGACCCAAGCAGGGAATCAAACTCGGGTCCCTGGCGCTGTGAGGCAGCAGAGTGGCTTAGTCCTGCTCCTAATTTGTGTATCATATATTCATTTGTAAACACAGCTAGTACATCCTTTCCACATCCGATAAATCAAAAATTGCACTTGTCTTCAATTGTAAAAAAAGATGTTGCAGAGATACGCCAGTTTTCATTGGGAGGCTCATTGTACAATTACATGTGTTAAAACATTGCAATAGGAGAAGGAAGCTTAATCCCTTGAATTGGTTCCACTATTCAAATTAGATCATGACTGACCTGTATCTCAACTCTCCTTTCCTACCTTCGCTCCATATCCCTTCTTATCCAACAGAATATCACCACTGTTTTTTAATGGGTGCTTTCCGATGTCAGTTCCAAATCACCAATGTGGAGTTTTTAGGTTATGCCCCCTTGTTCTTGATCAAACATGGCTTACCATTGCTTCTTCCTATCTACTGTATAAAATCTTTTTATAATTTTAAACATCTCAAATATATCACCACTTAACCTTAACTTAAAGGAGCACCAGTCAAGTTGATATGAATATACAAAATTGATAGACAAGAAAAGAGAATCTCCTCTTTCAAACATGCCCTAAAATTTATGAGCTGGAATTGTAGTTCCTTGCCCACCATGGGAAATGGAGCAGGCAAGGGGCAGACCATGGAAAGTTCCGTTAACCTCGGGCAGGATTTTATGGTTTCTGGTCAAGTGAGGCTGTAAAATCCTGTCCCTGACGGCTGGAGTATCATGATGGTTGCAGTATCTCATAGATGATAAGGTTGATCTGATATAAACTACATTGTAGTACCAACGCTTTATTTACAAATAACTGAAGTAGAACACATTGCAAGTGCTAAGCTTTAGCAGCTGGGTCATTATATATACTCAAGGACGAAGTGGACAGATGTTTGATTGATGAGGTGTTAAGGATCAAGGAGGATTGAAAGTGGGGTTAAGGCTACAATCAGATTAGCCATGATTTTATCGAATGGCAGAGCATATTGATATGCTAATTGGCCCACTCATGCTCCTATTTCTTGTGATCTGATTTTCCTACCTCAGGTATGAACTCATATAGAGTCAGTTTTACAGCACAGAAAGAGACCTTTCAGCCCATTGTGCCTGCAATGGTGATCAAGCACATGTCTATCCTAATCCCATTTTCCAAAAGTTGGTCCATAGCCTTGTATGCTATAATGTTTCAGCTGTTATCTAAATGCTTTCTAAATTATGTGAGGGTTCCGCCTCCATTACCATTTTCTATCTATCGTATTTAGTCTTCTCTGCTCTAACAAAAAGTAATGCAATCTAACCAGCCTATCTCCATAGCTGAAAATTTCTATCCCAGGCAATATCCTGGTGAACCTCCTCTGTTCCCTCTCTAAAATCATAGAATCTCTGTAGTATAGAAGGGAGCCATTTGACCCATTGAGCCTGCACCGACAGCAATCTCTCACATGCCGTATCCCAGTAACTGCATCTTGCTGATCATCCTGGCACCAAGAGGCAATTTACCATGGCCAGTCAACCTAATCTGTACATCTTTGAATTGAATGCAGGTCTATGGTGCTGTGAGGCAGCTGTGCCACCATGCTACTCCAATACATCCTTCCTATTGTGTGGTGATCAGAACAGCACTCGATACTTTGGCTGTGATCTAATATACTTAGGATAAAGCATTTTATGCAGCTCCATCATAATCTTCCTGCATTTATATTCCTTGTCTTGGTTTGTAAAGGCAAGTATCCCATTAGCCTTCTTAGCCACTTTATCTACCTGTCCTGCTGCCTTTCAGGATCTTTAGACATGTATGCCAAGATCCCTCTGGCCCTCTAACTTAGCTTACTACCATTCATTGTGCATTCCCTTGCCTTGTTAGTCTTCCAAAAATGCATCCCATTTGCCACTGTTGGCCCATCTGACTGAACCACCTACATCGTCCTGTACAAAGAACAAAACAGCACGGGAAACAGGCCCTTCGGCCCAACAAGCCCGCGCCGCCACCCTGATGTTCCCACCTCTACCCGTGATCGCTGTCTAAGTTTATAGATCTATGGATTAAAAACCAAATTTGAGACAATTTAGGGAGAATTTGTTTTGCCAATTAGCCTAAGAGCACATCTTTGGGATGTGGGAGGAAACCGGAGCACCCGGAGAAAACCCATGCAGGCATGGGAAGAATGCACAAACTTCACAGACACAGGCCCAAATCCATGTATCTGCTCTGCACAGCACAGCGATAGTCACTGAGCTGTCGTGTTGCCCATCAAATGGTCCAGGTCAAGCGTACACTAACGACGTGAAGCACTAGGATACTCTCGAAAAAAGATCCAAGAGCAGCCCTCTCACGACCCATCGCGTGTATGCCCCTCGTTAGACAACAAGGTGGACCAAAGCACCTGTAGGATAAAAACAAGTACATCAATATCATCATCTATTTACACACTTCCCAGGGACTCCCAAGGCTCATGATCCCTATTTTAAATCAGTTTTCTATACCCCTCCATTCCCATTCTGTTCATGTGCCCATCTAAGTATTTCTTAAATAACTCCAGAGTACCTGCCTCCACCACTTTACTTGGCAGCGCATTCCATACCCCCACCACCCTCTGTGTGAAAAAACTCCCTCTAGCATCCAAATTATACCTTACCCCCCTCACCCTAAGCCCGTGACCCCTCGTGCTATTCGAGTCCATCCTAGGAAAAAGCTTAACCCTGTTTATCTATACCCCTCATTATCTTGTACATCTCTATTAGATCTCCTCTAAGTCTACGTCTTTCTAAGGAAAACAGTCCCAATTTGCCTAACTTCTCATCGTAACTCAGACCTTCCATACCAGGCAGCATCCTGGTAAACCTCCTCTTCACTCTCTCCAGAGTCTCCACGTCCTTCTGGTAGTAAGGTGTATTCCAAATGAGGTCTAACCAACATTTTATACAACTACAACATTAAAGGCCAGCTTTTGTACTCTATACCCTTTCCTATAAAGGCTAACATACCATATGCTTTCTTCACAACCTTCTCCACCTGCTCTGCCACCTTCAGAGACTTATGTACCTGTACCTCCAGGTCCCTCTATACTCTTAATAGGACTACCCTTTATCAAATACCTCTCCTCTACATTCTTTCTCCCGAAATGCATCACCTTGCATTTATCAGGATTGAATTCCATCTGCCATGTATCTGCCCAAGCTACCAGCCTATCTATGTCCTGCTGTATTGCCTGACAATGCTCCTCACTGCCATCTTTATATCGTCTGCAAACTTGCTGATCACTCCACTTACTCCCTCTTCCAAGTCATTTATATAAATTACAAAAAGAAGAGGTCCCAGGACCGAGCCCTGCGGCGCACCACTAGTGACCGACCTCCAGTTAGGAAAACACCCTTCCACTATTACACTCTGTCTCCTATTACCAAGCCAGTTACTTATCCATCTAGCTACCTGTCCTTGTATCCCATGAGCCTTGACCTTCTCAACTAACTTCCCATGAGTGACTTTGTCAAACATCTTACTGAAATTCACATAGACAACATCAACAGCTCGCCCTTCGTCAACCGTTTTCGTCACCTCCTCAAAAACTTCTACCAGATTCGTAAAGCACGACCTTCCCTTAACAAAGCCATGCTGCATACCCCTAATCAGATCGCAACGCTGTAAGTGCCTATACATCCTATCTCTAAGAATCCCCTTCAATAGCTTCCCTACCACTGACGTCAAACTCACCGGCCTATAATTTCCAGGGTTATCCCTATTATCCTTTTTAAACAATGGTACAACATTAGCTATTCTCCAGTCCTCTGGGACCTCAACTTGTGTCCAAAGAAGAGACAAAGATTTGCCTCAGAGGCCCAGCAATTTCACATCATGCCTCCCTAAGCAGCCTGGGATAAATGCCATCAAGCCCTGGAGATTTATCAGTTTTAATGCTACCTAGAAGCTCTAACATTTCCTTCCTCAGTATGGATATTTCCCTCAACTGGTCCACAGCTCCCTCAGAGACAGGACCAGTCAACAAGCCTCTCGATCATGCCTAACAAATTTAATTGAATTTTGGAGGAGGTGACAGTGTGTGGTTGAGGGCATCTACGCACTTGCTCTTTCTCTCCCCGCAAACCGTAATCATGTATTTCCCTTGCCATCCAGCTTCTCTGGTCCCACCCTTTAACTTTACAGGAAGGTGTTGGCATTGGACTCTTATTTCCTTTTTGAGTGACTCCAGCTCTTCTAATGTGGATTTTCCTATATGTCATTGAGTTGTACAGAACAGAAAAGGCTTTTGGCTGATTGAGCCTGCACAGACAATAACTACCACTAAAGTTGCACTAATCCCATTTTCCAGCATTTGTCCCAAATCCATGAATGTTATGATTGTTCAAGAGTATCTAGATACTCATTAAGTTGTTAGGTTTTCAGCCTCCACTATCTTCCCAGGTAGTCCATTCCAGATTCTCACCACCATCTGAGTGAACATTTTCTCTCAAAATCCTTCTGAATCTCCTGTCCTTTAACCTAAAACTGTGCCTCCTCGTGATTGATCCCCCGACCAGACCCAGTCCACTTTGGCAAAATCCTGTCTTGTTTTCAAAAATCAGCCACCCCCAACCCAATTCAAAAACTTCATTTTGGATCCATCTTTGTCCTTTTAAATCTAACCAGGCTATAGTCACTTTCACCAAAATGTTTCCCACTGACACTTCTACCATCTGCCCAGCTTCATTCCCTAAAATTTGATATAGTCCTACCCTCTCTCCTTGTCGGACTTTTTACATGCTGGCTCAAATGGTTTTCCTGGATGCTGTTTAAGAATCCCACCCTTTCTAAATCTTTCACACTTTGCTATCCCAATTAATATTGGGGAAGTTGAAATCCCTGACTATTATTAACACGCTGTTTTTGCACTTCTTTGAAATTTGGCTCCGTGTCTGCTCTTTTCTCTCTCCCTGACTGGGAGCGTTTTGAATACTCTCAGCAATGTGATTGCCCCTTTTTGTTTTTAAATTCCAACGATGTGGCCTCAGTTGAGTAGATTGCTAAGGTACCATCCTTCCTCACTGTAGTAGTTGGCTCCAAGATGCAGCAGAAAGCTCCTACTCCTTTTGTTCTGCTATGTTTCAGATTGTATTGTTGAACCACCTCGAGCAACCTCTTCATTTACGCCTCAAGCTTGGCATAGCTGTCACAAACTGATTTATGTGAGACCAAACCCCAAGACTGGCGTACCTGTTGGACACTGGCCAATTCCTGAATCTTTTTGGCCAGATCAAAACTCCCCCACATTGGTGAGTATCAGTGACCAGGATATGTGTTACTCTTTGCATAAGCGCTTTGTTGCTGTTTTGATTTGCTCAGTGTTTTGTAATTAATTTAATAACTGTAATATAGTGCATGTACCTATACCATATAAATAGGAAACACGTTTAAAACCAAAGTTACTCAAATGTCTTAACAAATTAGATTGATGGAAAATAATCCACAGATTATTAAAGTTATAAATAATCAACATTGTAAGTTTCTAATTAATCAGATTCTATTGATTAGGAGTGAAGCTTTACAGATTAATGAATGGAACTGCTTTGTTAAAGACAGCTATAAAAGAGAGATAGGGATTGGCTTGATGATGAATAGGGGATCAGGGTGAAGAAAAAGCAGCTAACTATAGGCCAGTTAGCTTAATATCTTTTATTGGGACAATGTTAAAATCTATTATAAAGGATGTAATCACAGAATGTTTATAAGTTGTTTTTTATTTATTAATGTCAACAAGTCGCTTACATTAACAATGCAATGAAGTTACTGTGAAAATCCCCTAGTTTCCACACTCGGACACCTGTTCAAGTACATTAAGGGAGAATTTAGCATGGCCAATCCACCTAAACAGTGCATCTTTTAGACTGTGGGAGGAAACCAGAGCACCTGGAGGAAACCTACACAGGCACAGGGAGAATGTGCAGACTCAAGCTGGGAATTGAATCCACGTCCCTAGTGCTGTGAACTAGCAGTGCTAACCACTGTGCCATCCTGCCCCATAGCATAAACAAGCAGACTCAGCATGGCTTTGTAAAGGGAAACTGTGCTTGACAAATTCATTAGAATTCTTTGAAGTGCTTAGAAGTGGGATAGATAAAGAGGAACAAGGAGATGAAATATATTTGGATTTCCAAAAAAAATTCAAAAAGATACTGTACAAAATGCTACTTAACGATAAGAGCCCATTATCTTGGACAGAGGATTGACTGACTAATATACAGTGGAATAAGAGGGGCTTTTTCAGGATGGCAACCTGCAAAGAGATGACCATAGACTGCTCCCACCTTTTAAGGGGAAGAGCTGACTTGTGGTGATTTAACTTAAGGCTCACTACACCTCAGGCAAGGGGCAAGGTTGTGAAGACAGGCCTTCATGATTAACCTCAACCAATACGAGTTGTAACTAGTGGATTGCCGCAGGATCAGTGCTGAGGCCACATTATTTACAATATAAATCAATGACATGGGCAGCATGTTAATGTAAGCCTCATTGTGATTAATAAACTTTTTTTACTTGGATGAGGGAAGTGAATGTACTATTGGCAAGTTTGCAGATGACACAAAAATAGCTAGAAAGGCAAGTGGTGAAGATGACTCAGATGGATATAGACAGATTAGATGAGTGGAAAAAAAAACTTGGAATAGGGAATATAATTTAGGAAAATATAAAGTTATGCACTTTGGTAGGGAGAATAAAGGAACTGAACATTATTTAAATGAAGAAAGACTGCAGAAAGCTGCAGCACAGAGAGATTTGGGGTTTCTTGTGCATAGATCTCAAAAAACCAGCATGCAAGTTCAGCAGGTAATAGGAAAGGTAAATGGAGTGTTGACCTTTATTTCAAAGGGAAAGGAATGGAGTATGAAAATAGGAAACATTTAAGGAGTATTTAGGTAAGTATTTCTGGATTACAAGGCCAGGGGGCAAGTGCTGGAGTATGGGATTAGAGTAGTTGGGTAGCTTGTCTTTGGCACAGTCATGATGGGCCATAGGCAATTTTCTGTGCTCTTTATCAGTGGGCATTAGATGTGAATCTGTGATTGGACATCATTTGCTAAACAACCCTGAATATGCTGCGGATGGTTAGCACACTGAACAAAACCATTCATGATTATCAGTTGGGCTTGTATTATGGCCTACTTACTTGAGTGAAAAGCTAAATATATTAATATGCTAGACCTGGATCTTTACAAACGGAAACAAGATATACACGTACCGCATCCATTTCAACTAAACAAAACAGGTAACAGCAATTTTCTGGTTAATTCCCCAGAGCAATGTCTTGACCAATCAGAGTTAGCTTGCCTGGTTTCAATTTAAACAGAGTTTGGCAGTTAACTATCAGTCATCATTTGTCTGGTGCATTCTCCATGGCAGCGCCTCTGCCAGCAGAATCTACTCGTTAACCAATCAGCACTTACTTCTTATAAAGTATAAATTGTTGTTCCCTTTACATTTGGTTTTGAGAATTGCCCTGATGAGCATAAGACAAAAAGTTTCAAAAACATTTCTCTCTTCAGAAGTACTCTAGTTCTGCATTACCAAATAACTACTTATATCCTTTTTTGGGCTTGTCCATTTTTGTTGATGTTTTGCTTTGCTTTACTGGGTTAGAGGCCACGTATAAATGTAAATTGTTGTTTTTACAATCCAGCGACATGCAGTGAGTCACGAACATGTTTAATTGTGAAGTAAATGCCTGGTATCAATATTAATATATCAAAATATGAACAAAAGTTTGGAAATGCGCAGTGAATTATAGAATCCCTACAGTGCAGAAGGAAGCCATTCAGCCCATCGAGTCTACACTGGCAACAATCCCAGCCATGCCCTATCCTTGTAACCCCACATAGTCTCCCTGACATTCAGGAGCAATCCATGCAGATCTGTTCTCTGTAACCCCAAATATTTACTCCACTAATTCCCCTAACCTATACATGTTGGGACACTAGGGAGCAATTTAGCATGGCCAATCCACCTGACCTGCACATCTTTGAAGTCATGATGTGGGCGTGCCAGTGTTGGACTGGATTGGGCACAGTAAAAAGTCTCAATATCCAATTCACTGTACAGTATTCAACGCCTACCACTGCCAGTCTCCAGACGCAATTCTACAACTCATCTGCTTCACCCTGGACCACAACATCTTCACCTTCAATAACCAGTTCTTCATCCAGATACATGGAACAGCCATGGGGACCAAGTTCACACCTCAGTACGCCAAAATCTTCATTCACAAGTTCAGACAAGGCCCCTTCACTGCACAGGACTTTCAATCAATGCGATACACAAAATACATTGAAGACATTTTCTTCCTTTGGACTCACAATGAAAAATCATTGAAATGACTATATGATGACATCATTAAGTTCCATCCGACATCAGATTCAGCATGGACTACTCTCCAGAATCAGTTTCATCCTTGGACATATTCATCAGGTAAACGGAGAGATAGGCTTCATGGCATATGTATACAGAGATAAATTGCAAGATAATGTTTGGAATGCAAGTCTTTACAGGTAGTCTCATCTTTGCAGGCACAGACAATGTGAGTGGAGAGAGGGAGAATCGTAAGTTAAAAGGTTGTGATTTGTCCCAAGCCAGGGCAGTTAATAGGATTTTGAAAACCCAGGCAGTATGGTGGGGGTTACATGTAGTTACATGAACCCAGGATCCTAGTTAATTCTGTTCTCATGCATGCAGAACTTGGCTATCAGTTTCTGTTCTATGATTTAGCATTGTCCTGTGTTTTGAAGGCAACTTTGGAGAATGCTTACCTGAAAATCAGAGGCTAAATGCTGAAGTGTTCCCAACTGAGTTCCCCATCAAGGACAGTCACCTCAGCACTTCACTCTATCGCAAACCTACAGATAACCTCACTTCTCCAGCTTCCATTCTAAACACATTAAAGAAGCCATCCCCTATGAACAAGCCCTCTGTACACACAGAATCTGCTCAGATGAGGAGGACCCTAACAGACAACTACAGATGTTGAATGACGACCTCGTAAGAGTGGGATACGATGCTCGATTCATCGATCGACAGTTCAGATGTACCAAGCAAAAAAACCGCACAACCTCCTCAGAAGACAAAATGGGACATAACCAACAGCGTATCTTTTTGTCGTCCAGTACTTTCCTGGAGTGGAGAGGCTACAACATCTTCTTCAACAGCCTTCTATTGATGAAGACAAACATCTCGCCAAGGTTACCCCACACCCCCATACTTGCCTTCAAACAACCATGCAACGTCAAACAGATCATTGTTCACTGCAGCAAATTACCCAGCCTATGGGAGAACAATGACCATGACACAACACGATCCAATCACAGCAGCCTCTGCAAAATGTGCCAGATCATCGACACGAATATCACTACCATATGCAAGAATACCATCCACTAGGTACGTGGTACAAACTCTTGCAACTTGGCCAACGTTGTCTATCTGATACGCTGCAGGAAACGATGTCCCAAAGCGTGGTGCATTAGTATCAAGCACGTGCTATGACAACAGATGGATAGTCACTGCACAACAATCATCAGGCTGGAGTGTTCCCTTCTGTTGGGGAACACTTCAACAGCCAAGGGCATTCAGCCTGTGATCTTCAGGTAAGCGTTTTCCAAGATGGACTTTAAGACACACGACAAGGCAGAATTACCAAGCAGAAACTGATAGCCAAGTTCCGCATGTATGAGAATGGCCTCAACCAGGATCTGAGATTCATCTCACACTACGTGTAACCTTCACCATACTGCCTGGGTTCGCAAAATCCTACTAACTGCCTTAGTTTGAGACAATTCACACCTCTTTAATCTGTGATTATCCCCCTCTCCAGTTGCATTGTTTGTGCTTGTAAAGACTTGATTCTCTGTAAATGCTCACATTCCAATCATTATCTTGCAATCGTGTCTCTGTCTATATGTACAATGTTTGTGAAACCTAACCTAAATAACCTCTAACCTAAATTAGAGGAATTAGCGGGTAAATGTGTAGGGATATGGGGTAGGGCCTGGGTGGAATTGTAGTCAGTGCAGACTCGTTGGTGTAGACAGCCTCTTTCTGTGGGTTTCTTTGATTCTTCTACGAGGAGCATCTAGAGGAAACCTAGGCAGATGTGGGGAGAACTTGCAAACTCCACACACTGTTTTTGAGGATAATATTTGGAAATTATTTTAAAGCAATCTCGTATGTCATCAATGTTGTAATGACAAGTTTTAATGTCTTATCACACATGGTCACTTTTTCAATTGGTAATTTCAACTGTGGAGTTACTGAGATGCACATGCTAGCGGGGGACTTAAGGATACATTGACTATGGAGTTGTAATTCTTTCAGGAAATAGTTTGATTTTCAAATGGGAGCAATACTTGATGTCACTGGGACTGGTCTCATTCACCTTTTGACTTGAGGTTGAAAATAGTCTGGAACTGGGTGATGAATGGAAAGAAAGGGGAGTCATTGTGAACTCCAAGGTATTTTTCTTTTGAATCATGCACTGCTCTGGAAATATTAACTGAACTGCAGGAATGCTGAGTCCTGTACAGATTATTTTTGTATCATTCAAATCTTTGTTAGCTTTAAATTTTTATTCCTGAACTACCAGCTTTTAGTGTTGCAGAGAAAGTTGTGGTTCTGCTTGGCAGGTTTATTTCAATTAAGGATATCTGTGCACAAAATTGGTGATGCAACAAATTGTGGAATCAATCCTCCCTCCCTATACTTTACGAAAAGTACATTATTTGTATTTATCTTCCTTTGATCCACAGCCTCCACGTTCAGCTCACCCTGTGGTAAGGTTCTCCTGTGCTGATTGTGAACCAATGGTCATTGATAAATTACCCTTTGACAAATATGAACTTGAACCCTCACCTTTGACCCAGTACATTCTAGAGCGCAAATCCCCTCACACCTGCTGGCAGGTAAGTGCACTTTGGCTCCAGTGAATGTATATTCTGCATTTGTACCATCAGTGCTTTCCTTTTGGCCATTGATTTTGTTTTTTTAACAGACTGACTACACATGAGATGCACATGTTTCACCATAACAATAATCTTTTACAGGAAAATAGATTTCAGTGTTAGCTTGATAATCTTACCCCTTGCATTTCCTTCTGTACTGAGGAATTCGGCATATCTTCTGGAAAAATTGTTAACAACTGAGCTACTTACCTAGTTCCGGTGCCATGGCAAGTGTTGATCACTTGACCAACACTGCTAAAACAGGTTATTTCTTCATTATCATTATCTATTGGGACCTTACTGTGTACTAATTTATTAGTAGGGGCGTACTACTTTTTCCTTCATATCAACAGTGACTGTATTTTAAAATTAGTTAGTTGGCTGTGAAACATCAGACATTCAAGAAATATTAAAGGTGATATTTATACGGAGAGGCAGTGATGAAGTGGTAATATCATTGGACCAGTAATCTAGGTATTCAGGCGAATGCTCTGAAGTCTACATGTGGCATAAGGGTGGCACAATGGTTAGCACTGCTACCTCACAGATCCAGGGACCTCGGTTCAATTACAGTCTCAGGTGACTTTGGAGTTTGCACGACCTACCTGTGTTGCATGATATCCTCCGAATGCTCCGGTTTCTTTCCGCTGTCCAAGGATGTGCAGGTTGATGGATTGGCCATCTAAATTGCCTTTGGTGTCCCAAGATATGTGGGTTAGGGGGATTAGCAGGGTAAATGTGTGGGGTTACAGGATAGGTAAGATGCTCTTTTGGAGAGTCAGTGCAAACTTGATGGGCAATAAATGCTGGCCTGGACATTGATGCCCACATTCCATGAAAGAATAAAATGATGTAGGTTTCTTTATTCTTAAATCTCAGCTGGCACTAGTTCCTACTTGCCAAATACTGCTGATTTGCATAATCCTCAATGTGTAGCAGAAAAGCTTTCTGTTTTGTGTTACTAGCTCAAGAATGAGATTTGCAATTGTGATCCACTTTAACTCACTCAACCAAAATAAATTTGATACCAACTAGCAGAAGTGTGACACCTGGAAATTAGAATTTGTCCTCCATTTGGTGTCATGATTGGAACTTTGATATTGGTATGGAATGCAATGAGCTAGACTGTTGTAAGCCTCAAATCTCTGCATCCTACTGCAAACATGATGTTGGATAGGTGACAACGAGGATAATGCAAATGAGAAGTGGCACAGCTACTGGGGATCTCTGAACAGAGGGAGCTCTTTCACACACATTAAAAACATGCATTATATATAATAAAGCCAGATGTGTCAGTGCAATTGTAAAGTTGGCTTATGATCTATTGAGGGATTCTATTGTTTTCTAGAAAATAATACATCAATTTCTGGCATGTATTTTTTTAAGAATAGCTGAACAAATCTATGTTGTATATTCACAGGGTGGGGCAGTGGTTTAGCACTGCTGCCTCATAGCACCAGGGACCCAGATTCAATTCTTGCCTTAGGATGAAGGAACTAAGTAATATCTCCAAATTTGCACATAATACAAAATTGCGTTGGAGGGTGATGTTTCAACGTGATTTGGATAGGCTGAATGCGTGGGCATTTGCATGGCAGATGCAGCATAATGTGGATAAATTTGAAGCTATCCACTTTGGTAGCAATAATAGGAAGATTGCTTGAATGGGTGTAAATTGAGAGAGGAGGATACTCAGCAAGACCTTGGAATCCTCATCAGTGCATCAGTCACTGAAAGTAAGCATGCAGGCAGTAAAGAAGACAAGTAGTATGTTGGCTTTCGTAACAAGAGGATTTGAGTATAGGGATAGGGATGTTTTGCTGCATTTGTGTAGAGTGTTGGTGGGGCCACATCTGGAGTATTGTGTGCAGTTTTGGTGAGGAAGAATGGCCTTGCTATAGAGGGAATACAGCGAATGTTTACATGGCTAATTCCTGGGTTGGTTGGTCTGCCATATGAAGAGAAACTAAGTTGCTTGGGATTATAGTCATTGGAGTTTAGAAAAGTGAGAGAGGATCTCATAGGATCTAACAGGGATAAACGTGGTAGATTCAGAAAGAATGCTCCCAATGGTGAGGGAATCCAGAACAAGGGGTCATAGTTAAAAGATAAGGGATAAACCTTTTACAACTGAGGTGAGGAGAAATTTCTTTATCCAGAGAGTGGTGAAGGTGAATTCACTACCACAGAAAATAGTTGAGGCTAAAAAATTGAGAGATTTCAAGAAGAAATTAGATACAGCTTTTGGAGCTAAAGGAATCAAGGGATATGGGGGGAAGGGGGGAATCAGACTTGAATTTGATGATCAGCCATGATCAAAATGAATGGCGGACCAGACTTTAGGGCTCAATGGCCTCCTCCTGATTCTAGTTTCTATATTCAATGGTATGATTGACTTTTCAACTTATTCTGTTTTGTCAAAACATTAAATTCTGGAATTTACTGAATCTTGTTCAAAAGCTCCATTCGTATCATATAACATATGTTGTACTGGTTGTGAAGTATGGAATGATGCAACATAACAGGCTATTGGGCCTGTTATTTCTGTGTTGGCTCTTTGATAGAACCATGCAATAATCTTGTTCTACTCATTATCCACAGCTCTATTTTTTCCCCCTTCAAATAGCCAAGTAACAGCATTGATTTGAAAAATGTAAGTAGTTTGGTTTACTGACTCACTTTTACACTTCATTCCTAGGTGTTTGTGAGCAGTAGTGGAAAGTACAGTGATCTTGGTCATCCGTTTGGTTATCTTAAGGCGAGCACAACATTAACCTGTGTGAATCTCTTTGTTATGCCTTACAACTACCCAGTGCTGCTACCACAGCTTGGTATGTTCATCTGTATTATAAACTTTCAATATGAATAATTATGAGGGAAGGGGGTTTCTGACATGATATAAAGGACAGTTAATAAAACTCCTTTAACAGAAACATTGAATCAAACACTTAATGTTGCCTGTTTGATTTTTATTTTTACACATTTGCCAATGAAACTACTTGAATGAGCTGCTTCAAGTGCAATTAGCAGCTGTGACCATTCTCAGATTTCCAATGCTTTCTTTGGGCATGACTGTGATCTTGTTTCTTAATGCCTCCGTAGCATTGCTCTACCCTTATTCATCTCTTGCAGCATTCAGACTTCTGGTCTGGGCTGTGCATTCCCCTTGTCATTGCGTTGTTGGTGTTGGAGCTTTCAGCTCATGAGCACTAACCGTTAGGACTCCTTGAACCCATCAGCCTTAATACTTTCACTGCTGGTGATGCAGTGGTGTATTGGTATTGTCACTGGACTAGTAATGCAAAGACCCAAGGTAATGCTCTGGGGACCCGGGTTTGAATCCCACCACAGCGGATGGTGAAATTTGAATTCAATAAAAACCTGGAATTAAATGTCTAATGATGAAAATTAAAACCATTGTCTTTACCCTAAAAAAACCATATGGTTCACAGCCATCTATTCCTGGTCTGGCCTACATGTGACTCTGGACCCATAGCAATGTGGTTGATTCTTAAATACTCTGTGAAATGGCCTAACAAACAACTCCATTTAAGATAAGTTAGGGATGGGTAACAAATTCTGTACCAGCCAGCGATGCCCACATCCCATGAATGAATAAAAAAAACTGCTCTGTGTTCAATGCCTTTTCTTGTGTGTGACAAATTGTGTCTTATAAAATTGATAGACTTCTTTGAAGGATGACCAAGAAAATAGATGAGGGTAGATAAATGTGCGGTGTTGCATTTTGGGAAGACAAACCAGGGCAGGACTTGTGCAATTAATGTAGGGCCCTGGAGAGTGTTGTCAAGCGGAGAAATGCAAGGATACATAGTTCCTTGGAAGTGGTGTCACAGGTGGATAGGGTAGTGACGAAGGGATTTAGTATATTTGCCTTCATCGGTCAGAGCACTGAGTACAGGAATTGGGATGTTATGTTACAACTGTACAAGACATTGGTGAGGCCATATTTGAAGTACTGCATCATCCTACTGTGGGAAAAGTGGTGGGCAGAAGGGCCTGTTCCAGTGCTGCACTGTGCTTTGTTCTATTAAACTGGAAAGGATACAAGAAAGATTTACAAAGATTTTACTAGGATTGGAAGGTTTGAATTAGAAAGAGGCTGGATAGATTGGGGCGGATACAAGATTGGCTTCTTGATAGAAGCCAAAGAGTGGTTGTAGAGAATTGTTTTTCAAACTGGAGACCTGGGACCAGCAGTCTGCCGTAGGGATCAGGCTGGGTCCACTTTTATTTGTCATTTATATTAATGACTTAAAACAGTTCTGTGGAGCCCTCAGCACTCTCTACGGACCTCAATCTCTCGGGAGCTCTCCCCTCCTGGATATAAAAATGGTGCAACTTTCGTTATGGAGAGGGCTCAGATCCTGCAGAGATGTGCTGACTACTTTGAATCCATCCTCAACCAACTGTCATCTATTAACGAAGAGGCAATAGACAGATTCCCCAGGTTGATATCAACAACGCCATGGATGATCCAGCAGTAGTAGCTGAAGTCAGGAAAGCTGTCAGCCAGCTATCCAGTGGCAAAGCCCCAAGGGCAGATACCATACCTGCAGACATCAACAAAGCTGCTGGTCCTGTACTTAACAAGAAGTTCCAGTTCTTTTGGAAACAAGGATCTGTTTCTCAGACACTTGTAGAGGTGTACAATGGAACCATCTTTAAGAAGAAAAGCAATCGGCAAGTATGTGACAACCACCGAGGAATCTCGCTGCGCTCCATCACAGGAAGAATCCTCACAAGAGTCCTGCTAAATCGTCTGGTCACTCATCTGGAGCTAGGCCTGCTTCCAGAGTCGCAATGTGGTTTCCACAAAGGTTGTGGGACTATTGACGTGATTTTTGCTGTGCGCTAACTTCAGGAGAAGTATCAGGAGCAGAATCGCAAACTCTACACAACCTTCATTGATCTTGCAAAAGCTTTCGACACTATAAGTTGACAAAGCCTGTGGAGGATTGTATCAAAGTTTGGCTGTCCCCTCAAATTCATTCAGTTGGTACACCAGTTCCACAATGGCATGATTGCCAGAGTATTGGATGGTAGAGAATCCCCTGAGGCATTCCCAGTCACCAGTGGGGTCAAACAGAGCTATGTGCTGTTATACTGTTCAGCATGATGTTTACTGCCATGTTGAATGATGCCTTCCAGGACAATGTTTCTGGGATCAGCCTCGAGTACAGAGTGGATGAGAAGCTCTTCAACCTGAGGAGATTTCAAGCTCTTTCCAAAGTGAAGGAGACTATTCTGAGAGACTTGCTGTTTGCCAGTGAACTGCGCCCTATATACTGGCTCAGAGCCAGAGATGCAAGTCAGTATGGACACATTTTCCACACTTGTGACAACTTTGGACTTACCACCAACATTAAAAAGGCTGAAGTCATGCACCAGTCTGCTCCTCGTGCACCATACACAGAACCCATAATCACAATCAAAGGACAGAAACTGCAGGCATTTGACAGCGCCTTGTCCCAAGCAATGACTGTTGATACAGAAGTTAACTGCAGAATAGCAAAGACAAGTTCTGCTTTCGGTAGACTGCACTCCACTGTAAAGGGAACGTTGAGGAATCAGCCCAGCAACAAAACTGAAGGTCTACAGCACCGCAGTACTCACTACCCTCCTGTATGCTTGTGAACCGTGGACTGTCTATCGAAGGCATGCAAGACAGCTCAATCATTTCCACATGACTTGTCTTCGCAGAATATTACGTATCAGATGGCAAGACAAAGTACCAGACACTGAAATTCTCTCTAGAGCAAGTCTACCATCATCCACACACTGCTGATGAGAGCGCAGACCTGGTGGGCAAGTCATGTCATCTGTATGTCAGACAAGCGCATACCCAAGCAGCTCCTTTTTAGAGAACTCTCTGCTGGAAGGTGCTCGCATGGAGGGCAGAAGAAATGTTTCGAAGACACACTCGAGGCCTCCCTGAAGTTGCTTGATATAGACATGACCACCTGGGAAACGCTGGTACAAAACTGCCCTATCTGGCGCTGCCTCATCCACAAAGGCTGTTAAGCTTACAAAGCAAGGTGTATTGCTGAAGCACAATTTAGGCGCGAGCTGCGCAAGTCTAGAGTCACCAGCGCAATAATTACAGTGCCTACTTACGTCCAATATCTGCCAGGATATTCCATGCCTGAATTGGCCTGATCATTCATCTTCGAATACACAGCAACCAGCCTCAAAATGACAATGGATAAACGTCTATATTAATGATTTGGATGAGAAATGGTTAGTAAGTTTGCAAATGACACCAAGATTGGAGCATAGTGGACAGTGAAGAAAGTTATCCATTTGCAATGGGATCTTGATCAATTGAGCCAGTAGACTGATGAATGGCAGATGGAGTTTAATTTAGATAAACATAAGGTGATGCATTTTGGTAGATTGAACCAGTTAGTCAGTTAATGGTAGGACATTGGAGAATAGTTGCAGAATAAAAAGATCTAAGCGTACGTGTTCATAACTTGGAAGTGGAGTCACAAGTGGACAGCATGGTGAAGAAGGCATTCAGCATGCTTGATTTCATTGGTCAGAACATTTAGTTACAGGAGTTGGGAGGTCTTGTTGAAGTTAGAACATAGATCATTACAGCGCAGTACAGGCCCTTCGGTCCTCAATGTTGTGCCAACCAATGGAACCAATTTTATGACCCTTTAACCTAAACTATTCCAATGCTACCCATATGCCTATCCACTGACCATTTGAATGCTCTTAAACTTGGCGAGTCCACAACTGCTGCAGGCAGGGCATTCCACGCCCTTACTACCCTCTGAGTAAAGAACTTACCTCTAACATCCATCCTATAACTACCACCCCTTAATTTAAAGCTATGTCCCCTCATGTTATCCATCTCCATCCGAGGAAAAAGGCTCTCACTATCCACCCTATCTAACCCTCTGATCATCCTATATGGTTCAATTAGGTCGCCTCTTAGCCTTCTTCTCTCTAATGAAAATAATCTCAAGTCCCTTAATCTTTCCTCATAAGACCTACCCATCATGCCAGGCAACATCCTGGTAAACCTCCTCGGCACCCTTTCCAATGCCTCCATATCTTTCTTATAATGTGGTGACCAAAACTGTACACAATACTCCAAGTGCGGCCACACCAGAGTTTTGTACAGTTGTAACATGACATCTCGGCTCAGAAATTCAATCCCTCTACCAATAAATGCTATCACACTATGCACCTTCTTAACAACCTTATCAAATTGAATACCAGCTTTCAGGGATCTATGCACCTGTACACCGAGATCTCTCTGCTCATCTACACTACTAAGAGTCCTACCATTAGCCCTATATTCTGCACACATATTACTCTTATTAAAGTGAATCACCTCACACTTTTCCACATTACACTCCATTTGTCACCTCTCAGCCCAGCTCTGCAACTTATCTATGACCCTCTGCAAACTGTAACATCCATCCATACTGTCTACAACTCATTCCCTTCACAAATTGACTATCCCTAATCAATTCATTTCTTTCTAAATGACTCTAAATCCTATCCCTTGTAATTCTTTCCAAAACTTTCCCCACAACGGATGTAAGGCTCACTGGTCTATAATTTGCAGGATGGTCTCTACTCCCCTTCTTAAACAAGGGGACAACATTTGCCATCCTCCAGTTTTCCGGCACTATACCTACAGCCAACTTCGACATGAAGATCAAAGCCAAAGGCTCTGCAATCTCCTCTCTAGCCTCCCAGAGTAATCTGGGATAAATCCCATCCAGCCCAGGGGACTTGTCTATTTTCATACTCTTAAGAATAGCTAACATCTCTTTCTTATGTACCTCTATCCTGTCTGGTCTACAACCCTGTATCCCAGTGTTCTCCCCAACTCCATTGACATTTTGACTCATTCACTGACCTCTCCAATCTCTACAGGCTCCATGCACAACTTCCCACTACTGTCTCTGTCTGGCCCTAATCTTGCCCTAACCAATCTTTTATTCTTAACATATCTATAAAAAGCTTTAGGGTTCTCCTTTATCCTATCTGCCAAAGTCTTCTCATGTCCTTTTCTAGCTCTTCTTATCTCACTCTTTAGCTCCCTCCTGGCTAATTTATAACTCTCCAGTGCCCTCACCTAGCCTTCACGTCTCAGCTTTATATAAGCCTCCTTTTTTCTCTTCACTAATGAACTAACTTCCTTAGTACACCACGGTTCCCTCGCCCTACCATTTCCTCCTTGCCTGACAGGTACATATTTATCAAGGACTCGCAGTAGCTGTTCCTTGAATAAGTTCCACATTTCAGATGTTCCCAACCCCTGCAGTTTTCTACTCCAACATATGTATCCTAAATCTCGCCTAAAAGCCTCATAATTACCTTTCCCCCAGCTGTAACTTCTTCCCTTCAGTATATATCTATCCCTTTCCATCACTAAGATAAACGTAACCGAATTGTGGTCACTATCACCAAAGTGCTCACCTACCTCCAAGTCTAATACCTGGTCTAGTTCATTACCCAGAACCAAATCCAATGTAGTCTCACCTCTTGTTGGCCTATCTACATACTGAGTCATAAAACCCTTCTGCACACATTGTACAAAAACTGACCCTTCTAATGTGCTTGAGCTATAACTTTTCCAATCAATATTTGCAAAGTTAAAGTCCCCCATAACAACTACCCTGTTACTTTCACTTCTGTCCAGAATCATCCTTGTGATCTTTTCCTCCACATCTCTGGAACTATTTGGAAGCCTATTAAAAAAAACTCCCAACAGGGTGGACCTGTCCTCTCCTGTTTCTAATCTCAACCCAAACTACCTCAATAGACAGGTCCACATCAAATGTCCTTTCTGCCACCGTAATACAGTCTTTGACTAACAATGCCACACCTCCCCCTCTTCTACCACCTACTCTGCTCCAACTGAAACATCTGAACCCCGGAACCTGCAACATCTGTTCTTGTCCCTGCTCTATCCATGTTTCTGAAAAGGCCACAATATCAAAGTCCCAGGTACCTATCCAGGCTGCAAGTTTGTCCACCTTATTGCATATGCTCCTCGCATTGAAGTATACATACTTCAAACCACCCTCCTGCCTACCAGTACCCTGCTGAGACCCAGAAACCTTATCCATGACTTTGATATTCCCATTCTCCTGTACATTTGAGCTACTCAGGATCCCATCCCCCCTCTGAATCAGTTCAAACCCCCCCCCCCACCCCCAAATAGCACTAGCAAATTTTCACCCCATTATATTAGTTCCCTTCTGGTTCAGGTGCAGACCATCCCTCTTAGAGAGGTCCCACCTATCCCAGAATGAGCCCCAATTGTCCAAGTATCTGAACCTTTCCCCCCTGCACCATCCTTTTTGCCACGAGTTTAAATGTTCTCTCTGTCTATTCTTCTCCATGCTATCCCGCGGCACAGGTAACAACCCAGAGATAACCACCCTGTTTGTTTTAGCCCTAAACTTCCACCCCAACTCCCTGAATTTCTGTTTTATGTCCCCATCCCTTATCCTACCTATGTCATGGATGCCTACGTGAACCACAACTTGAGGCTGGTCCCCCTCCCCCTTAAGGATCTCGAACACTCAATCCGAGACATCACGGACCCTAGCACCTGTACAAGTTGTACAAGGACATTGGCAAGGCCATACTTGGAATACTGTGTACAGTTCTGGTCACCCTCTTATAGAAAGGATATTATTAAACTAGAAAGAGTGCAGAAAAGATTTACTAAGGTCTTGATGAACAAAGAAAATTACAGCACAGAACAGGCCCTTAAGCCTCCAAGTCTGCACTGACCATGCTGCCTGACTCAACTAAAACCCCCTACCCTTCCAGGGACTTCCTATTCCCATTCTAAAAGAAGATGGTTTGAGTTAAGGAGAGACTGAATAGACTGGGAGTTTTTTCTCTGGAGCATAGAAGGCTGAGGGGTGATCTTACAAAGGTCTATAAAACAATGAGGGACGTAGATCAGCTAGACAGTTAATATTTTCTCCCAAAGATATGGGAGTCTCAAACTAGAGGACATAGGTTTAAGGTGAGAGGGGAGAGATATAAATGAGTCCACGGGGACAATTTTTTCACACAGAAGGTGGCAAGTGCCTGGAACAAGCTGCCAGAAGTAGTAGTCGAGGCGAGTACAATTTTGTCTTTTGAAAAGCATTTAGACAGTTACATGGTAAGGTGGGTATAATGGGATATGAGCCAAATGCGGCCAATTGGGATTAGTTTAGGAGTTTTAAAAAAAGGATGGCATGGACAAGTTGGGCTGAAGGGTCTTGTTTCCATGCTATAAACCTCCTATGACTATGACTTTTTTCTGGAGTGTAGGAAGATGAGTGGTGATCTTTATAGAGGTTTTAAAGTCATGGAGAGCAGAGATAAGGTGAATAACCCAGGTTTTTTTCTTCAGAGTAGGGGAATCCAAAAACTAAAGGGTATAAATTTAAGGTGAAAGGGTAAGATTTAAAAGGAACCTGAGAGGCAACTTTTTCACACAGAGGGTGGTGCGTATTTGGAATGAGCTGTCAGAGGAATTCATTTGAAAAGTTCTGGGAAGACAGTTGAATAATTGCCAGAAACCTGAACAAGAGGCATCCGCAGGTCTGTTAAGAAAAAGTGGAGGCTTATTAATATTACAAAAGTCAAACTCATTTTAATGTTGAGAGTGGAGGCTGGAAACTCCAACTCTAGTTGGGGAACAGGCTGCACATGCACAAATTGCTATTGACGCTTATTTTGGGGCCAAACCACCTGTCGAAGAAGCAAAACCATGCAAAAACCTGGGTCAAGTGGCTGGGAATGGAGCACCATAGGAGGCAAGAATCCCAGCAAAGGACGAAAGAGAGATTTCAAAAGATGAGTACTCGAGATGGGACAAGAAAAGGTGCCAGTTGAATTAAAAGAGAAACAGCAAACAGCTTTAAACAAGATAAGGTTGTGGAGAGCAGATTTTAATTGAAGAAGTCTGCAAAGGATAAAAGTACCTAACCACTTGTATATAAAATGCATCACACCAGTACAGAGTATTTTTTTTTTCAAAAATCAGCCTCCCAGTTGTGAACTTTGCTGATAGACTGGAATTAATATCTACCCCCAGTTACCCTGAAAAAATTATAGTGGATTGCCGCCTTGAATTACTGAAATCTGTATAATGGTGGGATGTTGAGTCAGTAACAATGAGGGAGCAGCGATGTATCCCCAAAGAAGGATGGTGAATAATTTGGAAGTGATAATGTTTTTGAGACATCACTGCTTTTGTCTTTCTAATTAGTGAAGGTAGCAGTGGAAATTGGTATTAAAATAATTAGAATTAATTAATGACCAACGAGTGAAGGCGTTCCTAGGTAGCAATGATCATGATATGATTGAATTTTACATTCAGTTTGAGGGAGAGCATTGGATCTAAGACTGGTATTTTAAACTTAAATAAAGGCAATATGAGGGCATAAAAATGCTGCTAGGTAAAGTGAACTGATCAAGAGATTGCGAGATAGATCAATAGAAACACAGTGGCAGACATTAAGTGGAGATTTCAGAATACACAAATTAGATACATTATAATAATAAAGAAAACATCTAAAGACACACCATATGTAGTTAACTAAAAAAAAAGACAGTATAAGATTTGAAGAAAAACACATAATTGCACAATTATGGGTGGCAGATTAGGTAGCCAAAAAACAGCAAATAATGACGGAGACCTTGATAAGGAAGGAAGAATTAGAATACAAAGTAAAGCTAGCTAGAAACATAAAGACAAATATGTTTGTTAAAAAGTGAGCGTTTGTTTTGCAGAAAATCATCTTAACAGAAAATGAGGAAGCAGATAAATTGAATTGGCATTCTGCATTAAGCCTTCACTACAGAGGGAAGTGCATTTACCAGGGAAATGGTATTGAGTAAATTGTTGGAATTGTGGACTGACAGGTTCCTGATGGACCTCATCTTAGGGTCTAAAAGAAGTGGCAAATCAGAAAGATGATTAAGGTTGCCACTTGGTGTCACAGGGTCTAGCAGGGAAAATATGAGGGGATAAAGTGATAGGGCCTAGGTAGGATTGCTGTGGTGCAGGCTTTTTGGGTCAAATGGCTTCCTTCTGCATTGTTAATTCTATGAAATAGTGAGAGATTACAGAGCTCTTACAGTAGGGACCTGGCGATCCTAGCGCATAAATCTTAGAAGGCTAGTATGCCTGTGCAACAAGTGGTGGCACAGTGGTTAGGATTACTGCGTCACAGGAACCTTAGTTTGCTTCTGGCCTTGTGTAACTGCATAGAATTTGCACGTTCTCCTTGTTTCTGTATGGGTGTCCTAGTGCTCCAGTTTCCTCCCACAGCCCGAAGATCTGCAGATTAGGTGAATTGGCCATGCTAATTTGTCCCTTATGTCCGAAAGATGTGTAGATTAGGTGAATTAGCCCTGAGATTGGGCAGGGTGGGTTGATGCGGATTCGATTGGCGGAGTGTTCTCCTTCTGCCTTGTAAGAATTCTATAAGTAATTAGGAAAGTGAGAGAACATTATTATTTATTGTGAGGGGAATTGGTAACAAAAGTAGAGAAATTATGCTTCTGTTATACAGGGCATTGGTAATCCCATATTTGGAGTATTGTGAACAAGACTGGTTTCCTCAATTACTAAATGCCTTAAGTGGGTGGAACAGTGGTTAGCACTGCTGCCTCACAGCACCAGAGACCCAGATTCAGTTCTGGCATCGGGTCACTATGTGGAATCTGAATGTTCTTGCATGTCTGTGTGGGTTTCCTCTGGATGCTTTGGGTTCCTCCCCTACTCCAAAGATGTGTGGGTTCAGTGAGTTAAGAGTGTTAAATTGCAACTTAGTATCAGGGGGACTGGCAGGGAAAATACTTGGGTTCAAGGTGATAAGGCCCGGATGGGATTGTGGTCAGTGCAGACCAGATGGGCCGAATAATCACCTTCTGCACTGTACAGATTCTAAGAAATGTGAGTTATCTTATGAGGAAAGGCTTGTATCTGCTGGAGTTTAGAAGAGTAAGAGGGACGTGATGGAAACATAAGATTCTAAAGGGTTTTGGAGAGAGGATGTTTTCCTTTGTGGGAAAACCTGATATGAAGAAGTCAGTGTTTAAAAACTGAACACTGACTTCCTAGTCATTTAAGATGGAGGCAAGGAAAAATATTTTCTGAGGGTTGCAGATCTTTGGAATGCTTCTTAAAAAGTAATGGAAGCAGAGTTTTGTATATTTGTAAAGCAAAGTTAGATCAATTCTTGACTAACAAGGGTGAAAGGTTATTATTAGAGATAGATGGGAAAGTGGAGTGCAAGTTACAATCAAGCCAACCATTTTTTTGAATGGGGGAGCAGCATCGATAGGCTCAGTGAATGGGCGAGGATCTGGCAGATGGAGTATAATGTTAGCAAATGTGAGGTTATCCACTTTGGTAGAAATAATAGTAGGAGGGATTATTATTTAAAGGGGGAAAAGCTGCAGCATGCTGGAGGTTCTTGTGCACAAATCGCAAAAACCCAGTCTGTAGGTGCAGCAGGTGATCAAGAAGGCAAATGGAATGTTGGCCTTTATAGCGAGGGGGATAGAATATAAAAGCAGGGAGGTCTTGCTGCAATTGTAAAGGGCACTGGTGAGGCTGCAACTGGAATACTGTGTGCAGTTTTGGTCGCTGCATTTGCGCGAAAGGATATATTGGCCTTGGAGGTAGTGCAGAGAAGATTCACCAGGCTGATACTGGAGATGAGGGGGTTAGCATATGAGGAGAGATTGAATAGACTGGGTCTGTACTCGTTGGAATTTAGAAGGCTGAGGGGGCATCTTATAGAGACATATAAGATAATGAAGGGGATAGATAGGGTAGAGGTAGAGAGAGTCTTCCCGCTTAGAAAGGATAGCAGAACTAGAGGGCATAACCTCAAAATAGGAGGGGGGTGTGGGTGGGGAGGCAGTTTATATCGGACTAGAAGAGGAACTTCTTCACTCAAAGGGTGGTGAATCTCTGGAATTCTCTGCCCTTTGAAGTGGTGGAGGCTACCTTGTTGAATATATTTTTAAGTCATGGGTAGATAGTTTCTGATAGATAAGGAAATTAAGGGTTATGGGGAGAAAACGGAAAAGTGGAACTGATCCACTTCAGATCAGCCATGATCTTGTTGAATGGTGGGGCAGACTTGAAGGGCTAGATGGCTTATTCCTGCTCCTATTTCTTATGTTCTTATGAGTGGCTTTCTCTTGCTCCTAATTCATATGTTTATTAACAAATCAGTCATACCTGAGATTTGATGTTATTTAATAGCATGACTTGTTCATTCCCAGAAGCTGTCATTGCTTGTTTTATTGTCATTACAGATGATTTGTTCAAAATGCACAAATTGAAACCAAATCTGAAGTGGCGCCAAACCTTTGAGAATTACTTGAAGACCATGCCTCCATATTATCTGTTGGTATGTGCAAATAGTTTGTTTTCATTCGTTCATTTTGAGTCAGAGCTCACTCAAAACGTTGGCTCCGTTCTCTTCCCACAGACGCTGTCAGACCCTCAGATTTTCCAACGTTTTCTGTTTCAGATTCCAGCATCTGCAGTATTTTGTTTTTATGTTGGTATCGCTAGTTTGGCCAGTATTTATTGCCCATTCCAAATTGCCCTTGGGAAGGTGATGGTGCGATGCCTTTTTGAACCATTACAATCACATGGTGTAGTAAACCACATTGCTGTTGGGTGGAAGTTCTAGCATTTTAATCCAGTGAAAGTAAAGGACCAGCGATATATTTCCAAGTCAGGCTGGTGTGTGATTTGGTGGGGAATTTTTAATTGATGGTGTCTTTGTGTATCTGCTGTCCTTGTGTTTGGTGGTAGAGATTATAGATTTAGTAGGTGCTATGGAAGGAATCTTTGTGAATTGCCGCAGTGCATCTTGCAGTTTGTGTCCACTGCTGCCTTAATGGAGGAGGGAGTAAATATTTAAGGTGATGGATGCACTGCAAATGAAGTGGGTTTAAGGTTGTGAGACACAGGAGCAGAATTAGGCCACTTAGCTCATCGGCTGTTCCTTCATTCAATCATGGCTGATATTTTTCTCATCCCCATTCTCCTATCTTTTCCCCATAAGCCCTGATCCTCTTATTAATCAAGAACCTACCTATGTCTATTTTAAAGACAACAGTGACCTGGCCTCCACAGCCTTCTGCGGAAAAGAGTTGCACAGATAGATGATTTTAAAACATTGGACCAAAAGTGAGAAGGGATCAGAAAACTCTCGAGGATTTCTTTAATTCTGATTTTGGTAAATGTGATCAAATGATGGAAATTGCTTCAAAACTCAGCATTCACATTTTGACAGCACATCTCACTGCAGGAAACAGCAGTTTTCAGGTGTCAGCCCTATTTGTACTAGTCCCACCTCACTCAGAATTGGTTCCAATGCTCCAGGAATTCGAATCCCATTCGTCAAGCCACATATTCATCTTGCCTATCCTCATATTCCTATTCTGAATAACAAATGGCACTGGTAGCATCCTGACATTGCTGTCTTTGAGGTTCTGTTTTTTAGTTTAACTCTTACTTCCCTAAATTCAGGTTGTAGTATCTTATCCCTTTTTTAATTGATATAATTGGTACCTATATATACAGCAGCTGCTCTGAGACATCAAAGAACAATACAGGACAGTACAGGCCCTTCGGCCCTCGATGTTGTGCCGAGCTATATCCAAACCCAAGATCAAGCTATCCCACTCCATATCATTCTGGTGTGCCCGATGTGCCTATCCAATAACTACTTGAAAGTTCCTAAAGTGTCCAACTCCACTATCACAGCAGGCAGTGCGTTCCACACTCCAACTACTCTGAGTAAAGAATCTATCTCGGACATCCCTCCTATGTCTCCCACCACAAACCTTATAATTATGCCCCTAGTAACAGCTACATCCACCCGAGGAAATAATCTCTGCATGTCCACTCTATCTATCCTCCTCATCATCTTATAAACCTCTTAAATCGCCTTTCAACCTTCTCTGCTCTAAAGAGAAAAGCCGCAGCTCCCTTAACCTTTACTCATACGATCTACCCTCCAAACCAGGTAGCATCCTGGTAAATCTTCTCTGCACTTTTTCCAATTCTTCCACATCCTCCTTATAGTGAGGTGACCAGAACTGCACACTATATTCCAAATGTGGTCTCACCAAGGTCCACTATAGTTGCAGCATAACCCCACAACCCTTAAACTCAAACTCCCGTTAATAAGTACTAACACACTATATGCCTTCTTCAAGGCTCTATCCACTTGAATGGCAACCTTCAGAGATCTGTGGATATGAACCCAAGATCTCTATCTTCCTCCGCATTCCTCAGAACCTTGCAGTTGACCCTGTAATCTGCATTCACGTTTGTCTCTCCAAAATGAATCACGTCCTTGACTCTTGTACCAGGGAAGCAATATACCATCCTGGAATCTCGTTTGCATCCGCAAAAACACCTGTCCACTCCCCTTTCAATCGAATACCCAATCATTATAGCTCTATAACTCTTTTCCTACCCTCCTGCGCAGCAGAGCCAGCCGTGGTGCCATGAACTTGGCTGCTGACACTTCTCCGGGTGAGCCATCTTCCGCAGTATTATTCAAATGCTATATGTGTCTTGGAGAGAGATGACCACAGGGGCCTCCCTGCCTTTCTATTCTCCCTCTGTCTGGTGGTCACCCATTCCCTATCTTTCTCAGTAATTTTTATCTGCAGTGTGACCAACTCACTGAACGTGTTATCCACAACTTCCTCAGCATTGTGGCTGCTTCAAAGTGAATCCATCTGCAGGTCCAGAGCTGTCAAGCACTCGAACAGGAACTGCACTTGCACACCTCTTGCACATGAAGGAGCCAGAGATACCAAAAGGGTCCCTGAATTCCCACATCACTTAAGAGGAGCATGACATGGACCTAGGATCTCCTGCCATGATTTACCCCCGAAGTTAACTTGCCAAGAGGAGATAAAAAGAAAAAGAAAAAACGACTTACCAGTCACCAGTCAATCACTTGCTTGCTGGCTGTGATGTCGTGGTTCGATTTCTGTCTACCTCTTACTTGCCCTCATGTCTCCTTGCCTCTCTTCAGCACCAAAGTTCAGTTAGTTCCAAATTTCTGATTTGGAGCTCCCTCTGGCTGCAGTTTGTCTCCCAGTGGTCGTGTGCCTGCTAAACCACTGCCATGTATAGAATTTGCAGCCTCTTTCTTTACTTGCTGCACTGCACCTTCACCTGTTCACATTGACCTTTAGAATATCTTTGCATAGCTGACAGCCCTGAGAAATTTCTAGAGCCTTCTGGAAAGTCAGAGTGGCTTCTCCCAACAAACAATGCTGAATGCTTGTCTTCAATAATACTGCAGACTAGTCTGTTCCAGAGCATGTCCTCTAACATTGCCCCAAACTCAAACAAATGTCTTCATTCTCATTGCGATGGAAGGGGTACACAGAGCATCTCACTGCGAGGGTGGAGTACACAACTTCTCGCTACAAGGGATTAAAAACTGCTGCTTGTCGAGTATGATTGGCGTACATTTTTGCCATCTGACAGCCGCTTTTAAAACAATGCAACGTTAACTTCCAGACACTTTCAAAACTTGTCCAAGGTTCATCCAAAGCAGCACATGGCACAGTGTTTGCACTGCTCCCTCACAGTGCTAGGATTTGGGTTCAATTCCCGGCTTAGGTCACTGTCTGTGTGGAATTTGCATGTTCTCCCCATGTCTGCATGGATTTCCTCCAAATTCTTCTCTCTCAGAAACATACTGGTTTGGTGCATTGATCGTGCTAAATTCTCCCTCTGTGTACCTGAACAGGTGCTGGAGTGTGGCGACTAGGGGATTTTTACAACAACTTAATTGCAGTGTGAATATAAACCTATTTGTGACAATGATAAATAAACTTTAAAATCTCTGCTACTGTGTCATAGTTATAGAAGGATAAATTTCGGGGTGATAGCAATCTCCAGGCTGTTGACTGCAAAAAAGCTGTTGAACATCAAAAGGAAATGGTCAGATTATTTCTTATTACATGTGGTCATTGCCTGGTTCTTGTGTGTCACAAAAACTTGCACATTTCTGATCATTGTCTTTATTTTTCAGCCATTGAAAAAAGCATTGCGGATGATGGGAGCTCCCAATTTAATTGGTGACAGTAGTATTGATTGTGGGCTCAGTTACAGTGTCATTTCTTACCTCAAGAAACTCAGCCAACAGGTAAATCATTAAGCTTCATACCCTTCATTACCATGGCTCTTACCTGGTATGGCACTGAACCATACAGAGCGGCAAATATGTACGTTCAATGAATGATCTTTGCCAGAACCTACTTTTTATGGTGTGGTAAAGGTTAAACCAGTGGTTGTAGCATATTTGGATTTTCAGAAAGCATTTGATAAGATATCATACCAGGTTATTGCATAAAATTAGGATTCATAGAATTGAGTGTTTAGATTACCATTGAATGAGGGGACTGGTTAATGGATCCAAAGAAAAGAGTAGGTACAAATGAGATATTTTAGATTGGCAAGCTGTACCTAATAAGGTTTTGCAATGTGTGCTGAAACTATATTTTGGTAGGAAAATAAAAGAGCAGAATATTTTTGAATGGTGAGTGACTGGGAAATATTTGTGTTCAAAGCACCCTGCAGAGAGAATAACAAAGAATATAACTTTAGTAGGATACAGTTAGGGAGATGGGTACTGCATCCAAGGTGAGAACCCTGAAGGCTGTCCGTTGCCGGGGCTAAGGACATCTCAGGGCTGGAAGGAACTTTGAGTGGGATGCAGGATCCAGTTATTGTGACCCTCATCAGAGACATGTTGCCAAATTTGGTAATCTTGCATTCAGGATAAATGCAAGATTACCAAATTTGGCAACATGTCTCTCATCTCAGCAATATTCTAGTCCTGTATGAAGTAGCAACTTAATAATTAATACCTAGTCTTGCCTTACCCGATGCTTCCTCAGTTCACTATTAAAAGGATTGGTGAGTTAGGTGCATGTAGAAAATGCAAATATCCACTACAGATCATATTGGAGTACTGTTACTGATTGCTAAGTTACATTATTGCGTAGATAGATATTGGGGATGCAAGTCTACTCCAGCACGTAAGCATATGGGAACTACTTAACAGGAGTTACTTATGCACCAAACCTGAGTGAGTTTACTGATTTTGTAATAGAATGTATGTAATATGAAATTGATTTGTGTTTCAGGCCAAAATAGAGTCAGATCGCATAATTGCATCTGTTGGGAAAAAGACCCCGCAAGAGGTGGGAATCAAAGTTAAAAACCAATCTAGTGTTCTGTCTCTGGCTCATCGTAGAGACTTCAAGCAACTGCTGCAGGGAATCACGGGGGAAGTGCCCCTTAGGCCCATGGAACTAAACATGAAGGAGTTTGCTGGCTTTCAGATGGCAATCCTGAACAAGGTGAATGGTTTCTTCTATTAGTTAATAGACATGGTTGAACAAGAAATAAAATGTTACTTTTGTATTGTGATAGAGATTCCATTGCCTTGTTAAATTTCTGCTTTAAAGTAATGTGGGCATTGTTACCTATCCCTAATTGCTAGGCCGTTCAGAGGCCAACCAATGGCCTCTGGGGATCTGGAGGCACCGGATGAGGTTGGCAGATTTCATCTCTCAAAAGCGAATTTGTGAACCAGAGGTTTTTACGACAATTGATAACTTCAGCATCACTGTTATTGAGACTAGCTTTCAATTCCAGACCGAATTGAATTTAACAACCCATCAGCTGCTGTTGTGGGATTTGAGCATGTGTCCCCAAAGCATGAGCTTGGGCTTCTGGATTATCAGTCCAGTGACATTACCACTATGGCATGATCTCCCTTCGTATTTTGAGTGAAATTGTATTTGGGTTTCACAACAAGAAAATTCAATTTTAAAATGGCCTTATCTTCAAAACTAGGATGTTAAGCCTCAGACTTACAGGAATGCCTACGATATTCCTCGCCGGAGCCTGTTAGACCAGCTAACTAGAATGAGATCAAATCTGCTTAAAACAACCCAGAAACTGATTCGTGGACAAGATGAAGGTAAGGAGAATGAATGTGAGATACCGTTAAAACTGGAAAATGGCAGATGCGTTCCATTTTACAAACCAGTTAGTAGGAAAGGAGTTTTATCATAGTCTTGGTTGTGCTAGAGATCTGAAGAAGAGATGAAACTTGTCACAAATCTTGTGGGTGAGGGCACCTCTGGCTACACTTGTTGTCAGACTTCTTACTGTATCCACCAGGTTTAAGTCCAACCGATTTATTTGATAGTAAACTCACACAAGCTTTTGAGGCTCTGCTCTTCGTCAGGCAAATGAGCTGTTCTGGTCTCAAACAGCACATATAACAGCACAGACTGTTTGCAGATTACTGATTAGAATGCGAATCTTTATACCTCTTTAACCTGTGCTTAGTGCTCTGTCCACACATATTGTCAACCACTTTAAGACTTGAATAGCAGGTTACGTGTAAAGATTAGCATTGTAATCAGTAATCTGCAAACAGTCTGTGCTGTTATTTGTGCTGTTTGAGACCAGAACAGCACATTCGCCTGAAGAAGAGCAGAGCCTCGAAAGCTTGTGTGAGTTTACTATCAAATAAATCGGTTGGACTTAAACCTGGTATTGTCAGACTTCTTACTGTGTTCACCCCAGTCCAATGCCAGCACCTCTACATCATGTACACTTGGATAAGTAGTTTGACAGCATAAAGAGGTCAAGGGAAGTGGTGCAGGGATTGAGCTGGGTGGAGTTCAGGTACATGTAGGAGCTGGCTCAATGTTTTGGCATAAAGGGAAAGAAAGGCAAAGCTGGGTACTTCCCTTCTTAAGAAAAGAAGCTGTTGCCGAAGAAATTTTAGGTATGATCAAATCAATAACATCAGAAGCAGAGAGGGTTCTTAACCAAGTTGGACAGTGGAGGAGGATGACCTGGTCACGTTACAGGACTTGACTTTCTTTTGTTAGATTAAACATTTTAAAATCGTTATTAGTTATTGGAGAATTAGTTTTGTAACTGTGGTATTTATTTTCTTCTCCAGCTTCCATGTTTAAAAGAACATTTATTAGACACCAGACAAATTAAAAAAATCTTGTTGTGCCTGCTGCACAGCCTGTTCTAACCCTTATATGGTGGACAAAGAATTGCAAGTAGATTTTTTTGTTAGTACAACAATATTTCACCTATCCAAGCAATAAGTTACTTGCAGAAATATTAAAATTCAAGTCCAATACTAGACCTTGACTTAACTTTTGCGTGACTGGCAAGTATCAGGCAGATACTGACCTTTATCTGTGTGCTGATCTCTGTAGTCCTCTGCATAGTTTTATCTGACACTCTGGTCTCCCTTCTTTCTCAGGTGTGGTGGCTGTCCTCATGCTCGTCGTTGCTGGTGATGGTCATTGTTATTGTAGCTTGTTTGTGGAGTCAGAGAGGGCTATTGTGCTGCATCTTTTATCCCTCCTTGATTTCATGCCATTTTGGGCGGCCTTCTGATTTTTGTCAATCAATTGATCAGGACTTGATCACTCTGTTCGATAAGAGTCTAATCAGGTGCTATCACACCAATCTCTGGGTGTGTACCCAACAAGTGGAGATGATGGCGTTGGACTGGGGTGAACACAGTAAGAAGTCTCACAACATCAGGTTAAAGTCCAACAGGTTTATTTGGTAGCACAAACTTTCAGAGTGTCATTTTTTTCTTTAGGTGAGTGAGGAGTATGTTCACAAGCAGGGCATATATAGACACAAATTAAATTTACAAGATAATGGTTGGAATGCGAATCTTTACAGGTAATCATGTCTTAAAAGTACAGACAATGTGAGTGGAGAGAGGGTAGGCATAGATTAAAGAGGTGTACATTGTCTCCAGCTAGGATAGTTAGTGAGATTTTGCAAGTCCATGATGTTGTGTGTCTTGGAGAATGCTCACCCAAATATCAGAGGCTGAATGCCCGTGACTGCTGAAGTGTTTCCTGACAGGAAGTTCTACAACAACGGATGAATGAACATGACTTGACAATTACCAGATAGGAGTGTTCTCTTCCTTGTGATCTTGTGTTCATGTCGCTCTATCTGTAGAATTGCTGAGCAGAAACAGCCAAATTCTACACATGAGGACGGCCTCAACCGGGAGCTCAGGTTCATGTCACACCACCTGTAACCCCCACGATTTGCTTGGGCTTGCAAAATCTCACTGATTTTGCAATACATACTTCTTTAACCTGTGCTTAACCCTCTCTCCGCTCACAGTATCTGTATCTTTAAGACTTGATTACCGGTAAAGACGTGCATTCCAACCATTATCTTGTAAATTTAGTTTGTGTCTATATTTGCCCTGTTTACGAATACAACTCCTCACTCACCTGAAGAAGGGGCGACATTCTGAAAGCTTGTGCTACCAAATAAACCTGTTGGACTTTAACCTGATGGTGTGAGACATCTTACTATGTACGCAACGGCCAGGCCTGTGGGTGTTGGAGGCTTGTAGGTCACATTCCTCCCTCGCAAATAAGGGGTTATGGCTCCCCTTTGGTAAACAAATATGTTTGATCAGAAAGGGTCCATTGTTTTTGTGTGGCCTGTTTCCTGTGTATTCACTCGTCTGAGCTGCAGCCTATTTACCTCTGTCTTTTAAGCTGCAGTCTGCTGTTTCAGTGCTTGTCCAATTATCCCAGCCTGTTCTGCAAATCACAATTTTATGTGACTCATTTGGTCATACCCTGTATTGCTGCCCCTGGCTATAATCTTACAACTCTACTACATTCTTACGAATTTCTGTGCACTTGTCCCTCATTTCATGTTTCATCAACCCCACCTCTTGCACTAAGTGCATGGGTACTGATATTCACACAGAATGTCATTGGAGATTCTCCTGATCAGCTGGTGTAAATGGGGTCAGTGATAAGTCAGCTAATTGGGTCCCAAGAGGATCTTTCACCCCTTTGTATCTGTTGCAGGTCTGCATTTATCAGATTGCTAAATAAAACTCTCTGACTTTGTTCTTCTTTTGTGACCCTTCTTCTGATTTTAGTAGGTCCTAAGCTTGGTCAATAAGCTTATAACTTATACAACCAGGGCACAACATTAACATTTTAGTGTTAAAGAAACATAGCATCTTGTACACAGCCATAGTTTAGCAGGGGAATAATTTGGAATATATTATTTGGTTTAATGCTGCTTTTCTAATAAAATGTCCATTTGAGAATGAATCAATTAACATAATAGGTGATTATTCTTTCTAAGATGTTAATGTTAAATATTAATCAGTACAATTAACGGACTTGTATTAATAATTTTGTTAGAGTGCTTTTCCAAATCTGCAGCTCATGTCAGCTTTCATTTCATTGCAGATTATCTGCACAGCATCCCTGTGGCACAGATGGGCAACTATCAAGAATATCTGAAACTTATGCCTTCTCCTCTTCGTGAGATTGATCCAGATCAACCTAAACGGCTTCATACGTTTGGCAATCCTTTCAAACAGGACAAGAAGGTAGGCAACTGGAGCACTCTGGAGACAGGTTATTGTGAAAGTTCTTATCACCATTAAATGGCACAAATTTTGAAGATCACATTAGTGACAAGCTTGAAAGAACATAATTGGATTTGAAACTAGATGCCTAGATCCCTTCCTGAATGTTCAAGGCTGAATAAATTAGCTGATAAGTTACGTTGATCAAGGATATCTGCTGCATGCTGGTGATGCAGTCTGCAATAAGAGTGTAAGACTGCAACATTGTACACAAAGCACCATGAACATCTCAGCGTGCCCTGAGCAAGAGATAGACAAGATAACCAAATGCACAGTCATAGAATAAGGCAAGAGTAGGCTGGTTCTTTGTTAATATTTGGGACTGAGTGAAGTGACAATTCCTGAGAATGGAGACTAAAAGCTCACTATGGATGGTGGTACTGATGAGAAGATGGATTTGGGAGAGTGGTGGGTAATGCACAGTATTTCTAATTGGATGGGCAGACAATGTAAGTGGAACTCTAGGCTGAGATGTTTACTTTACACTTAAAACAAATGGACTTTGCTATTGCCACACTTTGGCTTGTAACTTGAGCTCTAGGGCATCATATTGGGGGGTATCCAGAAGATATGCAGGAGACCCAAGGCCCATTCTGATTACCTGCCTGCTGCCCAGCCCAGAATTTCTACCCACTGACCTTATACTCTTGCCTTTTCTCTGGCATGTCAGACATCTTTAGCCTGGTTGGACCTTGAACATACCTGGTTTACAGCAACAAGTGCCTTTTTAAAAAAAAAAGGGGGATGCTTGGCCTCCTTGTATCTGACAGAGCTGCCCTTCAATGCTAGACCTCAGGGATCCACTGCACTGCCCAGATCTCACATGCTTGAGTCAAAATGTCAGGCCAGTCAGGATGGGAAAAAAACTAGGAATGGAATGACAATCCAATTTTGATTAACACTCTGAGGAAGTTTAGGCACTTTGTAGTCACCTAATATTTGCTGACCTGCCTTTTCAGAATGCAAACAATAAAAGCTTGGCGCCCTGATTAACACCTGCAGAATGATGTGTTACAGAAGCATGTTCAGAAACCAGGTTGACCACTTTTTATTTTCCTCAAGGGGAATTCGTCACTATTATTCACTTCTTTGTGTGTTTTATATGCTTTTTCCAATCAGGGAATGATGATTGATGAGGCAGATGAGTTTGTGGCAGGGCCACAGAACAAAGTGAAACGACCTGGAGAATCCAACACACCTGGATCTCTGAAGAGAAGGCGTAGCATGTCACCATTATTGCGGCGACCTCAATCTCCACCCATCATCAATCACGTTGGAGGAAAGGGGCCTCCTTTGAGTCCTGGAGCCCACCCCAACGTTGTAAAACCTGTCGCTGTACATAAAGGTAAAGTTACACATATTCTTGCACATGTGGTCAGATTGTGGGATGTTTGAATCTTGTTGATCACAAGGTTTGCTAATCTGACTGAGACTATTAACAGTCAGTGTTGCAGAGTGATAGTGATCCTGTGTTATTTCTGTCATTGAATTTGTGACACTTCCAAAATGTCTACTATTGGAAAATGAGTGAAAATATCATCTACGTTGTTGAGTTGGGATGGAAGCAAGGAAACATTTCTTCTGAAATGAATGTGGGATTGTGCATGTGTGGACAATGCAGATGACAAAAGAATTAATTTTTGACTGGTGTAAGGAAATAGTTGAAGGATGGATGTTGCTGCTTTGACCACAGTTACATCATTGTGGTTAGTGTACATGGACAATCCCTCCATCACACAATACCAATGGGAATCAATATTTTAGGAAAATGCCTGGGATTTTATTTTCATTGTTGAATAAGTTACTTACAACTGCAGTACTAATCTTTGGAACTATTCAATCGCCTTCATTTTTTTTTCACACTCAGATTTAAATAGCATTACATTGGTAGATGCGAGTGGAGAGAAGAGGATGGATGACTGGCAGCCAATAGAGACACTAGCTGAAGATGTACTGGTAACTTCTCCAACAGATGGACCTGCATCAACGTCTACTCTCTCAACAGTGGAGACTCTGTTGCCCTGTGACTTTCAGCCTGTCCCAGAACTCAATCATGTGGCTGAGGATGTACTTGATCATAAACTTGGGACAGATATAGTTATGAGAGACTCATTAGAGCGCCCATCTGAGACTGATGATGAAACAGATGTGACAGCAGAAAGCAAGCCAGACTTACCTTTGGCCAACTCTGACAGAGTACAAATTCAGCCAGTAGTGGAGGGGAACAATGCTGAACTCAGGATTAGAGTCATGAAGGAAATTCGTAAACCAGGAAGAAGTAAGTGTCTTTTTTCAACCACCCAGCTGATTGGTGGTTCAGTGGGGAATCATTTTGGGAACAGTGCTCACAATTCTATAAATTGTAGAAAAGCATAGAAGTAATCCCAGAGTGAAAGTACTAAACTGGGGGAAGGCTAACTATAACAGTAATAGGTAGGAGCTAGAGATTGTAGACTGCGGGGGGGCAGTTGTTTGAGGATAAATCAACATCCAATATTGTTTGAGGATAAATCAACATCCAATACATGGAAGCCTTTCAAAAATCAGTTGTTAACAATTGACTTTTGTATGTCTCTGTAAAAAATGAAGAAAAAGATGGGAAGATTTAGGAACCCTGGAAGACAAGAGAGTTTATGAGCTCAGTGAGAAAGAAGGAGGCATAAGTAAATTTCAGGAAATTGAAAATAAATGAAGTTCTTGAGGAATACAAAGATAGCAGGAAAAAGCTTAAACAGGGACTTAGAAGGGCAGAAAAGGGCCAGGAAATGTGCTTGGCAGGCAGGATTTAGGAGAATCTCAAGGCTTTTTATGACTATGTAAGAAGGAAAAGAGTAGCTAAGGAAAGGGTATGCCCACTCAAGGATAGTAGAGGGAATTTGTGTGTGAAGCTAGATAAGATGGATGAAGTTCTGATGAGTACTTTGCATCAATATTCACAAAGGAGAATGATGTGCTGGATGGTAAGTATAGAAAGGACATTGACATTCTAGGATGTGTTCAGGTAAAAAAAGGTGTACTGGTATTATGAAAAACATTAAGGTGGACAAGTGTCCAGGGCTAGATAGGGTCTATCCCAGAAAATACTGAGAGAGGCAAGGGAAAAAATTGCTGAGACCTTGACCAAAATCCTTGTATCTTCTTTAATCACGGGCAAGGTACCAGAGGATTGGAGAGTAGCTAACATTGTTCCTCTGTTCAAGAAGGGCAGAAGAGACAATCCAGGAAATTACAGACTTGTGTGCTTTGTATCAGTGGTGGGGAAATTTCGGTTAAGATGCTTACAGGTGCGATATACTTGCATCTGGAAGAGAATAGGCTTATTAGCAATAGGCAGAATGGTTTTATGAAGGTCATATCTCACAAACCTGATTGAGTTCTTTGAGAAAGTGACAAGAAAGATTGGGCGGGGCAATAGATATTGTATACATGGGCTTTAGTTAAGCCTTCGATAAGGTTCCTCATGGCAGGCTGAGATAGCAGTCATATGGGATCTGAGGTGAGCTGGTAAATGGATACAAAACTGTATCATTGAGCTGGTAAATTGGTACAAAACTGGCTTGGGCATGGAAAGCAGAGTGTAACACTGGAAAGGTACTTTTCTAACCGGAGGTCTGTGATAAGCAGTGTTCCACAAGGATCAGTGCTGGGAACTCTGTAATATATATAAATAATTTGGAGGAAAATGTAGGTGGTCTGATTAGTAAATTTGCAGAGGATACAAAAATTGGGGAAGTAGCGAATAGTGAAGAGGATTACAGAGGATACAGCAGGATATACATCAGCTGGAGACCTGAGCCAAAAGATGGCAGATGGAATTTAACTCAGACAAATGTAAGGTGGTGTGATTTGCTTGGTATACTGCAGAAGGAAAGTAAATGGTAGAGCCCTTAGAAATGTTAACACACAGAGGAATCTATGTGTGCAGATCACAATTCCCTGAAAGTGACAACTCCAGTGGACAAGATGGTCAAGAAGTGTATGACATGCTGGCCTTCATTAGTCAAGGAGTTGAGTATAGGCTTTGAAAAATCATGTTGCAGCTGTATAAGACTTTGGTTAGGCTGCATTTGGAGTATTGTGTACATTCCTGGTCGTCACACTATATTGGAAAGGGTGCAGAAGAGATTTACCAGGATGTTGCCTGGTTTGAAGGAGATGGATTATGAAAAAAGGTTGAACAAACTTGGATTGTTTTCATTGGAATATCAGAGGATGAAGGAGAATCAGATAGAGGTTTACAAGATTATGACAGGATTGGATATAGTGGATGCGCAGAGTCTTTTTCCCAGGGTCAAATTGTCAAACACTCAGGGGCATAGGTTGAGAGTGAGAGGAGGAAAGCTTAAGAGATATAAGAGGCAAGTTTTTCACACAGAAGATGGTGAATGCCTGGAATGTGCTGCCAGAAGAGGTGGTGGAAGTAGATTTTATAGCAACATTAAAGAGGCATCTGGATAGATATGTGAATAGGCAGGGAATTGAGGGATAATGGATCACGTAGAAGCAAGAAAATATTAGATTAGAGAAGCATCTGCGTTGGCACAAACCTGATGGGCTGAATGCCTGTTCCTATGCTGTATTGTTCTTTGTACAAATATGTAAAGGGCAGCTAGATGTCCTCATCACCTACTTCTGTTTGTTCCGAGAGAGCTTTGAGTGGATTGAGGAAAGATTTTCCCAGGATATTAGACAATGCAAACAAGTCAGTCTAAGTAGAGATTTCCTCTGAAGTTACATCAAAGTAAATTTTAAGGTAACAATCAAAATAAGTATGTCAAATATATTTAAAGATTTGCATTTTTTGAGCAAAAAAATTACATATAACAAAGAATTAAAATATTCTGCAAATCAGTCAAAAGCCACTTTAATATTGCAGTATTTCTGGGTGATGACATTGACCTGAAGCCTGTCTCTGGCCAGGCTGGGTGTTGCTTCAGCTCCTGTTGGAATGTCCAATGGGTAGGAAATAATAGTTCTTTGTTCATCATGTTGGTTAGAAATTTGCATGTAACCAAAACACAAGTGAAAAATAAAACTGGAAAATATTAAGCCACTGTCTTTCTTGATGCTGAAGTAGACAATGTGCTCACTTAGCCAATGTTTGGCTTTATTTAATATATTCTCACAGCAATCTTCTGGCATAAAACAAAGACCTACTGACAGATGTCTCTGTGCACTTTGAAATATTTAACTGATATCATTTTGTAAAAATAGACTGTGTTCCAGGACTGCTCTGATTATGTCCCTGTAGAAATTGCCTTTATCTGAGATGTAGGTTGGTATTCAACCTCTCAGTTAGGGAACTGTGCTTGTTACAGAGAGACCAACCTTAACAGGATAAAATAAGTAAAATAATACTGCAGTAAATAAAACAGAGAATAAAGTGTTATACTTTATGATACCTTTGATTGATGTTCCTCATGACTTAGGCTGAAGATTTGTCTGAAATTTTTCAGATTTTTCATTTCCCAAAGCATCTATATTTTTTGGTAAATCATTGACTATTTTTAAATTTCAGATTATGAGAGACTCTTCAGATTATTGGAGGGTATACAAGGTCCTTTGGATATTCAGAGGAATTTCATTCAGAATACTATCAAAGAAGCTGCCAGGTAAGTGCGTATTTATCCATGAGGTCCACGTTGACTGAAATAGTGATATTTGAAACTTAAAATACCAATTGCCAGTTACTCATTACACCAACAGTGACTTGCCTGCCAAGTAATTCTGTGGAAATATCTGAGCAAAACAATGAATGATGTAGATATAAATTTGCGCCATTACCAAAGGTATTAATCATAATCCCCTTTTAGAACTAGATTCTGGCACAAAGCAGAATTGTTACATCTATGGGAAACAGATTCAAAATTCAACAAGCCTCAAACCTTTTCAGTGTAGGAACATAGAAAATGGGTGCAAGGGTAGCCCATTTGGCCCTTCGAGCCTGCACCACCATTCAATATGATCATGAATAATCATGCACTTTCAGTACCCTACACGCACTTTCCCTCCATATCCCTTGATTCCCTTAGCCACAAGAGCCACATCCAGCTCCCTTTTGAACAAATCTAACAGACTGGCCCCAACTGTTTTCTGTGGTAGAGAATCCCACAGGTTCGCAATTCTGAGTGAAGAAGTTCTTTCTCATCTCATCCTGAATGGCTCATCCCTTATTCTTAGTGATTCCTAGTTCTGGACTTCCCCAACAATGGGAACACTCTTCGCACATCTAGCTTGTCCAGTCCCATCAGGATTTTAAGTTTCTAAGATCCCCTCTCATTCTTCTAAATTCCAATGAGTAGAGACCCAGTCGATCCATGTGAGTTGCCTTTCCAGGAATAGAATGTAGCAGAAGATAGGACCCTTGTCAGACCACACTTGGAGTACTGTGCGCAGTTCTGGTCGCCTCACTATAGGAAGGACGTGGAAGCTATTGAAAGGGTGCAGAGGAGATTTACAAGGATGTTGCCTGGATTGGGAGGCATGCCTTATGAAGACAGGTTGAGGGAGCTGGGACTGTTCTCCCTGGAGAGACGAAGGTTGAGAGGCGACCTGATAGAGATTTACAAGATGTTGAGAGGAATAGATAGGGTGGACTCTCAGAGACTATTTCCCAGGGCTGAAATGGTCGCGACGAGAGGGCACAGATTTAAGGTGCAGGGAAGCAAGTACAGAGGGGATGCTAGGGGAAAGTTTTTCACTCAGAGGGTGGTGAGTGAATGGAATCGGCTGCCGTCGGTGGTGGTCGAGGCGAACTCGCTGGGGTCTTTTAAAAGACTTCTGGATGAGTATATGGGATCCAATGGGATTGGGGGTTATAGATAGGTCTATGGCTGGGTAGGTTTTGATGTGTTCGGCACAACTTGTGGGCCGAAGGGCCTGTTTGTGCTGTAGTGTTCTATGTTCTATGTTCTAAGATAGTTGACCTGGGATTATTGAAGACTTTTAAAAGGGAGCACTCTCAGCACAGACTCCAATGACAAAGGAAAGCTCATAACCACTTGGAAGAGGCAAACTATAGGCTGTAAATGAGACTTTGCTAGTGTTACCTACAAGGTGCAAACTGGAGATTGTCCAATATTAACAATGCTGCTAGGTCATTTTTTTCAGGGAAGGAAATTGATGGGATGGAAGTTCACAGAATTGTTACAAAAACCTGAGCTAGCACTCCGAATGCAAAATTTACTTGGTATTAGTCCCTGCCCATTTCCCTGTAACCTTGCACATTCTTCCTTTTCATATAATTCAATTCCTTATGAATGCCTTGATTGAATTTGCCTCCTTCACATGCTCAAGCAATGCACCCCAGATCCTATTGATGCACTACTTGCATAAGAAAGTTTTTCCTCATGTCACCATTTCTTCCTTTATCAATAACCTTAAATATGTACCCTTTTGTTCTTGAATGTTCCATCATTATAAAGTCATACAGTACAGAAGAAACCCTTCGGCCCATCAAGTCCACACTGACTCATAAGAAACACCTGAACTCCCTCCTAATCCCATCTGCCAGGACTTGGCCCATATCCCTGAATGCCACGATGTGCCAAGTGCTTATCCAGATGCTTTTTAAAGAATGTGAGGCAACCTGCCTCCACCACTCTCCCAGCAGCACTGGAAACAGTTTCTGTCTATTCTGTCCAGATCCCTCGTGATTTTGAATACCTCTATCAAGTCTCTCCTCAACCTTCTCTTCAAGGGGAATTGTCCCATCTTCTCATAACTGATCTTTCTTCATAACTGAAGTTCTTCATTCCTGGAACCATTGTCACGAATCTTTTCTGCGCTGTGAGCTGAGAGTGACTGCCCTTGACATCAAGGTAGCATTAGACCGAATGTGGTATTCCTAGAAAAACTGGAGTCAGTGGGAATCATTTTTTGCAGGTTGGAGACATACCAACACAAAGGAAGATGGTTGTGGTTGTTGGAGATCAATGATCTCAATTTCAGATCATCCCTGCAGAAGTTCCTCCGGGTAGTGTCCGAGGCCCAAACAACTTCAGCTACTTTATCAATGATCTTCCTTCCACCATTAGGTCAGAAGTGAGGAAATTCGCTCATGATTGCACCATTTTACAAACATACAAAATCGGAACAATAGTCAGCCATTTGACCCCTCAAGCTTACTCCACCATTCAGTATCTGACCTGTTTGAGTTTCTAATTCCACATTCCCATTTATCCCAAGAATCTATCTACCACTGCCTTAAAACTATTCAGTGATCCCACTTCCACCACTTCCTGAGGCTGAATCCCAAAGTTGCACAATCCTCAGAAAAATATTCTCCTCACCTTTGTTCTACAAAGATGTCCCTTAATTTCAAAACAGTGCCTCCTGGTTCTGTGCTTACTCGAGGAAACATGCATTTAGTGTCAACCTTGTCAAAACTGTTGGATCTTATATACTTCAATCAAGTCATACCTCACTCTTCTAAATTCAGTGGAAGTAAGCCCAACCTTTCCAATCTATCCTCATATGACAACTTGTTCATTCTGGATATCAATTTAATAAACCTCTTTTAAACAATCCCCAATTCCATCCTTCTTTAAATAAGAAGACTAATACTGTGCACAATATCGAGATGTAACTGTCCTGTGTAACTGAAGCCTAACATCCTCATTTTTAAGTTCAATTCCTCTCATAATAAAGAAAAGCATTTCATTAACTACCTTTATTACATGCTGTACCTGCACATTAAATTTGTGTGACTCATGTACAAGAACATTTAAATCCCTCTGCATTCTACAGTCGTTCTCCATTTAAGTAATATCCTGCTTTATAATTCTTTGCAAAGTGAACAACTTCACACTTTCCCACTTTATCAGATGTTTGTACACTGTAATTATGTCTATCTGCAAACTCTATATGTTCTCTTCACAACATACTTTCCTACCTTTGTTATCTGCAAATTTAACTACCATGCCTCCATTCCTTTCATAAGTAATTGATCCAAGTTATATAAGGCTGAGGCCCCAGCACAGACCTCTATAGGCCTCAATTTGTCAAATCCTGCCAATCAGGCAAAGACCTATTTATGCAGGTATAGCAGATAATAAGGAAGGCAAATGGAATCTTGGCATTTATTGTAAAGGAATACAATATAAAAGTAATGAAGTGTTGTTGCTCCTGTACAAGGCATTAGTATGACCACACTTCAAATATACTGTACAGTTTTGTTCCCTTACTTATGGAAGGATGTAGTTGCTTTAGAGATGATTTAGACGAGGTTCAATGGATTGATTCAAGATGGGGGAGTTTGACTTATGAAGAGAGATTGGGTAGTTTAGGTCTATAACTGCCTGAAGGTTTAGAAGAGAGAAAGGAGATCTAATTGAGGTGTACAAGATGATCAGGGGATTGACAAAGAGAAAGTTTAAAAGAATGAGGGGAGATCTAATTTAGATGTACATGATGATCAGGGAATTGACAAAGTAGATATGGAGAGAATTTTTCATTTTGTAGGACGTTCTAGAATAAGAGGTCATAATTTGAGGGTAAAAGGCAGCAGATGAGGAAAAATTATTCCTTTTTATAATACTTCTGTACAGCAGGAATATACTTATTCTGAATATTCTGAAATATTCCCTTAAATGTCTATCACTGCTTCTCTATTAATCTATTCCCTTAACCTGGTACTCTCGTTCACTTCACCCAACTCAGCTTTAGGTAACTTCATCTTTACTTAAGTTTAAAATACTAGCCTTAGATCCACTCTTCTCCCTTTCAAACTGGATAGAAAATTCAATCCTATTCTAGTCACTGCTACCTAGGAGTGCCTTTACGGGTCATTAATTAACTCATAAGCTCTCGAGTCTCCTCAGCCATTCAGAGAGATCATGATTGATCTGATATAATCCTCACTCCACCTTCCTGCCTTATGCCCATAACCCTTGATTCCCTTACTGAGTTACAATCCTATCGCATACACAAATCTAAAATAATGTGCTTTCTCGTTGGTTGCAGAGTATATTCTAAGCGAACTCCTCATCCAGGCTTCTAATGCCAATCTAATTTTTCCACTTTCCCTGTAGTTCGCAGTCAACCATGATTATTACGACCTTTTAACACAAACACCAAGAGTTTGCTCTATATTATGGTTACTGTTAGGGGTTTGCCAGCCATTCCCACAAGTGACTTTTCCCCTACTAAACACGTGGATTGCAGTGGTTCAAGGTGGCAGTTCACCAGCACCTTCTCAAGCAATTAGGGTTGGGGATAAATATTGGTCTAACAGTGATGCTCATATCCCTGAATGAATAAAATTAACTTTTCTCTAATGCCATCACCTGCTTCCTAAAATGTGGCACCCAGAACTGCATACAATATTCCATTTGAGACTGTGTTTTGTACAGTTTTAATACAACATCCTTGCTTTTGTATTCTCCTGTTGCTCTTAATAAAACCCACGATACTGTATGCTTTATTGATTGCTCTCTCAACTTGTTCTGCAACTTTAATGATTTACACACGTATATAGCCAGATCTCTCTGCTCTCTCTTCTCCTGTGCACTTTTATTTTGGGGACAGAAGTGGTTGGTTCTGCATCTTAACCAGATGGAACAAATGGTGGCCCAAATTTGGACTAGTGTTTCATTTAACATTATTTCCTCTCCATATTCAAGAAACTACAATCTATGTCCTGGGGAGAATGGGGGCAATTAGAAACATGTGGAGGGGAAAGGAATGGCCAAGGATGGAATGGGTCAGCTATGAGATGGATTTTGCCTTTATGGGGCAGCTACTTCCTGGGCAACATTCATTCTGCCTTTGCTTTATGCAATTTCCCTAAAACCTCACCACACTCTCAGTGACACTTGCATGCAGCTCAGTGTGTACTTTAGGCAGTCAGCTAAGATGCCTGATAATTAGCCTGACCCAATATTAAGGTCAGACACTGTTGCGCTAAAGGGAAATGATTTAGGACGTTGGTGTGCATTACATCTAGTTTTTGCTGGCAGTGATATTCACTTTCTACCACAGAGTGTTTGATGGAGAATGGATTCATGATTCTATGATTGCATAAACTAATGTAGTCTGATGTCAAACTGATGTTGCAATGGTCTTTTCTTTCTGTATACTTTATGGTCTGATTCTGGCTGTTGATTTTGTCCCCTAGGTTTAAAAGACGAGTGTTAATACAGCAACTAGAAAGAGTACTGGAAGATGTTATTTCAAGGTCTTTATCAGCACAGATCAACCATGTCAACAGCAGATAGCTCAGCTGCTGAACTACGGACCAGGAATGTACTTCCCTTTCAATGTGTGTACAGCGCATGAACGCTTGTAACTGCTCGCTTTAACCATCCTTTCACCCAGTGACATTAGCTTCTCTTGGAATTTTGGGGTGTCAGAGCTTGTGAACTGAAGCCATGTTGGATTGTTTGAAAAGTTTTTTTGGTATTGTGAGCAGCTGTTGCTCTGAGAGAGAGATGCGGTGAGCCTAAAAGGTGGAGGAAAGTTGGATAGTGTCCACAATTCTCCACTTTGTACCTGCTCTTCTCTGACCTGTTAATGTGGAAACTTTGGTATAGCCCTGCATTTTTGCATTGTTCAGATATGGTGCCGTTTTTATTTTGGCACATGAACCAGGCACTTCGGGGATGGGAGGGAAATGTGAGTATTTTATTTAAGAAGAAGAGAATTGAAAATTAAAAATGGGGAAGAAACCATCTACCTCAGACTCACTTTACTGTTTTGTCTGAAAACTTGTTGAAAGTTCACTTGTGGCTAATTCTTCCTTAGTTATGTTCCAGTCCATGGGGAGGATGCTGTCTTATTGAGTGGACTTTCCACAATGTGCTTTGGAAGCACTAAAGTGGATACAGAACATATTGACCTTTTTAATGTTCATATGAGAGGAATTATTTTTGAACCACATTGTTACGAAATAAAGCACCAAATTGTCATATTTTAAAGTGTGAGGTAACTTTTGTAACTTCTGTCTATTGAAAATAAATACAGTTTATCATGAATTTTTTTATTTAATGTGAAAATGTATCGAACACATTTTTTGATGGCACTTTATACTATTGTAAGAGTTTTCTTTTAATCCTATTGATAACAAATCGTTGTTTTAAAATTGACTTCTGCTATTGTGTTTTATATTTTTTTTAAATCCTTTCGGGGCAAGCAAATCTTTCAAGTTTAATATCAGAGTTTTGGAAGCTGAAGGTCTAGAGAATCTAAAGGCCTGTGCAAGTCTGTAAGATTTATAGATACTCTATCTTTCAAATCCTGTTGTAGCATACACTTTACTGAATGCATGACCTTATATGTTGAGAACCTTTTTGCTAGATATGTATAGTCTGAAATAGCTGTGATTTTAAATTTTAAACAAAAGGAATAACTTCCTGGCTACCTTTCCTGGTTAAAATATCTTAGACCAAAATATATTTTAATTGTATTTTTTTTGCAACTACAAATGTGTAATTTGAATGTGCAAATTATTGTAACACTTCGTATGTAATCTGTAAGACAAACTTCATTTATACAGCTTTAGGACATCATAACGCACTTTACAACCAATGAAATACTTTGTGCCATATAATCACTGTTGTAATTTAGAAAACGTGACAGCCAATTGGCACCAGCAAGCTCCCATAAACAGCAATGTGATAATCTGTTTTAATGGTGATAAACGTTGGCCTGGACACTTTCCCTGTTCCTCCCTAGTATAATGTTGGGAGGCTGTTACATCCACAAAGAGAAAAGACAGGGCCTCCATTTAAACTTTCATCCTATTATAGAAAGGATATTATTAAACTAGAAAGAGTGCAGAAAAGATTTATTAGGATACTACCAGGACTTGATGGTTTGAGTTATTAAGAGAGACTAGTAGACTTGAGACTTTTTTCTCTGGATCTTAGAAGGCTCCGTAGAGGTCTATAAGATATTGAGGAGCATAGATCGACTAGATAGTCAATATCTTCTCCCAAAAGTAGGGGAGTCTAAAACCAAAGGGCATAGGTTTAAGATGAGGGGGGGAGATACAAAAGTGGCCAGAAGGGCAATTTTTTCACAGAGGATAGTGAGTGGAACAAGCTGCCAGAGCAGTAGTTAGAGGGGGTACAATTTTGTCTTTTTGAAAGCATCTGGACAGTTTCATGGGTATGATGACTATAGAGGGATATGGGCCAAATGCAGGCAATTGGGAGTAGCTGCAAAGTTTTAAAAAAAAAGGGCGGTATGGACAAGTTGAGCAGAAGGACCTGTTTTCAAGCTGTAAACCTCTACAATTCTGTGACCTGGAAGATGTGCTTCTGACGCTGTAGTATTTCCTCAGTTTTATCTGGAGTGTTACTCTAGATTTCTCTGGGTCAGATTTCAACTCACAACCTTCTGACTCGGAGTTATCCACTGAACCACAGCTAATGCTCTCGAGCAGGCCACATTTATAACATTGTGTATGGTTTTGTGTAACGAACTGTTAAAATGACTTTAATATATTGAAGAACATTCAGAAAAGATTGATTAAGATATTTTGAACTCGAGTTCAAATTTAGGAAGAGATCCATACTTTCATTGGGGTGAATAAAATCACGGAAGGGAAAGAGTATCTTTATCAGTAAAAACAGAAAATGCTGGAAAATCTCAGCAGCTCTGACAGCATCTCTGGACAGAGGATAGACCGAATGTTTCGAGTCTGGATGACCCTTCGTCAGAGCTCAAGATGTTGTCTCTACTCCTCTATCCACAGATGCTGACAGACCTGGGATTTTCCAGAATTCTCTGTTTTTATTTCAGAATCCAGCTTTCACAGTATTTTGCCTTTCACTTTAACATTAGACAGTTGGAGTGAGTTGGCATTAATAATTAAACTAATTTGCTAAAAGTCAGTTCAAATAATTGAAAAAACTTTCCTCCCTTACCCACAGAGAATTGGGGGATATTCAGGTAACGTGCAAATAGTGCAGATTAAATACCTGTTTAAACATTTAAAGTTACATATATAGAAATGTAAATAATTGGATGGGACAAAGAGAGCTGCTAGATCACAGCAATCTTAGCCTGGTACTCTAGGGGATGAATTCCACTAAACTTTATACTACACACAGATTTCTCCTGTTTCCTGACCAGGAGATTTGGGAATGAGCTGTTGTTAATACTGAGCAACTGTATTACCTGCAAGCTAATGCAGTGTCGTTTATTATAGGATCTGGAGAAAACTAAGGACTAGAAACAGCTACATTCCATCAGTTCCAACAGTTGTTATATGCACAGGGCTGAATAGCATAAATATATTTAAGGAAAATCTAGGTAAATGCAGGAGCAAATGGACAAAGTAGGATTGGAGATGAATTAATTAGAGCTATTGGATTGCATAGCCTGTTTCTGTACTGTAAATTATATGCAAGTCTAAAGCCTGTAGAGTTGGAGAAGTGAACACAACCAGGTGAGGAAATAATGCCTTACTTCTACAGAGCCTTGATAAGACCTCATTTGGACCATTGCAATCATTCTGGATACTGCACTTCAGAAAGGACATATTAGCCTTAGAGGGGTGCAGGTAGGTTCAACACAATGATAGTGAGGTAACTTACGAAGATCCACACTGAATCGTCAAGCTGGATTACTTGCTCAAGCATGGAGTGCGAATTGAAGATACATTGTGATGAAGAGAGTGCTATCTGCTGACAATGCAGAGAAAGCTCATTTATGCTGTTGAAAGAATGGGAACCTTCATGTGACAAATCAACAAGAGAATCCATAGAGAAAGCCAATTGCTACAGACAACGAAAAATGCAAAACATTCTTCAATGTTCCTGCCTCATAAGGGCAAGCAGATTGTTACTCTAGTCATACAACTGTACAATAAGTAGATTGTTATTGAAGTTCTTTCATCTATTCAATGGATGGAATAAAAGGCACAGTAACAATGTGGATACAAATTTGGTTGAATAATAGGAAACAAAGTAATGGTCAGTCAATATTTTTCATCCTGGAGGAAGGTTTGTAGTGGAGTTCCCCAGGGATCAGTATTGGGACCTCTGCTTTTCCTGATATTGATGATCTAGATCTTAGTATGCAGGAGACAATTTCAAAGCTTGCAATTAATACAAAATGTGAAATTATTGTGAACTGTGAGGACAGTGCAGAACCTCAAAAGGATAACGACAAGTTGATGGAATGAGCAGATAGGTGGCAGATGAAATTCAATGTGAGGTGATGCATATTGATAGGAAGAATGTAAGCAATATAAAATAAGTGGTAAAATTCTTAAAAGGGGGCAGGAGTAGAGGGAGTTGACTGTATCTGCAGAGACCATTGGAAATGGAGACAGCAGTTAAAAAAGCATTCTGGGCTTTATTTAGGGGCATATCGTATAAGAGCAAGAAGTTGATGCTGAACTTATACAAAACAGTAGTTAGATCTCAGCTACAGGGTTACGTGCAGTTCTGGATGCCACTCTACAAGAGGTTTTTATAGAGATATTCAAAATCATGAGGCAGCTGAACAGAGTTGATGGGGAGAAACTTGCCACTCAAAAGGCTTGGGAACAAGAGGGTACAGATTTAAAGTTATTTGCAAAATTGATATTTTTTTGAGAAAACATTTTCACCCAGTGACTGGTTTGGGTCTAGGATGCACTGCCTGGAAGTATGGTGAATGCAGGTTCAATTGAGGAATACTTGAATATGAACAACGTACATGGATTCAGAGAACGTTCAAGATATAGTGCTCATTGAACCATTGGTGCAGACACAATGAACTGAATGGCCCCCTTCTACACCATTACAATTCCGTGATGTGAATGTAATTGGATTGTCTATTCCTATTTGTCCTTGAAGAGGTGGTAGTGCGTGGCCTTTTTGAACCATTGCATTCAATGTGTATTTTAGATTTGATTTATTATTGTCACATGTATTAGCATACAGTGAAAAGTATTGTTTCTTGCACACTATACAGACGAAATGTTCCAATTATAGAGAAGGAAAGGAGAGAATCCAAAATATAGTGTTAAGTTATAGCTAAGGTGTAGAGAAAAATCAACTAAATGCGAGGTAGATATGTTCAAAAATCTGATGGCAGCAAGTAAAAAGCTTTCTCAAGTTGGTTAATGCCTGACCTTAGACTTTTGTATCTTTTTCCTGACGGAAGAAGATAGAAGAGAGATGGCTGGGGTGTTGAAGGGTGAGCTGCAGTCAATAAATAGGAGTCTGATGTCGGTGCCTTTGTCATTTAAGTGTTCCAAGGTTGATTGTAAGACCAGGGAGATGGCGTCAGCTGTGGACCTGTTGCAAGTGGTAGCCAAACTGTGGTGGATCCCGGTAGGTTGGAATTGATTCGTGCCATGACTAACCTTTCAAAACACTTCATAAGGATGGATGTCAGAGCCACTGGCCAATAGTCATGCTTGCCTTTTCTTTGTTACCAGTATGATGGTCGTCTTCTTGAAGCAGATGGGGACCTCAGATTGCTGCAAAGAGAAGTTGAAAATGTCTGCAAATATCCCCACCAGCACACCACCCTGTGTGCTCACTGAGGTAGACAGTTGCTTTCCGTGGGTTGTCTTTTGAGAAGGCTGCTCTGACGTCAGCAACGGTAACCCAGATACAGGTTCATCCAAGGCTTTCAAGGTGGAGGCCATGCTCTTGCTCTCTTGCTCAAAATGGGCATAGTTAGAATGTGTTGTGCTCATCAGAGTGTGATGTGTTGGAACTGGCCATTTTACATGTCTTTATTTTGTAGCCTGTTATGTCTTGCAGACCTTGCCATAGTGGGAATCTGTATGGCTAGCCTGGGACTCTAGCTTGGTCCAGCACTGTCTTTTGGCATCTTTGATAGATCTCCTCAGATTGCATCTGGCTTTCTTGTATAGGTCAGGTCATTTGACTTGAATGCCTCAGACCTGGACTTCAGCAGGTAGTGAATATCCCTGTTCATCCATGACTTTTCCCTTGAAAGACGTCGGCTGAGAGGGGATCTATTAGAGGTATATAAGATTATGAGGGGTATAGATAGAGTAAATGGTGGTAAGTTTTTTCCACCATTAGATTAGGATAGAACGAGGGGTCACGGCCTTAGGGTGAAGGGGGCTATGTATAAGACTAATATTAGAGGGCATTTTTTTCACACAAAGGGTAGTGGGGGTGTGGAATGCACTACCGAGTAAGGTGGTGGGAGCAGGCATGCTAGGGTTGTTTAAGGGTCTCCTGGACAGCCACATGAGTGGTCTGCAGATAGAGGGATATAGGAGGACTGTTTAAATACTTTAATTGTTTCCACAGGCTGTTCGGTCCACCTTGTTGACCAACAAGGTGCATGCATTCGGCAGGTCATGCGAGGGCTGCTCCTGGATGTTACTTCAGGAGTGGCCTAGTGCTTCATGTCGTTAGTGTATGCTTAAACTGGACCATCAGATGGGCAACATGACAGCTCAGAGACTATCGCTGTTGCTGTGCAGACACATGGATTTGGGCCTGTGTCTGCGGGAGTTTGTGCGTTCTCCCCGTGGTTGCGTGGGTTTTCTCCGGGTGCTCCGGTTTCCTCCCACATCCCAAAAATGTGCTCTTAGGCCGATTGGGTAACAAATTGTCCCTATATTGGTCTCTATATGTCATTAAGACGTTAGGATGGCGGTGCGGGCTCGTTGGGCCAAAGGGCCTGTTTCCCGTGCTGTGTTGTTCTTTGTTCTTTGCTCTTTGACTTCCAGTTGGGAATCACATGGATTTGCTTCTTTAGTAGCTGTAGAAGACTGTCTGCCAATGGAGTCAGTTACTGTAGTGGCATACTTATTCAAGCTGGTCGCAGAGCATTTAAATAATGATCAGTCCACTGACTCCAAGCAGCCCTGTAACAGATCATCCGACTCCTCAGACCAACATTGCATGACTGTCTTTGATTCTCCCCTTTCAGTTGTTACTTATAAGCCGGAGCAGGAGCACAGCTTTGTGGTCTGATTTGCCAAAGTGTGGACGGATGATAGAGTGGTAGGCATGTTTGATATTTGTGCAGCAGTGGTCTTAAGATGTTTGGGTCTCTGGTGGAATGTGTTGGTGGTAAATTGAGAAGTACGCTCTTGAGCTTGGCCCAATCAAAGTCCCCTACCACAGTGAACAAGGCCTCAGGATGTTTTGTCTCATGGCTATTTGTAGTGATATATATTTGGTCCAGTGCAATCTTCATGTCTGCATGGTGTGGAATGTAAATTGCTGTCAGGATATCAGATGTGAACACATCTGGAAGATAATAGGGGCAGTATTTTAGCATCAGGTACTCTAGGTCTGGTGAACAGGATAGAAGCAGCTTGGGGTCACCACAAAATAAACCTCACTCTCTCCAGCCAGACTGGAAGTGCCAGTCAGGCCCCATCAACTGGAAAATTTAACACACTTTAGCACAAAGGAGACCCCACCAACCAGGAGAAGAATTGTCAAGATATCTCAAGGGAAAAAATACATAGAAAATAATAGCAGGATTAGGCCATTCAGCCCTTCGAGCTGTCTCAGCCATCCCTTACGATCGTGGCTGACGATCAGATTTGAAACCCTGATTCCGCTTTCCCCTATATCCCTTGATTGTTTTAGCCGAAGAGCTATATGTGATTTCTTAAAATCAGACATTTTGACTGCAACTATATTCTGTGGTATTAAATTCCACACATTCACCACCTTCTGACTGAAGAAATTTCTCTTCACCTCTGGTCTACAAGATTTACCCCTTATCGTCAAACAATGACCCCTAGTTCAAGACTCCCCCACCATCAGGAACATTCTTTCAGAAACTACCCTGTCTAACCCTGTTGGAATTTTATAAGTTTCTATGAGAACTGTTCACCTTTCTAAACTCCAGTGAATATAATCCTAACTGATTTAGGCTCTCCTCATGACGGACCAGCCACCTAAGGACTCAGCCTGGAAAGATACAATCCACCCCTCCAGACCAGATTAAGGAAAACCTGTGGGATCAAGTATAATAAATTGGAGCCTATTGGAGTTGGGTTTGGGTTTGAGCTGCTCAGTGCTGCCTCCCTGGCTGTATTAGTATTGGGTTTGGGCTGTGTTGCCTGGCGCTGTCTCTGTGTCTGGGTTTGGTGTCGGTGCTGTCTGTGTGTGTGTGTGTCTCTCTCTCTCCCTCTCCGTGTCGCTCCCGGTCTCTCTCCGGGTCTCTGTCTGGGCTCCGGGCTCCGAGCTCCGAGATGCTGCGCTGGGAGCGGGTTTAGCCCGGGCTCGGGAGCGGTGTGTGAGGCCGGGACAGTGTTGCTGAGCCTGTGCCCGGGGCCATGGAGGACATCATGTCGGAGAAGGAGGCGGAGGAGAGTCACCGGCAGGATAGCGCCAACCTGCTGCTCTTTATCCTCCTGCTGACCCTCACCATCCTCAGCATCTGGCTCTTCAAACATCGCCGCTTCCGCTTCCTGCATGAGAGCGGACTGGCCATGGTGTACGGTAAGGAGATCCCTACCCCACCGCCCCAGTCTCCCCCACGTTCCCACCCCCACCCGCCCAGTCTCCCCCACTCCCACCCCCACCCTCCAGTCTCCCCCAATCCCACCCCACATCCCACCCTCCCAGTCTCCCCTTCCCCCTCTGGTCGCCCCCACGTCCCACCCCCACGTCCCCACACCCCACCCCACGCCTTGGTCACCTCTCCCCCCCCTCCCCCTTCCCCCCCCTTCCCCCCTCCCCCCTCCCCCCCCTTCCCCCCCCCTTCCCCCCCTCCCCCTTCCCCCCCCTTCCCCCCCCTCGCCCCTGTCCCCCCCCTCCCCCCTTCCCCCGTCCCTCCCCCCCCCTTCCCCACCCTTCCCCCCCCTCCCCCCCCCCCCCCCCCCCCCCCCCCCCCCCCCCACCCCACCCCACCCGGGCCCCGCCCCCCCCCCCCCCCCCACCGCCCCCCTCCCCCCCCTCCCCCCCCTCCCCCCCCCCCCCCCCCCCCTTCCTCCCCCCCCCCTCCCCCCCCTCCCCCCTCCCCCCCCTCCCCTTCCCCCCCCCTTGCCATCCTCCCCTGCCCTCCCCCCCCTCCCCCTCCTCCCCCCCCCCTCTCCTCTTACCTCCTTCTGTCCTCATCTCTCTCCTCCTCCTTCCTCCTACTCCCCTCCACAATTATTTGTGAGCCCCCTCCCCCCCCCCCCCTCGCTCCCCCCCCCTTCCCCCTCCTCCCCCCTCCCCCTTTCCCCCCCCCCTCCTCCGCCCCCCTTCCCCCCTCCCCCCCCTCCCCCCCCCCTTCCCCCTTCCCCCCTCCCCCCTTCCCCCCCCTTCCCCCCCCTCCCCCCCCCTTCCCCCCCCCCCCCCCCCTCCCCCCCCCCTTCCCCCCCCCTTCCCCCCCCCTCCTCCCCCCCCCCCCCCCCTTCCCCCCCCCTCCCCCCCCCCCCCCCTTCCCCCCCTCCCCCCCCCCTCCCCCACCCCTCCCCCCCCCCCCTCCCCCCCCTCCCCCCCCCCTCTGCCCCCCCCCACCCCTCTGCCCCCCCCCCCCCCCCCTCTCCCCTGCCCCCTTCCCCCCCCCTCCCCCCTTCCTCCCCCCCCCTCCCCCCCCCCCCCGCGCCATCCCCCCCTCCCCCCCTTCCCCCCCCTTCCCCCCCCTTTGTCCCCCCCCTTCCCCCCCCCCCGCCCTCTCCTCCCCCCCTCTCCCCCCCCCGTCTCCCCCCCCCCCCCCTCTCCCCCCCCCCCCGCCCCCTTCTCCTCCCATCCCAAACCCGCGTCTCCCCCCCCCTCTCCCCCCCCCCTCTCCCCCCCTCCTCTCCCCCCCCCTTCTCCCCCCCCCTTCTCCCCCCCCTCTCCTCCCCCCCCTCTCCCTCCTTCCCCCCCCCCTCCTCTCCCCCCTTCCCCCCCCCACACCGGTCCCACACCACCCCTCTCGCCCCCCCCCCCCCCCTCCTCTCCCCCCTTCCCCCCCCCCTCCCCCCCCCCCTCCCCTTCCCTCCCCCCGTTCCCCTCCCCATTCCCGTTTCCCCTCCCCCCCCCCCCCCCCCCCCCTCCCCCCCCCCCCCTCTCCCCCCTTCCCCCCCCCCTCTCCCCCCCCTCCCCCCCTCCCCCCCCCCCCCCCCTTCCTTCCCCCCCCCTCTCCCCCCCCCCCCCCCCCCCCCCCCCCTCCCCTCCCCCCCCCCCCCCCCCTCCCCCCCCCCCCCCCCCCCCCCCCCCCTTCCCCCTCTTCCCCTCCCCCCCCCCCTCTCCCCCCTTCCCCCCCCCCCCCTCCTCCCCCCCCCCCCCTCCCTCCCCCTCCCGCTTCCCCCCCCTTCCCCCCCCCCCCCTCCGCCCCTCTCCCATCCCTCCCTCCCTCCCCCGATCCCCCTCCCTCGCCCTTCCCCCCCCTCCCCCTCCCCCTCCCTCCCCCCCCCCCCCTTCCCCGCCCCTTCCTCCCCCCTTCCCCCCCTCCCCGCTCCCCCCTGATCCCTCCCCCCTCCCCCCCCCCCCCCCCCCCCCCGTCCTCCTTCCCCCGTCCCCTTCCCTCCCCCCCCTCCCCCCCTCCCTCCCCCCCCTCCCCCCCCCCCCCCCCCCCCCGTTCCCTCCCCCCCCCCCCCCCCCTCCCCCCCCTCCCACCCCCCCCCCCCCCTCCCCCCCTCCCCCCCCCCCCCCCTCCCCATCCCCCCCCCTTTCCCCCCTCCCCCCCCCCCCCCCCTTCCCCCCCCTCCCTGTCCCCCCCCCTCCCCCCCCCCCCCCTTCCTCCCCCTTCCCCCCCCCCCCCCCCCTTCCCCCCCCCTTTCCCTCCTCCCCCCCCCCCCTTCCCCCCCCTCCCTTCCCCCCCACCTCCCCCCCCCACCCCCCTTCCCCCCCTACCCCTACCCCCTTCCCCCCTCCCCACCCACCCCCCCCCTCCTCTGCTCTCCTTCCCCCCCCGTCCCTCCCTTCCCCCCCTCCTCTCCCCTTCCCCCCCCCACCCTGCTCCCCCCTTCCCCCCCCCCTCTCCCCCCCTTCCCCCCCCTCCTCTCGCCCCCTTCCCACCCCCCTCTCCCCCCCCCCCCCTCTCCCCCCTCCCCCCCCTCTCCCCCCTTCCCCCCCCTCCCCCTTTCCCCCCCCCCTCCTCCCCCCTTCCCCCCCCCTCCCCTCCCTCCCCCCCACCCTCCCCCCTCCCCCCCCCCCCCCTCCCCCCCCCCCCCCTCCCCCTCACTCTCCTCCCCCCCCCCTTCCCCCCCCCCCCCCCCCCCTCCCCCCCACACCCCTTTCCCCCCCCCCCCCCCCCTTCCCCCTCCCACCCTCTCTCCCTTCCCCCCCCCCCCCCCTCCCCCCCCCCCCCCCCTTTCCCCCCCCCCCCCCTTCCCCCCCCCCCCCCCTTCCCCCCACCCCTCCCCCCCCCCCCCCTTCCCCCCCCCCCCCCTCCCCCCCCCCCGCCCCCCCTTCCCCCCCCCTCCTTCCCCCCCCCCCCCCCTTCCCCCCCCCCCTCCTCCCCCTCCCCCCTCCCCCCTCCGAAACCCCCCTCTCCCCCCTATCCCCCCCTCCTCCCCCGCCCCCCCTCCCCCCTCTCCCCCCCCCCCCTCCCCCCCCCCCCCCCCCCCCCCCCCCCCCTCCCCCCCCCCCCCCCTCCCCCCCCCCCCCCCCCCCCTCCCCCGCCCCCCCCCTCTCCCCCCCCCCCCCCCCCTCCCCCCCCCCCCTCCCCCCCCCTCCCCTCTCCCCCTCCCCCCCCCCTCCCTCTCCCTCCTGCCCCTCTCTCCCCCCTCCGCCCTCCTCCTCCTCCCGTCCTCTCCCCTCGTCCTCCCCCTCCTCCCCCTCCTCCCTCTCCCTCTCCTTCCCCTCCTCCCTCCCTCCCCCTCCCCTCCCCCCCGCTCCCCTCCCTCCCCCCTCCCCCCTCCCTTTCCTCCTCCTCCCTCCCCCCCTCCTCCCCTCCCCTCCCCTCCCCTCCCCCCCTCCCTCCCCCTCCCTCCTCCCCTCCCTCCCCTCCCTCCCGCCCCTCCCCTCCCGCCCCTACCCTTCCCCTGCCCCTATCCCTCCCTCCTCCCCTCCCCCCCCCTCCCCTCCCCTCCCCCCTCCCCTCCCCCTCCCTCCCCTCCCTCCCTCCCTTCCCCCCCTCCCTCCCTCCTCCCTCCCCTCCCCTCCCTCCCTCCCCTCCTCCTCCCCCTCCCCCCTCCCCTCCCCCCTACCTCCCTCCCCTCCCTCCCTCCCCCCCCCCCACCCCCCCCTCCCACCCCCCTCCCCACCCCCCTCCCCACCCCCCTCCCCCCCCCCCTCACCTACCCCCCCCACCCCCAAACCCCCCCCCACACCCCCCCCCCCCCCCCCCACCCCACCCCCACATCAGCAGACTGCTATGGTATACGGCAAAGGAGAGCCCTGCTCCAACTCCCTCCCCATAAGAGCAGACTGGCCATGATGTACAATAAGGAAACCCCAATCTGAGCCCCAAATCCTCCCAGCTCTCTCCCCAAATTCCCCAACCTACTCCCCATAGTGTATGGTAAAGAGATCACCACCTAACCTGCCCCCCACCCCTGTGAGAATGGACTGACCATGGTGTATAGTAAGGAAATCCCCAGCCTCCATCTCCAACCCTCTCCCAACCACTCTCTCCCCATTCTACCCCCCCCTAAACTCCCTCCAAACGTTCCCCTCCTCCTCCGACCCACTTGTTCCCTGTATATTTTCTATTTATAACATGTTATTTTTAGACACTTCACAAAACTCCCTTTGTTTACTGATCAGTAATCAGCATTCCAACTTTGCAGCTTTCTGAGGCCCCAGGTAAAGGTGACACAGACATTGAATCATTGTTCGAGCAGCATCTGTATCGCAAAATATGTGTAGACTGCCTTGGTTACATAACACTTTTAGGGACGTTGTGCTCACTGCAGCAGAGAAAGAGCCCAGAATTATTCTGATAAGGCAACAGCTAGAATATGTTCCCAGCAACCTGGGAACATAGGTGGGACCTCTTCAAGAGAGATGGTCTACACCTGAACCAGAGTGGGACTAATATCTTGGGGGGAAAATTTGCTAAGGCTATGATGGGGGCTTTAAACTGATTCGGGGGGGGGGTGGGATCCTAAGTAGTTGGGGTGCTGAGAGGGATGAGAGTAAGGGGGTTATAGAAGAGAGTTGTAAAACACAGCGGCGTACAGGTGGGGTGGGGCATGGTTTGAGATGCGTATACTTTAATGCAAGGAGTATTCGCAATAAGGGGGAGGAACTTGCAGCTTGGACCAGTACCTGGAACTTCGATGTTCTGGCCATTTCAGAGACTTGGGTAGAGCAGGGACAGGAATGGATGTTGCAGGTTCCGGGGTACAAATGCTTTAGTCGGAGTAGAGAAGGAGGTAGAAGGCAGGGAGGAGTGGCATTATTGGTCAAAGACTGTATCACAGTGATAGAAAAGAAGTTTGATGAGGACTTGTCTGTTGAGGTAGTATGGGCTGAGATTAGAAACAGGAGAGGAGAGGTCACCCTGTTGGAGTCTTTTACAGACCTCCTAATAGTTCTAGAGAGGTTGAGGAAAGGATTGCAAAGTCAATTCTGATTAGGAGTGAAAGTAGTAGGGTAATTGTGATGGGGACTTTAACTTTGCTAATATTGATTGGAATAGCTATAGCTCTAGCTCGTTAGAGGGGTCAGTTTTCGTACAGAGTGTGCAGGAAGGTTTTTTTGACTCAGTATGTGGATAGGCCAACTAGAGGTGAGGCTACATTGGATTTGGTGCTGGGCAATGAGCCAGACCAGGTGTTAGGCTTGGAAGTTAGTGAGCATTTTGGTGATAGTGACCACAATTCGGTTACGTTCACCTTAGTGATGGACAGGGATAGGCATGAAGCTGGGGCCAGTAGTTATAGCTGGGGGAAGGGTAATTATGAGGCCATCAGGAGAGAATTAGGGTGCATAGATTGGACTAGGAAACTACAGGGACTGGGAACATCTGGAATGTGGTGCTTATTCAAGGAGCAGCTGCTGCGAGTCCTTGATAAGTATGTCCCTGTCAGGCAGGGAGGAAATGGTCGAGTAAGAGAGCCTTGGTGTACGAAAAAAGTTGATTTGCTGGTTAAGAAGAAAAAGGAGGCTTATGTCAGGATGAGGCTTGAAGGCTCAGTTAGTGCAATGGATAGCTATAGATTAGCCAGGAAGGAGCTAAAAAGTGAATTGAGGAGAGCTAAGGGGGGACACGAGAAGATGTTGGCTGATAGGATTAAGGAGAATCCTAAAGCTTTCTTTCGATATGTTAAGAATAGAAGATTGGTTAGGGCAAGATTAGGGCCAGTCATAGACAGCAGTGGGAAGTTGTGCGTGGAGCCTGAAGAGATTGGTGAGGCACTGAATAAATATTTCTCTTCGGTATTCACGCAGAGTGCTGGAAATGTAGCTATGGAGAACACTGAGGTACAGGGTTGCAAATTGGGAAGTATTGTAGTAGATAGGGAGGATGTGCTAGAAATTCTCGAGGGTTTGAAGTTGGATAAGTCCCCTGGGCCGGACGGGATTTACCCTAGGATTCTCTGGGAGGCAAGAGAGGAGATTGCAGAGCCTCTGGCTCTGATCTTCAGGTCCTCGTTGGTTACGGGTGTGGTTCCGGAGGACTGGAGGATGGCGAATGTGGTCCCATTGTTTAAGAAGGGGAAGAGAGACCTTCCTGGGAATTATAGGCCAGTGAGTCTTACTTCTGTGGTGGGCAAGGTATTGGAGAGAATTATAGGGATAGGATTTATAGTTATTTAGAGAGAAATGAATTGATTGGGGATAGTCAGCATGGTTTCGTGAAGGGTAGGTCATGCCTTACTAACCTCATTGAGTTTTTGAGAAAGTGACCAGAGAGGTGGATGGGGGTAAGGCGGTTGATGTAGTATATATGGACTTTAGTAAGGCTTTTGATAAGGTGGCCCATGGAAGACTTCTACAGAAAATGCAGATGTGTGGAATAGAGGTGATTTAGCTAATTGGATTAGAAATTGGCTGGCAGATAGAAGACAGAGGGTGGTGGTTGATGGGAGATATTCATCGTGGAGTTCGGTGACAAGTGGTGTACCTCAGGGGTCTGTTTTGGGGCCCCTGCTGTTTGTAATGTTTATAAATGATCTGGATGAGGGTATTGAAGGATGGATTAGTAAATTTGCAGATGACACTAAAGTCGGTGGAGTGGTAGATAGTGAAGAGGGGTGTTATAGTTTGCAGAGCTGGGCCGAGAGGTAGCAAATGGAGTTTAATGTGGAAAAGTGTGAGGTAATGCACTTTGGCAGAAATAATAAATGTGTAGAGTATAGGGCTAATGGTAGGGCTCTTAATAGTGTTGAGGAACAGAAGGATCTTGGTGTATGTGTCAATAGATCCTGAAAGTAGGCAGTCAAGTGGATAAAGTTGTTAAGAAGGCATATGGAGTCTTAGCTTTTATTGGTAGGGGGATTGAATTTAGGAGCCGCAGCATCATGTTGCAACTGTACAAAACTCTAGTGCGGCCGCATTGGAGTATTGTGTGCAGTTCTGGTCCCCACATTATAAGAAAGATGTGGAGGCATTGGAGAGGGTACAGAGGAGGTTTACCAGGATGTGCCTGGTATGGAGGGCAGGTCCTATGAAGAGAGGTTGAAGGATTTGAGGTTGTTTTCATTAGAAAGGAGGCGGCTAAGAGGGGATCTTATTGAAGCATATAAGATGATTAGAGGTTTAGATAGGGTGGACAGTGATAGCCTTTTCCTAGGATGGAGAAAGCTAGCACGAGGGGACACAGCTTTAAATTAAGGGGTATGAGTTATAGGACGGATATCAGAGGTAGGTTCTTTACTCAAAGAGTGATTAGGGAGTGGAATGCCCTGCCTGCAGCTGTTGTAGATGCGCCAAGTTTGGTGGCGTTTAAGAGGTAATTGATAAGTATATGGAAGAGAAGGGAATGGTTTAGTTTGGAGGGGCATTGCTTTTTATTTTGGTCGGCACAACATCGAAGGCCGAAGGGCCTGTTCTGTGCTGTAATGTTCTATGTTCAACCACACAAGATGCAGCAACTGTTAACACAGGTACAGACACACATGATACTGCAATATTTAATATGTTTGCATCCTTCCTTAAATCAGGAAACCAATACTGTACACAATGCTCCAGATGCAATCTCACCAGTGTCCTGTGTAACTGAAGCATAATCTCCCTATTTCTGTAATTGATTTCCTCACGATAAACATTAACTTTCAATTAGTTTTCCTATCTACTTGCTGTACCTGCTACCAGCCTTTTGTGATTTGTGCACTGGGGCACCCAGATCCCTCCGCACCTCAGAGCGTGCAAACTGTCAGCATTTGGATAAGATGTTTCTGTTTTATTCTTCCTGCCAAAACGGGCATTTTCACATTTGCCCACATTGTTCTCCATTTGACAGATTTTTGCCCACTCACTAAACCTGTCCATGTCCATTTGTAACAAAAACAGAAAATGCTGGAAAATCTCAGCAGGTCTGACATCATCTGTGGAGAGAGAGTAGAGCCAGTGTTTCGCGTCTGGGTGACTCTTGGTCAGAGGTGGGAGGAAAGAAAATCAGACAAGATTAATACTCTGAGGATGGTGGTGGTGGAATTGGACAAAGGGATTGTAAATGCAGAAGGCAGAGAAGGTGCTAAAAATGGCCGTTAAGTGATCAATGTGTGTGAATGGGCAAAACAAAGATACAGCTTGGTAAAGGACTGCCTAAGGTAAAGGACAAGCCACTCAGCATCCTGACTTGGAAATATATCGTGGTCTGAAAAAGGAGAGATGGGGTTGTTGGAAAGGAGAGTGATAAAGTGGAGAACGAGAGGAAACATCCACAGAATTTTGCATTTATCTTTGTCCATTTGTAGTTGTCAAAGAGAGGGATGTTCTTTTGATGAGTCGGTGCAGTCTCGATGGACTGGATTATCTCATTCGAAGTACGGTGAAGATTTACCAGTCTGATTCCTGGGATAGCAGGTCTGTCATATCAGGAGAGATTAAATCAGTTAGGATTATATTCACTGGATTCAGAAGAGTGAAGGGGGAATCTCATAGAAACTTACAAAATTTGAACAGGATTAGACAGGATAGATTTAGAAAAAATGTTCCCGATGGTTGGGGAGTCCAGAACTAAGGGTCATAGTTCGAGGGTAAGGGGGTAAACCTTTAGAACGGAGGTAGGAGAAATTTCTTCACCTACAGCGTGGTGAAAGTGTAGTTGAGGCCAAAATATCTGATTTCAAGACAAAATTAGATGTAGGTCTTGGAGCTAAAGGGACCAGGGGTAAAGGATGAAGGGGGATCAAGATATTAAATTTAATGATCAGCCATGATCAAAATAATGGGTGGGACAGGCTTGAAGGACCAAGTGGCCTATTCCTGCTTTTTGTTTCTATATTTCTATTCTGCCCTATAGGGATTGTATGGTTTCTACGTGACACTCAGCCTTGGTTCAAACATGGACAAAAGAGCTGAATTCCAGAGGTGAGGCGAGAGTGACAGCTCTTGACATCAAGGCTGCATTTGCCCGCCTGTGACATCAAGGAGCTCTAGCAAAACTGGAGCCAATAAGAATCAGGAGGAAAACTCTCCACTGGTTGGAGTCATAGCTGATACACAGGAAGATGCTTGTGGTGGTTGGGGATCAGTCATCTCAGTTCTAGGACATCTCTGCAGGAGTCGCTCAGGGTACTGTTCTCAGGCCCAACCGTCTTCAGCTTGATCCGTGACCTTCCTGCCATCATAAAGTCAGAAGTGGAGATGTTCACTGCGCAATGTTCAGCACCATTCGAGATTCCTTAGATACTGAAGTAGTCCATGTTCAAATGCAGCAAGACCTGGACAATATCTAGGCTTCAGGTGGCAAGTACTGTTTATGCCACACAAGTGCCAGGCAAGAACCATCTCCAACAAGGGAGAATCTAACTGTCACCCCTTGACATTCAATGGCATTACTATAGCTAAATCCCCCACCTTCAATATCTAGGGGGTTACCATTGACCAGGAACTGAACTGTGACTAGTCATATAAGTACTGTGGCTAGCAGAGCAGTTATGATGTGGAGACGCCGGCATTGAACTGGGGTAATCACAGAAGTCTCACAACATCAGGTTGTTTGTTCACCTGACGAAGGGGCAAACCCCAAAGGCTTGAGTTTACTATCAAATAAATTGGTTGGGCTCTAACCTGATGTTGTGAGACTTCTTACTGTGCTAGCAGAGCAGGTCAGAGGCTGAGAATCTTGCAGCGAGTGATTCATCTTCTCATTTCCCCAAAGACTATCATTATCTACAAAGTGCAAGTCAGTAGTGTAATGGAATACTCTCCACTTGCCTGGATAGGTGCGGCTGCAACGACACTCAAGAAGCTCAACACCGTGGAGGACAAAACAGCCCACTAGACTTGCACCCATTCCAGAAATATTCACTCCCTACATCGCTTTAAACGGTGGCAGCAGTGTATGCCATTTGCAAGATGCAGTGCAGGAACTCACCAAAATTCTTTAGGCAGCACCTTCCGAACCTATGACCAGTACCATTTAGAAGGACAAAGACTGCAGATACATGGGTATACCATCACTGAAGGTTCCCCCCCAAGCCACTCAGCATCCTGACTTGGAAATATATCGTGGTTCCTTCACTATCACTGTGTCAAAATCCTGGAATTCTCTCTGTAACAGCACACTGGGTGTACTTACATCTCAGAGTCTCCAGCTATTCAAAAAGGCACTCACTGTCTTTTCAAGGGCAATTAGGGATAGGCAACTAGTAAAGCTCACATCCCATGGGGTACCCACATTGAGGGTAAGCAGGAATGTGGAGTTGAAGTTACAATCAGCTCAGCCATAGTCTTATTGAATGGTGGAGCTGGCTCGAGGGGCCGAGTGGCCTACTCCTGCTCTTGATTTGTATGTTGCATGTTCATAAATGAATAACAAAAAAGAGGAAACATCTTGCTTATCCTATTTGTCAATATTGTTCAGGATCTTCTAAACTTCAATCACATCACTCCTCATTCTTCTAAACCCCAGTGGAGAAGAGCCCAGTCTGCCTAACCTTTCCTCATAAAACAACCTACTCATTCCAGGTATCAATCACATAACACACTCCCAATACACTTATTTTGAGATGTGGTCTTACCAATGTCCTGTGAAACTGCAGTATAACATCCTTACTTCTGGCAGCATTCCATGAGTTTTAATTACCTGTTGTACTGACATACTAACTTTGTTTGGGTTCTAATATCTCTCTGCTTGTTGTTTAGGGTTCAGGTGTCTCTTTGTCATTTGTTCAGGATTCTGATGCATCTAAGCCTGCTGTTTAGGGTTTGGGTGTGTCTCTGCCTGTTGTTTAGGGTTCTGCCGTGTCTCTGCCTGTTGTTTAGGGTTCTGCCGTGTCTCTGCCTGTTGTTTAGGGTTCTGCCGTGTCTCTGCCTGTTGTTTAGGGTTCTGCCATGTCTCTGCCTGTTGTTTAGGGTTCTGCCGTGTCTCTGCCTGTTGTTTAGGGTTCTGCCGTGTCTCTGCCTGTTGTTTAGGGTTCTGCCGTGTCTCTGCCTGTTGTTTAGGGTTCTGCCGTGTCTCTGCCTGTTGCAAAAACATAAGAAATAGAAGCAGGAGTAAGCCATCTCAGCTCTTCGAGCCTGCCCTGCATTCGATAAGATCATGGCTGATCTGAAGTGGATCAGTTCCACTTTCCCACTTCTCCCCATAACCCTTAATTCCCTTGTCTATTTACCCATGACTTAAATGTATTCAACAAGGTAGCCTCCACCACTTCAATAGCAAAGAATTCCAGAGATTCACCACTCTTTGAGTGAAGAAGATACTCCAACTCCGTTCTGAACTGCTCCCCCCCCCCCCTTATTTTGAGGCTGTGCCCTCTAGTTCTGTTTCCTTTCTAAGCGGGAAGGATCCTTTCTACCTCTACCCTATTCATCCCTTCATTATCTTGTAAGTCTCTATAACATCCCCCCTCAGCCTTCTAAACTCTAACGAGTACAGACCCAGTCTATTCAATCTCTCCTCATAAGCTAACCCCTTCATCTCCGGTATCAGCCTGATGAACCTTCTGTCTACTCCCTCCAAGGCCATTATATCCTTTCGCAAATAAGGAGACCAAAACTGCACACAGTACTCCAGTTGCGGCCTCACCAATACCTTGTACAGTTGCTGTTTTTATATTCTATCCCCCTCGCTATAAAGGCAAAACTCCATTCGCCGCCTTGATCACCTGCGGACTGAGTTTTTACAATTCGTGCACAAGAACCCCCAGGTCCCTCTGCACTGTAGCATGCTGCAGTTTTTCGCCCTTTAAATAATAATCCCTCCTACTATTATTTCTACCAAAGTGGATAACCTCACATTTGCTAACATTATACTCCGTCTGCCAGGTCCTCGCCCACTCACTCAGCCTACCCAGATCTCTCTGCAGACTTTCTGCACCCTCCATGCAATTCGCTTTTCCACTCATCTTCGTGACATCAGCAAATTTTGTTACCCTACACTCAGCCCCTTCCTCCAGATTGTCTATGTAAATGGTAAACAGTTTAGTTTAGGGTTCTGGTGTGTCTCTGCCTATTGTTTGGGGTTCTAATATCTCCCTGCCTGTTGTTTAGGCCTCCTGGCTGGAGTTGTTCTCCGATATGGAATCCATGTTCCCACGGACGTCAATAATGTGACCCTAAGCTGTGAGCTAGAAGACAGTCCTGCAACTTTATTAATTAATGTCAGTGGGAAGTTTTATGAATACACAATGAGGAGTGAAATCAGGCCCAAGGACATTAATAATGTACACGACAATGAGATGCTGCAAAAGGTAAATGGATTCCTGATTTCACTCGCTGGTAGAGAATTCGGGGGGACAGGCTGAGAGACGGGGGGAAAGAGGCAAAGAGCGTGGACAGGCATGTGATTGGGTGGAGGTCCATGGGGTGGGAGTGGGGAGAATGGAAGGAGGAGGGGTGGGACCTCGGAGCAGGGAGTTGGGGAGGGAGGGAATTGGGGTGGGTGACAGAGTTCAGTGGGGAGGAAGAGGTTTGGGTAATGTGGGGTGTGGGGGTGGGGAGAGGAGAGGGAGTATAGAGGGTGTTAGTGAGGTCCGGGGGTTATCTCTTTACCTGATGTAGGTTTTGATAATTCTACCATTGCTTCTGCTTTGATGTACAGGTGACCTTTGACCCAGAAGTGTTCTTTAACATTCTCCTTCCTCCGATTATATTTTATGCCGGTTACAGTCTGAAACGAGTGAGTCAAATTCTACTCTCTGATTTTTCATGAGTGCAACTGATATATGTTTCTGTATTTTAGTTAAATATCAGAATAAATTTCTAAATCAATAGCAAGAATCTCTGCAGGTAAAGTTGAGAAATCGCAAAGGTGTTATGGGATGGGAGTTAGGTACAGACCCCTGAGCAATAGTCAGGATGTGAGGTGGGGCAGAAAATAAATCAGGAGATAGAAAAGACATATAAAAAAGCAATATTACAATAAACATGGACTGGGAAAATCAGGAAGATAGTGGATCCCAAAAAGAATTTTTCAGTGGGTTCATAAACATTGAGAATGTTCTCATTTACACAGCTATTTGGAATGGGGATATTTTACAGATATCTTATTCTTAGTATTTCTGGGAACCATAAAACATTTCTGGAGACTATAAGACATTGGAGCAAAATTAGACCACCATTCAATTATGGCTGATAGTTTTCTCGTTACCTTTTTCCTGCTTTTTCCCCATAAACTTCTCATTCCCTTATTAATCAAGACCCTTAGATTTAAATTCTTCCCCTGGAGATTAGTTTGGAGTTTTCATGTTGGGAAATTTATCACTTTGTGTGTTTTCAGCGACATTTTTTCCGGAACTTGGGCTCCATTTTGGCGTATGCTTTTATTGGGACTGTCATTTCCTGTATTGTGATTGGGTGAGTATTACCAACACATTCCTGATTCTGACCAGCAATAATTTAGACAGTGAACTTTCCTCAGACTTCATTGGAGTTTAGCTGTGGTTTATCTGTTGTTAATGTTACTGACCAGCAGAGGGCAGGTGGGTTAAGGGCCTATTATACAAAATTCCTGGATTCGGTTACTTGCAAAAATAAATCGTCCTGTCATTAAGTGAATTAAAAGTTGAGGAAGTATATTTTCACACTCCTATCGACAGAATGTTAATGGGTACAGCAATTAATTAGGAAGGCAAATGGGATGATGGCCGGAATTAGGCTAGGCCATTGCACGGAACTTGTGCTGACACTTGCAACGATGGTTCCTCTGAGCTTGGGTTGAGTAAAAGATCAGGGAAGCCAATGAGGAAAAATCCAGACTTTACCTGATACAATTTTTCAAAGCCTTCTTGGCCTTTTGGCAAAGATGAAGCCCAGGAGAGGCTGCAATGCCTCATCCTGTCAGCTTGGATCCTGTTTGTCCCTCATGTGGGGACCGTGACTGGACTTCATTGGAAGTGGCTTTTTTGATAAGGAACAAAGTACTAAGATGTACCAGTAAAAAAAATTGCAAAGGGATGGCGTACAGCAATGAATCTAAAGTTCATGTAACTTTAACAAGGCTTCCTTTGTCTGATACTTTGGCCTTTTTAGAAAGGGAGTTAATGTGATTTGGGTTTTGGTGGGACTACATGTGAAATACTGTGTGCAGTTAAGGTCTCCACATTTAAGAAAGGAGACAAAGAACAAAGAAAATTACACCTTGGGTACAGGCCCTTCAGCCCGTCAAACCTGCACCGACCATGTTGCTCAACTGAATTAAACCCTCTACCCATCAGGAGACCTATCCTTCCATTCCTATCCTATTAATGTATTTATCAAGACACCTCTTAAATGTCAGTGTCACAACATTCCCTGACAGTGAGTTCCAGGCACCCACCCACCCAATGTTTAAAAAAAAACCTGCTTTGTACATCTCCTCTAAACCTTGCCCCTCGCATCTTAAACCTATACCTAAGAAGGGTAGCAAGAATAGTCTAGGTTATTAAGGCGGTGAGCCTAATGTAGGGAAATTATTGAAGAGGACTCTTCAAGACAAGATTTGCTCTGACTTGGAAATCAGTGGTATATTAGCAAGAGGCAACATGGTTTTGTGAGGGGGTGGTAGTGTCTCACTAACTTGATCGAGTTTTTTGAGGAAGTGACAAAGATGATTGATGAGGGTGGGGCAGTGGATGTTGCTTACATGGACTTCAGTAAGACCTTCGACAAGATCCTTCATGGCAGAATGGTACAGAAGGGGAAATGGCATGGCATCAGAGGTGAGATGGCAAGATGGATACAAAACTGGTTTGGTCAAAGAAAACAGAGCGAAGATGTGTTTTTGAATGAAGTTTCGTGACTAGTGGTATTCCTCAGGGATGACTACTGGGACCTAGGAAGAAAACGGGTGGAGGCTGAGACATTGTTTCCATTGGTCGGAGAACCTGAAATACGGGGACACAGTCTCAGGATGAAGGGGTGGGAGGGTGGTGGTTGCGGACTTGGAATCTGTTGCTAAGGTGCGTGTGTTTGACTGGATTTGCGAGATTCCAGAAACAGACTGGATCTGGATTCACGCTGCTTCATGTAAAGTGACACGAAGAGTTAAATAAAAATATCCAATCACTGCCCAGAATGAATTCTCTCTCTTCTCTCTTTCAATAGGCTGATCATGTATGGCTGTGTCAAGCTGATGGCTCTGATTGGTCAGCTGAATGGGGACTTTTATTTCACAGACTGCCTGCTCTTCGGGGCTTTTATTTCTGCGACTGACCCAGGTACGTCAAACTGGCCAATCAGCTGGCAGAGATCTCAAACCAGAACAGAGGGAGGGAGGAGTTTAGGAGACAGAGGGAAGATGGGAGGGAGGGTGATAACATTTCATTACTCTACCAATCAGCTGTCCCTTTGAGAGAAATAATGTCGGTATCATTTTGAGCATTTATTCTGAGCTGCAGACAGCTCTGGATCAGCACTATCCTTGCCAATACTATTCCACAAACTGGCTGCTGGGAGCGAGGTCACATTTAGACCAGGTGCAAGTTTTCTTCTCCCTGGGATATTTGTGAATGTCCACAAAACTTTACAAAAAGTCTGTGTGGGACTCTTCCTTTCATTCTAAAGGAAAAATGTGCTCACCAATTCTCCTCACCAATCAGAGAGAAGAAGGGATGCCCTTCCCTCTTTCCCCAAACTCCAGCTGAAATCTCTTGCAGCAGGGTGGTGTCAGCACAAATTAGATTCACGAAACCAAGCACACGCTTCCCAATCATCTTCAGTTTGTCTGAGTATCCAGTTATGCATCCCTCTGATTGACTTCTGCACCTTCCCCTGACAGAGATCAACCGAAGTGGCCTTTAATTCACCCTTTCCTGCCTGCATCCCTTCCTGAAGCAAGAGGTTATTCTGCATTCACAACCCTTTGTATGTATAAGGTCTTTGGTGGTTACATCCTAGAAAGCAGCAGTGGTGAGCTGCTTCTTTGAACTGATGCGGTCCCTGAGGCATAGCTGCATCCACAGTGCTGTTATGGAGGGTGTTCCAGGATTTTATCACACACAGTCTCGCCCACACAGTCTCTGCCCCACGTACACTCACTCCCACACACACATCACTTACCTTCATGCCCCACGCCCCGACTCCATCAGCTGCTCTCTTCCTCACTCTCACCTTTACTGGACCTTGCTTGTTGTCCACTGAGAGGCCGGCTTCTCACTGATTGGAGAAACCAGTCTCTGATTGGGAGGAGCATTTTCACAACATCTTTCCAATGTTGAACATCAGCGACACTCCTGAATGCACTCACCGCAAGCCTAGAGTTCTACAGTTTGGGAAACTCAGAATAAAGTGGCATAGTTTTCAGTGGCAGGAGTGTCTTTAGAGAGATTGAAAATATGAATAAAGAGCTGGGTAGCTGGGGGAAACGTTTTTTTAACATGGTGAGTTGGAAGGCACTGCCTGAGACCGCATTGAAAACAAATTTGGTAGGAGCTTTCAAAAGAAAATTGGATAAATATTTGAAAAGGAAAAATGTGCAGGACAATTGGGAAAGAACTGGGGGCAGTTGGGATAGATCTTTCAGAGAGCCAGTATAGACACAATGGGCGAAATGTCTTCCTCCTGAATGGGATTGTGTTCAGTTTTAAAATGGCCATTCTGAGTCTCTGCCTCAGGAATATAGTCTGGTTTTTTGTGGTGCAGGCAGTGGTGACTCAGGTACCAGGAGGGTGTTGGGGGCCTGAGCAATGTTTTGTTATCATGACTTCTGACTGGTGGGGGAAAGTTAATTTCCCACATTGCAGATTGGTTAAAACAAAAACCTATGGGACCCAGGAGAATATAGCAAGCTGCATACGGAATTAGCTCAGTGCAGGAAAGAAAATCCGAGGATTCAGGGTGGACCGTTTAACATGGAGATAAGGAGACATTTCTTCAACGAAAGAATGGTGAGCCTGTGGAATTCATTACCACAGGAAGTAGTTGATGCTAAAATATTGAATGTATTTTGCTGGATATTGCAGTTGGGGCGAATGGTAGCAAAGGTTATAGGGAAAAGGTTCATGGTGGGAGATATGGGAGGGATGTCGGAGGTAGATTCTTTACTCAGAGAGTGGTTGGGGTTTGGAATACACTGCCTGCTGTGATAGTGGAGTCGGACACTTTAGGAACTTTCAGGCGGTTGTTGGATAGGCACGTTGGGCACATCAGGATGATAGGGAGTGGGATAGCTTGACCTTGAGTTTGGATATAGATCGACACGACATCGAGGGCTAAAGGGCTTGTACTGTGCTGTACTGTTCAATGTTCTAAAAAGCAGGATTAGGCAATTGAGTTGAATGATCAGCCATGATGGTAATGAATGGTGGAGCAGGCTCAAAGGGCTGAATGGCTTCGTCCAGATGCTTTCTTCTATGTTTCTATCTTTCAGAGAATAATTGTTGAATGATGTTTTTGGAACCAGAACACTGTTTCCATTGGAGGGGTTCTGCATCACCCGTACTAGAACACATACATTTTGTGGTATTTCTTAACAATTTGAATATAAATGTAGGGGGAATGATCAGGACAGCACAAAAATTTGTCTACGTAGTTGATAGGAAAATTGCTGTAGACGAGGAAAATATTCATGTCCTGGAATGGAATTCAACCTGAAGAAATTGAGCTGCATTTGGGATCAATCAAGGCAAAGGATTAGACAACAAGTGGGAGGATAATGAGAGGGGTATAAGAGAGACCTTGGGATGAACATCCACAGACCCCTGAAGGTTACAGCACAGGTTGATAAGATGGTTTCAATCCATAGATCTATAAACACAGACAGGGATCACGGGTAGAAGTGGGAACATCGAGGTAGCGGCACAGGCTTGTTGGGCCAAAGGGCCTGTTTCCCGTGCTGTTTTGTTCTTTGGTTTGTTCTTTAAGAAGGCATAGGGAATCCTTTCATTTACTAGCTAAGGTGTAGAATACAGTAAGTAGTCTCACAACATCAGGTTAAAGTCCAGTAGGTTTGGCCCTTGATGTCGTGTTGACCTGTGAAACTAATCTGAAGCCCATCTAACCTACACTATTCCAATGTCATCCATGTGTTTATCCAATGACCATTTAGTGCTCTTAATGTTGGTGAATTCACTACTGTTGCAGGCAGGGCATTCCACGCTCTTATTATTCTCTGAGTAAAGAATCTACCTCTGGCATCTGTCCTCGTGATTTATAGAAAGGTTAGAGGGAGATGAGGAAACAGTTTCCACCCAGAAAGTTGCAGGGTTCTGGAATCTGCTGCCTGAAACTCGAGGCAGAAACCCTCAACTGTCTGGTAATACCTGAAATCCCATAACCGTGTGGTTAGGCTTGTGCAGACACGATGGGCTGAGTGGCTTCTTTCTGTGACAAACCTTCTTGGATTTTAAATTCTGACGTTCATCCGTGGAATCTCTGCTGTGCATGAAATGGCCATTTGGCCCATCGAGTCTGCACCAAGTCTCTGAAAGAGCATCCCACTACCCTATCCTTGCATTTAACATGGACAATCAAACTAACCTGCACACCTTTGGGCTGTGAGCAAACTGGAGCACCCAGAGGAAACCTGGAAGGAGTATGTGCAAACTCCACACAGACACACAAGGCTGGAATTGAACCTAGGTCTCTGGTGCTGTGAGGCAGCAGTGCCAACCACTGTGCCACCCTAATGTATGCAGAAAGCCAGCATTGTGGGTTTTATTAATGAAATCCATTCTCTTACAGTGACTGTGCTTGCAATATTTAATGAACTACAAGCTGATGTGGATCTGTATGCCCTGCTGTTTGGAGAAAGTGTCCTGAATGATGCGGTTGCCATTGTCCTATCTTCGTAAGTTTCCAACTCCTGATTATTGAACAAGAGAAACTTGGTCAGTTGGTAATTAACAAGTCACCAGATGCATCAGCGCTGACAGTCACAACTTCATTCAAAGAACAAAGAAAGTTACAGCACAGGAACAGGCCCTTCGGCCTTCCAAGCCTGCACCGACCATGCTACCTGACTGAATTAAAATCCCCTACCCTTCCAGGGACCATATCCCTCTATTTCCCATCCTATTCATGTATTTGTCCTGGTGCTCCTTAAAACTCACTGCCATATCTGCTTCCATTACCTTCCCTGGCAGCAAGTGTCAGGCACTCACCACCCTCTGTAAAAAAAAACTTGCCTCAAACATCTCTTTTAAACCTTGCTCCTCGCACCTTAAACCTATGCTCCTGAGTAATTCCATTTTGGGAAAAAGCTTTTGACTATCCACTCTGTCCATGCCCCTCCTAATCTTGTAAACTTCTACCAGGTCGTCCCTTAACCTCCATCATTCCGGTGAGAAGAAACCAAGTTTCTCCAACCTCTTCTCATAGCTAATTCCCTTCATGCCAGGCAATATCTTGGTAAATCTTTTCTGTATTCTCTCCAAAGCCTCCACATCCTTCTGCTAGTGTGGCGATCAGAATTGAACACTATATTCCAAGTGCAGCCTAACTAAACTTCTATAAAGTTGCAACATGACTTGCCAGTTTTTAAATTCTGCCCCAGCTGATGAAGGCAAGCATGCTGTATGTCTTTTTGACTGCCTTCTCTACCTGTGTTGCCACTTTCAGTGACCTGTGTACCTGTACACCCAGATCTCTCTGGCGATCAGTAATCTTATGGGTTCTGCCATTCACTGTATATTTCCTATCTGTATTAGACTTTCCAAAATGCATTACCTCACATTTGTCCGGATTAAATTCCATCTGCCATTTCTTTGCCCAGGTCCTACCGATCTATATCCTGCTGTATCCTCTGATGGTCCTCTTCACTATTTGTAAATCCATCCACTTTTGTGTCATCTGCAAACTTACTAATCAAACCAATTACATTTTTCTCCAAATTATTTACAAACAGCAAAGATCCCAGCACTGATCCCTGAGGAACATCAGTTGTCACAGCCCTCCATTCAGAAACACACCCTTCCACTGCTACCCTTTGTCTTCTATGTCTGAATCAGTTCTGTATCCACTTTGCCATCTCATGTTGCACTTTTCCTTTTACTTGTGAAATGTGGACTTTGCTGTTTCCAATTTCTCGGTTTTCTTGGTATTCTGAGCTGAGGACTGGGATGCTACCAGTTTCAGTGTTCCACTGTGCTGATTTCGACATCTATCCCGACAGCCTCAGTCACACCAAGATCCAAGTAGCTGCAAGCCAGTGGGTTCTGTACCCACCCCAGCATCATCTGGTGAAACTGCTAGCCAGGTTTATATTGTCAGAGTTGGCATTTCATGTCAGGCTAAAGGAGAGAAAGTAAAATTTATTTATTAGTCACAAATACGGCTTACATTCACATTGCAATGAAGTTACTGTGAAATTCCCTTCTTGTCTTTCCCTCTCATCCAGAATAGATTTGAACCCTGCCTCCAGAATTGAAAAGTCACAGCATTTCCCGGCGCATGAGTCATCCCACTTTCTGCATTAAAACCCAACTAAAGAACCACTGAATATACCCCATAATCCCATCCCATCTATAGCCCACATCTGATTATTTTCTCGTGTCAGTTTGAGGGCCCCTTCTGTTCTTATCTTCCACTACACGGAGTCCTAAAGAGGAAGGGCTCCAGTGTTCAGCAAAGATCCTTGAAGAGTATTCTGCTGCTTTGAGACAGTCTTTCAGATGGGGGGTTGTGACTTACTTTCCCTTCAGCTGGATGGGTTCTCAGATGGTTGAGAATACAATGTGGGATCTGCAGACTGCCACATGTGGGGTAGGTGTTGCATGAGAGGTAGGTAAATGGATAAATTAATGCGATGCTAATAGAGATTTAAAAAACGACAAAATGATTAAGCTGAGTCAATATGGTTTTATAAAAGGAGGAATTTTCCTCTTCCCTCTTCCCCATTTCAACCTGCCTCCCAACCCACTGCGACTGAGTGGGTTCTGGAGGTAGAGATATCCGTCTTTCTTTTGAATTCTGTCTATGAAGTGGAGAGGAAGAGATGTGGATTCCTACATCTAAACCACACACCTTGGGACATTGGAGCAATTTAGTCTGGCCAATCCCCCTAACCCCCATATCTTTGAAGTGTGAGTGGAAAACAGAGTGCCCAGAGGAAACCCACACAGACATGGGGAGAACGTGCAAACCCCACAAATAAAGTCCCAATCAGAAAACCAGAAAAATAATCACCATTCCACAAGGATTAAATGAACTTCGAAAACAAATGATGTGGTTCACCAAAGGAACTTTGGAGATGGTCCCTGGGAGAAAACAGGCCCAGTAACTTACAAGGTTAAAGTCCTGGGCAACATTGTAAAGAAACACCTGGACCATCTCAGAGGTAGAGAGCCCCTGCCCAAGCAGATCTCACCAGCTGTGGGGATGCTTGTTCCAGTGTGTGCCCACAGCTTGAAGCCAGCCCGTATTAGCCCCTCCAGAAGAGGAGGACACAGACTGGAAGCTGGCATCGTAGCTGAAGCAGAACCCAGGGAGGAGCCCGTGTCATTCACCCTGCGACACTCCTCTGGAAACAAAGGCTCCCCATTTTGTTCATACCATCAGGCCCAACCCCGCCTTCGGACCCCAGACTGGCTGCCAATCGGCAGAAAGGACCTTCTCGTGGTGGGGTCCTAATAGGGGAGGGATGTTATAGCAGTATCTGAGGCCATGGGGGAATCATCAATAGATTTCCTTGTGGGCTTCGTGGAGTGTAAATTCCCTTACTAAGCAAGGGGCGTCCCGTCCAACAGGGAGCGAGGGGCGACGGAGTTAAAAGCCGTTGCTTTACTCTGAACCAGTATTCTGTAAATCCTCGAGGGTTTGACTTGCTGTGAGCCAAAGGCCCATTCTGGTGTTATAATAAAAAGGCCTTTGGTGATGGAGATCGGTCATGAGGAATTATCATAGTAAGGAGGAGGTAAATGGTTATAGGTGGGACAGCAGGAATGTGGGTTTGAGGTTACTATCAGATCAGCCGTGATTGTATTGACTAGTGGAGCAGGATCGAAGGGCCGAATGGTCCTATTTTACTGTTCCTGTTGCCTCTGTATAACCTGCCAGTTTGAACAGACTGAACAAGGAAAGGTTCGGCTGCTTTGGGAGCATCACTATGGACATTGCCTTTGCTCCTAGTTTTGTAGAGGATTTTCACAGTAATTTCATTGCAGTGTTAATGTCAGCCTATTGTGATACTAATAAAAAAAAACATGAAATGTCAGTTGTCTGTGTGCGTGTAAACGACCAGGGCTTCACAATCCGGGAAGGCCGTAACACAAACTCATTAATCACCCATGGCTTGTGTTGGTGAAGTTAGTAACACAGGGTTTATTAAAGTCCCTGTACAAGTAATATCTGCCTTTCACCAAATTACTTTAACTCTCAATATTTCAACAGAATATTCACACTCAGACCATCTATTCACAGAATTCTTAATTGTTTTGGGAAACAGCAACTTCGTGAATCCATTGAGACTCGGCTGCCAAATGCAACAGGGTTGGAGTAGTCATGTGTCTGCATGAAAAACCCACTCTGCGTTGTGGAATAAGATTTGATTGTGTGAACTCTTGGTAGTATTTGCGTAGAAGAATACATAATATTTGCATACTTGAATATGCAAAAATCATATCTCTGATTATGTATTAATTGCATGCATAAATATGTCAAATTGGAATACATGAATATATCATAATCTCATGAACACATAATTGCAGACACAAACATGCAGATGTTACGATCACTGACAGATGCAATATTTGCACATGCCAATATAATAGAAATCATACATCATATTTACATGCATAAATACAGAATATTTGCATACTAAGCGTAATTTCTGCTCACATGTATTTGTGTACATGACATTAATTGAAGACATGAGTACATGTTATTCACATAGACAAACACATTATATTTGTACAGAGACATTCAAAACATGAGTATATGTCATGGAAATTGCCATGGGGGATTTTGAAACTGCAGTTATCCTTTTTTAATCTGAATCTCATTTGCATGCGTTCTCTTTGTGAATTTGTGCTATATTTCATACCTGGAATGGGTTTATCTTGGTTAGCACTGGCAGCATAGTAAATTGGGTTTTATACTTGTGTCCTAGTGTAAATGTACCCCATATACTACCTGTTCAGGTAAAGATTCTCTACAAAGGCACCAACTGCTAATCCAGACCCTCAACTCTCTGAAGATTGAGTTAAGATTTAGCTACATCGTGACTTAAATTTAATTTGAATTCCAGAGATTGATTAGTCCTATGTTTCTATTACCTTCCATCCAATACAATGACGGGAACAGGTTGGGCTGAAGGGCCTGTTTCTGTGCTGTAAACTCTATGATACTGTGAGCCGGGGGAGCTGACTCCCCGATCCTGCTCTGGGATGTGAGGGTTTGGTTCAACAGGAACAATAGTAAGCTTTTCTTTGTGAACCCAGGATCTGAACTTGGTGTAAAAACCAGATCGCAGGATTGTTACAGCACAGAGGGAGGCCATTCGGTCATTGTGCCTGCACCTTCTCTCCGAGAATAACGGCAGAAGTATTCCAAATGCTCTGCTCAAACTCGGACTGACACTTCACACAGTGCTGAAGTTCAGGAGGTCATTAACCAATGTATAATTGGAATAAATGGGTGCTTTTCTGGTTGGCAGTTGGTGACTAGTGGAGTATCGCAGGAATCAGTGCTGGAGCCTCAACTGTTTACCATTTACATAGACGATCTGGAGGAGGGGGCTGAGTGTAGGGTAACAAAATTTGCTGATGACACGAAGATGAGTGGAAAAGTGAATTGCATGGAGGATACAGAAAGTCTGGATAGGCTGAGTGAGTGGGCACGTACCTGGCAGATGGAGTATAACGTTAGCAAATGTGAGGTTATTCACTTTGGAAGAAATAATGGTAGGATAGAATATTATTTAAATGGTGAAAAGCTGCAGCATGCTACGGTGCAGAGGGACCTGGGGGTCCTTGTGCACGAATTGTAAAAACCCAGTCTGCAGGTGTAGCAGATGATCAAGAAGGAGAATGGAATGTTGGCCTTTATCACGAGGGGGATAGAATATAAAAACAGGGAGGTCTTGCAGCAACTGTACAGGGCACTGGTGAGTACTGTGTGCAGTTTTGGTCTCCTTATTTGCGAAAGGATATGTAGGCCTTGGAGGGAGTACAGAGAAGGTTCATCAGGCTGATACCGGAGATGCGGAGATTAGCTTATGAGGAGAGATTAAATAGACTGGGCTGTACTCATTGGAATTTAGAAGGCTGAGGGGGATCTTATAGAGACTTACAAGATAATGAAGAGGCTAGATAGGGTAGAGATTCTTTCCACTTAGAAAGGAAACCAGAACTAGAGAGCACAGCCTCAAAATAAGGGGCAGGGGGGCAGTTTAGAACAGAGTTGAGGAGGAACTTCTTCACTCAAAGGTAAATCTCTGGAATTCTCTGCCCGTAGGAGTGATGGAGATTACTTTGTTGAATATGTTTAAGTCACAGCTAGATAGATTTCTGATAGACAAGAGAATTAAGGATTATGGGGACAGGCGGATAAGTGGAACTGATCCACTTCAGATCAGCCATAATCTTATTGATTGGCGGGGCAAGCTCGAAGAGCCAGATGGCTTATTCCTGCTCCTATTTCTTATGTTCTTATGTATGGAATAATAAATTATCCCATGAGTTTTTTAAAGGTTTTGGTGTGTGGTTGGTACAATCTCAATACTTATCCATGGGATAATCTTCAAATTCTGCAAATCTCACTCATCGAAAACTTGGATCAAACCTTGTGACTGTCTCTAACTGGTCATTCCTTTGGGGTTGGTTTCAATTGACAATTCCTAAATATAGATGATTTGATTTGCAAATAATGATCTCCTGCTGTGTCCTGTGTTTGGAATTTAGCCCTTGCTCTTAGATCATAGAGTCATCTTGTTAAACTTTTGTGATTTTTTTGTTTGAACTGGTAAATGTTTAGGGAATATTGGAACCAGTGTCTAACTAAAGGGGTCCATCACAAACTGAGCTGTTCAACTATCAGGACCAAGATTGATGGGCTGAATGGTTCCCTCTGGGATTGGTGATTCTAACAGTGCTCCCAGGTCTATTTAGGAATGACGTTGCTGGGCAGTTTTTCGTATCACTTCATCCTCGTCAGTAGGGTAGGAAGTCACTGTCATCAGGGAGACAGAGCCACACAGTGTGGAAATAATTATGCAATGGGATTTTCCATGAATACTGTCTGGGAGGTGGTGGGGAGGGTGTAGTGTGCACTGGCTATCTGATAAAGAACTGCAAATGGGCTTTACAGCTGGATGACAAGGCAGGTAAGTGAGAGAGACAACACTGCTCTCCACAACTTCCAGATTCAAATAAAAATGAATCTATTCAGCCAGTGGTTATCTACAGGCTGCTGCATTTTACCAGGATTCTTGGGAATTCCTGAATGAGTCCATTTAGATCCATCCTGTCACCTAGCCCACATCCTTGATTTTGACAATAATTCCAGGGTGGGATGAAGCTGGGGGTTATGCAGGCTAATGGCACAACTTTTAACTCTTGCAAGCATACCTTCTATTTTCCACGCCTACCCCAACCCCCTTCCTCGACACCCTTCCTCTCCAACCCCCCCCAACCCCGTCACCCCACCGCCTCCAGAACCTGGTTCCATATTGATCTTAAATCCTAGATATCTCAGTGGCAACTTGGTCACTGATTCAATGGCAGCCCCCACAAAAGCCCCCAGCACTCACACCACCCCTCCTGTTGTTTCTGTGTGAGTGACAAGGTGAACTCTCGACAAGGGCACCTATAAACACTGGCCATCCCCTCCCCTCGCCAGAATGATGACAATCTCCCCTCACATAGTTGAAGGAACTGTGACAGAGACTGCGATGGGTTTTTTGATGGTTTGGGGCAGTGTGTTGATCTGAACCTTCTCTAGTTTTCGGTTGGGTTTTGGTGTCTGATCACTAACTGGAGTTTCTGTTTTTAGGTCAATTGTGGCATATCAGCCAGCCGGGGTTGGTTCTCACAATTTTGACGTGTCTGCAATGTTCAAATCATTTGGATTATTTCTGGGAATTTTCAGTGGATCATTTGCACTCGGATCAGCCACAGGAGTGGTGACTGCACTGATATCCTTTATCTTGATTTAATTTATTATTGTCACGTATTAATATACAGTGAGAAGTATTATTTCTTGCGTTCTGTACAGACAAAACATACCATTGATAGAGAAGGAACCGAGAGTACAGAATGAAGTGTTACAGTCATAGCTAGGGTGTAGAGAAAGATCAACTTGATGCAAGGTAAGTCCATTCAAAATTCTAACAATAGCAGAGAAGAAGCTGTTTGTGAGTCAATTGATACGTGACCTCAGACTTTTGTATCTTTTTCCTGACGGAAGAAGCTGGAAGAGAGAATGTCCAGGTTGTGTGGTGTCCTTAATTATGCTGGCTGCTTTGCTGAGGCAGTGGGAAGCGTAGACAGAGTCAGTGGATTGGAGGCTGGTTTGCGTGATGGCTTGGGCTACATTCATGACCTTTTGTAGTTCCTTGTGGTCTTGTGCAGAGCAGGAGCCATTCCAAACGGTGATACAACCAGAAAGAACGCTTTCTATGGTGCATCTGTAAAAGTTGGTGAGAGTCGTAGCTGACAGGCCAAATTTCCTTAGTCTTCTGAGACAGTGGAGGTGTTGGTGGGCTTTCTTAACAACACTGTTGGCATCGGGGGACAAGGACAGTTTCTCGGTGATCTGGACACCTAAAAACTTAAAACTCAATTCTTTCTACTTTATCCCCCGTTGATGCAGATAGGGACATGTTCTCCTTCATGCTTCCTGAAGCCTATGTCAATCACTTTCATTTTGTTGACATTGAGGGAGTGATTATTGTTGTCACACCAGTTCAACAGGTTCTGTATCTCATTCCTGTACTCTGTCTCATCATTGTTTGAGATCTGACCCACTACAGTGGCGTCATCAGCAAACTTGAAAATTGAATTGGAGGGGAATTTGGCTGCATATTCCCAGGTGTATAAGGATTATAATAGGTGGAGGAGAACACAGCCTTGGGACAATGGTGTTGAGGATGACTGTAGAGGAGGTCTTGTTGCCTATCCTGATGTGGTGTGTGAGTTAGGAAGTTCAGGATCCAGTCACAGAGGGAGGTGCCAAGTTCCAGGCCACAGAGTTTGGAAATGAGTTTTGTGGGAGTAATAATGTCGAAGGCTGAGCTGTAATCAATAAATAGGAGCCTGACATAGGTATCTTTGTTATCTAGGTGTTCCAGGGTTGAGTGCAGGGCCAGGGAAATGGCATCTGATGTGGACCTGTTGTGGTGGGAGGCAAACTATAGTGGATTCAGGTAGTCTAGAAGGCTGGAATTGGTTCACACCATGATTAAGCTTTCAAAGCATTCCATAATGATGGATGTCAGAGCCTCCGGCCAATAGTCATTAAGGCACATTGCTTGGTTTTTCTTGGGTACCAGGATGATGGTCATCTTCTTAAGCAAATAAGGATCTCAGATTGTTGTAAACAGAGGTTGAAGCTGTCTGTGAATACCTCCACCAGCTGATCCGCACAGGATCTGAATGTGTGTCCGGGTACCCCATCCAGACCAGTTCCTTTCCTTGGGTTGACTTTCAGGAAGGCTGCTCTGACATCTGCAGTGATGACACTAGATACAGGTTTTTCCAGGGTGGAAGACATGCTCTCACTGACATCTTGTTCAAAACTGGCATAGAATGCAGTAGAATCATTAGGGAATGGTGAGTTGGAGCTGGCGATTTTACATGCCTTCATTTTGCATGTTATGTTTTGCAGACCTTGCCATAGTTAGTTGGGTCAGTGTGGCTAGCCTGCGACTCTAGCTTGGTTTGGTACTGTCTTTAGGCATCTTTGGTGGATCTCCTCAGATCGTACCTTTAGTTTCTCCCTGTTCTTACCCATTCCTCACTGTGTCCAGCTCACTGTATGCTCACCTAGAAAGACAGCAAACCTAAAAGTCGCCCCCCTAGAAAGACAGCGAACCTAAAAGAGACCCCCCCCCCTCCCTGAAAGACAGCGAACAATATCCTGCATCATCCAATGAATTACACTCAGATCTGTACCAGTTCTCTGCCAGTAACAGCCTCATTCAGGGATTGGAACAGATAAAAATTGAATCGCTCATGTCATTGATTGAGGATAACCACAAAATTTATTACCATCAATTAGATACTTTTAGTTTAGTCACTGTTATAATGCAGTACTAAAATCTAGAATGGCAGTCGCAGACAGTATAGAGGGAGCACCGCACTGTCAGAGGGTCAGTGCTGAGGGAGTGCTGTGCTGTCAGAGGGTCAGTGCTGAGGGAGTGCCGCGCTGTCAGAGGGTCAGTGCTGAGGGAGTGCCACACTGTCAGAGGGTCAGTACTGATGGAATGCAGCACTGTCAGAGGGTCAGTGCTGAGGGAGCACCGCACTGTCAGAGGGTCAGTGCTGAGGGAGTGCCGCGCTGTCAGAGGATCAGTGCTGAGGGAGCGTTGCATTGTCAGAGGATCAATGCTGAGAGAGTGCCACACTGTCGAGGGGTCAGTACTGAGGGAGTGCTTCCCTCTTCGTTCAAAGCCTCAATGAGCAGTGATTCTGGGTTGAGCCTTTCTTGGGAAAAGACTAACACACTTCTGATCAAAATCAGAGGCAACGAGATAAAACATTCAAACCACACACCAAGAACCATTCAGCAAAATGTGTGTCAGGGAAGCAGAAGGACTAGAAATGTACATTGTGTAGAACACAGAATCCTGTCTGGGATCCCTGGAGTGTGTCCCACTCCCTGTCTGGGATCTCTGGGTGTATCTCACTCGCTGTCTCTGTCTATTTGATCTTAGTAAGAATTTAGCAACACCAATTTTTAATCCAACCGATTTATTTGATAGTAAAATTGCGAGCTTTCAACACTTTGTGTCTTCCTCAGGCAAATGCAGTGTTCTGGTCTGCAATAGCACACATCAGCACAGACAGTCAGAGATTACTGATTAGAATGCGAATCCTTACATCTAACCTGCTATTCAAGTGTTAAAGTGGCTAACAATGTGTGTGAAGGGAATCCTGAGCATTGGTTAGAGAATTGTGTATTTTCTCCAGACAGCACAGTAAGTGAGGTTTTTTGCTAACCCAGGCAAGTTACGGGGGTTACAGATAGTGTGTCATGAAGCCAAGATCCCTGTTAAGACCGTCCTCATGTGTGCGGAGCTTGGCTATCAGTCTCTGCTCAGCGACTCTGCGCTGTCGTGTATCACGAAAGCCCCCTTGAAGAACATTTACCCGCAGGTTCGGAGGCCGAATGCCCATGACTGCTGAAGTGTTCGCCCACAGGAAGGGAACTGTTTTGCCTGGTGATTGTTGAGCGATGCTCATTCATCCGCTGTCGTAGTGTCTGCATGGTCTCCCCAATGTACCATGCTTCGGGACATCCTTTCTTGCAACGTATTAGGTAGACAACGTTGGCCGAGTTGCAAGAGTATGTACCGTGCACCTGGTGAATGGTATCCTCACGTTTGATGATGTCGTCCATGTCGATGACGATGAACATCTCGCTAGGGCCATCCCCACCCCCCCACTTCTTGCTTTCAGACAACCGCACAACCTCAAACAGATCATTGTTCGCAGCAAACTACCCAACCTTCAGGAGAACAGTGACCACAATACCACACAACCCTGCCACAGCAACCTCTGCAAGACATGCCAGATCATAGACATGGACGACATCATCAAACGTGAGGATACCATTCACCAGGTACACGGTACATACTCTTGCAACTCGGCCAACGTTGTCTACCTAATACGTTGCAAGAAAGGATGTCCCGAAGCATGGTACATTGGGGAGACCATGCAGACACTACGACAGCGGATGAATGAGCATCGCTCAACAATCACCAGGCAAAACAGTTCCCTTCCTGTGGGCGAACACTTCAGCAGTCATGGGCATTCGGCCTCCAACTGCGGGTAAATGTTCTTCAAGGGGGCTTTCGTGATACACGACAGCGCAGAGTCGCTGAGCAGAGACTGATAGCCAAGCTCCGCACACATGAGGACGGTCTTAACAGGGATCTTGGCTTCATGACACACTATCTGTAACCCCCGTAACTTGCCTGGGTTAGCAAAAAACCTCACTTACTGTGCTGTCTGGAGAAAATACACAATTCTCTAACCAATGCTCAGGATTCCCTTCACACACATTGTTAGCCACTTTAACACTTGAATAGCAGGTTAGATGTAAGGATTCGCATTCTAATCAGCAATCTCTGACTGTCTGTGCTGATGTGTGCTATTGCAGACCAGAACACTGCATTTGCCTGAGGAAGACACAGAGTGTTGAAAGCTCGCAATTTTACTATCAAATAAATCGGTTGGATTAAAAATTGGTGTTGCTAAATTCTTACTGAGTTCTTACCACCCCAGTCCAACGCCGGCATTTTTACATCATATTTGATCTTAACCTGAGTACGTTACAAAATTCACAAAATTAAGAGACTTCCAGTTACTGGAGACGGCTCTTTTCTTCCTCATGTCCTGGAGCACTTTTCTGCTGGCTGAAGCATGTGGCTTTACAGGTAAGCAAATAAAACACAGTCTTAAAACATTACCATGAAGAATTCACTCTCTAAGTACAGGAGTTAGTCTCTAGTTGTATTGTCAATACAGGCAGCCTGTACAGTTTCACAGTGTGTGTGGATCTGAGTGTGTGTGAATAGAATTATTACAGAATGCAGCCATTCGGCCTATCTTATCCGTGGTGACTGTCCTAAAGGAACAATACTACAATACCCCCTCCTCTTCCCATATTCCTGCTCGTTCCTTTTTTTTTCAGACATTTGGAAAAAGTAGAAATATTTACAGCACAGAAGGAGCCAATCTTTCCACTGGCCAAATTCATCCTATTTTCCACTACATAGTTACGGCATGAGAGGTGAATAACCAGGCATCTTTCAAACGAATTAGGGGTTTCTACCTTTTCTACCATTCCAGCATGAGTGCCGGATCCGCGCAAACTCTGGGTGAAAAGCTTTTCCCTTTGAATTTTTCTACCAGTCAATTTAAATCAATCACTCCTAGTCGCTGATCTCTGCTAACTGAAATAGATCTTTCCCACTCACTCTATCCAGGCTCCCCATAGTTTTGTACATCTCCAGAAAATTCCCCCTCAGCCTCCTCAGTTCCTTTATAAATTTCCTGATCATTCCCTCTACATTTATGTCCAAATTAGCACCAAGGGCAGGGGTCCTAAAACTGTGCTATGCAGAATGCCTCAGTGGAAACAGTCTTCCAGCTCCAAAAACATCCATTAGCAATTACTCTGTTTTCTACCACACGCAGCATGGTGGTTCAGTGCTTTGCACTGCTTCCCCACAGTGCCAGGGATCCAGGTTCGATTCCTGGTTTTTATTTTTAAACTGCCATTGAACCAATTCTGTACCCATTTGCTACGTTCTCCAAGATCCCAGAGGATTTTTTTTTAACCAATCTGCAATATGGGACATTGCCAAAAGTTTTCCTAAAATTCATGTAGATTGCATTAATTGCGCTACCCTGAATCAAATATTCAAGGTTTGAAGGGGTTGTTGTATGAGGAGCGGTTGAGTAGCTTGACTTGTACTCGCTGGAGTACAGAAGAATGAGAGGGGATTTGATTGAAGTATAAAAAATACTTAACGAGATCGATAAAGTAAATGTTAACCAAACGTTCCCCCTTCTGAACAGGACAGGAGGTCATAGTTATAGAGTAAGAGGGAAGTCAAGAGATAAAGAGAAGCTACTTCTCAATCCTGTCCCTCAGGATTGCTTCCAATAGCATGCCCACTACTTCTGATAGACTGAGTGGCCTGTAATTATTTGAATTCTGATCACTGCTGCTGAAATGCTCCCCCACAGCCAGTCCTTCCACTTGTCCAGCTTCAATTTCCAAAGTAAAGTCGAATCACACTGGTTCTTGTTGGAGTTGCTACAGATTGGCTGAATGTAGCTCAAGAATCCTGTTCCCTCCATCCCTTTCTGACTAAAGCTGCCCCAGTTTACATTGGAGTGGACCTTCAGTGGGAATATGGTTAGTTTGATCAGTTTTTTATGTAATTGTTTTGTTGTGCTTCACTGTAAGCTTCATGATTTCCTGAGGAACTCAGAATGACTTGTTTTCAGTCTGAAGTGAGACTTTGTGAGTGTCAAAAGATGGATCGGACTGGGCTTTGGCGGAGAGGTGGGTGGGAGAAAATTCGTGTGGAACAGAAATACGAGAAGGGGTTGAATGGCCACAGAAACCAGGGGAAAAGGCTGCTAATGGCTGTCCATAGAGAATAGAAGGAGTGAACGGCCAAACGGCAGAGAAGCTGAAGTCGGAGGGTAAACTTTGTCAGATGAAGACATGGGGGGAGGGGGTGGAATGGGTGAGAGAGAGATAAAATTTAGAAGAAAGGGGGAGAAAAAGTAAGGAAATGGGGGATAAATTAGGGGTAAAGGGAGGGAGAAAAATGAAGGAAGACAATAAAGAAATAAAAGGTAGCGAACAGTAAAGAAATTAAATAAAATGAAAACAATCAGGTCGAGGTGGGTTATTAGCTCTACCTGTTGAGATTTTCCAGCATTTTCCCTTTTGGGTTCGAGGGGCCAACTGGCCTCTTTCTGTGCCGGAATGCTCAGTGATATATCAGTCTGTGTAGCCTTCAAAATAGAGAGCCCCTGAATTATATTATTTTGTGTTTGGAATTTGAAACTGGATTTAAACCAAATTGTATTTCTATTAATGCCAATGTCCTGTTTTGGAAACTGGATTCCGAACATGTAATAAAATAAAAATGAAAGACTCCTCTTTCTTGCTGTTTTCCAGGAGTTGTGGCTGTCCTATTCTGCGGGATCACTCAGGCTCACTATACCTACAATAACCTGTCTCCTGAGTCCAGGATCCGCACCAAGCAGGTCAGACTTTGTTACTTGCAATATGTTAATTGGAGATTGAGGTTTAAAGAGGGGCTTCAGTTGCTGTGCGACTAGTACATCCTTTTGAAACTCTTCCTTTAGTTTCTCTGTGTCAATGTTGACTCCAGAAATTGAACCTTATTTAGCTGTGTAAATATTGATGGCTCCTTGTGATGTGTCATTTGTGGAGTAATTTCTCATTTGAATTAGTTTGCTTCCTGGGTAAGTCAGCAATCGAGATTGGTTTGAGATGTTTCAGTACAGAAGCTCCGGCACTTTCCCTGGCCATTGCGATGGATTTTAAAGTGCAGCTTTGGGCTGAGTATGGAACATCTGAGCCTCAGTCCATCTCTCTGGACACTCATTTGTATCCCTGTAACTTTCTCATCTTCATTCACTCTCACCATGCAGGTTAGGGGTTGCCAACTCAGATTGAGGTGGTGGGGTAATTCCTGGAACTTTTGTCACAAGACCTGCACCTCATGCCCCTCCCCTTCTGTCCTAACATCGGTTCACCTTCCACCACCACCTCAGGACCAATCAGAAAGGGAAGAAATCTCTGTTACCGAATTGAATTCATCCTGTCAGACACACCCACATTTCCCAATCTCCAAGATTGTTATAGCCAATAAATTACATTGCTCAAAAGAAAAGGGAATGCAAGCCTTCTTTCACCGTCTCTGACAGCGCGGCACCCCTTCGGTACTGCAGATCCAGGCATTTTAAATCTAGATTGTGAATAGCTAAATGTGTCACTATTGATTTGAACATTTAACAGAGTTCTCTGTCTCTGAAAGATCTGAATTGCAGCCAGTTATACTCATGTTTTGCTCTCTGTGTGTCTCGCTGGAATTGATTCTCTCTGGCAGTGGAAGTGTTTTAATGAATTATGCCCCTGGCTCAACCTCAGGGCAAATCCTTGCTGCCCTCCCCCTCGCCCACTGCCCCCCCCCTCCTCAAATATTTATACAAAGTCCCCCTCTCATCCCTCCTATGCTGGCCTCGTTCCTCATCTTACATTCACAGGCTCCATTCAGTATTTCCACATTAGCCAGACTGAGTGTTCTGATGATGTGGTGAATGTCCCAGGTACTGGTTTACAGAGAGCGACTCGGGAAGGGAAGATAAAGGAAGAACGTCAAAGTCAAACTCCTGGAATCTGAGTTTGCTGTCTTGCGGAATAACTGTTGGGAAAGTGGTGACTGCAGGAGGATTTAATTCCCAGCTCGGTGCTTGAACTGATTCTTTAACTGAGACTCTGACAATGTTGTGTTTGATTATGTGATTACACTGATCTTGTATGAATTAACATAAAAATGATGTGTTTTGTGTTTTTCAGTTATTTGAACTCCTGAATTTCTTGGCAGAAAATTTTATCTTTTCCTACATGGGATTGACTCTCTTCACGTTTGAGAGCCACGCCTTCAATCCCACTTTTATCGTTGCCGCTTTTGTATCCTTTCTGATTTATCGCTGTTTGATAGGCTATTGTTATCTTGGTCTGATTAATGACAACACGAACGTGCCACCAATAATCACTTCCAGCAATAGAGATACAACAAATTTGACATTTGTTATCAACGTGCCGGGGAGAGGGGGCAGGGGAGTTAACCATTGACCAGAAACTAAATACAAGCTAGCCAGATAAACGCAGTGGCTGCAAGAGCAGGTCAGAGGCCAGGAATCCTGTGGCGAGTAACTCGCTGTCTGACTCCCCAGAGCCTATCCAGTATCTACAGGGCACAATCAGGAGTATGATGGAATACTCTCCAATTGCCTGGATGGGTGCAGTTCCAACAACACTCAAAAAGCTTCACACCATCCAGGACAAGACAGCTCGCTTGATTGGCACCTCACCCACAAACATCCACTCCATCCACCACAGTAGGAGCTGTGTGTACTATCCGCAAGATGCACTGTAGGAACTCACTAAGACTCCTTAGACAGCACCTCCCAAACCCATGACCACTTCCATCTATAAGAATAACAGCAGCAGATGCCTGGAAACTCCACCATGTGGAGGTTCCCCTCTAAACCACTTATTCACCCTGGCTGTTCCTTCACTGTCACTGGATCAAATTCCTGGAAATCCCTCCCTAACAGCACTGTGGGTGTACCTACACCACATGGACTGCAGTGATTCAATGAAGCAGCTCACCATCATCTTCTCAAAATGCTGACTTTTTTTTATTCTTTCATGGGAAGTGGGGGTCGCCGGCATTTATTGCCCATCCCTAAGTGCCCTCCATTTCAGAGGGCTTTTGAGAGTCAGTCACGTTGACTCTCGATGACCTAGCCAGTGAAAGCCACATCCCAGGGTGAAGGAGTAAAACTGTGAAGTGTCTACTGTGTTAAGTGTTTTGTTGAGAGGTGAATCAGCCAGTTCCTAAGCTCTGTATTGATAAGTTTGTATTGCTGAAGTATTGGGTGATTGATTTTTAAATCTGTGATTATCTAATCCTCTGACAATCGAAATAATCCCAAAATATGAAGTATTGTTGAGTGAAAGGGTTTGTCTAAATGCTTGTTCCTGTAAATTATAAAATGAGTTGATCTAAGTTTGAATGAGTGTAATTGTCTGGGGTTTTATTACTTGTGATGTGGAGATGCCAACATTGGACTGGGGTAAACACAGTAAGAAATCTCATAACACCATGTTAAAGTCTAACAGGTTTATTTAGTAGCAAAATCTACTAGCTTTCGGAGCACTGCCCCTTCATCAGGTAAGTGGGAGTTCTGTCACAAACAGGGCATATAAAGACACATTCAATTTACAAAATAATGTTTGAAATGCGATTCTTTGCAGGTAATCAAGTTTTAAAGGTACAGACAATGTGATGGAGAGAGGATTAAGCACAGGTTAGAGAGTTGTATATTGTCTCCAGACAGGACAGTTAGTGAGATTTTGCAAGCCCATGCAAGTTGTGGGGGTTACAGATAATGTGACATGCTGTTTGGGGCCGTCCTCATGTGCAGAATTTAATTTTTTGTTCTTGGATTTTTTCTGGTGACCTTGTGGAAGACTGTGATTGTCTCTGCATTGTAATTCCAGCCGTTCATTCCTTAATCCATTCACTTAGCTGGCTGTGTTCCTCGGGAGAGCTGCAAATATTTACCCACTTTCGTTCCTCCTGAACCTGGGTCGAAGGAAAAAGATTGGTTCCAATCTGCAGCACATGATGATGTTTGCCGGTGTGTTTCAGTCACTGTGTGAATTTTATCATTCAACTACATCCAGATGTGATGTATTCAAATCCTATAGTGCCAGATGTTGAGAGAAGTGAAAGGCGCTATCGCTATGGATGCTAAATCCTGCCACAGATGGCAGGTTGGAATTACAGCATGATGTTTATGTACACTTCTGCTAGAAATTGGAATTCTTAACAGGAAGATATAAAAAAGTAAGAACAGAATGTGGGACTTTAAAATGTGGACTGAGTTTCTGTCTGCATTTCCTGTTCCAATTATCCCTTTTCCCCAGACTGCGCTCCAGCCTTGCCGAGAGCACCAAAGGAGAATGATTTTTAAAAGTATTTTGGAGTTTTTTTTTCCCCTCGTGTCCACCCTGCTGTCTACTTGCCTGTTACATGGAGATTTGAAATGAATTTGTCTAGTGTGCAGGAAGGTCTGACAATGGATGAAACCTTTCACCTTGCTCTCGAGTTTCTTTCCCACACTGAAGACAGACTGAGGTCTGTTAGGCCAATCGCAAATCTTTTTCACCCACCTTCTCCCTTAAGCGTTAATCCAATAGTGCCCTTAGGTAATCAGTGCCTTTATTCTTGGACTGGCAGTGTTGGTAATCCGCTTGCAGGTTTCCACTTAATTCCATGGAGTATTTAACCAAACTCTTAGTTTATTTCCAAATTTCATAACACATTTCATGTTCTGAGAAAAGAAATGTGCTGTAAAAGCTTTTCATCTTGCACTCATCAGGACATATTGCAAAAATATCGAGTTGTAAAGAAAACAACAACTGTTTCATCAGAGAATTTCTTGCTCTCGAGGAGTGCAGCAAATGTTTACCAAGTTAATTCTGAGCATTGCAGGACTGACATATGAGAAGAAATTGACTAGGTTACAATTGTTTTCGCTGGAGTTCAGATGAAAAAGACAGGAATCTCATACAGACTTATAAAATTCTAACAGGACTAGACAGGGTAGATATAGGGAGGTTGTTCCCAATGGTGGGGGAGTCCAGAAATAGGGGTCACAGTCTGAGGATTCAGTATAGACCTTTTAGGATGGAGATGCAGAGACATTTCTTCCCCCAAAGAACAGTGAGTCTGTGGAATTCATTCCCACAGAAAATAGTTGGTGCCAAAACATTGAATGCATTCAGGACATGGCCGGGTATAGCACTAGGGGTGAATGGGATCACATGTTATGGGGAGAAAGCAGATATAAGCTATTGAGTTGGACGATCAGCCATGATTGTAATGAATGACAGGCTCGATGGGCCAAATGGCCTCTTCCTGCTCCTATGTGCTATATTTCTAACTGATTAAAGACCAATCACCAGCCAATCGGTTTGAATGCTTCAGTTAAATGATGACTGAAAGTTAACTGCCAAACTTTGTTTATGTTCACATCTGGTAGGTTGACTCTGGTCAAGGCATTACCCTATGATTGAACTCTGGGCTAGTTGAAAAAGGCACAATATATGTCCATGTTCCTTCTGTCTGCAAAGGCCAGCATCCTGTACATTAACATAACATGTTAATATATATGCTCATTAATACCTGTAGCTTCTGGCATTCTTGAGTCACGTGGTGAACCTGATTGAACCTGGTGTTCAGTGTAATTCTTATCACACTCAGGATTGTTTAGCTGGTTTTTTTCAATCATAGAATCATATCTAATGTTGATCACTGTGCAGTCTGTACTTTGCCCACTGCGAACAGCAAAATGGACTTTAAAACAGAAACTGCTGTAAAAACAAATCAGGCAGCATTTGTGGAGAGAGGTTAGAGCCAATGTTTTGAGTTTATATGACTCATCCTCCCAGTTAAAGAGAGGGAGAAGGGTGAAGGAATTACAGTGTTTAAGAGAGGCTGGAGAGCAGAATAGTCTGGGCAGGTGGGAGCTTGGAGAGATTGCACTGTTGTTCCTGAAACGTATGGCAACATGCCTGGCATCAGGATAACCCTGGAATTCATATATCACTTTACTCACGCGATAGACAGAGCATCTTTTTTGGCTTGACAGTTGTATCATGTTGGTAACAAAAATAGAAAGGCAGGTTGTTATCTGATTGGCTGTGGATTGGGAGAGGGCACTGTGCAATAAGATGGTTTGGCCCCTATTTACGGGGTTGCCCATATGGCCAATCATGTAACATACAGAACTATAGGAATTCCAAGGCAAATATTGATTGGTGAAAGAAGGCTTGTGATTGATGATTACAGAGAGCTTATTGGTAGATTTGTCAAATAGCGCATCAGGACGAGGAAGGCTTGCTCCATTTCAAAAGTGAATCTGAAACTTTAATCATAGGTCAGGCATCCCAGAAGACTATTGGATCATCAAAGTTTATTTGAGTGTCACAAGTAGGCTTATATTAACATTGCAATGATGTTACAGTGAAAATTCCCTAGTTGCCATACTCCTATTCGGGTACATTGAGGGAGAATTTAGCACAGACAATGCACCTAACCAGCATGTCTTTCAAACAGCGTGTCCCATTCGTTGGGGACAATGAGTATTGTACACACCAGACCAACCAGCCTGTATTTGCAAAACTCAAAACACTGGATGGAATTTTGTGGCTCTGCTTAAACTGAGACCGGAAAATCCTGCCCGAGGTCAATGAACCTTCATATTGTTCGCCCTTCACCCATACTGATTCCTGTGGCAGGCGGGGTGGTAGAATTCCGCCGACTGTGTCCAACATTAGATGTGATTCCATGATTGGACAACATTAGCTGAACAATCCATAGTGTGCTAAGGATTACATTGACAAACAATTTAAGATTATAAATCAGGCTCACCATGTGGCCTGGAAGCTACACATATCTATACAACAGAACCTGTTCTTTGTAGACAGGAAGAACATATACACACATTGCATCTGTTTCAACTAAACAAAACAGGCAACAACAATTCACTGGTTCATTCCCCAAGGCAATGTCTTGACCAATCAGAGTCAACCCCAACAGGTTTCAATTTAAACAAAGCTTGGCAGTTAATTAGCAGTCATCAATTAATTGGTGCATTCTCCATGGCAACATTTCTGCCAATCAGAGTGCACTTGTCAACCAATCAGCACTCTGTTTTCATGCAGTATAAATTTACCATTGGTATATTCTGTCCTGATGAGTATAAGACAGAAAGCTTCTTCAGCAACACTCCAGGTATATACCTCAAACAACCCCCACTTATTTAATATCCGTTCACTTATCAATGCTGTGCTTGGTACACTGACTCCTGGTCCATCAAGGCCTTCATTTTCAAATTCTCCGCTTTGTCATCAAAGGGAAATTTGATAAACCTGTTGAAGTTCTTAAAAGGATTTTACTCACAGAATTGATGAGGGAGAATCAGTGAATGTGATGTATGTGTACTTTCAGAAGGCTTTTGAAAAGGCCCCACACAGAAATTAGAGCACATGGGCTTGGCATGGACTGAGAATTGGTAAGCAGAAAGAAACCAGAGAGTAGGAATAAATGGGTCATCCTCGGGATAGCAGTCTGTGATTAGTGGGTTTACTGCGAGGGCCAGTACTTGGGCCCCAGTTGTTCACAATCTATTTAAATTCTTTAGATTTGGGACCAAATGTAATATTTTCAAATTTTCTGATGGCACAAATTGAGGTGGGAATATGAGTTGTGAGGAGGACACAAAGAACTTCAAGGGCATTTAGACTTCGGAATGAGTGAGAAAGAACATGGCAGATGGAAAATAATGTGAAAAAATGGGAAGTTATTCAGTTTGATAGAAAAAAACAGAAAGTTAGATTTTTTCTTAAATGGTGAGAGGTTGGGAATTGTTGGTGTCCAAAGAGAGCTGAGTGTCCTTGTTCATGAGTCGCTGAACCTAAAACGGACATGTAGCAAACAAGGGGGAAGATAAAGGTATGTTGGCCTTTATTGCAAAATGCTGTCAGTACAGGAGTAAGAAAGTTTTGCTTCAGATTTACAGAACATTGGTGAAACCTCAATGGGAACATTGTGTGTAGTTTTAATCTTGCCTAGGAAGATACACTGGCTATGGAGAGAGTGCAGCAAAGGTTCACCAGACTGAACTCTGAGATGGCGGGATTGACCTCTGAGGGAAGATTGAGGTGACTGGGTCTGTGTTCACTGAAGTTTAGAAGAATACGAGGTAATCTCATTGAAGGATATAATATTCCTGTGGGGCTCCACAGGAAGGTTGTTTGTCCTGGCTGGGACAGAGTTTGAGAACCCAGGGTCACAGTCTCAGAATAAGGGGTGGCCATTTCAGATTGAGATCTGGTGGAATTGCTTCTCTTGGAGGGTGGTGAATCATTGGAATTCTGTTCCACAGAGAATTATGGAAGCTCAGTCATGAAGCATGTTCAAGGCAGAAAACTATAAATACTGAATACTAAAGATGTTCAGGAATAATGTGAGAATGGCATTTAGTGAGAAGATCAACCAGGATCCAGTTAAATGGTGGCATGGGCTTGAGGGGCCGAGTGGCCTATTCCTGTTCCTATCTCTCACCTGCCTTAACTCTAATCTCCAGTCCCTACAACCCTCCCTATTTCTGTAATCTCTTTCAGTCCCTACACCTCTCCCTGTCTCTTAGCTTCTGCAGCCCCTATTACCCTCCCATTTATTTCCGCTCTGTTTCCTGTCTGTCAACCAGTTCTCAATAGAAGTCAATACATTACCTCATATCCAGGTGCTTTAATATTGCATTAACCTCTTATGAGGGACCTTATTTAAAACTTTCTGAAAGTCCAAATACGCCACATCCACTGATTCTACCTTTTCTGTTTTACTATTTGCATTGTCAAAAACTCCAGTAAATTTGTGAAGCATCATTTGCCTTTCGTAAACCCAAGTTGGCTTTGTCCAAAGCTTTCCAAGTGTTCTGTTATTACATCTTTTTCTCTCATTTTTCCCAATGCTGAAAGCAGATGTGTGGCTCAGGCTAGCTATCTGTGGTTCTTTCTTTTTAATACCAGTGGAATGAAACTCAAATGCCACAGCTGCTCTGGAGTCTGAATTGTTGCTACTACTGTTGCCTTGCCCCAGAGTGTAATTGTTATTGTGTAAATGTCTTCCAGGTCTGAGAGGGGCAATGGCATTTGCCTTGGCCATTCGTGACACTGCTACCTATGCACGTCAGATGATGTTCAGTACAACACTTTTAATTGTTTTCTTCACTGTCTGGGTCTTTGGAGGAGGAACCACTCAGATGTTGTCCTGGCTTCAAATCAGGTGAGATCCCCAACAAACAACCCCAAATAGTTGGTGCACGATTGAAGTGAGAGCAATATCCAATCACCTGATAACCCATAACAGAACAGAAATAGCAGGGGATGGGGTAGTTACATGAACACTTTGTCCCTGGGGGCAGCCACATTCCTGTGGATGGGGTCTCCTGATGTGGCCAGTAGTCGGGGATAGGAGAATGTGACTGTGAATGAGGCAGGCACAGGGATTGAGAAGATAAAGATGGAGGAGCCTCAGTTTTTGTAACTATCCCACAGGTTTGATGTTCTGGCTGTCTGTATGGATGAGAGCGAGGGCTGCAGAACGGGCAGGCAAACTGACTATGGCATTGTGATACAGGGGAGACGAATAGGAATGCAGTGCTGGTGGTTGGGGAGAGTATAGTCAGGGGAATTGACATTATTCTCTGTAGCCAAAAGTGGAAATTTAGACAGCTGTGCTACCTGCCCCGTAACAGAGTTTGGGACGTCAGTTCTGGGCTAGAGAGGAACACAGAGCGTGGGCGGGAGCAGGGAATCTCCACATAGATAACAGTGACATGGGTACAATTAGGAAAGATGCTCTGTTGTGTAAGTGTAAGCAGTTGGCAGCTAAATTAAATAGGAGAACTTCATAGATAATAATCACTGGATTATACCTGAGTCATGAGCAAATTGAACAGGTTATGTCAGATTAAACAAGTAAATGTGTGCCTGAAAGGCTGGTGTAGGAGAAATGCATTTTGATTCTTGGGGCACTGGCATCAGTACTGGGAAAGTGGGGCCAATACTGCTGGGACCTTCTACACCTGAACACTGCTGCCTTGAGTATTCTGGAAAGGTACAAAACTAGGGAGATAGAGAGAGCTTTAAATAAAATTTAGGGGGTGAGGGATCAAGTGAGAGAAGATGTGAAAAATGAAATAGAGAATAAAGGGCAAGAGAGTAAAGTGACCAGAGTGGCATGAAGGGATAGAATTTGCAAATCAATCAGTAACACTAAAAGTTATAAAAATAGGAAAAAAAAGGCCTAAAAGCTCTCTATATGAATGCATACGGTATGTCAAAGAGTCAGTGCAGAGAGATTGCCATCCTGTCAGAGGGTCAGTGCCGAGGGCTGAGGGAGTGCTGCACTGTCAGAGGGTCAGTGCTGAGGGACTGCCACCCTGTTAGAGGGTCAGTGCCAAGGAACTGCTGCCCTGTCAGAGGGTCAGTGCCAAGGGAGCATCGCATTGTTCATCCAGGTATTTTTTTAAAGAGTGTGAAGCATCTCTCCTCCACCACTCTCCCAGGCAGTGCATTCCAGTTTCACCACCACCACCCCTAAGACCCAAATCTCCTGCTCCTCATCTTGAACTTCTTGTGTGAAAAACTAGAACCCAGCGGACAAAGTTTTAAAAATAAAATCTCTACTGTTTAAGATGACGATTATAAGAAATGTTTTCTCTCAGCATCATTAGTCTGTGGGATTCTGTTCCATGATGTGAAGGTGTGAGCATTGGACTGGGTTAAGCACAGTAAGTAATCTCCCAACACCAAGTTAAAGTCCAGCAGGTTTATTTGTGTCGTGCAAGCTTTCAAAGTGTTGTTCCTTCTTCAGGTAATTGAGGAGTTGTGTTCACACAGGGCGTTTATAGACTCAAACTCAATTTACAAGATGATGGTTGGAATGCGAGTCTTTACAGGTAATCAAGTCTTAAAGAGGTGTATAACCCCTACGACTTGCCTGGGCTTGCAAAATCTCACTAACTGTTCTGGCTGGAACAATACACATCTGTCTAACCCTCTCTCCGCTCACATTGTCTGCACTTTTAAGACTTGATTACCTGTAAAGACTCCTCACTCACCTGAAGAAGGAGTGACACTGCGAAAGCTAGTGCTACCAAATAAATCTGTTGGACTTTAACCTGTTGTTGTGAAACTTACTGAATTCTCTTCCCCCAGAGGACTGGGTCTGTGATTTTATTCATGGCTGATTTGGAGAGATGTCTTGCTATTAAGAGAGTAAAGATAATGGGGGGCTGCAGACAGGAACTGATTTTGAGAGCACAGTTAAATCAGCCGTGGCTTTATTGAATGGTGGAGCAGGCTCAAGGGGCTGAATGGCCTACCTCTGTTCCTGTATCCCCAGTCCAATTCTCCACTGCAAACCAGTGATTGAAGTCCATAACCCTCTTGGAGAATTTCACTATAATTTCATTGCAGTGTTAATGTAAAACTACTTGTGACCAACAAATAAACTTTACTTTTATTTGACAAATAGAAAATGGAGAATAGGTTTAGACAGGGTGGGATATTAAATGATTCAGGAGTTTGGAATTAAACAATGTAGTTTGTGAACTAAGTTGTGGATTAATAAACTTGTGTGAGTGCAAATAGTCTGATACAAATATTGGAAAATCTCAACCTGTCTGACAGCATCTGTGGAGAGAGAATAGAGCCAATGTTTCGAGTCTGGATGACTCTTCAACAGAATTATCTTATTCCTTTTCTCTCTTCATGTTTTTTCTTGGTATTTATGAAATAATTTTTATTTTGAACCTTGTTTTCAGAGTTGGTGTTGATCCTGACCAAGAACATTCTGCTAATCTTGATCATTCCCAACAGGTAAGTTCTGCTGCTTCAACTATGGCTAAAGTGAAACGTTCAGCTCAAAATGAGGCCAGTCAGCCCATTGTAACTCTGCCCACTGTATTGAACAGCCGATGTAATTATTTCCACTCTCCTGCTCTTTCCCTCAGCCCTGGGAGTATTTGATGGGAGTGTTTTGAAATATTTTTCAGTCGGTTTAGGAAAGGGGCCCCTGATTCTGTGGGGTGGGGGGTGAGGAGCAAACTGTAAAAAAATTCTCCAAGTTGAGAATAATGGCAAATTCTGAAGTTTGATCAGGCGATGATTTGATCCAGCGAGAGCACACAAAACCCTCACTGTGTCTGCCAGAATGTTCAGCCCCCTCTCATTGGCTAGTTTTGGGAGAGATGGGAATGTGACCGAGGATTCTGACTTGTTTCTTTCCTATTTCCTCAGGATGGTACTGAAGGAGACCAAAGGAACACGAAAGCCGAGAGTGCCTGGCTGTTCCGCCTCTGGTATACGTTTGACCACAAGTATCCTTCACACTTACACCGACTCCAAGTGCACCTATTGCTGCAGTTTCTATTGTGGTCCTTTGCAGCCAGTTCATATGAACTGTTCAGATAGGAGGATGTGACTGCGAGTGAGACAGGGGAAGGGACTCTGAGGGCAGGAGTGTCAGCCAGGTTGTCCACCAGGTTTTGAGATTCTCCCAGCTTCTATGGAAGGGAGTGGGGGCTGCAGCATGAATCAGTTGATTGACTGACACCGTGGTATACTAAGCCACTCAAGTGAGGGGAGGAAAAAGAATGTGGTAATAGTAAGGCACAATATAGTGAGGGAGACTGACTGTTCTCTGCAACAAAGAGTCATGTTTAGGTGGATTGCCATGCTAAATTGACCCTAGTGTCATAGTTAGGGTAAATGCATGGGGTTATGGGGATAAGGCCTGGGTGGGATCGTGGTCGGCGCAGATTCGATGGGCCTAATGGCCGCCTCCTGCACTGTAGGATTCCATGATTTTATAACATGCAAAACTCCACACAGAGAGTGATGTGAGGCTGGAATTAAACCCAGGTCCCTGGTGCTGTGAGGCAGCAGTGCTAACCATTGTGTCACCTTTACTTGAGGGAGTTAATTTTCACTGCCAGGATCTGATCGGCAGCAACTCACTGATCATGTTATTAATCATGCTGTTGGACAAGACATATCTTTTTGGGATGAGTTTGACTTATGGCAATTTGCAAATTGCTTCAGCTCCACGTTGTTTGTGGAAATGCAGTGGGCAGTCTGTCGGAACATCAGCTGTATTGCCTATACAGTGCCAGGGTTCAGGACATCTGATGCAGGCTAGAGAGGAATTTACAATGAGAGAATGAAGATTTTATTGTTGTGGTCCTTGTAGATACTAACAAAATAGGTAGCATGAGGAAAGAAGTTCTGCATTGAGAATGAGGAGTTGGGCACCACATTAAACAACAGAATCTCCACGATTATAATCTCGAGATTAATTACTGAGCTACCTGCAAATTGGCAGACTGGTGTGAGAGAAGTGGGTTTTGGTTCATAGGATACTGGCACTATTACTGCGGAAAATTGAGATGTGTGCCGTTGGGATGGCATACACCAGAAACAGGCTGGGACGAGTGTTCGTGTAAGTTGCATTGCTAAGGAAGTAGAGAGGATTTTAAACTAAGGGTATCAGATGTGGATGATGTGGCGAATCAAAGTAGAGACGAGGCAAAGGGAAAGGCATTATGGGAATGAAAAGCCAGGGAGGGACAGAGAGCTCAAATCTAATAATCAACAGACGAAGCTCGAAGTTATAAAAAGATTAAAAGCATAAAACTAAAATCCCTCTATGTGAATGTACGAATCATTCAAAACAGAACAGATGAACCGAGACCGCACATAGAGAAGTCCGATGTAATAGCTATTACAGAATACATTGGATTGGGAGTGGAGTATTGAAGGGTCCGGGACATTTTGAAAAGACAGGATGTCGAGGAAAGCTGGCTCTGTTACTTAATGATGGGATTAGCACAATGGTTGACCCAAGTTCAGGAAATGGTTTAGATAGAGATGAGGAATGATGAAGTTAAAAAGGTCACTTGTGGGAGTCCTGTACAGGCCGCGTCTTCAAATTGAAACCAAAAGAGAAAATGCTGGAGAATCTCAGCTGGTCTGGCAGCATCTGTAAGGGAACTACAGAGCTGATGTTTCGAGTCCAGATGTCCCTTTGTCAAATCTAAAAGGTGTAGAAAGTGGACATAAAATTGCATTTGGGTCAGTAAGGGCAGGAACTCGGAGGAAATCCTATCCATTCAACATTACAACCCCCCCCCATCCCACTTCTGAAACAGCCCGGAAGAGAGTGTAGCATTCGACCCAGATATTAGAAGCAGGTTTCAATTCTGTATAGACCAGGAGATGGGTCTGGTGACTGTTGTAATGAGTTGGATGATTCAGCAGAGGGAGCTCCAGGGCGGACAATAGACGCATGTAAAGTTGAAGCACATGGCATTGCATGTAATTTCTTGAGGTAGATAGAAAGCTGGTTAGCAGATAGGAAGCAAAGAGTTGGCATAAATGGGTCTTTTTCTGATTGGCAGTCAGTTATTACTGGGGTTCCACAGGGATCTGTGCAGGAACCCCAAATATTCACATAATTTGGAAGAGGGAACTGGATGTATTATCTGCAAATTTTCAAATGATACAAACTTAGGTGGGAGGCTGAGCTGTGAGGAGGATGATGTTTCAGTGTGATTTGGACAGACTGTTTGTGTGGGCAAATACATAGTATAATGAGGATAAATGTGAGGTTATTCACTTTGGTAGGAATTGTAATGTTTTAAAGTTTATTTATTAATCACAAGTAAGGCTTACATTAACACTGCGATGAAGTTACTGTGAAATTCCCTTAGTTGCCACACTCCAGTGCCTGTTTGAGTTAATGCATCTAATCTTTTCAGACAGTGGGAGGAAACTGGAGCACCCAGAGGAAACCCACGCAGACATGGGAAAAATGTGCAAACTCCACACAGGCAGTGACCGAAGCCAAGAATCGAATCCAGGTCCATGGCACTGTGAGGCAGCAGTGCTAACCACTGCTCCGCCATTCTGTGAAGGCAAATTATTATTTGAATGGGTGTAACTTGGGAGAGGTGGCTAATCAGTGAGACCCTTGTGTCCTCATGCATCAGTCACTGAAAGTAAGCGCGCAGGTACAGCAAGCAGTGAAGAAGGCAAATGGTATGTTGGCTGTTATAGTGAGAGGATTTGAGTACAGGGATAAAGAGAAAAACATAGAAATTAGAAGCAGGGGTATTCCATTTGGCCTTTAAACCTGCTCCGCCATTCAATTTGATCATGGCCGATCATCGAATTCAATATCCAAGAAGTGGCCTGGTAAACTTTCAGTGTACTCCTTGACAGTAAGAATATCCTTTCTCAGATAAAAACACCAAAACCACATGTTCCGCCTCTCCAATGCCTTATACAATTCCTGCAAAACAGAACTCGGGAGCATAGTTTGAGGATGAGGGGTAAACCTTTTAGAACTGAGGTGAGGAGAAATTTCTTCATCCAGAGGGTGGCAAATGTATGGAATTCACTCCCACAAATACATTTAGGTCAAAACGTTGTTTAATTTCAAGAAGAAATTAGACATAGCTCTAGGGATTAAAGGGACCAAGGAATATGGGGGGAAGGGGGTGAATCAGGATATTGAATTTGATGATCGGCCATGATCAAACTGAATGATGGAACAGGCTCGAAGGCTGAATGGTCTTCTCCTGCTTCCTGTTTCTATCAGTGTTAAATTCTATCAGTGCCTTTCTTGTCTCATATTCATGACTTTGAACTCGGTATGCAGGGACACACTTTCAAAATTTACAGGTAACACAAAACTGAGAAACATGGCAAGCTGTGAGCACAGTATAGACCCTCAATGGGACAATGGCTGCTGAAGAGGATGGATAAATGAAAGATAATATTTAATTTAAGGAAGTATGAATTGATTCATTCAGTAGGAAGAATCACAGAACCTTTACAATGTAGAAGGAGTTATTCAGCCCATCGAGTCTGCACCAGCCCTCAGAGCATTCTAACTAGCTCCATTCCCTGCCTTATCCCCGTAATCTTGTACATTCTCTCTTTTCAGATAACAATCCAATTCCTTTCTGAATGCTTTGATTGAACCTACCTCCACTTCCCTCTCAAGGAGTTCATTACAGACTCCCAAACATCCTCTGGATAAATTCTTTTCCTCCCATCTTGAGGTACTTTGGGAGAGAACAGTTTCTCACTATTTACACTGTCTGTACTCAGGATTTTGAATACTTCTATCAAGTCTCATCTCAACTATCTTTATTGCAAGGAAAACACACCCAACCTCTTCAATCTATCCTCAAAGCTACAGCTCTTGATCCCTGGAATCTCTTCTGTTCTCTCTCAATGCCTTCACATCCTTTCTCAAGTATGACACATTCTCCGGGTGAGGCCTAACTAATGTTCAACGGGATCTTCTTACTTCAGTACCCAATACGCTACTAATGAAACCTAAAATACTGGATGCTTTATCAACTGTTCTTTCAATACGCCCTGCCACCTTCGATGACTTGGGTGCGTACATACCAAGGTCTCTTTGTTCCTGCACCTACTTTAGAACATTACAGTGCAGAACAGGCCTTTCGGCCCTCGATGAAACTTTAGAGTTTCTCTCTTCATATTATGCCTTTTCTGCACGTTCTTCCCAGCAAAATTAACCACCTCACGTGTCTCTGCATTGAACTTAACCTGCTACTTGCCTGCCCAATCCACAATATGTTTGTCCCCTTTTGAAGTTCAAGACTATCCCCATCATAGCTTTCCAATCTTTATAATACTTGTAAGTTTCGAAATCATGCACTGAACAGCATAGTTTGGGTCATTCTTATATATCAGGAAGAGCAAATGCCCCCCCACTGACCCCAGGAAAATTCCACTCCAAACTTTCCTCCAATCTGAAAAATATCCAATTAGCATTACTCTCCATTTCTGCCTGTCAGCCAATCTCTTACCAAAATGTCGACTTTCTGTTTTCTTCCATGAGTTAGAATTTTGCTCACAAAACTTTTGTGATCTTCTTTCCAATGCCTTTTGAAAATTCATTTACAGAAAAGATTTACTAGGATGTGCTGGGAATTGATGGCTTGTGTTACAAGGATAGACTGGGGCTTTTTTCTCTGGAGTGTGAAAGGCTGAGGGGTGATGTTATAGAGGGCTACAAAATAATGAGGGCCACAGATCAGCGAGATAGTCAATAACTTTTCCCAAGATAGGGGAATCTAAAAGTAGAGGCACAGGTTTAAGATGAGAGTAGAGAGATACAAAAGGGTTCAGAGGAGCAATTTTTTCACACAGAGGGTGGTGAGTGTCTGGAACGAGTTTCCCAAGGTACTGTTAGAGGTGGGTACAATTTTGTTTTTACAAAAGCATTTAGATGATTACATGGTAAGATAGGTATAGAGGGATATGGGCCAAATGCGGACAGTCGGGACTAGCTTGGGGGCGTTAAAAAGGAGGCAATATGGGCAAGTTGGGCCGAAGGGCCTGTTTCCATGCTGTAAACCTCTTATGATTTTCTGACTACATCAGCAATATTGCCCTTACCAACCTTCTCTGCTACTACCTCAAAAACTCAACTCAAAGAACATGGAGAGAGAGTGTAAAATTAAAGGTACAACTCTAAAGAGTGCAGGAGCAGAGGGACCTGGATATATCTGTGCAGAGATCATTAGGTATGGCATGGCAGGTGGAGAGAGCAGTTAATGTTGCATATAATAATCTGGGCTTTATTAATAGGGACATAGAGTACAAGAACAAAGAGGTAGGTTATGCTGAACTTATAAAAAGACACTAATTAGACCTCAGCTTTGATTTTTTGATTTGATTTGTTATTGCCATGTGTTGGGATACAGTATTATTTCTTGCATGCAATACAGATGAAGCATACCATTCATAGAGTACATAAGGGAGAAGGAAAGGAGAGGATGCAGAATATAGTGTTACAGTCATAGCTTACGGAGAAATATTAACTTAATATGAGATGGGTCTATTCAAAAGTCTGATGGCAGCAGGCAAGAAGCTGCTCTTGAGTTTGGTTAATATGTGACCTCGAACTTTTGTAACTTCTTTCCAGCTCAAATATTGTGCATAGTTCTAGGCACCATACTGTAGGAAGGATGTGAACGCATTGGAGAGAATGCAGAAGAGGTTTACCAGAATGGTTCCAGGGATGGGAATAGATTGGAGATATTGGAACTGTTCTGCTTGGAGAGAAGGCGGCTAAGACGAGATTTGATAGAGATGCTCAAAATTGTGAGGAGGCTGGACAGCGTAGATAGAAACTGTTTCCATTGGTGGAAGTATTGAGAATGAGAGGGCACAGATTTAAGGTAATTGGCGAAAGAAGCAAATGTGCCATGTAAACAAAGCTTTGCCCAGCGAGTGTTTAGGGTTTGGAATTTGCTGTGGTAGAGGCAGCTTCAGTCGAGGTTTTCAAAAGGGTATTGGATTACTAACTGGATAGAAAGAAGTGCAGCACACAAGTATAGGCCAGGAGAAGGCTACTAAACCAGAGAGCTAGCACAGACAATACAGGCCAAATAGACACCTTCACAACTGTCACTATTACATTACCCTAGTTATCAAATTCCTCTTTTGAAAGTCACCATTGATTTTATTTCCATTGCTCCATGCAGCTTTGAACGAGTGACTTTGTAAAGTTTGAGGGAGGGAATTGTCAGGTTTCAGTCACCGACTGTAGCCAGTTTGTGAAACTCTTTTCCTTCACCAGAGGTAACCAGTTATCTGAAACCGATTTTAACGCACAGCGGACCCCCTCTCACCACCACATTGCCCGGATGGTGTGGACCTATTGCCAAGTTCCTGACGAGCCCATTGGCTTACCAGGTGAGAACACCATCAATCTTCTCCACCAATCTCTCTGGTTGTGTTTGCTGGAAGCTTCTGGAAGCTGCATCGAACTGAAGTGTCTTATTCTGCTGGAAGCTGTTTGAATCCAATCTGCAATGATTGGCACCCTGATTAAGGAGGAGCCCAAGGAAGGTCTCTCATTGGTTCATTCCCTCCAAAATTCCAGCTTTCGCACTGAACGAGAGCCAATCCGATACCTGCTTCATCACTGGCACCATTCAGTGGCTAATAGGTGGCTGGCAGTGAGTCGAATATGTGCAACCTCTGGGTATATTTATATATATATATATATGTGTGTGTGTATTTTATATTGAGTGATGCAGTTGTGTATCCTCGCTGGACTGGGGACCTGGGTTCGAATCCCACCAGAGCAGATAGTGGAATTGGAATTCAATACAAATCTAGAATTAAAATTTTACTGATGATCGTGAAACCATTGTTGATTGTTGGAAAAACCCATCCAATTCACTCATGTCTTTGGGGAAGAAAATCTGTCAGCCTTGTCTGGTCTGGCCTATATGTAATTCCAGAGCCACAGCAATGTGGCTAACTTGTAAATGCCTCTGAAATGGCCGAACGAGACACCCAGTTTGTATCAAAACACTAAAGAAAAGTCTCAAAGGAATGAAACTAATGGACCACCCTGCATTGACCCAGGCACTGCAAACAACAACAGCAAGCCCAGCCCTGTCGACCCTGCAAAGATCTCCTTACTAATGTTGTGAAGGTGGGGGGGGAATTGTGGGGGACAAAGGGAGAATCAGGATATAGAATTTGACGATCAAAATGACTGGCAGAGTAGGCTTGAAGGGCCGAATAGCCTCCTCCTGCTTCTAGTTTCTATGTTTAACCCTGGTTCAATGGAGAGTGCAGAAGGGCATTCCAGGAGCAGCATCAGGCATATCTAAAAATTAGCCATAAACCTGTTGAAGCTGTGACACAGGTTTACTTGAATACCAAACAGCAAGTAATAGACAGAGCTATGTGATCCCACAACTAAGGAGTCAACTCTAAGCTCTGCCGTCCTTCCACATCCAGTTGTGAATCGTGGTGGACAACTAAACAACTTACTGGAGGAGAAAGCTTCACAAATATCTCCATTCTCGATGGTGCAGGAGTCCAGCACATCAGTGCAAAAGATAAGGCTGAAGCAGTCAGCCCTGGACAATTATTCAGGCTTGGGCTGACAAATGGCAAGTAACATTCACACCACACAAGTGCCAGGCAATAATCAGCACTAATAAGAGAGAATCTAACCATCGCCTCTTGACATTCAATGGCATTACCATCTCTGAATCCTCTACTATCAATTGAACTGGACAAGCCATATAAATATTGTGGCTACACATGCAGGCCATATGCTACGAATCCTGTGGTAACTCCCCAAAGCTTGTCCAAGGGCCAGTTCAGGAATGTGATGAAATATTCTCCACTTAACTTCATGAGCGCAGCTCCAACAACACTCAAGAAGCTCAACATCATCCAGGACAAAGCAGCACCGCAGTAATTCAAAATGACAGCTCCCATCACCTTCTCTAGGGCAATTAGGAATGGGCAATAAATGCTGGTCTAGCCAGGAAAACTATGAATGAATGAAACATATTTATATGTGTGTTTGTCAAAGCACATGGAATAAAAGGGACAGAAACAACATGGATTCAAAATTGGATGAATAATAGGAAGCAGAGAGAGTAATGGTCAGTGGATATTTTTCAGGCTGGAGGAAGGTTTGTAGTGGAGTTCCCCAGAGGATGGTATTGGGATCCTTGCTTTTCCTGATTATATATTAATGATCTAGATCTTGATGTGCAGGGAACAGTTTCAAGATTTGCAGCTGATGCAAAACTTGGAATATTGTAAACTGTGAGAACAGTGCAGAACTTCCAAAGGACATGACTCTTTGACACAGATAAGATGGGGGAGTGGGCAGATAGGTGGTAGATGAAGTTCAATGCGGAGAAGTGTGAGGTGATGCATTTTGATAGGAAGAACATGGAGACTCAACAGAAAATAAGGGGCAAAATTCTTAAGGGGACAGGAACAGAGGGAGCTGGGTGTATTTGTGCAGAGACCATTGAAGGTGGCAGGACACGTGGAGAGAGCAATTAATAAAGCATATAGTAATCTGGACTTTATTTGTAAGGGCACAGGGTACAAGCGCAAGGAAGTTATGCTGAACTTTGATTTGATTTATTGTCATGTGTATTAGCATGAAGTGAAAATTATTGTTTCTTGCACGCTATGTAGACAAAGCATACAGTACATAGAAAAGGAAAGGAGAGACTGTGGAATGTAGTGTTAAAATCATAATTAAGGTATAGAAAAAAATCAATATGCAAGAGATTGTTTTAATTCAATGTTAGAGAGTTTAAAAGAGTTAGAATGAAGTTTTCAAAGCAGAGAGCGAGAGTAAAAGATAGAATTAGAGGGTGTACTGGGCACAGCATGCAAGAAATCGCCTCACTACAACACCATCTTGTTGTGAAATTACACAAGACGCTGGTTAGACCTCAGCTGGAATGTTGTACACAGTTCTGAGTGCCACGCTTTAGGAAGGATATGAACACATTGGAGAGCAAGCAGAAGAGGTTTACAAGAATGGTTTCAGGGATGAGAATCTTCAGTAATGAAGACAGATTGGAACGGTTGGGACTGTTCTCCTTGGAGAGAAGATGGCTGAGAGAAAATTTGATAGAGAAGTTCAAATTCATGAGCGGTCTGGACAGAGTAGACAAAGAGAAATTGTTCCCACTCGTAAAAGGATCGAGAATGAGAAAGCACAGATTTAAAGTGATTTACAAAAGAAGCAAATGTAATGTGAGAAAAACCTTTTTCACCGAGGAGTCTGGCATGTGCTGCCTGGAAGTGTGATGAAGGCAGTTCAATCGAGGTATTTGAGAAAGCATTAGATGATTACTTGAATGGAAACAATGTGCAGGTGGTCTGGGGAAAAGGTAGGGGAATGACACTAAGTCACAATGCTCTTTTGGAGAGCCAGTGTAGACAGGATGGGCTGAATGGCGTCCTGCACTGTAACAATTCAATGGTTGTCTGATTCTATATTGTATATTTATGTGTGTATTTTACTAAATTCATTTGTGGGACTTGGATGTAGCTGGCTGGACAACATTGTTGCCCCTGTTCTGAGGGCAGTTGAGAGTTAACCACATTGGCTGTGGCTTTGGAATCACATGTAGGCCAAATGGGATAAGGATGGCAGATTTCCTTCCCTAAAGGACATTAGTGAATTGGATGGGTTTTTCTGACAATCGGCTATGGTTTCATGGTCATCACTAGATTCTTAATTCCAGATATTTCTTATTGAATTCAAATTCCATCAGCTGTTGTGGCAGGATTCGAACCCAGGTCCCCAGAATGTTGGCTATGTTTCTGGATTAATAGTTTAACGATAATATCACTCAGCCATTGCCCTCCTAAGTTTATTGTGCTGGTGTGCTGAACAAATTGTTTCTCTTTCTCAGAACCAGGAACAGCTGAAAGATGATGATTCAGACTTGATTCTGAACGATGGAGACATCAGCCTGACGTATGGAGACTCCAGCCTGACGACCACCTCTGATCGCAGGAACCTTATTCATAACCTGGAAGATGCCCAGGAACAGGAGCTGGCTTCGGGGGAACACGAGCTGGTGATTCGAGGAACCAGGCTGGTCCTTCCGGTAGAGAACACTGAACCCGACTTTGACTTAAAGCTGCCTGAGAATCCTGGTCCTCAGCTGATGTAAGATGTCCAATCAGAGACTTTATTCATCCTTGGTGCAATTTCTGGTGCCCCATTGCCATTGACTGACGTCTGTGTAATCGGGAGTTGGAGGGGCTGCTATTTAATTTACTTTGAGCTGTTTGAAGGGTTGAATTTCATTCCCAACTGGAGCAGAGAGACGGGAAGGTGGATTTTGAAATGTGAATGGATTATGGCTAAGACAAACTCTCTCTCCATTTGGTTCCTTTTCTTTTTCAATGATCTACCCTTCCAACAAGATATCACCTTAACAAGGATGGGTTTGGCACTTTATTCACTCTCTCACTCCTGACTTTGAAATAGTTTGAATTTTGTTGCACTTTTCATTAAGGAAGAGATGGTTTGATTTGTTGACACTGAGATGGCCTGGTTCAATCACGTCTTATTAAAGCTGGCTTATTGTGGAGAGCCCAACCTGTGTGTAATTCTGATTGGGTTTCATTCTGCTTCTAGAACCATTTGCAACATTCCAGCTTCGAGGAAAGTGGGTTGTTGGATTGGTGCAGATTATTGACTTGACGCTGGTTGGTATTTAAGGCTTTGTGGTTGACTAGCAGGTTTTAATTTGAGGAAATCCAGCATGAATGATATTTCCGTTTGACTGAAGGAACTCTGAGGTGTAAACTATTAGAATCACTGCTCAGTCACTCCCTAAATACCCAACGATAGCTCTCAGAGCCTGTGTCTTGTATTAACTTCTTCTTGAAATCAGACAGTGTTTTGGCCTCAACTACATTCTGTGAGAGTGAATTCCACACACTCATCAGTCTCTGGGTGAAGAAGTTTCTCCTTACCTCAGTTCTAAAAGGTTTACCCCTTATCCTAAAACTATGACCCCTAGTTCTGGATTCCCCTACCATTGCGAACATTCTTTCTGAATCTATCCTGCCTAACTCTGTTAGAATGTTATAAGTTTCTCTGAGATCTCCTCTCTCTCTTCTAAACTCCAGTGAATATAATTCAAATCAACTTAGTCTTTTCTCATATGACAGAACTGTCATCCCAGGAGTCAGCCTGGTAAATCTTCACTGCACTCCCTCTATAGCAAGAACATCCTTCTTCAGTTAAGGACATCAAAACTGCACACAATTCTTTGTGTGACCACACCAACATCCTATAGAATTGCAGCAAACATCCCTATCCCTATACTCATTTCTTCTCACTATTAAGGCTAACCTACCATTTGCCATTTTAACTGCCTGCAGTACCTGTGTGCTTACTTTCAGCAACTGATGCACAAGATTGTCAAAGTCTCGTTGAGTATCCACCTCTCCCAATTTCCACCCATTCAAGTAATAATCTGTCTTCATATTATTGCCATCAAAGTGGATAACCTCACATTTATCCACATTGCACTGCATCTGTCATGCATATGCCCACACACACAGTCCAAATAATGCTGAAGCATCTCTGCATCTTCCTCACAGCTCACTGTCCCACCCACCTTTATATCACCTGGGATCACAGTCTAAGAATAAGGGGTAAGCCATTGTGAATGAGATGAGGAAAAACTTCAGAGTTGTGAACCTGTGGAATTCTCTACAACAGAAAGCTGATAGGGTCAGTTCATTACATATATTCAAGAGGGAGTTGGATGTGGCCATTGTGGCTAAAGGGATCAAGGGATATGGAGAAAAAGCGGGAGTGGAATACTGAAAGTACATAATCAATCATGATCATATTGAATAGTGAAGCAGGCTCAAAGCACCAAATAGGTTCTCCACCTATTTTCTATGTTTCTATCTGCAAATTTGGAGATAATACATTCAGTTCCCTCTTCCAGATCATTAATATATAATGTGAATAGTTGAGTCAGATCTCAGATCCCTTGGAACCCCATTAGTCACTGACTGCCAATCAGAAAAAGACTTATTTGTGCCAACTCTTTGCTTCGTATTGACTAACAGCTTTCTATTCATCTCGAGACATTGCCTGCAATCCCATGTGCTTTAACTTTATATAGTAATCTGTTATGTGAGATCTTGTCAAAAACCTTCTGAAAGTCTAAATAAACCACATCCACTGTTTTTCCTTGGTCAACTCTACTAGTTACATCCTCAAAATTCCAATAGATTTGTCAAGCATGATTTCCCTTTTGCAAATCCGTGTTGACTTTGTCTGATTATTCTACTGCCTTCAAAATGCTGAGTTATGAAATCCTTGATAATGTAAGTTGTTAAACTTCTCTAGTGCTGACGTTAGACTTACTGGTCTGTAGTTCATTGTTTCCTCTCTACCTCCCTTTTTGATTGACAGGCTTACATTAGCTACCCTCCAATCTATAAGAGTTCAAAGAATTTTGGAAAATAAGCACTAATGAATCTATTATTTCCAGCACCACTTCTTTCAGTACTCTGCGATGAAAATTCTCAGAACCTGGAGATTTAACCATCTTCAATTCTCCCAAAACCATTCCTCTACTAATGTTGATTTCCTTCAGTTCTTCACTAAAACAGATTTCCCTCTGCATTTCTGATACATTATTCATGTCTTCTTTTGTGAAAACTGAAGCAAAGTACAAATTTACTTTCTCAGCCATTTCTTTATTCCCCGTAATGATTCTCCTGTTTCTGATTGTAAGGGGCCCACATTTGTTTTTGTCGATCTTTTTTTCTCTACGTATCTACAGAAGTTTTTAGTCAGTTTTTAGATTTCCTGCTTACTTTCATATTCTATTTTTCTCTTAATTCTTTATAAAATCTCTACAATGCAGAAGGAGTCCATTTGGCCCATCGAGTTTGCACCGACAGCAATCCCACCCAGGCCCTATTTCCATAACATTACATCTTTACCCTGTTAGTCATTTATTATGGTCAACCAACCTAACCCGCACATCTTTGGACTGTGGGAGGAAACCGGAGCAACCGGAGGAAACCCATGCAGACTGAGAATGTGGAAACTCTACTTAGATAGTGACCTAAGGCTGGAATCAAACCCGAGTCCCTGGCGCTCTGAGGAAGCAGTGCTAACCATTGTGCTACCATGTTGCCCAATCGTTTGGTCCTCCTCTGTTGAATTTTAAACTGCTCCCAATCCTCAGGCCTATTGCTTTTTCTTGCCAATTTATACGCCACTTCCTTGAATCTGATACTATCTGTAATCTCCATGGTAAGACATGGTTTGGCCACAATTCCCTCATCACTTTTGTGCTAAATAGAAATAAACAACTTTTGGAGTTTATCTATTTGTTCTTTAAATCCCTGCCATTGCCTTTCCTTTCAGTAGTTGAAATATTGGAAATGTACTTTTTAGTTATAACTGGGAATAGTTTGATTTGGTTGTGCAGACTATTCAATTCAGCACTATTGCTACCAAACTCTGAGATTATTCAATGTGGACAATTCAGTCCATGATGAAGCTCTCACTCATTCACCAAGCAATTAAACACATTCTAACTCATTACTTCCAGATTCATCGACTGGTAACATACCATTCTAACTGGTATGTTGCTTCAGACAAGGTTAGTCAACATCTTGAGATTAAGATATATTCTAAAGGTATATTGTACAGGGTGAAATTGACTCCAATCAAATGGGTAAAAATGTTACACTGCGCACAGTTACACTGTATATTTTTATCATAAGACCATAAGAAATAGGAACAGGAATGGACCATTCGGCTCCTTGAGCTTGTTTTGCCATTCAATAGGATCATACTGATCCTGACATTTTTTATGTCCATATTTCTGCAGTTTCCCCATTACCCTTGATCAAAAATCTATTTCAGCCTTTAATATACACAAGGACTCTCCCTCCACAGCTCTCTGCGGCAAGAAGTTCCAAAGACTCTCAACCTTCTGAGAGAGGAAATTCTTCCTTATCTGAGTGTTAAATTGGTACCCCTTTATTCTGAGTGCCCTCTGATCCTAGACTCTCGCATGAGGAGAAACATCCTCTAAGCCCTTTAAGAATCCTGTTTGTGTCAATGTGATCACTCCTTATTCTTCAAAATTCCAATGAGTAGAGATCCAACTTGTTTAATCTTTTCTCATAAAATAATCCCTGCATACTGGAGGCAGCTCAGAGAAATGAACCTTCTCCAAACTGTCTCCAATGAAATAATATCTTTCCTTAAATAAGAGGATCAAAACTGCTCACAATTCTCCAGATGTGGTCTCATCAATAACTTGTACAGTTGCAGCAAGATTTTCCGACTCTCATACTCCAACTCCCTTGAACTAAGGGCCAACATTCCATTAGCCTTCCTGGTTATCTGATGCACCTATCTTCTGGCTTTCTGTGTTTCATGCACAAGTCCCCTTTGTGTTGCAGCTTTCTGCAGTTTTTGTCTATTTAAATAATATTCCCATCCAGAAAGAACAACTTATGTTTTCTTACATTATACTCCATTTTCCATCTTTTCGCCCACTTACTCAACATATCAATATCTCTTTGTGAACTGTTTGTATCCCTCTCGCAACTTATCTTTCAACCTAGTTTTGTGTCGTCTGCATTCACTTCTTTCCTCCAAGTCATTAATAAATATTGTAAACAGTAGCAGTCCCTGCACAGATCCTTATGGAATTATGAAAAAGAACCTCTTATCCCCACTTGTTGTTTCCTGCCCCTTAGCCAATTCTCTATCTTCACCAATACACTATCTCCAACACTATGGGCTTTTATGATTTAACCTTTTCTGAAGTACCTTATCAAACACCTCCTGAAAGTCCAAGTACAACACATCTACTGGCTCCCCTCTGCTCACCTTGGTTGAGACTTCCTTGAAAAGCTCTAATGAATTAGCCAGACACGATTTCCCTTTTATGAAGCTGTTCTGACTATGTTGATTAGATGAGGAATTTTCAAATTTGCTGCTTTTAGTTCCTTAATTATTGATCCCAACATTTCCAACAATAGATGTTAAGCTAATCAACCAATCGTTACATTCTTTTTACCTCTCTCCTTTTTGAATAGAGATGCCACGTTGGCAGTTTTCCAATCCTCCGATACTTCAGTAGAATCCAAGCATTTTTGGAAGATTACAACAAACGCATCCATTATTTCTGTATCTGCTTCTTTTTAGATCCTAGGATGCAAACCATCTGGATCTAGAATCATAGAATCCCTATTGTCCATCAAATCTGCACCAACACAATCCCACCCAGGCCCTAACCCCATAACCCCATGTATTTACCCTAGCTAGCCCCCGGACACTAATGGGCAATTTTAGCATAGCCAATCCACCCAACCCGCACATCTCTGGAGTGTGGGAGGAAGCCAGAATTCCTGGATGAAACACATGCAGAAACAGGGAAAACATGCAGACTCAACACAGACAGTGACCCGAGCTAGGAATTGAACCCAGATCCCTGGCATTGTGAGGCAGCAGTCCTAACCACTGTACCACCATGGATCTGCAGACTTAACTGCGTCAGTTTGTCTTCTAGTAATGGCGGTGGTACTTAATTTCTTCCCTGTATTCTTTCTTAATTTTTCGAAGAATACTTGAAAGAAAATAATATACAACAATCAAATCAGTTCCTTATCATCCATTGACAAATGGATCATCTGAACAATTCCTACTGTCACTCAAACATTCACTAAAGGTATCACAGGACCAAGGGCTGTTGTCAAGGTGAGTAAATAAATCACTGATATCATATACAACATTATACATATACAATTACACAGCTCATCTGCGATACTGCTTTTAAAAAGATTGAACAAAGTTTGATCTTTTGATACCAACTGATCAATGAAAGATAGCAAAAAGCAGATTGCTAAGAGGGAACAGAGAATATTTATTTAGGGGGGACAGGTAACTTCTCACTAGCACAGTACAAATGAAAATTGGATGCCTGCCAGTATTATGATTCAGGTCAGAAATTTCAAAGTGTTTTATGGAGCATTCCTGGATCATAAGTTTAGCATCTTGAATTTGGCTAGGATAAGCACGATAGATTTCACTTCAGATATTCAATGGGAAGCTTTTAGCAAACAAACTTTATTTAAGAATATAATTAACATGTATAGTAAGAAAATTAGCAAGAACTCTTATCAATTATAAACAAGAAACAAAACAATCACTATAGTATATAACTTTAAAAAATATCTAAAATGTTCCAATCTAACAAAACCCTTTAAACAAATTCAATTTAGCAAAGACTAATGTTGATGTGATACTGAAATTAAGTCCTTTGTTTGAAGCTTGCAGTTCTCTGGATGCATCCAAAGCAATTTGAAGTCAGAACCCCTGGTAGACTATGGTTAAGCCTCCAACAGCAGATTGTCTGTTCCAGGAAGGCTTTCAGCTAACCTGCAGAATTTCCAAAACCAGCGATAGAGAGGCTTCTTTTCAGCTTGATGTCCCCTCTAAAACTAAAACTCAAACCCGCAGCTCCAAACTCAAAATGAAAAAAAAACTCCTTTCACCTGACGCCCCTGTTTAAGCAGCAAGAAAAGGGTTCCTCCAGACAAGCCAATGCCATTATGGCATCAGCTAAGGCTGTGAGCTGAATAACATTGTGAGAGCTGCAGAGATCATGATTTTAAAAAAAACCCTTCTTAAAGGTACACTAATGGCACACTAGCAAAACAGGTCCATTAACTTACATCATACAGCTGGATAATGAGAGTGCGATATCATATTGAGCAAATACTACCCTCAAGACGTGATTTCACTGAAGCTTCACAAGAAGTACGTACGTTGGAAATGCTAAGTAGAGTGTTGAACTGACACTAAAATTGTTTCACGTAAAAAATTAATAACCAAATTAAAAAAGGACAGATCAAAGATCACGCGTAGCCAAATTCCAAGACATTGAGTCCAACCCAAAAAAAATTGATGATTGATATCCACCTGAGAGACTCTGTTACTGCTTGCACAGAAATGGAAAAAAAATGTGTAAGTATGTATCCATTGTTTACTTAGGTCTGTTATTTAAAAATAATGAAAAGCTGTAGTTTGGAACGAAAGAAGTAAAGATAGAAGGATGTTATGTATTTAAGGTAGTTGCAGCTCTGCTAGTAGAATGTCATGTGACCTGTCCTGTCATAAGCAGAGGGGTTCATGGGCTTTTGGAGCCCTTCCATCTTCATCTTTGATGAGCAACATCTGAATAAACCTCCACCTTGGTTGACTTTAACCCAGAAATGTGGCACCTCATTAATTGAAATTCCTGGCCAATATTTAACAGCCACCTGACTGCAATTGGCAATGTACACAATGTCTGAACTAGGGTCTCAATTAGTGCCAGGCCACCAAACATAACTCCTGGCAAGCAGACCCTGATGGACACTATGTAATTCAGCTAGGAGCAAATCTCTTCCTGATACAGGGACAACTACATTCGCTCCCCAAAGTATGATGCCAGCTTGGCAACTAACTCATCTTTCCATAAAAATATGTTTTCATCTCTTCAGAAACTGGCTGATTCGCCCAACCCATTAGTAACCTGTGCCTCACTTGACTGGACTAGCACATGATTTCATCGCAACTGGCAACATGTCTGAGAAATTCAACACCATGTCAATTTCCTGTAGGTATTGGAGGAAGTGCTACACTCTCTGTATTCACTGCGGGTTTTTCAGCTAGCTGCTTGAAGGTACGTCCATAGATGGAGAGGATTGACATCGAACGCTGAATTCGTGCTGATGAGATTGACAGAACAGTCTTGTCTTCTTTGAAAAAAATCCAAAAGCAGATTGTGATCAGAAATGATGACGAAGTTTTTTTTTATTTGTGGGACATGGGCGTCAATAGCTGACCATCCCTAGTCGCCCATGGGCAGATGAGAATCAACCACATTGCTGTGGTTCTGGAGTCACGTGTTGGCCAGATCAGGTAACAATGTCAGGTGTCTTTCCCTAAAGGACATTAGTGAACCAAATGGGTTTTTCCAACAATTGGCAAAGGTTTCATGGTCATCAATGGATTCTTAATTCCAAATATTCTTATTGAATTCAAATTCCACCATCTGCCATGATGGAATTTGAACCTGAGTACCCAGAACGTTAGCTGAGTTTCTGGATTTATAGTCCAGTGATAATATCATTAGGCCCTCGGCTCCCGACTCTAACATGTCTATTAAGTGCCAACAGTATATACACTGATGGGGAAATGCTTGATACCAAAAGCTATTAATAATCCTTCTTTTGCAATTAGTGAGTAGCCTTTTTTGGTTCTCAAAATGTTCTCGAGAAATACCCTATTGTCCTTTCAAATCTGCCACCCAGCTCATGGAACAATTTGGACCAACCTCATATGGATAGGCATTGCAGGTCAGCACCAGTTCCTGAGATGGGTGGAACCAAGTTCAAAGAATGCAGAATTTGTTTACTTTGATAAAAGCTTCTTTCTGGGAATCTTCCAAATCCAACACTGATGTGTTGGATTTCGCAGAAAGCATTTCTGCTTTCGCAGAATGTTCATGGGGACCAATGACATCGACAAATTTGATTTAAAAAAACACCCTTGGTAATTCACCATTCCTAAAAAATGACTTGAGCTCATGTGTTTCTGGGGGCCATTGCCTCATTTATGGATCTGACCTTGTCTTCCACGGGGTGTAATCCTTGTGCATTTACTCAGTTCACTGAGTAGGTTACCCTCAGTGGCTTAAAAAGTACATTTCTGCTTCATAACCCCAGCCTCTTGCAATATTCTTAGTGCCTCCTCTAAGTGATCTAGGTGATCGACTTCTGTTGATCCAGTTATGAGAGCATCATCCAGGGGTTTACTATAATTCCTGGAACCCTCTGCAGCAGACTCTGTCCATTGTCCGCTGGGAAATAACACATGCTGACAACACACCAAAAGGCAGGTGCGTGTACTGGAATGAACGTTTGTTTGTGTTTATTGTGGAATAACCTCAGGAAGTGTCGTCTCATTCAAGTTGCTAATTTGTGCAACTCAAATCTAGCTTTATATTAGATTGATCTCCAAGCAGTTTTGCATACAGATCTTCAATTCTCAGGGTTGTCAACTTACCCAATTTGGTAATCTGATTAACTGTTAACGTCTGGTTTTCATATGCGGGTGGTCTTGTCAGGCTTCAGGGGGACTATGGTGCTGCCCACTCCACGAACTGAACTGCTGGGTAATACCCAATTCCTTCAATCTCTTTAATTCTGTACCTATTTTTTCTCATATGGTAGTGGGTTTGCCTTAAAAAAAAAGGGGTGGCCTCTGGATTCATACTGATCTTTAACTATTGGCTTTTGTCTTGCCTCACCTGTCTCAGAAGACATTCTCATATTTCTTCACTTGTTTTCATCTCTTAATTCCAAATATTTTTATTGAATTCAAATTCCACCATCTGCACACTTAGAAGGTCTCGATCCAATTTAACTCGATTTCTTTAAGCCAAACAGCCCAGAAAGCTTTGTCCTTCCAAAAGATAAAATGCTGGAAAACCTCAGCAGGTCTGACAGCATCTGTAAGGAGAGAAAAGAGCTTTGACAAAGGCTCATCTGGCCTCAAAATGTCAGCTCTTTTCTCTCCTAATAGATGCAGCCAGACCGGCTGAGATTTTCCAGTGTTTTTTCTTTTGGTTTCAGATTTCAGCATCCGCAGTAGTTTGTTTTTATTAAGCTTTGTTCTTCATTTGACACAATTGTTACAGGGAACTGGGCAGACTACTGCCCGTCGCTTCATGTACTGTGGTCATGCCCATTACTTTTAATGCTTTTAAGGCTTTTCCAATGTAACTTGTTAACTTTACTGCAGGTCTCTGTAAATTTGGTGGCTGGACTCCTTCGCTCAAGTCGTGAAATGTATGTTGACCTATCACAGTGGCAGATGCCCAGGTGTTGACTTCTATCTTAAGAGGCTTTCCATTTGCCAGAAGTGTTGCGGCACTGGGGCCTATCTTATTCCCTTTCCCTTTAAGCAGGGAGTGAACATCTAAATCGTTGGTGCTAGCTTCTGCCACACTTTATACTTGTGACACTCAACTAGCTATTGAGTAGGCAAGAGTTGCTTTTGCATTAATGCCTTAGATGATCTTTCCCGTAAGAGATAAAACATTTAACCTCTTTATATCTGCAGGATTCAGACGAGAAGTTAGTCTCATAATGCTAACATACTGCTTCAAGGATAAACAAAGAGCTGGAACAGCATATGGCTGAATGGCCTCCTGTGCTATAGTCTGTGAAGTCGACATGATTTTAAAAGATATTCTGTAGCTGTTTTGATGAAGCAATATTCTCGTTATTTCCCAATACTTTGTGCTCAGACACTGATACTCTGCATGTTGATGGTTAGCTTTTTCCAGAGGTAGGGAAGTCTAAAACTGGAGGGCATAGATTTAAGGTGAGAGGGGAGAGATACAAAAGGGTCCAGAGGGGCAATTTTTTCAGACAGAAGGTGGTGAGTGTCTAGAACAAGCTGCCAGAGGTAGTAGTAGAGGTGGGTACAATTTTGTCTTGTAAAAAACATTTACATAGTTACATGGGTAAGATGGGTAAAGAGGGATATGGGTCAAATGCAGGCAATTGGGACTAGCTTAGTAGTTTAAAAGAAAGGATGGCCTGGACAAGTTGGGCCAAAGGGCTTGTTTCCATGCTGTAATCCTCCGTGACCCTATCACTTTACAGTGGTCAATAATCCCGCTGCTGACACCTTTCCCGCAGGACGGTTCTACACTCAGTTAAAAATATTCAGAGAGTGAGTACCACTATCTCACTCTGGCAGGGCAGATTCTGAATGAACTCCTCCCGTCAACAACTTCGGCTTTCGAGAGAAGGGCAGTGCCAGGGGTCAGTGCTAGGGCAGTGCCAGAGACAGTGCCAGGGGTCGGTGCTAGAGCAATGTTAGGGGATAGTGCCTGGGGGTGGTGATAGGGCAGTACCAGGGGTCAGTGCCAAGGGGTAATTCCCAGGGAATTGCCCAGACAACACCGTCTACCCCCAGGAGCCGTTCACAGGGGGGATTATTGAATATAGAGCAAGTCCACTAATTAGATTTAAATGTATGTTAAAGGTTGATGGCCTTTTCAAGGCAGGAGGCCAATCCTGCCATTGTTGAGGATGGAGGGGATGATCTGAATGGGGGTTTGGGGGAGTCCCATTGAATTGTCCACCCCCACTGACTTTCCCTCCCACCAGAAATGAACCCCAGTCCATCCCTGCTCCATCGCTAACTCCACCAGCATTGTCAAAGCTGAAAGCCTCATTCAAACCTGCGTTAAATTTGAATATTACTATTCAAATAGAATAACTCCATTCAGCCCCCACCCCATCTCTCGCACTTCCTCCTCCATTCCTCACTCTGCCCCATCTCCCACGCCCATCCCATTTCCACCTCCCCCATCCTCTTCCCCGCCCTATTTCTCCCTCTCCGCTCCCCACCCTGCCCCATCTCTGCCTCTCCCCAGTCCATGTCCCATCTCCCCCTATCCCTGCCCTCTCCCACACCATCCCCTCCCCCCTTACCCCTCCACACTCCTCCTCAACCCCCTTGCCTCCCTTCCACCCCATTTCCCTCTCTCCCATCCCTCCACTCCTGTCTTATCTCCCTCTCCCCCGTCCCCTGCCCCATCTTCCCCTCCTCTTGACTCCCTCCCTGCCCCATCTCCCCTTCCCGTGCCCCATTTCCACCTCCCCTCGACCCCTTCCCTTCCCTGTCTCCCTCTCCTGCTGCCCCGCTCCATCTCCCTCTCCCCTCAACTCTCTCCCTGCCCTGCCCCCCCTCCCCCTGCCCCCGCCACTTCTCTCCCTCCCCTTGACCCCCTACCCGCCTATCTCCCCTTCACCGTTCATCTTCAACTCTTGGAAAATCTTTGACTTCTTTTGATCAACATGGTTCTGGAAACAGGATGAGAAAGTGGAGTGAAGCCACAATCAGATCAGCCACGATCTCATTGAGTAGCCAACCAGGCTGAAGGGGCCGAATGGCCTACTCCCACTTTTAATTTAAAAACAAAATACTGCGAATGCTGGAATCTGAAACAGATGCCCCTCAGTCAGAACTGAAAGCAAAGAGAATCAGCAGAGATTTATACTGTGAGGAGGGGGGAAGGGGACTGTAATTGGATAAAGGGAATATAAATGAGGATGAAGGATCCCTTCTGATGAAGGGTCATCCAGACTCGGAATGTTGGCTCTATTCCCTCTCCACAGAGAGATTGCTGAGCTTTTCCAGCATTTTCTGTTTCTGACCCTGCTCCCAATTTGTTGTGATTCTAGAGATAGTGATCACTCTGGCTAATGACTCATTAGAACAAAGAACAGTAAGCACCGGAATAGGCCATTTAGCCCTCTGAGCCTGTGCTGAGCATGATGCCCTAACTAAACTGAGAGATAACATTCTGCCCTTACTCGGACTATATCCCTCTACTCCCTCCCTATTTGTGGATTCATCCAGATCTCTCTTAAATGTTGTAAATACATATATTTAAGTTCATAAATTAACAGTTAAATATTCACAGTATTGTCTGTGTTGTTTATTTATGATAGAATCAATTTTCGGAGATTGTTAACCTTTCTCAACACAAACCATTTTAGAGTCATTAAATTCTCTAATTGAGGAAGGAAATTCATCACATTCCAGAGAAGTGAGATCGATATGGAAATGTTTCCTGTGGTCTCTGGCTCCAAGCTCCGATCCTGTGCTGGATTCATGAACTGGAGAATTGTCTGCTTGGATAGTTTCCACTGGGATTTTGGTGAAAAACTATTTAACTGAAGGAGAACGCACAGATGTGAGCAGAAAGCGAGGAGTGACCCAGTGGAGAAGTCAGATGTGTAAGTGTGTAACTTTTGTCTTTACACTTATGGAATATTTGTCATGATGGTGAAGATCTGTTTACTTTAACAGAAAATTCAGAAGCATTGAGAGTCTGACAGTGGCTATTGATTCCTCATTAATAATAAATAAATACCAGAAAGTGCTGTTGAGCATCTTTACAGCAACATCTTTCTCTGAGGAGTCAAATTCGACTGTTCAGGACATTAACATCTTTCTCTCTCGACAGATGCTGCCTGACTTATTTAAGTGTTTCCAGTTTTTATTTCAGATTTCCAGTAACTGCAAGATTTTAGTTTGACATTCCTGGACTCAGTCAATTACTTTAACAGGCTGTTTCCTTTCTGTAGACATTTAAAATGTCACTTTGAAAAATAGTTTTGTGGAAACCTTGGAGATTTGTGCATGTGTTTTATAAAATCTTACTTTAAACCAGTAAGAAAGGGCAGCTTCATCACAATCATTTGTTCTCTGGGGGAATGACTTGATGGAGTTCTTTAAGATTCTGAAAGAGTTCAATAGGATAGGTGTGGCAAAGATGATATGGTTTATGTGGGAGTTTGAAAATTGGAGCCATAAGTATCTGATAGTCCCGAATAAATCCATCGGGGAAATCAAGAGAAACTTCTTTACCATGTAGTGGGGACAATGTGGGACCCACACCCACAGGGAGTGGGGAGAATGTAGGACTTGCTCCTACAAGGAGTGGAGAAAATGTGGGACTTGCTCCCTCAGGGGAGTGCAGAGAGTGTGGGACTCGGTCCCACGAAGAGTGGGGGAAAAGGTGGGATTCGCCCCCACAGGGAGTGGGGAGAATGTGGGACTTGCTCCCTCAAGGAGTGGGGAGAATGTAGGACTTGCTCCCTCAAGGAGTGGGGAGAATGTGGGACTCTCTCCCACACAGAGTGGAGAAAATGTGGGACTCACTCTCACGGGGAGTGGGGAGAATGTGGGACTCACTCCATGGAGAGTGGGGAGAATGTGGAGCTTGATGCCATTCAGAGTGCTTGAAGTGAATGTGGTTGACATGGTTAAGGGGAAGTTGAATGAATACCTGAGAGGGAAAGAAATGGAAGGATGTTGAGATGAAGAATATGGGGCATTAACAGAACTTCAGACTCATTGAACCAGGGAACTGCTTTTCTGCAATAAGTCCTTTGTCATAAATAAACCATTAAACACAAGCCGGTGTTTGTTAAAAATCAGATCACTGATTTGATAAGGATGTCTCTGATATTTTGAGGCGATCTGTAAGGGTCTAGAATGTTAGATATTCACTTCAACTTCAACTCTTGTGTGATTATATGGATCTTGGGCTCGCACACGGGAGTGGGTACAGCCTCCGCATTCTCCCATTAATATCTGGTCATTCAGCCAAGGTTTATAATTGAGTGTTGGATGGCAGGAAAGATATCTGAACTATATGGAAAGGCCAGCATGCAGCCTTCACCCAGGAAGGAGGGATGCTGAAGAAGGAAAGCTGTGTAGAATGACTGGGCTGACAGGAACGTGGGAGGGTGGTGGGGAGATATGGAGGTAGGGTGAGGGTGGGTGTGGGGGTGGGGATGAAGTGAGGATGGATGTTGGGACTATGAGGGTGGGGAATGAGGGTGAGAGTGGGTGTTGAGGGTATGGAGGTGGGGAAGTGTGGGGTTGAGGGTGAGGATGGCTTTTGGGGATGTGGGGGGTGTTCCTCTCTGGACATGCTCCTGTGTGAGGTGGAGGGTCAGACAGAGGGTCTGTTCTCAGTGAATGGGGAGAGAGGGGGGGGTAGATGGGGAGGGGGAGTGGTAAGAGGGTGCAGCAGGGGAGGTGATTGGAACTCGCAGCGGGAGTGTGGGGCAATGACTCACTTAGGTGAGCTGTGCCCGAAGTGACTCGATGAGCTGGAACAATCCGGAAAGCGGCGGGGTTTTTATTATTACGAGCTCACTGCTCTGTCTGTCAGAAATGCCTTCCATACAAGAGCAGACTGGGTGTGGACTCCATACGCTGGGCAGGAGCAGGAACATGTATCCATGTTAGCTCCCATCAGGAGCCCCTGATCTGTCAGTTATTTGGTACAATGCTAGTACTGAATGGCCATTTGAAACTGGCAGCTAAGTGCTACGATGCTGGTAATGGGCAGTAGAGAATGGGCACAGTCCCACCAGGAGATTGAGGTGGCATTCATATTTCATCATTACTGATGTGGGTGTTGCTGGCTATCAGAGAATTTGTTGTGATTGTAATTATCCAAGAGAAGATGTCCTTGAGCCTGCTTCTAAAAGAAGCAAATGTGACATTAGAAAAACCTTTTTGCCCACTGAGGGGTTTGAGTCTGGAATGCACAGCCTGGGACGGTGGGAGAGGCAGGTTCAGCAGACGTATCATGAAGGCATTAGATGATTATTTGAATAGAAACAATGTGCAGGGAGAATGGGGGAAAAGGCAGGAGAATGGCATGAAATGATGATGCTCATTTGGAAAGCCAGTGCCGACATGAAGGGCTGAATGGCCTCCTTCTGCACCAGAACAATTCTGTGATTCTTCTGTCAAAGCGCTGTGAATCTTTGGAATTCTCTACCCCACAGAGGTTCTGGAAGCTCATTGTTGGATATATTTAAGGCTGAGAAATACCTTTGGTTTCATGAGGAATTATAGGACTTGTGGAACGGGTGGAAAAGTGAAGTTGAGATGCTAGATATGTTAGAAATGTTAGCATCCAGAGGGATCAAGATATGCAAATCCACAGTTCCCTGAAGATGTCAACTCAGGTGGACAAGCCAGAAGAAAGTGTATGACATGCTGACCTTCATTGGTCGGGGTATTGAATATAGGAATTGGAAAATCATGTTTCAGCTGTATAAGTTAGGCTGCATTTGGAGTATTGTCTACAATTCTGGTCGCCACACTACCGGAAAGGATGTTGATACATTGGAAAGAGTGAGAAGAGATTTACCAGGGTATTGACTGGTTTGGAGGACATGGACTATAAAATAAGGTTAAATAAAGTTGGATTGTTTCCATGGGATAGAGGTTTACAATGTTATGAGAGGTTTGGATGGAGTGTATAGTCAGAGTCTTTTTCCCAGAGTCAAAGAGTCAATTACTCAGAGGCATAGGTTGAAAGTGAGAGGATAAAAGTTTAAAAGAGATATAAGGAACAAGTTTTTCACTTAGAGGGTGGTGAATGCCTGGAACATGCTGTCGAGGAGGTGGTGGAAGCAAATTCTATAGCAATGTTCAAGAGGCATCAGGATAGATCCACGAATAGGCAGGGAATAGAGGGATATGGACCACAAAGAGGCAAGATGAGAGAGGCATCTGTGTCAGCACAGACTCGGTGGGCCGAAGGGCCTGTACTGTGTTACTCTTTGTTTTTTGAGATAGGTCAGCTGCGATGTTATTGAATGCGGAAGCAGGCCTGATAGGACGAGTGGCCTGCTCCTGTTTCTCATGTTCCCCAGTACAGCCTATCAATTTGTGATTTTCCTAGAAGATATGTTGTGTTTCTGGGTCTGGGATACTCTAATAACAGAGAATCAGCTCATGTAGGGAAATCACTTCCAATCCAAACTGTTCTATAAATGACCGGGTGTAGTGTGTCTTATACTGACCGCACTGATATTTTAACAGCTTCTCAGGTTAATGAATCTTTTTCGCAATAAATTAGCAAAATGTTTTGAACTGATTATTTGTCCTTCTAAAATTTCAAACAAGATGTTTTGCGTGTTGCTCATGACCTCCTGTATGCTTCGATCCTCTCTGCATGACCTTGGCTGTCCCAGATATCTTGTTAACATTCTATCCCACTGCAGTCAGAAGCTCAATTCACCCAAGAGAGTCAGATTTCACTTTTTGATCCCTTATCTTTTATCTTTCTCGACATTTTGCTCCACTGCTTCCTCCTCAAGTTAACCCGTGGTGTTAATTATTGGGAAGAGTGAAGATTGGAATGAATTCGGCAAATTAATTAATTTATAAAAACAGGAGAATTGTATCCTGTGCGGCACTTTGAGAGGAGGTGAAGTTTTTGGAGATGGTGCAGAGGAGATTTTCTGGAGTGGGAGCAGGGGTGAGGGAATACAGTGAATGTAAAGAATTTGGGGTTGTTCTCCTTGGTGCAGAGAAGTTTTGGAAATTTAATTGAGATGTTTAAAACCACAAAAGGTTTGGATATAGTCAATAAGGAGAGATTGTTTCCATTGGCAGGAGGCCTGGAGATACTGACTGAAGGTTGTTGAAAAGAACCAGACATGACATCTGGACCATTTTTGTGATGATGTAGAGATGCTGACGTTGGACAGGGGTAAATTTAGTAAGAAGTCTCACCACATCAGGTTAAAGTCCAACAAGTTCTTCACTCACCTGACGAAGGAGTGGTGTTCCGAAAGCTTGTGGGTTTACTATCAAATAAACTTGTTGGACTTTAACGTGGTGTTGTGAGACTTCTTACCATTTTTGTGAGGCAGCCATTTGTTGTGATCTAGGACATGCTGCCTGGAAGCAGACTCAATAGTAATGTTCACAAAGGAAGTGGATAAAGACTGAATAAGAGCAATTACAGTGTTTGGGAAGAATGCAGGGGAGTGAGAATAATCGGATAGCTCTTTCAAAGAGCTGCTTGCTACAGATATGATGGGACAAATGGTCTTCCCCTGTGCTGTATTGTTCTGTAATTTGGTCATTTTACTGGGGGCAGTATCTGACTATATCTGGATAGTACAGAGAGGTCCTTGTTTACTGAGAATCCGTCTCAGAACTCAAGTGAAACTGACTAAAAACAATGCTTTATCCACAAAAACAAAGAATAACTACGTTAACCTGATCTGAGACACTTTACACAGATGGCTCAGCATTACTGATGATTCTCTGTAAGATCAGCCACACAACTGTCTGTCAGAGCATTTCTGTACGATCACTTTCAGCCAGAACACTCTGTACTTTTAGAATCGAGGTGAGGAGATTGCAATATTTGGAAGATTATCTACAACTCAATCCCACTGGCCAAGACAGCGACAGAGAGATCCCTCGTGACTGACCCTTCAACTAAGGGGAATATCTGCTCCTTATCCTTTCTGTCCATGCCCCTCATAATCTTATACACCTCAATCAGGTCACCTCCTCAGCCCTCTTTACTCCAACAGAAACAACTCAAGCCTACTCAACCTGTTTTTATAACTCAAATTTTTCATCCCAGGCATCATCCTGGTGAATCTCTTCTGCGCCTCCTCCAGTGCAATCAGTGATGACCAGAACTGCACACAGTATTCCAACTCTGGCCTCACCAAAATTCTGTGCAATTCTAACATGACTTCCCTGCTTTTGTAATCTATATCTCGACTAATAAAGGCAAGTGTCCCATGTTCCAATTAGAGTTTGTCCATGGATCAGAGTCCATGGACAAACACACCAAGGTCCCTTTTTTCCACAGAACTTTCTAGTATCCTACCATTCACAGAATACTTTCTTGTCAAATGATTACTTCCAAAGTGTAATACCTCACATCTTTCAGCGTTAAATTCCTTTTGCCACTTATCTGCCCATTTGACCATTCCGTCCATATCTTCTTGTAGCCCAAGACACTCAGCCTCACTGTTAACCACCAGCCAATCTTTGTGTCATCTGTAGACTTACTTATCCTATCCTACATAGGATTTATCAATGTCATTTATATAAATGATGAATAATAGGGGGTCAAACACAGATCCCTGTGGTTCGGCACTGAACACTGGCTTCCAGTCACTAAAACAGCCTGTTGTCTTCACCTTCTGCCTCTTATAACTGAGCCAATTTTGAATCCTTTATCAAATTACCCTTTATCTGATGTGAATTTACCTTCTTTATAAACCTCCCATATGGGACCTTATCAAAGGCTTTGCTGAAGTTCATATAAATTACATCAACTACACCAACCTTGTATTAAATTGATCTTTCTCTACATCCTTGCTATGACTGTAACACTACATTTTGCACTCTCTTGTTTCCTTCTCTATGAACAGTATGCTTTGTCTGTATAGCACGCAAGAAACAATACTTTTCATTGTGTGTTAATACGTGTGATAATAATAAATCAAATCAAATCAAAAACTGCACTATCCTTGTCTACATACCTGATAACCTCTTCAAAAAATTCAATTAGATTAGTCAGGCATATTAAGACCCAGATCAGAAATGCACAGGTGTCTTGTGAAGTTAGCTGAGATCCTCAGTTTTCCATTTGATTTGCACATTGGTGAGCATAAAGTGTTTCACTCCAGGTATGTTCATGTGACCCACTAGGAATCTTTTGTCAAACAAAGTTTATTTAAGAACATGAAATATAACAAAAATAATTAGCATGACCATTACTAATTACAAAAATTAAACATGAGACAGTGTAACTCCTAACAGCTAGCTATCTTTGTTGTTCCAACTTAACCACCATCCCAGAGACACAAACCCCTCTTCAGATGTGACATAGAAACAAGGATGCTCAGGAGAAGCTGGAGTGCAGCTTTTAACTCCATAGGAATTGTTTCTTTGAAAGTTGAACTAAATCTTCGAGGCTTCCCGGTCCTGGAATTTTCAGCAAGCCTCTGGTTAGGGAGAGAGAGAGAGAGACATACACACACATATATATATAGAGAGAGAGACAAATATCTGAGAAGGAGTGAGAGAGAGACACACACACACAAGTGTCTGAAAGAGAGTGTGAGAGAGAGAGACACACACACACACACACAGACAAGTGTCTGAAAGAGAGTGTGAAAGAGAGAGAGAGACAAGTGTCTGAGAGAGTGTGTGTGAGAGAGAGAGACACACACACACACTGAGTGAGAAAGGGGGCCTGGGGAGAAAGAGAGAGTGAGAGAGACACTGTCTGCCTCCACCAGCTTCTAGCAGCAATTGAGAAACTAAAGTAAAACAGACTTTTCTCTGAAGTATAGCCCCACATGACAGAAACTATCAATCACCCTCAATCAAGCTCCACTCAGCAATCCCCAAAGAACCATTAAACCACAGGACACTGCATTAGTAGTACAGTTCATTTCAGTTGAAGTAGATTGATTGGGCAGTAATTAACTGGGTTGGATTTGTCCTGCTTTTTGAGTACAGGACATACTTGGGCTATTTTCCACATTGTTGGGTAGATGCCAGTGCTGTAACTGTATTGGAAGAGCTTGGCGAGGGAAGCAGCAAATTTTGAAGCACAGGTTTTCAGTACTATTACCGGAATGTTTTCAGGGCCTGTTGCCTTTGCAGTCTCCAATGCCTTCACACTGTTTTTGATGTCACAGGGAGTGAATCAAATTGGTTGGAGACTGGCATCTGAAATGTTGGGGACGACTGGTAGAGGTCGAGGTTGATCATCCACTTGGACCTTCTGGCTGAAGATTGCTGTGAATGCTTCAGCCTTATCTTTTGCACTGATGTGCTGGGCTCCTCCGATGTTGAGGATGGGGATATTTGTGGAGCTTCCTCCTCCCCCTCCAGTGAGCTGTTTAATTGTCCATCACCGTTCACAACTGGGATGTGGAAAGACTGCAGAACTTAAATCTGATCCGTTGGTTGTGGGATCACTTAGTTCTGTCAATCACTGGCTGTTTTTACTGTTTGCCGTGCAAGTAGTCCTGCGTTTCACCAGGGTGACACCTCATTTTTAAGAATTGGAATAATCTCATTTAGAAATGAAAAAGTTCAGAGAAATGTTTCCTCAAATAGGGAAATAAACCGAGATGGTGATTTTTTTAATAGCAGTCAATCATTCTTAGACTAAACTTACTGAACAAACTAACAGAGCCAAAGGAAGCCACCTTAGAAGTAACATGTTATTCTTTAACAGTAACTACTTTATATATTGTTGTACTGACAATGAATTAGACTAGCTGGCAACAGATACTGAATCTCAATGTATTTTGACAAATATCAGATAAATTATTTGTTATTTAATAGACTTGACTAAGATGAATAGCCTTTGAAAAGAAGTCCCTGAGTAAAATACATGAAATTGCAATATTGAAAAACTTTCAAGTTTAGCAGAATTACAGTCTATAGCTGACAGTGACGGTGACAAGATTCCTGTACCAGGAGTAAGTCACTATGGAAACAGACAAGAGTCTGCCTTAAGGCTTCACTAGGTGTGAGAAAAGAATTAGAATTGGACCTGATGGTAAAATAACACATTAAAATGTATTAAAAACATCTGCTAGTAACTTCTAATTAAAACAATTAATGTCTTTTAATAACACTCATTATGAGGACTGAAATTATGAATCCCTTTTTATTGATATATTTAGCTGTGTTATGTTACTTATTAAGTCTTTATTTTTAAATTAGGATTAACTTGCTAAAATCACTTTTGTAGTTTAAAAGCAAACAGGACGAATCTGTGTTGTTAGAGAGTCCATGACAATAGAAACAAGAGATAAGGAACAGCTGAGTCCTTGATTCATCAACTCAGGAATTGTTGGACCTAAGCCCAGAAATTAAGAATGAGCCACAGTTATAATTAAATAATAAGTTTAGAAACCAAAATGTATACAAAATATAAAGTCGCAGTTCTGCTAAATTGCCCCTTAATGTCCCAAGGTATAAAGGTTAGGGGGATTTGTTGGGTAAATATGTGGTATGTGATAAGCCTTGGTACGTCTTAGTGCAAAGTCGATGGGCCAAATGCACTGGGGATTCTATGATTCTGTAATTAAAAAGCCAGCATTGCTGTAATGGGCGTTTGTTACTGTGAGGGTTTCTTGTTGTCTGTGTTGTTGGGTGGAGTACTGTGTTACACCCCTAGGCGCTCACAGAACTTCACAAATTGAACACATCTAATGCTGCTGAGAGGGGAGTGTATCCCACTGACCAACAGCCCTACTGATTAAAAGTCACGCAGTCTGTTAACTTGACCCCATTCCTCACCCCGCCCGTATTGAGTACATTCACTAACAATGCCAGGTCTCCAAATACTGATTGAAATTGAAAGATTTAGGTATTTACTTAGAGCTTTGGGTAACTCTCAGGTTATTAAAGTACAAGTAAACTATTTCAAGCATTTGTTTTTATGCTTGTGTCAATGTTGTAAGTAGAATGGCTGTGGGCAGTGTGGATGTTTATCCAGCAAGGCAGTTCTCTGTTTTAACTCCCCGATTGCCAGGGAGAGAAAGACGATAGACACAGAAAGCACACTTTATGCTGCAGTTAGAAGATGTGTTAGTTAACACACAAACCAAACCCTGGACAATACTGTTGAAATGTAAACCAGTAAGAACTGTGGGGATAAACTCACATTTCAACAGCTCCTGTTATGACTTCAGCACAGGCAAAAAACTTAACAACCAATCAGATTCTATGGCTCTCACCATAATGTGCAAAAGCTGGCAGCCAATCTTAGCACAGGAAGATCCCACAAGCAGCAGTGATTGAGATTGTCTGATTTGGTAAAATCAGTTGACGGATAAATATTGTCCAAGGTTATTGGGGTGGCTTTCTCGTGCTCCTCTTCAAATAACAGCCGGGGCCTCTTTTAAATCCATATAAAAGAACCGTCAATTTCAACTAAACGTCTCGCCTGGAAAACAGATCCTCTAACAGTGCAGCACTCCCTCAGTACTGATCCTCTGACAGTACAGTACTCCCTCAGTACTGACCCTCTGACAGTGTGGCACTCCATCAGTACTGACCCTCTGACAGTGCAGCACTCCCTCAGTACTGACACTCTGACAGTGCGGCATTCCCTCAGTACTGACTCTCTGACAGTGCAGCACTCCCTCAGTACTGACACTCTGACAGTGCGGCACTCCCTCAGTACTGACTCTCTGACAGTACAGCACTCCCTCAGTACCGACCTTCTGACAGTGTGGCACTCCCTCAGTACTGACATGACAGTACAGCACTCCCTCAGTACTGACCCTCTGACAGTGTGGCACTCCCTCAGTACCGACCCTCTGACAGTGTGGCACTCCCTCAGTACTGACCCTCTGACAGTGTGGCACTTCCCTCAGTACCGACCCTCTGACAGTGTGGCACTCCCTCAGTACTGACATGACAGTACAGCACTCCCTCAGTACTGACCCTCGACAGTGTGGCACTCCCTCAGTACCGACCCTCGACAGTGTGGCACTCCCTCAGTACTGACCCTTGACAGTGTGGCACTCCCTCAGTACCGACCCTCTGACAGTGTGGCACTCCCTCAGTACTGACCCTCTGACAGAACAGCACTCCCTCAGTACTGACCCTCTGACAGAACAGCACTCCCTCAGTACTGACACTCTGACAGTACGACACTCCCTCAGTACTGACCCTCTGACAGTGCGGCACTCCCTCAGCACTGACACTGACAGTGTGGCACTCCCTCAGTACTGACACTCTGACAGTACGGCACTCCCTCAGTACTGACCCTCTGACAGTGCAGCACTTCCACAGTACTGAGCCTCTGACGGTGCAGCACAGTGGCACTGTAGTTAGTACTGCTGCCTCGCAGCACCAATCATCTCGGTTTATTCCTGGCCTCGGGTAACTGTCTCTGTGGAGCTTGCACATTCTGCCTGTGTCTGCATGGGTTTCATCCAGGTACTCCAGTTTCCTCCCACAGCCCAAAGACGTGCAGGTTAGGTGGATTAGCCACGCTAGTATCAGGAGGTTTAGCAGGGTAAACATGTGAGGTTACAGGAATAGGACAAAGATCAAAGAACAAAACAGCATGGGAAACAGGCCCTTCGGCCTAACGAGCCCATGCCGCCCACCCCGACGTTCCCACCTCTACCCCTGATCCCTGTCTATGTTTATACATCTATGGATTAAAAATCAAATTTGATTATGGGTTAGATTATGCTCAGTACAGACTTGATGGGCTGATTGGCCTTGTTCTGTTCTGTAGGGATTCTGTGATTTGATGTGGCAGTGTGTCCTGTAGCTCCTGATGAACCTTTTGCTTCTTTCAGAGTTACATCTGTCGCTGCTATCAGTTGCAGATATTTCTAATGGGTCGGATTAAATCTGAAGTATTCGACATTCTCTGTGGGACATGGTGCTGTGCTGTCTGACTCACACGCTCAGAATTTGACCCTTTGGCTGCTTGTTTCTCAGCTGTTGTTACAGTGCATGAGCTAAAAGCCTTTCTCTGGAATCAATCTCTTCAAAACAAACATCGGTCCAAAAGCTTCTTACTCCCTCATCAGGGTCTAATTAAAGCAAAATCTCTCTCCTCACCACTGTCATTCCTAAATGGACATTACTTATATGAATTCAGATCTGACACAAGGCACCATCCAGAATTTAATCCTAAAATGAGACAAATTTGCACTTAAATCCTAATCCCTCCTTTAGGGTTTTATTGAAATAATTGAAGGTTTTTGCTGGGTTGTTGAGGAAGGTGGTTTATTCCAGCTTCAGATCAGTTCCCACTCTGTTAATCAAAAAGGGTAGAGAGAAAACAGTGAACTATAGACCAGTGAGCCTAATGTCGGTACTTGGGAAGTTGCTAGGATTCATTATCAAGGATTTCATAACTTGGCATTTTGAAGGCAGTGATATAATCAAAGTCAGAATGGATTTATAGAAGGGACATCATACTTGACGAATCTATTGGGAATTTTTTGAGGATGTAATTTGTAGAATTGACTGAGGGCAACCAGTAAAAGTGGTTTATTTAGATTTTCAGAAGGTTTTTGGCAAGGTTTCACATAACAAACCACTATGTAAAGTTAAAACACATGGGATTGCAAGTAATGTCTTAAGATGGATAGAAAGCTGGTTAGCAGATAGGAAGCAAAGAGTTGAAATAAATGGATCTTTTTCTGATTGGTAGTCAGTAACTAGTGGGATTCCGCAGAAATCTGTGCTGGGACCCCAACTGTTAGATTAATGATTTAGAAGAGAGAACTGAATGTATTATCCCCAGATTTGCATATGATACAAAATTGGGTGGGAGGGTGAGGTGTGAGGAAGATGCAGAGATCCTTCAGTGTGATTTGAACAGACCATGTGTAGAACATAGAACATAGAACAATACAGCACAGAACAGGCCCTTCGGCCTTCGATGTTGTGCCGACCAAAATAAAAAGCAATGCCCCTCCTAACTAAACCATTCCCTTCTCTTCCATATACTTATCAACTAACCTCTTAAACGCCACCAAACTTGGCGCATCTACAACAGCTGCAGGCAGGGCATTCCACTCCCTAATCACTCTTTGAGTAAAGAACCTACCTCTGATATCCGTCCTATAACTCATACCCCTTAATTTAAAGCTGTGTCCCCTCGTGCTAGCTTTCTCCATCCTAGGAAAAAGGCTAGGAAAAATAGGTGTGTGGATATCTGCATGGCAGATACAGTATAATGTAGATAAACATGAAGCTATCCACTTTGGTAACAACAATAGGGAGACAGATTATTACTTGAATGGGTGTAAATTGAGAGAAGTGAATACTCAATGAGACATTGGTGTCCTCATGCATCAGTCACTGAAAGTAAGTGCACAGGTACAGCAGGCAGTAAAGAAGGTAAATGGTATGTTGGCCTTCCTAGTGAGAGGATTTGAGTATAGGGATAAGAACGTTTTGCTGCAATTGTATAGGGCATTGGTGAGGCACACCTGGCATAGTGTGCAGCTGCAGTGTCCTTATCTAAGGAAGATACCCTTGCTATAGAGGGAGTACAGCAAAGGTTTACCAGGCTGATTCCTGGGATGGCAGGTTTGTCATATGAGAAGAGACTAAGTCGACTAGGATTATGTTCACTGGAGTGAGAGGAGATCTCATAAAAACTTATAAAATTCTAACAGGGTTAGACAGGATAAATTCAGAAAGAATGTTCCCAAAGGTGGAGGAGTCCAGAACGAGGGGTTATAGTTTGAGGATAGGAGGTAAGCCTTTTGGAACTGAGGTGAAGAGAAATTTCTTCACCCAGTGAATGGTTAATATGTGGAGTTCACTATCACAGAATGGAATTGAGGTCAAAACGTTGTATGATTTCAAGAAGAAATTAGATTTGGCTCTTGGGGCTAACAGGATCAAGGCATATGGGGGGCAGAGTGTATCAGGATATTTATGATATCGGCCATGACCAAAATGAATGGCAGAACAGGCTTAAAGGGTGGAATATCTCCTCCTGCTGCTAGTTTTGATGTATCTACATTGATTAGCTGGTTCATGTCTCACTACAAGAAGGATGTGGAAGCTATTGAAAGGATGCAGAGGAGATTTACAAGGATGTTGCCTGGATTGAGTGGCATGCCTTATGAGGATAGGTTGAGGGAGCTAGGTCTTTTCTCCTTGGAGAGATGAAGGATGAGAGGTGATCTGACACAGGTTCGTAAGATGTTGAGAGTGTAGATAGGGTGTATTCTCAGAGGCTATTTCCCAGGGTTGAAATGGTTGCTACAAGAGGACACAGGTTTAAGGTGCTGGGGTGTAAGTACAGAGGAGATGTCGGGGTAAGTTTTTCACTCAGAGGATGGTGAGCAAGTGGAATCGACTGCCATCGGTGGTGGTGGAGGTGAACTCGCTGGGGTCTTTTAAAAGACTTCTGGATGAGTATATGGGATTCAATGGGATTGAGAGTTATAGATAGGCCTGGTAGGTATGGATATGATATGCGCAACTTGTGGGCTGAAGGGCCTGTTCGTGCTGTAGTATTCTATGTTCTATGTAATGTCCTGTGCTTTGTTTAATGCTGGGGATGCAGTTATTGAGACCTCATAGTCCTGATTAATTATCTGGTTTTCTGTGGAGAATCCATCAACATCCATTTATATTGATACATTACAGGCAGTATTTATATTTGCCTCTAATGTGCTGGAATCTTTCAGGACATTCAGCCAAACGTTGGCTCTGGGCCTTGGAACCATTAAGAGGATTTAACCTAACCAGGCTGAGAAATGGGAAGCTGTAGGTTAAATGTGGAAGGAAAAGAATGTATACAAGGATAGAATGAGCATAAGGAATGAAGCCAGAGAAGAAATACACTCAGGTTAAACTTCGGGTTACTGCATTGACATAGGCAGAGTGTGGTCAATAAGGTTGAATTTAGCATGGCCTAACCAGCACATCTTTGGATTATGGGAGGAAACTGGAGCATCTGGAGAAAACCCATGCAGACACAGGGAGAATGTGCAGACTCCATGCATACAGTGACCCAAGCCAGGAATTGAACCCAAGTTCCCTGCTGATGTAAGGCAGCAGTGCTAACCACTGTGCCACTGAGAAAGAGAGAGGATGTCCCAGAGGGCTCAAGGACCGAATCTATTTGCACAGAGCTAAGAAACATTGAATAGAGGTGTCCACACACTGGGTATTAACTATAAGCTGCAAGTTGGGAAATGTTTATTAAAGTACATTTATTTATTAGTCACAAGTAAGACATACATTAACATTGCAATGAAGTTATAATGAAATTCCTCTAGTCACCACACTCAAGCGCCCCTAACCAGCATTTCATTTTCCAAATATAAACAGTTAGTAGTTGATTGGACGGAAAGGGCGCTCAGGAACATTCTCTTCAGTAGGTTTGCAGTCCAATGAGAAAGCAGGCACTGCTAGACCTGGTTCTTGGGAATGAGGTGGATGTCAGCAGGATAACATTTGGGGGACAGCGATCATTACGTTGTATGTTTTAGGCAAACATTGGACAAGGAGAGAGAGAGAAAGTTAACTGGTTGAAAACCAATCTGGCTGGACTGCCTCCCCACCCACCCCTGTACCCAGCACCCTGTACTCTCACCACCCACCCCTGTACCCAGCATCCTGTACTCTCATCACCCACCCCTGTACACAGCACCCTGTACTCTCACTACCCACCCCTGTACCTAGCACCCTATACTCTCCCCACCCACCCCAGTACTCTACCCCCCACCCTTCACCAAGCGCAATGTTACTTACACCAGGGGATGGACAGACTACCCAACTAGTGGCCAATGAATACCCACTCCTGCTGCTGATGGAATTGTACGTGGTCAGAGAGACCCACAACAAGCAGGGCAAAAGCTGGCACTTAAGCAGGGTAGGGACATCCTTAATGGGCCAGTTACACTCCCACCCCCCCCCCCCCCACCCCCAAGCAATACCCAACCTGTGCCTGGCCCAGGTTCCCGTCTCCATGCCCCTCAAAACTATGCACCCCCCCCCACCCCCTGCACTTCCAGCTCCTCACTGACAGTATGCAGTCGCTGATCCCCCCCAACTGATCACCCCCCCAACTGATCACCTCCCTCACTGAACCCACCCCCACTGACCCTCCCCTCTCACTGACCACCCCCCCTCCCCTCTCAGTGAAACCCCCACTCACTGACACCCCCCTCCCCCACTCACTGACCACCCCCTCCCCCACTCACTGACCACCCCGCCCTCTTCCCTCCCTTTCCCCTCAGTGCTGTGAGTAGTTGTTTGTGTGTTGATGTTTGTTGCAGTGATTCTGACAATAACATTGACTCACTCAGACTGGAATGTCCAACTTTGCCAACTCTCCCTGATCCTCGTTCCAAATCACTGCAAGTTTCTGGCATTCGGTTTGGGGCTGGTCTCAAGCTTCTCGGCTCAACTAAGTGTTTAGCAGGTTGAAAAGTTTCCAGGTTTTCACCATCTTTCCATAATTCCAGTTAATTCCTCCTTGTTTGTTCTTTAATTTCATTACAATTACCTCTCTGTAAGTGTGCCGTGGTTAATCATTAGATTCAGTCAGTGAATCTCTCAGACTCCCTCTGTGCTTTTCATTCCTTTTTCTTTATATCTTTATGGGACATGGACATCACTGGCTGGCCAGCATTTATTGCCCATCCCTAGTTGCGCGAGGGTAGTTCAGAGTCAGACCAGGATAAGGATGGCAGATTTCCTCCCCAAAAGCACATTAGTGACCCAGATGGGTTTTTAATAATTTATGGTTTCACGGTCACAGGATTTATATTCCAGATTTAAGAGGTAAATGTTAAATTCGACCAGCTACTGTTGTGGGAGTCGAACCTCCGTCCCCAATTAGCCTGGATTTCTGAATTATTCATCTTGTGACATTACCCCTGTGCCAGCATCTCCCCTGAATGCTGTGAATGAGTTTGATGTTTGAGTGTCAGTGTGAGAGCCTCAGCTACACTTACAAAGCTTCCTCAGTATTTACATGGATTACATTACCACAATGTTGTGCCGACTGTCCACTAGGGTTTCTAAGGAAAGTTGAGAACACATGCTGCTTGCTGACAGAACCTCCGCATAAAGAAAGGTCATCCAATGTTGGATTCTCTATTGCTGTTACACTGTCCTTTTAGCTATCCTAGCGATGGCCCATTGCCCGTGACAAGCTGGGGATGTTGGACAGGTGTTGCAAAGTTACTAAAACTGGCCTCAGGATCCCTGGATTAGCAACATGGAAAAATCAGAGTCCTGCTGTGCATTGCGTGAACTCCCACACACTACTGAAAGCGGGACATATATGGGAATGGCTGAAATTACAGCTGGAGGAAACCTGATCTCAATAAAATACTAAGCAAAAGAAAGGGAAGGAGCCTGCTTTTCATCACAGAATATCCCACATTGTTTCACAGTCAGTGAATATTCTTTTCAATGTACATGCTGTTGTACTCTAGGCAACATGGCAACCAATTTATACACAAGATCCCACAAATAATAATGAAATAATGAGCAAATCTGACTTTTTTCAATTTTAGCTGTATATTGGCTAAGGAATAATTAGTGTCATAAATGCATTATCATGGGAAAGGTTTCACCTTCAAGGGCTAAGGACATACTGGAAGATTTTGTATTTTTAAAAGATACTGACCCTTAAAGGGTTAATCATAGAAGTGTAGAAGGGAATCATTCAGCCCATCAAGTCTGCGCCGGCCACAATCCCACCCAGGCTATATTCCCATAGCCCCATATATTTATTCTGCCAATCCTCTTGACACCGGGGTCAATTTAGCATAACCAATAACAACCTACACATCTTTTTGACTTTGGGAAGAAACCAGAGCACTGGAGGAAACCCATGCAGACATGGGGAGAATGTGCAAACTCCACGCAGACAGTGACCCAAGACTGGAATTGAACCCAGGTCCCTAGCACTGTGAGGCAATGCTAACCATTGTGCCACCGTATTGATCTTGCAAGGACCCTGGTTGCTGCTGTTTTTGGGAAAGAACATTTTACAGGAAAAAGTAATTTAGCAGTTTGGAAGAAGCTGGAAATCTCTTGACCCCGGTGGAATTGACGAAAGGGCCACATGGTAGTTTAAAGCTTTGAAGGAAAATCATGCTGGGAAAACTGTGATTAAGACCTGGTCGGCAGGGTTTGTGTTGGAGAAACATGAACTGATTGGATATAGAACTCACCAGCTCCTGAAGCTTGAGATCCAATCGGAAACAAGAAGTGAGGGGCACGTACTCAGTAGTTGCCCTGCTTTCTGAAATCGTTTGATTTTAACGGCAAGTTTCCTGAGAAATCTGCCTGAAACATCATGGAAGAGTTTCCACATAGAGGCGCTGAGAAGGACTGCATAACCCAGGAACCATTTCAAGGACAACCTCATTTATCCTTGACCCTTGAACCAATGACATTTAACTCTTTGGCAGAATTTCTGTTTTTTATGTGTGTGTGCATGTCAGTAACAGGGAATTTAGCGTAATTTTTATTTTTTCATATTTATTCTGTATGTTGCTTGCTACTGGACCGGACTTTGATTCGATTTGGTTTATTATTGTCACGTGTATTAACATACAGTGAAAAATATTGTTTCTTGTGCGCTATAAAGACAAAACATACCATTCATAGAAAAGGAAACAAGAGAGTGTAGTGTTGCAGTCATAGTTAGGGCGTAGCGAGAGATCAACGTAATGCAAGGTAAGTCCATTCAAAAGTCTGATAGCAGAGGGGAGAAGCTGTTCTTGAATCGGTTGGTACATGATTGATTTCAGACTTTGTTTTTCCCGATGGAAGAAAATGTAAGAGAGAATGTCCAGGATGCATGCAATTCTTAATTATGCTGCTGCTTTGCTGAGACAGTGGGAAGTGAAGACAGAATCAATGGATGGGAGACTGGTTTGCATGATGAATTGGGCTATATTTACAACCTTTTGTAGTTTCTTATGGTCTTGGACAGAGCAGGAGTCATACCAAGCTGTAATACAACCAGAAAGAATGCATCTGTAAAAGTTGGTGAGAGTCATAGCTGACATGCCAAGTTTCCTTAGTCTTCTGAGAAAGTAGAGGCATTGGTGGACTTAGACAAATATACATGGAGGTTGTTGATGATCTGGACACATAAAAGCTCTTGACCATTTCCACTTCGTCCCATTGAAGTAGACAGGGGCATATTCTCCTTTCTGCTTCCTGAAGTCGATGACAATCTCGTTCATTTTGTTGCCATTGAGGGATAGATTAGTGATACTGCACTTGTTTCTCAGATTCTCTATCTCATTCCTGTACTCTGTCTCGGCTTTGTTTGAGATCTGATCTACTATGATGGTGTCATCAGCAAACTTGAAAATTGAATGGGAGGGGAATTTGGCCACACAGTTATAGGTGTATAAAGAGTATAGTGGGGAGCTGAGGACACAGCCTTGTGGGGCACCAGTGTTGAGGATGATCATGAAGGAGATGTTGTTGCCTATCCTTACTGATTGTGGTGTGTGAATTACAAATTCTGGTTTGTTTTTGGAGAAACCTGGATAGTGCAAGATCATTCAGAGGCCGACAGAGGAAAGTGTTGATTTACTGCAGAAATCAGTGAAATAAACATTGTGACTTGTGGAAGAGCGAGCACTTCACCCATCCTCGCCAGATCATGGTTAACACTTTACAGCGAACATCAGGCTAATGCAAAACATCCAACTATGCGGCATTCTCTCAGTACTGACCCTCTGACAGTGCAGCATTCCCTCAGTACTCAGTGTGGCATCCCTCAGCACTGACCCTCTGATAGCGCAGCAGTCTCTCAGTGCTGACCCTCTGACAGTACGGCATTCCCTCAGTACTGACCCACTGACAGTGCGGCACTCCCTCAGTACTGACCCACTGACAGTGCGGCACTCCCTCAGTACTGACCCACTGACAGTGCGGCACTCCCTCAGTACTGACCCACTGACAGCGTGGCACTCCCTCAGCACTGACCCTCTGACAGTGCGGCACTCCCTCAGTACTGAACCTCTATCAGTGAGGCACTCCCTCAGTACTGACCCACTGACAGTGCGGCACTTCCTCAGTACTGACCCTCTGACAGTGTGGCACTCTCTCTGTACTAAGTTGATAATCTCATGCTGAATGTTGTCTTTATGACTTTGGGTGTGACTAAATGTCAATGATTTTAATCAAGGATCAAGAAGCGACAGTGAGGATGATGTGAACCACCAGCAGTGATAATCAGGTAGAATGGCAAGCAAGTGGCAACTAGAATTTAATACATATAGAACATAGAACATTACAGCGCAGTACAGGCCCTTCGGCCCTCGATGTTGCGCCGGCCAGTGGACCCTCTAACCTAAACTATTCCAATATCATCCATATGCCTATGCACCGAACATTTGAATGTCCCCAAAGTAGGCGAGTCCACAACTGCTGCAGGCAGGGCATTCCACGCTCTCACCACCCTCTGTGTAAAGGAGATAACATAGATTTGTGAAATTATGTATTTTGACAAAGGAGTCATGCAGTGGGAAAATAGTATTAATGATTCACCTGTATAGGGTGAACAGAGATCAAAGAACAAAGAAAAGTTCAGCACTGGTATAGCCCCTTTGGCCTCCAAGCCCATATTAATCATGATGCCCTATCTGAACTAAAAAAATCCTTCTGCACTTACTCAGTCTGTACCCCTCTATTCCCCCACAATAATGGAGCTATCCAGATGCCTCTTAAATGTTGTCAATGTGCTTGTTTCTACCACCTCCTCTAGCAACAATTCTGCATGAAAAACTTCCCATGCACATTCCTTTAAACTTTCTCCCTCTCCGCCCCTCATCTTGAACCGATGCTGCCTTGTAATTGACACTTCCATCCTGGGGAAAAAAACCTCTGGCTATCCACTCTGTCTATGCTTCTCACAATTTTGTAGACCTCTATCAGATCTCCCCTCAGCCTCTCCCCTTCCAATGATACAGTGATTAGCAAAGCCTTTGGGATCATGGGCTTTAGAAGTGGAGATATTGAGGGCAAGACCCTGGAGATTCTGTAAATCTTTATAGCATACAGTGAAAAGTATTGTTTCTTGCACGCTATGCAGACAAAACATACCGTTCAAAGAGAAGGAAATGAGACAGTGTAGAATGCAGTGTTACAGTCATAGCTAGGGTGTAGAGAAAGATCGACTTAATGCAAGATAAGTCCATTCAAAAATCTGGCAACAGCAGCAGTGAAGAAACTGTTTTTGAGTCGGCTGGTATGTGACCTCAGACTTTTGTATCTTTTTCCCAAAGAAATAAGATGGAAGAGAACATGTTCAGGATGCGTGGCATTTTTAATTATGCTGGCTGCTTTGCCGAGGCAGCGGCAAGTGAGACAGAGTCAATGGATGGGAGGTTGGTTTGTGTGAGGGGGGATTTATTAGAGATGGACAAGATTCTGACAGTTTTAGATAAGGCAGACAAAGGAAAGCTGTTCTCGTCAGCTGATGGAACATTGCATCAGCAGACTAGAGGAAAAAGATGACAATATCTTCAACTTTAGTAAATCTATGATTAAATGCATTTCCATGGAGCAGTCCAGCTCATTTCTGACTATAATCCCCATCCGCTCTTGGCTGTTTTATTAATTTTATTAGGAATGTCTGTATGTGGAAATGAATCTTAACATTTCATTTCGTAGCCATTTACAGTCATACATCAGTGACTTCAATGCGAATCTAACAAGGTTCAAGAAATTAAGTTGAACAATTTCACAAATTAAAGACTGGTTCAGTATGAACTGATTTAGTGATTAGAATAGTGCATTACTTAGGGTCTAAGTATAATTGATCGATATTACAGAGTTAATGTTTGAAAATGCATAAGGTGTTACATGCACAAAATGTACAAAAGCAGAATATATGGAGTCTGTTGTAGTTGTAATAGATCATTGAGAAATATTCTGCACCCATTCTGTTTCCTGTGTACTGTCAAGCTTCAGCTAAGTGTCAGAGTTTACATAATGAGCTTCACACTCATATCAGCTGGAATTCAGTGAGTAACATGCCTGCCTCTGAGACACAAACAGCCAGGTTCAAGCTCCACGCCTGACATTTCAGCACACAAATAGCCTGACACTCCACCGAAGTACTGAGGGAGTGCTGCACCGTCAGAGGGTCAATACTGAGGGAGTGCTGCACTGTCAGAGGGTCAATACTGAGGGAATGCTGCACTGTCAGAGGGTCAGTACTGAAGGAGTGCCACACTGTCAGAACGTCAGTGCTGAGGGAGTGCCGCACTGTCAGAGGACAGCACTGAGGGAGTGCCGCACTGTCAGAGGACAGCACTGAGGGAGTGCCGCACTGTCAGAGGACAGCACTGAGGGAGTGCCGCACTGTCAGAGGACAGCACTGAGGGAGTGCCGCACTGTCAGAGGACAGCACTGAGGGAGTGCCGCACTGTCTTTGAATGAAATGTTCAGCCAAGCTCTTGTCCGCTCTCTCCGTGAGTCCCAGACAGATATCTGAAAAAAAGCTGTGATGTAATTCCTGATACCCAGAATACTGCTTCCTGCAGCTAGAGAATGGCCTGACTGGCTTTGAGCAGATGTAGGAGAGTCTGAGAAACGCTAACAATGCAAATCCACCAATTTCTCCAACATTTCCAGAACAGCACTATTGTGGAGTGTTCTATTGGTGCTTGCTGTCTATTTGGTGACTGAGGTGTATCCCAAGAACTTACTCCACAGACACTCGCTGGGGAACACAGGGATTTATTCGCAGGTCTCGCTCTCTCCTACCCCCTCCCAGGGTAGGTTGCTGCCAGATTGCCAGACACCCAAGGTCATGTGACCCATTCCATTAAACTGTTCCCCAACATACAAACAATGCTGAAGATTAGAAGACAGTGATAGAGAAGCTTCTTGGGAGAGCTCGTACCTGCATGGATCAGGGGTCTTGTTGGCAACTGTAGGGCTAGGAAATTTGATTTATTATTGTCACGTATTAGTATACAGTGAAAAGTATTGTTTTTTATGCACTATACGTACAAAGCATCCCATTCATAGAAAAGGAAAGGAGAGAACACAGAATGTAGTGTTACAGTCATAGCTAAGGTGTAGAGAAAGATCAATTTAGTGCAAGGTAGGCCCATTTAAAAGTTTAATGGCAGCAGCAGGGAAGAAGCTGTCCTTGAGTCATTTGGTATGTGACCTCAGACTTTTGGATCTGTTTCCCGAGGGTGGAAGAGAGAGCTTCCAGGGTGCATGGGGTCCTTAATTATGCTGGCTGCTTTGATGAGGAAGCAAGAAGTGTATTCATAAGAACATAAGAAATAGGAGCAGGAGTAGGCCATCTAGCCTCTCAAGCCTGCCCCGCCATTCAATAACATCTTGGCTGATCTGATAGTCGTTCAGTTCCACTTACCCACATGCTCCCCAAAACCCTTAATTCCTTATTTGTTCAAAAATCTATCTATCTGTGACTTAAACACATTTAACGAGGTAGCCTCCAGTGCTTCAATGGGCAGAGAATTCCAAAGATTCACTACACTCTGGGAGAAGTTGTTCCTCCTCAACTCTGTTCTAAATTGACTCCCCCTTATTTTGAGGCTGTGTCCTCTAGTTCTTGTTTCCATTCTAAGTGGGAATAATCTCTCGGCTTCTACCCTGTCTAGCCCCTTCATTATCTTATATGTCTCTATAAGATCTCCCCTCAACCTTCTAAACTCCAACAACTACAGACCCAGTCTACTCAATCTCGCCTCATAAGCTAACTCCTTCATCTCCGGAATCAACCTGGTGAACCTTCTCTGCACTCCCTCCAAAGCTAATATATCCTTTCTCAAATAAGGGGAGCAAAATTGCACACAGTACTCTAGGTACAGCCTCATTAGTACTTTGCGCAATTGCAGCGAGACCTCCCTGCTTTCATATTCCATTTTCTCGCAATAAAGGCCAACATCCCATTTGCCTTCTTGATCACCTGCTGCGTCCACAGACTGAGTTTTTGTGATTCATGCACATAGACCCCCAGATCCCTCTGCCATAGTAGCATGTTGTAATTTTTCACCATTTAAATGATAGTCCATTTTACTATTATTCCTTCCAAAGTGGATAACTCACATTTCCAATATTATACTCCATCTGCCAGATCCTTGCCCACTCACTTAGCCTCACTTAGAGTCAATGGATGGGAGGCTGGTTTGCATGATGGGCTGAACTACGTTCACGACCATTTGTAGTCTTCTTGGCGTCTTGGGCAGAGCAAGAGCCAAGCTGTTTGGATACTTTGGGGAGTTAGCGGTTAAGTTACTTGCTGCAGGATTCTGAGCCTCTGACCCACTCCAAAGGCCGAGATGGATCACCAAGTCTAGCTGAAAATAGTCACAGGTGCTTCAGCCTTTTGCATGGATGTGCTGTACTCTGCCATCATTAAGACTAAGGGGATTAGTGGAGCCTCCTCCTCCTGTCTCCCTCATTATTGATGTTTCCCTCCCTTCACTCATTGGAATTTACCCGAGTTTGTATTTCAGTGTTCTTTCCATGGAGATTAGCCATTGTGCTGTTCCAGCTCCTGCTGTTAGTCTTTGATTCCAAATGACCCTGGCTAGATTCTTCCCATCACGCTGAATCATCATAACCGAGACATTGTACTAAGATTGTTATCCTAAAAGGAGAATTGGAAGATCATGCACACAATACCTACCCTGAGCGTGTAGGATGTGCTTGATGTTTAAATGTGCCTGTCCTTTTGGATTATTTTCTATCCAGTTCATCTCAGTTTCACAGTTCTTTTCCAGAATGCGACGTAAACATTTATCAAATCAGAGCCTACTTCTCAAGGTCAGCAGTGAATTTTGGGGTCAGGAGAATGGGACAGTTGGGTGCACACCAATAATTTGTCAGCCTGCTTATAGCTGGAGTGTGAGTCAGACCTCACTAATCCATCTGCTTAGTTACAATGAAAACACTTTCTAATTATAATGAAATCAGCAAAACACAAATGGTGATCTCATGTAATACTTTCAACGTGACAAACACTTCCCAGAATTGGAAACAGATTTCAAGTTTCTTCCAGAGTTTGGAGAAATTTGTTAATAAAAGAAAAATATGTAGTTTTAATCAAAGCTGGAAAACATCCCATTTAAACTCTCCATAATCTCAAGAGTTCAAATTACTTAGAAATACTGCTATAACAAAACTGCCAATCAACCATCACATTGAAAACTGTGTTAGTAAATAATGCTGCTATGTCAGAGGGTCAGCACTGAGGGAGTGCCGCACTGTCAGAGGGTCAGCACTGAGGAAGTGCTGCATGTCAGAGGGTCAGCACTGAGGGAATGCCACACTGTCAGAGGGTCAGCACTGAGGGAGTGCCGCACTGTCAGAGGGTCAGTACTGAGGGAGTGCCGCACTGTCAGAGGGTCAGTACTGAGGGAGTGCTGCATGTCAGAGGGTCAGTACTGAGGGAGTGCCGCACTGTCAGAGAGTCAGTACTGAGAGAGTGCCGCACTGTCAGAATGTCAGTACTGAGTGCTGCATGTCAGAGGGTCAGTACTGACGGAGTGCCGCACTGACAGAGGGTCAGTACTGAGGGAGTGCTGCATGTCAGAGGGTCAGTACTGAGGGAGTGCCGCACTGTCAGAGAGTCAGTACTGAGAGAGTGCCGCACTGTCAGAATGTCAGTACTGAGTGCTGCATGTCAGAGGGTCAGTACTGACGGAGTGTCGCACTGTCAGAGCGTCAGTACTGAGGGACTGCTGCATGTCAGAGGGTCAGTACTGAGGGAGTGCTGCATGTCAGAGTGTCAGTACTGAGGGAGTGCCACACTGTCAGAGGGTCAGTACTGAGGGAGTGCTGCACTGTCAGAGGGTCAGCACTGAGGGAATGCCACACTGTCAGAGGGTCAGCACTGAGGGAGTGCCGCACTGTTAGAGAATCAGTTTTGAGGGAGTGCCGCACTGTTAGAGAATCAGTTCTGAGGGAATGCCACACTGTCAGAGGGTTGGCACTGAGAGAGTGCCGCACTGTCAGAGGGTCAGTATTGAGGGAGTGTTGCATTGTCAGAGGGTCAGTATTGAGGGAGTGTTGCATTGTCAGAGGGTCAGTATTGAGGGAGCGTTGCATGGTCAGAGGGTATTCTGTAGTCTTGGTCAGAGCAGGAGCCGTACCAAGCTGTGCTTTCTATGGTGCATGTGTGAAAGTTGATGAGAATCATACCAGACATGCCAAATTTCCTTAGCCTTCTGAGAAAGTAAAGGCATTGGTGAGCTTTCTTAACAGTAGAATTGGCAGCGAACAGGTTATTGGTGATCTGGACAGTGAAAAACTTGAAGCTTACGACAATTTTCACATCATCCCCATTGATGTAGACAGGGTCATGTTCTCCACTATGCTTCCTCAAGTTGGTGACTATCTCCTTCATTTTGTTGACATTGAGGGAGAGATAATTGTCATCACACCAGTTCACCAGACTCTCTATCTCCTTCCTGTACTCTGTCTCATCATTGTTTGAGACCTGCAAACTTGAAAATTGAATTGGAGGGGAATTTGGCAGCATGGTCACAAGTATATAAGGAGTATAGTAAGGGGCTGAGAATACAGCCTTGTGGTGCACCAGTGCTGAGGACGATCGTGGAAGGGGTGTTGTTGTCTACCCTTATTGATTGTGGTCTGTGAGTTAGAAGTCACAAATCTAGTCACAGAGGGAGGATCCAAGGCCCAGGCCACGGAGTTTGGAGATGAGTTTCATAGAAAAAGTAGTGTTGAAGGCTAAGCTATACTCAGTAGTCAACCTGGGTGTCCTTGTGCACCTGTCACTGAAGGTAAGCATGCGGTAAAGAAGGCAAACGATATGTTGGCCTTCATTGTGAAAGATCATGAGTACAGAAACAGGAATATGTTGTTGCAATTACAGTAAGTAGTCTGACAACACCAGGTTTAAATCCAACCGATTTATTTGATAGTAAACTCGCAAGCTTTTGACTCTATGGCCTTCGTCAGGCGAATGAGGTGTTCTCTCCAACCAGAACACTATCAAATAAATCGGTTGGATTTAAACCGGGTGTTGTCAGACTACTTACTGTGTTTACCCCAGTCCAACGCCGGTATCTCGACATCATTGTTGCAATTTTACAGGATCTTGGTGAAACCACACCTAGAATAGTGTGTGCAATTTTGGTCTCCTTTTCAGAGGAAGGATGTTCTTGCTCTTGAGGGAAACCTTGGATAATGGGAAATATTGTTAGCCTGGCCAAAGAGAAAAAGGAAGCATTTACCAAAGCTAGGATCTGGGAGCACACGAAGCAAGTGTGGAATGTAAGAAAAATAGAAAGAAACTTAACCAAGGAGTATGGAGGCTAAAAGGGGTCATGAAAAATCATTAGCCAGCAGGATTAAGGAAAATCCCAAGGCTTTAAAGGGCAAGATGGTAGCCAGGGAGAGGGCTGGCCCACTGAGGGGTAGAGGAGAGAATGTATATGTGGAGCCAGAGGAAATGGGCAAGGTATTAAATGAGTACTTTACATCAGTATTCACCAAAGAAAAGGATTTAGTGGATGATGATTTTGGGACAGGGTGTGTAGAAAGTTTGAGTCATGTTGAGATCAAAAAGAAGGAGATATTGGGCTTCTTAAAAAACACTAAGGTAGACAAGTCTCCAGGCCTGAATACTCAAAATGCAAGGGAGGAAATTGCTGGGGCCTCGAGAGAAATCTTTGTATCCTTACTGCTGACAGAAGAGTTCCCAGGGGATTGGAGAATAGCCAGTGTTCCTTTGTTTAAGAAGGAAAGCAAGAATAATCCAAGTAATTACAGGCCAGTGAGCCTTACGTCAGTGGCAGGGAAATTATTGAGGAGGATTCTTCAAGTCCACATGGAAATAAGTGGACATATTAGTGAGAGGCAACATGGTTTTGTGAAGGGGAGTAGTGTCTCACGAAATTGGTCAAATTTTTCGAGCAAGTGACAAAGATGATTGATGAAGGTAGAGCAGTCGACGCTGTCTACATGGACTTCAGTAAGGCCTTTGACAAGGTCCCTCATGGCAGACTGGTGCAGAACTGATGCAGTTGCATGGGATAAGAGGTGAACTGGCAGGTGGATACAGAATTGGCTCGGTCATAGAAGACAGAGGGTAACAGTGGAAGGGTACGTTTCTGAGTGGAGGGCTGTGCCAATTGGCATTCCTTAGGGATCAGTGCTGGGACCTTTGCTGTTTGTAATATATATATGTTTTGGAGAAAAATGCCACTGGTTTGATTAGTAAGTTTGCGAATGACGCTTGGAGATTTGAGCGGAGAGATGGCAGATGGAGTTTAATCTGGACAAATGTGAGGTAATGCATTTTGGAGGGTCTAATACAGAGAGAAATATACAGTAAATGGCAGAACATTTCAGAATATTGACAGGCAGAGAGATCTGGATGTGCAGGTACAAAGGACACTGAAAGTGGCAATGCAGGTGGAGAGGTAGTCAAGAAGGCATGCTTGCCTTCATTGGCTGGGACATTGAGTTTAAAAATTGGCAAGTCATGTCGGAGCTTTGTAGAACCTTAGTTAGACCATACTTGGAATGTAGTGTTCAATTCTGGTCGCCACACTATTAGATGGATGTGGAGGCTTTGGAGAGGGTACAGAAAATATTACCTGGTACAGAGGCCATTAGCTATGAGAAGAGGCTGGAGAAATTTGATTTGTTCTCATTGGAATGACAGAGGATGAGGGGAGATCTGATAGAAGACTACAAGATTACGAGGGACATGAGCAGACTGGATAGTTAGAAGCTTTTTCCCAGAGTGGAAGAGTCATTTATTAGGGGGCATACGCTTAAGGTGCATGGTTTAAAGGAGATGTATGAGGCAAGTGTTTTATAGAGCATGATGGGTGCCTGGAACTTGCTGCTAGGGGAGATTGTGGAAGCAGATATGATAGTCACTTTTAAAGGGCGGCTTGACAAATACATGAAGAGGATAGGAATGGAGCGATATGATCCCTAGAGAGGGAGGGGGTTTTAGATCATACGGACAGCATGGTCGATGCAGGCTTGGAGGACCAAAGGGCCTGCTCCTGTGCTGTAATTTTCATTGTTCTTTGGAGCGTAGCGAAGGCTTGCCAGGCTAATTCCAGGGATGGCGGGATTGATTAGATTGACTAAGTTAGGATTGTTTTCACTGGAATTCAGATGAATGAGGGGTGTTCTCATAAAGACTTAAGAAATTCTGACAGAACTAGACAGGGTAGATGCAGAGAGGATGTTCCCAATGATGGAGGAGTCTAAAACCAGGGGTCACAGTCTGAGGATCCAGAGTAGACCATTTAGGATGGAGTTGAAAAGACATTTCTTCACCCAAAGAAAGGAGAGTCTGTGGAATTCATTACCACAAGAAATAGTTGATACCAAAACATTTAATCTATTCAAGAGACGGCTGGATATATCACTTGGGTGAATGGGATCAAAGGCTATGGGGAAAAAGCATGAGTAGGCTATTGAATTGGATGATCATGATCATAATGAATGGCGGAGCAAGCTCCAAGGGCCAAATGGTCTCCTCCTGCTCCTATCTTCTATGTTTTGACCTTTCTATAGGAGTCTGACATAGGTATCTTTGTTATCTCAGTGTTGCAGGGTTGAGTGCAGGCCAGAGAGCTGTTGTTTGTTGTGGACCTGTTGTGGCAGTGGGCAAACTATAATAGATCCAGGCAATCTAGGACTCTGGAACTGATTAGCCATGACTAACCTTTTGAAGCACAGCATCATGATAGGTGTCAGAGCCGTAGGATGATAGTCATTAAGGCATGTTGCCTGGCTTTTCTTTAGTATTGGGATGATGGTCATCTTCTTGAAGCAGATAGAGACCTCAGATTGGTGTAGATTTTTGATCTATCTGATATGATTTGATTTATTATTGTCATATGTTTTAGTATACAGTAAAAAGTATAGTTTTTTGCATGTTATGTAGACAAAGCATACCATTCATAGAGAAGTAAAGGAGAGAGTGCAGAATGTAGTGTTACAGTCATAGCTAGGGTGTAGAGAAAGATCAACCTAGTGTGAAGTAGGTCCATTCAAAAGTTTGATAGCAGGAGGGAAGAAGCTGTCTTGAATTGGTTGATAAATGACCTCAGATTTTTTTTATCTCTTTCCTGATGGAAGAAAGTCAAAGAGAGAATGTTTGGGATGTGTAGGGTTCTTAATTATGCTCACTGTTTTTCCAAGGCAGCGTGAAGTGTAGACAAAGTCAGTGGATGGGAGGTTGGTTTGCGTGATGGATTGGACTACATTCACGACCTTTTGTAGCTCCTTGAAATTTTGGGCAGAGCAGGAGCCATACCAAGCTGTGATAGAACCAGAAAGAATGCTTTCTATGGTGCTTCCGTAAAAGTTGGTGAGAGTTGTGGCTGACATACTAAATTTCCTTAATCTTCTGAGAAAGGAGAGGCATATGCGAATACCCCTGCCAGCTAATCCATGCAGGATCTGAGTGCTTGTCCTTATCTTTCCTCATTGTGAGCTTGGGGTGAAATGTTGTTTGATAATTACTCATGTGAAAAGTTTTGGGGCATTTATTATGTTAAAAGGATTATAGAAACACAGATAATTATTTTCTAAATGTGAATTAGTATCCCTGGTTTGCTAACTAATTCATCCTCTTACAATGTTTGTCACTTTAATTAAGTTCCCCCTTCAATGTTCCCCACTCCACCCGTGAGAGTTATTCCTTACAGTTGTTTTCCACATGTTAATCAGGTTAATAGAGTGAAAAGATGAAGAAGAGTGGGAGGAGAATTTAGTGGAGGATAAATGCTAGCATTGACTAGTTGGGCCGAATGGTCTGTCTTTGTGCTGTAGACCCAAGATGTCGATTGAAGGAACTGTTTTATTCCATTGTTGATTAATGAATTTAGATCTCTCCAATGACTCATTGTTTTATCGGTCACTTAATCTGAAAATTAATCATCTCTAAAATAGCTGAGCAGGGAATTAAATCCTTTTTACACATTTTGTAAACTAATAAAATAAGTGATTTTGTGAATTGTCTCCAAATTTTCAAATGACTAATGTCAAATTTTATTCCAAATATAGTGTGAGAATTGGTTTGATTTATTTGTCCTTCATTCGATATTTTCCTTTATATTTTTATAGAAACAGCCCATAAATCTCAGCCACTCTGGAAAATATTCCAAACTCCTCATTTCACGTTTTTATAATGAATGTGCTCAGTTTGCCCAGTGGGAGGATTTGAACCTCCGCTGCGTGAAATCATTATCATTAGCTTGACTCAAGGGTGAGATTTCTGCCGCTGGCTCTCACATTGAGCAGGATAATTCTCGATCGAGATTTTTGTGAACATCACAGTTCTTTGTGGCAGAGAACATTCATTGTATATAAGAACTAGGAGCAGGCGTAGGCCATTTGGCGCTTTGAGCCTGCTCCGCTATTCAATAAGATCATGGCTGATCGTTTTCATGGATTTAGTTCCACTTACCCGCCCACTTACCATAACCCTTAATTCCCTTATTGTTCAAAAATTTATCTACCCTTAAAAACATTCAACGAGGTAGCCTCAACTGCTTCACTGGGCAGAGAATTCCACAGATTCACAACACTTTGTGAACTTCCTCCTCAACTCAGTCCTAAATCTGCTCCCCTTATTTTGAGACTATGCCCCCTAGTTCTAGTTTCACCTGCCAGTGGAAACAACTTACCTGCTTCTATCTTATCGATTACCTTCATAATCTTATATGTTTCTGTAAGATCTCCCCTCATTCTTCTGAATTCCAATGAGTATAGCCCCAGTCTACTCAGTCTCTCCTCACAAGCCAACCCTCTCAACTCTAAGATCAACCCAATCCATCAATCAACTGACTAGTTAACCAGATAGACCACCCAGAAATAACCTTGGCACATCCTGTGTACCATCAAGGTCTATGGAACAGAAAAAGGCCCTTCAGTCCATTGCATCTGCGCCAGTCAAAGGCAAACTATCTAAATATTCTAGACCTTTTTTCCAGCACTTGGTGCCTTGGCATCACAAACGTACATCAAAATACTTCTTAAACATTATCAGGGTCTCTGCCTTCAGCATCCTTTCAGAGAGTGATGGGGGTTGACAATGGGTGAGGGATGGGGTCAGGGATCCCACCAACCTCTGGGTGAATTTCTTTCTCCTCACATCTCCATAGCTATGACTGTAATACTACATTCTGCATCTGCTCCCTTTCCTTCCTTTCTCCCATTTGACCATAAGACATAGGAGCAGAATTAGGCCATTCGGCCCATCGAGTTTGCTCCGCCATTCAATCATGGCTGATATTTATCTCTTACCCATTCTCCTGCCTTTTCCCCCTAATCCTTGATCCCCTTATTGATCAAGAACCTCTCTATCTCTGTCTTAAAGACACTCAATGACCTGGCCTCCACAGTCTTCTGCGCCAAAGAGCTTCACAAATTCACCACTCTCTGGCAGAAGAAATTCCTCCTCATTTCAGTTTTAAAGGATCGTCCTTTCACTCTGAGGTTGTGCCCTCTGGTCCTAGTCTGTCTTACTAGTGGAAACATCCTTTCCACATCCACTCTGTCCAGAGCTCGCAATATCCTTTAAGTTTCAATTAGATCCCCCTTCATCCTTCTAAACTCAAACGAGTACAGATCCAGAATCTTCAACCGTTCCTCATACGACAAGCTCTTCATTCCAGGGATCATTCTTGTGAACCTCCTCTGGAACCCCTCCAAGGCCAGCACATCCTTTCTTCGGTATGGGGCCCAAAACTGCTTCTTTATGTACTCTGTGAATGGTATGTTTTGTCTGTATAGCATGCAAGAAACAATACTTTTCACTCTATGATAATAGATGTGACAATAATAAATCAATCAAATCAAACACTTCAAAGATGAAACATTCCCTTATGGCCTAAGGCATCATCTCTGCTGTACCAGTATGACTTTGACATTTATAGGGAGCATTTTATTTCAATAAAGATTATTGGGTAAAATAAAAGCCCCATGATCTTGGAATTAACATATTGACATGGATTGAAGATTGGTAATGAACAGGAATCAGAAAGTTGGCATAAATGTATTTTCTAGATGGTAGGATGATGAGTGTGCCACAGGGATCAGTGCCAAGACCTCAACTTTTCACAATTTTTATAGACAGGTAAAGCAAATGGGCAAAAGTCTGGCAAAAGGAGAATAATGTGGGCAAATGTGAAACTATCCATTTTGGCAGGGCAAATAAAAAAGAAGCTTAGAGTGATGCAGTCAGTGGGGAGGCCAGGGGTCAACGACAGGTTGGGGGTCAGTGACAGGTTTGGGTTCGGTGATGGAGATTGGACGGGGTCAGAGATGGAATTGGGGGGAAGGTGGGGGAATGGGATCAGTAATGGGTTGACAGTGGTTTTGATCATGAAAACAGTGAACGTGATTCAGAGTGATGGGGACTGGACAATAAACTTTTCCATTGCACAAGAACAGCTTCAATAATTCCATATCTCAGTCTTAGAGTTCTCAGCTGGGACTGGGACCCCAGCCTGGCACAGGGGCCCCCACCTGGCAGAAGGACCCCTGTCTGACACAGGGGCTTCAGAGGAAATAAATCACCCTTTGTGAGCTGGGACACAATGTGGTGAGAAAAGGGCGGTCACCAATATCAAAATAGTAAGGCTCTGCGGACAGAGGATGTGAGACCCAGGAACATTGTGGACTAACAAAACAGAAATCAGGAAAACCTCCTGTAAACAGCTCTGGAAAATTCCACGGAATATCTGCCAAAGAGTCAGGGCAACTCTTCAACTATCTGTCTGTTTATTTGTATATTTGTATTTTTATCTATACATAGAACGGGAGATTGCATTGGGCGTGTCGCTGATTTATAAATAATAGCCTCTGCTTGATGCTGGAATTAGAATTGGAAACTGTCTGTGTCATGCAAATCTGTCTAGTTAAATGTGTCAAAATGAAATATCGAAGCTTCGGGCTCTGTCTGAGAGTGAGAGTCAGTCACTCCAAACTTCAGCCATCAAGTCACCCAATCCTTTTCATTAGAAAGATGTTGCTTCATCCCAATCATTTACAACGGGCAGTTAATTACCCCCATAAAATAAAAATCAAGTAATCCAACAGGAACTCAGGAGTAACTTGCTCCCACAGTGAATAGTCTGGATATATGCCACGGTAAAGACATGAGGGATAAAGAATCTGATGATGAGGAGGTGAAGTATAAACGCCAGCAGCAACCAGTCAGGCTGAATGGCCCGTTTCTGTGGCTGAACATTCTAACTCATTGTTAAGTATTTCACTTAGGGCTGGAATGAAGAGAAAGTCTGCTTATCTGAAAAAACGGGGAATTTACACATTAGCTTTCATATCTCATTGTGGCTAGTAAATTGCTGTAAAGTGTGTCTGAATCAAAGACAACAAATCCACATCCAATAAACAGACACGAGAGACATACAGCGTTTAACTGCAGAAATCAAACCGTCCTTTCTGAACACAACTGCTGTTGGGTCTTTTGAAAGAAGACAAATCTGTTCTGCCAATCACATTGACAAAAATTTAACATTGGGCATGAATCCTCTGTCTATGAAAATTCATTCAATCACAAACCTGGAACATACAGAGTGAATGTGAATGCTGTTAACCACCTATCTTTACAAGAAAGTGTTTTAGCTGCTCCGCTACTACAGGACATTGGCCTGGTGATGAATGAATATTTTGGACATCTGGCCAGTCTCAGTCAAACAGATCAGGTCACAGATCAGTCGGGATCCACTTCTGTCCAAAGTGAGACACAAGATACTTAGAGATTGGGCCAGTGAGCCAGTTTCAGAAGAAATGAAACCATTTGTTACCCACAGGATGAATGGAGATGCCAGGATGGTACCATGCCCTGGGGAGTAAGAGCACTGCCTCTGTGTCAGGCAGAGAGCACTGAGGTTAGGCTAACTGGATAAGCCAGTAATTCAACACTTCCTGAATAAAGGGACCACATTAGCTATCCTCCAATCATCTGGCACTTCACCTGTAGCCAGCAAAGATTTAAATCTCCCTTCCAAGGAGAACAGCCCCAAGCTCTCCAATCTATCCTCGTAACTGAAGTTTCTCATTCCTGGAGCCATTCTTGTAAACTTCTGCTCTCTCACCAGTGCATTCACACCCTTCTTATAGTGTGGCACCCAGAACTGTGCACAATATTCCTACTGGAGTCTAATTAGTCTCTTGTAGTTAAAAATAAGCCACTGTTATGTTACATTCCATGTTAGTAAATAGCTAAAAATGCCCCCTAAAAATGTCAAAGTTCAGACTAGTACAGCAGAGACAATGCCCTGGGAGGATGTGTCATTTCTGGAGTGTTTGATTTAATTTATAACTGTCATATGTATTAACATACAGAGAAACATATTGTTTCTTGCATGCTGTACAGACAAAGCATACTGTTCATAGAGAAGGAAACATTAGAGTGCAGAATGTAGTGTTACAGTCATAGCTAGAATGTAGAGAAAGATCAACTTAATGCAGAATAGGTTCATACAAAAGTCTGATGGCAGCAGAGAAGAAGCTATTTTTGAGTCGGTTGGTACGTGACTTCAGACTTTTGAATCTTTTTCCCAATGGAAGAAGGTGGAAGAGAGTATTCCAGAGAATGTGGGGACCTTAGTTATGCTGACTGTTTTTCTGAGGCAGCAAGAAGTATAGATGGAATCAGTGGAGGGGAGGCTGGTTTGTACGATCAATTGGGCTACGTTCATGACCTTTTATAGTATCTTGCGGTCTTGAGCAGAGCAGGAGCCATACCAAGCCGTGATACAACCAGAAAGAATGCTTTCTGTGGTACAGCTGTAAAAGTTGATGAGAGTCATAGCTGACATGCCAAATTTCCTTAGTCTTCTGAGAAAGTAGAGGCATTTGTGGGTTTTCTTAACAATAGTGTTGGCATGGGGGGACCACAAGAGGTCTGACAACACCAATCTACATCATGGGGGGACCAGACAGGTTGTTGGTGATCTGGACACCTAAAAACCTGAAGCTCTCAACCATTTCTATTTCATCCCCATTGATGTAGACAGGGGCATGTTCTCCTTTATGCTTCTTGAAGTTGATGACAATCTCCTTTGTTTTGTTGACATCGAGAGAGAGATTATTGTTGCCACACCAGTTCATCAGATTCTCTATCTCATTCCTGTACTCTGTCTCGTCATTGTTTGAGATCTGACCCACTACAGTGGTGTTGTTAGCAAACTTGAAAATCGAACTGGAGGGGAATTTGGCCACGCAGTGCAGTGATGGGCTGTGGGGTGAGGGAATCTGGGACCTGACATTGTGTTAAATCTCATCAGAAAGTGACTGTGGAGTGAAGTCACTCCTTAAGGGAGTGAGGATTATTTCAGGGTGCTCCTGCCAGGATCAGTAGGGTGGTGTGGGGAAGGTGTGGGTGGTGAGAGAGTAAAAATGAGTGAGGTTGAGAGTGAGTGAGGGAATGAGTGAAGTTGAGTGAGAGAGGGTGAGTAAGGGAGTGAGAGTGAGTGAGGGTGAGTGGGGGAGAGAGTGACTCTCAGTAAAGATGACAAAAAGGCAAGGATTGGAAATATTTGTGGAATAGCAGAGCTTTCTCATTAGAATAAATGTTTACATTGACAACAGAGAAGCATCTTTAAATTTTGTTTTTGTTGTTTTGCAATAACAAATCCCTTTTGTGGTTTGGTTCTTTAATCCAACAAAAATCTTTCCCCGGCGTTTCACTAGTCCTTCTGAGTGGTTCAGTGGGGGTTCTGTGGTTGGGAAGCTTGGAAATGTGGGTGAACTGGTGACTTTCAGAGAGAGTTCTCTTGCTGAAAGATTGGGAGAAGACGCAGACTCTGTTATTTCCAAATATTCTCTCTCGTTCAGACATCTCCCCATTACCTCAATGGGGAGATTCAGTGCCTGAAACTCACTACTGATTATCACTGGAAATTACTGTCCTGAAATTGAGGAAGTTCCAATAGTTTTACCCAAAATTCCTTCTCTATGGCTTCACTTGTATCCAAAAATTATACTTGTTACAAGTTTAAATAAGTTTATAGATTCTTATTAAAACAGGACGATTCTACTTTCTCAGAAGACTAAGAAAATTTGGTATGTCAACTACGACTCTTATCGACTTTTACAAATGCACCATAGAAAGCATTCTTTCTGGTTGTATCACAGTTTGGTATGTTTCTTGCTCTGTCCAAGATCTCAAGGAACTACAAAAGGTTATGAATGTAGCCCAATCCATCCATTGACTCTGCCTATACTTCCCACTGGAAAAGCAGCCAGCATAATTAAGGACCTCATGCACTCCAGACATTCTCTCTTCCACCTTCTTCCATTAGGAAAAAAGTACAAATGTCTGTCATGTACCAACCGACTCAAGAATAGGTGACGAGTGGTGTGCCTCAGGGGTCTGTTTTGGGGCCCCTGCTGTTTGTAATTTTTATAAATGATCTGGATGAGGGTATTGAGGGATGGATCAGTAAATTTGCAGATGATACTAAAGTTGGTGGAGTGGTAGATAGTGAAGAGGGGTGTTTTAGTTTACAGAGTGACTTGGACAAGTTGCAGAGCTGGGCCGAGAGGTGGCAAATGGAGTTTAATGTGGAAAAGTGTGAGGTAATGCACTTTGGCAGGAACAATAAATGTGTAGAGTATAGGGCTAATGGTAGGGCTTTAATAGTGTTGAGGAACAGAAGGATCTTGGTGTATGTGTCAATAGATCCCTGAAAGTAGGCAGTCAAGTGGATAAAGTTGTTAAGAAGGCATATGGAGTCTTAGCTTTTATTGGTAGGGGGATTGAATTTAGGAGCCGCAGCATCATGTTGCAACTGTACAAAACTCTAGTGCGGCCGCACTTGGAGTATTGTGTGCAGTTCTGGTCCCCACATTATAAGAAAGATGTGGAGGCATTGGAGAGGGTACAGAGGAGGTTTACCAGGATGTTGCCTGGTATGGAGGGCAGGTCCTATGAAGAGAGGTTGAAGGATTTGAGGTTGTTTTCGTTAGAAAGGAGGCGGCTAAGAGGGGATCTTATTGAAACATATAAGATGATTAGAGGTTTAGATAGGGTGGACAGTGATAGCCTTTTTCCTAGGATGGAGAAAGCTAGCACGAGGGACACAGCTTTAAATTAAGGGGTATGAGTTATAGGACGGATATCAGAGGTAGGTTCTTTACTCAAAGAGTGATTAGGGAGTGGAATGCCCTGCCTGCAGCTGTTGTAGATGCGCCAAGTTTGGTGGCGTTTAAGAGGTTAGTTGATAAGTATATGGAAGAGAAGGGAATGGTTTAGTTAGGAGGGGCATTGCTTTTTATTTTGGTCGGCACAACATCGAAGGCCGAAGGGCCTGTTCTGTGCTGTATTGTTCTATGTTCTATGTTCTATGTTCTAATAGTTCCTTCCTTGCTGCCATCAGACTTTTGAATATACTTCAGTTGATCCTTCTCTACACCCTAGCTATGACTGTAACACTACATTCTGCACTCTCTCATTTCCTTCTCTATGAATGATATGTTTTGTCTGTATAGAATGCCAAGAAACAATAACTAGTGTAAAGTATTGTTTTAAAATACATGCAACTAAAATACGTGCAACAATAATCAAATCAAATCAAAATTATTAATAGTGATATTTGTTAGAATCTGTTACAATGTGCTCTGAATGGACAGGTGCACTTTTAGACAGGAGCACCCATTCTATCACACCTATTCTTAGTATTTGCCTCTATGTTTTTAATATCACTGAATCTTATTAATTGACTAGATCCTGTCTGTTTCTTCCAAAGACACAGGGGGTGATAGTGATTTACAATGAAATTGCTTTCACTGATGGACAGGGATTACTTTGTGGATATTATCTCCTGAACCAGTGAGTAATGCAGGAATGTGAACCGGGGTCTGATCCAATCCCCAACGCTTTCTTGCTGAAATACCTAAAATGGTAAACTGTGGGAATGGGATTGCAAGCTTTCTCAGAAAGGGGCTGGGATCTGTTGTCCGGTTCCTTATTAATAGCTCACTTGGCAAGTGACAGACAATGAGGTAATTAAATGAGTGGCAAGAGTTCTCAGTCTGTGAATCCAGTGTGAAGAGTAAAGCATGGCTTTCCACAGGAGCCCAGGTAAAAATCTCTGACCTTCTCTGAAAGCAGCAATTCTTTCGATTGCATTTTGTAGCAATTTGTCTGAAGTTGTGGAATGAGGAATGTGAGGAATGTGGCTGTGCTTTTTATTGAGTTTTTTGAGTATTTTATAGAGATCTATAAAATAATGAGGGGCATAGATCAGCTAGATAGTCAATACCTTCTCCAAAAAATAGGGGAATCTTAAACAAGAGGGCACAGGTTTAAGGTGAGAGGGGAGAGATACAAAAGGGTCCAAAGGGGCATATTCTTCACACAGAGGAGTGGTGAATGTCTGGAATAAACTGACAGAGGCAGTAGTAGAGGCAGATACAATTTTGTCTTTTACAAAGCATTTAGATAGGTACATGGTGTACAGGGATATGGACCAAATGCAGGCAATTGGGACTAGCTTAGGGGTTTAAAAAAAAAGGCGACATGGACAAGTTGGACCAAAGAGCTTGTTTCCATGCTATAAACTTCTATAACTTTATGAGCACAGATTATCCTGGAGATATTCAAAATATTCCAAACATTCCTCAAACTTTAACAGGAGGTTTGCATTGTTGTAGTTTTGTGTTCACTTCTACACAGAGTGTGGTGAGAGTCTGGTAGAGACAAATTCAGCTGAGGTTTTCAGAAAAGGACTTAGTTCATTATCTGAAGAGAAAATATTTGCAGGGGACAGGAAGATGAAGGGCTGGGACTAGGAGAACTGTTCTTGCAAGGGCCAGCACAGATGCAATGGGTCAAATGGCCTCCTTCTGTACAAGCAACCATTCTGTGATTCCACATAGCCTGAAAACAACTAGGTTAGTGACACTAGTGAACAGTTAACCCTTGACCTGACTTCACCATCGCTAGTTAATAATTTCATTAAGCAACAGCTGGAAAATGTTAGCAGCTTCATTGCTAACTGCGACAGTCCGAGTTTGTTTCTCAATCTGTAACCCAGTCTGACGCTGCAACATGCAGGGTAATGGTGATCAAATCTTTGTACAACTTTTGAGCATTGTCCTGAAACCAGAATCTGCCAGTTATACTGCAGCCTGTGCATCATCATAACAGTGAAATTGTAAAATCAGTTCAAAACCAAGTGCTTTATACACTTTATATTTGGTAAAAAAGATACCATTGTGTTCCCAGGGAAGGTGGGAGGAAGGAGCAGGATCAGGGCTCAAATTACTTTTAAATTCAACTCCTGATGAATAGTGAGCAACACCTTTCTCTTTTAAAGGGTGTTAAATATTTCTATCAGCAGTTAACTGGTTAGCAATTTTGCATCTGACACAGAAGTGAAATGGCTAGCATACGTACTTCAGGGAGAATCAGTATGCATGGAACCTGTAACCCAGTGAGAGCCAGTGTGTGTGCAATCCATACCCCAGTGAGAGTCAGTATGTGTGGAATTGTACTCCAGTGTGTGTAGGACATGTACCCCAGTGAGATTCAGTGTGTGTGGAACACATACTCCAGTGAGAGTCAGTGTGTGTGGGACCCGCACCCTAGTGAGGGTCAGCATGTGAAACTGTATAGAACATAGAACATAGAACAATACAGCACAGAACAGGCCCTTCGGCCTTCGATGTTGTGCCGACCAAAATAAAAAGCAATGCCCCTCCAAACTAAACCATTCCCTTCTCTTCCATATACTTATCAATTAACCTCTTAAACGCCACCAAACTTGGCGCATCTACAACAGCTGCAGGCAGGGCATTCCACTCCCTAATCACTCTTTGAGTAAAGAACCTACCTCTGATATCCGTCCTATAACTCATACCCCTTAATTTAAAGCTGTGTCCCCTCGTGCTAGCTTTCTCCATCCTAGGAAAAAGGCTATCACTGTCCACCCTATCTAAACCTCTAATCATCTTATATGCTTCAATAAGATCCCCTCTTAGCCGCCTCCTTTCTAACGAAAACAACCTCAAATCCTTCAACCTCTCTTCATAGGACCTGCCCTCCATACCAGGCAACATCCTGGTAAACCTCCTCTGTACCCTCTCCAATGCCTCCACATCTTTCTTATAATGTGGGGACCAGAACTGCACACAATACTCCAAGTGCGGCCGCACTAGAGTTTTGTACAGCTGCAACATGATGCTGCGGCTCCTAAATTCAATCCCCCTACCAATAAAAGCTAAGACTCCATAAGCCTTCTTAACAACTTTATCCACTTGACTGCCTACTTTCAGGGATCTATTGACACATACACCAAGATCCTTCTGTTCCTCAACACTATTAAGAGCCCTACCATTAGCCCTATACTCTACACATTTATTGTTCCTGCCAAAGTGCATTACCTCACACTTTTCCACATTAAACTCCATTTGCCACCTCTCGGCCCAGCTCTGCAACTTGTCCAAGTCACTCTGTAAACTAAAACACCCCTCTTCACTATCTACCACTCCACCAACTTTAGTATCATCTGCAAATTTACTGATCCATCCCTCAATACCCTCATCCAGATCATTTATAAAAATTACAAACAGCAGGGGCCCCAAAACAGACCCCTGAGGCACACCACTTGTCACCGAACTCCACGATGAATATCTCCCATCAACCACCACCCTCTGTCTTCTATCTGCCAGCCAATTCCTAATCCAATTAGCTAAATCACCCTCTATTCCACACATCTGCATTTTCTGTAGAAGTCTTCCATGGGCCACCTTATCAAACGCCTTACTAAAGTCCATATATATTACATCAACCGCCTTACCCCCATCCACCTCTCTGGTCACTTTCTCAAAAAACTCAATGAGGTTAGTAAGGCATGACCTACCCTTCACGTATCCCAGGGAGGTTTACTGTATATGAGACCCATAACCCAATGAGGGTCAGTGTGTGTGGAACTGTGTCCCAGTGTGGGTCAGTGTGTGTGAAACTGTATCCCCGTGAGAGTCAGTGCATTTGGAACCAGTACTCCAGTGACAGTCACTGTATGTGGAATCCGTACCCCAGTGAGAGTCAGTGTGTGTGGGACCCATACTCCAATGAGAGTCAGTGTGTGTGGAACCGTACCCCAGTAAAAAACAGTGTGTATGGAACCTTTACCCCAGTGAAAATCAGTGTGTATAGGATCTGTACCCTAGTGAGAGTTGGTGTTGTGGGACTCGTACCCCACTGAGAGTCAGCGTGTGTGAAACCTGTACCTCAGTGAGTGTCAGTGTGTGTGTGGGACCCTGTATCCCAGTGAGGGACAGTGTGTGTAGAACCCATACCCCATCGAGAATCAGTGTGTATGGGACCGCACCCTAATGAGAGACAGTGTGTGTGGAACCCATACACCAGTGAGAGTCTGTGTGTATGGGACCCGTACCCCAATAAGAGTCAGCATGTGAGGAACCCATACCTCAGTGAGACACAGTGTGTGTGGAACCCATGACCCAGTGAAAATCAGTGTGTATGGGATCCGTACTCTAGTCAGAGTCGGTGTCGTGGGACCTGTACCCCAGTGACAGTCAAAGTGTGTGTCCATAGATTCATGCCTTAGTCTGCAATGAAACTGTTTCCCTCAAGTCGGGGAGTAGCATACGTGTGTGTTTATGTGTGTGTGTTTATGTGATGTCAGGAAGCACAGAGAGAATGGAGTTCTGGAATTTATCTCTGTAGTGAGCTGCTGAATGGGGCTCCATTGGAGATTTGTCAAACAGTGATGTTTGAATTGGATTGATAGACGTTAACCCAAGTGGGTAGATAGAGTTACAATTGCAAATCTACAAGGACCTAGTTGGATGCTAGAACAGAATGGATGGACTGAACAGCCTCTTCTGTTTTTGTAGTGACTATGCCTCAGGATATATTAATCTTTGAGAATGATTTTCAAAATAAGGGATTAAATAGATGGGAAGGGTGGGTTTGAGCAGGGAATAACCTTAATGAAGGTGTTTATGATGATCATCTTGGGCAGGGTGGGGGGGGGGGGGTGCAATGGCCTAGTGGTATCATCACTAGACTGTTAATCCAAAATCACAGTTAATGTTCTAGGACCTGGGTTCAAATCCCACCATGGCAGATGATGGAATTGAATTCAGTTTAAAAAAAAATCTGGAATGAAGAATCTACTGATGACCATGAAACCATTGTTGATTGTCAGGAAAAACTCACCTGGTTAACTAATGTCCTTAGGAAAGAAATCTGCCATCCTTTCCTGGTCTGCCCTATGTGTGACTCCAGGGCCACAGCAATGTGTCTGATTCTCAATTACCCTCGGACAATGAGGGGGGGTGATAAATACAGGCCAGCCAGCGACACCCATGTCCCATGAATGAATAGAAGAAAAGATTTTGTTTGGATAATTAATGAGTAAGGACTATTTCTATTGACCTAGAAGTGAGAATATTGTCACTATGGCAGTGACAAGTTATGGTGTAACAAGAAGGCAGTTGGTGGAGTTGATGGGGTTTGGAGTATGCGGATAATTTGCAGAAAGACTTTGTTCTTGGATAGTTTGAGCAATGCACACGGTTCCAGACAGTATGTGGTGATATTGGGAATTCTCGCTCTGTCTCAGTGTTTATGCTGCTTTGTTTTTGGTTTCCATAGAACCGTATTACAGGTTCCCGGAACGCACAATGACAGATCGCTTTGACTGCCATTACTGCAAGGAATCTCTACATGGAAAGAAATACATTCAGAAAGATGACCAACATTGCTGCATCAAATGTTACGAAAAATTCATCGCCAACACTTGTTTTGAATGCAAGAAACCAATTGGTTGTGATTCTAAGGTATGCACCAATCAGTAATTACTAAGACTGGTGAGGATGACTAAACTATTAATAAGTGAGAAGATGGAAATATCACTCTAATAGCCATTCAGCCCATCATTTCTGTACTAGTTCTTTGAGCTGTCCAATTCTTCCCAGTCCCTCCCCAGTAGCCATGCAAATATCATCCTATCCTGGATTTCCCCAATTCCTCTCAGGAAGTTATTCCTGAATCTGCACCCCCCCCCCCCATATCACAACAATTCACTGGGAATAACGGAATAACCTGTCTGCTTACTGACCCTCTCACCAATCAGATTCTTCTTAAAGAGCCAGAAGTGTTTTTTTTCATAATTTCCTGAATCTTTATTCAGATTAATAAGCACAGAATTGTCAATGCAGCTGGAATCCATTCAGTCCATCCTTGCTGTAGCAAAAAAAAGCATTTAAAAAAAGCCTGGAATAAAACTCTGCCCTCAGTAAAACTGAGACTGAATCTGTCAGATTAAAAGTCCAAGTCGTTTCACCAGAATCCTAGAAAACCTACTGCACAACAGGAGGCTACTCTGCCCATCACACATATGCTGGCTCTCTGTGACAGCAATTTGGCCAACCCCACTCCATGACCTTCCTACTATTAATCCCAGTGGGAACTGGGGATCAGATTGGGGGTGAGAATGGGGGTGATATTGGGGTGAGAATGGGAGTGAGATTGGGATTGTCTTTCCAGCCTCCAACATTCACTGAGAAACAGGTAGCAATCTGATGCAGATCACTTTAACTCAATGCCAAATAACTACTGTAACACCTTACAATATCAGACTGAACTTTAAAGTTCTCATCCTCATATTGAAGTCCCTCCCTACCTCTGGAATCTCACCCAGCAATTCCCCGAATTCCAGCCTCTTGAACATCCCCCAACCCCTTGTTCCCACTACTCCACCATGGGCGGCCACGCCTTCAGCCTCTTGGTGATCCCAAGCCCTGGGATTCCCTCCCTAAACCTCTCCAACCCTATCTCTTTCAGTCCCTCTCTCTTTCCCCCTCTCTGTGATTATCACCCCCCCACCTTCTCTGTGAATCTCCCTCTCTCTCACTCAGTCTCTCTCTCTCTCCACATTCCTTTCCTTCTCATTCAGTCTCTCTCCCCCTTTCGAGTCTCTCTCTCTCTTCCCCGCTCCCTTTCTTCTCATTCAGTCTCTCTCTCTCTCTCTCCTCCCCTTCTTCCCTGCCTCCACTCCTCTCATTCAGTCTCTCTCTCTCTCTCTTCCCCTTCTTCCCTGCCTCCACTCCTCTCATTCAGTCTCTCTCTCCCTTCTCTTCCTCCTCCCACCACCCCTTTAGCATTCCTTAAAATTGACATCCTTGACTAATTAGTGACCTTGCTCGATTGCCTCTTCTTGTCGCTTGCTTTCATTATTATGCTTTGATTCTAGTTCTTTAACCAGCTTTGGGTCTTTCTAATCACAAATTGGCAGTTACATTCCAACTGCTACATATTTTTTAAAAAATTCCTCATTTGCGGCAAAACCTTTGGAGATTTCATTCTTCACAAATGTATCATTTCCCAGTGAATCATCATCGCCACCTGCTGGAACAATCAGAAATTGTAATGATATTAAAGATAACTTGCACTGTCTAATCCTGACAGGATGAATTTATCTCTGATAAAGCCAGTGTTTATTCACCCAACCTCACAGTCATACAGCACCAAAACAGGCCTTTCAGCCCATCATGTTTCTGCTAGCCATCCAATACCAACCGATACTAACCCTGTTTATCAGCACTGGGTCTGTAGCCTGTTTGCCTTTATGATTTAAGTGCTTGTCCACATGTTTATTAAATATTGCGAGAGTCAACATAGAATCATCATGGAAACTGTACAGTGCAGAAAGGGGCTATTCAGTCCATTGAGTCTACACTGACCATAATCCCACCCAGGCCCTATCCCCATATCCCTACACACTCATTCGCTAATCCCTCTAACCTCCACATCTCAGGACACTAAGGAGCAACTTTGGCACGGCCAATCAACCTAACCCACATATCTTTGGACTGTGGGAGGAAATCAGAGCACCCAGAGAACACCATGCAGATGCAGGGAGAATGTGCAAACTCCACACAGACAGTGACCCAAGCAGGAATTGAACCCAGGTCCCTGGAGCTGTGAAGCAGCAATACTAACCACTGTGGTACCATGCTGTCCCTGCCTCCACCGCCCTCTCAGGCAGCATATTCCATATTTCCACCACCGGCTGGGTGAAAAAACATTTCCTCAGATCCCTTCAAACCATTTACCTCTCACCTTAAACCTGGACTCTCTGGTCAGCCACGGGGAGAAGATTCTTATAACTTACCCTCTCCATGCCTCTCGTAGGTTTTATACATCTCTATAGATCCCCCCCGAATCTCTTCTGCTTCAGGTAGAAATCCCCCCCCCCCGGCTTTCCTACCCCTCTCATAGCTGAAAGATTTCAGCCAGGCAACATCCAGGTAACTCTCCTCTGCACCCTCTCCAGTGCAATTACTCACCCGCACCCTCAGATGTGACTTTTTAAATTGCTGTGAAGAGTTTGGATAAAACTTGCAGAAGGACAGTGAACAAATTGTGAAATTCACTTGCAGGATTAGTGGCAAAGACAGGAATGATGTTAGCATTCAGAATCTATCTCGGGTTGATGAAGCAGTACGGGAACAGGGAGAATGCATGTGATTAGGATGATCGATTCTTAAAGAAAATTCTGACCTTGGCTAGCTAAAAGAAAACCTTATATTTATGTATAATCTATATCTATGTATCACTTTTCACTACAGGCAGATATCTGAAAACTTGGTCAGTCTCTCTATTCATAATAGATCTGAATTATTTTCCCATAGGTGACCTTAGACTAATATGTCTAGAATTTATGAGTTTATTTCTTCCAAAGTGACATTTGCCATTTCCCAACTGAAGGATCAGTTCCTAAGTTGAGGGAGAATTGAAAGGTCATGTACAATTCAATTCTGAGATTGCAGTTATTGTGTGGCTTTCTCTATCTCGGCTTGTTGATGTTGTTGATATTTGGTTTAGGAGTTACACCACGGTGGCCATTACTGGCACGAAAACTGTTTCCGCTGTTATCACTGCAGCCGCTCCCTGGCCAATGATTCCTTCACTCTCAAGAACAACCGGATCACCTGCACCAAGTGTTTGCCTCGGACCGACAGCTCCATATGTCACAGCTGTAAGAGAGCCATCAAACCAGGTCAGTCACTTAATTATTTGCTGGTTAATTACTAACCTGATTATCCCCCCCCATCCCTGCTGGTTGCAGCCAGATTAACCGCCCACTGGTTACAGCATGGTTAACTGTCTGCTGGTTAATCACTAGCCTGGTTAACATTCTAGCAGTTAGGTTAATGCGTGGCAGGGCTGTGTGGGAGGAGTTGGTGATGTTGCGATTTTGGTAGGTCTGATTTGAAAAGTCTGAGAACTTCAGAGTTCCTTTTGGTCAGAGTGTGTTTCCTGTTTCAGTAATTGGGTTAATGAATTCATTGTGATGTCCTAAGGGGGTCAGCATTCTCCACAGGATAATTGGGACAGTAAATGATACCAGATCCTGTTTTCACCCATATGTTCAGGCTTTGATAAGTATTAATTAGCAGTGGAAACTCAGTGGTGGAATCCGTGTTATTGGACTTGTTGGCTGGAATTTTACAGCCCCGCCTATCACAGAGTTTACAGTTTCAGGACAAGTGAGGCTGTAAGATCCCACCCAGTGTTTGTTATGATCAGTTTCCGAGACTCGAAACTTCAGCACTTTTCTCTCTTTGCAGATGCTACCTAACCTGCTGAGATTTCCTCACATTTTCTCATTAGATTCCTCGATTAACTGAATCCAGTTTTCTGGATATCAGGATTTAAGCAAATTTGCTGGATACATTACAGGAAATTGATCAATTCACATCTCCACCTTTGGCTTGTGTTTAGCTCATTGTCTGCTCTGCCCTTTGAGTTATCCAATCAATCCTCTTCCAGAACTCGACAAACATTTCCTTCACAAGCATTGATTCAATTCCCTTTTGAAAGTTATTATTGAATCTGCTTCCACTGCCAATCCAGGTGGGCACATCTCCAGCACCGTGTTGTATTTCTGTAACAGGATCTGAGCAGCGTTGCCAACTCTGGTTTAAGATGTTCCTGGAGATGCGATGGCTTTCTAACCACCATATCTGATCATGTGATGTGATATCTGTGCAACTGACTAATTGGTGGGGGGAGGGTGGTGAAAGCTGTTGGGTTTTCAGCATTGATATTTTACTTTTTCTCCACAGGGACAAAGAGTTTTGAGTACGGTGGCTCTCACTGGCACGAACGCTGCTTCACCTGCTGTCGCTGCCTGAAGGAAATTGGAACAGGAAGCTTTGTTCCAAAGGGCGATGACATCTACTGCACTTCCTGCAACGAGAAGAAGTTTTCGAAGCATTGTGTCCACTGCAGAAAGGTGAGATTCAGACAGATATGGACACAGAGAATCCTAGTTACGTGTCCCTGGTATGGAGGGTTTTAGTGGTAAGGAGAGGTTGGAGAAACTTGGTTTGTTCTCACTGGAGCAACAGAGGTTGAGGGACAACCTGATAGAAGCCTACAAGGTTATGAGAGGCATGGACAGAGTGGAGAGTTTTCCCAGGGTGGAAGAGTCAATTACTAAGGGGCACAGGTTTAAGGTGCTAGGGGCAAATTTTAAAAGGGATGTACAAGGCAAATATTTTATACAGAGACTGGGCGGTACCTGGAACGCGTTGCCGTGGGAGGTAGTGGAAGTGGATATGGTAGCAATTTTAAAGGGATGTCTTGACAAGTACTTGAACGAAGTGGGAATAGAGGGATATGGTCCGCAGAAGCATAGAGGGTTTTACTTCAGTCAGGCAGCATGGTCAGTACAGGCTCGGAGGGCCGAAGGATCTGTTCCTGCGCTGTAATTTTCTTTGTTCTTTGTACTCACAATGACCAGTCTTTGAGTTTGCAGAGGCACAGACCTGAGTTAAGCTGGGAGAGCAACGGAGTCAATACTGAGGGATTGGAGCCTGGGGTGGAACCACCAACAATGGCTAACTCCTTAATTTACCCTTCTGTCACTTAGCTTCAGGGATCTCGACATTATTCAGGGAGCAGCATCCAGATTCATAAACAATCCACTCCGGTTCTCCAAAGCTGGAGACATGATGCACCCCAGTGGACAACTGCAGAAATTATTTTGAATTGATTTATTATTGTCACATGTATTAGCATACAGTGAAAAGTATTGTTTCTTGTGAGCTACATAGACAAAGTATACCATACATAGAGAAGGAGAGAGTGCAGAATGTAGTATTATAGTCATAATTACAGTGTAGAGAAAGATCAATTGATGTGAGTTAGGTCCATTCAAAAGTCTGGTGGCAGCAGGGAAGAATTTGTTCTTGAGTCAGTTGGTATGTGAGCTCAGCAATTTGATCTTTCTCTACACTGTAACTATGACTATAACATTACATGCTGCACTCTCTCCTTTATGTATGGTATGCTTTGAAAATATAGCTCGCAAGAAACAATACTTTTCACTGTATGCTAATACATGTGACAATAATAAATCAATTCAAAATAATTTCTGCAGTTGTCCACTGGGGTGCATCATGTCTCCAGCTTTGGAGAACCGGAGTAGATTGTTTATGAATCTGGATGCTGCTCCCTGAATAATGTCGAGATTCCTGAAGCTAAGTGACAGAAGGGTAAATTAAGGAGTTAGCCATTGTTGATGGTTCCACCCCAGGCTCCAATCCCTCAATATTGACTCCACTGCTCTCCCTGACAATTCTGTTCTTCAGCTTAACTCCAGTCTGTACCTCTGCAAACACAAAGACTGGTCATTGTGAATATAAAGAACAAAGAAAATTACAGCACAGGAACAGGCCCTTCGGCCCTCCACGCCTGCAATAACCATGCTGCCTGACTTAACTAAAACCCCCTAGGCTTCTGGGGACTATATCCCTCTATTCCCATCTCATTCATGTACTTGTCAAGACATCCCTGGCTAAGATGCAAATTAGATCAAGCCTTGGAGGAGGAGCTACACATATTCCAATCAGCTTGGATCATGTAGATCAAGCCCAAGACAAGTGCTAAGAGCCTGTCTTGTCAGCTTGGATCGAGAATGTCTCAACTCTGAATTGGCTTTAATTTGACTTGATTGGATTGGAATAAAGTTGGAAAAAAAATTATTTCCACCAGAGATCAAGTGTAATATCGACATGCTGCACTTGGTTGAAGTCATTAAGTTACATATCAGCTTCATTTGAAGCAATTTTTTAAAGCGGCATCTCGGCCTTTTGAACATAGAACATTACAGCGCAGAACAAGCCCTTCGGCCCTTGATGTTGCGCCGACCAATTAAGAAAAAGCAATGACCCTCTAACCTAAACCATTCCCTTTTCATCCATAAACCTATCCACGGACCTCTTAAACGCCCCCAAACTTGGCGCATCTACAACTGCAGCAGGCAGGGCATTCCATACCCTTACCACCCTCTGGGTAAAGAACCTACCTCTGACATCCGTCCTATAACTACCACCCCTTAATTTAAAGCTATGTCCCCTCGTGCTAGCTTTCTCCATCCTAGGAAAAAGGGTGGACAGTGATAGCCTATCTAAACCTCTAATCATATATGTTTCAATAAGGTCTCCTCTTAGCCACCTTCTTTCTAATGAAAACAATCTCAAATCCCTCAGCCTCTCCTCATAAGACCTGCCCTCCATACCAGGCAACATCCTGGTAAACCTCCTCTGTACCCTCTCCAATGCCTCCACATCTTTCTTATAATGTGGCGACCAGAACTGTACACAGTACTCCAAGTGCGGCCGCACTAGAGTTTTGTACAGTTGCAACATGGCGTTACGGCTCCGAAATTCAATCCCCCTACCAATAAAAGCCAAGACTCCGTATGCCTTCTTAACAACCTTATCGACTTGATTGCCAACTTCCAGGGATCTGTGCACATATACACCTAGATCCCTTTGGCTAAGATGCAAATAAGATCAAGCCTTGGAGGAGAAGCTACACCTACTCCAATCAGCTTGGATAATGTAGATCAAGCCCAAGACAGGAGGTGAAAGCCCTGTCTTGTTAGAATAAAGTTGCAAAAAAAAATGCAGCAAAAACTCGGAACCAAAATATAAAATTAATTTTGTTTTGGTGTAATCACAACAGAGTGTCTGGAATAAAGTTAGCTTCATGGTAATTAACCCTTACTGAAAATAAGGAAATTTGCTGGTCTTACTCTATCTGGCCTATGTGTGATTCCAGACAAACTGGAATGACCAAACGAGTCACTCAGTTACTCGGAAAGACTTCTCATCACCAGCTTCGAAGGCAGGTAGGAATGAGCTACATACTGCCTGTCTTAACTAGATCCTCCTACGCTTCCTGGGACCATATCCCTCTATTCTCATCTCATTTGTGTACTTGTCAAGATGCCTCTTAAAAATCACTACTGTATCCACTTCCGCTACATCCCCTGGCAACGAGTTCCAGGTACCCACCACTCTGTGTAAAAAAATCTGCCTTGTACATCTCTTTTAAGCCTTGACCCTCACACTTAAACCTATGCCCCCTAGTAATTGCTACAGGCTTCATTTATAACTTTCCCTAAAAATATAAAGTTCATACACTTCAACAACAGATTCAAACATGAGCTCCAACTCCCTCCTGGACACGTCTTCTGCTCGCTCTCCCCCTTCCCTTTTCAAAAGGAAAAAAAAACCCAAGAATGAAATGGAATTAGGACAAAAATTCTCAAAATTGAACAAAATCCCAGACTGAAGAAGGGGGCAGGAGAGAGAGAGAGCTCAATGCAAGTCAAAAAACAACAATTGCTGAGGAAGAGATGTGGAGATAAAGATAAAAGCAAATTACTGCAGATGCTCCATAACCCGGTGAGTCAGTGGAAGCTAGTCCAGGAACTGTAGAGTGGGATTGTAGAACCAGAGCTGTGTTCTCCCTGTCCCAGTCAGAAGCAGGTCCCACGCTTGCTTTGTTAAATGAACTAATGTCGGGCCTGTTTCAGAGATTCAGGAATCTGAACCAAAAACAGAAAATGCTGCTGGGCTCTGATTAAGAGTCATCCAGATGCGAAACATTGGCTCTATTCTCTCTCCTCAAAAGCTGTCAGGCCTGCTGAGATTTTCCAGCATTTTCTGTTTTTGTTGTGAGGGATAAGGACTTGGATTAGGAAAGATTGGAGTCAGAATTGTAAATTGGGGTCAGGCCAGATCGAGATTAGATATCAGGAGGGGATTCCTTCCCGGAGAACCTCTGAAACATCAGTTCATTTAACGATGCGAAAGTGGGACATGCTTCTGGCTGGGACAGAGAGAACACAGCTCTGGCTGTGAGATCTCTATGATCCCACCCTCCTTTAAAATTCCTGGACTGGTTTCCATTGACTCATTAACTTACAGAGGAATTTTCTGGATTTAATCAGGTTTCCCAACTCTCCCATTGTATGAAGCATGAACAACAACTTACGTTGATATAGTATCTTTAACCTCATAAACAGATCCGGAGTCACTTCACAGGAACATTGGCAAAGTTTGACAGTGGGACACATGGAGATTGGATCAGATCTGGTTATGGGGCTAGGTTTTATAGTCGCAAGGAATAAAGAGGGCTGGAGAGGTTTAGAATTGAGAAACAGAAGAGTGGGATTAGGCCATTCTGCCCCTCAAGCCTGCTGCATCATTTTATAAGCTTACAGTCGATCAAACCTTTCTATAGCATGCCCAAAAGTATGGATTCCCAAAGCACCAAAATATTTAGCATCCTGTTTTAAATACATTCAAGGGTGGAACATCTACAACTCTGGGGGAGTAGAAAATTCCAAAGATTCACATCCTGTTGAGTGAAGCAATTTCTCCTCATTTCAGTCCCAAATGATTCTCCCCTTATCCTGAGACGTTGCCCCACTGTTTTCGATTCCCTGACCAACAGAAACAATTCCTGATTAAAACAGACAAACTCATCTGTTCACTGACACTTGAACTGGTCTGGTGACCTATCACAAACACCCCAAATGGGGCCAGTCCTTGTTATGAGACAGAAATAAATACAATGAGCATTGGATATGCTATATTTGAATTGTTACAATATCTGCAGGTTAGAGGGACACAGAATAAACAGGGCTTCATCACAACTTTCTACAGCCACATTGACAATGGGAAGTGTTGATGTTTCCAGGGAGAATTCCAGAGTTTGGGGCCCAGGCTGCCTTCAATGATGGAGCAATTAGAATACTCAAGGCCAGAATTAGAGTGCAGATTGGAAAGTTGTGGGGCTGGAGGAGTTTCAGAGATGGGGAAAGGGCATAATAAACAGAATGAAGCAATGAGTATTTTCCTGTCTGGTAGCCGTGACTAAGGGATTGGCAGAAGATGTGGTTGCATTGATATGACCATGATGCAAGGTTCCGGTGGTCTCTTGTCTATTTCAGGCCATTACCAGTGGAGGACTGACCTACCGCGATGAACCCTGGCACACTGAGTGCTTTGTGTGTAAGACATGTCGCAAACAACTGGGTGGCCAACAATTCACTGCCCATGAGAATTTTCTCTACTGTGTCGACTGTTACAGCAACTTCATCGCCAAAAAATGTGGTGCTTGTCACAAGCCTGTGACCGGTAAGTTGTGGCTAACAGCCACTTTCCTCCTTCAATTACTGAGGCTAAAAGACAGACTATTTTCAATGGCATCATTATTCATGAGTGCTAACCTCAACGACCCTACTCACCAATCTATAAACCCCATGGAAGATAGTCTAACTCCATCACCGTCACTCAGTTACCCACTCTACCCCCATGCCAGGGATCAACCATCACTGCATGGATCAGCAGATCTCTGCTCACTCACCTTTGCTTGTTGTTCAAGCTCATTGCACATACTGACTTCATGGCTTTAATCGAAACCTGGCATGAGTCCTGAAAATCCTTTCCACATCTCCTCTCAGAGCTCTATTCCCACTAGTTCCTCATTACTTGGCTTCCTCTCCTATGCAATGATGTTGTCTAACATTTGAAACAGTTTCTTATTTTCAGGCATTGCCCTTTTCACATCCTTTCACAATCAGCCCCTAAACATCAGCTCTTGTAGAGTTGCCACTCTATCCCCAAGCCCCCTTTTCTTGACAGGATTGGAAACAATTCTGAATTAACTCCATGTCTGAACTTCTCAAATACAAGATGCCGGCCTCTGCCACAGCAGCAGAACAGCCTTAACCAAAGTTATCAACATCCTCTTGTGGGTTCTCACTCCTTGACCTCTCTGCATATATCAACTCCTTCCTATTGGCCATTTCAGTGTTAACAAAGGGTCATCCAGACTCAACGTTGGCTCTATTCTCTCTCCACAGCTGCTATCAGAGCTGCTGAGGTTTTCCAGCATTTTGTTGTTGTTTCAGATTCCAGCATCCACAGTATTTTGTCTCAATGCAACAATCAGTTTGTTCCATTTGTACCAGACATCTGGTAATAGTTTCTCTTTGTGCAGTTATTTCTGAATTCTTCCAAAGATTTCTCTTTGGCCTTTCTTCCTTATGTTGTCCTTAATGACCTTATGCAGCCAATTTCTATTTTTACAAAGATGAACAGGTAAAGCTTGGTGTCACCAATCTCAACTCTCCTGCCAATAGCTGTTTGTCTAACACCTGGTCCTGAATCCTTCCCAAATGTTCCCCAGCAAGCATCCTGACAGAATCCAATGTCTTTGGTTCCCACCACAAACACCAGCCCCTAACCACCACAGTCTGAATCAGGCAGTTCAGTATCTTCGTTGCTCTGGGTGAAGCAGAGATCCTGACTCCATGTCTATCACTCAGATGGCCCATTTCCATTTGTGTAACACTGTGTCCTGCACTGCCACTTTCACCTGCTGCTGAAATTCTCATCAATGCCTTTATTACCTTCAGAGTTGATTATTCAAATAGCTGGATTTCCATTTTCACCTTCTGTTTGCCCAAATCTTTGAAAAACTCCTCACTCGTATCAAGTCCTGTTCCCCATTGTCCCTGTGCCCCATCACCCCTGTGCTCACTGATCTGCCTCCTATTCCTGTCCAGCAATGCCTCAATTTTTAAAAACATATCCTGGTGTTCAAATCCTTCCAGGACTTACCCCTCCTCGCTCTCTAACCTCCTCTATCAGGTAAAACTGAGCTGTTTAATTCCAGCGTGTTCTGATGTACTTTACATAGTTGCACTGTAAAGCGTGTGCGAAATTGCTCTAACATCCTCTCTACCAATTACTAGGCTTTGGAGGGGCACAGGTTGTAACCTATGAAGATCGCCAGTGGCACAGCGAATGCTTCAAGTGTAAGAAGTGTTACAGCTCCCTGGTCAACAAGCGTTTCGTTACCCACAACAGGGATGTGTACTGCCCCGATTGTGGAAAAACACTGTAAATCCCGATTCCTTACACCACGAAACATGTAATCACATCCCTTAATCAAAATCATTACTGTTACAGCAAAGCTTTTAAAACTCGCTAAAGTAACCAGGCGCTTCAAAAGCAGTACGATAGCATGTGTTTGTAACCATTTCAAAAAGTTATTATCCATTTTTTCCTGCAGTATTCTGCACAGCCATTGGGAATGGAATGCCTACATTAATCATGTGACTTAATAGATGTGCTTCTCAAAATAGTAAAAGTAAATGAGCTGTAATGATAGTTAAACTCAACATATAGAGGCAGATGCTATTTACTCTGTGACTGCATGCACCACTCACCTGAACAGACTTTCAGATGCATCACCGTCACTCCAATGGTTAGCAAAATTGTTATAACTTAGATTGAAATGCAGTGTTTTGAAATGTGAATAAAACCAGTCCCATATGCATGTTAGCAGGTAATGTTCTGTGAAAGTGTGATCACTTTGTATTTTAGGTAGTGATATAGATTATACAAGGCTCTTGCTATGTATCTTGTATCCAACATCTTTCCTACACTCTAGCTGACTAACTCTGCTGCCTTTTTACTGATTTTATTTCATGTTTGGCTTCTATTCACCAGCCTCAAAACAATAATGTTTTAAACAGAAGAATATATAGCTGTTAACTTTCTCGCTCTGCATTAAGTTTGTGCCTCAAACTAGTGTTTATTTGGTTCCAATTTATTACTTCTTTTGAAATGACTAAAATATTGTTGTGTGGCAGTGTGTAATGAGATGTTGTGTGACCACGTTAGCATGTGAGGTCCCCATCCAATGCATTGTAAGGACAATCAATGGATTACATACAGCATGCCAATACTGTACCTTTAATAAAAGTGTTTCAAATCTTCAGGCAGTTGTGTGTTTTTGGAACGAGTGAGTACAGATGTACACAATTTATTTATCGGCATAAACAAACACATCAAACTGGAAAGCTAATCTGTGAAAAATCAAATAGAACACAGAAGGTGAATAGGGAAAAATTTCTTCACGCAAGAGGATGATGATGTAGGAAGAATTGCATGAAAGGATGGTGGAAGCAGATTCCTAGGAACTTTCAAAAGGCAACTAACTGACCATGTATTTGAAAAGAACCAATTCACAGGGTTATGGGGATAAAGCAGGGGACTAGGATGATACCGAACCAACTTTTTGGAAAAAGCCAGTGCAGTACAATAGCTCCCCAGGCTGTATGATTCACACATAGAGCGGAGAATATGCAGCAATAAAACTAGCCACTAAATCTAAATAGCTCACCTTGATTATGCCCCACATGAGCCTTTTTCCACCCTGCAGCATAACCTTCTAATCTATTCCCCTTGCACTTATCCGGCTTCTCCTTACATACATCTTTACCTCAATGTAGCAGAAGGCCTTTTAGATCATGGAGCCTGATGGAATCCCACATTCTCATCACTCATTGGGTAAACAAGCTCTCCCACAGTCCCAATTGGATTTAGAATCAGAATCACTACAATGCAGAAGACCATTCAGCCCATCAAGTCTGCACCAACTCCCCGACAGAGCATCCCACCCAGGCCCTATTTAGTGACCATCTAATATTTAAAGGCCCTTATAATCTTGGTCTCCCTCACAAGCAGATCTTTTCCATAAATACCTGATTGAATCCAGTGCTGGCATCACCTTCAGGCTGAAGGTTAGACAGAACCCAGCTCAATATTCACCTCACATTGAAACTTACAGCTGGAGATTCCAGCTCATTGTTAATATTCGCAGAAAAACTTTAAAGCGTAATAGAGTAAAATTAAACTGAAGTCAGTTTTTTTTTTATTTTGTAAAATTTATTTAAACGATGCACAGATTATTCTATTTACATACAGCTGTCACCAAGGCATTAAAGAGGAGTGATGTGCACAGCAAGAGGGGTAGTTCAGTTAGTGATTGTCATTTTCCTGCAAAGGTTTCAAGTTAACTATCTTACAAAAATACACTAAATGATTTATCTAAGGCACTGCTCTAGCCTAACCCAATGTCAGTGCGTATTGGAACTTGACTGCATTCAGCAATTGTTACAGACTAGAAGATTCCTATTTCTAAAACTTGCATGAAGGGAAAGAATAACAGTTTTCACCTTGGAACCAAACTAACATGTTTTCAATGATAAATTTAAAAAAGGATGTTGCAGCCAAATAATAGCTTCCCTTTAAGGGAGAGTGGATATGGTTAAGCAGGCTACTCATTCCTGATTCCTTCAATGAGACTAACAAAGAACAGTAGCATAACTTATATAAGGAGGCAATATTTCATAAACAGAAAAGATGGAGCAAGTGCAGTAAAAAGAACACAGCTTCCAAGATAAGTTAGCAGCTATTTAAGTCCATAAGCTAAAGAAGTTTATTATTTGCACTTCAGTTTAGTATGTATGTAGTATGGACGGGATATGAAGGAGCAAACTAAGGGCCACAATGAAAAGGTGATTTAAAGTTGACATTTCTTGATGGATGGTTTTGGGATGATACTTAATGATACACCCCTAATACAGAAAAAATATTTAACCAAGGATGTTCATTAAGAAATAGTTTAGTGGCCCAATACTGCTGATATTTACAATAATACTTACATATACATGGAGAAACTTCAATACATTAAAGCAAAAAAAAATTATAACAAGTGAAATATATGTAAATACTAAGTTGCTACCTACAAATACTTGAGTTTATCAACTGAAGCCATTTCATTCTTAATGTATGTTAGTGCAGATTTATGAAAATACAGTAATCTAGAAGGTTGGACTCTTAACAGGAGTTAAAGTATCAACTCACAGTTGGTTTCCTATGTCAGTACATAAAACATACAACAACATTGCAATGAAACACCAACCAACATTTTCAGATTAAAAAGTTTACCTTCCCTCATCCATCTACCATTACTCTCACCTATTTAATTAAAACAAGCCTCTCCTTCACTGTTCATTCTTCCTCTTAATATAGTGCTCTTTGAATTGAATCAGTAAGGACTCGGACCAGACATAACAATGAGGAGCAAGAGGAGGGACCAGTGCGGGAGGGAAGGGAAGGGGGTGGGGGGGGCAGTGCGGGAGGGAAGAGGGGGGCCAGTGCGGGAGGGAAGGGGGGGGCCAGTGCGGAGGGAAGGGAAGGGGTGGGGGGGGCAGTGCGGGAGGGAGAGGGGGGCCAGTGCGGGAGGGGAGAGGGGGGCATGGGGGGAAGATGGAGAGGAAGATAGGGGTAAGAGGAAGTAATGGCCAGAGTGAGAGGTGGGAATTGGACTGGGTGCTTCTTTTAGCTAGCATGTTCTATCACAAGCACAAAGATTTCCGCCACAGAACATTAGCATTTTAAAGATCACAAAAGCAAACATGTACTGCACACGTTTGATTTTGGATTTCAAATTAAACATATTTGAAATATGAATTATCAGAGTTTTCCTTTTGCTCCATCACTATTTGGTTTATTTTAACAATTTATTTTTAAAAAGCATTAACAAATAGGACTGCGACAATTTAATGCATGCATTCTATGGAGATGCCCATTGGCACTCTTTATCCTGCAGTTAGAGAGATGGAACATTTATCCAGGATGTGGCCAGAATAAGAAATGTCAGCTAAACTCAGTTCATAGGAAACTAAAACTCGCAAAAATATCTTGAGACAATATACAGTATAAGGAATGAAACTTTGTCTGATTACACTCACTGTTAAAAACAGATCATAAAAATCAAAAATGCTGTCAGCTATTGTGAGAAAGCACAATGCAGTCAAAGAATAGGCCCCTGAAACTTTGAAGGTGCAAACTAGCATCTTATACGACATGTCACATGCCACTTTTGTTATGGTCTTTTAAATTCTTCTGGAAAAATGACGAAATTCCATAGAAGCAGCTTCATGTAACAAGGCCTTCAGCACTTAGTAAAAATACTGAATATGCAAGTGCAATCATGAGTGACGCTCGAAATCAAAGCCATTTAGAATCCTGAGAAAACACAACAAATTATAAAGCATTATATACAGTGACAGAATCCAGGGGAACAGGACACATGGCTCCACTAACCCTGCTTCACCTCACACTATCAACACATCCTTTTCCCTTGCTTTGATTTGTGCCAATTGCTTTAACCACATCCTGTGGACCCCAGTCCTACATTCTGTCACCCTCTGGGTAAAAAAGCTTTTTAAGTTTTAGTTTTTAAACTTTATTTACTTGTGGCCCAAGTAGGTTAATATTAACACTGCAATGAAGTTACTGTGTAAATCCCTAATCGCCACACTCCGGTGCCTGTTCAGATACACTGAGGGAGAATTTAGCATGGCGCCTAACCAGCACATCTTTCAGACTGTGGGAGGAAACTGCAGAACGCAGAGCAAACCCACACAGACACAGGGACAATGGGGAGAACATGCAGACACTGCACAGACAGTGACCCAAGCCAGCAACTGAACTCAGGTCCCTGACGCTGTGAGGCAGCTGTGTTAACCACTTACCATCATGCTGTACACTATTCCCTGCTCCTCCTATTGTATATCGCTGACCTTAGTATGGGTCTCTTCCGCAAGTGGAAATATTTTCTATAGCTATCCCATTAAAAATGGGTGCCAATGATTGGTTTGCTATGATTTTATTAACTTGCATCACTCCTTTTAGTAACCTGCAGTCCCATGTCAGAGCATGTCTTTCCCTGATAACAGAAAATAAAAGATTCCTCTCAGAATCTTAAAACTAAAGACAAAGCTTGAACAGAGGTGAGTAATTTGGTTCAGAATGTAAAACTGATAATTCCTGACATGTTGCTGCATTATTTCTTTCATTCTCAGAATGAACCATATGGCATGGATGTTTGATACGGCTTCTCGATATTTTATTCATTTAATCTAGAAATGTGCCTGAGCTTGGTGAGATATATAAAACTCATGTACTAGAAACTCCTATTTATTCAGGATCACAGCCATGCCACTCCGAAGACAATGAAGAGTTAACCAGAAGCTGGGTCTGCAGCAAGGTGCTGTCCAGACCTTGAAGAAGGCAGATTCTTCTCCCTAAGAGACAGAGTTGAACCAGCTAGGATTTTACAATAATTCAACAGCTTCATGTCATTGTTCCTTTGATTAGATTTTTAAAGCTCTATCCAAATTCCCAAATTGCCACAGTGGGATCTCAATTTTGTTCTCTGGATAACTGGCCCAATAACACAACACTACCATAGCTCACTTTCCATTAACCTCAATCGACCTGGTGCCAGGACTCAGGACAAATTACACCTGTGCTACTGAAAACAATCAGAAAGTCTGGAATCAAAGTGTACCTGATGTTTCCTCAATAGGTTTGGTCAAGGACGTCACTCCTCCATTCTCTCCAAGTGCAATGATATGAGTGTCCGGAATGCGAGCAATATCAGTCAGGTTTTGGTTACAGTCATCAGCGTTGTGGGGAGCAACGGCTAATTTGGTGATCTTTGAACAAACATTAAGATCAATATAGTCCTCGAGGATCCACGCACTGGCTTTTCCATTCTGATGTCCAACACTTTGACCCACTTCATTCACATGCAAAAGTTCCGATACAACACAATCTTCCTTTGGCATAGAGCTTAAATAAAAATGGAAAAAAACAATACAATAACATTAGAAACACAAGCAATAGGCCACTCACCCCCTTCAGCCAATCAGTAAGATCATGGCTGATTTGAATGTGGCCTCAACTCCCTCCTCCTAGATGTCCCCCTTGGCCCTGGACTCATTGCTGAGTCGATATGTGCGAGCTTCTCATTGCTGATTAACAGATGAATAAAAAGTTTCCGATTCTTCATGTTTACTGTGAATGCACCAGTTCTGGTTTCACATTCATCTGGTTACAGTTGCTATTGGGATGCACAATTCAAGAATCTGAATCTCAGATTAACCAGGTTAGCTTTTAATGTTTTACATGTTCTTGCCATTCTACTTATTTAATCTCGAAGTGTGCTTAATGAAATGTTTAAAGCTGTGACAGAAGCTCATTATTATACAGTGCCTCATCACAGACTGCAGTGCCACCCCAAGGGCTCTCCTCATGCACAGTAAGATCCCACAAGCAAAAAGAAATGTATGATCCAATGGCTGGATCATCAGATGAATCTTAACAAAACTTGGCAATTCCAAGCATGCAACACTAACTAGGTATTGCACTGGAGCAGCAGCCTTGAGCACGTGCAGCCCAGGAGTGGGTTTTAAACCAACAGATTCATAAATTAGAACAAAATCTCTGAACTAAACAGACGCTCGCAGCTGCTGCGCAGCGCATCTTGCCATTCACACATGCAGATAAAACTCTTGCTCCATAGTTAGGGAAGATAATCAGAGGCTAAGTAATTAACTCACTGACAGACAAATAACCTTCAACATTCCTCAATATTGGTGCTTTTGGAGGGCTGTGGACATGATCTATATTTGTGCAGCTTCTTTCTGTACTAGAGTTTATCTCTGGCACGTTGCATTCAGAGACTTGGCTTCTGAGCAGAGGGGTGGAATCAATTCGTCACAAGCTGCTGTTCTGGGCACTGCAGGATTAATGGGAGCCCGACTCTAACTGCCCAGCTCCTCAGAGAGGGGAGAGGACAAATATGGATTAATTCTAATCCTATAATGACATGGGAGGAAACAAATTCAAGTGGAAAGATGAAGTGTTTCTTCTTTTTATATGGTACCTAGCAGATCTCCCAAGGAGTTACTCACTTGGAGGCAGAATGGCATCATCAAAACCAAAGATTTCCCCAAGGAAAGTAAGTCTGAAATTGAAAACTTAAAAACAATTGACTGAACAGGAATGAGAATTTTAATAAGGAATAAAGTCTGTACAGCTCACAGCTTTATTCCTTGGTACATGTTAGATCAAAACAAATACTGGAAATCAAAGACTGAAAATGTTAGAAATCTCCAAACTGGGTCAATATTTAAAGTGTACACAGAACATGGGTACAGGAGCAGTGCACCTACCTATCCTTCTCTTTTGTTCATTCCATATCCTGCATAAACTTTCTCCATGAGAACTTACCTCACATCCAGTGTCTGCTCTTTGTTCAAACTCTCTCCTGTGTTATTTGTCTCAGCGATACCATTGAGCTCAGTATTCTCAGCTACTGCAGCTTCATTTGCCCACTTGGCACATTTCTGTACGTTATCCTGAAGCTCATCGATTCCATCTGTGCTATCTAATGTACAAATGAGGGAGAAATTGGAGCAGTTATTCTGACAGTTGTAGCTTCCTCTTTGAATTGTTTCAAATCAAAAATCACTACAAACTTCACATAACGTAACTTCCCTGTGGTATTATTTATACACAGGACACAGTGAGACAGAAACTGGATACAAAGATAACTGGTATTTTAACATGTAGAGACATTTTCCAGTTTGTAGCAGGAAGATGAGCAAAACTAATGTCAAGTCAAAGCAGCAGAGATTAGTAGGCTGAGTTAATCAAAGAATTAGATTTTAAATGAGAAAACCTGAGTTTTTGGAGGGCATTGCCGTGTTGGGCAGCTGGAAATGTATGCTGAAGGGCAGAATGAAAGGGTGGGGGAGGAGAGGGATGTACATTGGGGTAATGTACAAATGGAGGAGGAACAAGGGAGTTAAACAAGAATGAGAAATGAATCACCGCCAGTGTTACAATAACTAATACTTTTCTTACTTGAGGGAGGTGGACAGATCAATTAAAATATAAGATATTTATTTAACCATAGTGAAATAGTTTCCACTTGATTCAATAATGTCTTCTTCGGGGCAGAACTCTGCTATCTTTACCCAGTCTGGTCTACATGTGATCCGGATCCACAGAAATGTGGCGGACTTTTGCCAAGCAAGCCACTCAGTTCAATGACAATTAGGGATGGGCAAAAAGTGCTGGCCTTGCCACTGACACCCATATCCCATGGAAAAAAAAATGAAGAACAATTTGCTGTTAGCTGCAAATTGTGGATTAGTCTCTCTGTATTTCCGGGAACCTTATTAAATGTTTAAAGAGGCCTCACGATCTAGATTTGAAAAATTAGTTTTCAAACTGGAGTCCACAGAAATCATCACTTTTACATAATGATTTACTAACACGTTCATTCCAGCACGTTGCACCTCCTGCGGTATGTACGAGGTGAGGGACACCAGTAGTGTTCCTGCTGATTACACCTGCAGGAAGTGTGCACATTTGCAGCTCCTTGAGGATCGCGTTAAGGAGCTGGAGCTGGAATTAGAGGAACTCAGGGTAATTCGAGAGGTTGAGGAGGATATTGGCAGGAGTAACAAAGAGATAGTCACTCCTAAAAGTGATTCTTGGGTAACTATTAGGAGGAGGGGTAAGAAGACAATCCCCTGGGGCTGTTCCCCTCCAAAGCAAATTTTCTGTCTTGGAGGCTACAGTTGAGGAAGAATCAACTGGAGATGACCAAAGGGAGTAGGTCTCTGGGGGTGAGCCTGCTGAGAATGCTCAGGTGGGTAGGGGGAATAAGAGATTGGGCCTAGTAATTGGAGACTCCATAGTTAGAGGGACAGATAGGAGAGTAAATAGTAATAAAAGTGACTCAGGGCTGGTGTGTTGCCTCCCAGGGGCTGGGGTCCAGGATGGCGCAGATCGGGTTTTTAGGATTCTTAAGGGTGAGGGGAGTCAGCCCCAAGTCATTGTTCATGTGGGGACACATGATGTAGGTAGGACAAGGGAAGGGGATATTAAAAAGAAATTTATGGAGTTAGGGTGGAAGCTTAGGTCCATAACAGGCAGAGTGGTTATCTCTGGACTATTGCCTGTGCCAAGGGATAGTTTAGAGATGAACAGAGAAAGGGATAGTTTGAACTCATGGCTGCGTGGATGGTGCAGGAGGGCGGGGTTCAGGTTCCTTAACAATTGGGACTCATTCTGGGATAGGTGGGACCTCTTCAAGAGAGATGGTCTACACCTGAACCAGAGGGGAACTAATATCTTGGGGGGAAAATTTGCTAAGGCTATGCAGGGGGCTTTAAACTGATTCGGGGGGGGGTGGGATCCTAAGTAGTTGGGGTGCTAAGAGGGATGAGAGTAAGGGGGTCATTGAGGAAAGCTGTAAAACAGAGCAGCATACGGGTGGGGTAGGGCATGGTTTGAAATGCATTTACTTTAATGCAAGGAGTATTCGCAATAAGGGGGAGGAACTTGCAGCTTGGACCAGTACCTGGAACTTCGATGTTGTGGCCATTTCAGAGACTTGGGTAGAGCAAGGACAAGAATGGATGTTGCAGGTTCCGGGTTTCAAATGCTTTAGTCAGAGTGGAGAAGGAGGTAGAAGGGGGGGAGGAGTGTCATTATTAGTCAAAGAGTGTATCACAGTGACAGAAAAGAAGTTTGATGAGGACTTGTCTGTTGAGGTAGTATGGGCTGAGATTAGAAACAGGAGAGGAGGGGTCACCCTGTTGGGAGTATTTTATAGACCTCCTAAAAGTTCTAGAGAGGTTGAGGAAAGGATTGCAAAGTCAATTCTGGTCAGGAGTGAAAGTAATAGGGTAATTGTTATGGGGACTTTAACTTTACTAATATTGATTGGAATAGCTATAGCTCTAGCTCATTAGAGGGGTCAGTTTTCGTACAAAGTGTGCAGGAAGGTTTTTTGACTCAGTATGTAGATAGGCCAACTAGAGGTGAGGCTACATTGGATTTGGTGCTGGGCAATGAGCCAGACCAGGTGTTAGGATTGGAAGTTGGTGAACATTTTGGTGATAGTGACCACAATTCGGTTACGTTCACCTTAGTGATGGATAGGGATAGGCATGAAGCTGGGGGCAGTAGTTATAGCTGGGGGAAGGGTAATTATGAGGCCATCAGGAGAGAATTAGGGTGCATAGATTGGACTAGGAAACTACAGGGACTGGGAACATCTGGAATGTGAAGCTTATTCAAGGAGCAGCTGCTGCGGGTCCTTGATAAGTATGTCCCTGTCAGGCAAGGAGGAAATGGTCGAGTAAGAGAACCTTGGTGTACGAAAAAAAGTTGATTTGCTGGTTAAAAGGAAAAAGGAGGCTTATGTCAGGATGAGGATTGAAGGCTCGGTTAGTGCAATGGATAGCTATAGATTAGCCAGGAGGGAGCTAAAGAGTGAATTGAGGAGAGCGAAGAGAGGACACAAGAAGACTTTGGCTGATAGGATTAGGGAGAATCCTAAAGCTTTCTTTAGATATGTTAAGAATAGAAGATTGGTTAGGACAAGATTAGGGCCAGTCATAGACAGCAGTGGGAAGTTGTGCGTGGAGCCTGAAGAGATGGGAGAGGCACTGAATAAATATTTCTCTTCGGTATTCACGCAGGGTGATGTAAATGTAGTTATGGAGAACACTGAGGTACAGGGTTGCAAACTGGAAAGTATGGAAGTAGATAGGGAGGATGTGCTAGATATTCTCGAGGGTTTGAAGTTGGATAAGTCCCCTGGGCCGGACGGGATTTACCTTAGGATTCTCTGGGAGGCAAGAGAGGAGATTGCAGAGCCTCTGGCTCTGATCTTCAGGTCCTCGTTGGTTACGGGTGTGGTTCCGGAGGACTGGAGGATAGCGAATGTGGTCCCATTGTTAAAGAAGGGGAAGAGAGACCTTCCAGGGAATTATAGGCCAGTGAGTCTTACTTCTGTTGTGGGCAAAGTATTGGAGAGAATTATTAGGGATAGGATTTATAGTTATTTAGAGAGAAAAGAATTGATTGGGGATAGTCAGCATGGTTTTGTGAAGGGTAGGTCGTGCCTTACTAACCTTATTGAGTTTTTTGAAAAAGTGACCAAAGAGGTGGATGGGGGTAAGGCGGTTGATGTGGTATATATGGACTTTAGTAAGGCGTTTGATAAGGTGGCCCATGGAAGGCTTCTGCAGAAAATGCAGAGGTATGGGATAGAGGGTGATTTAGCTAATTGGGTTAGGAATTGGCTAGCAGATAGAAGACAGAGGGTGGTCGTTGATGGGAGATATTCATCGTGGAGTTCGGTGACAAGTGGTGTACCTCAGGGGTCTGTGTTGGGGCCCCTGCTGTTTGTAATTTTTATAAATGATCTGGATGAGGGTATTGAAGGATGGATTAGTAAATTTGCAGATGACACTAAAGTCGGTGGAATGGTAGATAGTGAAGAGGGGTGTTATAGTTTGCAGAGAGACTTGGACAAGTTGCAGAGCTGGGCCGAGAGGTGGCAAATGGAGTTTAATGTGGAAAAGTGTGAGGTAATGCACTTTGGCAGGAATAATAAATGTTGTAGAGTATAGGGCTAATGGTAGGATTCTTAATAGTGTCGATGAACAGAGGGACCTTGGTGTATATGTGCATAGATCCCTGAAAGTAGGCAGTCAAGTCGATAAGGTTGTTAAGAAGGCATACGGAGTCTTAGCTTTTATTGGTAGGAGGATTGAATTTCGGAGCCGCAACGTCATGTTGCAACTGTACAAAACTCTAGTGCGGCCGCACTTGGAGTATTGTGTGCAGTTCTGGTCCCCACATTATAAGAAAGATGTTGGAGGCATTGGAGAGGGTACAGAGGAGGTTTACCAGGATGTTGCCTGGTATGGAGGGCCGGTCTTATGAAGAGAGGCTGAGGGATTTGAGGTTGTTTTCGTTAGAAAGGAGGCGGCTAAGAGGAGACCTTATTGAAACATATAAGATGATTAGAGGTTTAGATAGGGTGGACAGTGATAGCCTTTTTCTAGGATGGAGAAAGCTAGCACGAGGGGACACAGCTTTAAATTAAGGGGTGATAGTTATAGGACGGATATCAGAGGTAGGTTCTTTACCCAAAGGGTGGTTCGGGAGTGGAATGCCCTGCTGCAGCAGTTGTAGATGCGCCAAGTTTGGTGGCGTTTAAGAGGTTAGTTGACAAGCATATGGAAGAGAAGGGAATGGTTTAGTATGGAGGGGCATTGCTTTTTATATTGGTCGGCGCAACATCGAAGGCCGAAGGGCCTGTTCTGTGCTGTAATGTTCTATGATCTATTCAGTAAGTTCTAGTTTGCATCAATGTCACTTTTCCTTTGGACCATGATACTTGCCATCTGAATTTATGGAGGAATGGATTCAGGAGTGTCAGTATTTGCAAAGGGACTAGCATCAACCCTACAGTAAAATATGTTGAAAGTCACGCACCCACTTCATCTGCATCCTCATTCCTGGGATCATCCTCACCACTTTCGTCTGCCGTACCACCATCTGATCTTTCAGCCTTCTGTGTAAACAGCAGTGTTACTGAATGAGCATTCTTTATATAAGATCAAAGAATTCACACTTCACAAGAAATCCTGTCATCACCATTCCACATTTCAATTAGACCCTGGCTAATCTGTATCATGATGCCATCCAGCAGCATTGGCTTTGTAACCCTCAGTATCCTGTCTTAACAGAAATTCATCCACTTTTGTCTGCAAATTTCACTCAAAAGGGAGAGGATTCCTGATTTTCACTGGATAAGAACCTGCAAAAACTGTTCAAGCAAAAACCCATTCTCCCCATCTTCTGCTTCTTTGGGTAACTGTACTGACCTTCACATCTTTCATACTTGTAGATTTTAATCCAAAACTTAAGAGATGAGAAATTCAATCAGCGGGATGCATTATGTTTCAGTTTTATCCTAATTCCCTGGATCCAAGTCAGAAAGTGAAATTATCCCACAGGTGTATTCCCTTCATCTTCATTCACACTTTTAATTAGTCTGCAATGTCTGGGTTTGCCACACTCCCCTGTTTAATGTGAGCAAGTTTAGTTGCATTATTGAGCACATACTTCTGATAATGGGATATATTGACCAAGGTCACAGCAGAAAGCAAAGAATCCCAACGACAAATAAACCAAAAGTACACGGTGGATGCTTACCTTCAGTTCTGGATTATTGTTTGGAGCCTAGCAGTTAGTGTGGGAAACTATTCAAATTTTGAAAAAATTAAATTAAAACACAAAATTGCTCAAAGTCCATTACCTTTGATTTAGTTTGGCCAAACCGCGTTCGCTTCATAATCTCGGCAATTCTCTAAATTAAAGGAAAGAAGTTGCTTGTGTGATACCAAGATTTTGTATAAAAACATTCAAACCAATTAGTCCAAAGGAAACATGTTACATATATGGAAGAACCTGTAGGCAGTAATGCTAATGTCCCACTTGGACTAGCTCCAACTGACAGAGAATAAACTAGCTCCTTCTCATAATTAAAGCTGTGATCCCACACAACCACACTTACTAAGAGTTAAAGCTGTATTATCACAGGTGCATGCACAGGAAACATAGCAGCTAGCAAGTTAGTGAGTCCTTTAATCATTTCTCTTACGATACTTAAGTATCTTCAAACCAACTAGTAGGCTGCAGAACAGAATGATACATGAAGGGAAGCTATTCAGCCCATCATGTCAACACAATGAAGAGCTGTAACAATTATACAATCGTTATTCATGAAAGAGTTGACTTTTTTTTAGATTCCAATGGCATCAAGTGAAATGGGGAGAGAATGGAAATATGACATTGAGATAGAGGGTCAACCATGACCATATTGAATGGTGCAGCAGATTCAAAGGGCTGAATAACCTACTCTTCCTAATTTCTATATTATAGTACAGGAGGGAGGCCAATCTTTCCATTGATTCTATGTCAGTACCAAGTCCATCACCTGATGCTCCGCTAGCACATATAGTGAGATGGTCATATTGCAGGTAAGGGGAGAAAAGATAGAAGGGAAAAGGGTGACCACCAGATGGAATAAAAGCATTAGGCAGGAAACAGAGGAGTCCTGAGTCCATCGCCCTCTCTAACAAGATGACTTCACCATGACACATTGGCAAAACCCGCATTCCCTAAATAAAAAATAAATTAAAAGGCATGATAGTGGATAGGCAATGGTTAATATTTAAGGAATAAATGTGTTCATTGCAACAACTATACACTCCTTTCTGGTGCAAAAACACAACAGGCAAAGTGGCCCAGCCATGGCTAACAGAAGAAATTAAGGATATTATTAGATCCAAAAAAGAATTGTATAAATTTGTTAGAAAAAGTAGCAAGCCTGAGGATTGACAGCAGTTTAGAATTCAGCAAAGGACGATCAAGAGATTGATCAAAAGAGGAAAATTAAAAACAGGAGAAAACTTGTATGGAACATAAAACCAGACAGAAATAGAGAAAGATTATTGAAGACAAATACAGGTCCATGACAGTCCAAACCAGGAAAATTAAAATAGATAACAAGAACATGGCAGAGCAATTAAAGAGCTGCTTTAGAACCACAGGATCTCTCCAGTGCAGGAAGAGAGCATTTGACCCACTGAGTTTGCACCAATCCTCTAAGAGAGCATCTCACCCATGCTGTCCCCTCTACCCTATCCCCATAGCTCCATGCAGTGACAATGGCCAATCCATCTAAATTGCATATCTTTGATGTGTGGGACAAAAGTGAACCGCCCAGACAGACATGGAGAAAACATACAAACTCAACACAGTCACCCAAGCTGAGAATCGAACTAGGATTCTTGGCTCTATGAGACAGCAGTGCTAACTACTGTGCCGCCTTGTTCTGTCATGAGGCGGACACAAGTAACTTCCCAGAAATGTTAGGAAACAAAAAGTTTAGTAAGAAGGAGGAATTGAAGGAAATTAATACTCATAAAAAAAATAGAAATTAGTGGGACTGAAAGCCAATAACTCCTCAGAGTCTGAGGATTTACATGTCAGGATACTAAAGAAGTTGGCCATGGAAAGGGTTGATTGTCATCTTCCTAAATTCTGTAGGTCATGGAACATTCTGGGGAGGGTGAAAAACGTGATATCACATTTAAAAAGATGGGAGGACAAAATAGGGATTAATGCTTGGGTTCCAACTATTCACAACATATATCAATGATTTGGATCTTCTTGCTGCAAAGAGACAGGCTTAATATTTCCAATATTAAAAACAGAAAATGACAAACATTCAGCAGGTCTGGCAGCATCTGTGGGGAAAGAGAGAGAAACAGATTAATGTTTCCAATCCAGACAGAAAACCTGATGGGAATGTGGACAGGCTGGATGCAGAGATATGGTTTCTGCCAACTGGGATGTCACAATCTTAGGATACATGATGGCCATTTAGGACCGAGATGAGGAGAAACTTCTTTACTTCAAGGTGATGAACTTGTGGAATTCTCTGCCACAGAAGATTGTGGGGGCCAAATCACTGATTATAATTAAGGAGGAAATAGATAGATTTTTATGCACTAAAGGCATTAAGGGGAGAGCTTGGGAGTATGCTGTTGAGCTATAGGAACCGGAAATCCAAGTACACAGCATCTAGAAGTTCCCCTTTATCTATATTGTTTCTTACTTTCTCAAAGAACTCCATTAAGTTGGTTAAACACAATGTCCCTTTCACAAAACCATGTTGATTCTGCTTGATTGGGGTAACATGTGCCCTCTAGTCCTTATGTCATCATCTAATGGAAATAGCTTATGTCTAAAACTATCATACACTTCAGCACCTCTATCAGATCTTTCCTTAAGCTGTTGCAGCAAGGAGAACTATTCCAGTTTTCCAGCTAAACTATACAACTTGGAATATAGTGTTCAATTCTGGTCGCCAGATTATCACTACTTTGGAGAGGGGACAGAAAACATTTCCCAGGATGTTGCCTGGTACGAAGGGCATTAGCTATGACGAGAGTTGGAAAAACTTGGTTTGTTCTCACTGGAACAACAGAGGTTAAGGAGTGACCCGACAGAAGTCTACAAGAATATGAGGGTCATCGACAGAGCGGATAATCAGGAGCTTTTTCTCAAGGTGGAAGAGTCAATTACAAGGAGGCATAGATTTAAGGTGCGAGGTACAGGGTTTAAAGGAAATGTGCGAGGCAAGTCTTTTACATAGAGCGTGCCTGAAACTCACTGCCGGGGGAAGTAATGGAAGCATACATGATAGTGAGTTTTAAGGACAAATACCTGAATAGAATGGGAATAGAGGGAATTTGGAATAGAAGAGTAGAGGGTTTTAGTTCAGACGGACAGTACGGTTAGTGCAGGCTCGGAGGGCAAAGGGCCTGTTCCTGTGCTGTAATTTTCTTTGTTTTTAAACCACCCAAGGATCCTTGAATTCTTCCTAAAGCGTGGTGACCATAATAGGATGCAATAATTTAGTTGCGGCTAAACCAGAGCTTTATGAATGTTCAGCACTGCCTCCCTCCATTTGCACTCAAGTATCTTCACGTATGAAGTCCCACAAACCTGAATTCTTTGTTAATTACTCTCAACATGACCTGTTACCTTCAGAAACTGATGCACATGAACCCCAACCTCATCCGTTCTCTGTCCCTGTATCCCTCTAAAACTGTGCCATTAATCACAAAATCCTTACAGTGCAGAAGGAAGCCATTTGGCCCACTGAGCCTCTACTAACTAGAATCCCACCCAGTCTCCATCCTTGTAACCTCACGTATTTACTCTGCTAACCTCTCTGATATTAAGGTGCAATTTTTTATGGTCAATTCAATTAACGTGCACATCTTTTGGACTGTGATCGGAAACCAGATCACTCGGAGGAAACGAACGCAAACAAGGGAAGAATATGCAAACTTCATAGACAGCGATCCAAGCTGGCAATCAAACCCAGGTCCCTGGCATTTTGAGGCAGCAGTTCTGACCACTGTGCCACCCATTAAGTCTCTATTGCCATTCTCACTCTTTCCACCTCAAAACCTCAGGCATATTATCTTACACTTCTTCAAATTAAATCCCCTCTGCACATTCTTCATACCTATCAATGTCCCACTGCAGCTGATTTGTTGTCATCCTTACATTTGGTCTTATTGGAAAATTTCATTTATTTTTGCAGAAAAAGCAATTGCCCCAGTACCATCTCTTGGGGGACACCATTGTCTACTATCCTTGAATCTGAGAAATAACCATTTCCCAAGCAATGGTTTCTTAAGCCACTTGTTTTTATCCATTGGGAAAGTGACTTCTTTCCATAAATCTCCATTTTGTTATTCAGCCTTCTACTGTTCTCATCAACCTTTCTTGTTGCTTCACCAGTAAATACAATATTCTTCAAACACAATCTGCCTTGTACCAATCCATACTGGCTGTTCTTATCAGTTCAACCTCCTCCAAATGTCTGCAGGCTTTCCCCCTATTTATCGTTTCTAAAATCTCAATTGACCGGCCTGCATTTTCTAGGACTGTCCTTACTCTCTTTCAAGTGTCACATTTGCCATTCCACAAATTTTCCCAGCACCTTCCTTATATCTACGGAAGATTATGACAAGATCCTCTACTCTCTCCAATTCCACTTCCCTTAGCAACCTGGGATACAGGTCATCTGGATCAGGTGACTTGTCCACACTACGCATGACCAGCCTATCCAGTACATCCTTATCAATTTTCACCCCATACATACCGTCCATTACCTCAGCTTTCTCACCTTATGGGAATGAGATAGATTGATTATAGACCTCTTGTGCACCATTCCCCTTCCCAACACTCTCCATATGCAAGGTTATGTTTTTTGTATTTCCTTATTCATTCCTGCATTTTATAATTATCCGCCCATCACTCGTTCTTCCCCTTCTAATGCTTTCAAAAGCCAAACTGGCTGCTTCCCAATTGTTCTTGCATAATCCTCCTCTTACTCTAGCTGTGGCTTTCTTGTGCAATGGAAACAGCTTTTCAATGATCAAATTTAGTTAAGTCCAAACCTCCTTCCTGGCACGACGTTCCTGCTGATTCTGCTTCGTGATCAGTTCTCGCTCCTGTCTCCTTCGCTCAGCTTCCTCCAGAGCTTTCGCTTCAGCCTCTTCTTTCTGTAACACAGACTCAATGGTCACCTTTCACCACAGTTCCATAGCTGTTACGTTGAAGACCAGAGCAGCATCTAGCCTGCATTATCACACTGCGGCAATCTCTCATCTGCCTTCTCAATACATTTTAGTAGCAATTAAAATTACATTTTACACCAGTCTTTTTTTGGTGCGAGTGGAGGGGGGAAGAGGAGGAAAGAAAAAAGATGGAAAGCAGGATAAAACAGGGGTGGAAAAAAATGAAACAATGGAAGAAATGAAAATAAATTCATGGAAATAAAAAAAAGGATGAAGGTGGAGGGGAGAGTTCACATTCCGAAGTTGTTGAACTCGATATTCAGTCCAGAAGGTTGTAAATTCCCCAATCGGAAGATGAGGTGCTGTTCCTCCGGTTTACTTTGGACTTCACTGGAACGTTGCAATAGGCCAAGGACGGATATGTGGACAGGAGAGCAAGGTGGTGTACTGAAATGACAAGAGACTGGAAGGCTTCGGTCCTGCTTGTGAACAGATTAAAGATTTTCAGCAAAGCAGTCACCCATCTTATTTGTTTTACTACCATCTCATAGACATTTATAAAATCCTAACAGGACTGATGTAGAGAGGATATTCATGATGGTGGGTCACAGTCTGAGGTTTCAGGATAGGCCTTTTAGGACGGAGGTGAGGAGACATTTCTTCAATCGAAGAGTGGTAAGCCTGTGGAATGCATTTCCACAGAAAGTAGTTGCTGCCAAAACATTAAATGTATTCAAGAGGTGGCTGGATATAGCACTTGGAGAGAAAGCAAGACTAGGCTACTGAGTTGGTTGATCAGCCATGATTGTAATGAGGATGGAGCAGGCTCGAAGAGCCAAATGGTCTCCCTCCTGCTCCTATCTTCTACATAGAAACAGAACATTACAGCACAGTACAGGCCCTTCAGCCTTCAATGTTGTGCTGTGCAATATCCAATCCCAAGATCAAGCTATCCCCTCTCTATAATTTTGGAGTGCTCCATGTGTCTATCCAATAACCACTTGAAAGTTCCTAAAGTGTCTGACTACACTATCACAGCAGGCAGTCTATTTCACATCCCAACCACACACTGAGTAAAGAATCTATCTTGGACATCCCTCCTGTATTTCCCACCATGAACCTTATAGTTATGCCCCCTAGTAACAGCTACGTCCACCCAAGGTAATAGTCTCTGCACGTTCACTCTATCAATCCCTCTCATCATCTTATAAACCTCTATTAAGTCGCCTCTCATCCCCCTGCACTCTGAAAAGTCTCAGCTCCCTCAACCTTTCCTCATAAGACCTACCCTCCAAACCAGGTAGCATCCTGGTAACTTTCCTCTGTACTCGCTCCAATGCTTCTGCATCCTTCTTATGATGAGGTGACCAGAACTGAACACAATATTCCAAATGTGATTGAACCAATGTACGGAATAGTTGCAGCATAACACCATGGCTCTTAAACTCAAACCCCCTGTTAATAAACGTTAACACACTATAAGCCTTCTTCACAGCTCTATCCATCTGAGTGGCAACCTTCAGAGATCTGTGGATATGAACCCCAAGATCTCTCTGTTCCTCCACATTCTTTAGAACCCTGCCGCTGTCCCTATAATTTGCATTCAAATTTGTCCTACCAAAATGAATCACCTCACACTTATAGGGTTAAACTCCATCTGCCACTTGTCAGCCCAGCTCTGCATCCTATCAATGTCTCTCTGCAGCCTGCAAGAGCCCTCCACCTCATACATTACTCCACCAATCTAGGTGTCGTCAGCAAATTTACTAACCTACTCTTCAGCCCCTTCTTCCAAGTCATTGATAAAAATCACAAAAAGCAGACAACCCAGCACTGACCCCTATGGTACACTGTTGACAACTGGCCTCCAGTCTGAAAATTTTCCATCCACCACCACCCTCTGTCTTCTACGATACAGCCAGTTAGTTATCCAACTGGCCAAATTTCCTTCTATCCGACACCTCCTTACCTTCTTTATGAACCTACCAAGGGGAACCTTATCAAACGCCTTACTAAAATCCACATATATGACATCAACTACTCTACCTTCATCCACACACTTAGTTACCTCCTCAAACAATTCAATCAAATTTGTGAGGCAGGACTAACCCTTCACGAAACTATGCTGAGTATCCCGGATTAAACTGAATCTTTCCAAATAGATAAATCCTATCTCTCAGGACCCTTTCCATTAACTTACCAACCACCGAAGTAAGACTAACTGGTCTATAATTACCAGGGTCATGTCTATTTCCTTTCTTGAAAAGAGGAACAACATTTGCCACTTTCTAGTCTTCTGGCACTATTCTTGTGGACAACGAGGACCCAAAGATCAAAGCTAAAGGCGCCGCAATCTCATCCTTGCCTCCCAAAGTATCCTGGGATGTATCCCACCTGGCCCAGGAGACTTATTCATCCTCAGTTTTTTCAAAATTGCTAATACATCTTCCCTCAGAACATCCACCTCCTCCATCCTATCAGCCTATATCATGTACTCATCCTCAAAAACATGGCCCCTCTCCTTAGTGAGCATGAAGGAAAGTATTCATTCAACGCCTCACCTATCTCTTCTGGCTCCATGCACAAGTTCCACTACTATCCTTGACTGGCGCTAACCTCACCCTGGTAATTCTTTTATTTGTCACATAAGAGTAAAAGGTCTTGGAGTTTCTTCTTATCCAACCCACCAAGGATTTCTCATGCCCCCTCCTAGCTCTCCTAAGCCCTTTCTTTAACTCATTCATAGCTACCTTGTAACACTCAAGTGACCCAATTAAACCTTGTTTTTTCATTCTTACATACGCTTCCTTTTTTCTCTTGACAAGGCATTTAATCTCCTTTGTGAACCATGGTTCCCTCACTCGACTATTTCCTTTTTGTCTACCAAGGACATACCTATGAAGGACACACAGTATTTATTCCTTGAAAAAGCTCCACTTTTCGTTTGTGCCCACACCTGATAGTTTCTGCTCCCATCTTATGCTTCCTTGAACCCTATTATGCTCCCAAATTCTTGCCCAATCATATCACAGTTACCCCTGCCCCAACTATAAACCTTGCCCTATTGTGTGACCCTTTCCCTCTCCATTGCGATAATGAAGGACACCGAACTGTGGTCACTATCTCCAAAGTGCTCTCCCACAAACAAATTTAACACTCAGCCCGATTCATTACCCAGCACCAAGTCCATAGAACATAGAACTCTACAGCACAAAAAGGCGCTTCAGCCCACGAGTTGCGCCGATCACATCTATATCTACAATCCACAGACCTATCTATAACCCCCTATCCCATTCGTTTCCATATACTCATCCAGAAGTCTTTTAAAAGACCCCAGTGAGTTTGCCTCTACCACCTCCGACAGCAGCCGATTCCATTCACTCACCACCCTCTGAGTGAAAAACTTACTCCTAACATCCCTTGTTTGTCCACCTTATTGTCTAACGAGGGGCATACACGCGATGGGTCGTGAGAGGACTGCTCTTGGATCTTTTTCGAGAGTATCCTAGTGCTTCACATCGTTAGTGTACGCTTGACCTGGACCATTTGATGGGCAACACGACAGCTCAGTGACTATCGCTGTGCTGTGCAGATACATGGATTTGGGGCCTGTGTCTGTGGGAGTTTGCGCATTCTCCCTGTGCTTGCGTGGGTTTTCTCCAGGGGCTCCGGTTTCCTCCCACATCCCAAAGATGTGCTCTTAGGCTAATTGGCAAAACAAATTCTCCCTAAATTGTCTCAAATTTGGTTTTTAATCCATAGATCTATAAACATGGACAGGAATCGCAGGTAGAGGTGGGAACATTGGGGTGGCAGCGCGGGCTTGTTGGGCCAAAGGGGCTGTTTCCCGTGCTGTTTTGGTCTTTGTTCTATCCCCTCTGTATTTGCTTCCCTGCACCTTAAATCTGTGTCCTCTCGTAGTGACCATTTCAGCTCAGGGAAATAGTCTCTGAGAATCCACCCTATCTATTCCTCTCAACATTTTATAAACTTCTATCAGGTCGCCTCTCAACCTATGTCTCTCCAGTGAGAAGAGTCCCAGCTCCCTCAACCTATCTTCATAAGGCCTGCATCCTTGTAAATCTCTTCTGCACTCTCTCAATAGCCTCTACATCCTTCCTATAGTGAGGCGACCAGAACTGCGCACAATACTCCAATGTGGCCCCACCTCTTGTCAGCTTATCCACATATTGTTTCAGGAAACTCTCCTGCACATACTGTACAAAAAGTGTCACCTCTGAACTATTCGACCTATAAAAATTCCAATCAATAGTTGGAAAGTTAAAGTCGTCCATGATAACTACATTTCTCCTATGTTTCTACATTTCTATTTTCTCCTTCCTTCATACCCCTCTCCTCATTAGAACCATTTGATACCTGTTCCAAACTGTCTGTTATCACACAGAATTTAGCATGGCCAATGCACCTAACTAGCACATCCTTTGGACTGTAGGAGGAAATGGCGAACCCGGAAAAAACCCATGCAGACTCCGCACAGATAACGACCCAAACCGGAAATCGTACCCAGGTCCCTGGTATTGTGCTGTCCCAAAAATTTTGTTTTTGATTGTGAATTGTAAAGGGGAGTTGCTTTGCCTATGTTTTTAGCATTGCATTAATCTACTCCACGAGATGTGGATTGCTCAAATTTCAGCTCTTTAAGTCAGGAAACATTTGCACTCAAGTGTAGCATACACAATGTCAAAGAATACAGGATTTGTGCAGAGCTATACTCCCAAATGAGAAAACCACTGGCGGAGAAAAGCAGGCAATCCTATTTACTTATACATCGACCGTACTGGTTTTGTAATACTTATCATAGAAAAATGGCTATATCCTACATGTAGCTTTGTGGGCAATGTCCTGACCACTCAAATCTTTAAATTTATAATTCAAGAACAGATTGTAATAGTTGGCAGATTAAGCTGAAATGACAAGGCAACAGCAGTGGCCATTTAATCCTCTTCAGTGAAAGATGGACAAAACTTCTCTCTGACTAAAAGCTCATGTCCAATCACAAGGCTTCCAGATGAGCTCAGCAGGATACACAGCAACTGTTGTGTGCAGAAGTTCTTTAAATGCAAAAGATTACATCAGCGAGCACAAGTATATTTTTAGTGGAATGAATCTGTTCTTTTTAAAAAATGAATGTGCAATCCTTTGCTTTGGCACACTCCCAGGCTCTCCTAAACTCACATCTATTGCTGGAAGTCATCAAATGAGCTTTACTTCATAATCTATCTCATCCAGAAATTAACACATACATATCCAACTCACTCAATAGTAACAAGATTTATTCTGACCCTTTACCAAGTCCATTTTGTTTGTAGGGCTATGATCAGGAGGGTGGGGGTCCTTGCATGAAACAATCAGATCTTTTCAAAAGGAACTGGCTAAATAAAATAGATGTGAGAAACCCTTTCAATGCTATGGAGAAAAAGCCAGCACCATATGAATGGCCAAATGGCCTCAATCTCAGTTTCAAGATTCAATGATTCTCATTAGCTGTTAAACACACAAAACAATTTGGCATGCCTATCTTGAAAACTGCATCTGGTGCACACCTGTCTTACATGCAGATGCAAAACAATCTTGAAAAGAATATCTGGCATTTCCTGGCCAGATGAGAATCAAAGGAATTACAACCAGCTGTCAGTCTACAGGACAAATGGCTCTCCCCTACTCCTCAGAGTATGTCTATTCACAGTTGCTTCTGGGGAGATGCAGCCACAGCATGATGCACTGCAGATATAAAACGTTGATTTATTATTGTAATACGTATTGGAATTCACCTAAAAGGTATTGATTCTCGTGTGCTACACGGACAAAGCATACCATTCATACAGAAGGGAAGGAGAGAGTGCAGAGTGTAGTGTTAAGGTCATAGCTAGGGTTTAGAGAAAGGTTAACTTAATGCAAAGTAAGTTCATTCAAAAGTCTGACAGCAGCAAGGAAGAAGCTGTCCTTGAGTCAAACTTATCAAAGATAAAGATCAGCGACAGTAAATGCCAAGGGGAATCTGCTCATCTTTCAATAAACTGATTTGAAAACATACATGCTCTAGGGAACACAGGATGCTTTTGGCTGGAGATGTTGCAGTATTAACCCAACTGAAGTAACATCATTCTAGTATTAAAGGCAAGCAGATTAAAAGAACCCAGGCACAAGTAATGCCCTGACAACAGAAAACAAGCTTTAGCGTCTCCATTAGGGTTCAAAGGGAAAGACTTTTTAATTTTTTTTGTCAATTCTTTAAGCTTTGCAAGTGATGTTTAAGAATAAACCCACACAAAGCTAAATTTCACTGCTAACAGTGTGTGAACTCTGACCTGGAGCTGCAGATCTGCTAAACGTTCTCTCTCTTTCTGTTCTCTACAAATCCTTTCCTCTTCAGCTTTTTTTTGATTCTCCTCATCTGCAAGTTTTCTCTCTTCTTCTTGCATATGGGCTTCTTCTTTTCTGCGGGCCTTCTCTTCAGCTTCTTTCTTTTTCAGCTCTTCTTTCCTGCTCCTTTAAGGAAAGCATAATCCTTTATGGTGAGTTTTAAATGCTTTGTTTTACCCATCATCCAATACAAATAACCATCTCAAATCACAGAATAGAATTACAGAATCCTACAATGCAGAAGAAGCCATTTGGCCCATCAAGTCTGCACTGACCACAATCTCATCCAGGTCTATCCCCATAACCCCACGTATTTACCCTAGATAGTCCCCCGACACTAAAGAGAAATTTAGCATGGCCGATCCACCTAACCCACACATCTAACTCAGGCCATCACCCTCTATCATTGCTAGCTCCTCAACTAGAGCTATTACTCGAGTCTCATTAATCGACACTTGTCCCTTTCAAATACATAGAATCACCTGAGGGAAAGCATTTCACATTCCAGCAACACTGAAATATTTGCTACAAGACTATCCATTCGTTCTGTTCGGGATCTAATTCCCAGCTGTTCTCTGAAACTTGATGTGATGGAAAAGACATTAATCTCATTAAGCATGCAACTTCAATTTACTAATGAGTCCAGTTTCTTGGCTGCATAGCTTGAATCTAAAGAATGAGGTGTGCACTCTAATACCAGTCTTTGTTGCAGTGCATCATAAGTGCTGCTTACCTTTCAGCTTCTTCTAATTGCAATCTCTCCCGCTCCTCTCGCTCCTTTTGTTCACGTGCCAGACGCCGGTTCTCAGCCAGGATTTTAGCAGCTTCCTCAGCAGATGTGGTCCCTGCGACATTGTTAGTTGTAAGTTAAAGTGTCAACAGTAAGTGAAGGGTTGATAGCAAGTGAAGTACACATCGTAAGTAATTTTTACTCTAACCCGCATCAAATACAAAGGGCCTTCAAAAACTATCCCTGTAAAATGTGTGCATAGCCACACAAAATAATTGGTTGTTTTAAGGTTTTTTTTAAAAGTTTATTTATTAGTGTCACATTAACATTTATTAGTGTCATTTATTAGTGTCACACTGACACACTGGGTGGTAAATGAGTAGACATTTATTAGTGTCACACTGAAACTTTCAGGACATCTCCAAGATACAACCAGCCAGGACAGAAGATCTGTGTTACATAGTGTGAATAATACAAACTCTTCAATTCAAGGTGAAGCTCAATTCAATAATACTGCAAAGGCAATGGGCCCTGATAACATACCTGGAACAGTACTGAAGACTTATGCTCCAGAACTCAGCGCTTGCTAGCCAAGCTTTTCCAGTGCAGCTAGTCCACTGGCATCTATGTTGGAGGAATCCAGCACATCAGTACAAAAGGCTGAAGCATTTACAGCAATTTTCAGCCAGAAGTGTTGAGTGGCAGATTCATCTCGGCCTCCTCTAGTGGTCGCCAGCATCTCAGATGCCAGTCTCCAGCCAATTTGATTCACTCCATGTGATATCAAAAACAGTTTGAAGGCACTGGAGACTGCAAAGGCAATGGGCCCTGATAACATTCCGGTAATAGTACTGAAGACCTGTGCTTCAAAACTTGCTGCTCCCCTAGCCAAGCTCTTCCAGTACAGTTACAACACTGGCATGTGGAAAATTGCCCAGATACGTCCTGTATTCAAAAAGCAGGACAAATCCAATCCGGCCAATCACCACCCGATCAGCCTATTCTCAATCATCAGTAAAGTGATGGAAGAGGTCGTCGACTGTGCTATCAAGCAGCAGCTGCTCAGCAATGCCCAGTTTTAGGTTTCGCCAGGATCACTCACTCCTGACCTCATTACAGCTTTGGCTCAAACATGGACAAAAGAGCTGAATTTCAGAGGCGAGGTGAGAGTGATAGACCTTGACATCAAGGCTGCATTTGCTCAAATGTGGCATCAAGGAGACCTACAGAAACTGGAGTCAATGGGTATCGGCGAGCAAACTCTCCGCTGATTGAAGTCAACCTGGTACACAGGAAAGTGGTTGTGGAGAATCAGTCATCTCAGCTCCAGGGTATCTCTGCATGAGTCCTTCAGGGTAGTGCCCTAGGCCCAACAATCTTCAGCTGCTTCATTAATGACCTTCCCTCCATCGTAAGGTCAGAAGTGGGGATGTTTGCCGATGATTGCACCATGTTTAGCCCCATTCACGACTCCTCAGATACTGAAACAGTCTACATTCAAATGCAACAAGATTTGGACAATTGAAGCTTGGGCTGACAAGTGGCAAATAACATTTGCCCCACACAAATGCCAGGCAATGAGCATCATCAATAAGAGATGCTAATCATTGCTCCTTAACATTTAATGGTGTAACCATCACCGAATCCCCCACTATCCAACATGCATTGACCAGAAACTCATCTGAACTCACCATATTAACATACTGGCTATGAGAGCAGGTCATAGGCTATGAATACTGCGGTGAGTAACTCACCTCCTGATTCCCCAGAGCCTATTCACTATCTCCAAGGCACGAGTCAGGAGAGTGATGGAATACTAGATAAAAGCAAAATATTGCAGATGCAAAAATCTGAAACTAAAAGAGAAAATGCTGGAAAATCTCAGCAGGTCTGGCAGAAGAGAGAAAAGAGCTGACATTGAGTTCACAGATGATTCTTTGTCAAAGCTAAAAGGCATAGAAAGTGGGAGATCTTTCACTTTATTTGCCATTCATATTAATGATTTGGATGAAAATAGAGGCATAGTTAGTAAATTTGCAAATGACACCAAAAATGTTGGCATAGTGGACAGTAAAGAAGGTGATCTCAAGTTGCAATGGGACCTTGATCAATTGGGCCAGTGGGCTGACGATTGGCAGATGGAGTTTAATTCAGATAAATGCAAAGTGGTGCATTTTGGGGTAGACTGAACCAGGACAGGACTTACTCAGTTAATGGTAGGGCACTGGGGACAGTTGCAGAATAAACAGCTCTAGAGATACATATTCATAGCTCCTTGAAAGTAGAGTCACAGGTGGACAGAGCAGAATACATGAACATGCATACATGAGTTGGGATGTCTTGTTGAAGTTGCACAAGACATTATTAAGGCTACACTTGAAATACTGTGCACAGTTTTGGTCACATTATTATAGAAAAGATATTATTAAACTAGCAAGAGTGCAGAAAAGACTTAATAGGATGCTACCAGGACTTGATGGTTTGAGTTATAAGGAGAGGTTGGATAGACTGGGACTTTTTTCTCTGGGGCATAGAAGGCTAAGTGGTGACCTTATAGAAGTCTATAAAATAAAGAGGGACATAGATCAGCTAGATAGTCAATACCATTTCCCAAAGGTAAGCGAGTCTAAAACTAGAGGACATAGGTTTAAGGTGAGAGGAGAAAGATGCACAAGTGTCCAGAGGGTCAATTTTTTTACAAAGAGAATGGTGAGTGTCTAGAACAAGTTGCCAGAGGTAGTAGTAGAGGCAGGTAAAATTTTGTCTTTTAAAAAGTATTTAGATAGTTACATGGGTAAAGGGAGAAATGAGCCATATGCAGGCAATGAGGACTAGCCTCGGGGTTTTTAAAAAAGGTAGCATAGACAAAATAGGCTGAAAGGCCTGTTTCCATGCTGTAAACCTCTATGACTCTAAGCCACTTATCATCCTGACTGAGAAATATATCACTGTTCCTTCTCAGTCGCTCAGTCAAAATCCGAAATTCCCTCTCTGAGGGCATTGTGGCCAATCCACAGAATATGCACTGCAGCGGTTCAAGACAGCAGTTCAACACCACTTTCTCAAAGGCAAGTAGGGATGGGCAATAAATGCTGACCAGCCAGTGATGACCACGTCTCGTGTCTACCATGTCAACACAAAACGCAGGCCAATTACCGCCCTATCAGTCTATTCTGGATCATCAGTAAAGTGATGGAAAGCATCATCAACAGTGCAATCAAGCAGTACTTACACAGCAATAACCTGCGCAATAATGCTCAGTTTGGATTTCATACAATCATAGAGTGCAGAAAAGGCTAATTGGCCTATCAAGTCCACACCGATACATTAGAAACTCCCACCTGGCCCATACCCCTGGATGCAATGATATGTCAAATGTTTATCCAGATAATTTTTAAAGAATGTGAGGCAACCCATCTCCAACACTCTCCCAGGCATCACATTCCAGACGTCCACAAAGCCCTGGACCTCCTGCCCCTCACCTTGAATCTACGCTCCCTTGTGACTGACCCTTCAACTAAGGGAAACAGCTGCTCCCTATTCACCTTGTCCGTTCCCCTCATAATCTTGTACACCTCAATCATGTCGCCCTTCTCTGCTCCAATGAGTACACAATCTCTCTTCATAACTGCTCCTAGGCAGCATCCTGGTGAATCTCCTCTGCACCTCCTCCAGCGCAATCACATCCTTCCAATAATATGACGACCAGAACTGCACACATTACTCCAACCGTGACCTCACCAAATTTGTAAAAAATTCCAAAATGACTTCCCTGCTTTTGTAATCTTTGCCTCAACTGATAGTGACCTTTTTACCACCCAACTAACATGCCCTTCCATTTTGAGATCTATGGACAAACATGCCAAGGTCACTTTGTTCCACAAAACTTCCTAGTGTCCTATCATTCTTTGAATACTTTCTTGTCAAATTATTCCTTCCAAAGTGCATCACCTCACACTGTGCCGGGTTAAATTCCATCTTCCACTTATCTGCTCTTCAGACTGTAATTTCTGTCTGTAATTTCTTGGTAGCTCACTGTTAACCACATGAGCAATCTTTGTGTCATCTGCAAAATTATTAATCCTAATCCCCATATAGTCATCAGTATCATTTATATAATGACAAACAATAGGGGACCCAATACAGATCCCTGTGATATGCCCTGGATACTGGTTTCGCTAGGATCACTCAGCTTCTGATCTCATTACAATTTTGATTCAAACATGGACAAAAGATTTGAACTCCAGAGATAGAGTGAGAGTGACTGCCTTGAATATTAAGGCAGCATTCAACCAAGTATGGCATCAAGGACCCCTAGCAAAACTGGAATCAATGGAAATCAGAGAGAAAAGCAGTGGCAGAGTGGTTAGCACTGCTGCCTCACAGCGCCAGAGACCAGGATTCGATTCCCAGCTTGTTTCACTGTCTGAGTGGAATCTGCACGTTCTCCCCGTGTCTGTCCGAAAGATGTGTTAGTTAGATGCATTGGCCGTGCTAAATTCTCTCTGTGTACCTGAACAGGTGCTGGAGTGCAATAATTAGGGGATTATCACAATAACTTTCCACTGGTAACCTTCCACTGGTAACCTATATGCTTTCCAATTTCATGTTCATGTTTTCATTTGACAGTTCCAGCCTTTGCTGATAGACAGACAGGAAGAAACTTTTACAGGCCTTAAAATGTCCATTTCTGTATTTTGCTGCTAATACAAGAATGCAGCAGAGAGGAGTACACTGCTTAGCCTATTGGTCTGATCTTGTTTTACAATCTATCACAACAAGGATATTATCCCAATTTCATCTGTGGAGGTAAGTTTTGCACAAACACTTCCCAACTTTTAAAATTTAACTAAAGATGTCCAAATTAGTTACAGATTTTGACATGGCTACACAACTCTGCAGTTCCCCAGTGACAACGGCCCCACAATATCTCATCATCCCAGTCTATAATGACCTTCTGGCTTTCAGACTGGCACTTCTTTGGCTCTGTTTGGAAGTGGCTGGAGCACTGTGATTGGGCGTTGGTCCAAAGTTTTCAATGTGTGCCAATTCTAATTTCACTTATGGCTTGCTCATTTCAAATTGCTGGCGTTTGATGTTAAGTTCAACATCCTCATCAATACCCTCCTTCCATCTGCAATGTTCCTTATCGTAGTCCAGCTCCTACAGAACTTGAATCAGCTACAGAATCCTCCTGGTTTCTCTCCAGAACATCCCTATTTCCTTTGCTCCATCGCAGATGGCTGTGCTTTCAGCTGCTTCAGGTCTTAAGCTCTAGCGAGTGTGGTGACTCAGGGGTTTTCACAGTAACCTCATTGCAGTGTTCATGTTAACCTACTTGTGACACTAACAAGTAAACTTAAAACTCTGCAATTCCCTTTCTAATCTGCTCTCTTCTTATTCACCTCTCTTCCTTGAAACTTACCTTTCTGATCTTGGTCACCGGTCCTGGTGTCAAACTTTGTTAAGTTACACTCACGTGAAACAACTTGGCACATTGGATACATTGAAGGTGATAAATAAACGGAAGGGGAAGGCAAGTGAGGGAAAGAGGGAAAATGAGCACCCATAGGCTGGGAGTGGGATAAATGCATTTGTATCCTCTCACACTTGATACTCTATTTGTTATTCATTTTTAAAAATGTCAATTGTTGCACTTTGACTTTTCTCAGAAAGTTATTTATTTTCACACATCAGCTTTTCGATTTGAAATTCATGTTTAATCACCTCTTCCTGCTCCCCCAGACAGAGAAAAATTGCAATGTGACCCCTGTGATAAAAAGGCTGGGCAAGCCTCATTCGGAGGGTGTTATTACTCTATAGCAAGGCTCTCTCAGCCTTCACAGGATTAGGCCATACCTGGTTTCTGCTCAGAATCTTTGGTTTTACTTGATGTTGGTGGTTCTTTCCCTGACATCTGTCTGGCTTCGTTCTCCAGACCCACAAACTCTGCTTTAGACTTTGGTTTTCCCTCCTTCTCAGTTTTCTTTTTGGTCACAGTCAAAGTACCTGGGAGTCTGTGGATGGGCAGAGGCTTCTGGACAGATGGAGGGGAGGGAGGATGCTGTTTGAATCTGCTGGGAGAAGGTGGACGATTCTTTGGACTTGACCTAATATTGAAATCAAATCACAACCTCTTAAGCTTCACTGAACAGTTTTATGGAACAATGTCATTGTTAAAAGAACAATCAAAATGCAGTTCTGTAAAATGGCTTGCTGGGTTTATTTCCCTTCTATTCTGTTATTTACATGTTTGAATTCACTATTTGAACCAAAGACCAGCAGCACCTTCTTGAATAAAATAGGAAAGCCACAAAACAATACTGAACATTCTGAGCTGCAAGAGAGGATGATGATTTTGGCTCAAGTTCTTTCAGTCAATGCAAAGGAGACACAGCAAAGGTTTAAGCCCAACATTCCCTGTGGCTTGGAGCAGAGCAGCATCTGATAAAAATATCCAGCATTCTAAATCCATGTGACATTACCTGACTGCAATCTTCGAAACTCACTGACCCACAGATGGTTAATTTCTATGTATGTCACAGTGCTAAACTAATTGAGTTTCAGCAAAATCATCAGGTTACAGAGTGCAGACTGACAGGGTTAGCCAGATAAACACCAAACCATCAGGTTTAGCTATATACATCCCAAGCCATCAGGTTGTAGAGTGCAGACCAACAGGTTAGCTAGATAAACCCCAAACCATCAGGTTACAGAATGCAGACTGATAGGGTTAGCTAGATAAACCCCCAGAAATTAAACCAATTCTACACCACAATCAAACATCATGGAGATCAGAAAATTGGTTTTGTTGTAAAAGTTCTGGAGTATGAGATGCTCTAAACAGTCCCTCCAGTGAAGTTGGGAAGACAGAAGGAGAAGGTGTTGAAGAAGCAGAAAAGATTAGCATGACCTTAGAAGGGGAAGAAATACCAGATTGCTCCCAAGAGGGCGCTATTTAAAGAATATCTTGTGTTGAGCACTTTTGCAAAGATTTTGTCACCAGGTTTGCATGAATTTAGAAGGAAAGCTCATCTGTAAATAACAGGTCAATAGTGCAGGAGCTTATTCAGCTCCTGAGCTTATCCAAGCCTTTAATTAGATAATTGCCAATCTGTACTTCAATTCCATAGATTCTCACAGAATCACACAGTGCAAAAGAGGCCCTTTGGCCCATTGAGTCCACACTGACACATTAGAAACACCTGAACTCCCACCTAATCCCATCTGCCAGCACTTGGCCAATAGCACTGAATGTTACGTTGTGCCAAGTACTCAGATACTTTATAAAGGATATAAGGCAGCCCCCCTCCACCACCCTCCTAGGCAGTGCAATCCAGGCTGTCACCTCCCTTTGGGTAAAAATGTTTTTCCTCATCTCCCCAAACCTCCTGTCCCTCACCTTGAACTTATGTCCCCTTGTGACTTCCCCAATAGAACTGTCCACAGTCAGAAGGCAACAATGGTTTCATAAGTAAAATGCAATCATTGTGAATTACTTGATAGTTGAAGGTGATGTTGATCTCTTTGTCACTGGGTTTGATGGTGATGGGGGTCTCTTAGCCCCTGTGCTTGGTGGAGATGGGGGTCTCCTGGCCCCTGTGGCTGGCGATGAAGATCTCAGAGTGCCTGTGCTGGCAGGCCATGAGGGTCTCTTTGCCAAATTTGGTGAAGGTGAGCGCCTACGGCTTGTTGAAGCAGGAGATGAAGGACGTTTCTCTTTAATTTGCTTCTGTTTGTACAAATCAAATAAGACCATTGTCACAACCCACTTTCCCATCACCCCCAACTCTCTCAACCACTTTTAGTTCATATGCATTGAAACAAACATTGCTCCAAATCTATATCATCAAATTATTTCATTAAAAGTTCTATGTATTTGCTACTTTACCATCTACTAGGTACTCATTGATTACATAACATTCTTGTGTACTGAAGTCAATTCTGCATTCCATTTCACATTATATAACTTACCATCAGTCAAGCTCCAGCTGGATACTGTACACTATTCAGATACAATCTAGGCTCTCCGACAGCTAAACTGTACTTTTCCCAAATTTAGACAAGCACTCGTCACAATAAATCTGGTAAATTCCATTTCCCTCGTCGGCCATCTCAGTGTCATTTGAAAGAATTTTTTTGCCCCTACATCTGTTCCTCAGTCTTATAGTCTTATTTATTTCTGTGTTTAAATCCTCTTGCAATAAAGGCTAACATACCATTTACTTTCCTAATTGCTTGCTGCCTTTGCATGCTAACTTTCAGTGACTTATGAACAAGGACACCTAGGTTTCTTTGGATGCCTACACTTCCCAATCATTCCTCATTTAAGAAATACTCTGCATTTCTGTTTTTCCTCCAAAATGGGTAACTTCACGTTTCCGCATTATATTTCATTGACCACATTCCAGCTCCCATCCAAATCATTGATATGAATTGTGAATAGTTGGGGCCCAAGTATTGACCCCTGTAGTCCTCCACTAGTTTCACTATAAACTGAAAAATGCTAAGTAAGTACATTATTTCAAATAGATAAATGCTTCCTCCACCACTAACCTGTATGGCCTCGACTGATGTAGTGTCTTTGGCTGTGGCTCCAGGCACCGAGTTTTGACGGTCAGTGCTGCGGCTACGCAGAGGCTTGTTGGGGGGGTTGACGGGGGGATTGATGGATCTAGCTGAAGCTGAACGAGGACAGAGATGAGACTCTACAAGGTTAGAATTTGAAATAGGAAAGCAAGAAAAGTGTAGAGCAAGAAAAAAGGAGAAAGAGAGAAATTGTGCATGTTAGGGCCACGAATGAAAAGCAGAGTGCAGACCACAACACCTGATTAACAGACACCATCACCATGCTATGGTTAGTAATTAAGGTGAAGAAACATTAAATAAAAAATTGAATTAACATAATTAACTTTAAATTGCCAAAATGAGGTATGCCATCTGTAAATAGCAAGTTATTTAAGCATTAAACCAAGGACAACACCATAAACCAGTGAGAAATGTGAATTCAGTGATTTCACAATACATGGATGGTTATTGAAGCTGCCAGTTGTGGACATGCACCCTCTGTGTTGCTGCTGTTCCCATTACAATGCAGTCCTTGGTACAGCTATGGATAAACTTATACACATATAGATACATCAAGCTTCACCCCAAAAAAAACACATTTTGCAAGAAATTTAACTGTTAAAAATGCATAAAGGAGCTACGGAAGAAGCACTGGGTTCCATGCAGCAGACATGGTGATGCTCCAGCCAGATTGAACATTCAGCCACAAGGTAGGTACAATGGTTAAAAAATTCCAAACCAAAAACACACAACTTACAACATATGCTGGAGACGATAAAAAGCAGCAAATGAAGAGATATCAGATCAATGAAAATTAAACAAGCAGCAACATCAGAATATCTCTGCAAGAACTTGTCAGAATATTAAAAAAGCAGCACTTGAAATGACCCAAATTTTCAACAAAAGCAGCTGCATCTTTTCCAGACTTCATCCAAATTTCCACGAGTTAAACATCTCTTTTAATCTACCAAAACAGTCAGATCTCATCACAGGTAAATAAGCAAACTTGCTAGCAACAATTTCCCCAAGTTCTCGGCTATGTTTAGAGTTCAAAAAATGTACCAAATTGAATAAATCCTAAAAAAAGACTTAACAGCAGAAGAAAGTGCAAACACAAAACAATGTTGATGCTAGAAACTGAAATAAAAACAAATGCAGGAAATATTCACCAAGTCAGGCAGCAACTGCAGAGTAAAAGAATCAATGTTTTAGGATGGTGACATTTTGTCAGACTTTAGTTCTGACAATTGAGCGTTAATCTCAGAGTTAACTCTCCCTTCACTGTTGGTGCCAGGCCTGTTGTGTATTTCCAGTATTTTCTGTTTTTATTTTTAATAATTACATCTACTGCTGTATTAAGGGTGATTAATAGCATTTTAAGCTCTCAAAATTGCTCATGGTTTTTCTTGGAATATTTCTACTACTATTGAGTCTTCTGCAGTAAAACTCATGCACTTGACAGGAACAATTCACAATATTCTGAGCTTGGTAACAGTTACCCTGTTGCAAACAAATGAACAGAGTATGTATCTAGCAAGGGTTACATAGAAGAGCGTGTGAAAGTTAAGGGGCTGAGAGCAGCTAGGGAATTTAATGTTTCTGAATGTTCTGCACGATAACACGGCATTGTTAGGCTCTGGCCTTCGACGGAAGAAAGCCTATAGTTAACAAAGTTGCTCCTCCTTTTAAAAAGGACTAAAAGTGGCCAGGAGAAAGAAAACATTTCAATAAAATATTAAAGTTAAAATTTACAACATAAAAAAATGTAGGAACAGATGCATATTAATCTGATCTCTCTCGTCTGATCTGAAAATACTGAAACAGGCGGGGGTAGGGAGGTGGGGAGGGACGGAGAGGCAGATGCAGACAGAGAGAGGCAGATGCAGACAGAGAGAGGCAGATGCAGACAGAGAGAGGCAGATGCAGACAGAGAGAGGCAGATGCAGACAGAGAGAGGCAGATGCAGACAGAGAGAGGCAGATGCAGACAGAGAGAGGCAGATGCAGACAGAGAGAGGCAGATGCAGACAGAGAGAGGCAGATGCAGACAGAGAGAGGCAGATGCAGACAGAGAGAGGCAGATGCAGACAGAGAGAGGCAGATGCAGACAGAGAGAGGCAGATGCAGACAGAGAGAGGCAATGCAGACGAGAGAGGGCAGACGAGAGAGCAGATGCACAGAGAGAGGCAGATGCAGACAGAGGAGGAGATGCAGACAGGCAGATGCAGACAGAGAGAGCAGATGCAGACAGAGAGAGGCAGATGCAGACAGAGAGAGGCAGATGCAGAAGAGAGAGGAGATGCAGACAGAGAGAGGCAGAGCAGACAGAGAGAGGCAGATGCAGACAGAGAGAGGCAGATGCAGACAGAGAGAGGCAGATGCAGACAGAGAGAGGCAGATGAGACAGAGAGAGGCAGATGCAGACAGAGAGAGGCAGATGCAGACAGAGAGAGCAGATGCAGACAGAGAGAGGCGATGCAGACACAACGAGAGAGGCAGATGCAGACAGAGAGAGGCAGATGCAGACAGAGAGAGGCAGATGCAGACAGAGAGAGGCAGATGCAGACAGAGAGAGGCAGATGCAGACAGAGAGAGGCAGATGCAGACAGAGAGAGGCAGATGCAGACAGAGAGAGGCAGATGCAGACAGAGAGAGGCAGATGCAGACAGAGAGAGAGGAAACAGGGTGGAAAAGATTGTCAGCTGAGAGATGTAGCCACATGCTCAATTTTTAAGATATGATTGAAGTAGCATTTTAGTCCTTACGTCCAGCAGAGACAGAAGAACAGTCTCTGTGGATTGGTCAGTTATTCCAAGGTTTGAGCTAACGTAGTGTGATGCTGAAAACATGATGCAATCAAATATCTCAAAGTTTAGTTACTATGATACTTGGACCGAGCTGCACACAAACACTGCAAAGCTAGATTAAAAAACTGCTCTACCAATTTCTTATCAATTGCACAACTAACTTCAGCTAATAGAAGCAAAATTGGTACAGATACTAGAAATCTGAAATTAAAACTGAGAATGAAGGAAATATATAGCAGATCAGTCAGCATCTGTAACAGGGTAAAGGCAGCATTAACATTTGCAGCAAGGTTGACAGGTCAAATGTTATGTAATCACTCTGAGATGTCATCCTCATATCTAATCAGCATTTTTGGGTTGTTTATTTGATTATAATCTTTAAAAATCAGATTTCCTTTTTAGATCACATTCAGTGTTACAAAATGATCTTCAGAAGTATTGTCTAATGAATGATAACCTATACTAGAAGTGGAAGAACTGGGAAAAATGTTAAACTATTCAATGGGGAAGGATCTCAGATTTAATAAATGTTTTCACTTTCTACCCCACACCATTCAAAAATACTTTCTTTTCAACTCAGCATCTGACAGAGTACAACTCTGCACGAATCAGAATGACATTGAGCCTGTATCAGCCCAATGGCCCATCCAGCCTCTTCCAACTGCAAACTGACATCCCTCCCTTACCTACCCACTCCTACAACAGCCCCTGCAGTCACCCTCCCTCTCCAACTGCCCCACCCTCCCCACAAGCACTCCCAGCTGCACCCCCTCACTGCCCCCCTCCTCCCAAGCATTCCCAGCCCCCCCCCCCCCCCCCCCCCCCCCCCGCCATCCCCCTCTCCCTAGGCACTCCCGGCTGCCACCCCCCCCCATCCCAACAATCGCCCCTGATCCTCCTCCTCCAATCACCCATCCAACAGTCTGAGCCCCCACCTGCCTCATCCTCTCTCCCAGAATCTTCCAATCCTGTCCCCTATACCCTCCAATCTACCAGAGTTGCCCATTTTCGCCCAAGCAGTCCAAGAGAAAAAGTATGCCTGGCAGTAAGTAGGGACCAGATAAGATTTATCATAATGCTGGCTGAACCAGCTGGCATGAGCTGCTACCTGAGTCAGCAAGGGCTTCACTGGTTCTGGAGTACACCAGAACCAGAAAGCAGGGGGCAGCCACAAGTGCATTAAAGGTTGGATACAGTGCCAAAAGCAGTCACGTTTAACAAAAGCTTTGGATGTGGAGAACTATTGTCTTTGGTGGAACAGAATTACCTGCAGAACTTTGTCCAGCTTCTGATAAAATAGCAGCACTCTTGCTCCTAGCTAAAGAGGACTGTGTAGGGGTCAGTAGGCGGCTGATTATATTACTCTCCAGGGGACTGTTCTGGGAACTCCGAGCTGAGGGACAGGAATAAATCAAAAGGGAATCAGCGTGGTTTTAATGGGGGAGGGAGAGAGGGGTGGGAGCAAAAAAATAAAACAGGACTCAAACATAAATTATGACAAAAACATGTTAGTTAGGTTAGTGAATGCTTATGTAAAACAAAACCAAGAAAGGGTTAAAACAAAAATTCACTGTCTCAAACAATTAAAAAACATTGGGCAAACAATAATCAACAAGCATGATGCGTTCCCAAAATTACACTCCTGGACATTAGAAAAGTTAAGCACAAGATTGCTAGCTTCTAAAGAAGCAAGATGTGTTCCGACAGAACACTGATAAGCTCAGAGCCTGATTAACGTGTCAGTATGCTCAATGATGTGTACCGTAAGTGCAAACAAATGCTCCATTGGCTGTGGGGAGATAACCTGATGGTTAGTGTGTGGAGGCACGCGCATAGCCCCAGTAGCCAGAATCCAGGAGACTTCCTGCAATAAACACAAAGCTGCCACACTACTCGAGTGGCACAACATAGTCAGAGGACAGCAGCAGCTATCTGTACAACTACATCTGTATTATGAAACTGGAAGTTACATTAACCAGTGCGAGCCTAGGAAAGGAAAAATAGTGAGATTAGGGGTCACCTAAGCAGTTTAGAACATGGTTAATGAATTCAAGGTTTAATGCCAGATCAACATGACCAACAAGCAGACCAACAAGTTAAAAAGATCTCCAAACTCGGGAAGATTAATCACAAACAAAGTGCATTAGGTTTACATTTGAAGAATGGTTAAAATTGCACAAAGGCCAGAAGTTAGAATTGTTTTTTCAATACTCTCACTGTAAACAATCAGAAAATGAAAATTAATTTTGAGCTTGTTTCCTCAGTGGGAAATGAATAAATTCAGTGAGGGGTTTCTGTGCTTCAGCTGGTGCAACTTTCAGACAGCGCATTACAATTCAGTATCAATACATTCCTGTAGGATCAGGTTAAATAGGTTTAATATTCACGTCACGGAACAGAGAAAAAGTCTGATGCAAATTGTCATCCACCTTGCAGATCTTCCTTCTTGTCTGATTGAGAAGATGAACGAGGGTTACTAGCCAATCTATTCAGTGAAGAGCTTCTCTTCTTATCCACTGTGCCTAAGAATCAAGGGATTGTCCATTATTCCCACAACATCCTAACCGGCAAAGATCACTTCCAAACATGCTGGCTCACATCCATAACTTAAAAATTCTGAAATTTTCATTTGCCATCTAATCTAAAAGCATTCTGAAATACGTGATTGAAATAACTTATAGAAAGTGACTACAGACAGCTTGACTTTTTTTCTTAAAAGGAGTAAAGAGACATTAACTTGAGATCAAACAGCACTTTAAATGTGGCTAAAGAGCATTTCCTGCACCTGCTTGTTCCACCTGGGACACTTTCTGTGCTGGCTGTTTACTACCCAATCTGTTTAATGAAGCACTTCTTTTCTTCAAAGACATACCTAAAAAATCAAATTCAATTTCTGTTAATTGGGTGAAAATAATTGTTATTGAATGCACTGCTTTATAACACAGCCGATGAACTGACCAACAATTCTATTTTAGACTAAAGCTTAAACCCACAATATCCAAGAGACTTGGATGTCTCAGGGACAGGACTGGGTACTACAGGTCCCGGGATTCAGATCCTTCAGGAAGGACAGGGAGGGAGGCAAAAGAGGTGGTGGAGTGGCACTGTTGATCAGACAGTGTCATGGCTGCAGAGAAGGTGGATACCGAGGAGGGAATGTCTACGGAGTCTCTGTGGGTGGAAGTTAGGAATAGCAAAGGGTTGGTGACGTTTCTGGGTGTATTCTGTAGGCCGCCCAATAGTGACAGGGAAGTTGAGGTGCAGATAGGGAAACAGATACTGGAGAGATGTAGAAATAACAGAGTTGTTGTGATGGGAGACTTCAATTTCCCAAACATCGACTGGAATATCCCAAGGGTAAGGGGTTGGGATGGGGAGGAGTTTGTTAGGTGTGTTCAGGAGGGTTTCCTGACACAGCACGTGGACAAGCCTACGAGAGGAGAGGCTGTACTGGACCTGGTACTAGCTAATGAACCAGGACAGGTGATGGATCTCTCAGTAGGAGAGCATCTTGAGGATGGAGATCATAATTCTATCTCCTTCACCCTTGCATTGGAAAAGGATAGGATCAGGCAGGCTAGGAAGGTGTTTGTCTGGAATAAGGGGAAATATGAAGACATCAGGCAGATGTTGGGGCGAATAAACTGGAAGGAGGTGTTCTTGGGGAAAAGCACAGAAGGGAGGTGGCAGATATTCAAGGAATGCTTGTCTGGAGCTTTGCACGACAACGTTCCGGTGAGACAAGGAGGTTTTGGTAGGACGCGGGAACCGTGGTGCACAAAGGCTGTGGTGAACATAGTCAGGAAGAAAAGAAAGGTGTATAAAAGGTTCAAAGAGCTAGAGATGTTGGGGATCTAGAGAAGTATAAGGCTTATAGAAGAGAGCTTAAAAAGGAAATTAGGAGAGCCAGAAGGGGTCATGAGAAGGCCTTGGCTGGTAGGATTAAGGAGAATCCCGAGGCCTTCTACAAATATGTGAAAAGTAAAAGGATGAGAAGAGAAGGGATAGGACCTATAAAAGGTGAAGGGGGAAAAGTCTGTATGGAACCAGAAGAAATGGCAGAGGTGCTTATTGAGTACTTTGCCTCAGTATTCACGGTGGAAAGTGATCTGGGAGGATGCACTACAAGTTTGCGGCAGACTGAAAAGATTGAGTATGTAGATATTAAGGAAGCGGATGTGTTAGAACTTTTAAATGCTATCAAGATAGACAAGTCTCCGGGACCAGATGGGATGTACCCCAGGTTATTGTGGGAGGTGAGGGATGTCACTGCAGAGCCCCTGGCGATGATCTTTGCGTCGTCGACGAAGACGGGAGAGGTTCCGGAGGATTGCGGATGTGGTCCCTATTTTCAAGAAAGGGAACAGGGATAGTCCTGGAAATTACCGACTGGTGAGTCTGACCTCAGTGGTTGGTAAGCTGATGGAGAGGCTTCTGAGGGACAAGATTTACGAGCATTTGGAGAAGTTTAGGTTGATTAGAAATAGTCAACGTGGTTTTGTAAAAGGCAGGTCGTGCCTTACGAGCTTAATTGAGTTCTTCGAAAATGTGACTGAACACATTGACGAAGGAAGAGCAGTGGAGGTGGTGTACATGGACTTCAGCAAGGCATTTGACAAGGTCCCACATGCAAGACTTCTTGAGAAGGTGAGAGGCCATGGGATCCAAGGGGCTTTGGCCTTGTGGATCCAGAACTGGCTTGCCTGCAGAAGGCAGAAGGTGGTTGTGGATGGCTCTTTTCTGCATGGAGGTCGGTCACCAGTGGAGTGCCCCAGGGATCTGTTCTAGGACCCTTGCTGTTTGTCATTTTCATAAATGACCTGGATGAGGAAGTGGAGGGATGGGTGAGTAAGTTCACCGATGACACGAAGGTTGGTGGTGTTGTGGATGGTCTGGAGGGATGTCAAAAGTTGCAGCAGGACATCGACAGGATGCAAGACTGGGCGGAGAAGTGGCAGATGGACTTCAACGCAGATAAATGTGTTGTGGCCCATTTTGGCAGATCCAACGGGATGAATGAGTACACTATCAAAGATAGGAGTCTTAGCTGTGTGGAAGAGCAGAGGGATCTTGGGGTCCGGGTCCATAAGACTCTCAAATCGGCCTCCCAGGTGGAGAATGTGGTTAAGAAAGCTTATGGTGTACTGGCCTTCATTCATCGAGGGATTGAGTTCAGGAGTCAGGAAGTAATGCTGCAGCTTTATAGGACCCTTGTCAGACCACTCTTGGAGTACTGTGCGCAGTTCTGGTCGCCTCACTATAGGAAGGACGTGGAAGCTATTGAAAGGGTGCAGAGGAGATTTACAAGTATGTTGCCTGGATTGGGAGGCATGCCTTATGAAGACAGGTTGAGGGAGCTGGGACTGTTCTCCCTGGAGAGACGAAGGTTGAGAGGTGACCTGATAGAGGTTTACAGGATGTTGAGAGGAATAGATAGGGTGGACTCTCAGAGACTATTTCCCAGGGCTGAAATGGTCGCAATGAGAGGGCACAGATTTCAGGTGCAGGGAAGCAAGTACAGAGGGGATGCTAGGGGAAAGTTTTTCACTCAGAGGGTGGTGAGTGAATGGAATCAGCTGCCGTCGGTGGTGGTCGAGGCAAACTCGCTGGGGTCTTTTAAAAGACTTCTGGATGAGTATATGGGATCCAACGGGATTGGGGGTTATAGATAGGTCTATGGCTGGGTAGGTTTTTGATGTGTTCGGCACAACTTGTGGGCCGAAGGGCCTGTTTGTGCTGTAGTGTTCTATGTTCTATCCCATTTTAATTGTGTACTACAGGACCTGCAGTATTCTGAAAACTGAGTCAGAGCTCATATGTTCAAATCCCACTCTAAATCTCAACACAAAAAGTACATTGATACTCGAGTGCCACACGTTCATACGGTCAGTGCAGAACGGGTACCGCACTGCCAGCGGGTCACGGCAGAGGGGGTGTCGCATCGCCAGCGGGTCAGGGCAGAGGGGGTGCCGCATTGCCGGCGGGTCAGGGCAGAGGGGGTGCCGCATTGCCGGCGGATCAGGACTGAGGAACTGCCACATTGAAGGGCTGCCGCATTGTCAGAGGGTCTGTACTGAGTGAGCACTGCATTGTTAAAGTGTCAGTATTGAGGGAATGCTGCACTGTCAAAGGATCAGTACTGAGGGAGCGCTGCACTCTCACAGGGTTAGTACTGAAGGAGCGCTGCACTCTCAGAAGGTCAGTACTGAGGGAGTGCCACAATGTCAAGGGATCTATGTACAGGGAGCATCACAGTGTTGGAGGATCTGGCCTACAGGTGACTCCAGACCCACAGCAAAGTGGCTATGACAAATGCCCTCTGAAATGGCAGAGCCTGTCAAAGGTAATTAGGGATGGACAATAAATGTGCACCCATTTTATAAAAAAGATTGCCTTTTGCTGGGACCACATGTTGGGTAGAAAGCTAGCTAGCTGGGAGGGGGATAAGATCCAAACCCACTCGCCTATTCAGTACCAGTATTTTGTATTAGGTCAGTTCTTAGTGTGAGGGATTAAGAGGGTTTAATATTTGTGTCTTTCTGATCAGCTTCAGCTAGGTAATTGTGTAAGCCTCTCATCTTCAGCATTTAAAACACACAAACACAGCCAGCAGCAAAATAAACGAGAACAGCGTTTGAGTGGCAAAGATCAAAGCAGTTACATAACACACTCAAAAGAGATGAAAGGGAGACTGTACCATCAGCAATTCAAAGTATATCATACAAACATTCATTTTTAAATTCTGAGTTCATTCCAGCATTTAATTTCTCTGCAGAACAGTTGGGGAGTCGAAGACTGAGACGACATAAACACAAATGGAAAGCAACATATTGTTGGTCAGATGTGAAGTTGTACTGAAAATCAAAGGCTGTAAATATGATATATAAAACAACTGAGAGGTTTTTACAGTATTACATCAGCAAAAGCTTTTATAGATGTTTTCAAAAGGAAACCAAATAAATTAGACAAAGCCATGTTGCAAGGCTGAGACGAGGTGTATAGAATGGGAGGAAGCTTGCTGAATATAAATTAACGGAGGCTAGTTAGGTTAAATATCCTATTTATTCTATGTCATTCTGTCACTTCAACAAACTTGAGAGGACACTCAAGCAGCTAATTTTCCATCAATAAAACTCCCACTCCCCTGCACTTTAACAATTCACATTCCTTTATTAAACCAACCATGGGAACTGTCAATAAGATTATCAAAGGTGAACATTGCTGCTCATAACGGTTTTCTTAGCATTTCTATATTTGGTTGAAGGACATCAAGAAAATGAGGCACTAGCAACTGATAGAGGGATGTTTAACCACGGCTGCAACAGCAAATTTTGCAATGGCCAAATCTGAGTCTCTCAGCTTGTTATCTACAGAATAACAATCCAAAATAAGCTGCATTCAAAAATCATCCAAACAAAAATAAATACATTTGTCTGAATCATTTTGAAAACAGAGATTCTGCAGGTTTAAAAGTGATGAGTCTAATTCAAAATAACCTGATGATTTCTAAAGAAAACTATTATGCTTGCAAAGGTCATGGCTGAGTTACTAAATATATTGCACCTGCCTTTACCAAGGAAGAAGTCATTGTTAAAGTCATAGTTAGCTGAGACACTGGATAAGACAAAAATTGATACAAAAGAAGTATAAGGAAGTTGATAAGCCACCAGGATCAGATGAGATGCATCCAAGGATACAAAGGAAGTAAGAACGGAAGTTGCAGTCAAGATGTCGTTTGACATAGAGGTGATGTTAGGCACTGAAGAACTGTAAATATCTTATCCTTTTCAAAACAGGATTTTTAAAAATGCAATTTCATGGGATGAGGGTGTTGCTGGCAAAGTCAGTGTTTTTGCGCCTTTTTAGTTTCCTCTGAATAAAATGGTTTGTTAGGCTGTAAGGGTAACCCTAGCAACTACCAGCCAATCTTGGTGACGGGAAAGTTCTTAGAAACAATAACTCGGCATAAAATTAACAGTTAGTTCGATAAATGTGGAATAATTAAGGAAAGCCAACATGAATTGCCTTGGACAAATTATGTTTAACTTGACTGAATTTAATGACATAAGAAGGTTGATGAAAGAAATTTAGTCTGTTCATAGGACATGGGCATCATTGATGAGACCAACATTTTTATTGCCCATCTTTAGTTGCCCTTCAGAAGATGATAGTGAACTGCCTTCTTAAACTGCTTCAATCCATGTGGTGCAGGTATACCTAAAACACTGTTAGGGAATGAGGTCCAAGATTTTGACTCAGCGATTGCAATGAAATGACGATTTGTCTATGCCACCCAGTTTTTACCACTAAGCTAGTCCCAATTGCAACTGTTTGACCCAAATCCCTCTATAGCTATCTTGGCCATGTAACTGACTAAACGCTTTTTAAAAGATAAAATTACACCCATATCTACTACTGCCTCTGGCAGCTCGTTCCACAGATTCACCACCCTCAGTGAAAATATTGCCCCTCTTATCTCTTTCTTTCTCCTCTCACCTTAAACCTACGTTCTCTAATTTTAAACACCCCTATCCGTGGGAATGAGATGGGGGACTGTGCAATGAGATCTGGGTGCCCTCATACATCAGTCGCTGAAGGTATAGCATGCAGGTTCCACAGGTGAAGAAAGCAAACATTATATTAGCTTTCATAGCGAGAGGATTCTAGTACAGGAGCAGGGATGTCTTGCTGTAATTATATAGGGCCTTGATGAGACCACACCTGGAACATAGCAGGCAGTTTTGGACTGCATATTTGAAGAAAAATGTTCTTGCTCTAGAGGGAGTGCAGAAGTTTTACAGGCTGATTTCTGGCTTATGAAAAGAGATTGAGTTGGTTAGGATTATACTCACTGGAGTTCAGAAGAATGGGAGCAGGAGAGGATCTCAAAGAAACCCATTAAATCTTAATAGGACTAGACAGGATAGATGCACAAAGGATGTTCAATAGGGGGGGGTGACCAGAACCAGGGGACACAGTCTAAAGATACGGGGTAAACCTTTTAGGGCTGACGAGAATTTCTTTATCCATTAGACAGTGGAATTCACTATGACAGAAAGTAGTTCAGGCCAAAACCTTGTATGTTTTCAAGAACAGTTACATATAGATCTTGGTGCAATGGGGACCAAAGGACATGAGTGCAAGACAGGATCATGCTATTGGGTTAGACGATCAACCATGATCATAATGAATGGCGAAGCAGGTTTGAAAGACCAAATAGCCAGTGCCTGTTCCTATTTTTTAAGTTTTCTATGTTTCTAAGAGTTGAACCATAAAATCCCTACAGTGCAGAAGAGGCCACTTGGCCCTCCTAATCTGCATTGACTCTCTGACAGAGTATATTACCCAAGCCCTCTGCCTCACCCTATCCCTGCAACCTAACACATTTACTTTGGCTAATCTCATTTTATCTACATATCTGGGATACCAAGGGGCAATTCAGCATAGTCACTCCACCTAGCCTTGAAGTGTGGGAGGAAACTGGAGCACACGGGGGAAATCCATACAGACAAAGGAGAGAATGAGCAGACTTCACACAGATAGTCACCCAAAGCTGGAATTGAACCTAGGTCCCAGCACTGAGAGGCAGTAGTGCTAACCACTGTGCTGCCTGTGCTGAGGAACGAGGGACTGAACCAAGTAAACAAACATAACATGTTCCCATTAGTGAAAGAAATGAGAATACGAAGGCAACATTTAAGATAAATGGAAGATGCAGCAGCAAAGATATGAGAAAAAGCCTTTCCACATAGCAAATAGGATTCTCAGGAGGCTTGATAGAGTGTTTGCTGAGAGGCTGTTTCCCCTCATTTCGAGTCTAGGACCAGAGGGGCATAACCTCAGAATAAGGCTTTGCCTATTTAATACAGAGATGAGGAAGGATTTCTTCTCAAGAGAGCATTGAATCTATGGAATTCTTTAACACAGAAAGCAAGAGTGGCTGGGACTTAGGTATGTTCAAGGTTGAGTCAGTAAAGGAATCAAGGGTTATGGGAATAAGGTGGGAAAGTGGAGTTGAAGATTATCACATCAGTTCAGTCATGATCTCATTGAGGGATGGAGCAGGCTCAAAGGGCTGAATGGCCTACTTCTGTTCCCAAATCTTAAGATTCTGGAATTCACTGCCTTGAATCTGCTTTGTGATGGAAGCAGATTCAATCGTAGCTTTCAAAAGGCAATTGGATGAGCAGGGCAATTTGGAAAATACAGACAAGTGGACTGGTTGACTTGCCCTCGTCTCCCTCTGCTGTAGCTATTCTATGATACTAACAAACTGGATGTAATGAAGAATTTTTAAAGCCATTTAGGAAATATTCTCCAGTTGTGAGCTTTTGCAATTCAGAAATGTTCAAGAGGTGAAGAAAGCTACACAAAAGAAACAAAAACATTGGGACCATTTTGCTGAAATCATCAGAACTGTGTTGACTATTCCTGTGGTTTAAGATCACACTTAGCATGGTCAATGGAGTTTATAAGAAATTCAATGAGGTAAAGGATGGTGCATCACCTTTCCCTGTTCAATTGAGAGCCAATGTACGCTAGTCAATACATAACATCTGATAGTTTCAGAAAATGGTCGGAGAAGATTGGGACTGATTCATACTCAGATTAAGGTAATGGACCAATCATTACTGACTTGCAGTATGTTGCAATACTGATTGGGGAAGGAATTTTGGAGTTTACACCCCTCTTAAACATCTGAATAAGCTGACTGCATTAGCATCCATCTTCACAGGTGTAGAACAGGTTACTCTATTGACATGAATCCAATCAGAAGCGACTCGTGTGAGTGAGGGATAGCAAAATGCAAGTCCTTAACTGTGATCCATTCAACCCAAGCAACCAGATCAATCGTTTAGAAATCAGTTATTCCAATTTAAATAGTCACCCTAGCTTTAAGAGAGGAGTTTACCATCCTTTATCGCTGTTGCTCGGTGTAAAGGCACACAGTTGAATTATAGGATGATCATCTGCTGAAGAGCAACACAATACTTTGAATTTAAATCTACGACATAACTGACACATTAACATGTGTTACTCAGGAACAGCCCACTTACTTTTACTAGAAGAGTTCAAGAGTGCTGTTGAGGATGAAGATAGACGCTTGCTCATCTCTGGCTGTGTCTGTTTTGTGAGGTTGGCAGTGGATGTAGAACGTTTATCTACAACTACAGAAAGAAAATAAGATCCAGTATCATTGAGACACAAGTTCAGATACAGCATCAGAAACTGTTCCCATTTTCACCACGCATGTTTTTGATATATTTTATCCTGAAAGCATACTTTGAATGAGGAAATTTACATGAATTTAACTGAGTTGTATTAGGAACTGAATACGTGAACGTTCTTGGCTCGGGTCTGGAGTTTTACACTTTGAAAATTGTCAAATCAGATGCCAAAACCATGGCACAGTGGTTAGAACTGATGCCTCACAGCACCAGCGACCTAGGTTCAACGCCAGGCTTGGGTGACTATGTGGAGTTTGCATGTTCTCCCCATGGCTGCCTTTCTTTGGGTGCTCTGGTTTCCTCCCACAGTCCAAAGATATGCAGATTAGGTGATAAGCCATACTAAATTGCCTCTTAGTGTCTCAGGATGTGAAGGTCAGAGGGATTAGCAGACAAATACATGGAGATAGGTCTGGGTGAGATGCTCTTTTGGAGAGTCAGTGCAGATTTGATGGGCTAAATCTTCTGCACTGTAGGGGCTCCATGATTCTAACTCAATGGAAAACAAGACTTTCATCTTAGATTTAAAAAATCATTACAATTTGCTTACAATGGCTACTGCTGATATTCCCAGTCACATCCATTTGCCTCAAACCTGCTTATTGTGTCATTTTGCTTACTTCATGTGGAGTTTCCAAGTATAGTAACCCATGCCAGCGGTAGACATATCCAGCTTCACTTCTATAGTGAAGTCCAACAGCAACATCCAGCCCTGACACCATTTCCAGTTTAGACTGGTTCAACTGTCTTTCACCTTCTCAAGACCTGGGATCTGGAACACCCAACTCTTTTCACGAAGGATTCTGAGGGGAAAGAGTGCATTGCAGTTTGGCTCAAATTCAAAATGGGCTCCCGAAGCGCAAGTATCCCAGAAACTACACTCTTCAATCCACTGTAAAGACGACATTGCATTTACTTCTTTAAAATATCATTACAGGGAGCTCAAGTGGTTAGTGCTACTGCCTCACAGTGCCAGGAGCCCGGGTTTGATTCCTAGCTTGGGTCACTGGCTGTGTGGAGTATGCACTTTCCCTCCCTTGTTTGTGTTTTGTGTGGGTTTCCTCCGGATGCATCCCAGTCTGAAAGATATCCGGTTATGTGCACTGACCCAAACAGGCACTGGAGTCTAGCAACTAGGGGGAATTTTATAGTAACTTCACTGCAGTGTTAATGTAAGGCCTACTTATGACTAATTAATTAAGTAAAACTTCATTTATTGTGACTGGAAGCTCCACAGTTCCAGGTACATCTCTAAAAAAATGTTTAGTGTAATAAAAGTCATAAACCAGAAAACATGCCAATCATAAAAACAAAGTGTGATTTCTAAATGCTCATCAATGCAGCTAACTTCAAAGTATCTAAACCATGAAGCAGCATCTGTCTAAACTGTCTCACAAGTATGAGCATAATTAATGATTTCAGGATAAAATGTCACTTCACAAGTCACGCTTCCAAACCAGGTGCATGCATCCATACCCTGTATTGGGAGGGGGAAGAAAGCAGGTATCACATGCTGGTAGTGCTCGAGATTAGTTTCCCTTTCATATCCAGCTTTAAAAAAGTTAGTTTGCAACATAAACCAATGCGTTAAAGGTGAATATTAATCTCAGCAAGCATGTATCATAGTTCCAAACCAGAACCATCTTCAGTGGAAGCTTGAGAATCTGAGGAAGGAGGGGGGCAGTCAGACAAATTTAAAGGTGGAGTTAAGGAATGTTCAGGAACACCTAAACAAGAGAGAAATTATAATTTAACAAAAACAATGCAGGTTAATAAATAAATATCAGTGATAGTAAAAACAAGGTGATTAATAATGGCTGGGGAATAATCTGAGGTAAATGCCGATAAAAGGAGAACCGAAACAAAATGAGTCCTGTTTGGCTCTAGCTTCATTTCGCACACAATCCTATCAAATTTCACTTCTGTAACATTGCTTAGACCCAAACCTCATCTCCAATGGATCCATACACTCACATTCTTCACCTCCCTACCTCAACCACACCAATGTAACTTCATTGTATAAGTGTTCGAGAAGCTTCAATTAGTAAGAATTGTTCAGATCTATCTCATACTGGGAATTAACTCCATACCTGCTAAATTTGGCAGCAGCGCAAACATGTCCCAAGCAGCTCAGGTTCCCTCAGTGATAGTTTCAAGCTGGTGGCCAAAGATAGCTGTTTGTGTGTTATAATGACCAGGTTCATCAGTCTGTTAAGCTTTGTGACTTTGCCTTTAAGATAAAATGGTGAGGATCATGCAATCTGTTCTGAAGTCTTCCTAGCAATAGGCTGAGGAAATTTCATTACTTCAGAACAAAGACAGGCTTAGTGTGTTTTACTGAGATGAAGGTGTAAGGCAATGTCTTTGTATTAGCATGGAAATGGAATCTTTCAGAAAGTGACACAGATGGACAGAATGGTGAAGAAGGCATCCGGTATGCTTGGATTCATCAGTCAGAACACTGATTACAGGAGTTGGGATGTCTTGTTAAAGTTGTACAAGACAACACTTGGAATACTGTATGCAATTCTGGGTACTCTATAATAGAAAGGATATTATTAAAAAAGAAAGAGTGCAGAAAAGATTTATTAGGATGCTACTGGAACTTGATGAATTGCATTAGGAGAGGCTAAATAGACTGGAACTTTTTTCTCTGGAACGCAGGAGGCTGAGGATTGACTTTATAGAAGTCTATAAAATAATGAGAGGCATAGACAAGGTAGATAGTCAATATCTTTTCCCAAAGGTCCCTCCTAAAACTAAAGGGCATAGTTTAAGGTGAGAGGGGAGAGATACAAAAGTGTCCAGAGGGGAAATTTTTTCACACAGAGAGGGTGAGTGTCTGGAACAAGATGCCAGCAAAGTAGTTAATACAGGTACAATTTTAGCTTTAAAAAGCATTTAGATAGTTACATGGGTACGATGGGTATAGAGGGATATAGGGCAAATGTGGGCAATTAGGATTACGTTAGGGTCTTTAAAAAAAAAATGAACAAGTTGGGCCAAAGGGCCTGTTTCCGTGCTATAAACCTCTATGACTCTCTGACTAGGAAGAGTTGAGAACTGACAGATTGTGAACTGCTGTGTTTTAAACTGTCGATTTACTTCCAAAATGAAAGGGAGAAGGGCTCACAAAAATAATTAGCCTTTCTATCTAAGGCCCATATGCATCACATTGTCACGGGGAAGAATACAGATGAAGCTACTGTAAATATCTGGTTACAGGCTTTCCTAGAATATCACTGTTTGCCTGGATCGGGGAGGGAATGAACAGTTGGAGGTCAAATAGAAGTTTACTTTGTAAGAATGCTGACAGAAGATCATTAAGATTGAAAAGAACAAATTTGTGAGGAGTTTCAAACAAGTCTGGAGGAGTCACCTGGCCTGGGCTAGGAGGAGAATCACTGGAAACGAAAACCTCACTGTGGAAGACAGTTCTAAAACTGCAGGTTACAGGTTGAGTAAAGAGTAGTACAGTAATAAACCTTCAGGAATAAGGATCATTTTGAATCTATGTAAAGGCCAGTGCTTTACCAGTTAGATTAAGGGTACATCCCATTCTGTGGGTTGAAGTATAGGTTATCTGTAAGGATTGTGTTTAGTTAACGACTGTAGTCTTTGTTACAGTTCACATTTCTTAAAACATCACCTGTCAATTTGAAGAGGAATTTATTTTGGATGGTTATGATGGTTACGGGGTGGGGGATGATAACAGTTCATTGCGCAGTAATAATGCCCCCCCATCCTACCAGCCCTCATCAAAGCACTGAAGTACTAAAACTGTTTACAATTCTCCTCCTACCCCATTGCTTTAACGTGCTTCAGCTCCCCACTCCAACTCACTCACAACTCGACTCTTCAAACAGGGGTGCATCTGCACCCCACCCCCCGCCACTACTCTGTCCCGTCAATAATGAGCAATCTTCTACCTTCTCATGTTTAGTCTCTCCCCAAACTATTCTGATTAATTATTTTTCATTAATATCTGTAAAAGGCTCCTCCCAACACACCTTATCTACTTGCTCTACATTTCTCATACACTTGCTCAGTGACAGATACTCCTTTGAAGCCTGACACAATTGAATATTGATGGATACAATATCTTTATGAATACATCTTAAAAAGCATTACAATTGGCAACTGATTCCCACAGATACTTTTTGTTTCGCTGAAGCAGTGTGCCAGCATGCAGCAAAAGTGCACGGCCACTTGATGGAGTGAAAGGGAATTGAGTAGACCAATTGCTCCATATTTCAGCAACATTTTATTCAATGATTTAACAAGTTTTGGTCTTGGGCCCCTCCAAATCACACTGGCCCAATCAAAATGAACCACCTCTGTTTTGAATTACGAAAGCTACTAATTATTGAACATTATTGTAGTGTACATGGACTTTAGTAAGGTGTTTGATAAGGTCCCACATGCAAGGCTTCTGGAGAAGATGAGAGGGCATGGGATCCAAGGAGCTTTGGCCTCGTGGATCCAGAACTGGCTTGCCAGCAGAAGGCAGAGAGTGGTTGTGGATGGGTCTTGTTCTGCATGGAGGTCGGTAACCACCAGTGGAGTGCCCCAGGGATCTGTTCTGGGACCCCTGCTGTTTGTCATTTTCATAAATGACCTGGATGAGGAAGTGAAGGGATGGGTTAGCAAGTTCGCCAACGATACAAAGATCGGTGGTGTTGTGGATGGTCTGAAGGGATGCCAAAAGTTGCAGCAGGACATAGACAGGATGCAAGACTGGGCGGAGAAGTGGCAGATGGACTTCAACGCAGACAAATGTGTAGTGGTCCATTTTGGCAGGAATAATGGGGTGAAGGAGTACAATATAAGGGGTAGGAGTCTTAGCTGTATTGTAGAGCAGAAGGATCTCGGAGTCCGGGTCCATAGAACTCTTAAATTGGCCTCGCAGGTGGAGGAAGTGGTCAAGAAGGCGTATGGTGTACTGGCCTTCATTAATCGAGGAATAGAGTTTAGGAGTCAGGAGGTAATGATGCAGCTCTATAAGACCCTTGTCAGACCCCAGTTGGAGTACTGTGCGCAGTTCTGGTCGCCTCATTATAGGAAGGATGTAGAGGCTATTGAGAGAGTTCAGAGGAGATTTACAAGGATGCTGCCTGGATTGGGAGGCAGGCCTTATGAAGATAGGTTGAGGGAGCTGGGACTCTTCTCACTGGAGAGACGTAGGTTGAGAGGCAACCTGATAGAGGTTTATAAAATGTTGAGAGGAATAGATAGGGTGGACTCTCAGAGACTATTTCCCCGAGCTGAAATGGTCACTACGAGAGGACACAGATTTAAGGTGCAGGGAAGCAAATACAAAGGAGATGTCAGGAGTAGGTTTTTCACTCAGAGGGTGGTGAGTGAATGGAACCGACTGCCATCGGAGGTTGTTGAGGCAAACTCACTGGGGTCTTTTAAGAGACTTCTGCATGAGTATATGGAAAAGAATAGGATAGGGGGTTATAGATAGGTAGATGTGATCGGCGCAACTCATGGGCCGAAGGGCCTGTTTGTGCTGTATTGTTCTCTGTTCTATTATTGCATAAAATACATTGGTAGAACCATTTATTTTTCTTTTTACTTGCAGAAGCTGTTAAGAAACATCACTTCAAGGAGTCTTCAACCATTTTAGCAACACTACATAGAAGCACGTGCAGAAGTAGAGATCCTATCCTCGATTGATGTGATAAAACATTCCAGTGTGCTCTGGAAGGGTTAGACCACAATCGAAACTAAGTAGAGGTAGAGGGAGTGAGCTACAAGATACAAATGGGGACAATTTCCCAAAGGCTACAATGCAATTTGAAAATGAGAACCACGATCCAGGAGTCAATCTGGTGGGGACTCGGACTCGGACTGTGGAATTGTGTGTCAGCTTGTGTTTGGAAAGGTATGAATCTGGTAAACAGCACGAATGGAAGGTGGAGGAATGGAAGTTGGAAAAAAAAGTCTTAAAAATCTAAGTGAAATAGAACATTATGATTTCAGATAATTAGGCTCCAGTTGAGTGACAAGCCAGGAAAGGCAATGGAGTCGATACTGAAACTGTGTAGATGCTGTTGAAAACAGAGAAGAATTGAATTTATGATAATACCCTGCAGGGCTCATCATACAGGCAACTGAATGATGCAACATACCTGATTTTAGAAGATAGAGTTAAATATCACTGGACCCTACATATGAGGGTGTTCTTGAAGGGCAGTTTGATAAATAATAGTAGAAGGACAAAGGATGGAATCAGAGAAGACAACCAAGATCCGGGATCATTCGTGACTTCAGTAATTATTCTGAATGCACAAAAAATCAGAAGTGTTTTATATAACTGGCACCAGTCAGCAAAGAACTGGTGCAATTTTCTTTAGAAATTGGAGGATAATACCTCGCCTCTGGTATTCATGAGGTGACAAAATTTCAGAAAATATTGTTCATTTTTAACTTAAATGACTGAATATTTTTTCTTTCCTTAGTTCTCCTTTACAGGGAATTTGCCATCATTTATCTTCCTATCACTGGGGGAGAAAAGGTTTTCCTCTAACTTACGAGATTGAGAGGCGACTCAAGCGGAATAACCGAGCTTGCAGTTTCCATTTCATCGAGGTGGATTTTACTGAAGCCAAGAATGGGCAAAACCACTCCATTAAAAATAGACACGAGTGATAAACACTTGGCGACTCAAATTCATACGTTTTCCATTGCGAATCAAATGTTCCACTTATGTCTCAAAACCATGAAGTTATTGGCACAACTGGCAGAGACAGCAGATTCTCAGCGAGTGTGACTAAGTGGCACTTACCATTTGAGCTTTCCTTTTCATTTGCTGAAGCTCCTCCCCAGGACCATCTTTTTTGCCTCTGTTCCAAGCGCTGGCTCCGTTCTAAGGTACGTCTCATCACAGCTTCATAGTGCACCTACCTCCGTACCAAAAATAGAGAAACAGAATTAAAGATGCACTGGCTGAGAAACTGAAACACTATTTCTTCTTTCAATTATTTGAAGTTATTTTGAAAGCAATTATCTTATGTCCAAAATTGCACGGATGTTTTCACTTGCCCAGGAGCACCTTCGCATTTCTTCGCTTTCCAGTATGTTGTTTCTGTTGCTGTATATTAATTTAAAGAATATTTTGATAATATTAGGGTTTCTATCTACAGGCTAAGGTGAGATCCAGAAGCTGTTGCTATTTGTTCGCCTACGCTCCTCCTCCCCACCACTTACAGAAGTATCTGAAGTCACTGAGGGAATGTTTATACTAAGCACACATTATTAAATGCTACAAAATCAAGAAAACAGTAAATTTGTAGTAGAAGCAGACTGGAATTTGGAAAATTGGTATAGTGATATAATTTGTTTACTAAGAGTCAAATACAGCAACAAACATCTTCTTAACAAACAGCGTCCTCCCAATACAAAAGATATACCACTCGAGTTGTATGAGAGGTGCTCTATATTTAGATTGAGGCCACTGTTGACTCCAGCTTGCAGTATGGTTTTATTGATAGTCTTTACTTTCTGTAGGTATACCTGAAATTATACTCAATTCATTTAAACAAAACTGCAAAATAAAACATAAGAACATAAGAAATAGAAGCAGAAGTAGGCCATTGACTCTGCCATTCAATAAGATCACGGCTGATCTGAAGTGGATCAGTTCCACTTATCCGCCTGCTCTCCATAACTCTTAATTCTCTTATCTATCAGAAATCTATCTGCCTGTGACTTAAATACATTCAATGAGGTAACCTCCACCACTTCAAGAGGCAGAGAATTCCAGAGATTCATCACCCAGTGAGTGAAGAAATTCCTCCTCAACTCTGTTCTAAACTGTTCCCCCCCACCCCCTTATTTTGAGGCTGTGCCCTCTAGTTCTGGTTTCCTTTCTAAGCGGAAAGAATCTCTCTCCCTCTATTCTATCTAGCCCCTTCATTATCTTGTAAGTCTCTATAAGATCCCCCCTCAGCCTTCTAAACTCCAACGAGTACAGCCCAGTCTATTTAATCTCTCCTAATAAGCCAACCCCCTCATCTCTGGTATCAGCCTGGTGAACCTCCTCTGTACTCCCTCCAAGGCCAATATATCCTTTTGCAAATAAGGGGACCAAAATTGCACACAGTACTCCAGTTACGGCCTCACCAGTGCCTTGTACAGTTGCAGCAAGACTTCCCTGTTTTTATATTCTATCCCCCTCGCAATAAAGGCCAACATTCCATTTGCCTTCTTGATCATCTGCTGCACCTGCAGACTGAGTTTTTGCAATTCGTGCATAAGGACCCCCAGGTCCCTCTGCACAGTAGCATGCTGCAACTTTTCACCATTTAAATAATATTGCATCCTATTATTTCTTCCAGAACAGATAACCTCAATTTGCTAATGTTATACTCCATCTGCTAGGTCCTCGCCCACTCACTCAGCCTATCCAGATCTCTCTGCAAACTTTCTGTGTCTTCCACCCAATTTGCTTTTCCACTCATCTTCGTGTCATCAGCAAATTTTGTTACTCTACACTTAGCCCCCTCCTCCAGATCACCTATGTATATGGTAAACAGTTGAGGCCCCAGCACCGATCCCTGCTGCATTCTCTAATCCCGACTGCCAACCAAAAAAGCATCCATTTATTCCAACTCTTGTTTCCTGTTAGTTGCCAATCCTCAATCCACCTAACACTTTACCCCCGACTCCATGTACCCTAACCTCCTGCTGCAACTTGTGAGACAGTTTTAAAACTTTAGTGACTATATTCAGATCTGAAACTAAAAACAACATACGAACCCAAAGTAAAACTCACCAGAAATATTATCACTATTCACAAATTTCAAGAATAAAAAAGTGTTCCAGAGATCAACAAAAGTCCCAAAATACATTACCTTGTCTTTTTCATTACTGGGACTTCTAGCAGTGCTATCTTCGTTTGGTGGGCTCAAAGTGATCACAGGATTAAAGGCAGATTTCAAGCTAAGGCCATGCAAGGACTTTTCATCATTACTTTGGCAGACAGTTATCTCTCTTACATACACTACAGGAATGATACATCACTAACACGAGGAAGATGTATGTTCTTTCTCAGTGTTATAACATGACTTGCATGAGACAAATGTTCTCATCGTAGTATCTGTTCTTTCATAATGAACAATTTATACTGGTCCACACAATGTCCAAAAGCAAAATGCTGTGGATGATGGAAATCCAAGTTAAACACAGGAAATACTCAGCAGGTCTAGCAGCATTTATTCAAGAAGATGACCATCATCCCGGTACCTAAGAAAAATTTAGCAGCGTGCCTTAATGACTACTGGTTGGTAGCTCTGACGTCCATCATTATGAAGTACTTTGAAAGTTTAGTCATGGCACAAATCAAATCCAGCCTCCCGGATTACCTGGATCCACTACAGATTGCCTACTGCCGCAACAGGTCCACAGCAGATGCCATCTCCCTGGCCCTACACTCAATTCTGGAACATCTAGATAACAAGGACACCTATGTCAGACTCCTATTTATTGATTATAGCTCAGCCTTTAACACTGTTATTCCCACGAAACTCATCTGCAAACTCCATGGCCTGGGCATCGGCACTTCCTTCTGCGAATGGATTCTGAACTTCCTAACTCACAGACCACAATCAGTAAGGATAGGCAACAATACCTCCTTCACGATCATTCTCAACACCATTGTCCCATAAGACTGTCTCCTCAGTCCCTACTATACTCCTTATACACTTAAGATTGCATGGCCAAATTCCCTTCCAATTCGATTTTCAAGTTTGCTGACAACACCACTGTAGTGGGTTGGATCTCAAATAATGATGAGACAGAGTACAGGAATGCGATAGTATATCTGGTGAACTGGTGCGGCAGCAATAATCTCTCCCTCAATGTCAACAAAAAGGAGACCATCATCAACTTCAGGAAGCATAAAGAGAATATGCCCCTGTCTGCATCAATGGGGACGAAGTAAAAAGGTTGAAAATATCAAGTTTTTAGGTGTCTAGATCACCAACAACCTGTCCTGATTCCTCCCATGCTGACACTATAGTTAAGAAAGCGCACAACTCTCTACTTTCTCAGAAGACTAAGGAAATTTGGCATGTCAACTATGACTCTCACCAACTTTCACACATCTCCATAGAAAGCATTCTTTCTGGTTACATAATAGCTTGATATGGCTCCTGCTCTGCCCAAGTTTGCAAGGAACTACAAAAGATCGTGAATATAGTCCAATCCATAATGCAAACCAACCTCCCATCCTTTGACTCGGTCTACACTTCCCGCTGCCTCGGCAAAACAGCCAGCATAATTAAGGACCCCACGCACCCCGGAAAAAGATACAAAAGTCTGAGGTCACATATCAATTAACACATGAACAGCTTCTTCCCTGTCGCTATCAGACTTTTGAATGGACTTATCTTGCATTGAGTTGATTTTTCTCTATATCCTAGCTATGTTTGTAAAACTACTTCCTGCACTCTTTCCTTTCCTTCTGTATGAGTGATATGTTTTAAATTTTAAAATATTAAATCTGTATAATATGCAAGAAAAAATACTTTTCACTCTATGTTAATACACTGGACAATAATAAATCAAATCAAAGAGTTAATAACTCAGGTTACGTGTTCAGCTGCTGGTACTTCCAGCATTTTGTGATTTTACTTCTGATTTGAATCATGTGAACAGATCACGGCAAAATGGTAGTTGTATCCATTTACGGGACTGTTTTGGAAGCAGAAATAACTGGAAGTGGATATAAAGTGAAGGTCTCTCTCGATTTTGACAGCATTTTGCAACCTAACTCAAACAAGCACCTCTATTGTAAATGTCTATCTTTCATCAGTCTCCAGCCATTATTTCTTTGTTCCCTGAAATGGGACAATCACTCCGAGGGAGGGAAGGCATAGAAAATAAAGGAAGAGGAAGTGACAAGTAGACCTGATGTTTCACTGAACAGGAAGGTCAATAATAGATCAACCTGGGCATGCTATGCCCTTCACCCTCATTGGGCTTTATACAACATACACGACCTATAGTTCATACTCTAGCATCAGTAGTGAAAAACTTAACAGAAAGGCAGTCAGAGCATTCATGATCTATGAATTGAAAATATTCAAGTCTGCGTGCGTTTGTGTGGTGTGCGTGCGCATGTCATGGTTAACATTCCCTCAGAACAGTTCAAGGCAGCAAAGTGGCTGCTTATAGCCAAGCATCACTCTGAGTTATCATTCAACAAGTATTGATTATTGTCTTAACATTGGAAGCTGATTCATCATCGTGTTCACTTCTTTTAAAAGGAAATTTGGTGAACATAATGAGTACATTGATGAGTACATGGGATTTAATGAGATTGAGAGGTATAGACAGGCCTGGTAGGTATGGATATGATCGGCGCAACTTGTGAGCCTAAGGGCCTGTTTGTGCTGTAGTGTTCTATGTTCTATGTAACACAATGTATGACTAAACTCAGGTAGTGGGGCACAAGGAGGGAAAACTAGTAATGCCAGCTTGTACCGTAAGCATTGGGTTAGTAGGAGCTGTCAGTTTTAAATTTATAATGTGGTGATGCCAGTTGGATTGGGGTAGGCACAGTAAAAAGTCTCACAACACCAGGTTAAAATCCAACAGGTTTATTTGGTAGTGCATCTATATATTTCCTGTTTGTGAACGTAACTCTCCACTCACCTGATGTAGGGGCAGTGCTCAAAAGCTCGTGCTACCAAATAAACCTATTGGACTTTAAGGTGGTGTTGTGAGCCTTCTTACTATTTCAAAGTTCACTGAGGGTTTTGAAGATGCAGTTTTTCTAGTGTGTCGTGTAGTAAACTGAGAGGGGAGGCTGGGTTGAGCTTCTCTTTATTCCATCAATTGTTGATAATGTCTGATATTATATCCTGCATACACACCTATAGCACAGTCTGACTAATCTGCTGCAATACAGGCAAACCATTTAATGGCATCTCCCCACCTTGTAAGACAATGGTTTGTACATTAGTGCTCAACTTAGTGTGAGAAACTCTACATTAGTATGGCAGGCTCTGCCACAGGGAAGGGGCACCATTCACCAGTTTCTGTTTTCTCTGCGTCCTATACCCTTTTAAAATTTATCATTACGTAAGCTTTTATTAACACTGCAAAGAAGTTACTGTGAAAATCCCTGAATCACCACACTGCGAAGCCTGTTCAGGTACAATGATGGAGAATTTAGCATGGCCAATCCACCAAACCAGCACATCTTTCATACTAAGGGAGGAAAATGGAGCACCCAGAGGAAACCCACACAGACAGGGGGAGAATGTGCAAACTCTGCACAGAGACACAAGCTGGGGATCGAAGCTGGGTCCCTGGCACAGTGAGGCAGCAGTGCCAACCAGTGTGCTGCCCATTTCTGTTAGCAAGAATATACAGAAGCTCTTAACTCTCTGGAAATAAGTTAACCGTTAAAGGCATGTGCAATGAAGGTAGGGTAGACAACTGTTCTTTACCAGATTAATAATTCAGCGATGTGATGTTATATCCCAGCAAGGTAGCTGGAGTTGATTCAGATCATTAATTCAGTAAATCTCCAGGGGAGAGGATTGTTGTGAAAATTCATGTGGGTTTCCTTTAGGGAAGAAATCTACTGTCCTTACCTGGTCTGACTTACATGTCACTCTAGAGCCACAGCAATGTGGTTAAATCTTAACTGCCTCTGAAATGACCGAACAAACCACTCAGCTCCAGCAATTCAAGGTGGCAGTTTATCACCAATACTCACAATTGGAGTTGGACAATAAATAATGGTCTTGCCAGTAAATCCCATGATCATGAATGAATTAGTGATTTAATTAAACACTTAGTCTATTTTTGAAGGATTAGTTCTAGCCAATGTTTTATAGGAGAGGAATCTCGAGATCCTCAGTCACAGACTGGACAGTCTGTGTGATTTGACACTAACTGACCTTCTCCTCCTCCTGTTTCTGTTTCCGTTTCTCTTCCACTGCAACTCTCTTCTGCTGCTCCTTCTGCTTTTGTTCTTCCAGCTTTCTCTGACGTTCTTCCATTTGTTTCTCATATTGAAGCCGTGCTTTCTTTTCTTTTTCTAGTAACTGAAATTCTCTAGCAGCTGATAGTAAAAACACAAAGAAATGAAAAAATATTAGTGGTACATCATTACTAACAAGATCCTTTCATTGTTATACTGATAAACCCATCCATTCACCTCTGAACTCCTCTATTCAGGACTGAAACATATTAAATGTCCCCTAGATCCTCCAGGAGTGTTATTAAAAACAAAACTGTCACCAAGTCACATATAAACGGATGAGGTCAGATAACCAAAATCTTGATCAAAATAGTAGGTTTTAAGGAGTGTCTTCAAGAAGAGGGAGGCAGAGAGATTTAGGGAGGGTATTCTCCAGATTAGGACCAAACAGTTGAAGACCCAAGGGTGGTGATGATTATAATGTCAGAATTGGAGAAACAGAGAGATCTCTGAGGGTTGTGGAGCTGAAGGAGGATGGGGGGAGGAAGGGGCAAGTAGGAGCCAAGTCATGAAGGAAACTGAAAATAAGAACAGGAATTTTAAAATAAATGCATTGTTGTCTTAAAGTCAATACAATTCACTGAGCACAGGTTGATGACTGTACCCACCCTGAACATTGCCAACTTGGTATGGTGAAGATGGAAGACTACGTTGGTGGTCCCAGTTATTGTAGTTTGACATGTCAACAAATTCTAACCACCAACCTATCAAGATCGTGCAGACATCCATGGTGCCGTGTGGTCTCCATATTAGACAAAATCATTCACAGGCTGCTGCCAGGGTCCGTTTGCCTGTAGCGATACAGAATTGGTGACAGGAGTAGGGCTGTGAAGCTGGAAGTCTCCAATTAGGAATCTGTACAACAGATGCATAAAACTTGTTGGACACCTGCATAGGGTACAGAGGGGTGTTGGGTATCAGCACTTCTAACTGAGCTGCCCTCGTTAGCATACCCTCTGCTCACCCCATGTGGGGAGGGGGCACTAAAATGAGGTTGTGCCACTTTGTCCTGGCTGGGGAATCACACCCTTTAACTGCTGCAATTTGGAATGTCAGAGTGACTGTCCATAGAGAAGAACTACAATTCTATCACATGAGCTTCCTTCGAGCCCACCTTCTTAGGGAGGGGCAGTTGAAGGAACAAATGAAGATACACCATCCTCCTCAAGGAAAGGCTGGCAGTGATCCTCAAGTCCACGCAGTCGGGTTTTGTTATTTGGAATCAGATTTTGGGTGCACTGCTGGAACGCTCCAATGGTTTAATGACTCAATGACACTTATCAATAGTTCAGCCATAACCAATATCTCATCACCAACGGTTACGCCCACCTTGACTTTGACGAAACGTTAAGTTCTATTCTAGTCTTGATGACATCCTTACTGACATACCACATGAAAAGATCATTCTTCTAGGCTCATTAATGCCAGGCTGGCCATGATTCCAACGTCTGCAGAGGGACGATTAAGAAAATGGTATGGAAAAAACTCGTGCAAATGATGTTTTCCTGTTGACAAAATGTGCTTAACATGTTCTTGTTACCATAAGACGTAGGATCAGAAGTAGGCCAATTGGCCCATCGAGTCTGTTCTGCCACCTTCTTCCACTGGAAGGATAAATACAGAACCACACAGAGGCATTTTAGATCAAAGCAATGGCACCTCCTGGATTATGTCATTGCTCAGGTCAAAGGGCTAAATAATGTCTTATCACTTGATCCATGCTGTGGACTCTTGTTTGCTGCTCAGATCATCGATTGTAAGACCAGATACAAGTTTTGGTGAGCTGGACCTTTGCTTTGACTTTCACCTTCAGATTATTCATGGCATCTTGAGAGCAGATGAAACTTAAAGAAAATTAAAAATAAGGAGTGTATGCTGAAGTTTCCAATTCTGGGTAATTCCTTTAACACCAGATGAATCATTTTCAGTGAGGCCTCAAATGCAAATCTTGCCAACGGATTTTGCTTTGCAAGAACATTTGTGCTATTTCTTGTGAGAAAGAATGGGAAATCCCGGCATGAAAAGCAAAGACAATAAGCAGTGTGAAGAGTACATGCACTGTTGAAATTCTGCCTGTCACTGATGTGATGTTCTATTTGTCTAAGTTTTGACAGAAATACTGTATGAAAGAAAAAGACCAAAACAACAATACCAGCAGAACGAATCACAGAATCACACAGCGCAGAAGAGGCCCTATGGCCAATCGAGTCTGTACCAGCATACAAGAAATACCTGAACACCCACCTAATCTCATTTACTAGCACTTGGCCCATAGCCCCGAATGCTATGACATGTCAAGTGCTCATCCAGTTAGTTTTTAAAGGATGTGAGGCAACTCGCCTCTATCATCTTCCCAGCCAGTGCATTCTAAACCATCACCATATTCTGGGTAAAAAGGTTTCTCCTCACCTCCCTGAACCTCCTGCCCCTCACCTTGAGCCTATGAAGCGTCAGTCAAAAAAGGGGCAATGAAGGGGAACAGCAGCTCCTTATCAACTCTGCCCAATACCCACATAATCTACATCTCAATCAGGTCACCCCTCAGTCTTCTCTGCTTGAGCAAAACAACCCAAGCCTATCCAACTTCTCTTCAAAACTTAAATGTTCCATCTTATGTAGCATTCAAGCAAATTCTCCTCTACACTTCCTCTAATGCAATCACATCCTTCCTATAATATGGCAACCAGAATTACACACAGTACTCTAGCTACAGCCTCACCCAAGTCTAAACAACTCTTAACATAATCTTTCTGCTTTTGTAATCTATGCCTCAATTGATAAAGGGAATCGAAGCATAGATTACAAAAGGACTTGGCGGATGATAAATCTGGGAAAGTTGGTCAGGTCATGTTGACAGCAAAAAGGAGGTGGTATTGAGGTTCTCGAAAAACATTAAGGTAGACAAGTCCCCAGAGCCTGATAGGATTTACCCCACAATACTGAGAGAGATAAGTGAGGAAACTGCTGGGACCATGAGAGAAATCTTTGCATCCTCACTGGTTACTGGGAGGTCCCAGAGAATTGGAGAATAGCCAATGTTGTTCTTTGTTTAAGAAGGGTAACAAGGATAATCCAGGTAATTACAGGCCAATGAGCCTTATATCAGTAATAGAGAAATTATTGGACAGAATTCTTCGAGACAGAATTTATTCCCACGTGGAAATAAATGGAAACGTTAGCAAGAGGCAGCATGGTTTTGTGATGGGATGGTTGTGTCTCACTAACTTGATCAAATTTTGAGAGGAAGTGATGAAGATGATTGATGAAGGTAGGGTAGTGGATGTTGCGTGCATGGACTTCAGTAAGGCCTTTGACAAGGCCTCTCACGGCAGATGGGTACAGAGGTGATGTTGACAGGATCGTAGGTGAGCTGGCAAGATGGATACAGAACTGGCTCAGTCACAGAAGTGAATAGAACTCCCACTCACCTGATGAAAGGATAGCAATCCAAAAGCTAGTGGCTTTTGCTACCAAATAAACCTGTTGGATTTTAACCTGGTGTCATGAGACTTCTTACTCAGTCATAGAAAACAGAGGGTAGTAGTGGAAGGGTACATTTCTGAATGGAAGGCTGTAACAAGTGGCGTTCCGCAGGGATCCGTGCTGGGAGCTTTGCTGTTTGTAATATAATTTGGAGGAAAATGCAACTAGTTTGATTAGTAAGTTTGCAGATGACATAAAGATTGGTGGATTTACGGATAGTGCTAAGGACCATCAGAGGATACAGCAGGATATAGATTGAATGGAGACTTGAGCAAAGAGACGGCAGATGGAGTTTAATCCGGACAAATGTGAGATCTAATCCAGAAAACAAATATACAGTAAATGACAGAATTCTTAAGAGTATTATAGGCAGAGGGGTCTGGGTGCACAGGTCACTCAAAGTGGCAATACACGTGAAGAAGGTAGTCAAGAAGGCATATGGCACGCTTGCCTTCATCGATCAGGCATCGAGTTTAAAAACTGGTAAGATACGTTGTAGCTTTATAGAAACTTAGTTAGGCCGCAATTGGAATAGTGTTCAATTCTGGTCACCATACTCCCAGAAGGATGTGGAAGGAGAGTACAGAAAGGATTTACCAGAATGTTGCCTGGTATGGAGGACATTGGCTATGAGGAGAGGTTGGAGAAACTTGGTTTGTTCTCATTGGAGAGGCGACCTGGTTGAGAGGTGACCTGATTGAAATCTACAAGATTATGAGTAGCATGGACAGACTGGATAATCAGAAGCTTTTTCCAGGGTGGATGAGTCAATACTCAGGTGGTATAGGCTTAAGATGCGAGAAACAAGGTTTAGAGGGGATGTACGAAGCAAGTTTTGTTTTCCACAAAGGATGATGGGTGCCTGGAACTCGCTGCCGAGGGACGTAATGGAAACAGATACAATAGTGACTATTAAAGGGCATCTGGGCAAATGCATGAATAGAATGGGAGTGGAGGGATATGATCCCCAGAAGGGTAGGGGGTTTTAGTTCAGTTGGACAGTATATCCGCGCAGGCCTGAAGGGTTGAACGGCTTGTTCCGGTGCTGTAATTTTCTTTGTTATTTGCAAATGTCCTTTATGTCTTTTTCATCACCCTCCTAACAAGCCTTTCCACCATCAGAGACCTGTGGACAAACACACCAAGATCCCTTTATTCCACAGAACTTCCTAGTGTCATGCCATTCATTGAATACATCCAAAGTGTATAACCTCATACTTTTCAAGGTTAAATTCCATCTGCCAGTTATCTGCCTGTTTGACTATTCCATCTATATCTTCTTATACCCAAGATACACAGCCTCATAGTTAACCACCCATCCAATCTTTGTATCATCCGCAAACTTTTTAATCCTACCCCCCCATCTTGTTAAACAGATAACCCATTTTTGATTTAATATTGTCAAATGTATTAGTATATAGTGAAATGTATTGTTTCTTGTGTACTACGCAAAACATACGTACAAGAAGGAGAGGAGAAAGTGCAGAATATAGTGTTACAGTGACAGTCAGGGTGTAGAGAAAATGTTTAAAAGAGTTAGAATAGAGTTTTAGAAGCTTACGAGAGTAAAAGATAGAATTAAAGGGTATACTGGGCACAACCTGCAAGAAGTTCACCTCACTCTGGTGCCATCTTGGAATCTTTCTGGATAACATACATTCTAAAAAGTGTAAATGAGGAAAGACTTGTTATAGACAAAGCCAGTTTAAAAAACATGTTGGAGAAAAAATAACTTTCTCAGCTAACACGGGTAGATACTGGTCAACTATCGGATTACTTTGTGAGAGTAATGCCTCTACAGGAAAATTGTTGAAGGTTCTAGAAGAAGGATAAGACATTAGCGAGGCCAAATGTGGAGTACTGTGTACAGTTTTGGTCACCAAATTACAGGAAAGATACAAGGTTGAAAGAGTGCAGAGAAGATTTACAAGGGTGTTGCCAGGGCTTGAGAAGCTGAGTTACAGAGAAAGATTGAACAAGTTAGGACTTTATTCCCTGGAGTGTAGAAGAACGAGGGGAGATTTGATGAAGGTGTAAAAATTATGATAGGTATAGAAAGAGTGAATGCAAGCAGGCTTTCTCCACTGAGGCTAAGGGAGAAAAAAACTAGAGGGTTAAGGGTGAAGAGGGAAAGGTTTAAAGGGAATATTAGGGGTGCTTCTTCACACAGAGAGTGATGTGAGTGTGGAATGAGCTGTCAGATATGTGGCAAATGCGGGCTCACTTTTAACATTTAAGAAAAACTTGGACAGTTACAGAGCTGAGAGGGGTGTGGAAGAATATGGTCCAAGTGGAGGTCAATGGACTAGGCAGAAAAATGGTTCGGCACATCCAAGAAGGGCCAAAAGGGCTGCTTCTGTGCTGTAATACTCTATGATTCTGTGGATGTCTCACTATGTAGCAGCAGAGTTTGAAATTATTTTGTTCTGTAATTATACGGAAACCTTTTATATAAATTTTTTTTTAAGCTCTGTCCGTGTTAAAAATGCAGTTCGCCAAGGTCGTGCTTTGATGAAGTGAGAGCAGTTGATATTCATTGAAACTTGCATTTTAAAGCAAGTTTCTCTTGGTTGAGTTGTTGTTTTGTGGTCAGTGCAGCACATAGAAACATTGAAGCTAGAAGCAGGAATAGGCCACTCAGTCCTTCGAACCTGCTCCAACATTCATTTGGATCATGCCAATCATCAAATTCAATACCCTGTTCCTGCCTTCCTCCCCATGTCCCTTTGATCCCTTTAGCCCTAAGAGCTATACCTAATAAAGACAGTTTGATATCAATAATTATTTATAATTAAGAACAAAGAATAGCATAGCACAGGAACAGGTCCTTCAGCTCTCTAAGCCTGTGCCAATCATGGTGCCTGCCTAAACTAAAACCATATGCACTTAAAAGTTCATATCCTTCCATTTCCATCCTATTCATCTATTTGTCTAGTTGCCCCTTAAATGCCACTATTGTACCACCACCTCCCGGGGCACTGCGTTCCAGACATTTACCACCCTGTGTAAAAAACTTGCCTCGCACATCTCCTCTTTCCCCATACATCTTAAACCTCTGTCCCTTGGTACTTGATTCTTCTACCCTAGAAAAAGCATCTGATAATCCACTCTGTCCATGCCCCTCATAATCTTGTAGACCTCTCAACCTCCATCATTCCAGTGAGAATGAACTGAGTTTGTCCAAACTCTCCTCATAGCTAATACCCTCCAAACCAGGCAACATCCTGGTAAATCTTTTCTGTACCTTCTCCACATCCCTCTGGTAGCGTAGCGACCAGAATATTACATAATATTCCAAATGAGGCCTAATTAAGTTGCAAAATGACCTGCCAATTTTTAAACTTAATTCCCTGACTGATGAAGGAAAGCATGCCATATGCCTTCTTGACCAACTTATTCACCTACGCTGTCACTTTCAGTGATTGGTGAGCATGTATGCTCAGATCTCTCTTAATAATCCTAAGGATTTTACCACTTATTGGATAGTTCCTACATGCACTGGATTTTCAAAATGCATTATCTCACACTTGTCCAGATTAAACTCCATCCACCATTTCCCTGCCCAAGTCTCCAACCAGTCTATATCCTGCTGTAAATCTGTAGTTTAATTATGGCATTAGTCAAATATTCAAAGTATGTTAATCCAATATGGTTTATGCTGAATTCTGGGACATATGGATTGGTTTTAGCACCACAGTCTAAAATTGACAAGAAAGAACAGACATACGGCCTTAAGTTAGTGATACAAGATGTCAAAGTTGAACAGTTACTGCTGTGGAGCCATCCACCTGCATCACAATTAAAATAATCACTTCTATTCTCTAAACTCAAAGTCCTAATGTGCAAAGAAGACTAGCATCCAGCCTTGTGCACTAAATTAGAGCATTAAAGAAATACTTTGTGTTTCTAAGTTTAGAATTAAGTTATGTAACTAACTTTTGTAACTCTATTGTTCTCTTGATTTTAATCTGTTAATGTGCTGTATTTTATTTAGCACATCGAGCATTGATATGTATTTTGTACAGACTGAGTAATTTCCGTAATTTTTTTGCTTTGTGAAGCTATTCTGGATCTTTAACTGACCTTTACCTAGCACTGATAGCTACAACATAAACATACAATGGCAAAGTAGTTGTGGAAGTTCTACATCAATTCGACATTGGAGCAATGACTCCATGTTCCCAGACATTGCATTATCTTTTATCTCAAGTAAAAGCAGACATTCAAACCATTCTCACTCATATTCCATATATATTTTACATTAGCACTTTATAAACTTCTTTACTATCTTTAACGTTATAAATAATGTCACCACTCTATCCTTTACAAAGTAAACCAAATCATTCCAAGCTATCAGAGACAGAAGTAACATAACCTCCAAATAACCTGTACAAAAGAGTCATTGATTGGGATCTTATTAAATACCAATTAAGTCTGAGGCATGAGTTCAAGATACCAAGTCTGTGTGGAGTACACATTCTCCTTGTGGCTGCGTGCGTTTTCTCTGGGTGCTCCAGTTTCTCCAACAGTCCAAAGATGCGCCAGTTAGGTGAATTAGCCATGGTGAATGTATGGTGCAGGGGAGGGAACCTGGTTAAGATCACAGTCAGAGAGTCATTGCAGACTCTCAGCCAAACAGCCTCCTCTACACTGTAGGGATTTCATGACATCATGTAATATTCTTTTAACAAGTAGTACAGTATCAAAAACTTTAATGGGAGTGAAGGTCCTATAAGTAATTAATACCTTAGAGCGGACAGTCAGGAGTCAATGGGAAATATCAAGAGATGACCATAATCCTCGACAAATCAGAAATTGATCATGCCCACTGATCATGCGCACCGTAAGCTAATTCAGAATTAGGTTTGTCTGATTTAGAATGACATAACATAATCAAATGAGTTAATAAGCAGAACTTTCACTGAACAAGTTGTGCAGCAAGTACATAGTGTCCAGAGAGTAGCAGAAGTTACAGAGAGAGAACAGGGATCAAGTGCTAACCTGTGCTAATGGCTGAACTGGAAAGCAAGAGCTGCAAATACCCTCCCCAAGTCTGCCCTGTCTTTAACAGGTATTAATCTACAATTTAAAGATTCCGTGAATTACGTCACTAAACTGTCTCCTGCTGTTAAGTAGTTAAAAGTCTCAAATTAGCACAATTAGAATTTAAATTCAAGTAATACTTAGAACTTGCAACAAGGAAAGAATCCAGAAGGGATGAATGAAGACTGTATCACAATAAAACAGTTGTGAACTTTCAGAATTATTTTCTTCTACCTAATCCAGTAAATATTCACCCGTTTAGCAGCCCAGATGCTCCTCCTTGCATGCTCACATTAGTTCTTCTTGCCCCTGTCCCATGCTCTTTCTTGTGTCCCTCAATACTCGTGTCCCCCAATACCTTTTCATGTACCCGCCCCCGTGTTCCTTCCCATGCCCTCTCCCCACCATTGTGCTCCTACTGTGAAAGCTGAAGTTCTCACTTACCCATTTCCTTTTCTCTTTCTTCTCGCCGTTCCTTGGCTAGTCTCTGTCTTTCCACAGTCTTTAAAGTGGAGCCATCTATTACTGATTGAGAAATCACATCACGTTAATGAGCAGTAATGATAAGCTGATTAATGAATATCAGCCTTTCTACTGACTAAGTTTGAACTGAGGGGCAGACTTGCCAGAAATACACAGGGCCAAGGTGTTAGAAATACACAGCACTGAATGGAGTGAGATGGCCTGACATACTAAGATGCCTGGGTGATGACTAACAGAGTGCACATAATTCAAGGAATTAGCTGTAATCACTGAACCACAACTGAAGCACTTGTGCTTAGCAATGATCTGGAAGATAATAGTGCAATATTGTTAGCTGTTGTCTTGTCCCAGGCACTCCCATGAGGCCTCCAATTAATCCATCCACCCAACTATAACAGCAGGATTGTTGAGGCTTTTTGGGTGGAATGAAAGACAGACACAGAAAGAGAAACAGAATACAAAAACATAAGATGATAAAAGAGAGATCAGCTGCTTAATCAAATAGATTCAGATAAAAAAAGCAAGCTCAATTGAGCTAATCAAGTCATAGAAAATATAGCACAGAAAGAATTCATCGACTTCATCATGCCCTGGTTGGCTTGCAAAGATCCAATCAAAGCATTTAAGCTTTCCTTTCAAATATTTATTCCCCTGCCTGATTAACACAGGGAATTAGCAAGGTGGGAGCAGGGGATAGAAAACCAACCAGCTGCTAACAAGGAATCACATCATCCTTCATAAATCCCTGGCTGTCATTATACTTAGTAAATAAGTCAGGTGTTAAATGACAACTTGTTACATGTCTGAGCAAAGTAAACTGGTCTAAATTCACTGTTTAAATAAGAGCAACCAGTTTATAGTATGCACACTGGGCTACCTGCAAACTCTGGATGGAAATTTTCACAGAGGTTGGAACTGTTGGTGATTCTCACAGCTCAACTGTACCTGGTTTTGTTGGTGCCTTTGTGACTATTGGTGGTGAGTCAGAGACAGGACTAGTTACACTTTGGCTTCTTCTTTCATCAGCTTGGGCCTGGGCAGCAGCAACTGAAAGAGAAAAAAATCAATTCTCACGCAATCCACAATTGGCCCATTAAACCAGTACCAGCTCATTGAGCTGTCCACTTAGCTCCAGTTCCCTGCTCCTTCTCTATTGCCCTTCTTCCTTTTTAAGTATTCATCGAATGATTCTCTGTAAAAGCAGATTGAGTCATAATTTTCACTCCCCTTCCCTAGCAGTTTAATAAAAACCTCACATGGTCTTTGGTTTTTTGCCAATTATCGTCAATCTGCATTCTTTGGTTCAGCCAGTGGAACCACTTTCTCTTCATTTACTCGATCAAAACCTTTCACGTTTTTGAAAACCTATCAAATTTCCTGTTAATCTTCTCTGCTCTCAGAACAGCCAGTCTTTCCTGTAACTGAAGTCCCTCAACCCTGATATCTCTCCAGTAAATCTTCTCTGCCTCTCCTCCAAGCCTCAACATCCTTCCTAACATATGGTGCCTACAACTGAACATTCTGGTGACGGTCACACCAGTATTTTATAGATGATCAACAACATGTCACTGTTTATGTGCTCTATTTTTAATAAGGTGGCTCAGGCTCCCAAATGCTTTGCAACAGCCTTCTCAATTTGCCCTCCACGTTCAATGTGTTCTGTACATATACTCCAAGCAGACACTTTCAGATAGGACCATTTTGTTTATTTTGCTTCTCCTCATTCTTAACAAAATATATCATTTCAAATTTCTGTTAAATTATCAACTGTGTGTCTGTCCATTTCACCAGTCCAATAGTTACAAAAGAATTTAATGCTTATTTAATTGGGAAATAAAAATAGATTGTGATGTCATTTAAAATATCAAAATAACTCGGGCATATGGGTGTGAACAGCTCATGACACTGTTGGGAACAAAACGGAAGCAAATTCATTCTAAATACCATTCCTGTTGGGATTACAAAGTGCGAACTGCACAAAATGCACATGCGAGAAGTTTTACAGGCAATATACAGTTTAATTTATCAATTCCCAATCTAATCCATGGCTAATGGACCTAATGCAGGTTGCCCCTTAGTAACCTAGGGTGTGTTGGTTAGATGGATTAGCCAGAATAAATTTGTGGTATTACAGGGATAGGACAAGGGAGAAGGCCTGTCAGAGTCAGTGCAGACCTGATGACTGAATGGCCTCTTCCACACTGTAGAATTCTATGATAATCTTTAATACTTTTCTATGACCAAATGCTAATGAATGAGAACAAAGTTCATTGTTGTAAAATAAGAGAGAATGAATAGCAGCAATGATGGTGGCATGTGGGGGAAACAGGAAGATGGTATTAGGAAAAAAGTAGGAATGTACGGAGACCATTTCCTCGGAGCTGTTTCATCAGGTAGCGATCAGGATCTTAGCATCGTTCCATATCTCTGACTCAAAAAGAAAACGCAGTATGAAGTCTGACAACACCAGGTTTTAAGTCCAACAATTTATTGTTAATAATCCCACAAGCTTTCGGAAACGGTGATCCTTCGTCAGATGCGTGCAAGGTTCTGATCAGAGAAAGGCATATAAAGACACACAATTTACAGAATACTGATTAGACTTGCATTCTAATTAGTATTAGAATTAGAATGGATTATAATGCAAGTCTATTCAGTATTCTGTAAATCTGTGTGTGTCTTTATATGCCTTTCTCTGATCAGAACCTTGCATATACCTGATGAAGGAACACCGTTTCCAAAAGCTTGTGGGATTACTATCAAATAAACTCATTGGACTTAAACCTGATTGTTGTCAGACTTCGTACTGTGTTCATCCCAGTCCAAAGCCAGCATTTCTACTTCAAAAAGAAAATCACTGGGCTTTAATGAATTCTGAGCATTCATAGCCGAGGTGGGGAGGCTGGTGACAGGTGATTCTCTGTGAAGTGCTTCATTCCTGGATAGCCTAACTCCAAATTTAAGATTGTGTCCTCTCATGCTGAACTCCCCCAGCACAGAAAATTACCTTTGTATATCAACCGCATCAATTCCTTTTACCATTTTCAGCACCTCAATCAGTTCACTCTATTTTCTATGGCTTCAACAATGTAGCATTCCCTCAGAACTATACTGATGTGCCAGTCACCATAAATACTCAATCCATACATTAAGGTTTGAACCCATGATTTTGTGACTCAGATGAAAACTCTGTCACGAGCCAAACTGACAGCTGTCTCCAATAACTCGATAGATCAGCTGAACAGAGTGAAGTCAAGTTAGGAGCTAGGAATACTTCCTCAGATTCTTTTCAAGAGGCCCTGTTGAGATAATGAACTCATTAAATCTGACCATCATTAAATTTAATTGCTTTGCTGTTGCATAAAATTGCACATGGAGCCTGAATATTTAGTTCTGCAGTATTTTACAGTCTCCTCTTTGAAAAGCAAGTGGCCCATTAAATCACTCTTTTGAACTAGGAAGAGAATTTCAATTACTTTCTGATATTACAGCATGGACTAAACTTCATTTGGTATAAAGGTCATTTTGAGATTGTGAAAGGTGCTACAGGAATTCTAGTCTGCTTTTTAAAATTGACTTCTGGGCCCAAGATCCTCCCTTCCTGTTACTTGCTTATTTGTTAAGTAATAAAAAAAAATCTATTTCACCAATTCTTGTGAGAGACTGAAGCTTTAGTCTCAAACATCCTGAAAAAATGGATAGAAGTAAACCCAGCAACAGGAGAGAGAAATCAGACAACAGAGAAAGCCTTTCAGATTTGCCTCAAACAGGAAGTGATTAAACCACAGAGGCAAATCCCTGACAAACACGAATGAAAATCAGCACCACTACACAAAGCAATGAAAATCTTCCAAAGTGAAAATCAGACCAAATAAAACAGTATCTTATTCTATTCTAGTGAGCAATCTGTTTGAAAATGACCTGTTGCAAGAGCACAGATTCACTGTTCAGTTATTCAGGGAGCAGCGTTTCCAATTATTTTCTTTTCCTTAATCAATAAGTAAATTCAAACAGCTGCTAAATGCTGTGATCTGTATAAAACTTTATCATGTCTACCAATAAGAAAACTGTACTGACAACACTATACAAACCTTTACTTTTAGCTTTTTTGCTGCAAGTGAAATGGTAATGTAGTTTCATTTTTCATGCTATTTTACTAAATATTAACATTTCTAATTAGCTGCATCAGCCTCTTTGCATACAGTCCAACATAAGTAAGAAATAGTGCGTACTCTAGATGTTCAAACAGCACTAAGCACGGGGAAGCAGCAGACAGCTCCATATTGGCAATGCAGCCAGACCAATCTACTCAATGGTGTCCTTCCATTTAGTGCATTATAGCAATAAAATTAAACTGCAACAGCCACTTTAAAAAAAAAATTCAGCAGCTTTCTGCATTGTTTATATCAAATCAATATATCTCTAAAAGGCTATGTAACTGGCTAATGATGTGGAATGAGTTTAGCCATGCACAGCCCTTACCCTGAGGCCCGCCTGCTTCAAGTATGTTTTCCCATAGCATGTTTCAAAGCTACATTACTTAGAACTACATCTTTAGATTTACCTTTCAATGAAAAAGTAATCAGCTGGAGGCAATTTTGTATAGATTCAATTTTAAAAAAAAAATTCACCAATTGTTTCTTCATTTAACCAATGGAACAAAATATTTTAAATATCCATCAGTAGATTAACCACTGGCTTGAGTGAAACCTTGCTCTGAGGCAAATTCAATCTCTATCCACGCTCAGCAAATAGTCTAGACTGCCATTTTTGTGTGTGCGTTCCTGAGAAGGCACCGTATTTTCAGAAGGGCTGTATCTGAGTCAGTCAATTTGACCCCTTTCCAATGAAGCTTTCAGAACATCCTTAGAGTGTTTTCTCTGGAGTCATCACACTCCAATGTCTGTTCAGGTACACTGAGGGAGAATTTAGCACAGACAATGTAGCTAACCAGCATGTCTTTCAAATTGTGGGAGGAAACCAGAGTACCTGGGGAAAACCCACACAAACACAGGGGAACATTGGGAGATATGATAAAGTTTTATACAGATCACAGCATTTAGCAGCTCTTTGATTTGATTTATTATTGTCACATGTATTGACATAGTGAAAAGTTATACACTATACAGACAGCATACCGTTCAGAGAAGGAAATGAGGGAGTGCAGAATGTAGTGTTATAGTCATAACTGGAGTGTAAAGAAAGATCAACTTAATGTGAAGTAATCCATTTTAAAGTCTGACAGAATTAAAGCATTGTTAGGGAGTTTAAAAGAAATAGAATTAAGTTTTAGAAGCATAAACGAGTGTAAAAAATAGAATTAGAAGATATGCTGGGCACAGCTTGCAAGAAGTCGCCTCGCTCCAGTACCATCTTGGACATTTTTTCTAGTTCATGTTTCCATTTAATCTATTATCTTGCAATAAAAACTAATTCATTTTGTCCTTTTAAATAATGTTACCAATCTCAACACAACAGGAAGAACCCAATTCACAAACTAGGTCTTTTCAATTAGAACATGACTGATCTGTCTTTGAACTCTTATTACATGGTTACATAACCTGAACCAAGCAAACCTATCAACCTCCGTTTTGAAATTTATAACTAACGTCTAGCATCGCCAACTTCAAGGGAGAGAATTTCAGATTCCCATCATCCTTTGTGCAAAGAAATATTTCCTGATTTCACCGCTATCTAATTTGAAGGTTCTCTTCCTCCTTGTTCTAGACTCCTGACACTAGAGGAAATAGCTTCTTTCCATCTACTCACTTAATCATCTTAAACACCTCAATTAAGCCCCGTCACCATTAATCATCTATAAGAGTGAATATAAGCCTAGTCTGTGCAATAGAAACAGAATGTTCTGGAACTACTCAGCAGGTCAGGCAACATCTGTGGAAAGAGAAACCAAGTTCATGTTTCACGTTGAAGGCCTTTCATTGAAAACATTCTGTTCAAATTGTCCTCACATTTTATTGGGCTTGTATACCAATTTTGAGATTTGGATCTGCTTTTCTCTAATTCTGCTATTATTGCTGTCTATCCTGGGACCCACAGACTGAGCAGCAGGATGGAGGAGTGATGGTATGACTCCAGTTCCACCAACCCGGGAGAGTGGCTGATCTGTGCCATGTTCCAATTCCCTCAATCGGTGCTCTTCCCCAGTTCATAGCTTTTCACCCTTCTGAAAGGAACATAAAATCCCTCAAGCCTTTAATTTTGTTACTGCCCACATTAATATTGGTCCACATTTAAAATATACAGAAGTGTTGTGACCAGACAAAGCCACCAAACACCATGTACTGCTCTCTCTCAGATTCACAGCTTTCAGCCTTTCCATAGATTCGTGGGGACTCCTTTCAGGAAGCGTGTACAAACACACCCACGTTCAAAGCATTCCACAAAGACCAATAAGGATGAGTGCATCAGTACAATCATTTTTAGCGAGACAGGAAGTAATCTCAATTTAAGTTAATATCAGCAATTTCACCTACTTCTGAGATTTGATGGAATTCACACACTTGAGGATAATGTGGCTGATAAATGACGTCCTGGCTCCATGAAATATTGGAGTGGGATGTGGGTTCAGGGCAGACAGGTAATCCCTAAATCCCAATATCCAACCAACTGTGCTCATTATTCTCCACAAAAGAATAACCTTCCTTCCGCCGGACCCAGCCCTCAGGGCAGGGCAGTCCAGAAGGCGATCCAGCCCTCAGGGCTGGGCAGCCCGGAAGGGGACCCGGCTCTCTGGGCAGAGTGGGGTAGTCCACAAGGGGACAATGGCCATCAGAGCGAGTCGGTCCAGAACCGGACACAATGCCCCGGGTGGGCCAGCCTAGAACTGGACACAGATGTGATGGCCTAATGGTACTACCACTCGACGATTAATCCAGAAACCCAAATCATGTTCTGGGGACGGGGGTTCAAACCCCACCATGACAGATAGGGGAATTTGAACTCAAAAAATATCTGGAATTAAGAATCTACTGATGACTGTGAAACCATTGTCGATTGTCAGAAAAACCCACCTGGTTCACTAATGTTCCTTAGAGAAGGAAATCTGCTGTCTTTACCCGGTCTGGTCCACATGCGAGTCCTGAGCCACAGCACTGTGGTTGACTCTCAACTGCTCTCTGAAAATAGCCTAGCAAGCCACTCAACTGTAACAATTGCTATGAAGTCTCAACAAAAAGATGAAACCAAAAGGACCGCCTGGCATCAACCTAAGCACCAAAAAACACAATTACAAAACAAAACAGCCCTGTTGACCCCGCAAATCCTCCTCACTAACATCTGGGGGCTAGTGCCAAAATTGGGAGAGTTGTCTCACAGACTAGTCAAGCAACAGCCTAACAGTCATTCTTAAGGAATCATACCTTACAGGTAATCCCAGACATCACCATTACCATCCCTAGATATGTCCTGTCCCGCCAGCAGAGATGGAAGCACAGTGGTATACAGTCAGGAGGGAGATGCTCCAGAAATCTTTTACATCGTATCTGGATCCCATGAACTTTCATCACTTCAGGTTAAACACGGGCAAGGAAACCTCTTACTGGATACCACATACCTTCTTCCTTCAGCTGATGAATCTGTATTCCGATCATGGCTGATTTTTTCATGGACTCAGCTCAACCTATCCGCCCAATCAGCATAAGCCTTAATTCCCTTACTGTTCAAAAATTTATCTATCCTTACGTTAAAAACACTCAATGAGGTAACCTCAACTGCTTCACTGGGCAGGGAATTCCAACCTTGTGTGTGAAGAATTTCCTCCTTAACTCAATTCTAAATCTGCTTCCCCTTATTTTGAGGTAATGCTCCTGAGTTCTACTTTCATCTGCCAGTGTAAACAAGTTCTCTGCTTCTATCTTATCTATTCCCTTCATAATCTTATATGTTTCTGTAAGATGTCCCCTCATTCTTCTGAATTCCAATAAGAATAGCCCCAGTCTACTCAGTCTCTCCTCATAAGCCAATCCATTTTCAATGATGGAGGAGCCCAGCACATCAAAAGATAAGGCTGCAGCATTCGCAGCAACCTTTAGCCAGAGATGCAGAGTGGATGATCCATTTCGACCTCCTCCAGTGGTCCCCAGCATCTCAGATGCCAGTCTCCAATCAATTTTATTCACTCCACATATATCAAGAAACAGCTAGGGGCACTGGATATCGAAAGAGCAATGGACCCTGGTAACATTCTGACAATAATATTGAAGACTTGCCACTCCCCCAGCCAAGCTCTTCCAGTACAGTTACAACACTGGAAACGTGGAAAATTGTCCTGTATACAAAAAGCAGGACAAATCCAACCCAGCCAATTACCACCTAATCAGTCTACTCTCCATTATCAGTAAAGTGATGGAAGGGGTCATCAATAGTGCTATCAAGCAGCACTTGCTCAGCAATAACCTCAGTGACGCCCAGTTTGGGTTCCGCCACAGTCACTCAGTTGCTGACCTCATTACAGCCTTGGTTCAACCATGGACAAAAAAGCTAAATTCCAGAGGCAAGTTGAAAGTGACAGCCCTTGACATCAAGGCTGCATTTGACCAAGGGTGGCATCAGATAGCCCTAGCAAAACTGGAATCAATGGACATTGGGGCAAACTCTCCACTGGTTGGAATTATACCCGGTACATAGGAAGATGGTTGTGCTTGTGGAAAGCCAGTCATCTCCGCAGGAGTATCTTCAGGTAGTGTCTTAGACTCAACAATCTTCAGCTGCTTCAATGACAATCTTCCCTCCATCATAAGGTCAAAAATGGGGATGTTTGCCAATGATTACACAATGTTCAGCATTATTCACAACTCCTCAGATGCTGAAGCAATCCATATTCAAATCTGGACAATATCCAGGCCTGGGCTGACAAATGACATGTAATATTCACGCCGCACAAACACCAGGTAATGACAAACACCAATAAGAGACACTATAACCACCACCTCTTGACATTTAATGGTGCAACCATCACTGAATCCCTCATTGTCAACATCCTTGAGGTTACTATTAACCAGGAACTCAACTGGACTCATCACATAAACGCAGTGGCTGCAAGAGCAGGTCAGAGACAAGGATCACTGTGGCATGTAACTCACTTCCTGACTCCCCAAAGCCTATCCACCATCTACAAGATACAAGTCAGGAGTATGAAGGAATACTACCTACCTGCCTGGATGGGTGCAACTTCAATAACACTCAAGAAGCTTGACAGCATCCAGGACAAAGCAGCCCACTTGATTGTTTGTAGATGTAGTGCCATTCATTCCCTCTACCACCTACACTCAGTAGCAGCAGTGTGCACTATCTACAAGATGCCCTGCAACAATTCACCAAAGATTCTCAAAGAGCAGCTTCCAAACCCATGTCCACCTCTATCTAGAAAGGCAAGGGCAACAGATACATGAGAACACACCAGTCTTCAGCTGCAACATTGTATGGACTCATAGCCTCTGTCGTATCCACTGCTTTCAGTTGTTTGTTAATATCCCATGAAGTGAATCAAATTGACTCAAGATTGATATCTGTCATGCTGTGGACCTCCAGAGGCCAAGGTGGATCATGGTTTAAAATGCCTCGTCTTTTGCACCGATCTACCAGGCTTCCTTGCTATTGAGGATGGGGATGTTTGTGCGTCCTTCAACCTCCTGTTGGTTAATTATCCATCACTGACGACAGGATGTACTGGACTGCAGATATGTTCTGTTAGTTTGAGGGCTGCTTGCATGTGTCCATGACATGTGCTTCTGCTGTGTGGCAAGTAAGTAGTCCTGTGTTGTAGCTTTTTTTATTCATCTGAAATGGGCATTGCTGGCTAGGCCAACATTTGTTGCTCATTTCCAACTGCCCTTGAACTAGGTGGCTTGCTCAGCCATTTCAGAGGGGAATTAAGAGTCAACCACATTGCTACAGATCTGGAGTCGGATGTAGACCAGATCAGATAAGTATAGCAGATTCTGTTGTTGAACCAGATGGGTTTATACGACGATTGTCAATGGTTTCATGGTCATCACTAGACTTTGTATTCCAGATTTTCATCAAAATCAAATTTCAGCATCTGCCATGGCTGGATTCAAACCCTGGTCCCCACAGCATTAGCTGGAATACCACTCCATGAAAATACCACTTTGTCACTGTGCACTCTTCATCGAGTAAGAAGTCTGACAACATTAGGTTTAAGTCCAACCAATTTATTTGATAGTAAACTCACAAGCTTTCGAGGTGTTTCGACCTCTTCATCACGTGATTCACTGTTCGAGCCAGGATTGATCCCTTGGCTTAACGGCAATGGTACAGTGGGGGAATATGCCAAGCCATGAGATTACAGATTGTGGTTGAGTATAATTCTGCTGCTGTTGATGGTCCATAGCAACTCATGGGTGTCCAGTCTTGAGTTGCTCGGTCTGTGACATAGTGGTAGTGCCACAAAACACAAGAGAGTATCCTCGGATGGCACAGTGACAGTGTTAGCATTGCTGCCTCACAGCACTAAGAACTTGGGTTCAATTCCTGGCTTGAATCACTGTCTGTGTGGAATTTGCATGCGCTCCCCGTTTCTATGTGGTTTCCTCCCACAGTCTGAAAGACATGTTGATTAGGAGCATTGACCATGCTGAATTCCCCCTTAGCATCCCCAAATAGGCATTGAAGTCTGGCAACTAGGGGATTTTCACAATAATTTCATTGCAGTGTTCATGTAAGCCTATTTGTGACATAATAAATAAACCTCACTGTGAAGACAGGACTTTGTAAACACAAGGAGCTTACAGTGATCACTCCAATGAGACTGTCATGGCCAGGTAAATCTACAACAGGAAGATTGGCAAGGTAGTCAAGTAAGTTTTATATCTCGTCGATTCCCCAACTGCCACAGTTTAGCAGATATAACAACTTGGCAAGTAGTAGAGGCACTCATAGTATATTTTGTGGCCTTGCCAACCTCGGTACTCACTCCAATTAGTGTTCAAATTTAAGCCCTGAATTCCCACTGCCTGCATATTTCTCTCATTGACATTTTTAAATTCAAATTACTGCATAATTCAATGTTTAAAATCAACAATTTGGAACTATTCGTAGACTGCTTCTCAAACTCTATTTTACATTTGGTCACCTCCATTGAACTGGCTGGCTATTAATCCTCCATCCATTCTGTTATGGAATTAGTCTTGTTCACCCATCACCTCTGCTCTACAACATGTTTGCTTCCTCAATGATCCCCCCAATTTAAAATTCTCAACCTGGTGATTAAATCCATTCACGATCTCATTCTTCCTCCTCTGCTTCAACCCGACAATGCTCCTACCCCACTTCAGATCACAGTCCCTCTAACTGGTGAGTCTTTCTATAACTGATTTGCATGCTAAACCTGGATTGGTGCAGATGAATAACAGAATAGCAATCCAATCCTGGGCTTCAGGTGACTGCAAACTGTAATAAAGAAATTCAACTGAGATTTATAATTCATACTGAATTAAATTCACAGATAGCTGTTATATTTTTACAAGTCATCATACTTTGGGATTAATTTCTTCTTTTCTAATTCTTTCCATTTTCTTGGATGTCTTTATTTCATCTCTTCCATTTCCCAGTTCCTGTAAAACAAAGGCCTGTAGCTTTGCAGAGGCTGAGAGTAATGAGGCTACAGGTACATGGTTCACTCACGTGCAGATCACTATACACACTAACAAGAAGTTAACTAAAATTACATTCTTTGGAAATTATAAGGCTCATCCAAGCTACAGCCAATGATTGAGCTACTGTGCAGTTTACAGACAGTTAGATGATGGAAATCATTTGAAATCATCAGAAAATCTAATGCAGGCTGAGAAAGATTAAAGGGTGTACTGTTTTGGACCAGCGTCTCAGTTATAAACCCACCGTTTTACCCTCTTCATAAACCATCTTCCCCAAATTACTGTTACTTCCTTCAGATAAGAACCAGAGCTCATGAAAGCCCAAAGAAGTGTGGGTTAGGTGGATTCGCCACGCTAAATTGATTCTGGTTTCGGGGGATTAGCGGGGTAAATGCATGGGGGTTATGGGAATAGGATCTGGGTGGGATTGTGATTGGTACAAACTTGATGGGCCGAATGGCCTCCTTCTATACTGTAGGGATTCTTTGGAAACTATACACCTGAACACAGCAACTTATTCTGTTTACACACTAACTTGTAGAAATAATCAACTACTTAACAAACACCTCTTACACAGTTCTGCCTGTAAACATCATAAACACCAATGGGTCAAAATTGCCACTTTTTGTAAAGTAATTAGACTGGAGAATGAAGCTCTTTCACTCAGCTAGCTTGGACCAATTTCAATGGTGAAAATCTAAATCTCTACTCTGATTTCTAGCATCGTTTGCAGGAGACACTAGAGGACATAGCAGTGACTGCATTCTCTGTCTTTATATTTGTGCATACAGAAGACCAATTATATTTTTAAACATAGCACAATCAGGAATGGAGACTGTGGGCACAAATATGAATGAAGGCGGGGAATACATTGCTGTGATTTCTTACTGAAAATCCAGACAAGAGGAGAGAACTGTGAGGTTTTTCTGAGTAGGCGTGTGGTATTCTGGATAGGCTATACATAACTCAATTTCTCTCTGCCAAAAGATTAACTCAACTCCTGGATAATTGTTAACAAACCAGAAAAAAAAAACACTTCTCTATGAAAAGCCCCTTTTGGCTGCTGATACTAGTTGCTGACTCTTTCACACATCAGCTGCAGGAAAAGGGAAGGGGAGAATTAAAAGAACTCATACAAATATACTGCACCTTCTAGTCTGCACATTCAATTAGCAATTTGCACATCATCTTACATAACTGGGTAGTTCTTCTGCAGAGTTCCGGATATCACTGCTCCAGAGGGAAGCAGCCCTCACTCCAGTTCTGGCACCAATAATTAATTCAAGATAAATATAGATGAGGGAAACCATACAGAAATAACACACAGCCCATCCATCATGCAAGACAATGTTTTTTTTAAGTGAAGATATGGAGTTTTCCATCAGCCTATGCAGAATCTTTATCGTGAACTAACACCATTTGAAACTTGCCTTTTATTAATTTGGTTTGAAGCGATATGTTTTCTGTTCACAATCTACTATGGCATGGTGGGTGGCACACTAGTTAGCACTGCTGCCTCACAGCACCAGGGACCTGGGTTCAATTCCGGGCTTGGGTCATTGTCTGTGCAGTCTTTGCACATTCTCCTCATGTTTGTATGGGTTTCCTCCGGGTGCTCTGGTTTCCTCCCGCAATCCTAAAGACATGCTGGCTAGGTGCACTGCTCACACTAAATTCTTCCTATGTACTCGAGCAGGCACCAGAGTGATTTTTTTATTCATTTGTGGGATCTGGATGTTGCTGGCTTGCCAACATTTATTGCCCATCCTTAGCTGACAACCATATCGCTGTAGCTCTGGAGTCACATGTAGGCCAGACCAGGTAAGAACTGCAGATTTCCTTCCCTAAAGGATATTAGTGAATCAGATAGGTTTTTCCAACAATCGACAATATTTTCATGGTCATCAATGGATTCTTAATTCCAGATATATATTGTTGAATTCAAATTCCACCATCTGTCGTATGGCAACCAGGGGATTATCACAGGAACTTCATTGCAGAGTTAACGTAAACCTACTTACGACAGTAACAAACAAACTTAAAATTCCTCGATCTCTCTCAGTTATAATGAAAATCCCAAATTTTTCCAGTTTTATCTTGTAACTCAGTCTCTGAACCCACACATGGAGCATGTCCCCAAGCTATAAAGTTGTGACATTCAGTTCTAATGATTGGTCATTAAATGTCAACTCTGTCTCTCTCATTTTTTTCTCCATAGATGTTGCTTGACCTCTGAGCATTCCCAGCATTTTACTATTATTTCATACTTCCAGCATTCACAGTATTTTGCAATTTTCACAGTCATCCATGTTACCTCTCAATGTTTTAAAATTCATATGAGACGTGGGCATCACTGCCTAGGTAGCATGCATTGCCCATCACTAGTTGCCCTTTAGGAGACAGCGAGTTGCCTTCTTGAACTGCTGCAGTCCATGAGGTATAGGTATACCCAAAGCGCGTTGGGTAGGAAGTTCCCAGATTTTGACTCAGCAACAGCAAAGAAACAGTTATTGTCTCTGGATCCCCTTGTCACCACGTAGAGATGCCAGTTTTGGACTGGGATAAACACAGTAAGCAATGACAACACCAGGTTTAAATCCAACCAATTTATTTGATAGTAAACTCGCAAGCTTTCGACTCTATGGCCTTCGTCACCGGGTACATGGTACATACTCTTGCAGCTTGGCCAATGTTGTCTATCTAGTACGTTGCAAGAAAGGATGTCCTGAAGCATGGTACATTGGGGAGACCATGCAGACACTACAACAGCGGATGAATGAACATCGCTCGACAATCACCAGGTAAAACTGTTCCCTTGCTGTTGGCGAACACTTCAGCAGTCACGGACATTCGGCCTCTGACCTTTGGGTAAACGTTCTTCAAGGGAGCCTTCATGACATATGACAGCACAGAGCCGCTGAGCAGAGACTGATAGCCAAGTTCCGCACACACGAGGATGGAGTTAACAGGGACTTTGGCTTCATGTCACACTATCTGTAACACCCATGACTTGCCTGGGTTAGCAAAAAATCTCACTTACTGTGCTGTCTGGAGACAATACACACCTCTTTAACCTGTGCTCAGTGCTCCTTCACACACATTGTTAGCCACTTTAAGACTTGAATAGCAGGTTAGGTGTAAAGATTCGCATTCTGATCAGTAATCTGTAAACAGTACATGCTGGTGTGTGTGCTGTTGGAGACCTGAACACCTCATTCGCTTGACGAAGGCCATAGAGTTGAAAGCTTGCGAGTTTACTATCAAATAAATCAGTTGGATTTAAACGTGGTGTTGTCAGACTGTTTACTGTGTTTTCCCCTTTTCACCCACATTAGACTCCATCAATAAACTCATGTCAACTATTAGTCCTAGAAGGAGTTGTAACTGCGCAATGCATTACTGTTCAGGGTATGTCTGTTGGGTCAGGTCTGCTTGAATGAAGCTAGTACCAATGACAGCTTTGCATCAGTAACTACAATCTGGGCTTTATGGGTGATGAAGTCCATCACCTATGTAGGTCTCAGATGGTCTATTTACATGCTGAACAGTCTCACTCTGCAATATACATTTTCAATTAAACAAAACAATCTAATCCAAAGGGGATCCACAAGCAAATATCAAGATTACTTCCTTGTCATGAAACTTGTCAAGGAAATGACTTAAGATTTTCCCACAGATTTTATTAAACAAGGTTGAGCACACAAGTGAAAATTAGCTACATTTTGACAATAACACAGGCTTTTACACAGAACCCAAACTATCCAATAGTAGCCTAAACAAAGATAGAATTGAAGCTATTAACTGTTTGCCAGACCCAGTTTGTAAAGACAGTTGCAATTTATTACCTTGGGATGGTTCATGTGTTCAGAAATACAGGAACTGTTCAGTATTTGTTGAATGAGGGAAGTTTGCTGTCAACTTTGAAGAAATACTAACTACATAGACTCCGAATCTTCCAATTTATAAGCTTACAGAGACAGAAAGAAACTCATATTCGCAAAGATCAGCTGTATCTAGTTGAATGACAGAGTAAGACTGAGGGATCATGTGGCCTGCTCCTACGTTGCTATGTCACATGTACGGAAGAGTGTGATACTTTAGGAAGAAGAAAGGCTCATGCTGTTCTTCAGCCTGCTCCACTCTCCCACTGATTCATTTATCACTCTCGATATCCTTACCAAAGCAAATTTGTCAATCTCAATCTGGAAAGTTTCTACTAATACCCATAAAGCATAGCTATTTAAGGGGTAGCTTCCAGATCCCTATTACCCTAGATATAAAGAAGAGCTTCCTCATTTCACTCTCAACAGCCATGCTCTAATTTTATGTTCCCTTATTTTAGATTCCTCCACCTGAGAGAATAGTTTCACTCTATCAATCTTTCAAACCCTATAATCGTTTGCAATCCTTCGATCTGATCACTGCTCACTCTTCTAAAATCACTCTTATATGCTTGGTACTGATACCAATAACTAGTCAGCTTTCATTTATTCAAACTTGCTCAACTTGATTAGCAAGATAGGTTTTAATCACTTAATTACAAGTTTGCTATCCTATTTATGATTCTTAAGTCAAATGATTGCAGTGTCCCATTTTCAGGGCAAGTGATGGATTAATCAGAACAGATTGTACTGCAGGTTCCCAGTTTGCACTGACATTTAGCTTCAAAATGGCAGAATGATGCTAATATAAACACACCTCTCTAAGGACAAGTAACATTGTTGTATACAAAAACCTCATTGGAACACAAAATGGCACAAAGACTGCTGTTTTCTCTGAGGGACAGTTCAATGGAGAATTGAGAGTAAATGAGATAAAAAATTAATAATTAATTCAGAAATTTAAGATATTAATCAAGCTGAAGAATAGAATATTTTGCCAGCTGCAGATTGTGAGAATTGAAATTTCAGTAGCCATATACCAGGATGAGATTGCTGAACATTAGAAATCAAGAAAATTAGAACTAGCCAAAGTCACAGATTGGTTGGCAGAGTCCATTCAGCCCTTCAAGGTGAACACCCATTAACAGTCAAGCCAATCACAGGTACCATGCAAAAAAACTTGAACCAACGATGAGTATAATGAGGCACAGCCTCAATGCAGAAACTGGAAGAGAATACACCCTCACTCTAAATTATAGCCAATAATCCATACCAACACATTCAGCGGGCAGGATTATTAACTATAAGCCAATGATACCTTGGGGGTTACCACTCCAACTGCTCATTCACAAATAGTACAAATTACAACTCTCACCTACTTTTACAGATGCTCCATAAAAAGCATCCTTTCTGGTTATATCACAGATTGGTATAGCTCCTGCTCTGCCCAAGACTGCAAGGAACCAAAAAAAGGTCACAAACATAGCCCAGTCCATCATCAAACCAGCCTCCCATCCATTGACTCTGTCTACAGTTCCCACTGCCTCGATATAATTAAGGATCCCAGGTACCCAGACATACTTTCTCTGCCTTCTTCCGTCGGAAAAGATACAAAAGTCTGAGGCTACATACCAGCCGATACAAGAACAGCTTCTTCCCTGCCGCTGTCAGACTTTTGAATGGACTTATCTTGCACTAAGTTCATCTTTTTCTACACCCTAGCTATGATTGCAACACTACATTCAGCACTCTCTCCTTTCCTTCTCTGAACGATATGCTTTGTCTGTGTAGCGCACAGGAAACAATACTTTTTGCTGTATACTAATACACATGAGAATAAATCACATTAAATCAAATAAAATATGCATCCTCATTTCTGGTCAAACAGATTATTGGGAGAGAAAGTGAAATTCCCTTTTGACTTTCTCAACTGGACACATTGCCATTCCTAATTAAAGTATACAGGCAAGGAAATGAAACAATGACATGAAGATTAAATGTCAAGCACGTGGTGCTCATTTGTCAGAGGACTATCTGAATGGTGCTAAGGAAGCTGGCCAAGAACACAAAGGAACATTGTTCTATAATTAAAAAAGGCATATAGAAGCAGACTAGAAAATTAATTATGGACCAGTTAGCCTAACATCAATGTAGGGAAAATTATAGATCCTATTATAAAGGATACAATAACAATACCAATTGGATTAGACAAAGTCATGATTTGGAGATGCCGGCGTTGGACTGGGGTAAACACAGCAAGTACTATCACAACAACAGGTTAAAGTCCAATAGGTTTATTTGGTAGCACAAGCTATAGCCATTAGACAAAAACAGCATGGTTTTAAGGAAAATCACATTTAACTATCCTACTGGAATTTTTTGGGAACATAAATAGAATAAATAAGAGTGAATATGGTGAACCTGGGATTTTTAGGAAGCAGAATTAACACACAAGAGTTAGTGTACAAAATTAAAGTGCACAGGAGTGGCATGGATTGAAAATGGTTAGCAGACATAAAGCAGGGAGTTGGAATAAATAGGTCTTTTTCAGAGTGGTAGGCAGTGACTAGTGGGGTCCCATAGGGATCAGTGCTGAGACCCCACCTATTCACTATATATATATTATTTAGATGAGGGAACTAAAATAATATTTCCAAGTTTGGTGAAACTTCGTGGGAATGTGAGTGGTACGGAGGATGTTAAATGGCTTCAAGGTGATTTAGTTGAGTGAGTGAGCAAATATGCGGCTAATGCCGCATAACGGGATAAATGTGAAGTTACCCAATCTGAACGGAAAAACAGAATGGCAGAGTATTAATTAAATGGTAATAGGTTGTGAAATATTTGCGTACAAAGGGATCTTGGTGTCCTTGTACACCTGACACTACAGCAAGCAGGCAGGTACAGAATGCAGTTAGGCATACAAATGGTATGTTGGCTTTCATTGCAACATGATTTTAGTACAGGAGCAAGGACATCTTACTATAGCTGCACATAGCCTTGGTGAGACCACACCTAGAATACTGTGTAATTCTGGTCTCCTCACCCAAGAAAAGATATACTTGCCATACAGGGGGTTCACAGACTGATTCCTGGAACAGCAGAATTGTTGAACGGAGAGATTGGATCGGCTAGACTTGGATTCACTGGAGTTATGAAGCATAAGAGGGGATATAATTTCATAAATATCTTATAGGATGGACAGACTGAACACGGGGATGTTCCTCTGGGTGGAGGGACGGAGGGGAGTCTAGAACAAAGGGTCAGAATCTCAGGAAACAGGGTAGGCCATTTAAGACGAGATGAGGAGGAATTTCTTCACTCAGAGCTTGGTGAACCTGTGGAATTGTCTCCCACAGAAGGCTGTGGAGGTCAAGTTACTGAATATATATAAGGAAATAGATTTTTAGACTCTAAAGGTGTCAAGAGATATAGGGAGAGCAGAGGAGTATTGTGTTGAGATACAGAATCAGCCATGATTACATTTAATCGTGGAGCAGGTTCAAAGGGTCAAATAGCCTATTCCTGTTTCTGTTTTCCATGTCTCTGTGTCTACATTTCTGCTGAGTGAGCTGGAGACCCTTTAGGCAAAAGACTAAGTAGGCACTTGGCAATGGTAAACTCTGAACCCACAGGTTTCTGGGGCTCCAATTCTGGACAAGTAGATGCAGAGGCATGATGAAATAAGTGTGGTGATGTGTGCTTTTATTTAGCTGTTGCAAAAGGAACTATGCGTATACAGAATGCACAAGCTTGTCCCTTCTGAGTCAGAAAGGCATTGAGGTTGCTACTGGCAATCTCCAGTTACTCTTTATTGTTCTAGTGATAAAATGTCCAAGCTTCTTTCCCTTCTGTTTCAGAGATGATCAGAAATAGATGCAATAAATAATGTGACAAAACTGAATGATGATATTATTACATTCTCTGCAACATACCAATCCAATGGGTAATTTTCTTCCACATAAGCAGTCCCAGGAAAAGTACAAACTACAAATTACGTCTACACATATTTGATTCCTGTGCACAAATCATCCTGTACATTAATTCCCTATTGACCTGCACATTCCCATTCTCTGTTTTTTTCCAGAACTTTGTCTGAAACGCATCTCTGCAGTTTTTCCTCCCCTCACCCTGACAATCCCAATCCAAATTCTTGTTCTTGCATGCCAAGTTAATTAGAGATGCTGAAAGTTTACACCACACACAAATTCCTCCTTCCTTACTAACTCATGTTGCTGTGATGCCCTGTGGCCCACACACCTTATCCACCACAAGTACAACCTCTATAAACGACTGAATTTCTGTTCTCCCATTGAGAGTCAGCATTAGTCCTTATTTTGATTTGTCCCATACATTAGTATACAATAAAAACTATTGTTCTTGCACACTATACAGATAAAGCATAACGTTCATAGAGAAGGATTGTATTGCAACCTGGTCAGTTCCTTCAGCTAGTGAAATCTGGTGTACTAGAACCATTCAGGAGTTATTGGAGCATTTGCAGTGTAGGTTTCATGTCGTTGTTTCAGTGCTAAGCTTGCATCATGTCAGTCAGATATTAAGACTTGAAATGAGTAAAAAGCAGAGAGAAAATCTCTTCTCCTAAGTGACATGAAACCTATGCTACAAATGGTCTAATAACTCCTGAGTGGTTCTAGTACACCAGATTTCACTGGCTGAAGGGACTGACCAGATTACAATACAATCCTTCTCTATGAACGTTATGCTTTGTCTGTATAGTATGCAAGAAACAATAGTTTTCATTACAAACTAACAAATGTGACATCAAAATAAGGACTAATGCTGACTCTCAATGGGAGAACAGAAATTCACATTCGTTTATAGAGGTTGTATCTGTGGTGGATAAGGTGTGTGGGCCACAGGGCATCACAGCAACATAAGTTAGTAAAGGAGGAGGAATTTGTGTGAGGTATAAACTTTCATTAATCCTCTTCTCCAGTGTCAAGACAGGTTGTAATTCTGGACTCAGGCTACAAATTTACTGATTAGTGACAAGTAAGGCTCACATTAACACTGCAATGAAGTCACTGTGAAATTCCCCTAGTCACCACATTCCAATGTCTTTTTGGATCAATGCACCTAACCTGCATGTCTTTCAGAATGTGGGAGGAAACAGGTGCACCAGGAGGAAACCCACGCAGACACAGGGAGAACACGCAAACTCCACACATACAGTAACCCAAGCCAGGAATCAAACCGGGTCTCTGGAACTGTGGGGTACTGTGAGATAACCACCATGTGAGTTTATGTAAAATAATAGCTTTGCACTGAGGGTATACTTGCAATACAGTGAATTTGTAGAGGACTGATACTGGATTACAAACATAATGAGGGACACTGTCAAAATAGCAGCAAGATCAATTGTTTTGATGGAGTGAAGAAAGCTCTAATCATGATCTGATCTGTGCTATAAATGCTCAAGCTGATACTCAGTTAACTGGATTTTGGGGAGATTCTGCGGAGTATAGGGAGAGGATGACATAGTGGAAGTACCATTGAACTAGTGATCCTGGGGCCCAAGCTCATGCTTGGGAAACACGGTTCAAATTCCATCACAGCAGCTGATAGACCCTGGATGTTTCATTGATTGTTGAAAAACTCATTTAGTTCACTAATGCTTTTCAGCAAAAGAAATCTGCCATCCTTATCTGATCTGGTTTCCGTGTGACTTCAAACTCTTGGGAGAAGATGGCCTTGTGGTATTAGCACTATACTATAAACCCAGAATCACAGTTAATGTTCTGGGGACCTGGGTTCAAATCCTGCCATAGCAAATGGTGAAATTGAATTCAAAAACAAATCTGGAATTAAGAATCTACTGATGAACCTTTGTCAACTGTCAGAAAAACCCATTTGCTTCACCAATGTCCTTTACAGAACCTTACCTGGTCTGTGACTTCAGAGCCACAGCAAACTGCCCTCCAAGAGCAACTAGTGCTGGGCAATAGGTGCAGGCCCAGCCAGTGATACCCATGTCCCATGAATGAATTAAAAAAAATTAGAAAGCGGTTCCATTTCTCATCATTTAGAAGATACAGATTTACAACTGCTACATTCAAATGACAGTACAGCCTACAGACATATTGCAAAATGCCAAAACCACCCAGCTTACATTCTCTAATGGGTACGTGTTCATTTGCTCTGAACTACACTCAATAAAACAACTGAATTTCAATGACATGATTCTGTTTTTAGCTGCTTGATATGGATTACATACATGCACTTTAACACAATGAAAAAAATTGAAGGAATTATAATTAAATCAAAGCAGCTAAACATAAAAAAAGTCCAGTCAGGAAGTGCTGCTGCCCAGACATCAGAGAACTATAGCAACTACAACACCTGACTTCAAAAGCATTTCTCTTCTGTGTACAAAGTGGATGGCCTGTTTGCTCCAGTTTAGGAACTCACCCAGTGAGTTTCTATTCTGCTTCAGACAATCATCTGACAATAACCACCTTCAATAAACAGATTTTTTTAAAATTATTTTTCCAAAAGGTGTAGGCATTGCTTACAGCTTTTCCTGCCCAAATCTAACTGCCCTTGAACTGAGACCGGATCAGGTAAGGATGGCAGATTTCCTTCACTGAAAACTATTAGTGAACCAGATGAGTTTTTCCAACAATCAATGAGGCATCCAAGGTCCATCAGTGAGATTTGTTTCTAATACAGGAACTGCTGTGGTGGGATTTGAACCTGTGTTCCCAGAGCATCAGCCTGAGTCTCAGGATCACTAGTCCAGTAGCATTCTCACTAGACCACTTTTTCCCGTTAATCCACAGACTCTTCCAACAGAATAGGGTTTTCAGCCCATCATGCCTGTGCTGGCTCTTTCAATGCACTACCTAATTAATCCCATTCCACCTGAAGCATTTTTTCCAATTCTCCTTTAAAATTACTGGTGAATTTTGCTTCAACCACAATGAGGCAAAGCATTTCAGATTCTGTAATTATAATTTGTATTAAAACATTCTCATTTCTCTCTTTACTTCTTTTAGCATTGGAAACAGTTTCTCCTTATTTACTCTATCGAAACCCTTCAGAACTTTGAACACCTCAATTAAATCTAATGGTCTCCAATGAGAATAATCAAAGCTTCTCCAACCTGAAGTTCCCCATCATTAGTATCATTCTGGTACATCTCCTCTCCAAAGGCTTAACATCCTTCCTAAAATGTGATGGGCAGAATTAAACAGAATACTCTGGCTCAGACCTAACCAGTGATTTATGCAGTTCAGCGCCATTTCCATGTCTTTGTTAATAAAACCAATGATCCTGTTGCGCTTCTTAATTTGTCCAGCTATCTTCAAGGTTTATTGTAAATAGTACTGAGTATGGCGTGGGAGCAAAAAAGCCTGGGGCATCAACAGTAATGCAAGGACGCTTTCAAACACAGATCAGAAAAGTAACAAGGATACTGAAAGAAAATGAAAATCTCAAAAAGAAATCGCACATGCACAATATTAAAAGAAGTTGAGTAGGGGCTGGCACTTCCTGCATCTGACCCGATGGACAACTCTGGACAGGGATCATTTGGATCATCTCACTCAACGTATCAAGGATTGGATTACTTTATACCTACCATGGAGCTTCAATCCAAAATCCAGTTCCAATCATTTGTATAGATCTCAGGACATGGATAGCAATGACAATGGTTTGAGATTCATCCACAGGAAACTATGCATTGGGAGTTTTGGAAAAGCAAACTTTTCAGAATTTTATATACTTCGATAAGCTCTACACCCTAGCTATAGCTGTGACACAATATTCTGCACCCTCTCCTTTCTTTCCCTATGCTTTGCTGGTATAACACGCAAGAAACAATATGTTTCACTGTATACTGAAACATATGTCAATAATAAATCAAAGCAATCAAATCAAAACTCTCAATCTTCTAATTCCAGAAAAGATAGGCCTAATTTACTGAGCCTAGCAAAGGGTCAGTTAGCTCAGTTGGTTGCAGTGTGGCGAGATGGATGCCAAGGACTCAGGTTCAACATTTGACAAGCTACTATAGTTGATGTGGGGAGCTGTCTGCTCATCAGGCCCTATTTTTGATACGAAGTAGCTCCCTTTCTTTGTTGATAATAGAACAGCTCTCTCATCCTGAAAACCAATTTAGTGGAAGCAAAATACTGCGGATGCCGGAAACCTGAATAAAAACAGGAAACGCTGCAAAAATTCAGCACACTTCTTCATATTGGATTTAAAACATTAACTATTTCTGTCCACAGATGATGCCCCAGACTTGCTTAGCTTTTGCAGCATTTTATTTTTGTTGTCAATCTAGTAACACTGTCGCCCCCCCGCCCCCAATGCAAATGTATATATCCTTAAACATAGAGAGAAAATGATGCAAAGTATTTCAGGTGTAGCCTCAAGAAGGTCCTGTACAACTACAGCAAGATTTCTGTGATCTTATATGCCATATCCTTTACACTAAAGCCTAACATGCCATCTGCCTTTCTAGTTGGATGCTCCATTTTTTTAAATTCATTCATGGGAAATGGGCAGTGCTGGCTGGCCAGCATTTATTGTTTATCCCTTGTTGCCCATGGAGGGCAATTGAGAATAAACAGTGGTCTTAGTAGATTCTTAATTCTAGATATTTATTGAATTCAAATTCCACCATCTACGATAGTGGGATTCAAACCTGAGTCCCCAGAACATTGACTGGGTACCTGAATTAATAGTCTAGCCATAATATCACTAGGCCATCGCCTGTCCCCTATTCTCCATGCTAACTTCCTGTGTTCCTTGAATGAGTAACTATAAGTTAACATTTAAAAGGTTTAAAAATATTCCGCTTATTTAGTCTTCCAAGAGGGAATCATCTCATTTCTCCATATTATACTCCAGCAATCATATTGCTGCTCCCTCATTAAAGCTGTCTGTATCTCGTTGCAGCCAGTGTCCTGCTCAGCTTGCATTCTCACCTAGCTTCATATCAGCAAATTTAGCAGTTTCGGAAGTTCAACATGTGCTCTGTCAATGTGATATCCTACCAAATACAGTCAACATTCATAGGTAAGCAGGCCCACAGTGCTCACACTGACAAGTACTGCTCAAAGGCCAATATTTATTCCTTGTACTTCCCTATATAGTTATTTACTAGATAAGATTATAGTCAGTTGTCGCAAGCCCAAAACACAATGAGATGATAAGATCAAATGATTGAACAATTCATCATCTTTAACGATGGGTTGCACAACAGATTTGGGCTGATAGGTGAATAGTACTTGTGCCACGAAAATGCTGGATAATGGCCAATCACCTTGTGGAATATTGTCATCACCAGTCGAAAACTTCAAGTTTCTTGGTTTCCAGATCACCATCACCTGGTCCCTCCCACACTGACACTGAAGTTAAGAAAGCCCACCGATGCCTTTACTTTCTCTGGAGGCAGAAGAAATTCAGCATGTCAGCTACAATCTCACCAACTTTTACAGATGCACCATAGAAAGCATTCTTTCATCACACAAACCAGTCTCCCATCCACTGACTCTACCTAGACTTCCCAGTAGCTCGGAAAAGCAGCCAGCATAATCAAGGACCCCACGCAGCCCAGACATATTGTCTTCCATCTTTTTCCATCAGGAAAAAGGTACAAAATTCTGAGGTCACGTACTGGTCGACTCAAGAATAGCTTCTTCTCTGCTGCCGTCAGACCTGCCTCATATTAAACTGATCTCTCTCTACCCCATAGCTATGACTGTAACACTACATTCTGCACTCTCTCCTTTCCTTCTCCTATATATTCTACAAATGATACGCTTTGCCTGTACAGCACACAAGAGGCAATACCTTTCACTGTATATACGTGACAACAATAAATCAAATCAATCAAGCAATCTGCTTTGTCCTGGATGTTGTCAAACTTCTGGAGTGTTGTTGGAACTATTCATCCAAGCAAGTGGACAGTATTCAAACACACTCTACACTCTCACCTTGTAGATGAACAGATTTTGGGGAATCAGGACATGAGTTACACGCTACAGGATTCCTAGTCTCTGATCTGCTCTGGTAACCACAGTATTTATATGGCTGGGAGCAGTTTAGTTTCTGATCAATTGTAATCACTTGTATAGGTACTGCAAACGGCACCTGGGGAAAGGCAATTTTTCAGTCAGAATATTGCTGTGCCTGGCTTCTCAATGATATACCATCACCATCAATTGTATTTGATATTTCATGGCACAAACACTGCTGCAAAAAAGGATCCAACTGTGTGAAAGCTCAGAATTCCTGCCAACTGCAAGCCAATCACTTCCAGAGCAAAGCAGATAATTAGTGACCTGGAGCTAAAGTTGGGAGACTGGAATCCAGATAGAATGATCTTATTGAATGGTGGGACAGATACAAAGGGCTGAATGGCCTACTCATTTATTTTCATTTCAGGAGAGAGCTGCAGCAAGAACTAACTGTGTATGTGGGGGAAAGGAAGCTCCTCCGTACTGAGGGATGGGGATCTTTGTAAATTGTGGGTTAAAGGGAGAAATATTTGAGGCAAAAGCTTGAGAAGCAATTCTAAAACAGGAGGAGCCCTTTTAAGAACTGTGTAGTGTGGCCTGTGAACTGGGAGTAGAGTCCACAGGGGTAAGGGACAATGGAAAAAGTTAAACAAAGCTTGGTTGTTCTGGGACTATGGTGTTATTCAATGACTTATTCTTCCTTTCTTGAAGATTAATATTTTTGAAGTTGGCTTTTTTAAAAAATGAATCAAAACAGCAATGCAAGAACAACTTCATGGAGCTTTACTAATACAGTATTCCGACAAATGGAATAAATATAGACATAGGAAAAGACAGAATTTAGAGGGATACTATTCTAAATCAGTTGCTAAAACTAACAGAGTATCAGAGTTTCATTGAATGATGGAGTGATAAATATGTCTTTCAACAAACTTGAGAAAACTATACAAAACTTGTATATAGCAACTTCAATGTAGTTAAAAATGTCACAGTTATCAGGCAAAAATTCTTACTGAACGAATATTAGATCAGATGACCAAAAGTTGGTCAAAGAGGTGGTTTTGAAGAATGCTTTATAAGGAGGAAAGCAATATAGAGGGTCAGAGAGATTTGGGGAAAATAATTTCAAAATTGAGGGCCTGGACAGTTGACAACTTTTTTAGGGACAAGAATTAGAGGATATGGACTTGTCAGTGTTGTGGAGTGAAGGAGATTACAGAGACAGGGAGAGAAAGGTCACAGAATGATTTGAAAGTAAGGATGGGAACATTAAAAATCAAGATGTTACTAAAGCAGGAGCAAATGTGAGTACAGTGGCAACAGGCAAACAGGATCTTGATGCGAGTTAGGATACTGACGGCAGAGAATTGGATAGGTTTAAAATTTTGGAGGATAGAAGATGGAAAGTAGGTCCATAAATAATCACAGCTTGGAGATATCACAAAACAAAATACTGCTGTCACATGTACAGATATCATTGCCAACATAAATTAGCTTTCTAGATGGAACTGAAGGAATATTTTTGTTGCAAGGTTAATATTTTCATGTCAGCAATGACTAAGTATTTTCAATTGAATAATTCTGGATCTTTCTTGTATTAATCTGTCAGGTATCAATTAATACAGGCATCCATCTGTGCTGCACTTCAGTCCAATTTCATTCTTTCCTCAACAGGAAACACGCAAGATCAATCCCTAGCCAAAAACAATGCAGATTTATACACAGCTGTTTCTCACATCTTAGACTCAAGATTTCTTAATGGAGTCAGGAAAGCATATTGCGGGACATGACAATTATAAAACAAGATACAGAACAGCACAGTCAAAGCAAATCAATGTGCTGAAATCTGTAAAGTTTTCTATGATATCAAACAGTGATGTAAACATACACCATTCATTAAATCTCCAAGGAAAAACCTTTAGGTACAAGGCCTGTTGGATATTTTAGACAATACTTCACTCTCAGTGATGTCAGAGGCAATTTTCCAAAAGATAAAATCTTAAGAGGAAATATCAAACATGCAAAAACTAGTATACACCAGGTCAATTAAAGAAAGATAATCCCAAACACTGCACTTTGAAAATGTTCACACATCATTTCTCAATAAAATGTTTTTCCACCTTGCAACTTCAGACACACCTCTGAAGGAGTGAGTGAAATTGGTTTATTCCCATAACAATGAGCACAAACTCAAGCCCCTTCCCACCCCCGCCAAACAAACCACAAATTCCATCTCTACATAGTGCTTCAGTTTCAGAGTTAAATTTGCTTTCATTTCTTTTCAAAATGAAACTTAATTTACTGTTAATTCAAGAATAATTTTGACAAATCTTAATCATTTGTATCATCTCAAAGTAAAATACAGTGGATGGCTGGAATCTTAAAAAAAAGGTCATTCTGCCTCAAAACGTTGGCTCTATTCTCTCTCCACAAATGCTGTCAGACCTGTTGAGATTTGCCGTTTTTGTTCCTAATCACTCAGTCACCTACAGGGTATAACTTGGAATAATGCAATATAGGTGATTATTTGACCCAACATTCCTGAGCCAGCGCTTTGAATGACTGATCCAATTAATCCTACTCCTCGCTACTCTTTCCCCATATCTTTGAAAATTCAAATATTTATCCAATTCCTTTGGAAAGTCACTACTGAATCCGTTTCCAACACTCTTTCAGACAGTACAATCTGGAGTGTAACGTTGTATTGAAATATATTAGTTCTGTGGTTCTTTGCCGGTTTCCCAGTATCTATGTGCCTCTGGTTACTGACCCGCCTGTCACTGGGAACAGATTCTCCTTATTCCCTCTCTCCAGCCCCGTTCTGATTTACATTCAATCTCCCTCAAGCTCTCCACATTAACTGGAGGCTTTGTCCATGGACACAGTGAGGGATTAGTCGCAAGATAGTGGTCACTACATCCAGGACAATGACCATCCCAGGCCCAGCCAGGGGGTGTCAGACCTTGCACCTTGCAACCCCCACCCCCTCGGCGCCGGCCAGGCCGGCCATCCATCCCCTGGGGCCCGGGGTCAGGCCCGGCTCGGGGGGTCACTAACCCCCCGCCCTAGGAGCGGAGCCGCTGTTTCTCTCTCCTCGGGCCGGAGGTCAGATTACTCCGGCGCCGGGTGATCCGGATGGCCGGCACCCAGGTTCCCGCCCCGCCGCCGCTTACCGAGCTGCGCCCGGAGCCCCTTCAGCGACATCCCGCCATCCGCCATCTTCCCCCAGCAGCAGCGAGCATGCGCACTGACAGCAACCCGGGGGGGGGGGCGCAAGGAGAAGCGCGCATGCGCAAAGTGTCAGGCGGACAAAGTTTTAAAGTTTGTTAGTTTGATGAGTAGGCTTACATTCACACTGCAATGAAGTTACTGTGAAATTCCCCTAGTCGCCACACTCTGGCGCCTGTTCGGGTACACTGAGGGAGAACTTAGCATGGATAATGCACCTAACCAGCACATCCTGGGGCAGCATGGTAGCCCAGTGGTTAGCACTGCTGCCTCACAGTGCCAGGAAACCTGGTTGGATAACCCAGCTTGGGTCACTGTCTGTGTGGAGTTTGCACATTCACTTTACGTTTGTGTAAGTTTCCTCTGAGTACTCCGGTCTCCTACCACAGTCCAAAGATGTGCATGCTAGGTGGATTGGCTAGTAAATTGCCCCTTAGTTTCAGGGGAATCAGGAGAGTAAATGTCTGGGGTTCTGGGAAAAGGGCCTGGGTGGGAGTGTGGTCTGTGCAGACTTGATGGGCCAAATGGCTTCCTTCTGCATGTAGGGATTCTATGTTCTAATCTTTGGTTGACTTATTTGGTAGCCATGATGTAAAGATGCCGGTGTTGGATTGGGGTGGTAAGAACTCAGTAAGAATTTAGCAACACCACTTATTAATCCAACCGATTTATTTGATAGTAAATCCGCGAGCTTTCAACACTCTTGTGTCTTCCTCAGGCAAGTTTGCCTGAGGAAGACACGAGTGTTGAAAGCTCGCGGATTTACTATCAAACAAATCGGTTGGATTAATAATTGGTGTTGCTAAATTCTTACTGAGTTCTTATTTGGTAGCACCAGCTTTCAGAGCACTGCCCCTTCATCAGCTGAGCTCCGAAAGCTTGTGCTACCAAATAAACCCATTGGCCTTTAACCTGGTGTTGTGAGACTTCTTACTATGCCCACCCGTCCAATGTTGGCAACTCCATATCAAGGCACAACTTCGGACAGTGGTAAGAAACCCAGAGCACCCAGAGGAAACCCTTGCAGAAATGGGGAGAACATGCAAATTCCATACAGACAGTGACCCGAGCTAGGAGTGGACCCCGGGTCCCTGATGCTGTGAGGCAGCAGTGCTAACAACTGTGTGACTGTATCACCCACAGAAACCAGGAGTAAAAAAAATGGAGAGAGACAGAAATACAGGGAGAAAAAGAGAGAAATGGAGAGAGAGCAATAGAGAGGGAGAAAAAAAATCAAGATAGAGAGAAATAAAGAAATATAGACAGAGAGAAATTGAGAGAAATAGAGTGAAATAGAGAGCAATTGAGTGAAATCGAGAAAGAAATAGAAAAGTACAGAGAGAGATATGGGCAGAGAGAGGAAGAGAAATAGAGCAAAATAGAAAGAGAGAAATAAAGACAGGGAAATAAAAATAGAGAGAAATACAGAAAAAGGGAGAGAAATATATTGAGAGGGGGAAATACAGAGAGAGAAATAGAGACAGAGTGTGAGAAGTAGAGATGGAGAGAGAGAAATAGAGTGAGGGAAATGGAGAGAAAAATAGAAATGGAGAGAAAGAAATTCAGAGGAAAATAGAGAGAAATGGATAGAGAGAAATCGAGAGAGAAAGAGAAATAGAGAAATATAGAAATGCAGACAGAGAAAAATAGAAAAATAAAGAGAAATGGAGAAGAGAAAAATAGAGAGAAAAATAAAGAGAGAAATGGAGAGAGAGAGAGAAATAGAGAAAAAATAAAGGGAAAGAGAGAAGTAGAGAGAGAGAAAGAGAAGGAGAAAAATAGAGAAAGAGGTAAATAAAAATATAGAAATACAGAAAAAGGGAAAGAAATATATCAGGGCAGGAAAATAGAGAGAAATAGAGACAGAGGGAGAAGGGAGAGCAAGAGAAAGAGAGCAAGAGAAATAGAAAAAGAGAAATAGAGAGAAAGAAATAGATGAAGGAAGGCAAATAGAGAAAGAGAAATAGAGAGAAAGAAATAGAGAGAGAGAAAAACAGAAAAAAGAGCAAGAAATATATGTGGAGAGAAATGTAATATATGTAACACCTTTATTGAAAAGAGGAAGAGGCAAAATTGGGAAATTACAGACCAGTTGGTTTAAATCTGTTGATGGGAAAGTGTTAGAATCATTTATCATGGAAACGATATCAGACATTTGGAAAGTCAAAGCACTCTCCATGAGAGTCAGCATTGTTTTCTGAAGAGCAAATTATGCTTGACTGATTTGCTAGAGTTTTTCAAGAATGTAACAAGCAAAGTGGATAATGGGGATCCTGTAAATATAATATATTTGGACTTCTGGAAGGCATTTGATAAGATGCTGCACAAAAGATTAATTCACAAGGTTAAATCACATAGGATTAGGGGTAACTTATTAGCTTGGATAGGTAACTGCCTGATGAACAGAAAACAGAATGTCGGGATAAATGGGCTTTTTCTGGATGGCAAGGAGTAAATAGTGGGGTACTGGGGAGTATGTCGTCCAGTACTTCCCCAGAGCGCAGAAGCTATGACATCTTCAACATGTCATCACTGAAAACTAACATCTCGCCAAGGTCATCCCCACACCCCCACCTTTTTGCCTTCAAACAACCGCACAGCCTCAGTCAGACCATTATCCGTAGCAAACAACCCTGCCTTCAGAAGAATAGTGACCACAACACAACACAATCCTGCCACAGCAACCTCTGCAAGGCGTGCTGGATCATCAACACTGATGCCATCATCTCAAATGAAAATACCATCCATCAGGTACACGGCACATAGTCTTGCAATTCGACCAATGTTGTCTACCTGATAGACTGCAGGAAAGGATGTCCCAAGGCATGGTACATTGAGAAGACCATGTAGCCACTATAACAACAGATGAATGAATATTGCTCAACAATCACCAGGCAGGAGTGTTCTCTTCTGTTGAGGAACACTTCAACAGCCACGGCGAATTAAGTTTCTAATTGTCGGGTAAGCATTCTCCAAGGCAGTCTTCGTGACACATGACAATGCAGAATCACTGAGAGAAGCTGATAGCCAAGTTCTGCACACATGAGGATGGTTTCACCCAGGATTTTGAGTTCACACCATCTGTAACCCCTGCAACTTGCCTGGGCTTGCAAAATCTCACTAAATGTCCTAGCTGGAGACAATATATATCACTTTAACCTGTGCTTAACCCTCTCTCCACTCACATTGTTTGTACCTTTAAGATTTGATGACCTGTAAAGACTCAAATTATTTTGTAAATTGATTTTGTGCCTTTATATGCCCTGTTTGTGAACAGAATTCCCACTCACCTGATGAAGGAGCAGCGCTCCGATAGCTTGTGGCTTATGTTACCAAATAAACCTGTTGGACATTAACTTGGTGTTGCGAGACTTCTTTCTGTGCTTACCCAAGTCCAACGCCAGCATCTCCATATCATGGATAAAGTAGACATGGAGTGAATGCTTCCTCTTGCAGGACATTCTAGGGCAAGAGGTCATAGTCTGAGGATAAGGGGTAGCAAATTTAAAACATGACTTCTCCCAAAGGGTGGTAGATCTCTGGAATTCGCTACCGCAAAGTGTATGGTGATGCTGGGACTGTGAATAAATTTAAAGAGGAATTGGACATAATTTTAATTGGTTCTGGGTTGAAGGGTTATGGGAGAAGACAGGAAAATGGGAATGAGAAGCATCCAGGGTACTGGATACAAGTATCATGTGAGCTCTAGCTTGTGCAGTGATAAAATCTGCTTAGAGGGTTTTGTTTATTGGATATTAGTCTTGATTGAAACATATGGTTAAGGGTTATGCATTATTGTAGTTCTGTTTTTTCTTATAATTAATAAATGTTCTTGTCAATTTTCTGACTGTAATTTAACTATATTCTTAAACGAACTTTGTTTGATAAAAGCTCCCTAATGTCACATTCACTTCAGGTTGCATGGTGGCACAGTGGTTAATACTGCTGCCTCACTGCACCAGGGACCTGAGTTCGATTCCCTGCTTGAGTCACTGTCTGTGTGAAGTTTGCATGTCTTTCCTGTGTCTGTGTGGATTTCATCTCACATTCTGAAAGGCATGCTGGTTAATCCAGGCACTGGACTGTGGTGATGAGGGGAATTCACAGTAATTTCATTGCAGTGTTAATGCAAGTCTTACTTGTGACTAATAAATAAATAAACTTAAAATAAAACTTTAAACATATCATGCTTATCCTAGCCAAATTCAAGATGTAAAGCATTTGATTCAGGCAGACTCCATAGAACACTTTGGAATTTCTGAGCTGAACCATAACAAGAGATACTTGATTACTTAAGAGATACTTAGATCGGCACATGAGCAGAGTAGGGATGGAGGGATACAGAAGACTGATTTAAATAGGGATCATGAGCCTTTGGCCGTTCCTGGGTATTGCGTAAGTTGTGCATGTTATTCATGTATTTCTCTTTTATCCCACAGGTACTTCAGTCTGCCTAGTTGTCCAATGGGTTGTGAGAGGGCTGCTCTTGGATTTTTCGAGAGTAGCCTAGTGCTTCATGTCATTAGTGTACGCTTAAACTGGACCAGTTGATGGGCAACACAACAGCTCAGTGACTATCACTGTTGCTGTACAGATACAGGGATTTGGGCCTGTATCTGTGGGAGTTTGCGCATTCTCCTGTGCTTGCGTGGGTTTTCTCTGGTGCTCCGGTTTCCTCTCACACCCCAATGATGTGCTCTTAGGCTGATTGGTGAAACAAATTGTCCATAAATTGTCACCCCAATTTGATTCCAATGGAGATTTCCATAAACATAGACAAGGGTCATGAGTGGAAGTGGGAATGTTAAAATGGTGGCGCAGGCTCGTTGGGCCTGTTTCCCATGCTGTGTTGTTCTTTGTTCCTTGTTCTAAGCATGTGAGGCGGCATGGTGGCACAGTGGTTAGCATTGTGGCTTCACAGCACCAGGGTACCAGATTCAATTCTGGTCTCAGGTCATTGCTTGTGTGGAGTTTGCACATTCTCTCCATATCTGCGTGGGTTTCCTCCAATTTCCTTCCACAGTCCAAAGGTATGCAGATTAGGTTGATTGGTCATGATAAATTGATCCTACTGTCAGGGGTTAGCAGGATAAATGTTTGGGATTGTGGGAATGGAAGTGGGGCCGAGGTAGGATTGTGGTCAATGCAAACTCGATGGGCTGAATGGCCCCCTTCTTACTGTAGGGATTCTATGATTCTAATAGAGAGAGAAAATCTTTCTTAAAGTTTATTTAGGGTCACAAGTAGGATTATAATATCAGTGCAATGAAGTTACTGTGAAAATCCCTAGTCACCACACTCTGGCACCTATTTGCGTACACTGAGGGAGAATTTAACACGGCCAATGAACCTAACCCAGCATGTCTTTTGGACTGTGGAAGGAATCCGGAGCACCTGGAGGAAACCCATGCAGACATGGGGAGTGCATGCAGACTTCGCTCACAAGTGACCCAAGTCTGGAATTGAACCCGGGTCCCTGGTGCTGTGGGGCAGCAGTGCTAACCACTGTGCCATCCATATGATTTCAAGCCAATCAGGAGTCAAACCTGGAATCTTCTGATCCGTAGTCGGATGTGTTACCCATTGCGCCACAGGTCCAGCTGATACTATAACGATTATAGGTACTGCAATGATCTTGAACCTTGGTAGCTTTGGAAATTGATATGATTTGATGAGAACATTGTGAGTTTGACTATGAGACTCTTTCTTTCTGTCATGGTTTTCCTGCTATTTTTCTAACCTATTCTGAATGGTTAACTATGTTATTAGTTTGTTCTTGCTGTATGTAGTTCTAGTTTCGGTGTAGCTTGAATCTCCATATGAAATAGAAGTTATAACCTCATATGATGAACATTCCAGTTAAATCATTTATTCTATATGATCCGCTTGTGCAAAACTTTACCCAGGTAACTGCTGGGAAGTAGCAATGTTGACCCAATAAGATCACTCCTGTAACCAAACAGATAGTGATGAATATTCCACACACAGCAACACAAAGATCAGAGCAAAGACAGTATTCACCATCCAACCTCTTTATGAAAACAGCCCTGAGTAAGATAATCATGTGACAGCGTGCTTTTATGATTTATGAAAGCTCTGATCTCTTTCAGCCACTGGGAGCTGCAGATTACCCCTTTACTCAACGGCATCATCTTCTCATCGAAAGTCCCACAGTGGCACCGTGTGTCCGTGTTGTACAGATTACAACATTTCTGACTCTGCTCAAGTATTTCCATTTTCACTGAGAACACAGAACATTTCAGAGATTGTCACAGTGTCAGCCTTTGGCCAGGGATCGCATTCCCTTTGTGGGGTCAAAGAAGTGCATGGGATTGTGGGTAGTATCTTAACTTGGATAGAAACCCGGTTGGCAAACAGGAAGCAAAGAGTTGGCATAAAAGGTTCTTTTTCTGATTGGCACTCAGTGACTAGTGGGGTTCCGCAGAGATCTGTGCCAGGACCCCAGCTGTTCACATTATATATTAATGATTTGGAAGAGAGAACTACATGTATTATCTCCAAATTTGCAGATGATGCAAAGTTGGGTGGGAAGGTGAGCTGGAGGAGAATGCAGAGATGCTTCAGTGTGATTTGGCAGGCTGAATGTATGGGCACTTGCATGGCAGATGCAGTATAATGTAGATAAATGTGAGTTATCCACTTAGATAGCAATAATAGGAAGAAAGATTACTACTTGAATGGGTATAAATTGGGAGTGGTGGAATTTCAGTGGGCCCTTGGTGTCCTTGTGCATCAGTTACTGAAAGTAAGCGCAGAGGTACAGCAGACAGCAGAGAAGGCAAATAGCATGTTGGCCTTCATAGCAAAAGGATTTGGATATAAGGAGAGGGATGGTTTGCTGCAACTGTACAGGGCGTACAACAGCTGGAATATTGTGTGCAGTTTTGGTGTCTTTACCTGAGGAAGGATGTCCCTGCTATCGAGGGAGTACACCAAAAGTTAACCAGGTTGATCCGTAAGATGGCAGACCTGTCATGAGGAGAGACTAAGTTGGTTAGGATTATATTCACTGGAGATTAGAAGGATGAAAGGGGATCTCACAGAAATTTATAAAATTCTAACAGAGTTAGATAGGGTAGATTCAGAAAGAATGTTCCTGATGGTGGGGGAGTTCAGAACTAGGGGGCATAGTTTGAGGATGAGGGGTAAACCTTTTAGAACTAAGGGGAGGAGAAATTTCTTTACCCAGACAGTGGTGAATGTTTGGAATTACTCCCACAGAAAATAATTCAGGTCAAAACATTGTCTGATTTCAAGAGGAAATTAGATATCACTCTTAGGGCTAAAGGAATCAAGGAATATGGAGGAATGGGGGATCAGGATATTGAATTTGATGATCAGCCATGATCAAAATAAATGGTGGAGCCTGCTCAAAGGACCGACTCAATGTTTCTATGCCCCATGGAGGGGATCCAGTTCTAGTCTGGCTCACTCCCGGAACTCTTTCTGTTACATCGATGACTGTTGATGCTGCTCTCACCTGTAAATTTATCGATTTTTTTTTGCTTCCGATTTCCACCCCTCTATCACCTGCACATGGTCCATCTCTGACACTTGCCTTCCCTTTCTTGACCTCCCCAACTCTAATTCTGGCAATAGACGGACCATCAATATTCATGACAAACTCACCAAGTCTCACAGATACCTTACCTGTAGCTACTCACACCCTCTGTCCCAGTAAGACTCCATCCCATCCTCCCAGTTTCTCCACCTCTGTAGCGTCTGCTGCGATGATGCATTTTTTGAAAATGGTGCTTCTGACATGACAGCTTTTTGCCTTAATTGAGGTTTCCTCTCGGGGCATGCGACCTGTCTGACCCATCCCCCAGGCCACTGCTCTGACCCATCCCCCAGCCCACTGCTCTAATCACATCCTCCAGGCCATTGATCCCACTCCATCTCCCAGGCCACTGCTCTATATTTGCTATATTTCTCCTCCATCTTAAGCCCTTTTAAAAAAATGTTGTCTCACAGTAATAGCTCTCCCTCCCCCCACCTTCTCCTTGCCAACCAAATCATTTATAATTTATTCTTAAAGTTGCTATATTTTGTTGTAATCTCTCACAGCTATAGTTTAATATCTTTTTCTCCCTCTCTTTAGTTCTGATAAGTGTCAAATGAATTCAAAATGTTAACTTTGTTTACTCTCCTGACAGATTGCTTCCACATCCTCTGAGTTTTTCCAGCATTCTCGGCTTTTGACTTGTTGGAAATGTTGGTAAAACAACTTCTACCTGTGTAAAGATGTGTTGTGTTAACTGTTTCTTTTCTTTATTTTAATAAAAATTCAAGTTCAATATTTAAAATGACCACAAATGGATAAGGAATATTAATCTTGACTTCAAATGCCACCTCCTACTATACAAATTGCAAACCATTGTGGCAGCTTATTTCCATGTTTCTTTTTGGGATTTAATAGACGGCAATTATTATCTGCTGTGCCGTAACAGTGTTCTGTCCCACATTAACTCTATATCTGCTCTGTTTTGTTGTTATTTCATCAATGTTGACAGCCCAATGGATTTCAATCTGCAATGTGTGCGTGACATTGAACTGAACATAGAAACAATAATTGAGGATGATGAAAAATATCACATGCCGCAAAAAAAAATGACTATTTGTCTCTGAAGGAAGTTGCTTGAATAAGATACAGAGAGTGAGGGGAAGTTTGTGAGCAGTGTAATTAACAGCATGGAACAGATGGGTTGAATGGCTTGTTTCTGTTCTGAACATTGTCATGTTATTTCAATAACTGCCAACCTGCTCGGTCACAACCACTTCTCAAGAATAAATAAAGCTGTTGATGAATTGGGTTCTCTCGGCAACGTCCGTCTCCCAACTGCAGTGCAGATGGAACATCAAATTAAAACAAATTTACTCTTCATAACGGTCTTCCAGGGTAATGACCGCTGAACACAGGCCACAGAACCATTGAACCTGGTTTCACTCCAGTCCTGAAATTCTCCTTCATTCATGCCCCAGCATCTGTGCAATTCCTAAATGGGTTGATTTTTGTAAAAAGGCAGAGATGGGAATCTTGTATAAAGGCAGTCTGGGTAAAGATACCGATGCTTCTTCCCTAAAGAGATGTTTGTGAACCAGCCAGGGCTTGAGTGCCAGTCAGACTGCTTCATGGTCACTTTTATAGAGAACTACTTTTTACTCCAGATATTTTTAAAAGAGTCTCTATTTTCAAATGGCTGTGTTGGGATTTGAATTCATGGGAACTGATCTGAACCCATTCACAACCTGTCCATATTGGGCGCCTAGATGAACTCTGGATTGCCAAGGCAGAAACATAAACACAACATCAGGTGACCCGCGATTCTGCGGGAGGAGTCAACACCAGGATATACACGTTCCTTCCCACAAGATCAGAAGAGAGACGTCTCTGCTGTACTGTCTACAGAAGGTGATATCACAATCTGAAAAGCTATTCAGGACGAACCTCTTCTCCATAGTTACACGAGCAATGAAGTGCAATAAACACAGACATTGACTCCTGACCAGACTCCGGAATCCAATCTGGTTCTCGTTACAATAAGAAACAAAATACGAAAATCTTTCTCTAAAGATGAACTCATGAATATCAGTTGGAAGGGCAGGATAGACAAAAAGTATAGAACCACTCTCAAATTATTATTGATTATTGGAGCTAAACAATTCCACAAACAACAAATCAGATCTAAGCTTGGCAGTCCTGCCACATCCAGCCCCGAATGGACAATTAAACAACTTGCTGAAGGAGGAGGCTCCATAAATATTCCCATGCTTAATGATGGAGGAGCCCAGCGCATCAGTACAAAAGATAAGGCTGAGTAGTCGCAACAATCTTCAGCCAAAAGTGCCAAGAGTATGATCCATCTCAGCCTCTTCCAGTGGTCCCCAGCATCTTAGATGCCAGTCTCCAGCCAATTCGATTCACTCCACGTGATATCAAGAAATGATTAGAGACACTGGATACTGCAAAGGCAACGGACCTTGATAACATTCCGGCAATAGTGCTGAAGAGTTGTGCTCCAGAACTTGCACTCCCCAAGCCAAGCTCTTCCAGTACAATCGCAACACTGGCATCCACCCAACAATGTGGAAAATTGCCCAGATACGTCCTATCCACAAAAAGCAGGACAAATCCAATCTGGCCAATTACCACCCAATCAGTCTACTCTCAATCATCAGTAAAAAGTGATGGAAGGGATCATCAATAGTGCTATCAAGCAGCACCTGCTCAGCAATAACCTACTTAGTGATGCCCAGTTTGGATTTTGCCAGCGTCACTCAGCTCCTGACCTCATTACAGCCTTGGTTCAAACATGGACAAAAAAGCTAAATTCCAGAGTTGAGGTGAGAGTGACAGCCCTTGACATCAATGTCACATTCGACCGAGTGTGGCATCAAGGAGCCCGAGCAAAACTGGAATCAATGGGTATCAGGGGGCAAACTGTCCCCTGGTTGAAATCATATCTAGCACAAAGGAAGATGGTTGCGGTGAGCTTAATCATTTCAGCTCTAGGACATCACTGCAGGAGTTGCTCCATCATTGAAGTGACACAGCGGTTAACATTGCTGCCTCACAGCGCCAAGGACCAATGTTCGAATCTGGCCTCGGGTCATTGTCTATATGGAGTTTGCACATTCTCCCTATGTCTGCAGGTGCTCCAGTTTCGTCCCACATTCCAAAAATGTATGGGTTAGGTAGATTGAACATTCTAAATTGCCCCTTGGTATTAGGGGGAGGAGTTGGGGGAATGGGAAGTGGGAGGTAAGGGGTCAGTGGAAAGTAGGGTTGCTTGTAGCCGTCACAGGCTTTGTAGTGTGTGTGCATGTGTATGAGAGTGTGTGTGTGTGAAACAGAGTGTGAGCGTCCCTTTAGTTGCAGAGTAAGCTGAATGAACCCTCTATGATATTGAATTTTGGAGTTCTCAATCAGTGTAACGTGTTACTCATTAATGAAATATTTTACACCTCTCGGGCAATGTGCAAGGTCTCGATTCTCACTTCAATATACAATTAACTAGACAGGGCTTGAAGCACTCACTGTGCAAGGAACTGAAATGCTTTGGAGTTCTGACTCATGATGGATAATTCCCGGGTTAAGGGTCTGTGAGCAAGGGGCCAAGTTCCCTGAGGAGACAATGAAAACATTGTTATGGAGTTCAGTACACAGGTGGGCCGAATCAGATCAATTACAGCCCTAGCCCTTAATGTGGAATTCTCCCTTCTCCACAAGATTTCACAATGCGTCCATATAATTCTGGATTTAAAAAAATCTTCATTTCTGTTACAGCTTTCACACATTGAAGATTAAACTCATCAATTACTCTTCAGCAGACATTACTGATTTAATGTCATGAAAACTGCAGCCAATTTGTGCACATAAGATCCTACAATCAGCAATGTGATAATGAGCAAATTGTCTGTGGTAGGTTGAAGGATACATGCACACTAACACCATATCCAATCACAGCGATCGAGTCTTTGGACTTCATTTTGATTTCAACATAAGAGCGATACTCACTGAGCCGCAGAACAAGGCCAATCAGCCAATCAAACATACAAAATGGGAGCAAAGGTAGGCCACTTCAAGACGAGCCCCCTGATTTGTTATGACCCAGCAGATGGTAAATGCCATGTGAGCCAAAGAGAAACTTGACAAGCCATCACAACCATTTTTCACTTGTGATTTCTCACAAGAAAGTATGTGCACTAAAGTCAGGAGTCACACATTCCAGTAATGCCTTAGGAGATATTAAATTTTAAATCCAAACATTTATTAACACCATTTTCAGAAAGCTTTTGATAAAAGGTTACTGTGTTAAATTAAAGAGCATGGGATTGGGGCAAATATAATGGCACAAATTGAGAAATAGTTAGCAAGCAAGAAACAAAGAGTAGGAATAAATGGGGTGTGTGCAGGAGTATGAAGTTGAGATAGACAATCTGCCATGAACATGATGAATGGTGGAACAGGGCTTTGAAGGGCCAAAAGGCCTCCTCCTTTTCCTAGTTTTCATGTTTGTATATTTTACTAAGCTTCTCTCACCCCCACTCATTTGTGGAAATTCAAAGCCCTAAGCCAAAGCCCTGAATTCTGGGATAAGCGGACACCTCTCTGAAAGCTGCTCACTTCACTCCTTCACAGTTCTGTTCCCAGCACGGACACACTCTTCATGGCCACCACTGACCTACTGACCTTATTCTATGAAGTTCTCGTTCCCCAGGGTATAAAAGTATTTTGTTTTCTCCTCATCTTCGGGCAAGATAAAATTGAACTTATTTATTTATGATCTTTTTTCGGTTATAAATTTTTTTATTTCAATTTTGAAATTTAACAACTAAATACAACAAACCTTCTTTATCTCCTAATGCAAATTTCTGCCCATGTCCCATTTATCGTAGAATATCCAACTTACCTGTTGAGTCTCCAAAGCCTGTCCAGCATCTACAAACAATCAATCCTTCCACCATTACACACAGTGGCAGCAGTAGATGTTAGGAATGGATTAACTGCAATCTTCCACTTTAGATCTCATTTGTATGTTAATTATTGAACAGTACTCACCAGGATATATAAAGGGGTTACAGGTGGCACTGGGTGTTGGGTTTGTATATGTGGAGTTGTTAAAGAGCATGAAGTGAGTTTATGAAGCAGCTGGACTTGCATCATCTTTCATTACTGGACTGCAACTTAGAGCTTTAAAAGATACACCATCTACAAGATGCATTGTAACAACTCACCAAGGCTCCTTCAGCAGAGCCTTCCAAATCCATGACTGCTAGAGAAACAAGGGCAGCCTGGAAGTACCACCATCTGGAGGTTCCCCTTCAAGTCTCTCACCTATTTTGACTTGGAACATTGACATTGTTCCTTCACTGAAACTGGATCAAAATCCTGGAGTTCCCTCCCAGTCAGCAATGGGAGTATACCTACACCACAGGGACTGCAGTGGCTCAAGAAGGCAGCCCTCCATCAACCTCTCAAGGGCAATTAGGGATGGACAATAAATGGTGGCTGTGCCAACAATATCCACATTGCATGAATGAATTAATACCAGGTTTAGGAAGGAAGCTGAAAATGATGACATTCCCACAAGTTTGCTGCTGTGTTCTCCTCCTCAGCTTGTATCCAAAGCAGTTTAATAGACTCATAGAATCCTTACAGTGCAGGAGGAGGCTATTTGTTCCATCAAGTCTGCACCACCAACAAGTCCACCCAGCCTCTATTCCCATAACCCCATGCATTTACCCTAGCTAGTCCCCCTGACACTAAGGGGAAATTTAGCATGCCCAATTCACCTAACCCCGCACATCGTTGGATTGTCTCACAATTGTTTGATTCTATTTTTCGATACTGGTGTTCCTCTAACTCTTTCCTCTTGTGCATCCTAAATTGTAGTCATTGTCCCATTGGTGGCCATGTCTTCAGCAGTTGGATCCTGACGTCTGGGATTCCCTCCCTAACCTCTCTGCCTCTCCACTTCACTCTCTTCCTTTAAGACACTCTTTAAAACCAACATCATAGAATCTCTACAGTACAGAAGGAGGCCATTCAGCCTATCGACTGACCACAATCTTACCTGGGACCTATCCCCGTAACCCCATGCATTTACCCTAACTACCCTCCCCCCCCAACACTAAGGGGCAATTTAACATGGCCAATCCATCTGGCCTGTATATATTTGGAGTGTGGGAGGAAATTGGAGCACCTGGAGGAAACCCATTCAGACACAGGGAGAATATGCAAACTCCACACACACAGTAGCCAAAGGCCAGAATTGAACTTGGGTCCGTGGCATTGTGAGGCAGCAGTGCTAACCACTGTGGCATCATGCTGCCCTTTGACCAAATCTTTGATCTCTGACATGGTTGTGTGTCAGACTTTATCTAATGATGTTTGTGGGAACTGCTTTGGGAGGTTTTGAGGTATGAAAGTTGTTGCTAATGGTTAATGGAAGTAAGGCCTGGACACGAAGTTGGGGGGCATGGCGGCGGTAGTGATTCCACAGATATATATGACGTGCAACTGGTTATAATGCCTTCCTGACAGAATCCATAAAGCAGGGGATACTTGATCAAGTAGGCCACACAAGGTGGTGTCTTCATCAGTCATGGGGACCTGCAATGGGGGCTCAACACCAAACCACAGAACTGCCCAGCATTCCCCATGGCTTGGACCGCACCCCCTCCCCACACCCTCACCACCTCTTCCTGCCACCCCCACCCCCCACACACCCCTCCCCAGCAGCAGGATAAATACTGCTAAGAGCTGAACGAAGCCCTTCAATAGCCATTAATTAGTTTGGAGCCTCAATAGGCAGGGCAGGCTGTCCAATGCCTTCCCCCAGTTCCCTCAGACAGATTGGGGAGGAACAGGTGAGTGGCAGGAAGTTTGCCCCCTGGATTGCACATACAGAAATGTAAAATCCAGCCCATAATTTCAAATCCCACCATAATAATGAAGAAATGAAATTCAATGAATTAAATAAAATCGAAATTGAACCTGAATCTTGTTAATCATAGTGTCAGATTGTTGTTAAAGCTCATTTGGTTCACTAATGTCCTTTCAAGATGGCAATCTGTTGTCCTTACCCAGTCTGATGAACATGTCACCCTCCCCAGGAGCAAGGCAGCTGGAAGCAGAGTTACATTTAGCTGAGTTTGGCAGTTTAAAGGTGTGTCCTGTCTTTTACCTGCGTCAGACAGAGTGAGTGATAACACCAGGCTTTGAGCAAGTGGGTCACAAAGATCAGGTAATGTTGTAAACTTTTACAATGCAGCTCTTCCCATCAGTGAGTGGCAGAAAGTCAAACACCAAGTGAGGAAGTTCCAACAGCAAAATCCACCAAGAGATTTCAGTAACGATGAAGAATTCAGGGTGACACAAGAAGATTCAGCGATCAATCCCATTGGATCCCACTTTTATTCTTCAATGATTTCCAGCTGCCAGTGACAGGTGAGTGTTTCCGAGAATGTTTAAGCTGACAAGTGAGAATGATTTGTTATTGTCATGTTCATGAGCTGTTTTCTTCTGGCTGATGGCTTCATGGAGCCTTCAGCCCATTTTAAAGTTTATTGAGTTAATGGAAGGAATTGATTTATTTGAAATAGGTCCTTTATTTACAGCTTTGTTTGAGTGGGCAGCACACACACCTGAGTCTGGAGGCTGTGGGGTCAGGTCCAGACAATGGAGTATATAATCCCTAGGCACGTTGTGCAATACTGAGGGAGTGCTGCACTGCCAAGTCTCTTTAAATGAGGTGTCAAACTCTCTCAGGTGAACATAAGTATTCCGTAGTACAGTTTAAAGACAAACAGAGCTCCTGGCTAACTTCATCCCTTAACCAACATGATTAAAAATAACTTCTGTTGTTTCTCTGTGTGTGTGAAAATTGGCAACTGTGTTTCTCACAACAGCAGCTACACTTCAACAGTAGTTCATTATTCTGCTTCTTCACAAAATACCTTTATTTATTTGATTCAACTCCACACACAATTCTCCACCAACCGATAGTGCCACCTGTGTCCCCTTTATATATTCGTGACTTCTATTGAATAATCGACATCTAATTGGAAAGTCTGTTAACCCATTTCTAATCCGGGATTGCAAGGTATTGGTGAAGATGTTGCATTTCCTCTGGCATCCTGAAGGATGTTTCATTGAAATTCAGCATTTGTTTCGGAATCTTGTGTCAGAATGAAGTCTTAATGACAAACTGTGAAAAGCAAACTTAGCAATTAAACTCTGCTGACCCTCACCCTCAGAATCCTCTCTGAAGTATCACAGACAGAAAATACTGCTAAATGAGAAATTTTGGTTGAGTTCAGAATTAAAAATCAAAATGAACACACAGCAGGAACTTGGTTATGACAATGAGCAATGAGATTCTTCAACTTTGGAACCGGATGGAGTGAGTAAAAGCAACGCTGTCACAATCCAAATGTGGCTCCTGTGAATACAAGCACATCAGCAAATTGTGACACAGAGAACTGATCGCAGTAATCTTACTGATGTATCACCCTCAGTAACAAAGCGGACTGAAGTACATGAAAACTTGGAAATTGCTGACATTAAGTCGCCAAGTAGGACTGAAATTGCAAAATAATTCTTCTAGGGGGTTAATGACGCGGGAAAGTGTCCTCACGATTAGAGTCACAGTGAAGCAGTCTGGGAATGGTGTAATCATAGTCAATATCACAGTGAAGCAGTCTGGGAATGGTGTCCTCATAGTTAGCGTCACAGTGAAGCAGTCATGGAATGTGTCCTCATAGTTAGTGTCACAGTGAAGTAGTCTGGGAATGTGTCCTCATAGTTATGTCACAGTGAAGCAGTCTGGGAATGTGTCCTCATAGTCAGCATCACAGTGAAACAGTCTGGGAATGTATCCTCATAATTATGTCACAGTGAAGCAGTCTGGGAAAGTGTCCTCACAGTTAATGTCACAGTGAAGCAGTCTGGGAATGTGTCCTCATAGTTAGCGTCACAGTGAAGCAGTCTGGGAATGTGTCCTCATAGTTAGTGTCACAGTGAATCAGTCTGGGAATGGTGTCCTCACAGTTAACGTCACAGTGAAGCAGTCTGGGAATGTGTCCTCATAGTTAGCGTCACAGTGAAGCAGTCTGGGAATGTGTCCTCATAGTTAGCGTCACAGTGAAGCAGTCTGGGAATGTGTCCTCATAGTTAGCGTCACACTGAAGCAGTCTGGGAATGTGTCCTCACAGTTATGTCACAGTGAAGCAGTCTGGGAATGTGTCCTCACAGTTATGTCACAGTGAAGCAATCTGGGAATGTGTCCTCATCGTTAGCATCACAGTGAAGCAGTCTGGGAATGTGTCCTCATAATTATGTCACAGTGAAGCAGTCTGGGAATGTGTCCTCACAGTTATGTCACAGTGAAGCAGTCTGGGAATGTGTCCTCACAGTTATGTCACAGTGAATCAGTCTGGGAATGTGTCCTCATAGTTAGCGTCACAGTGAAGCAGTCTGGGAATGTGTCCTCACAGTTATGTCACAGTGAAGCAGTCTGGGAATGTGTCCTCATAGTTAGCGTCACAGTGAAGCAGTCTGGGAATGTGTCCTCACAGTTATGTCACAGTGAAGCAGTCTGGGAATGTGTCCTCATAGTTAGCGTCACAGTGAAGCAGTCTGGGAATGTGTCCTCATAGTTAGCGTCACAGTGAAGCAGTCTGGGAATGTGTCCTCACAGTTATGTCACAGTGAAGCAGTCTGGGAATGTGTCCTCACAGTTATGTCACAGTGAAGCAGTCTGGGAATGTGTCCTCATAGTTAGTGTCACAGTGAAGCAGTCTGGGAATGTGTCCTCAAAGTTAGCGTCACAGTGAAGCAGTCTGGGAATGTGTCCTCATCAGTTAGGTCACAGTGAAGCAGTCTGGGAATGTGTCCTCACAGTTATGTCACAGTGAAGCAGTCTGGGAATGTGTCCTCATAGTTAGCGTCACAGGAAGCAGTCTGGGAATGTGTCCTCAAGTTAGTGTCACAGTGAAGCAGTCTGGGAATGTGTCCTCAGTTCACAGTGAGCAGTCTGGAATGTGTCCTCACAGTTAGTCACAGTGAAGCAGTCTGGGAATGTGTCCTCACAGTTATGTCACAGTGAAGCAGTCTGGGAATGTGTCCTCACAGTTATGTCACAGTGAAGCAGTCTGGGAATGTGTCCTCACAGTTATGTCACAGTGAATCAGTCTGGGAATGTGTCCTCATAGTTAGCATCACAGTGAAGCAGTCTGGGAATGTGTCATCACAGTTATGTCACTGTGAAGCAGTCTGGGAATATGTCCTCATAGTTAGCATCACAGTGAAGCAGTCTGGGAATGTGTCCTCACAGTTATGTCACTGTGAAGCAGTCTGGGAATATGTCCTCATGGTTAGCGTCACTGTGAAGCAGTCTGGGAATGTGTCCTCATAGTTAGCATCACAGTGAAGCAGTCTGGGAATGTGTCCTCATGGTTAGCGTCACAGTGAAGCAGTCTGGGAATGTGTCCTCACAGTTATGTCACAGCGAAGCGGTCTGGGAATGTGTCCTCATAGTTAGCGTCATAATGAAGCAGTCTGGGAATGTGTCCTCATAGTTAGCGTCATAATGAAGCAGTCTGGGAATGTGTCCTCATAGTTAGCGTCACAGTGAAGCACTATGGGAATGATGTCCTTGCAGTTAGTTCTTGTTGAAAAATAAAACAGAGTGAAATCCCAGGAATACCCTCGAGAGCACAGTGAGAAATCTGAGTGCTAGCTTGGAGCTCCTGAGATGATGCCAGGATTGTAAAGTGACGCAGAGCAAAGGGGAACAGCTGATTGGGTGAGTAAGGCTGGGTAAGTATTTACTACATTTACAATTGTAGTTTGTAAGGCTCTTTATTTTGTGGTTTATAGTTCTAAAAACTAGATTTTTCAATAACAACGGAATGTGCAACAAGCAAAGAGAGTAGCGGTTTGGTGAGATCTCACATGGAGTATGATACAAGGAACACTGGAGTATCACATTATGTCACATGAGGAACACATGGATTATTACATATATATCATACGAGGATCATAGTTCTATTGATTAATCAATTACTCTTTTTCTTTATAGGATGAGTTTCTGTGATCTGTTTGGAATTCTCAACCACCATTGGCCATCGCCTTGGCTGTTCATTCTTGGGATTCTCATCTTGATGCAGCCTCACTCAGAAGGTGACAATTATCCAACAGATTCTATCAACAGAAAGGATTCCTTTGGCTTTAATTACAAAGTGGAAGATTTTTTTGTTATACTTTGGATAGTTGATTTGTTTGATGTATCATTAATCTGGGGAAGGCATGTATGATATCATGAGATGGAGGATTGTCAAATAAGAAAGAAATTTTCCAGCTATTTCCACCATCTCAAAACGAAAGTTCACTGAAAAGAAAATAGCTTTTGAAATGTAGGAAGTTGTAAGATAGGAAAACACATAATTGAATCCACCAAGAGTGTTAAATAAATAAGGAGAGAATTTAATCTTATATGTTCTGAAACAAGTTGCCAGAGGTAATAGTAGAGGCAGATATAATTTTGCCCTTTAAAAAGCATTTAGACAGTGACATAGGTACGATAGGTATAGAGGAATATCAGCCGAATGTGGACAATTTTGACTATATTAGTGGCTAAAAAAAAGGCTGCATGGACAATTTGGGCCGAAGGGCCTGTTTCCATGCTGTAAACCTCTATGACTCTATGAGTCTATGTAACTGAGTGAACAATATTGTCAAGAAAGTTTTGATTTGATGTATTGTCACATGCATTAGTATACAGTGAAAAGAAATGTTTCTTGTGCACTACACAAAGCATAACATTCATAGAGAAGGAAACAAAAGTCTGCAGAATGTAGTGCTACAGTCATAGCTAGAGTGTAGAGAAAGAGCAACTTAATGTGAAGTAGGTCCATTCAATGTACAAAATGCTTCTACTCTTAAAAATAAATAGTGCTGGAAGAATCCTTTATGCCACTGTAGAGGGCAGAGGATACAGGTTGGGGAGGGGAAGAGGGGGAATTTGGTTTAACATCTCATATAGACTGAATGCCCATTCACCAGCCACTCTCAGTGGTTAATAAAGCTTCTGTAAAGCATTTTCTACAATGCAAGTTGCTGTAATTCCCAGTTTCAGATCAGTAGGGGAAAAATCCGCTTCATGGAGCTAATTTTTTCGTGATTGTTCAATTGTTCATTGCAGGAAGTATTTCTCTGAAAGGACAGAAGGCATTTTTCGAAGGATTCAAAAAGTACGGGAGCCTAAATCCTGGAATCCAAATGCCTGCACTGACTGGACTTACTGTGTGCACTGACATTTACATCAGTCACAATGTCAGTATGTGGGCAGCATTTACCTACTACACTGCAAAAGCTGGAGAAGCCCAGGAGCTGGGAATTGGAGGCAAAAATCGCAACCTTATCGTGTGGCTATCTGGCACAGTTATCAGAACCAAAATCTTTGTACCATTACATGTGTGGCACACAGTGTGTTTGACATGGAATGCAACTTCCAAACTCAATGTTTACCTGAATGGGTCAGAAAAAGCTGTTTTCAATGTCAGTGCTAGCAGAGTGAAATCTGGAGGATCCTTAGTCCTTGGACAATACCAACAAATCCAACCAAACACTTTGGACATTCTGTTCCATCAATCCTGGCAATTCTTTGGAGAGTTATATTATTTCAGAGTATGGGACCATGTGAAAAGTTTCCAGGAGATTCCAAACTTGAATTGCTCGGATGGTAATGTCATCAGTTGGTCAAGGAAATATTTGAATTTCAAAAAGAAGTTACTGCAAGATGATTCCACTCTTCGATGTGGTAAGTTACAGCTGGGGATAATATTACAACGTGTTGAAATTAGATTGGAGAGGCGGATAGGTTTAGGAGAGAAATTCCGGAGAAACAAACAGAGCTGGATGGACAGGAGGCAGACAGGAAAACATAAGGCAAAGTGGGAAAGATGAGGGCACTCAGGTAACCCACAGAAGGAAAAGATTTTTCACACTCTGAAATTGGACAGAGAATGCGGAGAAGAAAGAAAGAAGTTTGGAGGAGACAGTTGAATGAATAAAAGAGAGAGAGTGTGAGAAAGCTAACGGTGGAGAGATGGAGATGAGGTTTGAGAATGGAATCTGTGGGATAACTGTTTATTCAAAGTGAGAGAGGGGGAGGAACTTTCCGGATCTGGACAGAGTGCAGCAATGGAGTTTGAGATCATAAAAGCAACCAGAGCTGATGAATGATTTGTGGATCAAATATCAGAAAGCTGCCACTGATAACAAATATCATTGCATTGTTCTGATTGAGAAAGATACAATCTTTTCCAATTCAATTATCAGTTATTTTTAGATTCTCTTCACAAAGCTACTTCCTGGTTTAAGAATGTGAACCTTGGGCAGTTTGAAGTTCCAGTTTAGGTTATTCCTGTCAGGAATTTCCTGGAGTCTGTATCAGACACTGAGGCAGGAGTGGATTGGCCAGGTGCAGATTTTCAAATGATAAAAAATATATTATATCACTGCTCATAAACACAGGGATCCCAAAATAATGAAATAGTTTCTGAAATGCAGTCACTATTGTAACATACAAATCACTGCAGCTAAGACACATACAGCGAGATCCCACATTGCAGTTAAAAGATGACCAGATAATCAGTTCAGCGATGTTTGTTGAGAAATTAAATATTGTCAGGTTATGGCAATCTCCAGCTTAAACTATGGCTGTGGCATTCTGGATATCCACCCAATTTCATTCAAAATATTGACCTTCTGATACTATGGCACTCTCTCATTACTGACTCTCTGACAGCGCAGCACTCTCTCAGTACTGACCCTCCGACAGTACAGCACTTTCTCAGTACTGACCCTCTAACAGTATGGTGATCTTTTTGTACTGACCCTCTTACAATGCGGCATTCCCTCAGTACTGACCCTCCGACAGTGCAGCACTCCTTCAGTACTGACGCTCTGACAGTGTAGCACTCTCTCAGTACTGACACTCTGACAGTGCAGCATTCCCTCAGTACTGACCCTCTGACAGTACGGCACTCTTTCAGTACTGACCCTCTGACAGTGCAGCACTCCCTTGGCACTGACCCTTATTTTTCAAATATCACTATGACTGTATTTGAACAAATCTGCATTCCCTATGGAGTGTTTCTGACATGTTGATTGTGTGAGGCACTTTATAAATGCAGCAAAATTCAAAAATTTGATTTGATCAATATGTTTCATTAATGTTTGCTCTGTTATTTCAGCGTTGCCAGTTACATCAAGTCCTGCTTCTGCCACAGGTTAGTTCTGGCCCAAATTTTTTGGTTTTATCGGTTTTTATAGTGTTTGAGGATGATAGTAAGTTTCAGTATTCACTGTCTGCCTAATCAGGCCTTGCTGCTGTATAACCTCACTGTAAAATCCACCAGTTTAAAGGCCAATAAATCCATCAGTCTCTGAACAAATCTTGCTGCTCTCCAGGACTCACTGAGAAGATTTTCATTATTCTATAATCAAGCCAATTGGGGGATGCAAGGTGAGTAGTGATTTAGTCACGGGATTACAATCCAGAGAGCCGGGGTAATGTTCCGAGGACCTGGAGTAATGTTCCACAGACCTGGGGTGATGTTCTGGGGATCAAGGGTAATGATCCAGAGAGCTGGGGTAATGTTCCAGAGAACCGGGGTAATGTTCCAGAGAGATGGGGTAACGTTCCAGAGAGCCGGGGTAACATTCCAGAGAGCAGGGGTAATGATCCAGAGAGCTGGGGTAATGTTCCAGAGAGCTGGGGTAATGATCCAGAGAGCTGGGGTAATGATCCAGAGAGCTGGGTTAATGATCCAGAGAGCTGGGGTAATGTTCCAGAGAGCTGGGGTAATGATCCAGAGAGCTGGGTAATGATCCAGAGAGCTGGGGTAATGTTCCAGAGAGCTGGGGTAATGATCCAGAGAGCTGGGGTAATGATCCAGAGAGCTGGGGTAATGATCCAGAGAGCTGGGGTAATGATCCAGAGAGCCGGGGTAATGATCCAGAGAGCTGGGGTAATGATCCAGAGAGCTGGGTTAATGATCCAGAGAGCTGGGGTAATGATCCAATGAGCTGGGGTAATGTTCCAGAGAGCCGGGGTAATGATCCAGGGAGCTGGGGTAATGATCCAGAGAGCTGGGGTAATGATCCAGAGCTGAGGTAATGATCCAGAGAGCTGGGGTTGTGGTCCAGAGAGCCGGGGTAATGATCCAGAGAGCTGGGGTAATGATCCAGAGAGCTGGGGTTGTGGTCCAGAGAGCTGGGGTAATGATCCAGAGAGCCGGGGTAATGATCCAGAGAGCTGGGGTAATGATCCAGAGAGCTGGGTTAATGATCCAGAGAGCTGGGGTAATGATCCAATGAGCTGGGGTAATGTTCCAGAGAGCCGGGGTAATGATCCAGGGAGCTGGGGTAATGATCCAGAGAGCTGGGGTAATGATCCAGGGAGCTGAGGTAATGATCCAGAGAGCTGGGGTAATGATCCAGAGAGCTGGGGTAATGATCCAGAGAGCCGGGGTAATGTTCCAGAGAGCTAGGGTTGTGGTCCAGAGAGCGGGGTAATGATCCAGAGAGCTGGGGTAATGATCCAGAGAGCTGGGGTAATGATCCAGGGAGCTGAGGTAATGATCCAGAGAGCTGGGTAATGATCCAGAGAGCTGGGGTAATGATCCAGAGAGCCGGGGTAATGTTCCAGAGAGCTAGGGTTGTGGTCCAGAGAGCTGGGGTAATGATCCAGAGAGCCGGGGTAATGTTCGAGAGAGCTGGCTTTGTGGTCCAGAGAGCCGGGGTATTGATCCAGAGAGCTGGGGTAATGATCCAGAGAGCTGGGGTAATGATCCAGAGAGCCGGGGTAATGTTCCAGAGAGCTGGGGTTGTGGTCCAGAGAGCTGGGGTAATGATCCAGAGAGCTGGGGTAATGATCCAGAGAGCTGGGGTAATGTTCCAGAGAGCTGGGGTTGTGGTCCAGAGAGCCGGGGTAATGTTCCAGAGAGCTGGGGTTGTGGTCCAGAGAGCCGGGGTATTGATCCAGAGAGCTGGGGTAATGATCCAGAGAGCTGGGGTTGTGGTCCAGAGAGCTGGGGTAATGATCCAGAGAGCCGGGGTAATGTTCCAGAGAGCTGGGGTTGTGGTCCAGAGAGCTGGGGTAATGATCCAGAGAGCTGGGGTAATGATCCAGAGAGCTGGGGTAATGTTCCAGAGAGCTGGGGTTGTGGTCCAGAGAGCCGGGGTAATGTTCCAGAGAGCTGGGGTTGTGGTCCAGAGAGCCGGGGTTGTGGTCCAGACAGCTGGGGTAATGTTCTGGAGGGTTGGGGTGATATCCAGAGAGACGAAGTAATGTTCCGGGGACCCGGTGTAATGTTCCAGAGAGCCGGGGTAATGTTCCAGAGACCAGGGGTATGTTTCTGGGATCAAGGGTAATGTTCCAGAGAGCAAGCGTGATGTTCCAGAGAGCTGGGGTCATGTTTCAGTACCCAAGGTAATGTTCCAGAGAGCCGGGGTAATGTTCCTGGGACCCAGGGTAATGTTTCAGGAACCCAAGGTAATGTTCCAGAGAGCCGGGGTAATCTTCCAGAGAGCCAAAGTAATGTTCCCGGGACGCAGGGTAATGTTTCAGGAACACAGGGTAATGTTGCAGAGAGACTGGGTGATGTTCCTGGGACCCAAGGTAATGTTTCGGGAACCCAAAGTAATGTTCCAGAGAACCTGGATAATGTTCCAGAGAGCCGGAGTAATGTTCCAGAGAGTCGGAGTAATGTTCTGGAGAGCTGGAGTAATGTTCCAGAGGGTTGGGGTGATGTTCCAGAGAGCCGGGGTAATGTTCCAGAGAGCCAGGGTAATGTTCCAGAGAGCTGGGGCAATGTTCCAGGAACCCAGGATAATGTTTCGGGAGCCTAGAGTAATGTTCCAGAGAGCCAGGGTAATGTTCCAGAGAGCCGGGATAATGTTGCAGAGAGCTGGGGTAATGTTCCAGAGAGCTGGGATAATGTTCCAGAGAGCTGGGGTAATGTTCCAGAGAGCTGGGGTAATGTTCCAGAGAGCTGGGGCAATGTTCCAGAGAGCTGGGATAATGTTCCAGGAACCCAGGATAATGTTTCGGGAACCTAGAGTAATGTTCCAGAGAGCCAGGGTAATGTTCCAGAGAGCCGGGATAATGTTCCAGAGAGCTGGGATAATGTTCCACAGCAGATGCTGAAATTTGAATTCAATAAAAATTGTAGATTTTAAAACATAAGGAATGGAATCAGAAATAGAAAATACTGGAAAATCTCAGCAGGTGTGACAACTTCTGTCAGACAGAATACAGCCAAAACAGGAAGGAAATTTGATTTGATTTATTATTGTATTAACATGCAGTGAAAAGTATTGTTTCTTGCACGCTGTACAGACAAAGCATACCGTTTATAGAGAAGAAAACAAGGGAGTGCAGAATGTAGTGTTACAGTCATAGCTAGGGTGTGGAGAAAGATCAACTTAATGCAAGACAAGTCCATTCAAAGTCTGACAGAAGCGGGGAAGAAGTTGTTCTTGAGTCAGCTGGTACACGATCTCAGACTTTTGCATCTTTTTCCTGACGGAAGAAGGTGGAAGAGAGAATGGGGCTCTTGACCGTGCCATCTGTTTTACCAAGGTAGTGGTAAGTGTAGATAGAGCCAATGAGTAGGAGGCTGGTTTGCGTGATGGATTGGCTACATTCATAATCTGTTGCCACCTTTACCTGGTCTGCCACCAATTTGCCCTACTTGTGACTCCAGAGCCACAGCAATGGGGTTCACCTTGAATTGGCCCAGTAAGCCACTCAGTCTAAGGGTGATTTGGCCCAGCAAGCAACACCCATCAGGCTGAATGGAGTCAGCTGATTTCAAACCCCCTGCAGCTCAGTCCCTATTGGCCAAGCCCCACTTGCTCCATCTCTGTTGGACAACCCTTCTCTCGCTCTGTCCCTATTGAATGGCTCTTCACTTGCTCCATCCCTATTGAACGCGCCTCCTCTTGCCCAATAGAGGAGGTGATATTCAAGGAGACTGTTGAGGAGATAGATGTACATTCCCTGCTGGCTGTCATAACACCAGGAATCTCTGCTGCTATTGCTTGCTCCACTTCCTGTGTTTTAAGACACTAGTTAACTCATCACTTTCAAAGGAATTGTGTCTGGGGAGGGACAGGCAGCTGTTTGTGAATCAGCAATGTTTAAATATACAAGTCTCAAGAACTCAATATTAAGACATCTAAAAGCATTCATATTATAACAATGCGCAAGAATGAGATTTAATTAGCATCAGGGAATAATTTTTTATTTCAATAACTGATTGTATTTACAATGACATTGACAGAGAAATTATATCACTTCAATTCGTCCAGAATAAAGTAAACTTAGATTTATCCAAATGAATATTTTCCAAAATTCCACTGCCAAGTATAACAATGTCTGAATTTCTTCCTCAGTCTCAAAATTACTGACCACAATTTTACTTTACCTTTCAGATTTAACCAGTGCACCACCAACTCTACTGCAGAGAACCAGCACCATGCCAATTCTACCACAAGGAACCACCTCATGGCCAACTCTACCACAGAGAACAACAGCACTGCCAACCCTACCAGACAGAACAACTGCACTGCTAACCCTACCACAGAGAACCACTGCATCGCCAACTCTACCACAGAGAACCACTACATGGCCAACCCTACCACAGAGAACTACTGCACAACCAACCCTACCACAGAGAACCACTGCATGGCCAATCCTACCACAGAGAACCACTGCACTGCTAACTCTACCACAGAGAACCAGCGCCGTGCCAATTCTACCACAGAGAACCACCGCCCCGCCAACCCTACTACACAGCGCCACCACAAAGCCAACCCTACCACAGAGAACCACTGCACTGCTAACTCTACCACAGAGAACCACCGCCCCACCAACTCTTCCACAGGGAACCACCACCCCACCAACCCTACCGCAGAAAACCAGTGCATGGCCAACCCTACTTCAGGGAACCACCACAAAGCCAACCCTACCACAGAGAACCACTGCATGGCCAACCCTACCACAGAGAACCACTGCACTGCCAACTCTACAACAGAGAACCAGTGCATGGTCAGCCCTACCCCAGAGAACCACCACAAAGCCAACCCTACCACAAAGAACCACTGCGTGGCCAACCCTACCACAGGGAACCACTGCAAAGCCAACTCTACCACAGAGAACCACCACCCCACCAACCCTACCACAGGGAACCACTGCATGGCCAACCCTACCACAGGGAACCACTGCACGGCCAACCCTACCACAGGGAACCACTGCACGGCCAACTTTACCACAGGGAACAAACACAAAGCCAACTCTACCACAGACAACCACCTCATCCCCAACCCTACCACAGACAACCACTGCCCCACCAACTCCAGAGAAAATGACCTCATCCTCAGACAGAACCATTTCATCCCTATTCTCAAAAGCCACCACTTCAAGTCCACCTACAACTTCAGTCATTGTGTCTTCATTGATGAGTTCTCCTGGGTCATCAGTGTCCAATGGTATTAATGGAAGTTTAATATTCCATTGTATATTTATAGATTGTGGGTGACTATAGTGTAAGAAGTTTCTAGAGCATTTACTGTTGGTGCAGTTTAATGATCTAGAGAAGAGCCCATGGTTCTGGCAGAGAATTTACAAATTAATGAGCTTTATTAAATGATCTAGCTCGAACAGGTGATCAAACTAATTCCAGTAAATCTGCTGAGCTATGCATTGACTTGGTGAAGTATCGCGTTTTTGGTTTTATTATTCTGACACAGTCTATTCAGAGTCTGTTGAAGGATGATGGGTCGAAGGGTTTGTTTCTGTACTGTTCTATAATGAAAACACTGACTTTATTAAGAGAATCTGACCTGAGGTCTATGAAAGAGAAGATGGTGAGGCATTGTATCATTTTGCGACATATCCTTGAGTATATAGTTAGCCTGAATTTTAGAATGAACACCTTACCACAGAGAAATCTCTGATTCTTTCTGTTGTATACCTCCCCCAATGTCTCTGACTGTCATTTAGTTTTTTTTTTATTTTTGATGAGATGTGAATATTACTGGTTGGGACAGCTACCAATGTCCACCTCTCATGAACAAATATTTCTGGGATTTATTGGCGATTTATTGCTTTTTATCTCAATCCATAAATCTGTTAAAAGTACGACCCAACTCATGACATCTTTTGAGTAATTTTTTTCTCTGTACAAGTACCTGTGACTTGGCCCCCTGTCAATTGAGTTAGTCCTCATAGATTGTCCCATCCTCTGTCCCATTTCAGAATTTATATCCCTCTCTCGCAAAGGTCGCTGGAAACAATAGTTTCCCCAAGAGCCATTTTGGAATGTTTTGTTGTTCAAAAACAGAGTTCGCATCATGAAATTAAACAACTGCCAAAACCAAACAGCCTATTCCTTGCACAAAATCGAATCTCAACATGAGGCTGACTCCTGAATTTCCAGAGCAGGTTTCGTTGGTCTTTGATCTCTCTTTTCAAAATCAGTGATAAATGATTTCTTGGATTGATTGTCCATCTTCTTAAATTAATGATTAAATATTACCCACACCTTAAAGGTCATCTTTTTTGTAAATCTTGTTGATAAATTGTATCAGAGTTGGCAATAACTCTTTGTTAACTAGGAAAGCCATAGCCATAGCTCACTTCCCCAGGGCTGGAGCAGTGACTCGGGTTCACAACTCCATCTCATTATCCCGTTGTTCACAAGGTTCAGATCCCGCACGGATTGCTGCTGAAGCTGCCGTGTGACTCAAACATTATGACGCAGACATTGCACCTTCAAAGTTGCTGGCAGCTTTCGTTTTGATTGGGACTGGGATTGGGATTTGGATTAAGATTGGGATCGGCATTGGCATTGGGATTGCCCCCCCAGCTCCCACCCCCGCCCTCCAGAAGCAACTCCCAACGGGCGAAAGGCCCAGCTTTTAAATAGAAACTTCAGTGAGCATCACCTGCTCACGGTTCACTCTGAAACAAGACCTGGGATCTGCATTTCTAACACTGTCAGAGTGCAGAGGTGGGTAGAGTTGGCATAGGGACAGAAGAAAGTGAGGCAGTAGTTGAGGGAGGAGGGATAATGGAGGGGAGGGCTCACTGCATCGAGTGCCAATTAACCCCAATCTCTTTCCCTGAATTGGGGTATCAGAGGGGATTCTGGGGAGTCATTCTGGGGAGATTTTAATCGACTGTTAAGAGTGGCTTCTCAATGCTGTGAATGATTCAATCAGAGAGCTAATATTTCCCTGATTTTCCAGTGAGTTTCTTCAAGGCTTCCATGCTGGTGAGGGTGGAGAGAAAAAGAACTGATGATGATCTCTGGGACATTACAAACAACTGGGTAAGTGAGAATCATTGGCACTAAATCAGCAACGTTCCGGGTTATTGGTGCCGATTGTCTGTAAAATCCAGAAGGGATAACAGATATCTGGCTCGGATCCAATTCCATCCAGAAAATAGAAAGTTGTGCCTAGGAGAGGCTAACATTGTTGCATTGTCATGAAAACCCATTGCTTCACTGATGTCCACCGTCCCGGAACCTTACCTCATCTCAGCATTAATCTGATTTTAACCCCTCACTAAAATGGCCGCAGAGAGTTCTGTGGACCCCACCTCCTTTTTAAGAATAGGGCAGGTCGACCATTTGCATTCTGACCAGTGACATCATTCCACCCATTCACCCATCATCTGGAGGTGGGGGTTGGAATTAGAATCGCCTTCTTCACCCTCCCATCCCCATCGAGCCCCCCTGTATCCCTGACCCTTTCATACTTCTCCCCTCACTCCTCCAGCAACTTTATCCCCTCCACCCTTCACCCCTCCTCACTTTAACCCCCCCCCCATTCTTTCACTCTTTCCTCACCCACCAGCCTTCATCACCCCTTCACTTTGTCCCCTTCCAGTTGCAGTGCCCCTCTTCTGCTGTGCCACTCCCCCCTCTATACACCTCCCGTCCCCTGTCATGCCCCACCTGCTGTGCCCCCTCTCTGCTGCGCCCCTTCCCCGCTGCCCCACTGGATGAATGAAGAAATGTTTTTAACACAATCTGATCTTTGTGTTCATTCTTTCCTGTTGGTTGCAGCTGAAGGGAATCTTCAATTCTGGGATTGACTTGCTGGATATGAAGTTAGCAGATACTGGACTCAGGTGAGGATCGGATCCATTGAATAGAGTTGAGAAACTCTCCACATTGATGGGGTCTTTGGGTCTAAGGTTTCCCCCGTGTCAGTCTCAGGTTGGGGCTGGGAGAAGCAGAGAGATTGACCGATTGTTCAGAGATCAGTTACTTCATTGACAGTTGGTTCACATCTTTGAGTGAATCACTCCAGAACGATGGGGGTCTTTTTAGTTTGGGCAATTTGGAACATCCCGCAGACTGAGAGTGAGCACCACAACAAACCCCCCCCCCCCCCCCCCCCCCCACCCCCCCAACCCCAACCAGACTTCAATTCAAAGGGATGGGGAGGGAGGGTGCATAACTCAGAATGAGGAGGAATTCTCGGAGAAACACTCCAATCCTATGTTCCCCTGGCCAGAGTTTGGGATTTCTGTCCTCCTCGGAAATGACTCTGAAATTTGTTAGCCAAATCACTTCATCCATCAACTCAGTACTTGCAGGAACCTGAGATTGTCTGGGTTACACAATGACACCAAGTGAAGAACGGGCCGGGGAGATTAACTGGGGCATTTACCAACTGGCTTCTGAAAGAGGAGAGGTTGGGTCTATAAAAACAAGGCTTCAGAAAGGCAATCTGTCCTGAGAATAACTTGCAGAGAGCAGATGTATGGAGTTGAGGGAAGTGTGGGAGTTTGGGAATGTTGGGAGGGAGTATTGCTCCATTCACAGGTCAGTGGAGGTGACTCGACTGGCAAGGGGTGCTGGTGATAAGTTGCTGCAGTCTTACAATATCGGGTGAAGATACCTGTGTGAGCTTACAGAAAGTGGGGAACTCACCAACACAGTGACAGCACGGGAAAACTTAAGTTCATTGGTTGGTGAGTAAAAGCTACTGATTCTAAGTTGCTTTTAGATTAAAGATAAAGAGGGGAAATGTTTCACCAATTAGAAAACTAAAGATCAGTTGGAAATTTAAAAAACAAATTAAATTAAATAAGAATGGAGGGCAAGGCATTGTCCTGCATGATGTGGGAGCTGCTGGTCCTCATTGTGGGTTCCGAGTGAACACATCTGTAGCAAGTATTGTTTTCTTCAGGAATTCTGGATCAGACTTGATGAGCTGGAATCTGAACATAGTGACACTTCAGGGAAAGGGGAAAGGGACCTGGTCTCTGTTTCAGGAGGTAGTCACATCCCTTACATTAATGACCATTCATTCGACCAATAACCAGAGATAGGGTGGTTGACTGAGTGTGAGGCAGGTAGAGGGATCTAGGAAATAGGTTGCATGAGCCTCAGCCATTGTCTTTGTCCAACAGGTTTGAGATCCTTGCTCCCTGTGTGGATGAGAGTGAGGACTATAGGGAGGATGAGAAAAGTGACCACAGCACAGTGGTACAGGGAGCCATTCAAGTGGAGGAAGAGAAGAGAAATGTAATTGTAATCAGGAACAGAATAATTAGGGGAATAAATACTGTTCTCTGTGACCAGGATGATAGAAACTAGAAGCAGGGCTAGCCCGTTCAGCTCTTTGAGCCTGCTCTGTCAGTTGGCCAATCATCCGATTCAATATCTTGATTCCCCCCTTCCTCCCATATCCCTTGATCCCATTAGCCTCTAGAGCTATAATTTCCTCTTTAAATCAGGTAACATTTTGGCCTCAACTCCATTCTGCGGAATTCCACACGTTCACCATCCTCTGGTTGAAGAAATTTCTCCTCAAATCAGTTCCAAAAGGTTTACCCCTTATCCTCAAACTATGACTCCCAGGTCTGGACTCCCCCACCACTGGGACCATTCTTTCTGGATCTACCTCATCTAATGCTGTTAGAATTTTATCAGTTTCTATGAGATCCCCTCTCAATCTTCTAATCACCATTGAATATAACCCTATGCAGTTTAGTCTGTCCTCATATGACAGATCTGCCATCTAAGGAATCAGCCTGGTAAATCTTCATTGTATTCCCTCTATAGCAAGGACATCCTTCTTCAGATAAGGACAGCAAAACTGCACACTGCTCCACTTGTGGCCTCACCAACACGCTATATAATTGCAGCAAAACATCCCTGTCCCTATATTCAAATCCTCTCGCTATCAAGGCCAACATATCATTTGCCTTCTTTACTGCCTGCTGTACTTGTGCACTTACTTTCAACAACTGATGCAGGAGGACTCCAAGATCTTGCAGAATATTTACCTTTCTCAATTTACACCCATTCATGTAATAATCTGCCTTCTTATTATTGCAACCAAAATCAATAATTTCATATTTATTCACTTTATACTGCATCTGCCATGCAGATGCCCTCACACTCAGCCTGTCCAAATCACGCTGAAGCATCTCTGCATTTTCCTCACAGCTCGCCCTCACATCTAACTTTGTATCATCTGCAAATTTAGAGATTATACATTCAATTCTCTCTTCCAAATCATTAATATATAATGTGAACAGTTGGGGTTTTAGCACAAATCCCAGTGGAACCCAACTAGTCACTAACTGCCAATCAGAAAAGGACCCATTTATTCCAATTCTTTATCTCCTATCAGCTAACCAGCTTTCAATCCATCTTGAGACATTACCTGCAATCCTATGTTCTTCAACTTTACATAGTAATCTAGATTGTGAGTCCGTAGATGCGGGACTACTTGGTGCTTGGGTTCGGAATATCTTATCTGGGCTGCAGAGAAACTTGGATGGGAGAAGAGTGATCCAGTTGTCGTGGTCCACATAGGTACCAATGATATAGATACAGGAAGGATAGAGTTCTGTGGAGGGAGCATGAGCAGCTAGGAGCTAAATCAAACAGCAGAACCAAAAAGGTAAGCTTCTCCAAATTACTACCTGAGCCATAAGCTAATTGGCATAAGCTTAAAGAGGTATGTGGTTCAAAGATTGGCGTGGGAAAAATGGGACACTGTTCCTGTACTGAAAAATGAATGAACTGTTCAAATAGACCGTCTTTGCCTGAATCGTGCTGGCATCAGAATCCTGGTGACTTGCATAACTAGGGCTGTAGATACGGCTTTAAACTAAGTAGAGGGGTGGAGGGTTCAGTTAAATGAAAAATTAGAAAATCAAAATTGGAGAAGGTAGGAGTGAAGGTTAGGGAAGAAGCAGATTGTTACCAGAAAATAAAAGGAAGAGATAGAAGTGTGAATGTCATTTTGCAACAAGGAATTGTACAAGAGTAGGGAAAATTGATAATAGGACAAACTAAAAGGCTTTGTGTCTGAATGCACAAAAACAGCATATTGGCCTTCATTGCGAGATATTTTGGGTACAGGAGCAGGAATGTGTTGCCGCGCCTAGAGTATTTTGTGCAGCGTTGGTCTCCTTTTCTAAGGAAGGATGTTCTTGCTGTTGAGAGAGTTTAGAGAAGGTTTACAGGCTGATTCCAGAGATAGGGGGACTGATGTATGATGAAAGATTGACAAAGTTAGGATTGTTTTCTCTGGAGTTCAGACGAATGAGTGGGGATCTCATAGACACTTATAAAATTCTAACAAGTCTAAACAGGATAGAGGCAGGGAAGATGTTTCTGATGGTGGGACATCCAAAACCAGGGGTTACAGTCTGAGGATTCAGGATAGACCCTTTAGGATGAAGATGAGGAGTCATTTCTTCATCCAGAAAGTGGTGAGCCTGTGGAATTCATTACCACAGGAAGTAGTCGATGCCAAAACATTAAATGTATTCAAGAGGCAGTGGGATATAGCAATTGGGTTGAAGTTATCAAGAGAAAGCAGGATTAGGCTATTGAGTTGGATGATCAGCCGTGATCGTAATGCATGACGAAGCAGGTTCGAAGGGCTCAATGGCCTCCGCCTGCTCCTATCTTCTATGTTTCTATGCTTCTATGCTTGTAAAAAGATGTGGCAATAATCATGAGTGAATTAAAATGCACATGGATTGGATTAACCTATTTTATCTAACTCTGTGAGGGAGGCATCCCATCAGGAATGTCAGAGTGTGGAACTCCCTGAGGGAGAGATTCCATTAGGAATATCAGAGTGGAACTCAGTGAGATGGTGCGTCTTCACTGGGAATGCATTTCTTGTGTTCCTGACTGTATCAATGGTATTTTGTGTTCATTGCTGAGCTGCTGTAGTAATAGTTGGATTTGAATTTAAGCAATTTGTTGATTTATATACAAAAATCATTAATCTTTCAGACAATATAACCAAAGAAGAATCATAAAAACTCGACGGGTAAGTTCAGGCTGGTCTTAATTATATTATAAAAATTTCATATGTAGTTCTGAATTGGGGGAAGGTCAATTTTAATGGGATAAGACAGGATTTGGCCAAAGTGGACGAGGAGCATACTTGTAGGAAAATCCACATCAGAACATTGGGAGTCATTTGAAAAGGAAACAGGGAGGGTGCAATGCCAACATATTCCTGTAAATATAAAGGGCGGGACGAAAACATCCAGAGAACCCTAGATGTCAAGGAATATACAAGTTTGGATTAGGAAAAGAAACAGCAGCTTATGGGACATGGAGAGGCACACAGTGGAATCCATAGAGTATAGAAAGTGCAGGGGAACTTAATACTGAAAGGATTATGGCGGGGGGTGGGGGGGGGGAGGTCAGGATATTGCATTCAACAATCAGCCATGATCAAAATGATTAACGGAGCAGACTCGAAGGGTCTGCCGCTAATTATCAAATCCTCCTTGATTTTGGGGGGTTACTAGAGGATTGGAGGGACAGCTAATGCAGTACCATTATTCAAGAAGGGAAGTAAGGATAAACCAGATAATTACAGGACAGGACGTTTAATATCAGTGGTAAGGAAATTACTGGAAGAAGTTCTGAGGGACGAATTAATGTCCACAGTTGATATGAGGATTGTTAAAGTCTCCTGTTATTGTCCTCTTATCCCTACAGACAGTAATTTGTCTACATACTTGTTCTTCTACCTTCCTTTCACTATTTGGGGAGTTGTAATATACTTCCAGTCATGTGACTGCCCCTCTTTTATTTCTAAATTCAACTCATAAAGCTTTGTTTGTAGACCCGTTTAGCACATCATTTCTTCTCACAACTGGAATTGATTCATTAGCCATTAGCGCTATTGTCCTCCTTTTTTATCTCCCACTCTATCATGACTGAAGACTCTCTAACCAAGGGATACTGAGCTGCCAATTTTGCCTCTCTTTTAACCATGTTTCCGTTATAGCAATGGCTTCATGTGTTTAGCTGCTTTGTTTGCAACACTCCTTGCATTAAATACTCTTTGTTTAACTCTTGTTTTGTTTGTCTTTGAGTCACTGATGACATGTTGTACCTCCTGCTTTCTGATCTGAATCTGACCTATCTGAGCCCAGCCTTTGATTCCTACCCCACTGCCACATTCGTTTACAACTTCCCCAATGAAAGCAGCAAAACTTCCTGTGGGGACTTTAGTTTGAGCTCGGAAATTTAATATACATTTCAAAAGCAAATTGGATAAATATTTGAAAAGTCAAAACTTTTCTGAGTGTTCAGGAAACAAGGAGAGGAATGGGACAAATTGTTGTGTGATTTCATGGTCCTGATTCAGATGACTGTTCCCACTTAGAGTCACTAATTTACGTAATCTCTTTTCTTCTGCCTTCTAAGTACCTGCTGACCACTTGGGCAGTTTAAATAAGGAACGAATATAATGTTGCTGTGTGCTGAACTCTGTATGATTAAAAGCAAACATTTTGTTTACAGGTTCAAAGGAAAATTCCATCTGCAGACTGGTAGGAAAATGTCTAAATTTTATTGTTTATTGATGCTATCCCATGTTTTTAATTAAAGTAGTTTACTAAAGCATTGTAAAGAATGTTCCTTGAAATCTGACAGGTACGGATGTGTATTCAGACTGCAAGCAATATCCATAAAAACTGAATCACAAATAAAGAAAGAGATAAAGGATAGATTGATAAATGGAATCTTTACTGAAACAACACTGATGCTCGCCGCAGATCCTCTTAGTATCAAAGTGGATAAGTTTGGTAATTAGCTTTGGTTACAGATTTCACTCTCTGTTATTGAAACCAAACAGTCTAATCCTTTGTAAATAGTTACTGGAGCAATAATTATGCACTGATAGGAATAGGAACAATCACTTGGCTCATCAAGCCTACTATGCTACATTTGATCACGGTGGATCTTGGGCTTCAACTCAACTTTTTGCCCACTTCCCCACAGAGCTTAATTCCCCGAGAAACCAAAAATCTGTCTGTCTCAATCTTTAATGCATTTCTTGCACCAATACATTGAAGTCACTTTGAACATCAACACTTAAAAGCTTCTCATTTTGGAAAGTTCTTTTTAAAATCCTGTGATGGAAGTGACTAACTTCACGTTTCTCTACATTATCCTCTGTTCGCCATCATTTTGTCCAGTCATTTCGCCTCTCTCTCTTTCTTTGTAGCCTCTCTGTGTCCTCCTCACAGCTTACCTTGCAATCTTGCTTGGTGTCATCAGCAAGCTTGATTACATTACTCTCTATCACTTCATCTAAGCCATTAATATGGATTGTAAATAGCTAATGCCCCAGCACTGATCTTACTGCACTCCAGCATTCATTGCCTGACAACTTGAAAAAGCCCTGTTTATGCCGAGTGTCTGCTTTCTTTCTGTTAACAACTCCTCCCCTGCTCCAGCTAATATATTACCCCCAACTCCATGAACCCTATCTTGCCTATTAACCTTTTGTATGACACCTAATCAAAAGTCTTTCAGAAATGTGGGGATATTGCCCCTTCTGGTTCCTGTCTATCTTTCCAACTAGTTACATCCTCAGATCATCCTATTACATTTATCAAACAGGATTTCTCTTTAGTAAAACTGCATTTACTTGTTCTATATTTTCAAAGGGCATTGTTGAGGCTTCCTCAACAGATTCCAGCATTTCCCAACTGGTGTTAGGCTAACTGGTCTGTAAGTTTCGTTTTCCCTCCCATTCATTCCATGAAACACAGTATAACATTTTCTGACCTCTAATCTAATGGCACAGAGTCATAGAGTCTTACAACATGGAAACAAGCCCTTCAGCCCAACTTGTTCATGCTGACCTTTTTTTTCAAATCCCTAAGCTAATCCAATTACCTGCATTTGGCCCATATCCCATTATATCCATTGTACCCATGTAAATACATAATGCTTTTTAAAAGACAAAATTTTACCTGGCTTTCCTACTATCTCTGGCAGTTTGTTTCAGATACTCACCACTCTCTGTGTGAAATAATTGCTCTTCTGGACACTTCTGTATCTCTCCCCTTTCCTCTTAAACCTAACCATTCTAGTTTTAGACTCCCCTACCTTTGAGAAAAGATATTGATAATCTAGCTGATCTTTGCTCCTCATTATTTTATAGACCTCTATAACATCATCCTTCAGCCTCCTACACTTTGGAAAAAAAATCCCAGTCCACCCAGTCTCTCATTATAACTCAATCCAGCAAATACTGGTAGCATCTTAGTAAATCTTTTCTGCACTCTTTTTAATTTAATAATATACTTTCCATAATAGAGTGACCAGAATTGCACCCAGTATTCCAAGTGTGGCCTGACCAATGATTTGAACAACTTCAAGACAATCCAACTCCTGTATTCAATGTTCTGACCAATGAAACAAAACATGCTGAATGTTTTCTTCATCATTCTGTCCACCTGTGACTTCAATTTCAAGGAGCTATGAATGTATACTCCTACATTTCTTTGTTCTATAACTCTCCCCAACACCTTACCATTAATGGAGTAAGTCCTGCCCTGTTTAAATCTACCAAAATGCATCACCTCGTATTTATCTAAATTAAATTCCATCTGCTACTCATCAGCCCACTGACTGAATTGATTAAGATCCTGTTGCAATTTTCCTCACTCTCCACTACGCCATCAATCTTAGTGTCATCTGCAAATTACTAATGATGTTTCCTATATTTTCACCCAAATCATTAAGGTAAATGACAAATAATAATGGACTCAGCATTTTTCCCTGAGGCACACCGCTGGTCACAGGCTTCCAGCTTGAAAAACAATTCTCTACAACAATCCTCTGTCTTCTGTCAAGAAACCAATTTTGTATCAATTTAGATATCTCACCCTGGATCCTGGGAACTTTATGCAACAACCTACCATTCGGTATCTTGCCAAAGGCCTTGCTAAAGTCCATGTAGACAACATCAACTACACTGCCCTCATCTACCTTCTTGGTTCCCTTTCAAAAAGCTCAATCAAATTTGTGACACATAATTTTCCACTCACAAAGCCATGCTAACTATTCCTAATCAGTCTTTGCATCTCTAAATATCTGTAGATCCTGTGTCTTCCAATAATTTACTCACTACAGATGTGAGGCTCACTGGCCTGTTGTTCCCAAGCTTTTTCCTGCAGCCCTTTTTAAACAACGGCGCAACATTTGCCACCTTCCAATCTTCAGACACCCCACCCGTGACTATCAATGATTTAAATACCTCTGCTAGGTGACCTGCAATTTCTTCCCTAGCCTCCCACAATGTCCTGGGATACACTTCATCAGGTCCCGAGGATTTATCTGTCTTGATGCGCTTTAAGAATTCCAGCACCTCCTTCTCTGTAATATGTACACAGCTCAAGACATCACTATTTTCCCCAAGTTCCCTAACATTCTTGCTTTTCTCAACAGTAAACACTGATGAGAAGTATTAGTTTAAGATTTCACCCACCTCTTGTGGATCCGCACACAGATGACCTTGTTAATCCTTAAGAGGTCCTACTCTCTCCCTTGTTTCTCTTTTGTCCTTCATGTATTTGTAGAAGCTCTTTGGATTCTCCTTTGCCTTATCGGCCAAAACAATCTTGTGTTTTCTTTTTGCCCTCTTTTTCTCTTAATCCTCTTTCAATTTACAGCCATACAGGAGTAATCTGCCTTCTTGTTTTTGCTTCCAAAGTGAATAACCTCACATTTATTCAAATTATACTACATCTGCCATTGATTTGTCTTCTTACTCTTCATTCTGAAGGAAATCGGATGGAAACTTTGAGATATTATATTTTGTTCCCTCATCCAAATCATTAATTATATTGTGAACGTACTGGGGTCCCAGCACTGATCCCTGTGGGACCCCATTAGTTACTGCCTGCCAATTTGAAAAGCACCCATTAGTTCCTATTCTTTGTTTCCTCTCTGCCAACCAGTTTTCTATCCATCTCAATACTCTCCCCAATCTCTTCACTTTAATCTTGCACAATAATCTTCTGTGCATGATTTTGTTAAATTTTTTCTGAAAGTTCAAATCTGTCACATTGACTGACTCCCCCTTGTCAACTCTACTAGTTACATCTTCAAAGAACTTCAACAGATTTGTCAAGCATGACTTCCCCTTCATAAATTAATCTATAAAGCTTTCTTAATTCAATATTGTATCATATGGCAGTGTTCATTAGAAGTCTCATTGTAAAAAAATTACTGGGAAATAACGATCATTCCATGTTACATTTGAGGCCACACCTAGAATATTGTGTGCAGTTTTGTTCTTCTTTCTTCCTGGTCTCAAATCCATCTCTCCACCTGTTCCCAATATCCCTTTCTTATTAGAAGTATATTTATCTCCCTCTTGAAACCATTCAACGTGACATGAAACTTACTTAATTTTATACGACTTTAATTTTAACAGATGTTGTTTTGTTAATGTTTTTAGTAAGCTTTAGTAAGGTTACTGAGATAATAATTTGATTCCTTCACAATCTCTCCAGTGCCAGGTGTCTGCCAGGAAGACACCACGTCAACTAATGATGGAACGTATCAGTGGCCTCTGACCGAGCCTTTGAGGAAAGTTGAGCTGCAATGTATCAAGAAACCAAACTGCCATGCCCAGAGAAATTGGTGAGGAGTTTGTGGGATTATTTGAGAATCTGCAGTGTGTGAGTTCAGACCCAGTTATAAACTTTAGGAACATATTTCCCATTTTAATCAAACTCTGAGGAAAAGAATAAAATATTCTCATCATAAAGCTGCTGTTTGGGTGAATCGACCTGTTCGACCCCTCCACAGAGACCTGGATACAAGATTAGGATTCTGCCAAAGATATTCTAAATTCCCAATGTGTGGGAAAACGGGAATAAATCCAGCTGAGTTTTTCTCCCAAACTCTGTGCATCGCAGAGTTCCCGAATAAGATTCACTCTCGAAATCGGGGTGGGACCTATTCCTGCCGGCATCGTACTGAGTGAGCCACTGCACGTGTGCTGTTCTATCAGAGTGGAGATTGGCACATACATAATGGCCTCACATTGCCAGCCTCCCAATCACTGGCCAGCCTCATCTTGGCCTTGCTAATCTTCTAATGCTCCCACCCCTCGACCGGGCATCCAAATATTATCCCAGCCAACGAGCCCCGATCTCACCTAATAATCCTGACCACCCCCCCCATCCCCGATGACCATCCTAACTCCTCCCAATTGCCCTGAACTCCCTTCCCCCGGCCAGCCCAGGTGACCATCCCTAAACCAAACCCCATTCCCAACAGCGCCAACCTCTCCCCCCTCTAGCCCAGATGGTGAGCCCCGATCAGCCTAGTTCCTCCTTCTGCCAATGATCCCAAATGGACTGTAGCAGCGGGTCTCCCTGTTACCCAACTGCGCCATGAGCATTCCCTCTTGCAAAGTGCCAAGTTGTCCCTTGGGCAGTGCCAAGGTGCCAGGATGACAAAGGCCAAGGGGCACACCCCCCCCTATCTCTGACTTTCCAGGGGCATTCACTGACATCTGTTCCCTCCAGTGGGATCGGGCCACCTGTTCCCCATTAGTTGAAAGCAGTGGGGGGGAGGCAGGAGGATGGTGGAGAAGGACGCTATTGGGCCCAGCCATTTCGGTCCTGGGTTTGCTAATAAAACACAAATAATGATTTCAATGTTGAAATCAGCTCCACTGCGACTTCCGGAGCAGAGGTAATGATGCTAAAAATCTTAGTCCTGAAGGTGCATGGAGACCATGGCACCCGCAAAGTGGCTCTGCTGATGTTTCCCAGCCCACTGCACTTCCCAAGCAGCACAGTGGACTGAGAGATCACCCCCAATATTTCAAATGTCTTGAATATTATTTCCAAGGAAACAAAACAGAGGAAGAGGCAATATACATAGCAATTCTCCAAAATGTTTGTGGAACTCTGATCTATAATCTTATTCATAGTCTTATGGCTCCAAACATGGGCCCGATTCAAATCATTTAGTGAGTTCTTGGATTTAGTGAAGGTTTAATTACAACCTGAATCATCAGTCATACTCCAATTTAATTCTAGGGCGATAATCCCAAGTGAATTGATAATGACTTACGTTCCAAACTGAAACAATTATCAGAGTGTTATGATTTTGGAGCCATCCTAAATGACATGTTATGGGATAGGTTAGTCTGTGGCATGAATAACAATGCTATTCAATGTAGGGGGTTGCTTGCAGGGAGCAACAGAAATTTTAAACGAGCAATGGTGATAACTCTGGCCATGGAAAGCAATCAGAAAAATGCACAGGAACTGCAGAGTGTTGGAGCTGGTACTGTTCACCCAGTTAGGGCAGCAGCCTCCAGCTGGACATGGTTCCCAAACTGCCAAAGCAGCCGTGAAGTGGGAGTCTCAGACCCCAACAAAACAAAAAGCTAGGATAGGCAATCAGTCAGCGATGCTTAAAGTGGAATGATGGTGATGTGGATACTCCTGAATCCTGTGAATGTGATTCCGACTGGTTTTATTGTCACTAAAGGGGACAGTTGATAAAGCAGCTCAGAGAAAAGATCACCAAATGATACATCAACCAAAATGTTCCAAGTTTACAATGTGGATCAGCTTCGCACCAATGGTTCTGATATTCATTTCCCGTTTAATCTAAAAACAAGCAAGATAGATCCAGTTAGCATTATGCTGTGGGTAAATGGGAAGTCTCTTACAATGGATACAGAGGCATCAGCTACAGTGATGGGTGAGTTTACATTTCCATATCTAAGAGGAAATTCAAACATTGAGCTTGAATAACATTTCTTCTGCAGGAAAAGCAATAAAAATAAAAGGCGGTACAATGGTACCTGTGAGCTTTAGACAACAATCTACCCAGCTCCCAGCAATCATAGTGATGGTGAAGTATCAAACCTTCTCTGTTGTGATTGGCTTAAATAGATCAATTTGAATTGAGCCGAGATTTTTCAAGTTGCTGAACTGCTAAGGGAGTATACGAATGTCTTCTGTGATGCATTAGACACAGGCAAAGAGCCACAAGCTAAGATTAACATTGACGCAGAGGTGGCTCCCCAGTTCTTAAGAGCCAGACAAGCACTAAATTCCTAATGAGAGAAAGTGGATACTGAGTTAAATCAATCGGTAGAACAAAGCATCATCCTGCAGGTTCAGTTCTCAGAATTGGGCATTACCAATAGTCCCCATATTGAAACCAGACAAAACTATCGTATTTGTGGTGATTATCAGCTAATTGTAAATCAGGTTTCCAAGTTGGATAAATATCCAATCCCGGGATGTCTCAGGGTGCTGACGTTTGGAGATTTGCTGGAGGCCAGGGACCTGCTGATCCCAATCAGATCCAAAGCCTCTGGACTCGGTCATGCCTCAGCTGCTGAATCCCACAGGCAAAGTTGGAATGATCAGGAAGTGATGTCAGCTTCACTTTCCCACTCATTCACACAGAATAGAGAAGTCCGAGGAGATTGCGCTGATGCTCTGAGGCAGCCGGTCAACACTTAGAGGACGGTGGCTGCAATGGAGACCTTAGTGCAGGACTTCTACCCTGTGGGGGACGTGTACCCCGTGGTGCAGGATGCATACCACATGGTGCAGAATACGTACTCCATGGTGCAGGATGCATACCCTGGAGTGCAAGACATGTACCTCCTGGTACAGGATGTGTACTCCGCGGTGCATGCACTTGAGAGCATCTACAAGTGCCGATATCAGTGGATGGTATTTTTTAAAAATGAATTTATGGGATGTGGCTGGGCTGGCATTTATTGCCCATCCCTAACTGTCTTCAGTAATAGGCCTGAGGATTAGGAACAATTTAAAATTCAGCAAAGGAAGACCAAGGGATTGATTAAGAAGGGAAAAAATAGAGAATGAAAGTAAGCTATCGAGGAACGTAAAAACAGACTGTAAAACTTTCTATAAATATGTAAAGAGAAAAAGATCGACAAAATGAAAGTAAATCCCTCACAGTCAGAAATGGGAGAATTCATAACGGGGAGTAGAGAAATGGCATCGGAATTAAATTTGTACTTTGCTTCAGTTTTTACAATGGAAGACAATAATGTACCAGATGTTCAGACAGAAACAAGTTTTAGTGAGGAGTTGAAGAAAATCAGCATTAACAAAGAAATGGTTTTGGGAAAATTGAAGGGATTGAATTTGGATAAATCTCCACGTCCTAATAATCTTCATCCCAGAGTACTAAAGGAAATGACCCTGGAAATAGTTTTTTGAAGGGGTAACCAAGAAGGTCGACGAGGACAGTACAGTTGATGTTGTCTACATGGACTTCAGCAAGTCCTTTGACAAGGTACTGCGTGGTAGATTGTTGTATAAAGTTAAATCTCATGGGATCCAAGGTGAGTTATTTAAATGGATATAAAATTGGCTTCTTGATAGAAGTTAGAGGGTGGGTGTAGAGGGTTGATTTTCAAACTGGAGGCTTGTGATCATCAGTGTATCTCTGGGATCAGTGCTGGGTCCACTGCTATTTGTCATTTGTATTAATGATTCAGATGAGAATATAGGAGGCATAGTTAGTATGTTTGCAGATGACACTAAGGTTGGTGGCATAGTGGACAGTGAAGAAGGTATTCTTGGATTACAATGGGATCTTAATCAATTGGGCCAATGGACTGACGAATGGCAGATGGAGTTTAATTTAGATAAATGTGAGGTGATGCATTTTGATAGATTGAACCAGAGCAGGATTTACTCAGTTATTGGTATGGTGTTGGGGAGAGTTACAGAACAAAGAGATCGAGGGGTACAGGCTCATATCTCCTTGAAAGTGGAGTCACAGGTGAACAGAGTAGTGAAAAAGGCATTCAGCATGTTTAGTTTCATTGGTCAGAACATTGAATTTAGGAGTTGGAATGTCTTGTTGATGTTGTACAAGACAATGGTAAGGCCACATTGGAATACTGCGTACAGTTCTGGTCACCCTATTATAGAAAGGATATTATTGAACTAGAAAGAGTGCAGAAGAGATTTACTAGGATGCTACCGAGACTTGATGGTTTGAGTTATAAGGAGAGGTTGGATAGACTGGGACTTTTTCTCTGGAGCGTAGAAGGCTGAGGGGTGATCTTATTAAGGTCTATAAAATAATGAAGGGCACAGATCTGCTAGATAGTCAATATCTTTTCCCAAAGGTAGGAGAGTCTAAAGCTAGAGGGCAAAGGTTTAAGGTGAGAGGGAAGAGATATAGAAGTGTTCAGAATGGCAATTATTTCACACAGAAAGTGATGATTATCTGGAATAAGCTGCCAGAGGAGCAGTAGAGGCTGGCACAATTTTATCTTTTAAAAAGCATTTAGATAGTTACATGGATAAGATGGCTATAGAGGGATATGGGCCAAATGCAGGCAATTGGGACTAGCTTAGAGGTTTTAAAAAAAAAAGGCGACATGAACAAGTTGGGCCAAAAGGCCTGTATCCACGCTGTAAACTTCTATGAAGTTATGAGTCCATGTAATATAGGTAGACACACACAGTGCTGTTAGGGAGGGTACTGCAAGATTTTGACCCAGTGACAGTGAAGGAACAGTGATATATTTCTTTGTCAGGATGATGAGTGATTTGGATGAGGATCCTCCAGTTTGTGGTATTGCCAGGTATCTGCTGTCCTTGATTGTTTTGATGGTAGCAGTCATAGGTTTGGAAGGTGTTGTTTAAGGAGCCTTGGTCAGTTGCTGTTGTGCGTCTTGTAGATGGTAGACACAGCTGCCACTCAGTGTTGGTGATGCAGAGAGTGGATGTTTTTGGAAGGGTTGCCTGTCAAGTGGGACTGCTTTGCCCTGGATGGCGTTGAGGTTCTTAAGTATTGTTGGAAATTCTCTTATACAGGCAATGCCATGCCCTCTGCCCTCTCACTGCTCTCAATGCCATGCTCTCTGCCCCCTCACTAATATCAGCACCATGCCCTCTGCCCCCTCATCCCCTCTCAGCACCATGTCCTCTGTCCTTACCTCTCTCAATGACATGCCCTCTGACCCTCACCCTCTCAATGCCATGCTCTCTGCCCCTTCACCCCTCTCAGTGTCATGCCCTCTGCCCCCCCACCTCACTCAGTGCAATGCCCTCTGCACCCTTGCCTCTCTCAATGCCATGTCCTCTGCCTCACTATGTGCTGTGGACAGTTTGTACAAGTGCAAATGTGACCCCAGGTTGTGGTTGTGTTTTACAGTGAGCTGAGTGATGTTAAAGACCAGTCAAAATGGTCCAAACCAAACATGGAGCCTTGCAGAATTCTTCCAGACAGCATTCTTGATCTAGAAAATGTCCCGATAACTCCAGGTGAGTCTACCATTTGTGTTATACATCTTCCTGAATGATTTTAGCTTCATGGAATGAATTTTCTTTTCTTCCATTCTTGGGGTTGTTGGAAAGACCCATCTGGTTCACTAATGTCCTTCACGGAACGAAATCTGCCTGGTCTAGCCTACATGTTACTCCAGAGCCACGGCAATGAGTTGTTTCTTAACTGTCCTTGCAAATGGCCAAGCGAGACATTCCATTTTATCAAACACTCCATCGTTAGCTGGACTGTAGCCATTCAGTGGATACTCAATGAACGTTTTGTGAAAGATTGGCATTGATTGGCTGTCCCTCATCACAGCTGCTTCAGGATCTGGCAAAGTGGCCAATTGGCAGAGTTGTTACTGATGAGCAGAGATTCCTGGCTCCTGAGACCACTATTATTAACCAATGGCTGTGATGATTGATGTGTTGTTCAGCCAATGGCAGGTGCACAGGAGTTGGTGGAAAGAAGTCATGTGACAATGTTTCAAAGCTATAGTCCAATCACGTAGGGTGAATCTATGAGTAATTGCAGCATGTCAGGAGATATCTGTATTCTGTAACACCCACAATCAGGAACTGTGTTAACCCCCTGAAAACTGCCCAGAAATCACTCTCGCTTTGTTCTTTAAACAGTGAATGTAGCTGCTGTAGCCAAACACATTTTCCTGCTGACCACCAACACCTGCTGCCTCTCCCCAAAAGACCTGGAAATTGTCATCTCAAAGACAACTGAAATTTTGGAAACGACAATGGTCAACCTCCCATTGGCCTACGACGTGATGGGGATTATCGACAACATTCTGAAAAAGACAGACAACCTGATTGGCTTTTCTGCAAGGTCGGCTCACCTCGATATCCAATATCCAAACAGAGCTTTCCAGAAGGATCTCACATTTTTATCATGTTTTCTTTCCAAGGTGCTTGCCAGTGATTGGGTATTTTTGGAGGTGTGGTCATTGCCGTGCAGAGTGTGATTCCACAAAGAGCAATGACTGGATTATCCATTTTAGTGATGTTAGTCGAAGGCCAAGACACAGAGGACAAGACTCTGGCTCTTTGAAATCACAGCTGAAGGAGAGCTTTGGAGAGAGGGGTTTGATTCTGAGGGACATTGGCCAGGAAGAGTTTGTACTAATAGCCCAGGCTCCACCTGAACCAAGCTGTGGTCTGTCTGAGTCTGAAGGATAAATACAGCAAACAGACAGACTGGTGAAAGCGGGACGGTTTAGGTGGATAAGTTCATAAGATATAAGAGCAGAATTAGGCCATTTGGCCCATCGAATCTGCTCCGCTATTCAATCATGGCTGATACGCTCCTCATTCCCATTTTCCTGCATTCTCCCCATTGCCCTTAAACCCATTTCCAATTAAAAATATGTCTAACTTCTCCTTAAATTGATTCAGCATACATGACATTTTGGGGGAAGCAAATTCCACAGATTCACAACTTTTTGGGAGAAGTAGTTTCTCCTCAACTGTGTTTTAAATTTCCTACCCCTAAAACTGTGACCTCTTGCCCTTGAATGCCCCACAAGAGGAAGCATCTGCTCCACATCAATTTTATTCAGTTTTTTTTATCTTGTGTACCTCTTTTGATCTTCCCTCATCCTTCTAAATTCCAGAGATTATCGATCTAAATTATTGAATCTCTCTTCATATGACAAACCCCTCATCTCCAGAATCAATCTGGTGAAGCTCCTCTGAACTGCCTCTAACGCCAATACAACTTTCCTCAAATAAGGGGACGGAAACTGTGCACAAAGGTGCAGCCTCACCAATGCAACAATACTTCCTTATCTTTATATTCTATTTACTTAGCTATAAATGCCAGCATTCCATTTGCTTTCTTTATTATCTGCTGTACCTGCATACTCGTACTCTGTGACTCATGAACGAGAACACCCAGATCCCGGTGCACCGGAGCACTCCGAAGTCTCTCCCATTTAGATAATAAACTGCCTTCCCATTTTTCTAACTAAAATGCTTGAAAAAGTCAAATAAATAATAGTTCAAAAGCAAACAAAATAAAAAGAAGAGAGGAAGGGTCAGAAACAGGTAACATATGGAATGGGAAAATTAAAAGGTATAAAGGAACTAAATTAGGAGAGCTGTATAAAATGTGGAACATATTAGAATAGCAGGTCAGACTGTATGGGTCAAAGATTTTCTACACATGCATGCCATGTAAAGAAAAGAATAGAATGAATTTCAGGAATAAATTTGATTGGAGAATAAAGCAAGTTGACTATTATTGAGACGTGGCTGGCAGCTGAGGAGGACTGACAGCAAATGAAACCAATTTGTAAGGTCAACAAGACAGAGTGGGAAAATGGAAGCAGATTGGGAGGGGCAACATCTGGGTGCCGCTGGCAGGGCATGAACTTATTCCCATCTCTAATGATTGTTTATGGAATTGAAGTTCAATTCTAGACCTTGTGGGGAAAGGTGGAGCAGAAGAAGAGTAGAGATAGCAGGCGGGCGCTGGGATTGGCCCAATCCTCAGGTTTGTGGCATTGGGGAGTGGGGGGAGAATGGAAAAATTGATTATCTTGATCTTGGGTGGGATGGAGAGGTGGCGGGGGAGGGCATTGCAAGCACCCTTCTGACTGGGGAAGCTCCCCCTCGTGGACCAGATACTTCTAGGCCGCCCACAGCTCTTATTCCCACCCACATCAAGCATCACCTACCCTCTCCTCCCCAGGACACCTACCACTTAATTCATACCGGCTCACAGAACTCAGGCACAACATTGCAGTACTTCCTCCAGCCACTGCAACGCTGTGCCTGGATGGATGGACGAAGGGCTGTCAGCCCAATCTGATTGACCATTAGCTTTGAGGTGGGATTTCCTTCAAATGTGAATGGAAGTCACGCCTGCTGCCAACCAAAGCTCAATGGCAGCAGCTCTGTCAGAATTGGTGGGTATCTGTTTCCCACCAACTATGCATAGGGGGGGGTGGGGTTGGGGACAGAGTCAGGGGGTGGAGTGGTGGGGGGGGGGGTGCAGAAGTGGGGTGGTTGAACCTCTGCCAGCTGGGAGATTTGGACTGTGCACTTTGCTCAGAGGTCAGCCATGATCTCAATGAATAGCAGGCCAGTATGAAAAAGTTGAATGGCTCCCTCCTGTTCCCAGATATTCACAGTTTATATCAATGATTTAGATGGGGAAAACCAAATGTAATATTTCCAAGTTTGCTGACAACATTAAACTTGGTGGGAATGCATATGAGGAAGATGTAAAGAGGTTTCAAAATGATTTAGACAAGTTGACTAATTGAGCAAATACAATCAGGATAACTGGATAAATGTGAAGTTATCCACTTTGGTAGAAGAAACAGAATGGCAGAATATTATTTAAGTGGTGACAGGATTGGGAAATGTTGACATAGAAAGGGACCTCATCCTAGTACTGAAAGCAAGCATTCAGGTACAACAAGCGGTTCGGATTGCAAATAGTATATTGGCCTTCATTGCAAGAGGGATTGAATACAGGAGCAAGGATGTCTTACTGCAGCTGTACAGGGTCTCGATGTGACCACACTTGGGGTACCATGTGCAGTTTTGGTCTCCTTTCCTAAGAAGGGATATTTTTGCCATTGAGGGGGTTCAACGAAGGTTCACCAGGCTGATTCCTGTGGTGGCAGGACTGTAATACCAAAAAAGATTAGGTCAACTGGACCTAGACTAGAGAATGAGAGGGCATTTAATTGAAAAGTATAAAATTCTGACAGGGCTGGACAGACTGGATGCAGAGACAGGGTACATGCAGGGAGGGTATTCTGGGGGAGTCCAGAACCAGGAGTCACAGTCTGAGGATTTGGGATAGGCCATTTAGGAAGGAGATGAGGACTCATTTCTTCATCCAAAAAGTGGAGAGCCTGTGGAATTCCTTACCACAGGAAGTAGTTGATGCCAAAACATTGAATATATTCAAGAGGCGGCTGGATATAGCACTTGGGGCGAATGGGATGAAAGGTTATGGGGAAAAAGCAGGATTAGACTTTTGAGTTGGATGATCAGCCATGATCGTAATGAATGGCGGAGCAGGCTCAAAGGGCCAAATGACCTCCTCCTGCTCCTATCTTCTATGTTTCTATGTTTAGGACTGAGATGAGGAGAAATTTCTTTACTCAGAGGGTAGGGAACACATGGAATTCTCTACTACAGAAAGCTATGGAGACCAAGTCAATATTTAAAAAGGAAATAGATAGATTTCTAAACTCTAAGGGTATCAAGGGAAATTGAGAGACTGTGAGAGTCTGGTGTTGAGATAGAGAATCAGCCATGCTCATGATAAATGATGGAGCAGGCCCGAAGGGCTAATGGCCTTTAGAAATTTGTCAATTTTGAACAGATTACCTCTCATTCTTTACAATGAGTAGTAGAGGCAGGAACCTTCACAACATTTAAAAAGTATTTACATAAGAATTTGAAATGTCATAGCATATAGGCTTTGGACCAACTGATGGAAAGTGGGATTGGATAGATATTTGATGGTTGGCACAGACATGATAGGCCAAAGAGCCTGTTTCTGTGTTGATTCTGTGGCTTACTCCTGCTCCGATTTTCTATGTCTCTCTGTTCCCATGTTTCTCTATTCCAGAGAGATCCTGGGATGAGAGAGACACATGTAAGGGAGGGATGTGTTATTGTGGGGTCTTCCTATAAGCTACCGCCAAGCTGCAGGGAGACCTGCCAGGGGCACAGAGACTTGACTCCCCCACCCCACCAATTCCCTCAGTAATCTGGCCCAGTCATGCCCACTTGTACACCAATGGTCACCCTGATTTAATCCGCAATCTCCCAGCGTGTCTTTACCTCGAGATGAACTTGTTCAATGTTCATTTCCAGCCTAAAACAAAGCCTCTTTGTTACAGTATTCTAGACATTGTGGAAACAGTGGGAAGTAAATTACAATTCCATGGAAATGAAGTCAACCTCATCACAGCAACAGTCTCCATTGCTTTGGTCAATGTCAATTCCATTCACTTCTGGGGCATCGCCTTTGGTGTGATGTCATACATCGGTGGCTTTATTCAGCAGGTGAGCTGGGGAGGGGTGGGATTGGGGGGGGCATCGGAGAGCAGGGAGGATCAGAGAGCAGGGGGATCGGAGAATGGGGGGCATCAGATAGAGGGAAGCATTGGAGGGGGGACATTGGAGACAGGGGAATTGGAGACAGGGGATTGGAGACACAGGGATTGGAGACAAGGTGATTGGAGACAGGGGGATTGGAGACAAGGTGATTGGAGACAGGGGGATTGTAGACAGGGGATTGGAGACAGAGGGATTGGAGACAGAGGGATTGGAGACGGGGGGGTTGGAGACAAGGGAATTGGAAAAGGGGGATTGGAGACAGGGTGATTGGAGACAAGGGAATTGGAAAAGGGGGATTGGAGACAAAGGGATTAGAGAAAGGGGGATTGAAGAGGAGGAAATTTACGAGTGGGGAGGATTGGAAAAGGGGGGGATTGGAGAGGGGGAATTGGAAAGGGGGACATTGGAGAGCGGGCGGGTCGATTGGAAAAGGGGGAGATTGGAGAGGGGGGAATTGAAAAGCGGGGGCAGATTGGAGAGCAGGGGGGTGGTGAAGGGAAAGGTCCAGCTGTGTTGACTTTGAAATGGTTTTGCTGCCATCTCCAGTGTTATTTCCAAGGTTTGAAATGAAATTCTCATATGGTTGGATGGGGAGAGGTTTGAAATCAATCTGTTGATTGGTTACAGATTTATATGAATGTGACATCTGTTGATGACCCTGTAGCTTTCATTGAGTTGCCTCCAGTGTTACGCAAAGAGTTACCAGGGTACCGCGCCGTTAATTCCCGAATCCAGTTCCACTTTTATAGAGAAACGTCACTATTCGAGGTAAAGGTTATATCTCTCTGATCCTGGTTTCAATGATAAATGTTCATTTAGATCTCTGTGTGTTTATTCACCTCATTCATATCAGTGCAGAGTGTGATTACTACGACTGGGCCTGTGTCAATATTGTATGAGAATATGGCTTTATATTAAAGATTGACCTGTAGATATTCCTTGCTTATTGATCAATATACATGTGTGTGATCAATTATTATCTTTGATCTTAGTATGTTCGATCCCATTTATTGAGGTCGATTTATTACACGTGATCAATCCCGCCTTATACATTGACAATTTTTTACTGTTGCAAATACAGGACAGGAGTCTGAGTAATCAAACCCTGAACAGTTACGTGGTGTCCAGCAGTATTGAAGGAAATGATGTTAAAAATCTCAGTGATCCACTTAAAGTTACTCTGCAGCATTTAATTCCAAAAAAGGTAACATCCTCTCACTCAACAGCAACTCAATGTTAGCTGATATCTTCTCTCGTATCATATGGATTGGCCACTGGGTGTGTAATGGATGGGAGCGTAATGGGCGGGAGTGTAATGAGTGAGGGTGTGATTGGCTGGGCTATGATTGTTTGGTGGTGCAATGGGTGGGGGTGCGATGGGCAGGAGGTGCAACGGGCAGGAGCTGCGATAAGCGGGGGTGCGATGGGTGGAGGTGCAATGGATGGGACGTGTGGTGGGTGGGAGGTGCGATGATTGGGAGGTGCAATGGGCGGGAAGTGCAATGTATGGGAGGTGCGATGGGCAGGGGGGTGTGATAGGCGGAGGTGTGATGGGCAGGGGAGTGCGATGGGCGGAGGTGCGATGGGTAGGGGAGTGTGATGGGCGGAGGTGCGATGGGCAGGGGAGTGTGATGGGCGGAGGTGTGATGGGCAGGGGGTGCGATGGCTGGAGATGCGATGGGCGGGGGTGCGATGGGCGGAGGTGTAATGGGCAAGGGGGGGTGTGATGGTGGGAGGTGCTATGGGTGGGGGGGTGCGATGGGCGGAGGTGCAATGGGCGGGGGGTGTGATGGGCAGAGTTTTGATGGGTGAGGGTATGATGGACAGGGTGGTATAATCTGTCTCAGCCTCGATTGTAAACTGCAGTTTGGGAGGTGACAGATTACCAATGCATTTCATCCCTAAAATATGAATTTCGATATGTTTGCTATTGAATTACTGCGAATGCAGGGTTATGTGTGATCTGGAAATGGGATCTTTCCCTGCACAGTGTGTGTTTTGCAGTCACAGACTAAAGGCGGTGTTTGTTTTTCGCAGAAAGATCAGCTGGTGACCTGTGTGTTCTGGGATTTTCAGTGGCATGGTAAGTTTCTCTGGTACTTAACTTTTCATTTCCTGCTCCAAATACCTCTCTCTGAATGGCTGATGTTGGGAGTGTTCATGCTGGGAGTGTTCACGTGGAACGATTCACATAGACTGGCTTTTCAGAAGGGACAGCGCTGTGCCTGAACCACTGTATGAATAACCCAGAGACGCTGAATTCTAATCCCATTTTCACTGCAATGTACAAAGTTATAAACAGGATTAGGCCACTCGCCCTCTCTAACGTGCTCCTCCATTCAATAAGATCATGACTGATCTCTCTGTAACCTCAACCCCATATTCTTGCTGACCCCTAATATTCTCTCTCCCGTCCCTACCCGGTTGATCAAAGATCTATCTTTCTCTGCCTTAAAAATATTTAGAGACTCCTCTTCCTCTGCCATTTGAAGAAAAGAATTCCAGGCACCGACCCCGCTCTGAGAGAAAAACATTCTCCTTGTCTCCAGCTGAAATGAGTGACTATGTGTTTTTGAATAGTGATCCCTAGTTCTAGATTCTTTGACCAAAGGAAACATCCTCTCCATATCCACCCCATCCAATCCCCTCAGGATCTGAAAGCTTTCAACTGAGTTGTCTCATCCTCTTCAAAACTCCAGATGATACAAACCCAACGTCTTTATAAGATAGAGTCATAACGGTTTACCGCATGGAAACAGCCACTTCAGCCTGTCCATTCCTGATATTAGTCCAGTAAACATTCTTTGAACCTCTTCTATCACATTTACCCCTTTCCTTCAATAAGGAGACCAATACTATGCGCAATACTCTAGATGTGGGGAGCAATTCTCCCAGACAATTTCTGAATGTTGTTCCCAGTGGGAAACTGGCTGAGATTCTTTCTGAAAGGGCCCTGTGATTCACTTCACAACTCACTCATATTACTCTGGAGTGGGGACCAAAACTGCACCTGATCTTCAGACAACATAACTCCTTCTTTCCCCCCACCGGGCCCTCGTAGGCGTTAACTGGATTACACCAGAGCTCAGGGTTGGGAGAGTCCCAAAGGGGGTTCTCCCTGGTCCTCAACGCATTCTGGCCTCTTCCTTATGATTCTCTAGCACAAACTGCATGTAAGCACGCAGGGCCAGGGGATCACTCCTATCCCCTGTTCTCACCAGTGTCCTGTACAACTGAAGCATCATCTCCCTACTTCTATAACCAATTCTTTTCCAATAAACATGAACATTCTATTCGTTTTCCTCATTATTCGCTGTACCTGCATACTAACCTTTTCTGATTCATACACTCAGATACCCGGACCCTTCTGCATTTCGCTGCTCTGCAATCTCTCACAATTTTGATGATAAAGCTCTCTTTCAATCTCCCTGTCAAACAGACCATGTAGATTTACAAGGATGTTGCAGATTTATAAGGATGTTGCCTGGATTGGGAGGCATGCTTTATGAAGATAGGTTGAGGGAGCTTGGTCTCTTCTTCCTGGAGAGACAAAGGTTGAGAGGCGATCTGATTGAGGTTTAAAATTATTGAGAGGAACAGATAGAGTGGATTCTCAGAGGCTATTTCCCAGGGCTGAAATGGTTGCTACAAGAGAACACAGGTTTAAGGTGCTGGTAAGCAAGTACAGAGGAGATGTTAGGGATACGTTTTTCACTCAGAGGGTGGTGAATGAGTGGAAATGGCTGCTGTTGGTGGTGGTAGAGATGAACTCGCTGGGGTCTCTTAAAAGAATTCTGGATGAGTACATGGAATTTAATGGGATTGAGAGTTACAGATAGTTCTATGGCCTGGTAGGTACGGATATGATCAGTGCAACTTGTGGGCCGAAGGGCCTGTTTGTGCTATAGTTTTCTATGTGCTACATACTCCCATGTTAGACTCCATTTTCCAGATCTTTCCCTACTCACTGAACCCCCCCCACCTTATCTTTTGTTGCCTGCTTATGTCCTCATCACAATCTACTTTCCTGCTTATCTTTGCATTGTCAGCAAATTTAGCAACCCTGCCATCAGTCCCTTCATCCAAGTCTTTTCTGTAACTGGTAAGATGGTGAGGCACTCATCCCTGTGGCCACACACACCACTTCTCATATCCTGCCAACCAGAAAGAGGCCCATTTATGCCAACTCTGGCTTACTAGCAGAAAGCAATCTTCAATCCAGGCCAATATATTATCCCCTACACTATGAGATATCGCTTTCTGCAATAATCTTTGCTGCAGCACCTTATCAAATGTCTTCTGGAAATCTGAGTACAATGCATCCACTATTCAGCTTTATCACAGCACAGCAAATAAAATGTTCTTACCTGGTCTGGCTTACATGTGACTCCAGAGTCGCAACAATGACTTTTAACGGCCTTCTGAGATGGCCAAGCGAGACACTTAGTTTAACCATAGAAGCTGTACAGTGCAGTAGGAGGCATTTGGCCAATCAAGATTGCACCCACTATCCAAAAGAGCATCTTACCCAAACCTCCCCTTCGCCAATCCCCATAATCTCATACATTTAACATGGCCAACCCACATATCTTTGGAGTGTTGAGGGGAAACTGGAGCACCCAGAGGAAACCCACCCAAACATGGGGCGAATTTGCAAACTCCAAACAGGCAGTGACTTGAGGTGGGAATCGAACCCGGGTCCCTGGCACTGTGAGGCAGCCGTGCTAACCACTGCGCAGTTAGAAATGAGTCCAGCCAATGAAAACCACATGCTGAGAATGAACAAATTAAATAATACAGGATTCCCAAGATGCTGTTGAGCAGTTGAGAGTTCGGAGGGGTTATTTAGCGAGGGCTGAGATTGATGAATCATCTCACTGGCATTAGTGGGTGTTTTTCAACTCACTGAACTGACTGACAGACAATGGAAGCATCGTCCACATCTCCAGCTAAAATTTTGAAGATTGTGAGGTGATCTTATTGAAACATAAAACGTCCCTGTGGGGATTAGACAGGGTGGATGCTGAGAGCATGTTTCCCCTTGAGGGAGATACTAGAATTATGGGGCACGGTTTAAAAATAGGCAGTCTTCCATTTAAAATGCGGGTGAGATGAATCTTTTCCTGAGAGGGTTGTGATTCTTTAGAACTCTTTACCAGTGAGCAGTGGAGACAGGATCACTGAATAATGCTTAGGATTGAGGTAGTTAGATTCCTGGCTAACAAGGGAGTCACAGGATATTGGTATAGGGGGAATCTGGAGTTGAGATGATTGTCTGATTAGCAGTGATCCTAAAGAGTTGCAGAGCAAACTCGAGGGGCTAAATGGCCTCCTCCTCATTCATATGTTCTGATATTCAACAGTTACCTACTGACTCTACCCTGACTGCACGAGTCACTGACTGCCATCGCCTCGTGTCACAGGTCATTTTCTAGATATTCACAATTCAACAAAAGCTAAATGTATTGCAAATAAATTCTTCAATCAACACTCCACTTTTCATCTCGAGACAATCCACTCTTCATCCCGAGAGAATCCACTACTCATCCAAGAGAATCCACTCTCCATCCCAAAAGAATCCCACTCTTCGTCCCAAGAGAATCCACTCTTCATCCCGAGAGAATCCAGTCTTCATCCTGAGAGAATCCGTTCTTAATCCCAAGAGACCCACTCTTCATCCGAAGAGAACCCCACTCTCCATCCCCAGAGAATTCCACTCTCCATCACAAGAGAATTCCACTCTTCATCCCAAGAGAATTCCCAACTCTTTTGGGAGAGTCAGTCTCATTTAACCTGAAGACTGCAATATGAAAACATTTCATTGTGACTGAGGAACAGGCACAGGCCCCTCAAGCCTGCGTTCTCCATTCAGTCAGATCATTGCTGATCAGCGCTTTGATTCCATTGACCAACCTTGGTTCAGTAACCCAGAGGAAATAGTTTCTCTCTCTCTATACAATCGAATTCCCCTCGCACACCTCGCTAATATCATCCTTTAATCAGGATCACTAGCTGACTCATAGAATCCCGGAATTTAACTCATTCAGCCCCAGCACCTATCTGCTAAAGCTGGGATGTTCCTCTCCAGTGAATAACTTGCCTTGCAGTGGCCAGGAACTAACTCAGGATGGAATCTAAACTGAGATATTTATGAACTGGAAAAGCACTTGTCATTCAGATTGCTGACTGGAAAGACCTTACTTTCCCTCTTAGGTGGAGCTGGTGGCTGGAATTCATCTGGCTGTGAAGTTATTGTCAGCAGTTCAGATTACACGGCCTGTTCCTGTAATCATCTCACCCACTTTGGCATCTTAATGGTAAGAATTCAATAAAACCAGAGCACCGTTTGAAATTAGAATCTGTCTGCTGATGTAACCGGAGTGTGTGTCTCAGTAACTCTGCACTCACGGTGTGATCACAGCTAATCCCACGCTAATCTATAACCTCCTCGCTCCTGGGATCATGTATCCTAGATACAGATTCATCCGGAGCACACTCGTCACAAACTCACACAACTTTCACTCAATCTCTCATCATCCTGTTCACAATATCGAGTTACAACTCGGACCACCAGCTCACCAACAATTCCTTTTAATCCACATTGCATTTTATTCTGGAAATTTTACAATAAAGTTATTCAAGTCAGAAGTGCGACATTGTGGGCTGAAACTTCCGATTGGCTTGGACATTTGAAGCTGAAAGTTTATTTTCTGTTTGTTTTGTATTTTGATTTTCTTGTGTCTGTATTTGTCATATCAGCGGATCAGAAGGAGGCCAATCTGTTCTGACAATCATTTCTATTTCATTCCATATTCTTTGATACCATCTGCCAATTTCAGTCCTCCCCCAGTCTGGAGCTCTGGACAGTATGAAATTTTGTCCCCTGTCCAGGCTGCAAGGCAATGCCTCTTCCCTCTGGACAAAGCAGGAACCATTCTACTTTTTCAAATCCTTTTGAAGCACTTTAATCAGATCACCTGAGGGAACAGGAGCTAACACAACCAGTTTGCATAATTTAATCCTGCTATCTTCAGTACTATTCTATCAATCTATCCTGAACCCCTTCCAATGCCAACCTCACCACCCTGAGACCCAACACCCAAAACTGGGCACTCTTCCTACAGCGGAGGGTTTGACTGGAGCTCTGTATGACTAAGTATCGCACCCTCCCTTTGCATTTCAGTCCTCTAGCTTAAAGATCAGTCACATTTCTCACAACTGTCCACTTTGACATCCTGCCAATCAGGCAGTTACTGAATGGGGATAGGATGATGCTGAATTATTTCTGTATTATTGTATTTCTGATCTTTCCCAGGATATCTCCAGGAGTTCAATTGATTCCTTGAATCTATGGATCCTCACCATCATCACCTACATCGGATGTGGGGTTTCCTCCTTATTTCTAGGACTGATCTTACTGACGTACCTGGCTTTTGAGTAAGTAGTTACATGTAATAGGATGTTGATGGAATACCTGAGGTGACCAATACTGCCAAAAAGTCTCAGACAATGCACGACTCATGAAGCTGGTGTTTCTGAACCAAAGGTGTTACTTTATTTAATCAGGAGATCATTAGAAGGTCGACTCAGCTCTCAGGTGGAGCAACCGGACTATTCCGAATAGATCTGACCTTTAGAATGCACAACAGATCAATTATAGGATTTCTTATCAATCATTCCTACCTTACATTAGTTTAAAATCTATCATCTTTCACATACGCATGTCAATAATAATCCCCGACATGCACCTCAGCCAATTGCATCACACCATCCAGCATAATGGTATCTCATTTGTCCATTAAATCTGGATGCTAACTCCCATCATGGCTAAAATCACTTTCCGGTTGCCAGGTTACTCTAGATGCTCATTGTACGGTTCAAAGTGAATGTTCCCATCTGGTCATTGCCAAACTGGATTGGCACATGATCAGGGATCGGGGCATGCTTCCATTCCGAATCTGGACAACTAATAACTTCTTCATTAGTTGTAATATGTGTTCCAACATAAGAAACTTTCTAATATATATTTTGCTAACCACATGGTTCCCAGAGTTTTGGTTCTGAGCTTGCTTGGACAGGTTCGGGAGACCAGCGATCAGGGGGTGGAGGAGTCAAAAGGCCAGTGATCGAGAGGCTGGCAGTGTGGGACCACTGCATACGCACTGATCTCGGCCCTGACAGATCACTACATGTGCAGTGACCCATTCAGTGCTCTGCTGCCCACCTCTCCACTGACCTCTAGCCCCTACCCACTGATTTTCAGCATGATTCACACTTGGGTGCTTTGCAGTGTGCAGAGTGTGGGAGATTCATTTTTAAACTCCTGCTGAAAAATAAAACAGGATTTATTCCAGTTTTTACATGAATTCGGCACTTCGAATTCTTTTGGGAGATTCGTCCCCTCGTTGTTTGGTTCTGAAGTGGTTCGAATTGTACTAAACCCAAAGAGAGAATGGTTTAACAGCTTGTTGTCATGTACTGAATTGCCTCACAATCAAAGATGAGGCATTTTTCTCACACTGTTACCTTTCAATATCTCCTAGTTTCAGTAAGTCCCTACATTCAGTCGGAACATGGAACGGTTCAGCTCAACAGCAGGGTCTTTGGTCTTAAATGTTGTGCCAAACATGATGCCAAATTCATCTTATCCCTTCGGTCTGCATGTCCCTCTATTTCTTGCAGATTCATGTGCTGATCTAAAAGCCCCTTATCTGTCTTCACCGGACAGCGCATTCCAGGAATCCACCACTCTCTGTGTAAAAAGTTGTCCCTCACATCTTCTTTGAACTTCTCCCTTTTCACCTGAAGTACACATCCCTTAGTATTAACCATTTCTGGAAAAAAGATTCTTACTGCCAACTATATCCAAGCCTCTCATAATTTTACAGACTTTGATCAGGTATCAGGTTTTGCTCTCAGTGAATCATTTGTGTGTCTAGGAGTTTGCGCCGGGATTACCCCTCCAAGATCCTGGTCAACCTGAGTACATCCCTGTTCTTGCTGAACATGACCTTCCTGATTGACTCCTGGGTGGCCTCACTCAACACTTCCGGACTCTGTATCTCGGTGGCTGCCACTCTGCATTACTTCCTGCTGACCTCTTTTACCTGGATGTGTATCGAGGCGATCCATATGTACTTTGCTCTGGTGAAAGTCTTCAATATCTACGTCCGCCATTACATCCTGAAGTTCTGCCTGATTGGATGGGGTGAGTCACAGCTGCTCTGAGTAGTTTAAGCTTCAGCCAATCAGTAACCGGTTCCCCGACTCATCGTTCCATTTGCAAACAGGAGTACCGGCCATCATCGTGGGAACGCTGCTGTCCATCAACGTGGACATTTACGGTTATGAAACAAAGACCGCATCCGCCAATCCAGCAGACATGTTGTAAGTAGAACATTTTCCCTCTGATAATCACTCCCAGAACATTGCCCGTTTTCCAACCGGAACCTCGGGAATCACTGGGTTTAAATGTCAATTCTCCACCTGGCTCCCACACTGCTCTCTCTGTCCTCGGCCTGCTGAACTGTCTGACTGAAACTTGGTTTAAACTGGAGGGACAGCACCTCATCTTTCAGTCAGGCTCCTCACAGCTTTCCAGACTGAGTTCGACAATTTCACATCCTAACCTCTGACCCTGTTCGCAGCAGATGGTAATTATTCTGCCATTTCTGTTTTCTTAGTGAACCACTAAGATGCGCAGGTAAGTACAGCACTGCCGGAGGGAGGGGCATATCTGGGCAGGACCAGGGGGGCTGGAGGAGCCCATGGTGGGGATGGGTTCCAAATGTCAGCAGGAGAGGGTGTTCTCCATGTTTGGGAGCATGGGGCTCCCTGTGTCTATGGAGGGTTCCATGTGTCTTTCTGTGGGAATGGTTCCCTGTGTCTGTCTGTGGGGATGGTTCTCTGTGTTTATGGGGGTGGGGGTGTAGGAGATGGCAGCAGCGGACGGTTCCCAGTTTCTGTGAAGAGGGGTTGCCCGTGTCTGTGGGGAAGGGGGGGGTGGTGGGAGGGGGTTCCCCATGGTGGGGGCGGCGGTGTTCCCCATGGTGGGGTGGGGGGAGTCCCCATATCTGTAAGGGGGAGGGGGGTTCCCCAAGTCTGCAGGGTAGGATTCCCCATGTCTGTGATGGGGTGGCTCCTTATGTCTGTGGTGAGGCGTTCCCCATGTCTGTGATGGGGAGGCGGGGGGGTTCCCTATGTCTATAATGGACATGCTCCCAATGTCGTGGCGGGGGGTTCCCTGTGTCTGTTGGGTGGACGCGGTTTCGCTATGTCTATGATGGTGATTTTTACTCATATCGTGGGGTGGGGGGGGGGGAAGGGATGGGGGAGGATTGGGGGGGGGAGATGGGGGGGTTCCCCATGTCTGTGATTGGGGGGGGGTTCCCCGTGTCTCAGGAGGAGGGGGAGAGTTCCCCATGCTGTGATTGTTTTCTTATTTTAGAGCAATGTTAAATTTGTGATTGGATGCAGTAAAATAGCAACTGAAATAGTTTCTCTCCCTTTGCCAGCTGTTGGTTGAAGAATGACACAGCTTTCTACCTTGCTGTGGTGGCTTATTTTGGACTGGTGTTCCTGGTAAACGTGTCAATGTTCATCGTTGTCCTGTGTCAGATTCAGACAATGAGGAGCAAACAGCACAGTGAGCACGCGCACAACATCTTCATGCATCACCTCAAGAGCAGTGTCAGTCTGACTGTGCTCCTGGGTTTAACCTGGGGATTCGCCTTCTTTGCCTGGGGACCAGCGCAAGTCACTTTCATGTACTTTTTCTCCATTTTCAATACTCTGCAAGGTAACTGGAATGTTCTATTCACAAATCACCACATTTCACTGCTTAGACCCTTAGTTGCCTCAGAGAAGCTTCATCGAACTGAGATGATTATGGGGCATAAGTTCACGGTGAGGGGGTGGGAGGTTAGGGTAGTGACGGTGTGGATTATGCTGCCTGGGAGGGTAACAGAGGTGGTTGCTTTACATCTTTTAAAAAGTACCTGGATGAGCACTTTGCACAACATAACATTCAGGACTACGGGCCAAGTGCTGGCACATGGAATTAGGTGGGAGGTCAGGGGTTTCTCATGTTTTGGTGCAGACTCAATGGGCTGTATGTTTCTATGGGAAAGGATTTGATAGGGTTGACAGAGAGAAACTATTTCTGCTGCAGCAGGGCAAGGGTGTTGAGGAGTGACACACAGCAATTTTTCACACAAAGGGGAGTGAGATTCGGGAACTCTTATCCGGAATATTGTGTACAGTATTGGTCTCCTTATTTAAGGAAAGAGGTAAATGTGTTAGAAACATTTCAGAGAAGGTTTACTGGACTAATATCAGGAATGGATGGGTTATTCTTTGCGATTTGGTTTGTATCCAGTGGAGCTTGGAAGAGGCAACTTCACTGGAATGTTTCATATGCTGAGGGGTAGTGAGAGAGTGGCTGTGGAGGGGATGCTGCCTCTTGTTGGAGTAAAGAACTCGGGCTACAGTTTTTTTGTTAAGAAGGGCCATTCTCCTGCTCCTAATTCATGTGTTTGTATCCATCGCTCATCCCCAAAATCCTGTTCAGTCTGGTGATCAATTAAAAAATTCCAAATTTTGATCGTTAGATTTAGGTTACGTAACCAAGATGGCAAGATGGAGATAGGATGCAGAACAACCATTATCTACTAGAGTATTGGAACAGGCTCGAGGGGCTAAATCAGCCCCTGTTCCTGTGTAACAGGCTCGAGGGGCTGAATGGCCCCCTCCTGTTCCTGTGTAATGAGTTCAAAGGGCTGAATGGCAGCCTCGTGTTCCTGTGTAACAGGCTCAAGGGGCTGAATGGCCTCCTCCTGTTCCTGTGTAACAGCTCGAGGGGCTGAATGTCCTCCTCCTGTTCCTGTGTAACAGGCTCGAGGGGCTGAATGTCCCCCTCCTGCTCCTGTGTAACAGGCTCAAGGGGCTGAATGTCCCCCTCCTGTTCCTGTATAACAGCTCGAGGGGCTGAATGTCCCCCTCCTGTTCCCGTGTAACAGGATCAAGGGGCTGAATGGCCTCCTCCTGTTCCTGTATAACAGCTCGAGGGGCTGAATGTCCCCCTCCTGTTCCTGTATAGCAGGCTCGAGGGGCTGAATGTCCCCCTCCTGTTCCTGTATAGCAGGCTCGAGGGGCTGAATGTCCCCCTCCTGTTCCTGTGTAACAGGCTCGAGGGGCTGAATGTCCCCCTCCTGCTCCTGTGTAACAGGCTCAAGGGGCTGAATGTCCCCCTCCTGTTCCTGTATAACAGCTCGAGGGGCTGAATGTCCCCCTCCTGTTCCCGTGTAACAGGATCAAGGGGCTGAATTTCCCCCTCCTGTTCCTGTATAGCAGGCTCGAGGGGCTGAATGTCCCCCTCCTGTTCCTGTATAGCAGGCTCGAGGGGCTGAATGTCCCCCTCCTGTTCCTGTATAGCAGGCTCGAGGGGCTGAATGGCCTCCTCCTGTTCCTGTGTAGCAGGCTCGAGGGGCTGAATGGCCTCCTCCTGTTTCTAGGCACAATTTCAGAGTTGGCCTGATTTCTGTTTTGCGCTGAACTCACAGGTATTTGTTTCTCCTGAGATGAACAGAAATGTGTGAATGATTTGTTTGATTTTCACAGGTTTCTTTATCTTTATATTTCACTGTGTGATGAAAGAAAATGTTCGGCGTCAGTGGAGAATTCACCTCTGCTGTGGCCAGTTCCAACTCTCCGAATATTCTGGTAAGACTAATTCCCAAACTCAAACTCTCGCATTCCTCTTCCCGAAGGGAAGTGATTAGTATTGGCACAGTGGTTAGTACTGCTGACTTACTGCACCAGCGACTGGGTTCGACTTCCAGCTTGGATCACTATCTATGTCGAATCTGCACGTTCTCCCTATGTCTGCGTGGGTTTCCTCCGGATGCTCCGGTTTCCTCCCAGACGCGATACTGGTTAGGTGCATTGGCCATGCTAAATTCTCCCTCAGTGTATCCAAACAGAGGCCAGGGTGTGACCACCAGGGGATTTTCACAGTAACTTCATTGCAGTGTTAATGTAAGCTTATTTGTGACACTGATAAATAAATTTTAACTGCCCAGAATGCGATTTGAGTTCAGCATTTCCTCAGAGTAAGTCATCAGGTCAGAATGGGGTCACTCGAGGAACTGGCGGGAAGTTGAGGTAGTGTGCGGAACCTCAGCTGTTTTCCGATTCTCCTTAAAGGAACAGTCACAGGAGGTTAAAACTGTAAGATTCCAAAAAAAGAGTTTGTTTACCCTAATGAATATAGACCGATCAAACTCATATCAGTGGTCAGGCAAAACTTCAGAATAATAAATATGGGCAATAATAGTGGTGGTACAGTGGTGCTGGGGTACAGGGAGAGTGTGGGAATGTGGTATCGAGATAGAAGATCAGCCCTGATTATATTGAATGGTGGGGCAGGCTCGACGGGCCGAATGGTCTATTCCTGTTCTTAATTTCAATGTTTCTATACAGCACAGTTGGTGTTCTGGGCTTTATTATAGGGGCATAAAACACAAGAGAAAAGGAGGTTAAGTTAAAATTACTGGTTCATCCTCAGCTGGGGTAGTGTGTCTAGTGCTACACTTTTGGAAGAAGGCGAAGGCTTTGGAGAGAGAAAGTGCAGAAAAGATTTATGAGAGAGGATCCAAGGATAAGGAAATACTCTTCAGAAGAGGTTGGGACTATTGCCTTTGGAGAGAGGAATGCTGAGAGGAAATTTGAGAAAGATGCTCGAACTCATGGAATTCTGGACAAAGTAGATCAAGAGAGACTCTTCCCCCTTGAGAAATGAGAGGGTACAGTTTTCGAGGAAATCATAAAAGAACTAATGGCAATATTGGAAAGAACAGTTCCTCAGCGAGTGGTTAGGATCTAAAATGTCTGAGTGTGGTGAAAGCAGGTTTAACTGAAGCTTTGGAAAGGGAGTTGGGTTAATATCTGTAAAGGGAGAGTGTGCAGGCTTACTGGGAGAAGGTGGGAGAATTGTTCTGGAAGAATTGTTTTTAGGGAGGGCTGGTATAGATGCAATGGGCCGAGTGGCCTCCTTTGGTGCTGTGAAACATTGTGTGATTCTGTCATTTTGTTTCTTGTTGCAGATTGGAGCAGAACTGGGACCAACGCCAAGCTGAAAGATGAAAGGACCAATTCCATAGCTCACTCCAACAAATCCTCCAAGTCAAATTCAACAACCACATCATCCAGTGGATCGAGAATTAAATTAATCCCTCCCTCAGACTATGGGAATGGTAGGTTCTGCTTGCATTTCACTGTGCAAATCCAACTGAGTGACATTGGCATGTATGACTCACTAGTCAGCCTATCAGCAGCAAATGTGGGTTAGAAACACCCTGTGATTGGAGGAGCTGTTCCAAGCAGAATCTTGCATTGAAATCCTGTACCAGTATATCCTTTCTCAAGTAAGGAGACCAAAACTGTACACAGTACCCCAGGTGTGGCCTCACCAGCACCTTATACAGTTGCAATATATCCTCGCTGTTCTTAAACTCTATCCCTCTAGCAATGAAGACAAAATTCCACTTGCCTTCTTAATTACCTGCTGCATTTGCAAACCAACTCCTTAAGATTTCTGCACAAGGACACCCAGGTCCCTCTGCACAGCAGTATGCTGCAATTTTTTACTGTTTAAATAATAGTCCCTTTTGCTGTTATTTGCGATAACAGCAAATATTTGTGATCCACAGTGTGGACAATGTTAGAGCGCAGAGTGAGATTATTTGGTATTTATTACCCCACCCTAGTTGTCGTGGAAAGATGCTATTGAGTTGCTGTCTTTAATCACTAGTTACTGTATTGAGACAAGAGAGAAAGAGAAATAAATTCCGTGGGACTGGTGTTTTAATGTAGAGATGCCAGCGTTGGACTGGGGTAAACACAGTAAGAAGTCTCACAACACCCGGTTAGAGTCCAACCAGTCTATTTGATAGTAATCCCACAAGCTTTCGGAAACGGTGTTCCTTCATCAGGTGTGTGGAAGGTTCTGATCAGAGAAGGGCATATAAAGACATACACTCTAACCGGGTTTTGTGAGGCTTCTTACTGATGTCTTATGCCAACCAGGCTGAGGAAGAATGTAACCTCTCCAATAGACAGGAATTTATTTCACCCTGAGACATTCCACTTTTGCACGATTGTTAAGTGTAGATAAATCCGTTTTTCCTGTGTTTCTGTAATTGAGATGTTAGTATCTCTGACTTCTGCTCTGTAAATCCTCCAGATTTGGATTACAGCAATGATTACAGCTGGTCATTCGATGTCTCCATGGACAAGAGAGCGAGCAGCAGAGACATTGAGCTGAAGAATAAGCTGTCATCTTGTATCCTGCCTCAAAGACAATCCTGATGTAGAGATGCCGGCGTTGGACTAGGGTAGTAAGAACTCAGTAAGAATCTAGCAACACCAATTTTAAATCCAACCAATTTATTTGATAGTAAATTTGAGAGCTTTTGACACTCTGTCTTTGTCAGGCAAATGCAGTGTTCTGGTCTGCAATAGCACACATATCAACACAGACAGTTACAGATTGCTGATTAGAATGCGAATCCTTACATCCAACCTGCTATTCAAGTGTTAAAGTGGCTAACAATGTGTGTGAAGGGAATCCTGAGCATTGGTTAGAGAATTGTGTATTTTCTCCAGACAGCACAGTAAGTGAGGTTTTTTGCTAACCCAGGCAAGTTACGGGGGTTACAGATAGTGTGTCATGAAGCCAAGATCCCTGTTAAGACCGTCCTCATGTGTGCGGAGCTTGGCTATCAGCCTCTGCTCAGCGACTCTGCGCTGTCGTGTATCACGAAAGCCCCCTTGAAGAACATTTACCCGCAGGTCGGAGGCCGAATGCCCGTGACTGCTGAAGTGTTTGCCCACAGGAAGGGAACTGTTTTGCCTGGTGATTGCTGAGCGATGCCCATTCATCCGCTGTCGTAGTGTCTGCATGGTCTCCCCAATGTACCATGCTTCGGGATATCCTTTCTTGCAATGTATTAAGTAGACAACGTTGGCCGAATTGCAAGAGAATGTACCTTATACCTGGTGAATGGTATCCTCACGTTTGATGATGTCGTCCATGTCTATGATCTGGCATGTCTTGCAGAGGTTGCTGCGGCAGGGTTGTGTGGTATTGTGGTCACTGTACTCCTGAAGGTTGGGTAGTTTGCTGCGAACAATGATCTGTTTGAGGTTGTGCGGTTGTCTGAAAGCAAGAAGTGGGGGGGTGGGCATGGCCCTAGCGAGATGTTCATCATCATCGATGATATGTTGAAGACTCCGGAGAAGATGTCGTAGCTTCTCCACTCTAGGGAAGTACTGGACAACAAAGGGTACTCTGTCCACCGTGTCCCGTGTTCCTCTTCTGAGGAGGTCAGTGCGGTTTATCGCTGTGGCACGTCAGAACTGTCGATCGATGAGTCGAGCGCCATATCCTGTTCTCACGAGGGCATCCTTCAGTGTCTGGAGGTGTCTGTCACGATCCTCCTCATCTGAGCAAATTCTGTGTATACGGAGGGCTTGTCCATAGGGAATGGCTTCTTTAACGTGTCTAGGGTGGAAGCTGGAGAAGTGGAGCATTGTGAGGTTGTCTGTCGGTTTGCGGTACAGTGAGGTGCTGAGGTGACCGTCCTTGATGGAGATGCGTGTGTCCAAGAATGCAACTGATTCTGGAGAATAGTCCATGGTGAGTCTGATGGTGGGATGGAACTTGTTGATATCATCATACAGTTGTTTCAATGATTGTTCACCATGAGTCCAAAGGAAAAAGATGTCATCAATGTATCTAGTAAATAACCTTGGCTGAAGATCTCATGTGGTGAAGAAGTCTTGTTCAAACCTGTGCATGAAGATGTTGGCATACTGAGGTTCGAATTTGGTCCCCATGGCTGTTCCATGTGTCTGGATGAAAAGCTGATTGTTGAAGGTGAAGACATTGTGGTCCAAGATGAAGCGGATGAATTGTAAAATTGCATCCGGAAACTGGCAGTTGTTGGCATTGAGTACTGAAGCAGTTGCAGCAATACCATCGTCGTGGGGGATGTTGGTGTAGAGCGCTTAGATATCCATTGTGACAAGGAGTGTCCCTGGTTCAACTGCTCCATGTGTGCTGAGTTTCTGTAGGAAGTCCGTAGTGTCAAGACAAAAGCTGGGGGTTCTTTGCACGATGGGTTTCAGGATGCCCTCGATATAGCCGGAGAGGTTCTCACACAGAGTTCCATTGCCCGATACGATGGGACGGCCAGGTATGTTTGCCTTGTGTATCTTTTGGAGGCAGTAGAGATCTCCAATGCGGGGAGTATGTGGAATGAGAGCCCAGAGGGTCCGAATCAAAGGTTTTGATCAGAGTGTTGAGTTGACGAGTGTGTTCTTTGGTCGGATCCGCTGGTAACTGTCTGTAGTGTTTCACATTGTTTAGTTGTCGGTACACTTCTTCACAGTAGTCCGTTCTGTTCAGTATGACGGTGGCGCCTCCTTTGTCTGCTGGTTTTCATCCAGCTTTTCATCCAGCTGGTTTTCATCAGCTTTTCATCCAGACACATGGAACAGCCATGGGGACCAAATTTGCACCTCAGTATGCCAACATCTTCATGCATAGGTTCGAACAAGACTTCTTCACCCCACAGGATCTTCAACCAAGGTTATATACTAGATACATTGATGACATCTTTTTCCTTTGGACTCATGGTGAACAATCATTGAAACAACTGTATGACGATATCAACAAGTTCCATCCCACCATCAGACTCACCATGGACTATTCTCCAGAATCAGTTGCATTCTTGGACACATGCATCTCCATCAAGGACGGTCACCTCAGCACCTCACTGTACCACAAACCGACAGACAACCTCACAATGCTCCACTTCTCCAGCTTCCACCCTAGACACGTTAAAGAAGCCATTCCCTATGGACAAGCCCTCCGTATACACAGAATTTGCTCAGATGAGGCGGATCGTGACAGACACCTCCAGACACTGAAGGATGCCCTCGTGAGAACAGGATATGGCGCTCGACTCATCGATCGACAGTTCCGACGTGCCACAGCGATAAACCGCACTGATCTCCTCAGAAGACGAACACGGGACACGGTGGACAGAGTACCCTTTGTTGTCCAGTACTTCCCCAGAGCGGAGAAGCTACAACATCTTCTCCATATGAGTCTTCAACACATCACTGATGACGATGAACATCTCGCTAGGGCTATCCCCACACCCCACTTCTTGCTTTCAGACAACCGCACAACCTCAAACAGATCATTGTTCGCAGCAAACTACCCAACCTTCAGGAGTACAGTGACCACAATACCACACAACCCTGCCACAGCAACCTCTGCAAGACATGCCAGATCATAGACATGGACGACATCATCAAACGTGAGGATACCATTCACCAGGTGCACGGTACATACTCTTGCAACTCGGCCAACGTCGTCTACCTAATACGTTGCAAGAAAGGATGTCCTGAAGCATGGTACATTGGGGAGACCATGCAGACACTACGACAGCAGATGAATGAGCATCGCTCAACAATCACCAGGCAAAACAGTTCCCTTCCTGTGGGCGAACACTTCAGCAGTCACGGGCATTCGGCCTCCGACCTGCGGGTAAATGTTCTTCAAGGGGGCCTTCGTGACACACGGCAGCGCAGAGTCGCTGAGCAGAGGCTGATAGCCAAGTTCTGCACACGTGAGGACGGTCTTAATAGGGATCTTGGCTTCATGTCACACTATCTGTAACCCCCGTAACTTGCCTGGGTTAGCAAAAAACCTCACTTACTGTGCTGTCTGGAGAAATACACAATTCTCTAACCAATGCTCAGGATTCCCTTCACACACATTGTTAGCCACTTTAACACTTGAATAGCAGGTTAGATGTAAGGATTTGCATTCTAATCAGCAATCTGTGACTGTCTGTGTTGATGTGTGTGCTATTGCAGATCAGGACACTGCATTTGCATGACGAAGACAGAGTGTCGAAAGCTTGCAAATTTATTATCAAATAAATTGGTTGGATTTAAAATTGGTGTTGCTAGATTCTTACTGAGTTAAAAGCAATCCCCCATTGCCCTCTACACTAACCCTCACTGCGCACGGCTTTACACACAACACTACCCATTCCACGTGGAGACTACAATTCAACAATAAACCCCAACACTCAAATTAAACTCCTGCCTTCACAGAATCCTTTTCTAATGAAGGGATTCCAGTTGGATTTGAGTCATTGTCTGCTCAACACCTCGACAGGTTCATTTTGGAGATTAACTGCTACAGAGGGGATCAAACTATCAGTCTTGACAGGGGTGGGCAGGGAGGGCGATGGTGAAACTCAGGCAGGGGTGTCACAGATTCTAGAGCCTCCACTCAACCCTCAGGGATGAGGTGGGGGAAAGTATTTAGAAATGTAAATGGCCACTGTGGGATTCTGATGCGATCGAGAAGCATTAATAAATTGTGCATGTCTCAGACTAGGCCCCGCACTCAGGGAAGGACAGGAGGTGGTGAGTGTGGCTGGGGAGGTGTAGGTGGCTGGACTTAAATGACCCCCCCCCCACCCCCCACAGTGAAATGCTTCACTCAAATGGCCTCCAATCCTTCATTTTCCCTCCTCCTCTGGTGGCCACTCTCACAATCACCAGAGCTCAGACACTCAATCCTTCTATTGTCCGCTGAGAGAATACCCCTGCCCTGATCTACCCCACAGTGCCTCTTCCCACTTCCCACACCCCCATTCTGCACCACCAGCCCCCTCCCCCTGCCCAGTTAAGGAATAGCCCCGTCCCACAACTCCAACACCAAGCAGGAGCCAGATCATTCTCTGCCCTGTTTGAGAAATTTCACAGAATCCTTGCAGTACAGAAGGAGGCTATTTGGCCCATCAAGTCTCTACCGACTCTCCCACGAAGGTCTGCCATCCTCCCTATTCCCCCAATCCCACATATTTACCCAACAATTCCCTTAACCTGCACATCCCAGGACACTAAAGGGCAATTTAGTATGGCCAATTCACCAAACCTGCACATCTTTGGACTGTGGGAGGAAACCAGAGCACCCAGAGGAAACCCATGCAGACACGGACGGAATGTCCTGTTCTCCTTTTCAATCACAAGAACATGTTCTGCTTTCTGCATCTGAAGATCACTCTCAAGTTCTTCAACTTCAAACTAATCGGGTTTGAGAATTTCTTTACAAATCTTTCAGGAATCGTGTTTGTGAAAGAATTGCTAACAAATTGCTGGCTCCCCCCGATCATCAGTTTGATAAATGATCAAATACTCTTAGAGATAATAGTGTGCTGATTGTTGCTTCCATATTGATGGATCTTATTAACACTATTTATTGTGCCTTTCCTGTATTTGATGCAATAATTGAGAATAAAATTTTTGTAGACTATCAGAAACCTTATGAAAAACATTTTCAGAGCTATAAATAAAAATATCATTACATCAGGATAATGTTAATTGATGACAACTTGATCTAAGATCTGGAAATGTTGAATTTTCATTGAAGCACACTCCTTGATTAGTCCCAACACTGGCTGGATCACAGGACAGGATAGGGAGTTCAGGAGGAGGCTGTTTAGCCCTTGGGTCCATTCTGTAATTGTATTGATGTCTGACTTTTTTTAAATTTTGATTTATTATTGTCGCATGTATTAGCACATAATGAAAAGAATTTTTCTTGTGGGCTACACAGACAAAACATATTGTTCATAGAGAAGGAAACAAAAGAGTGCAGAATGTAGTGTTACTTTCATAGCTTGGGTGTAGAGAAAGATCAGCTTAATGCAAGGTAAATCCATTCAAAAGTCTGACGGCAGCAGGGAAGATATTCTTGAGTCGGTTGATACGTGACCCCAGACTTTTGTATCTTCTTCCTGAAGGACAAAGGTAGAAGGGAAAATGTCCGGATGCATGGGGTCCTTAATTATGCTGGCTGCTTTGCGAGGCAGCGGGAAGTACAAAGAACGAAGAACAAAGAGCAACACAGCACGGGAAACAGGCCCTTCGGCCCAACGAGCCCATGCCACCGTCCTAACGTCTTAATGACATATCCTTGACTTTAGGCTATGCCTATTGTTGAAGATTCCCATATAGGGACCAATTTAGGGACAATTTGTTACCCAATCAGCCTAAGAGCACATTTTTGGGATGTGGGAGGAAACCGGAGCACCCCGAGAAAACCCACGCAACCACGGGGAGAACGCGCAAACTCCCGCAGACACAGGCCCAAATCCATGTGTCAGCACAGCAACAGCGATAGTCTCTGAGCTGTCATGTTGCCCATCAGATGGCCCAGTTTAAGCATACACTGATGACGTGAAGCACTAGGCAACTCCTGAAGCAACCTCCAAGAGCAACTCTCGCACGACATGCCGCATGCATGCCCCTTGTTGGTCAACAAGGTGGACCGAATTGCCTGCGGAAACAAATAAGACTTAATTAAACATGCTAAAAAAACTAAGACATTCCCAAGACAAAACTAAAAGATAGTCTACTACTATTTGGTCCTCCCGATATTCAAACAGTCCTGCTATATCCCTCTGTCTGCAGACCGCTCATGTGGCTGTCCAAGAGACCCTTAAACAACCCTAGAGTGCCTGCTCCCACCACCTTACTCGGCAGTGCATTCCACACCCCCACTACCCTTTGTGTGAAAAACTGCCCTCTAATATTCGTCTCATACATAGCCCCCCTTACCCTGAGCCCGTGACCCCTCGTTCTATCCATTTCTAATGGTGGAAAAAGCTTACCACCATTTACTCTATATATACCCCTCATAATCTTATATACCTCTAAAAGATCCCCTCTCAGCCGACGTCTTTCAAGGGAAAACAACCCCAGTGTGTTCAATCTTTCCTCGTAAGACAGCCCTTCCATACCAGGCAGCATCCTGGTAAATCTCCTCTGCACTCTCTCCAGGGCCTCTACATCCTTCCTGTAATACAGCGACCAGAACTGGATGCAGTACTCCAGATGAGGCCTAACCAACATTCTATACACCTGCAACATCAGACTCCTACTCTTGTATTCTATACTCCTTCCTATGAAGGCTAACATACCATACGCTTTTTTTACCACATTCTCCACCTGTACTGACACCTTCAGAGACCTGTGAACTTGCACCCCCAGGTCTCTCTGCATCTCTATACTCCGGATAGTTTTACCTTTTATCCTATAACTCCCCTCTACATTATTCCGGCCAAAATGCATCACCTTGCATTTATCCGGATTAAATTCCATTTGCCATCTATCTGCCCAATCTACCCAGCCTATCTATGTCATGTTGTATTGCCAGGCACTGCTCCTCAGTACCCGCCAATCCAATCATCTTAGTGTCATCAGCAAATTTGCTGATCACACAACCTACCCCCTCTTCCAAGTCATTTATAAACACCACAAATAGAAGGGGTCCTAGTACAGAGCCCTGTGGCACACCACTAGTGACAGACCTCCAGTTGGAAAAAGAGCCTTCCACTACTACCCGCTGTCTCCTCCTCCCAAGCCAGTTCTCAACCCATCTACATACCTGGCCCTGTATCCCATGTGCCTTCACCTTTTCTATCAGCCTACCATGAGGGACCTTATCAAACGCCTTACTGAAATCCATGTAGACGACATCAACGGCTTGTCCTTCATCAACTGTTTTTGTCACCTCTTCAAAAAAATTCCACTAGATTCGTAAGTCACGACCTCCCCTTAACGAAGCCATGCTGCGTATCCCTGATCAGATCACAGCGCTCCAGATGCTCATTCATCCTGTCCCTGAGGATCCTCTCCATTAGCTTACCTATAACTGAAGTCAAGCTCACCGGCCTATAGTTCCCTGGGTTATCCCTCTGACCCTTTTTAAACAACGGTACTACATTTGCAATCCTCCAGTCCTCTGGGACCTTCCCTGTGTCCAAAGAAGAGACAAAGATTTACATCAGAGGCCCAGCAATGTCATCTCTCACCTCCCTTAGCAGCCTGGGATAAATACCATCAGGCCCCGGAGCTTTATAAGTCTTTATGCTACCTAAAAGCCCCAACACTTCGTCCCTCATAATGATTATTTCCTTTAACGGGTCCTCAAATTCCTCAAAGCCGGCATCAGACATCAGGCCCCTCTCCCGCGTGAATACCGACGCAAAGTATTCATTCAGGATCTCCCCCATTCCCTCAGGCTCTAAGCATAGTTCCCCTCCTCTGTCCCTGAGAGGTCCAATCTTCCCTCTAACAATCCTTTTGCTCCTTACATAGGAGTAAAATGCCTTAGGATTTTCCTTAATCCTACCTGCCAAAGCCATTTCGTGGCCCCTTTTTGCCTTTCTGACACCCCTTTTAAGATCCCATCTACACTCTCTATATTTTTCCAGCGCTGCCTCTGTCCCCAGTTGCCTGGATCTAACGTACATCTCCCGCTTCTTCTTGACCAAGTCCTCAACATCCCTAGTAACCCACGGTTCGCTAATCCTACCTTTCCCATCCTTCGTCCTTACCGGTACGTGTCTTTCCTGCAAAAATTTTAGTTTTCCCTTGAAAGACTCCCACATGTGCAGTGTCGACCTACCCTTGAACAGCTTATCCCAGTCGGTATCCCTAAGATCCTGCCTAATCTGGCTATATCTAGCCCTCCCCCAGTTTAACACCCTCCCCTTAGGGCAGGCTTCATCGTTTTCCATTAATACCCTAAAGCAGACAGAGTTGTGGTCACTATTAGACACATGCTCTCCTACGACAACGTCAACCACCTGCCCTGGCTCATTCCCTAGAACCAAATCCAGTATAGCCCCCTCTCTAATCAGGCTATCCACATACTGCTCCAAGGACCCTTCTAAAACACACTGTACAAATTCCTCCCCGTCCACACCTTCCACTCTGGGCATTTTCCAATCTACCCCAGGGAAATTGAAATCTCCCATTACAACTACCCTACTCTTCCTACACTTATCTAAAATTTCCCTACATATCCCTTCTTCCATGGCCCGCGGACTGTTGGGCGGTCTGTAGTACACACCCAACATAGTAACCTCTCCCTTCCTATTCCTCAACTCCACCCATAGCAACTCAATTCCTAACTCAGCCATACCACCCTCCTTCTGCACTGCTATGATGTGATCCTTAACTAATAACGCCACTCCCCCTCCCTCCTCAAACCACCTCTATCATGCCTAAAACACTTATACCCCGGAATATTCAATTGCCAGTCCTGCCCTTCCTTTAGCCACGTCTCAGTCACCGCCACCACTTCTAACTTCCTCTCGAACATTATTGCCTTCAGTTCATCTGTTTTGCCAGTCACACTCCTCGCATAAAAACACATGCACTGAAGGCCCTCAGGCACTCTCTGATCCTCCCTCCTACTCTCCGGAATTACCCTGTCACCCATCTCTCTCCCACTCCCAGTTCCCTCTATCTCCCCATCCCCCCTCCATATTAGTTTAAACCCTGCCGAAACACTCCAGCTAACCTCCCAGCTAAAATATGAGTGCCCTTCCCAGACAACTGTTCCCCGTCCCTCTTGTATAGATGCCCCTCTCTCCTGAAGACTTCCCAATGGTCTCAGAATCTGAATCCCTCCGCCCTACACCAATCCCTCAACCACGCATTCAGTTGGAGCACCTCGTTGTTGCTAACCCTGTCGTTCCCAGGCCTCAGCAGCAGCCCAGAGAATGCCACCCTGGAGGCCCTACACTTCAGTATGGATGGGTGGTTGGTTTGCATGATGGTTAGAGCTACATTTATGAACTTTTGCCGTTCCTCGCAGTCTTGGGCAGAACAGGGACCATACCAATCTGTGATACAACCAGAAAGAATGCTTTCTATGGTACATCTGTAAAAGTTGGTGAGAGTTGTAGCTGACATGTCAAATTTCCTTAGTCTTCTGAGAAAGTAGAGGCTTTGGCGAGCTTTCTTAACTATAGTATCGGGGGGACCAGAATAGGTTGTTGGTGATCTGGACACCTAAAAATTTGAAGCTCTCGATCCTTTTTACTTTGTCCTGTTGATATAAACAGGGGCAAGTTTTCCTTTACGCTTCCTGAAATCAATGACAATTTCCTTCATTTTGTTGATATTGAGGGAGACAATATTGTTGCCACACCAGTTCACTACTCTCTATCTCGTTCTTACACTCTGTCTCATCATTGTTTGAGATCCAATCCACTGCTGTGAAGTGGTCAGCAGATTTGAAAATTGAGTTGGAGGAGAATTTGGCCACACAGTCATAGGTGTATAAGGAGCACAGTAGGGGGCTAGGAACACAGCCTTGTGGGCACCAGTGTTGAAGATGATCATAGAGGAGGTGTTGTTGCCTATCCTTATTGATTGTGGTCTGTGAGTTAGGAAGTTCAAGATCCAGTTGCAGAGGGAGGTGCCGAGGCCCAGACCATGGAGTTCGGAGATGAGTTTTGTGGGAATAATAGTGTGGAAGGCTGAGCTGCAGTCAATAAATAGGAGTCTGACATTGGTGTCTTTGATTATCTAGGTGTTCCAGGATTGAGTGCAGTCTCACCTTCATTTTCCAATTTTGATCCAGATCCCTCAACATCCTTATCAAGCACAGGGAATTTCACAAGTCCAAAGCTTAAAGTTCATTTATTAGTCACAATAAGTCTTACATTAACACTGCAATGAAGTTACTGTGAAATTCTCCTAATCGTCACACTCCAGCAGCTGTTCGGCTCAACCAGCACGTCTTTCAGACTGTGGGTGGAAACCGGAGCATCCCCACGCAGAGGGGGAAGAACGTGAAAACTCCACACAGATAACGACCCAAGCTAGGAATTGAACCCGGGTCCTTGGTGCTGTGAGGCAGCAGTGCTAACCATTCTGCCACCATGCTGCCCTGGCTTACAGGCAGTGTCCTGCCATTGATACTGAATTGGAGTAGAACTCGGAAGTTAAGCTGGGATTTGGCTGGATTGTGAGTGGGACTCTCAGTTCACTGGTCAGATTGGTGGGATGCTGGGTCGAGCATGGTGATTTAGGATGAGGGGAAAGCAGAAAGCTGTCAGACTGAAGAGTGCAGTTTCAAACACATCAGCTTTTAGCACAGGCTGGAAACTGGAGTATCTGCTACTGTTCAGAGTCATCTTGCATCTCTTAAAGGGTAAGTGGTGGCTGAAACAATATTGAAGAAAGCCATTCAGCCTATCGCTCCTATACTTTCTGAAACATTTTTCCCTTTAGGCAATGTTCATGGTTGCTTTTTCAAAGACAATCGTGGAATCCTTACAGTGCAGAAGGAGGCCAATCAGCCCATCAAGTCTACACTGACAACAATCCCACCCAGACCCTCTCCTTGCAATCCCATATAATGCCCCTGACACTAGGGGGTAACCCCACTCAGACCTGTTCCCCGCAACCCCAGGTTTTTACCCTGCTACAAGTCTTAGGACACGAAGCAGCAATTTAGCGTGGCCAATACACCTAACCCATAAATGCATCCATTTTGATACACCATTTGCTATCGGTGTAATCCTGGCCACGGGATTTAGGGAGGATCACATGATCTGGCATCAAGAATCTTAGTCCAAATATGTGGTGAATGGAACAGTAGCTGCAGAGTTTGAGTTTAAATGTTGGTCTAAATGACACTTTCTCATGGTTATTCAATTTCTGGGCACCAGAGGTCAGTGTTGCTACATTCAGCTGGATAAGAACATTATTGAGAAACATTCAACAAAGCAACCAATCATCTTTCACTCTATGGATAGTCACATGATCGAGCAACAGCATTATTGACCAATCACAGCGATCAATCTCTATCCATAAAACCACAATATCTAGACACAAGGAAAGGAAAAGACTGGATTTGTTCCCTAAACTCATCATTCCCGGCTTTTCCCAAGCCTCATATTGTCCTCATGACAAATAGAATCTTTAAAAGGTCATATCTCCCAGATTCCCCTCCAGAGCACACATCAGGATACCTCCTCCAAGGATCTCCCAAGGATCCATTCCTGCAGGATCCCCCATGATCCATTCCTAGGGATTTATTCCTCTGGATCTATTCCCAGGATCCACGTCCAGAGATCCATTCCCTCAGGGTCCATTCCCACAGGGATTCACTCCCCTACGATCCATTTCCCCAAGATTCATTCCTCCAGGAACCATTTCTCCGGAATCTATACCCCCAGGATCCATTCCCAGGATCCATAACCACAGATCCCTCCCCTCACACTCCCTGCCCTGGGTTCCATTCCCTCTGGGTTCCATTCCCCCTCGATCCATTCTCCAGGATCCATTCCCCAGGATCTATTGCCAAGGGTCCACCTCCTTGGATCCATTCCCCCAGATCCATTCCCAAAGGGATCCATTCCTCCAGGATGCTCTCCCACTGGGTTATTGATGATGGCAGCAGCCGAAAATGCCATGTTGTAATGGGGATCTTGATTGGTTCCTGATAGCTCAGGTGAATAATATAAATGACCTTGTTACCCACAGCGATTAGTCAAAATGTGGGGATCTCCCCCACAACAATTGGTCAGTATGTGAGGATCACTGCCACAGCGGTTAGTGAGAATGTGGGGATCTCCCCCACATCAATTGGTCAGAAGGTGGGGATCTCCCCCACAGCAATTGGTCAGAATGTGGGAATCTTCCCCACAGCAATTGGTCAGAATGTGCGCATCTCCCCCACAGCAATTGGTCAGAATGTGGGGATCATTGCCACAGCGATTGGTCAGAATGTGGGAATGTCCCCCACAGCGGTTGATGAGAATGTGGGATCACAGTGGGGATTAGTTTATTCCAGAATTCTAGAAGGTTTTCTAAGGTGTGATGATTGCGAAGGAAAGCACTGATTGGCATAAACATCAACTTAAATCTGATCCCAATTGATCAGTTCCTGGGCTGCACATTCTGTGTACTGTGAGGGGATTGGAGTGAGGGAGATTGGAATGAGGGGGGAATTGGAGTGAGGGATAGCTTGGAGTGAGGGGGATTGGATTGAGGGGGGATTGGAGTGAAGGAGATCGGACTGTGGGGTTTGAAGCGAGGGGAGATTGGAGTGAGGGATGATTGGAGTGAGGGGGATGGATGGGGGGAATGGAATGAAGGGGTTTTGGAGTGAGGGGAGATTGGGTGAGGGGAAATTGGAGTGAGGGATGATTAGAGTGAGGAAGATTGGAGTGAGAGGGATGGAGTGAGGAGATTAAAGTGAGGGAGATTGGAGTGAGGGGGGATTGGAGTGAGGGGGGTTTGGAGTGAGGGGATTGGAGTGAGGGGGTTTGGAGTGAGGGATTGGATGAGGGGCGATTGGAATGAAGGAGATTGGACTGTGGGGGTTTGAAGCGAGGGGAGATTGGAGTGAGGGGGGATTGGAGTGAGAGGGGATTGGAGTGAGGGATGGATTGGAGTGAGAGGGATTGGATTGAGGGGGATTGGAGTGAAGGGGTTTGGAGTGAGGGGGGATTGGAGTGAGGAGGTTAGGAGTGAGGGGAAATTGGAGTGAGGGGGCTTGGACTGAGGGGTGATTTGAGTGAGGGAGATTGGAGTGAGGGGGTATTGGAGTGAGGGGGATTAGAGTGAGAAAGATTGGAGTGAGGGGACGGACTCTCTGCCCCCACCCCTCCCTCCCCTGGAGTGAGCAGCTGTGTAAGTTGGGATTGGAGGTGGTGTTGTTGTGGGAAGTTGCGAATGTTTATTTCCTGCTGAACAACATTCCACTGACTCGCTGTGCGTGAAACTGGATGTCTTATCGGATGAAGCACTGACATTGGTTCATAAACACAGTCCCAGTTATTCTGTTCCCCTGATCTGAGGGTTCAACAATCGACAACATTCGCACCAATTCTACAGAGGATTGTTCCAGCTAATGGCCCTGACTCAGAGCAGCTTCTGAAACCACAAAACAGCACAAAATATCAACAAATCCCCTTCTAAATATAATCCCTCTTGTAATCTTTGACCAATACAGATTAAGGAGGCTATTCAGCCCACTCTGCCTGTACTACATTTTATGGACGACCTATCCCATTATTCCCCAGCCCTCTCTCCGTTCTTCCCCCACCTCCATAACGTTTCTTGTTTTTAATTATTCATCCAATTTCCTTTTGAAATTTCCAAGTAAATTTGTTTCCACCGCTCTTTCAGTCAAAACATTCCGGATCTCAACAACTCATTGTTTCTAAATATCCGTCTGATCTCACTGAACATTTTAAATCCACCATCAAAACTGAAATTGTGGGAAATACTCAGCAGGTCAGGCAGTCACTATGGAGGAATATCTGCTACAGAGCCTCCTGTCTTCAGCTGGCCACTGACCTCTCTGGAAATTGCCTAGGAATTCCAACTTCCAATGGGAAATCCCCTTCCTTCTCAGGTTCTCAGCAAATGTCTCAGGCTGAATTCTCCGACCGTGCCTGGGGCTGGGATTCTCTGGTCCTGCAGATGGGATTGTTCTCAAGATTCTTAGTTGTTTTTGGGAATCCAGATTGCTTTTCGGAATCCGTGTTGATCTTGGGAATTCTGGTTGATCTCGGAATCAATGATTCTCAGAATCCAACAAGGGAATCATTTCTGTGCGTGGAGGTAGCTTACAGAGAGAGTAAAAACAGGCAGTTGCAGTTTGAATTTGACAAAAGCAGCAGCTCTTCCTCTTTCTTTCTCTTTCTGGAAATTAAAGTCTGGGACCTGTCAGAGATATGTGTCTCTCTCTCTCAGTATCTGCAAAAGGTAAGAGGCGTTTTCCCCCTTCATTGGAGTTCTATCATGGGAAGAGAGGTTTTCCTCTGGCAGCTACCGTCTGGGAATCAGAAGATAGGTGTTTTGCTGAATTTCTATTCAGAGGGGTTAAAATGTTGGAGGAGTGAGAATTTTTTGTGAACTGATTCTGAAGAGGAGTTTCTATCTATGGGATATTGCTTTCATAGGAACTAATAAAGATAGTTAGCAGTTTAAAAGGACACCTTGTCATATTTATGTATTTTAATTGGCTGATTCTTTTTGTTATATTTTAACTGTATTGTTAAATGAAGTTTGTTTTATAAAAGTGGGTCAATTGAATTGCACCTCGAGTAGAACACCTTATTCTCACACCAAAGGCAAAATCAAAATTAGTTAGGGTCTAGACTAGCTTCATTATAAACCTCAAAGTTTCTGATCTGGTCACGAACACTGCTTCCCTTTGCCAACCTGCTCACAATCACACTCTCCTGCCCCTACCACTGACCAACTAGGTTCTGCCTGATTGTCTTCTGGAACAAAAGGGGCAATTCGTCCACCCAATGTGCTAATTTTCGAATGCAGTGGGGTGGGAGAATCTCACGGCGGGCATGCATGGGATTTGCGCATGTATTCCCAGCGCAACTCCCAGTGCTGGATTTCTGGCACCATCAGATCTCTACTGGAAACCGACAGGAATACCAGGAAAGTGATTTTAATAAGAACAAAGAACAGACGTTTTGGCCCTCCAAGCCTGTACTGACCATATTGCCCAACGGAACTAAAACCCTCTACTCTTCTGGGGCCCTCTATTCCCATCCTATTCATGTATTAGTCAACTGTTTAAAAGCCAATATCATATCTGCTTCCACTATTTCTTCCGGCAGCGAGTTCCAGGCATCCACCACCCTCTATGTAAAAAATTTGCCTCATACATCTCCTTTAAACATTGCCCCTCACATACCTTAAACCTATGCCTCTGAGTAATTGATTTTTCCAGCCTAGGAAAAAGCTTCTGACTATCCATTGTGTCCATGCCTCTCAGAACCTTGCAGACTTCTGTCAGGTCACCTCTCAACCTCTGTTGTTCCAGTGAGAACAACACAAGTTTCTCCAACCTCTCCTCATAGCTAATGCCCTCCATATCAGGCAACGTCCTGGTAAATCTTTTTTGTATTGTCTCCAAAGCCTCCACATCCTTGTGGTAGTCTGGTGACCAGAATTGAATATGATATTCCAAGTGGAGCCTAATTAAGGTTCTATAAATCTGCAACATGACTTGCCAATTTTTAAACTCAGTGCCTAGGCTGATAAAGATAGGCATGCTGTATGCCTTCTTGACTAACTTCTCCACTTGCATTGCCACTCTCAGTGATCTGTGTACCCGTACACCCAGATCCCTCTGCCTATCAATACTCTTAAGGATTCTAGAGTCATAGGGATTTACAGCATGGAAACAGGCCCTTCAGTTCAGCTTGTCCATGTCACTCTTTTATTTTAAAGCCCCTGCATTAATCCCAATTGCCCGCATTTGGTCCATATCCCTCCATACTCATTGTACTCATGTAACTATCTAAATGCTTTTTAAAAGTCAAAATTGTACTTGCCTCTATTACTACCTCAGGCAGCTTGTTCCAGACACTCACCACCCTCTGTGTGAAAAAACTGTCCCTGTGGACACTTTTGAATCTTTTCCCTCTCACCTTAGACCTATGCCCTGTAGTTTCAGACTCCCCTACCTCTGGGAAAAGATATTGACTATCTAGCTGATCTGTGCTCTTCATTGTTTTATAGATCTCTATAAGATCACCTCTCAGCCTCCTATGTTGCAGAGAAAAAAATCCCAGTCTATCCAATCTCTCCTTACAACTCAATCCATCAAGAGCCGGTAGCATCCTGTGAGAAATATTTCTCATCTGTATTAGACCTTTCAAAATGCATTACCTCAAATTTGTCCAGATTAAACGCCATTTGCCATCTCTGTGCCCAGGTCTCTAACAGATCTATATCTTGCTGTATCTTCTGACGGTCCTCATCACTTTCTGCAAATCCACCAACCTTTGTGTTGTCCACAAACTTACTAATCAAACCAGTTACATTTTCCTCCAAATTATTCATATATATAACAAACAGCAAAGGTCCCAGCACTGATCTCTGAGGAATGCCCTCCTTTCAGAAACATACCCTTCCACTGCTGTCTTCTATGACCGAGCCAGTTCTGTATCCACCTTGCCAGCTCACCTCTGATCCCATGCGACTTCACCTTCTGCGCCAGTCTGCCGTGAGGGACCTTACAGAAGTCTATGTGGACAACGCCCACTGCCCTACCCTCATCAATCATCTTCATCACTTCCTCAAAAAACTCGATCAAGTTAGTGAGCCACGACCTCCCCTTCACAAAACCATGTTGCCTCTCACTAATACGTCCAATTATTGCCAAGTGGGAGTAAATTCTGTCTCTAAGAATCCTCTCCAATAATTTCCCTACCACTGACGTAAGGCTCACCGGCCTGCAATTACCTGGAATATCTTTGCTACCCTTTTTAACCTCTTTCTAAGATAATTTAAAGGTAATTAATAGGGCCGGGGACTGAATTCCCTGCTAGTCTTTCCCACCCTGCCAGAGTACTTCACTCCAGTAAGGTTTACCATAATTCCCCATTTTTGGAAACTATTGGGACTACACCATTGGAGTGAAAAGGGTGCAATTGGGGTCCCCCTCCAGAGGATCAGGTAGCAGGGGAGTGATGCCCCCAAGCATGGGTTCCTGGCAGTGCCAGTCTCTACCCTCAGCACTGCCCAAAAGACAAAGTGGGCATGCCTGGGGGCACCTAAGCACTGCCCATCGGGCATTGGGCAGTGTCATCAGGATGAGCCCTGATGGAGCAGGACCTGGTAGAGGGTGGCACTTAGGGGGAAAACAGTGGGAATGGGGAGTGTGGGAGGTGTGGGTGTGGGTTAGCTGCTATCAGAGATCCTTGAATACCAGCAACATTAGGCACACTTAGTTGACTCTTAATACAAATAGTGCTAAGCACATGCATCTAATGCAAGGTCTTCAATTACTTGTGCACAAGGGAAAAAATGCCCCTCTCTCTCATCAAGATGACTGGAGAGGTTCTGAAGTTACAGAGAAACTTTGCTGTATTGTCAAACAGGATCAAGAGATTTTTCACATCTTTCATTGACATACATATTTGCCAATTAAATCCTGGCCTTTTGCCCTTTCTTATTCAATGAAAAATTGACTTCTGCGAACCCTTTATTTTTATAGCATATCCCTATATCTCACCTTTGGTATTTGTTATGGAACAATCTGGTCTTGCTCACCTTCTGGGGAAGTCAAAAAGCAGAATGTTCTCGGCCTAATGCAAGTGAAGATTACCCCCTTCAAGCTGAAATAGTAGACACTGACTCCCTTGAAGGTCTGCCACTGATAACATTCATATGAGCTGTTACAGAGAAGGCATAAAACTTCTAACCTGAGCACTTTAGCTTCCACTCTGCCGATCCAATATTCCTTGGTCAGAGAGTGAACTGTACCAATTGGTCCTCCAGACAGCAGCTTTCGGCTGTATTGGGATGGAAAGCTGTCTCTGCCGTCAGTGAATCCATCGCATTTCATTAGGTTCATCTATTTGTTTCTCCTCAACTTTCCCTCCAAAATGGGTGTTGCTTTATACTCTTTGGGTGGGATTTTCCGACAGCTCTCACTCCACGACCGAAAAATCCCGCCTAAGGTCAACAGGCCTTTGCACATTCCGCTCCTGTCCACTACGATTCCTGTGGCAGGGAGGGCAGGAAAATTCTACTTGGCAATCAGAGGGCAGTTGAGAGTCTGGAGTCACATGTTAGTCAAACCTGGTAAGAACGGCTGATCTCCTTCCCATTAGTGTACCAGATGGGATTTTCCAACAATTGATGATAGTTTTATGGTCACTGTTACTGAGGCTGGTTTTACATTCCAGATTTATTGATTGAATATAAATTCCACCATCGTTTGCGGTGGGAATTGAACCCATGTTGATTGAAGCCTGTTTTCCCCAGGCCATGAGCCTGTGCTCTCGGATCACTCGTCCAGTAACATTCCCACTGCCTCCCTTAAGCCAGGTTCTAATTATATGTTTTAAACAGCTAATTAATTTTTATATATTCTTATACTGACAATTTAAATCTGTCTCTGGTCATAACTGGAAAAACAAGTTTGTTTTCTCTCACCTGCGCCTTGTGGCTTCATTTGAAATTGAGTTATCAGTCTGATTATTTTCCATTGAAGTTTTAGTCGTGGCAGTTATTTTGTAATTGGTCTTGTTTCAGATAATATTACAGTCCTGATCTCCCATCTAATCCATGTCATTAACCCAAGAATCATTCTAAAATGCTGTGAGTAATTGCTTCGCCAGCTCCCACTTTTCACCTGGCCAATTTCTCCAAAACTCAACGTCACAGAAGACATTGTGACATTTGTATCAGCGGCAGCAATCAGTATCGGCTTATTCATCTCCGTCGCAAACAATTCCTGGAATGAGTGTTGCATTCCAAGGCAAGGTGGTGCCCTAATGCAACTGCCCCAGGGAGTCTGATGAATGGCCTGGCCAACTGAATGTATACTTTGGTTCTGTCTCTGCAAAGGAGGACATGGATCAGGTACCAGAAATATTGGGGGACACAGGGTTTAGTGAGAGGGAGGAACTGAAGGAAATCAGTGTTGATAGAGAAATGATGGGATTGAAGGCGGATATATCCCCAGGTCCTGATAATCTACATCCCAGAGTACTTACAGAAGTGGCTTGAGAAATAGTGGATGCATTGGTGGCCATCTTCCAACGTTGTGTAGACTATGGAACAGTTCCTACAGATTGGAGGATAACTAATATAACCCCACTGTTTAAAAAGGGAGGTAGAAAGAAATAAAGCATTATGGATCAGTCATCCCAGCATCAGTACTGGAGAAAATTCTGGAGTCCTTTATCAAAGATTTTATAGCAGAGCATTTGATAAACAGTGATAGAATCGGATAGAGCATGGATTTATGAAAGAGAAATCATGCTTGAAAAATGTATTGGAATTCTTTGAGGGTGGAACTAGTAGAATTAGAACAAGAACAAAGAACAAGAACAGGAACAGCCGACACAGATGCCTCTCTAATCTAATATTTTCTTGTCCTTACATGGTCCATATCCCCCTATTCCCTGCCTATTCATAGATCTATCAAGATTCCTCTTGAATGTTGTTATAGAATCTGCTTCCAACATCTCCTCTGGCCTCATGTTCCAAGCAATCACCACCCTCTGTGTGAAAAACCTATCCCTCACATCTCTTTTAAATTTTCTCTCTCTCACTTTCAACCTATGCCCCAAGTAATTGACTCGTCAACCCCGGGAAAAAGACTCTGACTGTCCACTCTGTCCAAGCCAGTCATTATCTTGTAAACCTCTGTCTGGTGCTCCCTCATCCTCCAATGCTCCAATGAAAACAATCCAAGTTTGTTCAACTCTTCTTCATAGTCCATATCCTCCAAACAAGGCAACATCCTGGTAAGTCTCTTCTGCACTCTTTCCAATGCATCAACATTCTTCCAGTAATGTGGCTACCAGAATTATACACAATATTCCAAATGCAGCCTAACCAAAATCTTATACAGCTGCAACACAATTTTCTAATTCCTGTATTCAAAGCCCCAAGCATACCATGCTGAAGGCCAGCATGCCATATGCATTCTTGACCACCCTGTCCAGCTGAGTTGCCACCTTCAGGGAACTCTGGACCACACCTAGATCCTTCTGTATGCATATATTTTTTAGGACTTTACCAGTGACTGTGTGCTTTCCATTTGCAGTAGACCTTCCAAATTGCATCACCTCCCATTTGTCCACATTAAATTCCATCTGCCCTCTTTTGGCCCAGATTTCCAGCCAATTAATATCCTGTTGTATCCTCTGACAATCCTCCCCACTTTTTTGAATCATTTACAAATGTACTAATCAGACCACTGACATTGTCCTCCAAATTATTTACACATACTACAAACATCAGTGGTGAGGCAACAGTGCTAATGTGAAGGCCAACATACCATTTACATATGGCCAACATATCATGTATGAATGGTATGTTGGCTTTCACAGTTATAAGATTCAAACACAAGGGCAGGGATGTCTTGCTGCAATTATATAGAGCCTTAGTGATGTCACACCTGGAATATTTTGTGCAGTTTTGGACACCATATCGGAGGAATGATGTTCTTGTTAGGGAGGGAGTGCAGAGGAGGTTTACCAGACTGATTCCTGGAATGACTGACATATGAGGAGAGATTTTTTTAAATTCATTTGTGGAACATTGGCAGTGCTTGCTGGCCAGCATTTATTGCCCATCCCTTATCGTCCTTGTTCAGAGGGCAGTTGAAAGTTAAAACATTGCTGTGGCTCTGGAATCACATGTAGACCAGACCAGGTAAGGACAGCAGATTTACTTCCCTAAAGGACATTAGTAAAGCAGATGGGTTTTCCCAACAATCAACAATGGTTTCGTGGTCTTGATTCTTGATTCCAATCTGCCGTGGCGGGATTCAAACCCAGTTCCCCTTTTTGAGTCAGTTAATATTGCATTGAGAATCAGAGAAAATTACAGCTCAGGAACAGACCTTTTGGCCCTTCTTGTCTGTACTGAACTATTTTTTGCCTAGTCACATTGATCTGCTCTTGAACCATATCCTTCCACACCCCTCTCATCTATGAACTTGTCTAAGTTTTTCTTAAATGTTAAAATGACCCTGCATTTACCACTTTATCCAGCAGCTCATTCCACACTCCCACCACTCTCTATGTGAAGAAGCCCCCCCTAATATTCCCTTTAAACTTTTCTACTTTCACCCTTAACTCATGCCTTCTGGTTTTTTCTCCCCTAGCCTCAGTGAAAAAAGCCTGCTTGCATTCATTCTATCTATACCCATCAAAATCTTATAAACCTGTATCAAATCTCCCTCATTCTTCTATGCTCGAGGGAATAAAGTCCTAACTTACTCAATCTCTCTCCGTAACTCAGCTTCTCAAGTCCCGGCAACATCTTTGTGAACCTTCTCTGCATTCTTTCAACCTTATTTACATCCTTCCTGTAACTAGGTGACCAAAACTGTACACAATACTCTAAATTCAGCCTCACCAATGCATTATACAACCTTACCATAACACTCCAACTTTTATACTCCATATTCCGATTTATAAAGGCCAATGTACCAAAAACACTCTTTACAACCCTATCCACCTGTGACATCACTTTTAAGGAAAGTAAATATGCTGGACTTCAGAAGAATGAAGGGAATCTCATCAAAACCTATAAACCTCTAGTAGGACTAGGCAGGTAGATAACGGGGGTGTTGTCCAGAAGCAGAGTCACAATCTGAAGATACAAGGCGGATTGTTCAGGACGAAGATGAGGAGACATTTCTCCACCCAGAATGTGGTTGAGGCCAAGAAATTGTCTGATTTCAAGATGTAGCTAGATATCACTTTTTGGAGCGAAGGAGATCAAAGGATATGGAGGGAGGTGGGATCTGGTTAATGAGTTGGATGATTGTTCATGATCATAATGAATGATGCAGCAGGTTCAAAGGGGTGAATGGCCTACTCCTGTTCCGATTTTCTATGTTTCTAAGATCTATAGGGCAGCACGGTGGCACAGTGGTTAGCACTGCTGCTTCACAGTGCCAGGGACCTGGGTTCAATCACTGGCTTGGGTCACTATCTGTATGGAGTTTGCATGTTCTTCCCATGTATGCGTGGGTTTTCGCCAATTGCTCCAGTTTTGTCCTAGTCCAAAGATGTGCAGGTAAGTGGATTGACCATGCTAAATTGACTCTTAATATCAGGGGGATTAGCAGGATAAAATGTGTGGAGTTATGGGAATAGAGTGAGGGTGAAACTATGGTTGGTGCAGACTTAATGGGCTGAAAGGCCTCTTTCTGCACTGTAGGGATTTTATGATTCTATGATCTTTAGCAGCTCTTACACACTATGCCTGTAGCCACACTGGTAAAAATCAGTTCCCAACACACCACCTCCTGTGTAATACATACTCATTCTGCACATATAAATATTATAATATAGGAGTATATATGCATGTGTGCATTTTGTTAATTTTAGGTCTACACTCTATCTGTGATGTAAGTGAAAGCCCATGTGTGTGCGGGTACCTGAGTACATGTGAACGTATGTGTCTGTGCACATATGTATGTTACAGTCCATTGATGCTATAACTGGATGGAAAGATCCCATAATGAAACTCTGGCTCAATAAACCATAAAGTTTATCTTCTTTTACAAAATATGAAGGCACAGAGTCAGAGGGTCACTCACTAGTTCCAACAACAAGAAACAAAACAACTATTAAACAGAAAAGTCAGGTTTATATACAAAGCTCCCATTATTGCTCCCTTAGCTTAACGAATGCACACAGACTTTAAGAATAACATGGAGTACAAAGTATATCTTGAGCTGCAATCATCTCATTAACACATAAAGTCCCTTTGACGTACACAACATGACTGTGGTCAAATACACTCTCCACTCTGAAGCCACATTAATGTTTGTGGAATTCATCTCAGAATTCCCCCAGATGATTGTCACATGAGAGTTTCCAAACTTAATCCCCAAAAATAAGTTAAATCCTCTCTCACAGTAATGCTTTTCTTTTAGCAGTTTGCATTCCCAAATCCAGTCCATGTTTTCCAAATGACACTTTAAAATAAAGCATCTGCTCCAATTTTAGCAGTGAACCCAATCCAGCATTTGCACCAATGCCTTTTAGATTTCTTTGTCTTGACTGCTGTACAAATTGTTCATAATTGCTTTAACTCTCAATTCCCAGACTCTTATAAAAATGGCATCAAATCTTTGAGTTATCTCTGAATCTGTTTTCCCACATTAAATCTAGTCACTACATAGAAACATCAGAATTAGGAGCAGAAGTTGACAAATTCAGCCCTTTGAGCCTACTCCACCATTCAATCAGATCATGACTGATTTCTCCCTGGTCTCAAATCCATCTCCTCATCTATTCTCCATGTCCCCTGATCCCTTTTTCATTAGAAATATATCTATCTCCTTCTTGAAACCATTCAATGATTTAGAATACATCGCGCTATGGAGCAGCGAGTTCCACAAATTCACCACCCTCTGTGGGAAGTAATTCTTCCTCATCTCAGTTTTAAATCTACTGCCTCTCAACCCATACCTGTGACTTCTTGTTCTAGATTGTCCCATAAGGAGAAACATTTGATCTATAGTTACTTTATCAATCCATTTTAAAATTTTATATACCCCTATCAGATCCCTTCTCATTCTTCTAAGTTCTAGGATATTAGCCTGATTGATTAATCTCTCCTCATACATCAATTATCTCTTTAACTCAGAACACTTTGTTTTCTCATTCTTGAATTCTACACAACATTACCATGGTCTCTGTTCTCTTAACTCCAATTATCTCAGACATTCTTTTTATCTCAATTCCCTGTTTATCTGGACTGTAACTTGCTCCTTTAGAACAAGTCTTTGCAACTGCCTTGCCCTCATAGAATCATAGAATCCCTATGGTGCAGAAGGAGGCCAGTCAGCACATTGAGCCTGCACTGATGATAATCCCATACAGGACCTATCCCCGTAACACCACATATTTACACTGCTAGCCCCCCCGACACTAAGGGCAATTTAGCATGGCCAATTCACCTAACCTGCACATCTTTGGAGTGTGGAAAGAAACTGGAGAAGCCAAAGGAAACCCATGCAGATGCAGGGAGAATGTGCAAACTCCATACAGACAGATAACCAAGACCGGAATTGAACCAGGGTCCCTGACACTATGAGGCAGCAATGCCACTGTGCTGCCCAATATATATTGTTCAGCCTTTCCTGTTCACTCCACAGTGTTCTGCTTTTAAATGCCTACATCAACTAACCAATTCCCATTTATACAAACATCTTTGTCCAGCATGAATCTAACCAAAGACATTAGCCTTCCAGGCACAGAAACATTAACTTAAACCCACTTAAAACTGTACTGTATTTTTAATGTTCACTAAAACAAATATAAATCCCTTAAAATGACTTTTCTTTTTCTAACATGTGTTTCCACATGTTTCTGTGAGCTTGAGTGTGTGATAATGTCTCTATATGTGTGTATTTGAATACGTACATGTGCGTGTATTTCTGAGAATGTCTGTGTCATAATGTGTTAGTATGTGTGAGTTTGAGTGTGAGTGAGAATGTGTATGAGTGTGTGAGTCTGAGTGTGTGAGTGAGTTTGAGTGTGTGAATGAGTCTGTGTGTAAGTTTGAGCGTGAGCGAGTGTTAGTGTGTCCGAGTGTGAGTGAGTGTGTGTAAGAGTGTATGTGAGTGAATATTTATTTTTCTGTTTCTCTCTGGCTATCTAATTCTCAAGGGATCCTGAATGAGATGGCCAAATGGATACAAAATTGGTTTGACAGCAGAAGATTGTAGAGATTGTTGACAGCAGAAGGTTGTAATGATCTGTTTTTCAAACTAGAAGCCTGTGACCAGTGGGGTGCTTCAGACATTGGTGCTGAGTCCACTATTATTTGTCATTTATATTAATGATTTGGATGAGAGTTTAGGAGGCATGGTTAGTAAATTTGCAAATGACATCAAGATTGGTGGCATAGTGGACAGTAAAGAAGATTATCTCCAATTGCAACGAGATCTCGATTAGGGGAGGCAATGGCCTAATCGTATTATTGCTAGACTATCAATCCAGAAACTCAGCTAATGTTCTGGGATCCAGGTTCGAATCCTGCCATGGCAGATGGTAGAATTTGAATTCAATAAAAAACATCTGGAATTAAGAATCTACTGATGACCGTGAAACCATCGTCAAGTGTCGGAAAACACATCATGTTCACTAATGTCCTTTAGCGAAGGAAATCTGCCATCTTTACCTGGTATGAGCTATATGTGACTCCAAAGTCACAATAATGTGGTTGACTCTCAATTGCCCTCTGAAATGGCCTAGCAAGCAGGTCAGTCGCATCATGAAGGCAGTTCACTACCACCTTCACAATGGCAACTAGGGATGGCAATAAATGCTGGCCGGCCAGTGCCCATGTCCCACAAATGCATATTTTTAAAAATTGATCAGTGGGCTGATGAAAGGCAGATAGAGTTTAATTTACACAAATGTGAGGTGATGTATTTTGGTAGATCGAACCAGGTCAGGACTTACTCTATTAATGGCAGGAGGTTGGGGACAGTTACAGAACAAAAAGAACAAACAGGCTCATAACTCCTTGAAAGTAGAATCCCAGGTGGACAGAGTGGTGAAAAAGGCATTTGGCATTATGGTTTCATTGGTCAGAACATTGAATACAGGAGTTGGGGCATCTTGTTGAAGTTGTACAAGCCATTGGTAAAGCCACACTTGAACTCTATGTACAGTTCTGGTCACCCTATTATAGAAAGGGTATTATTAAACTAGAAAGAGTGCAGAAAAGATTTATTAGGATGCTACTGAGACTTGATGGTTGAGTTATAAGGAGAGGCTGGATACACTGAATCTTTTCTCCTTGCAATGTAGGAGGCTTAGGGGATGATCTTATAGAAGATAATAAAATTAAGAGGAGCATAGATCAGTTAGATAGTCAACATCTTTTTCTAAATGTAGGAAAGTCTAAAACTAGAGGGCATGGATTTAAAGTAAAGTTTATTTATTAATCACAATAAGATTATCACAATAATCGCAATAATTAGGCATGAAGCTGGGAGCAGTAGTTATAGCTGGGGGAAGGCTAATTATGAGGCCATCAGGAGAGAATTAGGGTGCATAGATTGGACTAGGAAACTACAGGGACTGGGAACATCTGGAATGTGGTGCTTATTCAAGGAGCAGCTGCTGAGAGTCCTTGATAAGTATGTCCCTGTCAGGCAGGGAGGAAATGGTCGAGTAAGAGAGCCTTGGTGTACGAAAAAGTTGATTTGCTGGTTAAAAGGAAAAAGGAGGCTTATGTCAGGATGAGGCTTGAAGGCTCAGTTAGTGCAATGGATAGCTATAGATTAGCCAGGAAGGAGCTAAAAAGTGAATTGAGGAGAGCTAAGAGGGGACACGAGAAGATGTTGGCTGATAGGATTAAGGAGAATCCTAAAGCTTTCTTTCGATATGTTAAGAATAGAAGATTGGTTAGGGCAAGATTAGGGCCAGTCATAGATAGCAGTGGGAAGTTGTGCGTGGAGCCTGAAGAGATTGGCGAGGCACTGAATAAATATTTCTCTTCGGTATTCACGCAGAGTGCTGGAAATGTAGCTGTGGAGAGCACTGAGGTACAGGGTTGCAAATTGGGGAGTATTGTAGTAGATAGGGAGGATGTGTTAGAAATTCTCGAGGGTTTGAAGTTGGATAAGTCCCCTGGGCCGGACGGGATTTACCCTAGGATTCTCTGGGAGGCAAGAGAGGAGATTGCAGAGCCTCTGGCTCTGATCTTCAGGTCCTCGTTGGTTACGGGTGTGGTTCCGGAGGACTGGAGGATAGCGAATGTGGTCCCATTGTTTAAGAAGGGGAAGAGAGACCTTCCAGGGAATTATAGGCCAGTGAGTCTTACTTCTGTTGTGGGCAAGGTATTGGAGAGAATTATTAGGGATAGGATTTATAGTTATTTAGAGAGAAATGAATTGATTGGGGATAGTCAGCATGGTTTCGTGAAGGGTAGGTCATGCCTTACTAACCTCATTGAGTTTTTTGAGAAAGTGACCAAAGAGGTGGATGGGGGTAAGGCGGTTGATGTAGTATATATGGACTTTAGTAAGGCGTTTGATAAGGTGGCCCATGGAAGACTTCTACAGAAAATGCAGATGTGTGGAATAGAGGGTGATTTAGCTAATTGGATTAGGAATTGGCTGGCAGATAGAAGACAGAGGGTGGTGGTTGATGGGAGATATTCATCGTGGAGTTCGGTGACGAGTGGTGTGCCTCAGGGGTCTGTTTTGGGGCCCCTGCTGTTTGTAATTTTTATAAATGATCTGGATGAGGGTATTGAGGGATGGATCAGTAAATTTGCAGATGACACTAAAGTCGGTGGAGTGGTAGATAGTGAAGAGGGGTGTTATAGTTTACAGAGTGACTTGGACAAGTTGCAGAGCTGGGCCGAGAGGTGGCAAATGGAGTTAATGTGGAAAAGTGTGAGGTAATGCACTTTGGCAGGAACAATAAATGTGTAGAGTATAGGGCTAATGGTAGGGCTCTTAATAGTGTTGAGGAACAGAAGGATCTTGGTGTATGTGTCAATAGATCCCTGAAAGTAGGCAGTCAAGTGGATAAAGTTGTTAAGAAGGCATATGGAGTCTTAGCTTTTATTGGTAGGGGGATTGAATTTAGGAGCCGCAGATCATGTTGCAACTGTACAAAACTCTAGTGCGGCCGCACTTGGAGTATTGTGTGCAGTTCTGGTCCCCACATTATAAGAAAGATGTGGAGGCATTGGAGAGGGTACAGAGGAGGTTTACCAGGATGTTGCCTGGTATGGAGGGCAGGTCTTATGAAGAGAGGCTGAGGGATTTGAGGTTGTTTTCGTTAGAAAGGAGGCGGCTAAGAGGGGACCTAATCGAAACATATAAGATGATTAGAGGTTTAGATAGGGTGGACAGTGATAGCCTTTTTCCTAGGATGGAGAAAGCTAGCACGAGGGGACACAGCTTTAAATTAAGGGGTATGAGTTATAGGACGGATATCAGAGGTAGGTTCTTTACTCAAAGAGTGATTAGGGAGTGGAATGCCCTGCCTGCAGCTGTTGTAGATGCGCCAAGTTTGGTGGCGTTTAAGAGGTTAATTGATAAGTATATGGAAGAGAAGGGAATGGTTTAGTTTGGAGGGGCATTGCTTTTTATTTTGGTCGGCACAACATCGAAGGCCGAAGGGCCTGTTCTGTGCTGTAATGTTCTATGTTCTATGTTCTAAGACTTACATTAACACTGCAATGAGAAATTCCCCTAATTGCTATACTACAGCACCTGTTTGAGTCAAAGCACCTAACCAGCACATCTTTCAGACAGTGGGAGGAAACCGGAGCATCCACAGAAAGCTCATGCAGACACAGGGAGAATGTGCAAACTCCACACAGACAGTGACTCAAGCCAGGAATCAAACCCGGGTCCCTGGCGCTATGAGGCAGCAGTGTTAACCCATTTAAGGTGAGAGGGGATAGATACAAAAGGATCCACAGGGGCAATTTTTCACTCAGAGGGTAATGAATGTCTGGAACAAGCTGCCAGAGATAATGGTAGAGGCAGGTACAATTTTGTTTTTTAAAAGCTCTTAGGTAGTTGTATGGGTGAGATAGGTATAGAGAGATATGGGTCAAACACAAGCAATTGGGACTAGCTTAATGGTAAAACCTGGGCAGCGTGGACAAGTTGGGTCAAAGGACCTGTTTCCATGCTGTAAACTCTGTGATGAGATGCGGACACTCTGTGTGTTTCTCAGGGATGGCTCAGCCTCACTTCTCCATTGATGTTCCTGTTCAGCCGGAGGATTTGTATCATTGTCTGATGTGAACCATCCACAGCTAGTCGTCAGACGACATTCTTTCATCAATTTTAAAATAACCACACAAAGTAAAACTGGAGGACACTTCCTCTATCAGCAATGCTAAGTGATGTGCAAGTTTCTAAAGGCAAGCTGGGATCGTTCCTCATTCCTGAGCTTGGTAAACGAGTTGGTGAACATTTTTTGTGACAGAGCTGAAACCACAGCCTTGTTGACTGCTGTAAGAGAAGGTGGAATCAACAGCTCTGTCCTCTCCAATCAGCCCAGGCTGCTTCACTCACACAAACTGCAGCAGAGCCCGCTGCTTCCCTGCCATGTGGCTGCTGGGATGATTAGCCACTCCAGCTAACAGTGAGGTTTGAGCAGTTTCAGCACCGTTGGTTGTCCTGCCTGCAGACCAATGGAGGAATCAGGTAAGGAACTGGGAGAGAGCCCCAGACACCTGTGCTGCCGTACTATTAACCAGAGACACCAGCTACTCAAAACTGGCCAGAGATCAGGAATGTAGCAGTCAGCCTTTAGAAGTCACTAGTTAGCCTCAGTTGGAATATCGTGTTCAACTGTGAGCTCCAAAGCTCTGGGACAATATTACGATGCAGAGGGAGTTGATCGGGATGGTTCCAGGGATGGGGAAGTTTACATGGAGAGATTGGGAAGCCTGGATTGTGAATGTACAGAAGAGTTGACCCAGCGGAGATCTGAGAAAGGTGTTTAAAATTCTGAGGGATTCTAATGGAGTAAATAAGGAGAAACAGTTCCCAAAGGATATAGGCTGAAAGAAATTGATAAAAGGACCAAAGGTGAGATGATTGTGTTTTATGCAGTGAGCTGTTCGAAAGGGCAGTGGAAGCAGATTCAGTAACTTTCTACAGGAAGTTGGGGTAATATTTGAAAGTGTCGATATGTTCAGGATTCTGGGGAAAGGACAGAGAGTGTACACTGCAGAATCACTTCTGTCTAATGTATTCTCTGAGTATGGAATTAGACAATATATGAAGATATCGATAGTCACTAGCATCTGAAGGGTTTAACATTCTCTCCGTGTTGACAGGAAAGATTGTCCAACAAAAGAAAGTGGAAAATTCTGACCCGGAGGATGAGAACCCTGGAAACAGCACAGTGCAATCCCGCAGCACCGAGGGTAACACTCGTTACATGGTCTTCACCTACTTCAAAGGGGACATCAACAGCAAGGTGGATGAACACTTCAGCAGGGCACTGCAACAAAGCAGCACTCTCACAGACAGCAACTCAAAAAGAAAATCCCACAACATTGAACCAAACAGAGGTAAGAGAAAGGAGCTAGTGTGTGACTGTGCACGAGCAGTTCATGTCAGCGGCAACAGATTGGAAATTGAAATCTCTGCCAGGATAAAAGCTTCCTTTTAGGAACCATCATCTCAATTCATGAAAAAAATACAATAATGTCAGCGTCAAAGCCCAGTTATTACACTGCAATCAGAGGCTGCACTGACAGAGTGTGCTGGGGTCAATCGCAGGTCAGAGAGACCCTAACCAATCACGAATAGATAAAGCCTGAGGTCAAACATTAACATAATGTGGGTCTATGCATTTAGACACAACTTAGGACAGTGATAAGACTTATAGTGAAAATGTTGTGGGTTCACATCAACAAATACTGTCAGAGAGTCAGTACTGAGGGAGTGTCGCACTGTCAGACAGTTAGTACCAAGGGAGTGTTGCACTGTCAGAGGGAATGCTGCATGCCAGAGGGTCAGTGCTGAGCGAGTGCTGCACTATCAGAGGGTCAGTATTGAGGGTGTGCCGCACTGTCAGAGGGTCAGTGCTGAGGGAGTGTGCATTGTCAGAGGGTCAATACTGAGGGAGTGCTGCACTGCCAGAAGGTCTGTACTGAGAGAGTATCACACTGTCAAAGGGTTAGTATTGAGAGAGCACTGCACTGTCAGAGGGTCAGTATTGAGGGAGTGCTGCACTGTCAGAGGGTCAGTACTGAAGGAGCACCGCATTGTTAGAGGGTAGTAATGAGGGAGTACTGCACTGTCAGGGTCAATACCGAGGGAGTGCTGCGTTATCAGGAAGCATGTTCCATATGCTGTCCAGTCACTTCCTGAGGTAATCCTCCCTGGTGTAATATTGTATTTTCTAAATGTCTCTTGTGGCAACATTTATCATGGACACTGGTGAATTCCTCCTGCTCTGCTTCTGAAATCTGTTGTGGCATTTCCTAAGGCTGCACAAGAGAACAGGTATTCTCCAGCTTAACAACCTACTAGTGAGACAGCGCTGCCTCATGCACAGCTTTTGCTCAGTTCAATCCTGAACTCAGCCTGACCTCTGTATTGAAAGTTTGAGGGGATTTTAGATTAAGACCATGTGACTCAAAGGCAAAAGACAGACTGATTAGTCTAATGTCAGTGTGGGGAAAATCGTTTATAAAGGATGTGATAACAGAACACTTAGGAAATATCAATGGGATTAGACAAAGTCAATGTGGATTTATAAAATGGAAATCATGTTTGACAAATCCATTGGAATTTTTTGAGGATGTCCCAAGTAGGATAGATAAGCATGAAGCAGTGGATATGACGTATTTGGATTTTCAGAAAGCTTTTGATAAAGTCCCACATAAGAGGTTAGTGTGTAAAACTGAAGCGTATGGGACTGGGGGTAATATACTGGCATGGATTGAGAATTGATTCTCAGACAATCAATTCTCAGACAACAGGAATAAATGGATCTTTTCCACAATGGCAGGCAGTGACCAATGGAGTCCCTCAGGGATCAGTGCTGGGATCCCAGCTACTCACAATATACATCAATAATTTTGATGAAGGAACCAAAGGTAATTGCAGGGATTCTCCGACCTCGCCCATGGCTGGGATTCCCTGGGACGACTGAGCATCAAAATCTCCATTTTTGCTGGCAGCAGTAACAGGGTGAATGAGATGGGAGAATTCCAAGCTTGCTGATGAGGCAAAACTTGGTGGGAATGTGATTGATGAGGCGGATGTTAAAGGGATTTACATACATTGAGTGAGTGGACAAATAGTAGCAATGCATGTAATGTAGATAAATGTGAAGTTACCCAATATGGATGGAGAAACAGAAAGGCAGAGTATTATTTACATTGTAATAGACTGGGAAATATTGATGTACAAAGGGACTTGGGTGTCTTTGTACACAGGTCACTGAAAGCAAACATACAGTGCAATATATATTAATGATTTCAATGAGGGAAGAAAATGTAACATCTCAAAGTTTGCAGATGATACCAAGTTGGGTGGAAGGGTGAACTGTGTGATGAGGATGCAGAAATCCTTCAGCATGATCTGGACAGGTTGGGTGAGTGGGTTAATCAATGGCAGAATCCAGTATAATTTGGATAAGTGTGAGGTTATTCACGCTGGAAGCAAAAACAAGAAGACAGATTACTACCTGAATGGCTGTAAGTTGGAAGAGAGGAGTGGGCAGTGGGACCTGAATGTCCTTGTGCACCAGTCGCTGAAGGTAAGCATGCAAGTGCAGCAGGCGGTAAAAAAGACAAATGACCTTCATTATGACAGGTTTTGAGTAGAGGGGCGAGGATATGTTGCTGCAATTATATAGGGCCTTGAGTATTGTGTGCAGTTTTCGTCTCCTTTTCTGAGGAAGGATGTTCTTGCTCTTGAGGGAGTTCGACAAAGTTTTAACAGGCTGATTCTAGGAATGGCAGAACTGATTTTTGAGGAAAGATTGACTCAGTTACGATTGTTTTCACTGAAGTTCTGAGGAATAAAGGAGGATCTCACTGAGACTTATAAAATTCTAACAGGACTAGACGATAGAGCAAGAAGGATATTCCCGATGGTGGGGAGTCCAGTAAGAAGTCTCACAACTCCAGGTTAAAATCCAACAGGTTTACTTAGTAGCAAAATTTACCCAGAACCAGGTGTCACAGTTTGAGGATTCAGGATAGACCATTTAGGACAGAAATGAGGAGACATTTCTTCACTCAGAGAGGGGTGAGCCTGTGAAATTCATTACCATTGAGTGTAGTTGATGCCAAAAGATTGAATGTATTCAAGAGGCGGCAGGATATAGCACTTGGGGCAAATGGAATCAAAATGGAGAAAGCAGAATTAGGCTATTGAGTTGGATGATCAGCCATAATGAATGGTGGAGCAGGTTCAAAGGGTTAAATGGCCTCCTCTTGCTCCTATTTTCTTCTATTTCTCTAATATAGCAAGCAGTTGGGAAGCAAGTAGTATGTTGACCTTCATTGTAAGATGACAGCACTCAGGTACCAGGGACTCAGGTTCAATTCCAGCATTGGGTGATTGGAGTGAGGTTTGTACACCCTCTCCGTTTTGCAATTGTTTCCTCCATGTATTCCAAAGATGTTCAGGGTGGGGGATAGAGCATGGTAAACGCATGGGGTTACAGAGATGGGGGAGCTGGGCCGAGGTAAGATGATCTTTTAGAGAGCCGGTGCAGACTTGATAGGCAAAATGGTCTGTTCCTGCACTGTCCGGAATCTATACACCTTATGATTCTACGGTTTGAATGCAGGAGAAATGATGTCTTACTGCAGTTGTTTAGGGCCTTGTTGAGACCACACCTGGGTTACTGTGCGCAGTTGGTCTCATTACCTAAGAAAGGGTTTACTTGCTGTAAATCTGTTTGGTTCCAGATTCACCGACAATCAAAACTTCCAACAAAGGATATTCTCTTTACTTGCATAACAGTTATGTGAACACTGGCATTCTGCCCGTGCTCCCGGGAATAATTTCCACACTCCCGGCGATAACTCCCATGCTCCCAGGAATAACTCGCCCACTGTTGGAAATAACTCCAGCACTCCCAGAAATAACTCCCATGCTCCTGGAATGACTCCAGTGCTCTTGAAAATAGCTCTCAAACTCCTGGGAATAACTTGCCTATGCTTGGGAATAACTCCAGCGCTCCTGGAAATAACTCCCACACTCCCAAGAATAACTCCCACACTCCAAGGAATAACTCCAGTGCTCCAGGAATAACTCCCATACTCTCAGGAATAACTCCAATCTCCCGGGAATAACTCCAGCACTCCAGCAATAATTCCAGTGCTCCTGGGAATAACTACCACACTCCAAGGAATAACTCCAGCACTCCTGGGAATAACTCCCATGCTCTCAGGAATAACTCCCACTCTCCCAGGAATGACTCCAGCACTCCCAGGAATAACTCTAGTGCTCCCAGGAATAACGGCCAAATTCTCAGGAATAACTCCCATACTCCCAGGAATAACTCTGTCACTCTGGGAATAACTTCCAAACTCCCGGGAATAACCCCTGCACTCCCGGGAATAACTTCCTTATTCTAGGAATAACTCCAGTTCTCCCGGAATGTTGGCTACACACTATTAGTGCATGATGTACAGTCAGTTCTTCTCTGATGATGAAGTGTTTGGAGCTCATTCTGACCAGTTCCTATAGACTGTTGTGATCTTGTCGGAATGTGTTGTCCGTCTGTAAGGCCTGGCTGAGTTCCAGAATTCTGTAAGAGGGCAGCACCTCTATTGTCATGATGTCTTGACATCCTCACAATCTGCCTGCTCTGTCGTGGGAAGGAGGCTCAGAAGAGGCCAACCAGCCGAATACGTCTCCTTCCCGTGTCGATAACGCAGGCGCACTATGGAGAGGCTGATTTAAGATGGTCAAGAGTGATTGATGGTCAGATTTACCCATTACAAGATGACTGAATATAAAGTCACGGAATATCTGAGGAAAGCGAGGAGTTCCTCTTGGATCTGCACTCAGTGAGTCTCACTGTCAGGGAGGGTGCTTGGATCAAAGGTCTGTCATTCTGGATATATATGTTTTATGTTTTATAGAGATATATAAGATAATGAAGGGGCTAGACAGAGTAGAAGCAGCAAGATTATTTTCACTTAGAATGGAAACAAGAACTAGAGGGCACAGCCTCAAATTATGGGGGAGTCCATTTAGAACAGAGTTGAGGGGGAACTTCTCCCAGATTGTAGTAAATCTTTGGAATTCTCTGCCCATTGAAGGAGTGGAGGCTACCTCGTTAAATGTGTTTAAGTCATAGACAGATAGATTTTTGACCAATAGGGGAATTAGGGGTTACGGGGAGCAGGTGGATAAATGAAACTGAACCACTATCAGATCAGCCATGAATTTATTGAATGGCGGGGCAGGCTTAAGGGGCTAGATGGCCTACTCCTGCTCCTATTTCTTAAGTTCTTGTACAGACTGTGCCATGTCACCCAAACACAGATACAAGGGCAGACAGTGCAGCATTGCACAGCAACAAAACAGTGAATGAGAAAGACCATCTGCTGGGTGCCTATTCCGCAGCGATTATCTGCACACTGTTGTGGAATTTAGAGTTACTCTCTGGGTTTATACACCGGAAGGTGTAACTGTCTCATTTACAGAAGGAAGCCTAGAGGCAGTAAAGGATTCTTCAACTATCTCGGTGTCTGCTGATAGATCTGAAGTCGCAATCACAGTATCGGATGGTGCAGATAGTGCTTATCCAGAGATCTTCTGGCACACACAAGGCTTGTATGTAGATGTGTGTAACTAATAACTGATCCGTGTGATGCCTCCACTTAGTTTGTCTTGAGTTTGTACTGGATGGGACATCGGGCCAGTTTGAGTCAGTACTGTCACATCTTGGTGGTGCTGTAGCTGCACGCCAGACCATGGTCTTCTGCTGAAACAAGCATTATGTTAGTAAGAGCTCAAGATTCAGAAGTTGCAGACCTTGCCGGTGACAACATCAGGTTTGCATACCTGATTTACATACATTATATTTTCATCTGATTAAAACCCCCACCTGCCCCCCGCCCCGCTCCCCTGTAGATATACACCCCCACATCTCTTCAAACCTGTTCCAACAAGTCCATCCAGACGTTAACCCATTGTGGGGACCCCTTCCCCCTCCTCCCACTATCCTCAGCACTCCTGGGGGTATAAAGGTGAGTATAGCCCTGAGGCAGATGGACAGAGCCAGACATTGCGCTAGCAATGTCCCTGGGCACTTCTTCATGGTGCAGGTTGGCACCGTGCCTGTAGCAATCTGGCAGTGTTGGGGGGGCAGGTCCCAATGGGATCCTCATGAGGGAAGGGGCAGATGATTCAGTTATGTATGGCGGTGATTGGGAACAGACGTTGGAGTTGGGAATGGCTTTATGAAAGGGGAGGGTTGACGTTCGGGGAGGTGGGGAGGCGAAAATTGGTCCTGATCAAGGGCACGGCAGGGTTGTGGTTTATAGAGGGAGCCCCTGAGATCTGGGGTGGGGAGGTTACTTTTTGCTTTGGTTATGGCATCTAAATTGAGTGCAGCCAGGCTTTGCTGGTGATTGAGGCCCCTCCGCCCCATCCTCCTGTCCCCAGTTCCCTGCCGCTCTGTCCCCCATTCCCCCCTCCTCCAATCCCCCGTCCTTCTCCCCCACCAACATTTCTTCCCTCCCACCCCACCCACCCCCTCCACCATCCCAAGCTCCCCATGTGCCAGTGTGAAACTCGGCCCTTTTTTTTTGTGACACAGTACAGTAAGCTCTGGAAACAACATTCTGCCATTTTGTGTTAAGATTCCCTTCATTCTCTGGATTAACAAGCCAGGAACACATTCCCAACAGCTCTAAAGATTGAGTTAAATTATTTCAATACATTTATTCTCATTTTCTAGATGAGAAGCACTCCAGGCACCAATGGAATCCTCCAGCTCAGATTTGGTCCAGCCCTTACCATGGGCCTACCCTGTCCGGCGTGCCCATGACTAGTGCCAGCATGCCCATGCCAGTGTCTCAGTACAGACCGGACAGCCACCAGAACCTCCGGCAACAGCCTCACGGCCCGTGGCTCTTACCCAGTGTCAGCCGACAGAGTCTTGACGCCAACATCTATCATCAGCCAATGCCTGAGCTACACCGAATGATGCCAGCTGCGGTGAGCAACCGACAGTATAGCTCTCTTCTGGTGCCACTGCGAGGTGAGAGACAAGCAGCTGAATCCAACCAGCGACAAACTGTCCCAAAATCAAACCTCACGCCCACCTGGACAGCTCCCGATCCGGAACTTACTGAAATGAGGCCAAGCGTGAACCCAGATATTGGTAAGGCAGTTAGCTTCCAGAGCAATGAAAGGAAAATATTAATTCTTTAGTCATTCACGGGCTGTGGGCGAAGCTGGCTCGGAGAGTATTTATTATCCATTGCCAGGAGAAGGTGTTGGTGAGCTACCTTTTTGAACCACTGCAGTCCCTGAGGTGTAGGTACACCCACAGTGCTGTTAGGGAGGGATTTCCAGTATTGTTATTAGACAATAATAGGGCACCACAATGACACAATGCAGGGGAAAGGGGTAGCACAATGACATAGTGGCGGGGGGTGGGGGGGGGCGGCACGGTGGCACAATGGTTAGCATTGCTGCCTCACAGTGATAGGGACCTGGATTCGATTCCCGGCTTAGGTCACTGTCTGTGCAGAATCTGCACGTTCTTCCTTGTCTGCATGGGTTTCCTCCCACAGTCTAAAGATGTGCAGGTTAGGTGTCGGCCAGGCTAATTTGCCCCTTAGTGTCAGAGGAATTAGCTAGGGCAAATATAGCTAGGCCCAGGGAAAGGGCCTGAGTGGGATTGTTGTTGATGAAGGCTCGATGGGCCGAATGGCCTCCTGCACTGTAGAGATTCTATGACTCTATGATGATCAGTCTATCCCTGAGGCGTAGGTACATCCACAGTAGGGAGAGACTCAGATTATAAATTCCTGCCCTGAAGCTGATATTCCCAAAATGTGAATGCTTATTAATTATTGAAAAGTATTGGGCGGCTAGCTTCTTTTCTCTCTTCATTGGCTGATGCAGCCTGATGGGCTGAATGGCCTCTTTCTGCACCGTAACTTTCCGATGGTTCTCTGCTAATTAATCACTGGGATTGAATAATTCCAAATACCCATTACACAATTCCAGTCCCCAAAATCAAAGTGGTGAAGTTTACAACCAGATCACCAAGGTGCGAACCTGTCATGGGATTCCCCCTGGGGGTGCAAAGGTACGTATAGACCCAGGGGAGAGGGATCTAGCCAGACACTACCTCAGCATTCGTTGGCTGTGCCAAATTGACAAAGCCAAGCTGTGCCGGGACGGTGCTAGAGGTCTGTGCAAGGAAATAGTGCCAGGGGTCAGTGCTGGAGGCAGTGCCAAGAGGTAGTGCCAGGGAACAATGCCAAGGGGCAGTGTCAGGAGCAGGTCGGGGCAGTGCCAAGGACAGTGCCTGGGGGTAGTGCCAGGGTCGGTGCCAGGGGCAATGCCAGCGGGCAGTGCCACAGGTCAGTGTCAGTGGTCAGTGTTAGGGGCAGTGCCAGGGGTCAGTGTCAGGGGTCAATGTCAGGGGGCAGTGCCAGGGGTCAGTGTCAGGGATCAATGTCAGGGGGCAGTGCCAGGGGTCAGTGTCAGGGGGCAGTGCCGGGGGCAGGTCTTTGTGGGAGCCTTGCATATGGAAAGATCTTTTTGTAGTGAGGGGTAACAGACACAAGAGAGCACTGGGGATGCTGGGGACGATTGGAGGGAAGGGGGAATCGATGATTGGGAGGAGAGTGAGTGATGATCGGGAGGAGAATGGGTGACGATTGAGGGGGGGAGAGTCTGTGACATTCTGGTGGGATCTGTGATTGGCATCATGTGAACAAATGTGATGGAAGTGGAGAAACTGGGAGAATGGGCGGAGCTGGTAGGAAAATATTCAGTTGGAATGTGGCATTATTTGATCTAATTTTTACTGTTTTTCCAACAGGTTTTCAACATCCGCAGAGGAGGAAGGATATATATTGGTATTAGACTCAACAGCACACCTTTAAACTGATCCCAAATACAAGCCTGAGCTTCACCAGCCAGTTCCATCACTGCACTCTCTGTGTAATCTCGCTCCACACTGGCTGCTGTTTCTCAGCCCTGACACTCGCCATGTGGCTCCTGCTGATTTTGAGAGAGTCGTCTGTGAAAAGACGAGGGGACTGGATAGAAAATGTGTAAATTCTGGGAATGTATTTATCCTACAATACATAGCGGGCTTGATGGGTCAGTGCTGTTCTTCATTGGCTAATTGGGCAATCAGAAAAGACCTGTACAGAAGTGCCACATTTTTCACTCAAACTTTGCCGGGCCTTGGCCCATAACATCCTCAGCAGCTCAGTACACAGCTTCGGATTGTCAAAGACACCTTGGTGCAGGCGTTGAACATTCATTGCTGGCCGTTTTCTGAAGGTGAAGACAAGAAGACTGGGTCAATGCTCTTTCTCAAGTTTAAAATCAGGCTTTGAAAGTCAACATATCAGAAAAAAGCACAAACAGCTTGTACCTATGCACTTGCATTAACATCGGAGAGAAACATCACAAAGCTAGTCACAGGAGCATTGTCTAACGTTGATACTGAGTAACAGAACAGGTCTAGGGAGGCAATTCCAGGCTTCAGGGAAGGAATTCCAGGATTTGGGGAGGGAATTCCAGAGTTTGGGGAAGGAATTCCAGGCTTCAGGGAGGGAATTCCAGGATTTAGGGAGAGAATTCCAGAGTTTAGTGCCAGACTAACAATGGGAGAGCAATGAAAATCTTCACAGGACAGGAGGAGACCATTCAGCCCATCAGTCTGTACTGGCTCACTGAAAGAACCTTCTACTGAGTCCCACTCCCCACCTTATCCCTGTAACCGTGCACATTATTTATTTGCAGATAACAATCCAATTCCCTTCTGAATGCTTCCATCAAAACCTGCCTCCACTACTTTCTCAGGAAGCTCATTCCAGACTCCCAAACACCCTCTGGGTGAATATTTTTGCAACCTTTCTACTCTTCTGCCCCAATTCTGAATCTAGTTCTTGATGTACACTTGAGTGGGAGCCATTCCTCACAATTTATCCCTCAGGATCTTGAATATCTCTAGCAAGAGTTCCTCTTAGCCTTTTTTTACTCCAAGTAATGCAGACCCAGCTGCCCAGTCTGTTGTCATAGTTCCCTATCTCTGGAATCACTCTTTTGAATCTGCCTGTGCCCAGCAACATTCCCTTTCACCCCCCACACGCCCACCATCCTGTCTCTCCTAAACGCCTGGTACCCAGGAATATTTAACACCCAGGATGGCCCTTCTTTGAATAAGGTTTCTATGAGAGCGAAAATTGGGAATGGACAAGAGGCCGGAGTTAGAGAAACGCAGAACTCAGAGAGTGTGGATCCAGAGGAGAGAGGTAGGGAGGAGTGAGGCTGAGGAGGGAGTGAGGATATGGAGGGAGTGAGGATGTGGAGTGATTTGGGGACAGAGTAATAATAGATGAAGTTGAGAAGGAATCTCGCCATTGTAGGGAAGTTATCTATTTATTGACAGGGAGGTATACAGATACTAACAGTGTATTAGTCACTGAATTTCCAAAATCTCGTACATTAATGATTTAAAAAACTTAAATGGATTGTGTTTAACTTTTACAATGTCACTATAACATTAACAGTCTGATAACCCCAGCTACTGACTGACTGCGATTCAAAATATCAGGCCAACAAGCCAGAAATGTTTCAATTCTCAGGAAATTGAGTTCAGATACTCGGGGAGATAAATTAAACCGGCATCAAAAATAATTTCATATTGTTTTCAATTTCTTTATAAATTGCTTTATCAGTTGCAAAGATAACGGAGGCGGGAAATGCAGGTTAGTCGATTATCACATAGATCATAAGAAGTAGGAGCAGTAGGTAGACCACTCGGCCCATCGAGCCTGCTGTGCTATTCAATATGATCATGGTGGATCTTGGGCTTCAACTCAACTTTCTGCCATATCCTTTAATTCCCCAGGAAAGCAAAAATCTCTCTGTCTCAGCCTTAAATGTATCCAGCAATGGAGCATCCACAATTCTCTGTGATAGAGAATACCAAAGATCCTTGAGTGAAGTAATTTCTCCTTATCTCACTCCTAAATGATTGTCTCCTTATCCTGAGACTATGTCCCATGTTTTAGCTTCCCCGACTAATGGAAACAATAGCTGTGATTCTCCCAAAACTGCGGAATTGGTGGGAGAACTGTTCCAAATCCCAACTGATTTGTCAGTTCAGCTTCTCATCTGAATCTCATCTAAAGTCCCAAACCTCATTAAAAACACATGGGGTGGGGTGTATTCGTGCCAGAGTCTCACAGTTCTGGAACTATGCGCGTGCGCAGTTGTCCCAATCTGTCAGATTCCCTGTTTGCTGGCCAGCTCAATCACTGGCCAGCCTGGGACCCCCGCAGTGCTGCCTCTCCAGCACCCCCACACGGTCTGATTGCAATGCTCACAGCAATTCCTAGGCCAACACTGGCGCACCCCCCAACCCTGGCCTGGAGCACATCGATGTCCAACCCTCCCGCACCCAACGATAGTGATCCCTCCACCCTCCTCACTGCAGCAGAACCCCCCCGCTTCTCAACCTCTGCTGAGCCCCCACCCCAGAGTCAGAAGTAACCCCCTTTTTGGCAAACTACCTCCCCTACCCCTGACCCCCTCCCCCCAGTCCGCTCCAAATGCTGCCCTGCCTCCAGCCCAGACCAATCCTGGCTACAGAGTGGCAGTGGGACTTTCAACCCCACTGATCATCTCTAGGTCCTGCCCACAGTAGGCCCCTACCCCTTGGCACGGCTAAATGCCCGATCGACAGTGCCAAGGTGTCCCTTGGGCATAGGCACTTTGCCTCTTGGGTAGTGTCAGGAGGCACAGGCTGGCACTACCAGGGTGACCATGCCCATGGGCATCACTCTCAAAGAACAAAAAAAAACAAAACAGCACGGGAAACAGGCCCTTCGGCCCAATGAGCCGTGCCGCCACCTTGATGTTCCCACTTCTACACGCGATCCCTGTCCATGTTTATAGATCTATGGATTAAAAACCAAATTTGAGACAATTTAGGGAGAATTTGTTTTGCCAATTAACCTAAGAGCACATCTTTGGGATGTGGGAGGAAACCGGAGCCCCAGAGAAAACCCACGCAAGCACGGGGAGAATGCGCAAACTCCCACAGACACAGCCCCAAATCCATGTATTTGCACAGCACAGCTATAGTCACAGAGCTGTCGTGTTGCTCATCAGATGGTCCAGGTCAAGCATACACTTTCTTTTTCTTACCCACCTCTAGCATCTGTCCTATAACTACCACCCCTTAATCTAAAGCTATGTCCCCTTGTGCTATCCATCTCCATTCAAGGAAAAAAGCTCTCACTGTCCACTCCATCCAACCCCCTGATCATCCCACATGTCTCAATTAAGTCACCTCTTAGCCGCCCTCTCTCTAATGAAAATAACCCCAAATCCCCCAGCTCCTTCCCACAAGACCCACCCACCACACCAGGCAACATCCCGGCAAACATCCCTTGCACTCCCCTCAATGCCCCCACATCCCCCCTACAATGCGGCCACCAAAACCGCACACAATACCCCAAGTGCGGCCGCACCAGAGCCCTGCACAGCCGCAACACAACACCCCGGCTCCGAAACTCAACCCCCCTACCAACAAATGCCAACACACCATACACCTCAACAACCCCATCAACCCGAGTACCAACCCCCAGAGACCTATGCACCCGCACACTGAGATCTCTCTGCCCATCCACACCACCAAGAACCCTACCATCAGCCCTATACTCCGCACACATATTACTCCTACCAAAGTGTATACTGTTACCAGACTTTAGGAACTTTCAGGCGGTTATTGGCTAGATTATGGAGCACTCCAGAATAATAGGGAGTGGGATAGCTTGAACTTGATTTAAGACGTAGCTCGGCACAACATTCTCCCACTGCCCAAACCCTTGGGCGATCCCGATTGCCCCTCCCCCATTCTGGCGGGGTCTCCCACTAATTTGAACATTGGAGCTAGTCTGCACCCCACTGGAATGAAGTACTCCTGGCGGAATGGGAGATTCAATACAAATTTACATTTAAAATACAAGCTGAAAAGATTCAAATTACTTACCTGACTTCCCGCCGATTTCCAGCATGGTCTGACCAGTGACTGTTCACTGGCTCTGGGGGACGCACGTGCATTCCTGGCACATGTGCAAATCCCAATTCAAGGCTGGAAACGTGTGGCTCCCATCCCAACCCACCAGAAAAGTTGCGGGTCACAATGGGAGAACTGCAGCCAATTTTTCAGCTTCCACCCTATCAAACCCCGACAAAAATGTTCAGGTTTCAATGAGATCACTTCTCATTATTCTCATCTCTAGACACTATCAATGCAATTTACTCAGGCTCTCATTCCGGGACAACCCCTTTATCCCAGAAACTAATTATGACTTATTGCTGTACCACTCCAATATATCACCTCTAATGGAGATGTATCTTTTCTTAAATGCCCATTGCATTCCAAACGTGGGCTCACCAAGAGCTTGTCTAACTGCAGTAAGTCTTCTTTATTCCTGTTATTCAATCCAGTGCACTGGAGGCCAATGTGCCATTTGCACTCCTAATTACTTGCTGTTAACTAGTAACTTTGTGTTTCTTGTACCAATATACTGAAGTCTTTTGAACATCAACAGTTAAAAGTTTCTCATTTTGGAAAAGATTTATTTTTAAATCCTCTGGCAAAAGTGATTAACTCCATATTTCTCTACATTGTACTCTGTCCACCATCATTTTGCCCAGTCATTTCACCTCCCTCTGTCTCTTTGCAACCTCCCTGTATCCTCCTCACAGCTTACCTTCCCACCTTGTTTGGTATCATCAGCAAACCTGGATACATTAGTCTCTGTCTCTTTATTTAAGTCATTAATGTGAATTGTAAATATCATTAGCAATGATCCTTCCCGCAGTCCACTATTCACTGCCTGCCAACTTGAAAAAGGCCTGTTCATGCCCAGTCTCTACTTTCTTATCTGTTAACCACTTCTTCTCCGCCCTGGCTAATATATCTTAACAGGGATCTTAGCTTCATGTCACACTATCTGTAACCCCGTGACTTGCCTGGGTTAGCAAAAAACCTCACTTACTGTGCTGTCTGGAGAGAATACACATTCCTCTAACCTCTGCTGTGAGCCACTTTAAGACTTGAATAGCAGGTTAAGTGTAAGGATTCGCATTCTAATCAGCAATCTGTAAACTGTCTATGCTGATATGTGTGCTTTTGGAGACCAGAACACCTCATTTGCCTGACAAAGGCCACAAAGGCCAAAAGCTTGTGGATTTACTATCAAATAAATCGGTTGGATTTAAAATTGGTGTTGTCAAACTTTACTAATATATGACCCTCAACTTCATGAACCCAGATCTTGTCTATTAACCTTTTGTGTGGCACCAATCAAAAGCCTTTTGGAAATGTAGAGACACTACCTCTTCTGGTTCCCCTTTATCTATCCAACTAGTTACATTCTCAAAACACTCTGTTACATTTATCAAACAAGATTTCCCTTTAGTGCAAGTTTCAACCAATCCAACAAACAAGAGTCTGTTTTCTTTCCAATTGACTGAAAGAGGGAGTGAAGAAAGAGGATTGATGTGTTGACCAATTAATAGCCTGGCAGTAGGGATGCAATTTTTGCAAAGTCATGCTGATTAGTTCCCCCTCCCCTCCAAAAACCCTTACTATTCCATCCTTCACCCTTCGCTCCCTCCTTCATCCCCACATCCTCCCCAGCCTCCCCTCCACCATCCCCCCCAATCTGCATATATGAAGTACACTGTATTCTGTATATCTGGGGTACTCTGCACTCTATATATGAGTTACACTGTACTGTGTATATCTGGGGCACACATCACTGTATTTCTAGGATACACACTGTATTCTGTATATCTGCGATATACTGTACTCTGTATATCTGTGGTATACTGTTCTCTGTATATCTGTCTACTCTGTACTTGGTATATCTGGGATACACCGTAGTCTGTATATCTGGAGTACACTGTACTTGGTATATCTGGATTACACTGTACTTTGTATATCTGGGGTACACTGCAGTCTGTACATCCGGGGTACACTGTGTTTGGTATATCTGAGTTACACTGTAGTCAGTATATCTTTTTTTTAATTGAAAGTTTATTTAATAGTCACAAGTAAATCTGATGTAAGGCTTACATTAAATTGCAATGAAGTTCCTGCGAAAATCCCCAAGTCACCACATTCCAGTGCCTGTTCGGGTCAATGCACCTAACCAGCATGTCTTTCAGATTGTGGGAGGAAACCGGAGCACCTGAAGGAAATCCACGCAGACACAGGTAGAACATACAAATTTCACACAGATTGTGACTCAAACCCGATGTAGACTCGATGGACTGAATGGCCTCCTTCTGCCCCGTAGGATGTCTATGGTTTCTATGTTTCTACAGTGTCCCCCAGATATACTGAGTATACTGTACCCCGATACACTAAGTATGGTGTACTCCAGATATGCTGAGTATCTGGTATACTGCTCAGTATATATAGAGTACACTGTGTTTGGTATACCTGCGGTACACTGCACTCGGTTTATCTGGAGTACTTTGTACTCTATATATCTGGTATACATTGCTCAGTATATCTGAAGTGCACTGTGCTCTGTATATTTGGGATACTCTGTACTCAGCATACCTGGAGTACACTGTACTCAGTGTATCTGGGGTACAGTATACTTGGTATATCTGGGCACGTCACTCAGTATATCTGCGTACACTGTAGAAACATAGAAACCATAGACATCCTACGGCGCAGAAAGAGGCCATTCAGTCCATTGAATCTACATCGACAACAATTCCACCCAGGCCGTATCTCCACTTAATTACCCTGCTAACCTCTCAAACCTGTCACACCCCAGGACAGTAAGGGTTAATTAAGCATGTCCAATCAACCTGTGGGAGGAAACCGGAACACCCGGAGGAAACCCACACATTCATGGGAGAATATAAGAACAGCAGGGTAGACCATCTGGCTCCTTGAGCCTGCTCCGCCATTCTATAAGATCATGGCTGATCCTTTTGTGGACTCAGCGCCACTTATCGCCGGCTCACCATTACCCTTAATTCCTTGGCAGTTCAAAAATTTATCTATCCTTGCCTTAAAAACATTCAATGAAGTAGCCTTAACTGCTTCACTGGGCAGGGAATTCCACAGATTCAAAACCCTTCGTGTGAAGTTCCTCTCCAGCTCAGTCCTAAATCTGCTTCCCCTTATTTTGAGGCTATTCCCCCTAGTTCTACTTTCACCAGCCTGTGGAAACAACTTCCCTGTTTCTATCTTATCTATTCCCTTCAGAATCTTATATGTTATTATATGATTTCCCCTCATTCTTCTGAATTCCAATAAGTATAGCCCCAGTCTACTCAGTCTCTCCTCATAAACCAACCCTCTCAACTCCAGAATCAACATAGTGAATCTCCTCTGCAATTCCCTCTAGTGCCAGATGTCCTTTCTCAAGTAAGGAGACCAAAACTGTACACAGTACTCCAGGTGTGGCCTCACCAGCACCTTATACAGCTGCAATATAACCTCACCATTTTTAAACTCCATCCCTCTAGCAATGAAGGACAAAATTCCATTTGCCTTCTTAATTACCTGCTGTACCTGCAAACCAACTCAGATTCCTGCATAAGGACACCCACATGTTGCAATTTTTATCACTTGCTGTTATTCCTACCAAAATGGGTGACCTTACATTTATCAGCATTGTACTCCTTCTGCCAACACTCACCCACTCACTTAGACTATTTATATCTCTTTGCAGACTTTCAGCGCCCTCTACACACTTTGCTCTGCCACCCATCTTAGTGTCATCAGCGAATTTTAACACACTACACTCGGTCCCCAAATCATTTATGTAAATCATAAACAATTGCAGTCCCAACACTGATTCCTGAGTACATCACTAGTCACCGATTGCCAACCAGAAAAGCACCCATTTACCCTCACTCTTTGCTTTCTGTTAGTTAAACAATCCTCTATCCATGCTAATACATTACCTGTAATATCATGCACCTTTACCTCATGTAGCAGTGTTTGGTGCGGCACCTTATCAAATGCCTTCTGGAAATCCAGATACACTACATCCACAGGTTCCACATTGTCCACTGCACATGTAACGTTCTCAAAGAATTTCACCAAATTAGTTAAACATGACCTTTCGCTCATGAACCCATGCTGCGTCTTACCAATGGGACAATTTATATCCAAATGTCTCATTATTTCTTCCTTGATGATAGATTCAAGTATTTTCCAGGCTGCAGAAGTTAAGCTAATGGCTTATAGTTACTTGCCTTTTGTCTACCTCAGGGAGAACGTGCAGTCTCCACACAGACAGTGACCCAAGCCGGGAATTGAAACCGAGTCTCTGATGCTCTGAGACAGCAGCACTAACCACTATGGCATCATGCCACCCTGAATACACTGTACTCAGTATATCTGGGGTATATTGTGCTCAGTACATCTGAGGTATACTGTACTGTGTATGCCTGGGATATACTGTACTGTGTATATCTGGGGTATATTGAACTCTGTATATCTGGAGTGCATTGTGATTCTGAATAATCAGAGTTTACATGTTAGAATTTTATGTTCTAGGTGCTTTTGTCACAGATTACTCAGTCACTAATTCACATGGATTTTGTTCCAGTTAAATGAGAATATATTGATTCCTGTCTTGTTACATTATGAATAAACTATGAAAAGCAGAGTGGAACATTGTGCTTTTTAACTCCGAGAACATTCAGATTCCAAATCAGATAGACAGTTAGCGAAAGATATGATTGGGTCTTGTGTTTGCTCACTGACAAGGTTTCATTACAGAGACACTGGTTACATCGTAGGTATCTCCAATCGAAGTGGTGCTCTGACAATCTGCTTGGATTGATAGGAACACAGATAAGGTTCTGGTGCATACAAACCACCAGAATACATCCTGCCAAACATTCTGCAACTTGATTGGATGGAAGCAGATGTGAAAATGGCGGTGAATGGTTGATAAGAATATTAGATAAAGATTACAGAACAGAAAGAATGTCTGTCAGCAAATTATCTCACCTAATCCCACTCCCCAGCCCTTACAACAACCATACCACCAGAGGGGTAGGAGCAGAACCAGCCATTCAGCCCGTCGAGTCTGCTCCATCTCTCTGTGAGATCATGACTGATCTGATGTGATAATCCTCAACTCCACTTTCCCACCTTATCCCCATAGTCCTCGATTCCCTTACTGATTGAAAAATCTGTCTTTCTCAGCCTTGAGCTCATCTAACCATCCAGCCTCTATAGCTCTCTGCGGTAAAGAATTCCACAGATTCACAAATCTCATAGAGGGAAAATTCCTCCTTATCTCTGACTCCAATGGGTGACCCCCTTGCTCTGAGGTTATGCCCTCTTGTCCAAGACTCTTCCACAAACAACCTCTCAGCATCAATCATGTTAAGCCCCTTGGGAATCCGATACATTTCAATTCTCTCAAATTCCATTGAGTACAGGCACAAATCACTTTACCTCCCCTCATGAGAAAATCCGTCTGTACCAGGATCAACCTGAACCAATTATCGCAGTTCACCCTAGCCAACTCTGTCTTCATACCCTTAAAATCTCCTCAATTTAAGTTTAAAACATTAATTTCAGACCCAGATTTCTCACCCTCAAACTGAATGCGAAATTTATGATCACTCTTGCCAAGACAATCCTTTGCTGTGATGTCATTAATTAACACCGTCTCACGAAGAATTACCTCGTACAAAATAGCTCTGATGAAGGGGCTTCCTGACTCAAAGCATTGGCTCAATTCTCTCTTTGCAGATGCTGCCAGACCTGCTAAGATTTTCCAGGATTTTCTGTTCTTGTTTGAGCACATTGGTCTTATCAGAACAATGGGGGGGGTGAGAAAATATCATGGCGGAACAGACTCGATGGACTAAGCGGCCTAATTCTGCCCTAATGTCTTATGGTCCTACTCCCCAGTTGGATTGAGAACGCGATGCTCTAAGAAACTTTCCTGAGCGTGCTCTATTCTCCCAGCTCTCTTTGCTGACCTAATCTGCCCAAGACCAAGTCAACTCTGACAAATGAATTTCAATCCAGTAAAATATGAGATAATGCACTGAGGAAGACTAGCAAGGTACGGGAATAAATAAGTGTAGAGGGAGATAGAAAGACCTTGGAGTTCATGCCTACAGATCTCTGAAGGTGATAAAAAGTAAATAAAAAAAATTATTAGCTGAGGACTGAGGAATATGAGGCTGGAATATTTTTCTGGAAGTTGTAAAATACCAGCCGGAATCCAACTGGTACGTGTTCACTGCACCAAAGCAAAGCTCTGATTGCACTAAAGAGAGCGCAGAGATTTACCAGGAGGTTGCAGGATATTTTAGTTTGAGGGAAGATTGGATAGGGGATGCAAATCTTGCTTCATTCCATAGGAGCTGGCTGGCAAGCTGAACTTTATTCCCAGAGTCATTAGTTCTGATTTTGGACGGGTGATGCTTGTTCTCTTTGGAACGAGAAGGCTGAATTAAAGTGTCAGAAAAAAGAAAGGTTCTAAAATTAATGGGAAATCTGAATTGCCCCCAGTCAAAGGGAAGGAAGGACGAGGGAATTCAGTGAGAAGATTTTTCATTCAGAGAGGTGGGGAACTGGAACTTCAGTCAATGAGATGGAAAACCCTCAGAACATTTGAAAAATATCTTGAATCAGGAAATGAAGGGCTACGAGCAGCTAGGATGATGAACAAGACTGGAAAGTGGAATTAGACCAGTTGACTGGTTGGATTTGATGGGCTGAATGGTCTCCTTCTGTGCTGTGAATATTCCCGGTTCTGTGAACAGGTGCGTGGACAGCAGGACATTAACACGGGAAACGGGACTTCAGACAAGATGCCATTGAATGGTGAAGGAGGTTGATGGGACAATACCAGCTCTGATTGGTTAACTTCTCAGTAAAGGAATAGTTTATGATACTTCTCAGTAAGAGGTTTAATTGAACAGCGATGCAATTTATTGTAATTCTGCCCTGGAGGTGGCAGTGCAATCAATTAAATCCACAGTTTGCCTCCAGAGAGGTTTTGTACAGTGAGTCGCGCTCTGCTCTCTCACAAGCTCAGCGCAAAACCTGATTAAAGGAAAATGAGCAGAAAATCTAGGCTTACATTCCCAGAGTACTGAGAGAGTGCTACACTGTCGGAGAGTCAGGACTGAGGGAGTGCTGCACTGTCAGAGAGTCAGGACTGAGGGAGTGCTGCACTGTCGGAGAGTCAGGACTGAGGGAGTGCTGCACTGTCAGAGAGTCAGGACCGAGAGAGTGCTACACTATCAGAGAGTCAGGACCGAGAGAGTGCCACACTGTCGGAGAGTCAGAACTGAGGGAGTGCTGCACTGTCAGAGAGTCAGGATTGAGGAAGTGCTGCACTGTCAGAGAGTCAGGACTGAGGGAGTGCTGCACTGTCAGAGAGTCAGGATTGAGGGAGTGCTGCACTGTCAGAGGGTTAGTGCTGAGGGAGCGCTGCACTGTCAGAGAGTCAGCATTGAGGGAGCGCTGCACTGTCAGAAGGTCAGCACTGAGGAAGTGCTGCACTGTCAGAGGGCTAGTACTGAGGGAATGCCGCAGTATGCATTCTGTTGAGGCAACCTTTCCTTCTAACCCGTATGCTGCTTGCTTCCAGAGGAGCAGAAATCCCCTGAAATGCTGATGTAGCAGAATGTACTAAATAATTTATTTATGATGTGACATCGTAAATAGTTTACCTTTGTTGCTAGTGTTAATAAGGGACTTGAAGGGGGAGGGATGAAATAGCCAGCCCCTTTAAAGGGTGAAATTCTGGAAGGTAAATGTGACCCATTTGGGTAATTAGACTAAAACAACTGAATCCTGGGGCTGAGTGCAGGTTCTCCTCAATGCTCTGGAGACTGGAATCAAAGATATTAGGAATATTTTTCTCACTCTCTCTGTAAGTCATTATTCCTGTTAATCTGTCATTACTTCACTTAGAGATCACCACTATTTCCAAAATATTTCCAAGTCAGGATTGTGGGTGGCTTGGAGAGGAACTTGCAGGTGATGGTATTCCCATCAATCTCCTGATTGGTGAAGTGGTCGTGGGTTTGGAAGGTGCTGACTAAGGATCTCTGGTGAATGACTGCAGTATATCTTGTAGATAGTAGACACTGCTGCTACTGAGCATCAGTGGCGGAAGAACTGAATGGTTATGGATGTGGTACCAATCAAGCTTCATTCTGGATGGTGTTGAGCTTCCTTGATCTTTTTGGAGCTGCACCCATCCAGGCAATTGGGAGTATTCCATCACACCTCTGACTTGTGCCTTATAGATGGTGGATAGAATTTAGGGAGTCAAGAGGTTAGTTACTCATCACAGGATTCTTAGCCTTAACCTGCTCTTGTAGCCATTGAGTTTATGTGGTGAGTCCAGTTCAGTTTCTGGTCAATGGTAATCCCTAGGATGTTGACAGTGGGGGATACATCTAATGTCAAGGGGGCAAAAGTTAGCTTTTCTCTTATTGGTAATGGTCATTGGCCGGCATTTGTGTGGCACAAATGTTACTTGCCGCTTGTCAGCTCAAGCCTGGATGTTGTCCAGATCTTGTTGTATTTGAACATGGACTGCTTCAATATCTGAGGAGTCATGAATGGTGCTGAACATTGTGCAATCATCAGCGAACATCCCCACTTCTGATCTTAGGATGGACGGAAGGTCATTGATGCAGCAGCTGAAGATTGTTGGGCCTAGGGCAGTACTCTGAAGGACTCCTGTAGCGATTTTAGAATTTAGAATTTAGAAAAATTATAGCATAATGCACAAAGTATTATGTAATGTTACAATTGTAATGTTAATTACAATGTTCTGCAAATATGCAGAACATGTCCCTACCTTAGAGATTACTAGGCTTATCTATACCCTCTATTTAACTGGAGCTGAGATGACTGACCCTTCACAACCACAACCATTTTCTTATGGACCAGATATGATTCCAACAGTGGAGGGTTTGCTCATTGATATCCATTGACTCCAATTTTGCTAGGGCTTTTTGACGCCACACTCTCACCTCACCTCTGGAATTCAACTCTTTTGTCCATGTTTGAACCAAGGCTGTAATGAGGTCAGGAGCTGAGTGACCCTGGCAAAAGCTAAACTGGGCGTCACTGAGCAGGTTATTGCTGAGCATGTGCTGCTTGATAGCACTATTGATGATCCCTTCCATCACTTTACTGATGAGCGAGTGTAGACTGATGGAAGTGGTGATTGGCTGGGTTGGATTTGTCCTGCTTTTTGTGTACAGGACATTCTAAGCAATTTTCCACATCGCCGGGTAAGTGTTGTAATTATACTGGATCAACATGTCTCAGGGAGCAGCAAGTTCTGCACACAAGTCTTCAGTGCTATTGCCAGAACGTTATCAGGGCCCATTGCCTTTGCAGTATCCAGTGTCATCACACATGTGGTGTGAATTGAATTGGCTGGATATGATAGTGGGACCTCCGCAGTGAATTTGCTCCTCTGTTTCCAGCATTTTTTACGTCCGCGATGTGCATCAGAAGGGCTTGATTGTTTACAATGCACTTTGAGACATTCTGAGCAAGGCACCATGGAAATGGAAGCTTTGGGTACTGTGTTCTTGTGCCATGGCTTTGCACCACCTACAGCTATGTGACTCACTGAATGGAGAATTGGGGCCACACCATACTCAGAGCTGTGTGAGGTATCGGTAAAAGTCAAATCTCCCTACGCAAGGTACACCACTTTCCGGGTTTAACAAATATTTACATATTTCACAGACTGCTTACTAGTTAAACTATTAATTGAGTGACAGCAAATCTAAAGCTGCTCACTCTGTCACATCAGCACACCAATTTGATACACTGATCGTCTTGCCTTCCAGCCAGTGGAAGAATCAAAGAAACACATACAAATATGTAAAACAATCATTTTCTGGCTAGGATAAAATCTGTGTAAAAACTACAGAGATAAGAGATCAGGAACGATGGAAAAATATGAATTCTGCAACTCAAATGTACAATGTTTGGCTTCTTCCTTTCCCTACCCTGTCTCCCATATTCTGTCTTGCTCGCTCTCTCTCTGGTTTTCTCTCTGTTCCCCTGCCTCTCTCTCACTCTTTCAGTCATTGTGTATTTTCATTGGCTACATCCCTGCTTCACTTCTGTAGTCCTCTGTATTTCTCTCTCCCTCTATCTCAATTGCATTTTTTCTTTTGTTCTCTTCCTACCTTGAAAAAAAATTCTCTTTGCTCAGAAGTGCAAAGAAATTAGAAGTTAATGTTTTTCTCTGTCCAATCAGGCTAAAGTAACTTTTCACTCTTTCAGAGGAATGAAAAGTGATGTTGTTTTATTGTTAAGGTGTTGATGAAGCGATGTTGTCGAGAACGCATTGTTAGCTTTTTCTGATGCTGATGACTCTGAACGTCCCACATCATGAGCTCACTATTGAGGTTAAATATAGAGTGCTCTTTGCTGTGGGTGGTGCAGAGTCACTGCGCTTCCGCTGCTGGGCAGGACCTTTTCTGATGCCCCAGGATGAGTACTTGTTCGCGTGGTTGGGGAAGGTTGAAACCTTTCTAGAATGTCAGGGGGATGAGAACTACAGCAAAGTGACAAATCCAAAAGTGCAGACAAGATAGTCAAGCATAATATGCAGATGGGCCACAGTACAAAGAAAAGTTAGGATGATTAAAAATGGCAAAAAGGAAAGCCTAAACACTTTGTATCTTTATGCATAAGGCATTCAGAATAAAGTAGAGGAACTGACAATGCAAATCCAGTAAATGGATTTGATCTTATGGCCATTACATGCACATGAAAAGGAGATCAAATTGGGAACTTAATATCCAGGGTTAGCCGACCTTTCAAAAAGTCAGGAAAGGAGGAAAAATGGTGGGATAGCATTGTTAATAAACAATAAAATGAGATCAGTTGTGAGAGATGACCTAGGCTCGGATATTGTAGTCTATTTGGATGGAGGTAAAAGACAATAAGAGAAAACAGCAAGTGAACCGGATGTTTCGGTTTCCTCCCACGGCCCAAAGGTGTGCAGATTAGGTAGATTGGCCGTGGGAAAAGTCTGGGGTTACAGGAATGCAGAGGGTGGGGTGTGAGGGAGCAGGAGGCTGGGTAAGATTGGAGATACCTTGGGGAGACAAAGGATGAGAGGTGACCTAATAGAGGTATATAAGATGTTGAGAGACCATTGATCAGGTGGATTCTTAGAGGCTTTTTCCCAGGGCTGAAATGGTTGCTATGAGAAGACACAGGTTTAAGGTGCTGGGGAGTAGGTACAGAGGAGCTATCAGGGGTAAGTTTTTCACTCATGAGGTAGTGGGTGAGTGGAATCGGCTGCTGTTGGTGGTGGTGGAGGCAAATTCAATAGGGTCTTTTAAGAGACTTCTGGATGAGTACGTGGGACTTAATATGATTGAGGGTTATAGGTAAGTCTAGTAGATAGGGATATCATCAGCGCAACTTGTGGGCCTAAAGGCCTGTTTGAGCTGCAGTTTTTCTATGTTCTATGTTCCAAGATACTCATTTAGAAAGTTAGTACAGACTCAATAGGCTGGATGGCCTCCTTCTGCAGTCATGATGTAGAGATGCCAGCTTTGGACTGGGGTAAACTCAGTAAAGTTTTGCAACACCAATTTTAAATCCAACCAATTTATTTGATAGTAAATCCGCGAGCTTTCGACACTATGTTGTGCCTTCGTCAGGCAAATGCAGTGTTCTGCATTCTGCAGTGCAGGGATTCTATGATTTTCCCGAATGACAGCCAGTGTCCTCTGTGTGTAAGAGTCTAGAAGATAAGAATGATAAACTATCTGTGAACACTACAGTTAACAGTGTGAACTTATTGAAATACACCTACAAGGAAGAATTCTCAGCACAGATGGTGATCTTCAATAAACCTTTGCTGTTGTTTTTACAAAAAATGATGGTAGTAGAATATCAGAGTATTGGTGGAGATTTTGGAATAATTATTACCAAGAACTGTGGAAAATAAATCAGATAAATGAGCACTGGACCTACTCCTTGGCAGATAAAACACAGTCCAGGAGGGGAGAGCAGGGAATTTGACACAATCCTTCAATTCCTTTTCAATACACAAGTGCTACCTTGGTGTAACATTCCTTTTTAAACTGGAGAGACAGCTAATCTGACTAATCAATGAGCTTGTTAATTCACTTGTGAACACTCCCAGTTCCAATCTCCTTCTGGAAGTTTATTGACAGGGCTGTGGATAGCTACATTGTTTCTCTGGGATTTCCATTGGTGTTCTATCGAATTTACAGAAAAGTTGGAGAATCCCTGGGGGGGTGTCAAAATCTGAATCTAAAACTGTAGGTGAAATTAGTCAGTAGTTGGAGATCAGCAGTCAGAGGCAGGAAAAGCATCAGGACTTCTAAAGGCAAAGTGTATTTGCAAATTCAATAATTTCATTTAATAATTTCATTCACGTAATTGAAAGGATTGCAGTAGATGAGTGTTTCTGAATTTTCAGAAGGTAAGTGATTAAGTGTCTCAGAGTTAGTAAACTCTCTTTACTAACAGAGGTATTAAAATCTGTACATGTCAAAGCTCAACTGTCCAAAACTGGAATTGTGTGAAAACCAGGCATTTTGAAAATATGAATTTGATATTCAACTGAATGAAATTTGACATTATTGACCAAACGCAGAGACAATGCAGTTAGGTGCTTGTTAATCAGATACAGTTAAGTGCTGCAGTTAGATGCTGGCTCTTGGTGATGCACTAGTCAATTGCTCACATTCCAAGTTGACCCAAATTATCCCTGATCCCCAGGCAAACAGGCCTGTTGCTGCCAGAAACCATCTCACCATTTCATTTTCTGTGTTTTTAAAAATAAGAGTTTCTGCACAAATTAGATGGTGAAGCCTAATGTCCCAACTATGTCAGCGGTTATGGGAATTTACACAGAAAAAAATACATAGTTTGCACATGTAGATTCAAAATAACATGAAGCAGATTTTATAAAAAGCAATTGTCTCTGCACTACACAGAATACAAAACTGAAAGTAAAACAGCAAGACCTTAATAAAATCATCATCAAATCATGCTCATCAGCACTTAAAGCAACCTGCAACCCTTTTAGATATATAACATCTTTCCCACCTTTATTTTTGTGGTTATGACAACAAATTATTATAATGTTATACATGGGATCAATAATATACTAGACACAGTAGTATGCATTATTAATTGTTATACACAGTCAATAAGAAAGTCAGTCAGGAGGACATCAATTGATTGTATAAGGTGTTCTGGAATTTGGCTGCCCTTGTGGTTAGAAGTATGATTTGGGACTTTAGTAGATACTTCTTCTCTTGGAACCAACTCCATATCATTCTCGTGTAATAAAGTAGTATAGATACAATCATCAGCATCTCAGTGGTAGTATTCACAGTGCTAGATACCAAAGAAATTGATATTTCTGAAGATACTCTAAGAAATCTTTTTGAGATAACAAAAATTGGTCAGCATGGCATTACCAAGTTCATCTTCCATTTGAACTGTGTAAGAAATTGGAACTGTTTTTGCTGAAAAAATGTCTGGTACCCATTTCTCATTCATGGCGTAATTATACATTAAAGTTCTATTGTTGGAATAAGTATTGATTTGCCCTCGCGTCTCAACGAGCAATTTGAGATTGATGTTGATACTGTGCTATCTCTGAACTTTCTGGAGATGATAACAAATCAAACATAATTCTCAATTTTCTCTTTAAGAGTAGCAATGCAGGTGAACTTTGGATAGATGCACAAGTAGTCTTTCTATAAGCTGCCATGAAACTGTTCACACAATGTGATAATGAACTTTGCTCTTTTGAAGCTTTTAAAAAATATTTCACAGATTGTATGAATCTTTCATCTAATCCATTAGTTGATGGATGATAAGGTATGGGGGTTTTTTTTGCTGAATAACACTTTATTTGAAACAAGCTCTTGTGAAGTGAAATGTGAGCTATAGAACATAGAACATAGAACATTACAGCGCAGAACAGGCCCTTCGGCCTTCGATGTTGCGCCGACCATTATAAAAAGCAATGACCCTCCAAACTAAACCATTCCCTTCTCTTCCAAAAACTTATCAACTAACTTCTTAAACGCCACCAAACTTGGCGCATCTACAACTGCCGCAGGCAGGGCATTCCACTCCCTAACCACCCTCTGGGTAAAGAACCTACCTCTGATATCCGTCCTATAACTATCACCCCCTAATTTAAAGCTGTGTCCCCTCGTGCTAGCTTTCTCCATCCTAGGAAAAAGGCTATCACTGTCCACCTATCTAAACCTCTAATCATCTTATATGCTTCAATAAGATCCCCTCTTAGCCGCCTCCTTTCTAACGAAAACAACCTCAAATCCCTCCGCCTCTCTTCATAAGACCTGCCCTCCATACCAGGCAACATCCTGGTAAACCTCCTCTGTACCCTCTCCAATGCCTCCACATCTTTCTTATACTGTGGGGACCAGAACTGTACACAATCCTCCAAGTGCGGCCGCACTAGAGTTTTGAACAGTTGCAACATGACGTTGCGGTTCCGAAATTCAATCCCCCTACCAATAAAAGCTAAGACTCCATATGCCTTCTTAACAACCTTATCGGCTTGACTGCCTACTTTCAGGGATCTATGCACAAATACACCAAGATCCCTCTGTTCATCAACACTATTAAGAATCCTACCATTAGCCCTATACTCTACACATTTATTATTCCTGCCAAAGTGCATTACCTCACACTTTTCCACATTAAACTCCATTTTCCACCTCTCGGCCCAGCTCTGCAACTTGTCCAAGTCCCTCTGCAAACTATAACACCCCTCTTCACTATCTACCACTCCACCGACTTTAGTGTCATCTGCAAATTTACTATCCATCCTTCAATACCCTCATCCAGATCATTTATAAAAATTACAAACAGCAGGGGCCCCAAAACAGACCCCTGAGGTACACCACTTGTAACCGAACTCACGATGAATATCTCCCATCAACCACCACCCTCTGTCTTCTATCTGCTAGCCAATTCCTAATCCAATTAGCTAAATCACCCTCAATCCCATACATCTGCATTTTCTGCACAAGCCTTCCATGGGCCACCTTATCGAACGCCTTACTAAAGTCCATATATACCACATCAACTGCCTTACCCCCATCCACCTCTTTGGTCACTTTTTTCAAAAAACTCAATAAGGTTAGTAAGGCACGACCTACCCTTCACAAAAACATGCTGACTATCCCCAATCAATTCATTTCTCTCTAAATAACTATAAATCCTATCCCTAATAATTCTCTCCAATACTTTGCCCACAACAGAAGTAAGACTCACTGGCCTATAATTCCCGGGAAGGTCTCTCTTCCCCTTCTTGAACAATGGGACCACATTCGCTATCCTCCAGTCTTCCGGAACCATACCCGTAACCAACGATGACCTGAAGATCAGAGCCAGAGGCTCTGCAATCGCCTCTCTTGCCTCCCAGAGAATCATAGGGTAAATCCCGTCCGGCCCAGGGGACTTATCCAACTTCAAACCCTCGAGAATATCTAGCACATCCTCCCTATCTACTTCACTACTTTCCAGTTTGCTACCCTGTACCTCAGTGTTCTCCATAACTACATTTACATCACCCTGCGTGAATACCAAAGAGAAATATTTATTCAGTGCCTCTCTAATCTCTTCAGGCTCCACGCACAACTTCCCACTGCTGTCTATGACTGGCCCTAATCTTGTCCTAACCAATCTTCTACTCTTAACATATCTAAAGAAAGCTTTAGGATTCTCCTTAATCCTATCAGCCAAAGTCTTCTCGTGTCCCCTCTTAGCTCTCCTCAACTCACTCTTTAGCTCCCTCCTGGATAATTTATAGCTATCCATTGCACTAACCAAGCCTTCAAGCCTCATCCTGACATAAGCATCCTTTTTCCTTTTAACCAGCGAATCAACTTTTTTCGTACACCAAGGTTACTCGACCATTTCCTCCTTGCCTGACAGGGACATACTTATCAAGGACTCGCAGCAGCTGCTCCTTGAATAAGCTCCACATTTCAGATGTTCCCAGTCCCTGTAGTTTCCTAGTCCAACCTATTCACCCTAATTCTCTCCTTATGGCCTCATAATTACCCTTCCCCCAGTTATAACTACTGCCCCCAGCTTCATGCCTATCCCTATCCATCACTAAGGTGAACATAACCGAATTGTGGTCACTATCACCAAAATGTTCACCAACTTCCAAGCCTAACACCTGGTCTGGCTCATTGCCCAGCACCAAATCCAATGTAGCCTCGCCTCTAGTTGGCCTATCAACATACTGAGTCAAAAAACCTTCCTGCACACTTTGTATGAAAACTGACCCCTCTAACGAGCTCGAGCTATAGCTATTCCAATCAATATTAGTAAAGTTAAAGTCCCCCATAACAATTACCCTATTACTTTCACTCCTGACCAGAATTGACTTTGCAATCCTTTCCTCAACCTCTCTAGAACTTTTAGGAGGTCTATAAAAGACTACCAACAGGGTGACCTCTCCTTTCCTGTTTCTAATCTCAGCCCATACTACCTCAACAGACAAGTCCTCATCAAACTTCTTTTCTGTCACTGTGATACAGTCTTCGACTAATAATGCCACTCCTCCCCCACTTCTACCTCCTTCTCTACTCCGACTAAAGCATTTGAACCCCGGAACCTGCAACATCCATTCTTGTCCATGCTCTACCCAAGTCTCTGAAATGGCCACAACATCGAAGTTCCAGGTACTGGTCCAAGCTGCAAGTTCCTCCACCTTATTGCGAATACTCCTTGCATTAAAGTATACACATTTCAAACCATGCCCTATCACCACTAACATCACTCTGGTTTACCAAATTTTCAAAAATGTCACTATGTTTTTCAATGGTTTGTTATAGTAGATTTCATGATAACATTTTTCACCCATTTTGAGTCTGCATTAATTATGACTAAACCCTGAAATGGACCAGAAAAATCTACATGCATTTTAAGGCAGTCCCAAAGATGTAAAGGAGACAGCAGTGATATATTTGTATGTGCACAGGATTGACACTGTCCCAGTTTATCTTCAATCTGAGTATCTAGACTGCCCACCAAAAATAACTGTGCTAATTCCTGCACCCAGACTATACATGAATTTCTTCACGTTGTTGTTCAAGAACTCTTTCATGCAGACTGGGAGGAAAGATCACTCAGATTCCTTACAATAGACACTCACCTTGGACAGTCAACTCAAGCTCTCTTGATACTCGTGGTTTCAATTCAGGATATGGATGTTGCCTTCCAGTTATCATTCCTTTCAATACTATATCTATTACGTTCTCCATCCTGCGATCATTTCTGATATGTCTCTGAACTTGAGAAGCTGTCACAGTCAAATTGTCTACTAGCAATAAATAAAGAATCTTAGCAAAACTAGTTGGTAGCAGTTGCTCAAGACATAAAGGTAAGTGTGATAATGCATCAACATTAACATGACACTCTTATTGAGGATACTTCATATCATAGGAGTGTGACCAGTTCTGTAATCTGCTAGCAGATAATGACACTGTGCCTTATATGGCCCAAATATAATAGGTAAGGCTTGCTGATCAATCAATAATATGAAATGATGACCAAAAAAATAATGAAACCTTCAGATGCCAAAAATTATACTTAATGTTCCTTTATCTAGCTGAGCATAGCTAGATTAAACACAACTCAGAGTATACAAAGGAAATCTATTGGTTGTTCTTCTCTCCAAGTGAAATGACTGCCTCTACTCCATAAGGGGAAGCATCACAAACAAGCAGTAATGGTAGCTTCAAATCAAAATGAACAAATAATTTGAGCGGCACAGCGGTACAGTGATTAGCACTGCAGCCTCACAGTGCCAGCGACCCAGGTTCAATTCCACCTCAAGTCACTATCTCTGTGGAGTTTTCACATTGTACATGTGGCTGCATGGGTTACTCCAGGTGCTCCGGTTTCTTCCCACAGTCCAAAGATGCGCATATTAGGTTAATTGGCCATGCTAAATTGACCTTCATTTCAGGGGGATTAGCAGGGTAAATATGTGGGGTCACGGGAATAGGGCCTGGGTGGGATTGTGGTCAGTGTAGACTCAATGGGCTGAATGCACTGCAGGGATTCTATTCAATACTTCAGATTTCTGCAAAGCATCTTTGACATCCTGGATGCTTTCGCACATTTGATTGTCCAGAATCAAAATTGCTTCAAACAAAGTAAATTGCTCAATTGCTTGAATAATTAGGAACAAATTTGCCAGAATAATTTACTAATTCCAGAAAGGACCACAATTGTGTCACATTTATTGGTTGTGTTGATTCTATAATAATGTACATTTTTTAGCTGCTTTATGTGAGCCTTTACCATCAGTAACATGACTCATACTGGACTCACATCGGGAAATAATCATACTTTTGTTTCTTGATACGCAGACCATATGCTTGAAGACGTTCCAATGTTGGTTTTAAATTATTCAAATGTTCTTGTTCACTAGAACCTGTAATTAGAATATCATACAGGTAATATTGTATACCAGAGAGACCATTTCAAATCTGATCCATTGATTTTTGGAATGGTGCTGGTCTGGATGTTATTCCAAAAGGCAATCATCTCTAATGGAAAAGTTCTTTATGAGTAACAATGGTAAACAATGGTTGAGATTCAACAGCTACATTCATCTGTAAAGATGCTTGTGAAAGATCAGTTTCACTGAATGTATACCTACCGATAACCCAGCATTAAAGAATGGTCAGTAAACACTGGCTACATTAGTGACACCCATATCACAAAAATGAATTTTTAAAAAGCTTCAGTTAAAGGAAATAGATATTGATCAGCACACAAGACTGGATTTATGGCTGTTTTAAAATTACTACAAATATGACTGAATCATCTAGTTTCATAACAGTATCGGATAATTATATAACAGTAGGAGTAGCCCAGTCACTCCCTATAACGCTAACACCCCTGTGTTAACAAGTCATACAATTCTTCTTCAACACTGGAACGAATTGCAAATGGCATCACTCCTGCTTTGAAACCTTTAGTTGACTATTAGGTTTTATCTTGAGTTTCACTCGAACCCCCTTCATTGAGCCCAGTGCCATTTCAAATCCGTTTTGATATTGGCCAATCCGTTGGCAGCACTCCAGTTAAGCTTAATCTTCTGCAATCATAATCTCCCAAATTGGGTGAGAAAATTACCCAGGATCACATGGAAAGACAGGCCCACTGTTTGTCCACTCAACTCTATGTCGATGTGGAGATGCCGATGTTGGGGGTGGGCACAGTAAGCAGTCTCACAATACCAAGTTAAAGTTTATTTAGAACCACAAACTAACGGAGCACTTCTCCACTCACCTGATGAAGGGGCAGTACTCCGAAAGTAATTAGAATATCATACAGGTTGGAGAGGCACTGAATAAATATTTCTCTTTGGTATTCACGCAGGGAGATGTAAATGTAGTTGTGGAGCAATACTAACAGTGTTCAAACAACTGGAAAGTATTGAAGTAGATAGGGAGGATGTGCTAGATATTCTTGAGGGTTTGAAGTTAGATAAGTCCCCTGGGCCGGACGGGATTTACCCTAGGATTCTGTGGGAGGCGAGAGAGGCGATTGCAGAGCCTCTGGCTCTGATCTTCAGGTCGTCGTTGGTTACGGGTATGGTTCCGGAAGACTGGAGGATAGCGAAGGTGGTCCCATTGTTCAAGAAGGGGAAGAGAGACCTTCCAGGGAATTATAGGCCAGTGAGTCTTACTTCTGTTGTGGGCAAGGTATTGGAGAGAATTATTATGGATAGGATTTATAGTTATTTAGAGAGAAATGAATTGATTGGGGATAGTCAGCATGGTTTTGTGAAGGGTAGGTCGTGCCTTACTAACCTCATTGAGTTTTTTGAAAAAGTGACTAAAGAGGTGGATGGGGTAAGGCGGTTGATGTGGTATATATGGACTTTAGTAAGGCGTTTGATAAGGTGGCCCCTGGAAGACTTCTGCAGAAAATGCAGATGTATGGGATAGAGGGTGATTTAGCTAATTGGGTTAGGAATTGGCTAGCAGGTAGAAGACAGAGGTGGTGGTTGATGGGAGATATTCATCGTGGAGTTCGGTGACAAGTGGTGTACCTCAGGGGTCTGTTTTGGGGCCCCTGCTGTTTGTAATCTTTATAAATGATCTGGATGAGGGTATTGAAGGATGGATTAGTAAATTTGCAGATGACACTAAAGTCGGTGGAGTGGTAGATAGTGAAGAGGGGTGTTATAGTTTTCAGAGAGACTTGGACAAGTTGCAGAGCTGGGCCGAGAGGTGGCAAATGGAGTTAATGTGGAAAAGTGTGAGGTAATGCACTTTGGCAGGAACAATAAATGTGTAGAGTATAGGGCTAATGGTAGGGCTCTTAATAGTGTTGAGGAACAGAAGGATCTTGGTGTATGTGTCAATAGATCCCTGAAAGTAGGCAGTCAAGTGGATAAAGTTGTTAATAAGGCATATGGAGTCTTAGCTTTTATTGGTAGGGGGATTGAATTTAGGAGCCGCAGCATCATGTTGCAGCTGTACAAAACTCTAGTGCGGCCGTACTTGGAGGATTGTGTGCAGTTCTGGTCGCCACATTATAAGAAAGATGTGGAGGCATTGGAGAGGGTACAGAGGAGGTTTACCAGGATGTTGCCTGGTATGGAGGGCAGTTCTTATGAAGAGAGGCTGAGGGATTTGAGGTTGTTTTCGTTAGAAAGGAGGGGGCTAAGAGGGGACCTGATCGAAACATATAAGATGATTAGAGGTTTAGATAGGGTGGACAGTGATAGCCTTTTTCCTAGGATGGAAAAAGCTAGCACGAGGGGACACAGCTTTAAATTAAGGGGTGATAGTTATAGGACGGATATCAGAGGTAGGTTCTTTACCCAGAGGGTGGTTAGGGAGTGGAATGCCCTGCCTGCGGCAGTTGTAGATGCGCCAAGTTTGGTGGCGTTTAAGAGGTTAGTTGATAAGTTTATGGAAGAGAAGGGAATGGTTTAGTTTGGAGGGTCATTGCTTTTTTCATAATTGGTCGGCGCAACATCGAAGGCCGAAGGGCCTGTTCTGCGCTGTAATGTTCTATGTTCTATGTTCTATGAAAGCTCATGATTCTAAATAAATCTGTTGGACTTAAAATTACATCAGTAGGTTTTAAAGGAAGATCCTTCAATTTTTGTTGATATGTAGTCTCAGGGATTAAGCATATAGCATCAGCAGTACCAACCCTCACCTTAATATGTTGTTAACTTCGGAATCACCCAGAATATTTGTGATGCTCAATGTGTGGGTAAGACATTCAGTTGGAACTCTTCAAGACGTTTCTGGACATTCTCTTCTTCTCAGTTGTAACCATTGTTGATTGTTATAAAAACCCATCTGGTTCACTAATGTCCTTTAGGGAAGGAAATCTGCCATCCTCACCTGGTCTGGCCGACATGTGACTCCAGACCCACAGCAATGTGCCTTACTGACTATTATCCGGTGTCTCTGACATCCATCACTATGAAGTGCTTCGAAAGGCTAGTCATGGCACACATCAATTCTTGCTTCCCAGATTGACTGGATCCACTTTAGTTCACCTATCATCGCAACAGGTCCACAGCAGATGCCATCTCCATGGCCCTGCACTCAACCCTGCAGTACCTAGATAACAAAGGCATCTATGTCAGATTCCTATTCATAGACAATAGCTCAGCCTTCAACATCATTATTCCTACAAAACTTATCTCCAACCTGTCAGTGTCCACATCAACCTTTGAAAGTTCTGAGATTGGTTTAAAGTTTAAAACTTTTATTTATTAGTCACAAGTAAGTCTTACATTAACACTGCAATGAAATTACTGTGAAAATCCCCTAGTTGCCACACTCCAGCACCTGTTTGGATCAGTCTATCTAACCAGTGCACTTTTTGGACTGTGGGAGGAAATCGGAGCAACCGGCAGAAACCCACATAGACATTGGGCAAATGTGTAAACTCCACACAGACAGTGACCCAAGCTGGAATTGAACCTGAACCCCTAGAGCTATGGGGCAGCGTTGCTAACCACTGTGCCACTGTTCCATTCCATTGATGTTGTATAAACAAACATTCTTCCTGGCTTTTCTCGGTTGGAAATGTTGTAGATTTTGTAGGCAAATTGAATAATTTCAGGTATGAGATGCATAAATAACTACAAATGTATTTTGGTAAACAGAACTATGTGATTAAAGGGTTAACAGAAGGTGCTGATTCCTCACCTACACATTGCTCACATCTCAGTCAAACTAAAAGTAGCTGTCAGCTTTTTAAAATGACACAATTTCTTGACATTTTTCACCCAGAGGTAGTGCCAATTTGTCAGTGGCTGTGATTGGTTGACATTTGTAGCATCCATGACTGCTTCTAAAGTTGCAACCAGGTCTTTCGAAACAGATGAGTAGGATGTTGTGTGGTGAGATTTCTGGTGTAAAGCAAATTAATTTGCAATGTGCAGTCCAAAAACCAGAGAGCAGAAAGCATTCAGGAGGGCCTGAGCATTTCCAGCAGATCCATAGAATGACGCAACTTGGAAAGTGTACAATCCCATTCTGCTCTCTCACTGTTTTACCACAGTGTCAAACATCTCTTTTTATCCATCTCTATTTTTAAGTAAACTCAACTCTGATAAGATCATTCCTATTTAATTTTTATTGTAATCACTTCACCTTTAATGATGATACCTTCGGTTGCCTTGCCCCAAGCTCAGGAATTCCCTCCCGAACCCTTGCTTCCCCTCTCCTTCACTTTCCTTCTTTTAAGATACTCGAGGAGAATAAATGACAATTATCCTTGCTTTCTGGCACAGATTTCTTGATGGCCTGATAACGTTCGATGTTAGATCGAGAGATTTTCTTTGGCCTCACAATGAACCAGACAGATTAACAGGAAATAGATCTTATAAATTGCATTCCTAAATTGGACTGTCAAGTCCGGTGAAATGTATTCCTGGAAGTTTCGTCACATGACTTGTCACCACACTCCAGTCTCTCATTGGCCAGCACATCTATTTGTAATGCACCGTCTTCCTGCACCAGTTGGAAAGCAGAAAGACTTGTTACCCAATTGGATGAAGTCTGACTTTCAGCCAAGCAGTCTCCTCTGTTTTCTGTGGCAAAACTTAAACTGTGACGTGTGCCCAGCTCTTGTGAGAGTAGGAGAATGAGGGCAATATCTCGATTCCCGATTGTCCGCTGAGCATCGAACTCCATGGCTGACACTCACCTCTTAATGAGAGAGCGGTGACACAAGCTTAGCCCCAGTACAAGGGGAAAAGATTACAGAGTTCGGCACTCAGCCCTGATCCCACAAGCACTGTGGGGGTATTTCAGTGTTTTTGGGTCAAGGATGTCTTGGAGTGGCTGCAGCACGTCCTGGAGGGAGAAGGCGCTTAATGTTGGAAATAAGCATCAATGATATTGGTGAAAAAAAACGGGATGAGGTCCTGCAAAGCTGAATTTAGGGAGTTGGGAGTTAAACTAAAAAGTAGGGCCTCAAAGATACCAGTGCTGATCAAAGTAGGATTCACAGTAAGAAGTCTCACAACACGAGGCTCCAGTCCAACAGGTTTATTTTGCAAACAAGCCACAAGCTTTTGGAGTGCTGTTCCTCCAGGTAAGTGGGAGTTCTGTTCACAAACAGGGCATATAAAGACACAAACTCAATTTACAAAATAATGGTTAGAATGTGAGTTTTTATAGGTAATCAAGTCTTAAAGATACATACAAATTTGAATGGAGAGAGGGTTAAGCACAGGTAAAGAGATATGTATTGTCTCCAGCTAGGATAGTTAGTGAAATTTTGCAAGCCCAGGCAAGTTGTGGGGGTTACACATAGTGTGACATGAACACAAGATCCCGGTTGAGGCCATCTTCATGTGTGCGAAACTTGGCTATCAGTCTTTGCCCAGTGACTCCGTGTTGTCGTGTGACATGAAGGCTGCCTCGGAGAATGCTTACCCAAAGATCAGAGGCTGAATGCCCGTGAAAGGCTTTTGGCCAATTCAATTCAGGAAATTTAAAATGGATAAGCATCTTGAGGAATACGAAGAAACCAGGGAAGAGCTTAAATAGGGACTTAGGAAGGCAGAAGAGGGCCATGAAATGTCCTTGGCAGGAGAATCCCAAGGCTTTTTGTGAGTATATAAAGAGGAAGAGGGTAGAAAATACGGAAGAGTAGGGATAGTCCAGGAAATTACCAACCGGTGAGTCTGACTTCAGTGCTTGGTAAGCTGATGGAGAGGCTTCTGAGGGATAAGATTTATGAACATTTGGAGAAGTTTGGACTGATTAGAAATAGTCAGCATGGTTTTGTCAAGGGCAGGTCATGCCTTACGAGCCTAGTTGAATTCTTTGAAAATGTGACTGAACACATTGACGAAGGAAGAGCAGTGGACGTAGTGTACATGGACTTTAGCAAGGCGTTTGATAAGGTCCTCCATGCAAGGCTTCTGGAGAAGGTGAGAGGGCATGGTATCCAAGGGGCTTTGGCCTCGTGGATCCAGAACTGGCTTGCCGGCAGAAGGCAGAGAGTGGTTGTGGATGGGTCTTGTTCTGCATGGAGGTCGGTAACCAGTGGAGTGCCCCAGGGATCTGTTCTGGGGCCCCTGCTGTTTGTCATTTTCATAAATGACCTGGATGAGGAAGTGGAGGGATGGGTTAGCAAGTTTGCTGACGATACAAAGGTCGGTGGTGTTGTGGATGGTCTGGAGGGATGTCAAAAGTTGCAGCAGGACATAGACAGGATGCAAAACTGGGCGGAGAAGTGGCAGATGGACTTCAATGCGGATAAATGTGTAGTGGTCCATTTTGGCAGGAATAATGGGTTGAAGGTTTTCAATACTGTTTTGTTCTTTGTTCTTAATATAAGGGGTAGGAGTCTTAGCTGTGTTGTAGGGCAGAAGGATCTCGGGGTCCGGGTCCATAGGACTCTTAAATCAGCCTTGCAGGTGGAGGAAGTGGTTAAGAAGGTGTACGGTGTGCTGGCCTTCATTAATCGAGGAATAGAATTTAGGAGTCAGGAGGTAATGATGCAGCTCTATAAGACTCTTGTCATTCCCCACTTGAAGTATTGTGCGCAGTTCTGGTCGCCTCACTATAGGAAGGATGTAGAGGCTATTGAGAGAGTGCAGAGGAGATTTACAAGGATGCTGCCTGGATTAGGAGGCAGGCTTTTGAAGATAGGTTGAGGGAGCTGGGACTCTCCTCACTGGAGAGACGTAGGTTGAGAGGCAACCTGATAGAGGTTTATAAAATGTTGAGAGGAATAGATAGGGTGGAATCTCAGAGACTATTTCCCTGAGCTGAAATGGTTACTACGAGAGGACACAGATTTAAGGTGCAGGGAAGCAAATACAGAGGAGATGTTAGGAGTAAGTTTTTCACTCAGAGGGTGGTGAGTGAATGGAATCGGCTGCCGTCGGAGGTTGTTGAGGCAAACTCGCTGCGGTCTTTTAAGACTTCCGGATGAGTATATGGAAACGAATAGGATAGGTGGTTATAGATAGGTCTGTGGATTGGTAGATGTGATCGGCGCAACTCGTGGGCTGAAGGGCCTGTTTGAGCTATATTGTTCTATGTTCTATGTTCTATGTACTCAAGGACAGTGGAGAGACTGTGTGTGTGCAGCAGATGAGATGGGTGAAGTCCTTAACGAGTATTTTGCGTCATTTTTCACAAAGGCGAAGGATATGATGGATGGTGAGTGTAGAAAGAAGGATGTTGACATTCTAGGACATGTTGAGATAAAAAGAAACGTGTTGGCAATCTTGAAAAACATTAAGATGGACAAGTCCCCAGGCCAAATAGGGTCTATCCCCAAATACTAAGGAAGACGAGGGAAGAAATTGCTGAGGCCTTGACCTTTGTATCCTTTTTATCCATAAGTGAGTTACCAGTGGATTGGAGAGTAACTAACATTGTTCCTCTCTTTAAGAAGGGCAGAAGAGACAGTCCAGAAAATTCTAGGTCTGTGAGGCTTACACCACAGTGGGGAAATTATTGGAGAAGATTCTTAGGGATGTGATGTACTCACATCTGAAAAAGAATGGGCACGTTAGCATTTGGCAACATGGTTTCGTGAAGGGGAGGTCGTGCATCACAAACTTAATTGAGTTCTTTGAGGAACTGATAAGAAAAATTGACAGGGCAGTTGATGTTATATACATGGACTTCAGTAAAATCTTTGATAAGGTTCCTCGTGGCAGGTTGATACAGAAGGTGAAGTCATATGGGATGCAAGATGAGCTGGTAAGATGGACATAAAACTGGCTTGGGCATAGAAAGCAGAAAGTAAAAGGGTACTTTTCTAACTGGAGATCGGTGACAAGCAGTGTTCCACAAGGATCAGTGCCGGGGACTCTGTTGTTTGTAATATACATAAATAATTTGGAGGAAAATATAGGTGATTCTGGTTAGTAATTTTGCAGAGGATATAAAAATTGGGGGAGTAGCGGATAATGTGGAGGATTGTCAGAAGATACAGCAGGAAATAAATTGACCAGAGATCTGAAAGATGGCAAATGGAATTTAATCTGGACAAATGCAAGGTGATGCGATTTGGAAGGTCTACTGCAGATGGAAAGTACACAGTAAATGGTAGAGCCCTTCAAAATATTAGTATACAGAGAGACCTATGTGTCCAGATCCATAGTTCCCTGAAGGTGGTAACTCAAGTAGGGAAGATAATCAAGAAGGCTGGCCTCCATTGATCAGGGCATTGAGTGTAGGAATTGAAAAATCATGTTGCAGCTGTATAAGACTTGGTTTGGCTACATTTGGAATATTGTGTGCAATTCTGACCACCACCCTACTGGAAAGAATGTTGATGTATTGGAAAGAGTGTAGAAGAGACTTACCAGATGTTGTCTGGTTTGGAGGATATGGACTATGAAGAAAGGCTGAACAAACTTGGATTGTTTTCACTGGACCATTGGAGGATGAGGGAGAACCTGATAGAGGTCTACAAGATTAAGACAGACTTGAGTAGGATGGATAGTCAGAGTCTTTTTTCCAGGGTCAAAGTGTCCTTGTTCTAGACAGAAATGGTCATAGATTTGGAAGCTGTGTAATGACCTTTGGTGAATTGCAGCAATGCATCTTGTAAGACCATAAGATGTAAGAGCAGAATTAGGCCATTTGGCCCATTGACTCTGCTCCACCATTCAATCATGGCTAATATGATTCTCATCCCCATTTTCCTGCCTTCTTTCTGTAACCCTTGATGCCCTTATTGTTCAAGAATCTTTCTATCTCTGTCTTAAAGACACTCAATGACCTGAGTTCTACAGCTCTCTGTGGCAATGACTTCCACTCTCTGGCTGAAGAAATTCCCTCTCATCTCAGGGGTATCACGGCGTCACAGTGGTTGCCTCACAGTGCCAGGGACTTGGGTTCAATTCCTTGCCTGGGGTCACTGTCTGTGTGAAGTTTGCACATTCTCTCTGTGTCTGTGTTGGCTCCTCTGGGTGCTCCAGTTTCTCCCACAGTCCAAAAATGTGCAGGTTATGTGGACCAGCCGTGCTAAATTCTCCCTCAGGGTACTTGAACAGGTGCTGTAGTGTGGCAACCAGGGGATTTTCATGGTGACTGCATTGCAGTGTTAATGCAAACTTACTTGTGACTAATAAATAAACTTTTAAAGAATCGTCCCTTTAGCCTGAGATTGTGTCCTTGAGTTCCAGTCTCTCCCATTAGTGGAAACATCCTCTCCACTCCGCTCTATCAGTATTCCGTAAGTTTCAATTAGATCCTCCCTCATCTTTCTAAATTCCATCAAGTATAGACCCAGACTCCTCAACTGCTCCTCATATGACAAACCCTTCATTCCTGTGATCATTCTTGTGAACTTCCTCTGGACCCTTTTCAAGGCGAGCACATCCTTCCCCAGGTATAGGGCCCAAAACTGCTCCCAATATTCCAAATGAGGTCTGACCAGAGCCTTAGCAATATATAGAAGCAGGAAAGTTGTTTCCACTGGCAGGTGAAAGTAGAACTAGGGGGCATGACCTCAAAATAAAGGGGAGCAGATTTTGAACTGACTTGAGGAGGAATTTCTTCACACGAAGGGTTGTGAATCTGTGGAATTCCCTGCCCGGTGAAGCAGTTGAAGTTATCTGCTTGAATATTTTTAAGGCAATGATAGATAAATTTTTGAACAACAAAGGAATTAAGGGCTATGGTGAGCGAGCAGATAAGTGGAGTCCAAGAAAATATCAGCCATGATATTATTGAATGGCAGAGCAAGCCTGAGGGGTCAGATCGCCTACTCCTGCTTCTTGTCTTTATGTTCTTATTTTTTTATCCCTGCTCTTAATGATTGCTAACATCAACTTTGCCTCCTTAACTGCCAGCTGAACCTACATGTTAACCTTAAGAGAGTCCTGAACCTGAATTCCCAAGTCCCTTTGATTTCAGATTTCCAAAACCTTTCTCATTTAGAAAATAATCTACATCTTTATTCTTCCTGGCAAAGTGCATAACCTAACACCTTTTCACATTGTATTCCAACTGGCACTTCTTTGCCCACTGTCCTAACCTGTCCAAGTCATTCTGCAGCCTCCCCACTTTCTCAACACTATCTGTGCCTCTATTTATCTTGGTATCATTCACAAATTTAGCAATCATGCCCTCAGTTCCAGATCAATAATGTATATTGTGAAAAGTCACGGTCCCAACACAAACCCCTGTGGAACACAACTAGTCACCAGCTGCCATCCTGAAAAGGACCTCCTTATCCCTACTTTCTGCCTTCTATCTATCAGTCAATCTTCTACCTATGCCAATACTTTGTCTTTAACATCATTGGCTCTTGGCTTATTTGACAGTCTTCTATGTGGCACTTTGTCAAAGGCTTTTTGGAAATCCAAATAAATCACATCCTCTTGTTCTCCTTCATCTAACTTCTTTGTTACTTCCTCAAAGAGTTTTCACGGATTAGTCAGACATGGCCTCCCTTTGATGTGCTGACTCAGCCCTATTTTACCATGCATTTCCAAATACTCCACAATTTCATTCTTAATAATGGACTCCAAGATCTTACCCACAGCCAAGGTCAGGCTACCTAACTAGTTTGCCATCTTCTGCCTCCCTCTCTTCTTAAACAGTGGTGTTACATTAATCCTTTTCCAGTTCTCTGGAACCTTCCCTGACTCCAGTATTCCTAAATGATCACTACTAATGCTTCCACAAACTCCTCCGCTATTTCCATCAGAATCCCGGGGTATAATCCATTCAGTCCAGATGATTTATTCACTTTCAGCTTCCCTGTACATTCTTCTTGGTGATCAGCACTACATTTACCTCTACTCCCTAACTCTCAAGAAATTCTAGCATATTACTGGTGTCTTCCACCATGAGGGCAGATATAAAGTACCCATTCGATTCTTCTGCCATTTATTTGTCCCCATTACTACTTCTCAGCCTCATTTTCCAACAGTCCAATGTCACTCTTGCCTCTCTCTTACCTTTCTGAAAAAAACTTCTTAGCTTGCTTACGTTCATATTTCATCTCCTCCTTCATTATTTTTTTTTAGTTGTCATCTGCTCACTGTTAAAGGCTTCCCAATCCTCTGGCTTCCCACCATTTTGTGCCTCACAGTATGCTTTTTCTTTTGCTTTTATGCTATCCCTGGTTTCCTTTGTCAAACATGGTTGCCTCGTCCTTCCTCTTTCTTAGAATGAATTTCTGTTGAGCTACCCGAATAATCCCCAACAACTCTTGCCATTGCTTTTCCACTATCTTCACTACCAGGCTCCTTTTCCAATCAACTCTGGCCAGCTCCTCCCTCATGGCCTTGCAGTTTCCTTTTCTCAATTGCAGCACGATTATATGCAAATCCAATATCTCCCTCTCAAACTACAAGGTGAATTTTATCATATTATGGTCACTGCTCCCTAAGGATCCCTTCAGCTTGAGTTCCCTAATCAAGTCTGTCTCATTATAAATCACCAGATCCAGAATAGTCTATTCCCTATTAGGCTCTGTCACAAGCTGCTCCAAAAAAAATTCTTAAATATTCCATAAATTCTTTATCTCGGGGTCCACTGATAACATGATTTTCCCAGTCCACCCAATCCTCTGTGATTATTGTAATATTGCCTTTCTTACCTGACTTTTTTATCATGATTTATTTTCTGCCCCACTTCCTGATTACTGCTCGGGGGCCTATGCACAACTCCCATCAGGATCTTTTCCCATTGCGATTCCTCAACTCTACCCACACAGATTCTACACTGCTTGCTAATTATTTAGTGTTGTTTTTTACCTATAAAGCAACCCCGCCACCTCTACCCATCTGCCTGTCTTTCTGATAGAACACATATCATTCGATATTCAGACCCATCTCTGATCCCTTTGTGGCCATGTCTCTGTGATGGGTACACCCAACACTGCATCCTCCAATTACAATGTGGGTTTCCAGCACATTTACCTGGTTCCATATACTGCATGCACTTAAGTACAAGGACCCTCAGTGCTGTGTTGACTACCCCCATTCCCATAGTTGTCCCTTTTTCTGCTGTGCCTGGATTTCATTCCTGCCAATTTCCACACTCTATGACTCGTTCTGGAAGCTTTACTACCTTCTACTGAGCCCTGTTCCCCCCACACCCCCCAATTAAGTAGTTTAAAGTCCTTGTAGGTGGTACTCACAGCTGCTACTGAGCATTAGTGGTGGAGGGAGAGAATGTTTATAGATGTGGTGCCAATCAAGTGGGCTGCTTTGTCCTGGAGGTGTCAAGTTTCTTGAGTGTTGTTGAAGCTGCACTCATCCAATCGCTTTTCGGCCTTTTGGCTAAGATTGAGTGTAGTATCGACATGCTGTGCTTGGTTGAATTCATTAGGTTACATTTTAGTTTCATTTGAAGCAATTTTTAAAAGTGGCATCTTGGCCTTTTGGCTAAGATGGAAATGAGATCAAACCTTGGAGGAGGAACTGTGATGATTCTAATCAGTTTGGATCATGTAGATCAAGCCCAAGACAGGAGGTGAGAGCTCTGTCTTGTCAGCTTGGATCGGGAATGTCTCAACTTGTTCAGACTCTGAATTGGACTTAATTTGATTGAATTGGAATAAAAACAAAAAATAAGCAAGTGAAGAATATTCCTGGCTTATGTCTTGTAGATGGTGGACAGGTTTTTGGGTGAGTCACTCGTCACAGCCTCTGACCCGCTCTTGTAGCCACTGTGTTTATGTGACTATTGTGGAGTTTCCCATCAGGATACAGTGGAGATTCCTAAGTGGAGACAGTGGAATTTCCCAGGCGATAGCATTGATTTTCCTGCGTAGATTCAGTGGTGTTATCCCATTGTGAGGTTTCCCTGTGGGGTACTGTGAGTGGGGGGGTGGTGGTTTCCCAGGGGCTACAATGGGGGGTTTCCCAGGTGTCAATATTAGCGTCACTGTGCAACTTAATCCTATCAGTGATTTGGATCAGGGTTCATACGGCACAATTTCAAAAACTTAGTCACAACTGAAACCCCTGAAAGTAATGAAGATTGAGGAGTTAGTAACAGATTTCCAGAAGATAAGGTCAGGCTGGTGATACATTTCTTCAAGCAGGGAAAATATAATAAACAATTTGATCCAATCAGGAAGTGTCACTGGGAAGAGAGAGAGCTGGAATATTTGTATAAACACCACTGAAGTAAAAAGTATTTGAATTCTTGACTTTATTAACCGAGTGATTAAACTAAAGGAAACTCAGCTTAATCTTTGTAAAACAACGTCCAGCTTTAGCTAGAAGATGATGTTGGGTTAGATCTTCCGGTTTCCCAGCCGTGTGTTTCCCGCTGGCGGGAGGTGGCGTGTTGTTTGCTAGCGACGGTATTCTCTGGCCTGTCCACTGTTAATGGGAATTCCCACTGATGTCACCCCACGCTGGCAGGAAACACACAAGTGGGAGTGCGCTACTGGAAAATCCTACCAGCATGAACATCCAGAGAATTCTAGCCACCCTATTCAAGGAGAATCATAGAGAGATTGGGGAGGGTGGAACTGATGTATCCTGAATCAAGGATGTTCAGGGAGGATTTAATGGAATATTCAGAACCTTTTTGATGATGTACATAATGAGAAATAATTTCCTTTTTTCAGGATAGCCAGTAACCAGAGGATGCAGATTGAAGATGATTGAGCCATTTAATGGCGGACAGCTCAATGCTAGCCCCTGGGGGGAGTGGGGGGGTAGTCAGAAGCTTTAGTTACACAGTATGTTATTGCTATCTGGGGTGTGAAAGGCCAATGGCAGTTGATTCAAAGGAACTTCCAATCGGAACACCACCACCTGCAAGTTCCCTTCCCAGTCACACACCCTTACTCTCAACTGTGAACATATTGATGTTATTTCACCAACATCCAACTTACCACATTTTAAAGTCTTTCTAATCCTAACTGAATACTGAGTTAAGGCAGTCACATCGAAAGATACAGGATCTCCAAACTCTGTCAATACCAAGTCAGCGACTGATGTAGGAAAGTTAATTTTCTGACAATAGTTAAAAGAAAAGAGATATGTGACATTTTGTGCAGAATTGTCACGAGTAAAGCAAGGGGAAACTTGGGGGAAGCACCGTGTAGGTAGGGGGCTGAGAATTACTTGCGGGCAAAGCTCAGTAGAATGATCACTTTGTGACTCTTTCAACCCAATGGAGTAGTTTCCAAAGGGTTTTGGTGAACCATTTAATTTCTGGTGTGTAATCTCACACAATCAGGGGAATAATGCTGAGCACAGCACAAACGACCCTGACGTTGTAGAAGTGGAACTGACAAGCGTTATGTCACAGAACGACAGAGTGTGAATTACTCACTCTGCCACATTATGGCTTTCCAATCAATTCAGAGTTTCATTGAAGGAAATTGTTCCAAAATGGAATGAGAAATATTCAGTTCCATTCTTCATTTTAGAATTTTCTGCGTTTGTCACAGTCTGACAGGCTGGTGAGTTCAGACATTGAGATTCCATTCCTATTTGCTGTGTTCGGAAATTTACAACTGTTCAAATGTTTGTGAGCTAGCATGAGTGAAATTTCTCTTTTTGTGACTGAGTGTTAAATAAATTAAAGTTGCCTCTGATCTTCGAGATGATTGAAACTCCATGATCGGAGTTTTCCCAAAGAAATATTCACCGGCCATTCCCACCGCCAGGAATCCTCAGCAGTGCACTCACCCACTACCCACCCCCAAAACACACACACACACACACCAACACTCACCCACCCCACCCCCAAACTGTGTGCGGTGACACCAGTGGGAAATCACAATCACAGCAGCAGGATCCTGAAGGATCCCACCGCTAGCAAACCGTGCATTATCTTCCAGCATCGGAAAACTCGCGGCTGGGAAGTCGGAGAATCTCGCCCTGAGTGTCACCATGGCGAGAAATCTCTGTGCTGGGTTTTCCAGATTCCCGGATTGCAATCTCTCCACACTCCATCACCTTTTGGACAGTTGGAAGTTTCGTGCTAGTACAGGGGTATTAGGGATGAGGGGGTATGAGGGAAGGGGGTACGAGAGAAGGGGGGTTATGGTAGAGGGGGTATGGGAGAGGTGGTACAGAGCCAGGGCTTTGAGGAGGGAGTATGGGGGAGAGGATAGGGAGATGGGTACAGGAGAGAGGATAAGGGGGGTGGGATACAGGGAGAGGGTAAGAGGTAAGGAGTACGAGAAGGGGCAAAGGAGGATGGGAGTATGAGGGGCATATGGGGGAGAGGATATTGGGCAGTGGCATGGGGAGAAGGGGAAAGGGAGAGGTATGGGGGAAGGCATGCCTGGGGCATGGTGGGTATGGAGAGGGTGAAGGGGGCTGGGGTATGGGGAGGGAGTACAGGGGAGAGGCAATGGAGAGGGGGTATGGGGTAAGGGGGATAGAAAGGGGGTATGGGGGAGGGAGTACACGGAAAGGAGATACGGGGAGAGAGGGTACGGGGAGGGAGTATGGGGAGAGATCATATGAGAAAAGGGGATAGGAGGCAGTATGGGGGAGGGGTACGGGGAAAATGGGTATGGGAGATGGGTACAGAAGAGGGGTATGGGGAGAGTGTATGCGGAGCGATGGTATGGGGGAGGAAATACAGGGAGGGGCTGTCAGGGAGGGGATATGGGGGGAGAGAATGGAGGCAGGGGGTAAAGGCGAGGCATACAAGGACAGTACAGGGGAGGAGGTACGGGGAGGGAATACAGGGGAAGAGATATGGGGGGAGGGGTGTGGAAGGAAAGGTTATGGGGGGTGGGTATGTGCGAGGGGATATGGAGGGAGGGGGAGGAGATATGGTGGAGTTGAGAGGGGAGGAGGGGGATATGGGGGAGGGGAGTGAGAGTGGAGGGGGGCGGAAAGAGGGGGGGTTGTGGGAAAGGGGGAAACAATACAGTGGAAGAGATACTGAGGGGATGAGGGGCTGCGAAGACAGCTTCAGAGTGCTCAGGCGCCATTTTGCTCAGGTGTCCCGATCTGCTCTCACTCCACGATATCAGACACCCCCCTCCCATCCCACCCTGATCTTTATCGGCAGCGTGTTCTCCCCATACACCCATAGTGCTTGCTGGCATCAGGGCATTCAGGCCCTCCTGACTAATCCCCTGGTAGACCCCCAACACCACCCCAACACTTCCCCCTAATACCCTCCAAACACCACCCCCAGTACCCCCATCATCCCCACAAGACTCCCCCCGACAGCCCCCTGACACTCCCCCAACACCATTCCCCAAAACCTCACAACATCCCCAACACTACCCTGATACCCCTCTGACACTCCCCAAACATCATCCCAACACCAACCCTTGATACCCTCCAACCGCCCCCCAACACTACCCCCAATGCCCCCAACACTCCGCCAAGACCCCCCCACAATCCCCGGCACCCCCGACACCCCCTCAACGCCATCTGACCACCACAAAGCCCCTCAACACCCAAAACACCCCCCTAAAAGCCTTCCAAAACCTCTCCAACACCACCCCGACACCCCCTGACACTCCCCCAACACTTTCCCAACACCATTCCCTGACACTTCCATAACACCTCCCATCACTCCCCTGAACCCTCCCTGTGCCCTCCACAACAACACCCCCCAACACCTCCCCAACACCCGACCTCCCAAAACCCATCACAAAAATCTCTTTGTGATCCATTCTTGCAAGACCCACCCATTTGACCCACCCCATTCCCCCCATCCCCCTCCCCCCAATCACAGCCTCCATAATAATCCCACTGCCCTCTCAGGCCTCTTTCTTTTGGCACCATCCCGGACACACCTAGTGCCTGACTGGCACTGCCAGGGTGCCAGGTGGGGTACCCAGGGGATTGAAAGGCCTCTGATTCCCCTCTTAACCCCCCTCCCTCCGCGCGCTCCCCCCCCCCCCCCCCCCACAACCATGTGGCCACGGCACCTGGTCTCCATTGGTGAAGATCAACAGTGATGCACTTGGGCGTGATGTCTCATTGGAGAAGTGAAAGCAGCTAATCCATCTCATTGCAGGAAAAATACTTCTCTTCATTACTATTTGATATTGTTAGCTCACTCTCCATTAAAAAAAACTTTTTCTCTATGCCCATCCTATCAATCTCTTTGGAAGTGTGCAGATGTTTATTAGCTTTGATGCAATGCTAGCTTTCTAGCTGTATTCATCATTTCACCTCTTTAAACCTAATCTTATTTCTCTCGCTCCTAGGTCAATCTATCCATCCCGGGTAATCCAGGTGGGTTATAACCATGCTCAGGTACAAGTTCCTCACTTCCAGCATTTTTGTGATGAGGTGACCCAATTCTGCATTGATTGTGACGGTTCAGGACCTGCACTCTCCGGGCCTATACTCCTGGGCATGCTTTCCAGGGCCCACTGTCCGTGGCCCATCATCTGGGGCCTGCTCTCCAGGACCTGCTGCCAGGGCCTGCTGTCTGGGGCCCACTATCCAGGGACTGTTGCCAGGGCCTGCTGCCCAGGGACTGCTGTCTGGGTCTGCTGTCCAGGGCTTGCTGTCTTGTGCCTGCTTTCTGGGGCCTACTATCTAGGGACTGCTGCCCAGGGCCTATTGTCCAGGTACTGTTGCCCGAGACCCGCTACCTAGGGCCTGCTGTCCATGTCCTGCTGTCAAGGGCCTGCTGTCCAGGGCCTGCTGTCCAGGGAACACTGTCCAGGGCCCGCTGTAAGAAGTCTCACAACACCAGGTTAAAGTCCAACCAGCTTACTTGATAGTAAACGCACAAGCTTTCGGAAACACTGTTCCTTCGTCAGGTGCGACAAAGCTCTCAGGGCCTCTATCCAAGACCTGCTAGCCAGGGCCTGCTGTCCGGGCCCTACTGTTCTGTGCCTAGTGTCCTGGGCCTGCTGTATAGGGCCTGCTGGCCAGTACCTGCTGTCCTGGGCCTGCTGTCCTGAGTCTGCCATCTGAGGCCTGCTGTCCTGGGCCTGCTATATGGGGCCTGCTGTCCTGGGCCTGCTATACGGGACCTGCTGTCCTAGACCTGCTATCCTGGGCCTGGTGCCGTAGGCCTGCTGTCCTGGGCCTGCTATCGGGGGCCTGCTGTCCTGGGCCTGCTATACGAGGCCTGCTGTCTGGGATCTATTGTCCTGGGCCTGATATCCAGGACCTACTGACCAGGCCCACTATCCGGCCTGCTGTCTGGGTTCTGCTGTGCAGGGTCTATTAAATGTGTCAGCTTTAGCATTTCAGAATGAGGAATGCCACTTACAAGGTATTAAAGTCAGTTGTGAGTCTGATGGCCTTGTCCACAGCTGCTGAGACTGTCGAGGGAGCTAACACTGCAGCACACTGTGTCAGGACCTGACGCAACTGGGCTGAATCTCAGGGTGACGTGGGGTGTGTGAATGCAGGCAGCAGGTGCAGCTATGGGGTGGCAGCATTCAGTTACAGCATCAAGCTCAGCTGAAACATGTGGCCGTATAAACATCTGGCAAAGCACAAGCTCACGACAAGACAGAAGCCAGCTTTCCATTCTCAGATCGGGCCCAAGACGGCCTGAACAGTTTCAGGAGAGCTGCTTCACTCTCAGCTCGGCGCGGCTGTTTCACTGTTTCTGTTTCACTTTGAGTTTCAGGACGTTTGTGAAATGTTAGACATTATTCTGCCCGCTGTCCCCTGCATGCTTCTCCCCTTGCTCCCTGTGCACCCTCTGCCTCCTGCTCCCAGACCCTTCGCCACGCCTGTTCTCCTGGGTTGCTGAAATTCTCCGTCCAATCACTGCAACAAATCATTCTGACATTTACAAATCAGTGTGTCACACAACCTGGAGGGGCCACCTGATTGCTTCTGAAATGCCTCCTCTCGCTTCTGTGACCAGTATTTCAATTGGCCGCCTGGGGTCAGGTGCATTTATTTGGCAGAGGGGTAAGTTATACAGAAACTAGAAGCAGAAGGAGGCCATTCAGCCCATCGAGCCTGCTCTGTCATTCATTATGATTGTGACTGATCATCAAATTCCCCACTTCCTCCCATCTCCCTTGATCTCTTTCGCCCCAAGAGCTATATCTAACTTTCTTCTTGAAATTACACAGCATTTTAAGATCATAGAATCATACAGTGCAAAAGAGGCCCTTCAGCCCATTGAGTTTGCACCAACACGAAAGAAACACCTGAACTCCCAGCTAATCTTATCTGCCAGCACTCGGCCCATACCACTGAATGTTATGATGTGCTAAGTGTTCATCCAGATACTTCTCAAAGTACATCTTAAAGTAACTGGGTGAAGAAATTTCTCCTGGGCTCAGTTTGAAAAGGTTTACTCCTTATCCTCAAACTAAGACCCCTAATTCTGGACTCCCCCACCATCGGAAACATTCTTTCTGAACTATCCTGTCTAACCCTGTTAGAATTTTATAAGTTTCTATGAGATCCCCTCTCGCCCTTCTAAGTCCAGTGAACATAATCCTAATGCATTTGACAGACTTGATGTAGAGATGCCGGCGTTGGACTGGGGTAAACTCAGTAAGAGGTCTGACAACACCAATTTTAAATCCAAACCAATTTATTTGATAGTAAGCTTGCTAGCTTTCGGCCTTTGTGCCTTTGTCAGGCAAATGAGGTGTTCTGGTCTGCAATAGCACACATATCAGCACAGACAGTTTACAGATTGCTGATTAGCTGTTCCCTGTCTGTGCTGATATGTGTGCTATTGCAGACCAGAACACCTCATTCACCTGACAAAGGCACAAAGGCCGAAAGCTAGCAAGCTTACTATCAAATAAAATCGGTTGGATTTAAAATTGGTGTTGACAGACCTCTTACTATGACAGACTTGCCATCCCAGGGATCAGCCTGGTAAACCTTTGCTGAACTCCCTCTATAACAAGGACATCCTTCTGCAGATAAGGACACTAAAACTGCACACAACACTCCAAGTGTGGCCTCACTAACACCCTGTATAACTGCAGAAAAACATACTTATCCCTATACTCAAATCCCCTTACTACAAAGGCCAATATACCATTTGCCTTCTTTACTGCCTGCTGTACCTCTGTACTTACTTACTTTCAGCAGCTGACACATGACAACACCAAGGTCTTGCTGAATATCCCCCTCTCTCCCACTCATTCAAGTAATAATTTGTCTTCATGTTATTGCTACGAAAGTGGATAATCTCATATTTATCCACATTATGTTGCATCTGCCATTTATGTGCCCACAGACCAAATGCAAAAGAATGGGGTTAAGCTGCGGGCTCGTTGTTTCAGTTTTTGTGGACGGAAAGGCCTCTTTCTGTGACTTAAACTTTCTCTGATTTTATAATCGAAGATTAGATTGATAATTGTGATCTGACCTATCTCTGTGTTTGTGTTAGAGAGACAGCGAGTGTGTGTATGTGCAAGAGAGAGAGAGTGTATGTATAAAAACACAAAGTTTGTTCCTCCATCAAAGCAATCATGTTGCTCTCCACATGCATCGCAGGAAAGGCAGATGAAGGAGAGATGGGAAAGATCAACGATTTATCTTTTATAATTTGTTCATAGGACATCACCGGTATTTATTCTCCATCCCTGAGTTGTTGCTCAAATTAGAGATGGACAACAGATTCCCAAACCAGGATGGACAGCAGATTCCCAAACCAAGGATGGACAACAGATTCCCAAACCAAGGATGGACAACAGATTCCCAAACCAGGATGGACAACAGATTCCCAAACCAGGATGGGGACATCAGATTCCCAAACCAGGGATGGACAACAGATTCCCAAACCAAGGATGGACAGCAGGTTCCCAAACCAAGGATGGACAGCAGATTCCAAAACCGGATGGACAGCAGATTCCCAACCCATATGGACAGCAGATTCCCAAATCAGAATGGGGACAGTAGATTCCCAAACCAGGAATGGACAATAGATTCCCAAACCAAGATGGACAACAGATTCCCAATCCCGGATGGATACAGATTCCCAAACCAGAATGGACAACAGATTCCCAAACCAGGATGGGGACAGCAGATTCTCAAACTAGGGTTGGATAGTAGATTCCCAAACCAGGAACGGACAGCAGGCCCTGGACAGTAGGCTCCGGACAGCAGATGTTGGTAAATGTGAGGTCATCCATTTCAGTCGGGATAACAGCAAAATGGACTATTATTTGAATGATAAAAAAATTGCAGCATGTTGCTGTGCAGAGGGATCTGGATGTCCTTGCGCAGGAATTTCAAGGAGTTGGTTTGTAGGTGCAGCAGGTAATTAAGAAGGCAAATAGAATTTTGTCTTTCATTGCTAGCGGGATGGAGTTAAAAAACAGCAAGGTTATGTTGCAGGTATATAAGGTGCTGGTGAGGCCACACCTGGAATTCTGTGTACAGTTTTGCTCTCCTTACTTGAGAAAGGAGTGGAGGCACTGGAGGGGGTGCAGAGGAGATTCACTAAGTTGATTCTGGAGTTGAGAGGAATGGCTTATGAGCAGAGACTAAGTAGACTGGGGCTATACTCACTAAAATTCAGAAGTACAAGTGTTTCCACTGGAGGGTGGAACTAGAACTCGGGGCCATAACCTCAAAATAAGGGAAAGCAGATTTAGGACTGAGTTGAGGAACTTCTTCACACAAAGTGTTGTGAATCTGTGGAATTCTCTGCTCAGTGAAGCAGTTGAGGCTACTTCATTGAATGTTTTTAAGGCAAGGATAAATACATTTTTGAACAATAAAGGAATTAAGGGTTATGGTGAACGGGCAGGTAAGTGGAGCTGAGTCCACAAAAAGATCAGCTATGATCTTATTAAATGGCGGAGCAGATTCGAGGGGTCAGATGGCTTATTCCTGCTTCTAGTTCTGATATTCTTATGTTCTTATTCTCAAACCAAGTATGGACAGCAGATTCCCCAAACCAGGAATGGACAGCAGATTCCCAAACCAGGAATGGACAACATATTCCCAAACCAGGAATGGACAGCAGATTCCCAAACCAAGAATGAACAGCAGATTCCCAAATCAGGAATGGACAACAGATTCTCAAATCAGGAATGGACAACAGATTCCCAAACTAGGAATGAATAGTACATTCCCAAACCAAAGTTATCAGCAGTTTCCCAAGAATGAACAGGAAATTCCCAAATCAGGAATAAGCAACAGATTCCCAAACTAGGGATGGACATCAAATTCCTAAACCAGGAATGGACATCAGATTCCCAAACCAAGGATTGACAGCAGACTCCCAAACCAGGAATGGACAACAGATTCCCAAACCAGGAATGGACAACAGATTCCCAAACCAGAAATGGACAACAGATTTCCAAACCAGAGATGGACAGCAGATTCCCAAACCAGGATTGACAGCAGATTCCCAAATCAGGGATGGGAAGCAGATTCCCAAACCACAAATGGACAACAGATTCCCAAACCAGGGATGGACAGCAGATTCCCAAATTAGGAATGGACAGCAAATTCCCAAATCAGGAATGGAGAACAGATTCCCAAACCAGGAATGGACATCAGATTCCTAAATCAGGGATAGACAGCAGGATGCCTAACCAGGATTGACAGCAGGTACACACACCAGGGATGGACAGCAGATTCCCAAAGCAGGGATGGAAAATGGATTTTCTGCCCTAAACGATTTCATGGTCATCATTAGGCATTTCAATTCCAGATTTTTATTGAATTCAAGTTTCATCATCTGCTATGACAGAATTCGGTGCACAGTCCCCAGAGCATTGCTGTGGCCTTAGGATTATTAGCTCAGTGACAATACCACTACACCATATTCTGTATAATTCCTCCATTGCCTGTACAACCCTTTAAATCTGTGTGAGATTTTCTGTGGAACTGAGCTATTGGCCATGAAGTATTAACACTGTTTCTCCCTCTGTTGGTGCTGCCAGACCTGCTGAGTTTTACCACAGACTTTTCAGCTTTCCAGCATTCAGTACATTTTAGTTTGTTTTCACTGTCTTGGAGCTATGAGTACGTTACCCAGAGTAATATCTGGCAGTCCGAGCTCCTCATAGTGTCTCACAGATAGCAATGTGCAATAAATAAATTGTATCAATAAACTCCCCCGGAATTTCCATCAGCCTTTTACAAATGAAGTCTGACCTTCACAATTATCATTTGTTTGTGTGTTCTATGCTGTATATTGACAAAATTAGAACTTGCGTGATTGTAATCTTCACAAGTTGATGTTTATCCTGAAATTCACTAGAACCCTCACAAAAAACCCACTGACACACGGAATCACCGGCTGAGATCAGTAACGCGAAGTTGTGTCTGAACAGAAATTCATTACCAATTTGTCAAATAATAAACCAGAATTTTAAAAGTCATTCATTTGGATTGGTTTTACAAAGCTTCATTCCCTTAGCACGTTTAACCATTCAGACTCACCAGCACAAAACAAAGACCATTTGGCCCAGTTAGTTTAAACTAGAAACAAGCCTTCTCTTACTCTGCCCACTCTGCTACTCTCTTTATCTCTTTTAACTTCATCCGCTTCCTTCTACAGCCCCCTTCCCCCACACTCCCTCAGTCTGCATTCAACCTCCCCATAAAAGTCTCGGTACTCCCTGCTTTTGAGTGTAGCTGTGAGTTTCGTGCTTTGTGGCAAAAGATTTCCCCGAATCTCTCTCTGTCATCTGTCAGTAACTGTATAACAATCTCAGATCACATTGACTGACATCACTCCAGCCATCTGCGACCTTCCCAGCCAATGATGCATGGCCTACCTTTGTCTGTTCTGTTGTTGACAATACTTTGGAATCATTTTTTAAAGTAAAGTTTATTTATTAGTCTCAGTAATAAGCTTACGTTAACACTGAGACAATCCCCCAGTCACCACACTCTGGCATCTGCTCACCAGCATGCCTTTGGAGGAAAACTGGAGCACCCTGAAACCCACACAGACATGGGAAGAATGTGCAGACTCTGCATAGACAGTGACCCAAGTTGGCAATCAAACCCAGGTCGCTGGCGCTGTGAGGCAGCAGTGCTAACCACTGTGCCACCGTGCTGCTCCTGAAATATCACCATCAATCCATCGAGATGTTGTGGACAATGACATAATCCCAAGATCTCCATATTAAACAAGATCATTCACAGGCTGCTGAAAGGTCCGTTTGCCTATGGCGATACAGAATTGGTGACAGGGGCAGGGTTGTGAAGCTGGGAGCCCCAGTTAGGAATCTGTACAACAGATGCATGAAGCTTGTTGGATACTGCGTAAGGTGTAGAGGAGCCTTTGGGCATCAGCACCTCTAACTGAGCCGTTCTCGTTAGCATATCCTTCGCTCATTCCAAATGGAGAGGGGGACATAAAATGAGGCAGTGCCACTTTCTCCTGGCGGGGAAACCACACTCTGCGGGATCACCATCACAGTGGTCAAAGACCTATAACTGCTGCAATTTGGAATGTCAGAGCACTCATGGACAATTTCCACAGGGAAGAATTACAATCCTATCACATGAGCTCTCTTCGAGCCCACCTTCTTAGGGAGGGGCAAAGAACAAAGAACAACACAGCGCAGGAAACAGGCCCTTCAGCCCTACAAGCCTGCACCACCCATTTTAACACTCAGTGAGTGCCTCATTTCAATCCTTCTACCTACGACTTTTGTGTACATCTCTTGGACTCCAGAATAAAGAGGTGCAAATTTAGAGAATTGTACGTGCGTCAGATTAAGGGAGGTCTAATTTAAGGACAATTTGTTAACATCAATCAGCCTAAAAGCACATTTTTGGCGTGTTGTAGCTGAAGGAACAAATGGAGATACACCATCCTCCTTAAGAAAAGGCTGGCAGTGATCCTCAAGTCCGTGCAGTCGGGTTTTGTTATTTGGAATCAGATCTTGGATGCACTGCTGGAACTCTCCAATGGTTTAATGATTCAATGACACTTTACCAACAGCTCAGCCATAACCAATACATCAGTATCACCAATGCTTGTGCCCACCTTTGATTTTGATGAAATGTTAAAATCTATTCTAGCCTTTGCTTTGTACATGAGCAGTGGGAAAGATACTGCTAGAGAGAATGGCCTTTCAGCAAAGCAGCAACAGCCAAGTTCATCACACCGTGGTTGGTTCTGCTGCAGTGGGGAGAAGACAGAATATAGCAATGCAATAGTTATAATATTCAATAGTATTTAATTATAAGGGGATAGGGCTGGAAATGAGACTTTACAATAGTACGTTGTCTCCCTGGTGCTAGGGTCAAGGATGTCACTAACAATGGGAGGGATTTCTGTTTGTCCCACCCAACACAGCAATCATTGCGAGTGGGTGTGGGGGCAGGCAGAACATGCAAAGGTCCAATGATGTTGGGCATGATTCCCTGGCTTTGGGGCAAGTGCAACCAAAGAATCCCACACTCTGGAGGGGAGGATGAACAGCCATTGACCATGGCACACATCAGTACAAATGACAGGTAAGAAACAGGATGAGCACCCAACAGCAGAATATAGAAACCCAGGAAGTAAATTGAAAAGTAGGACCTCAAAGGTGGTGATCTGACTAGCCACGTGCTAGTCAGAGCAGAAAGAGCAGGATAAATAGAATGAATAGATGGTTGAAAAAATGGCACAGAGGGGAGGGTTTCAGATCCCTGCGACATTCAGGCTGATTCTGAGGGAGATGGGACCTATACAAATTGGATGAGTTATATCTGGGCAGGATCGGGACAGGTGTTCTTGAGGGAATAGTGTGGCTGGGGAGGGTTTAAACCGGAATGGAAGGGGGTTGAAAACTAACTGGCATCTGGATGGGTACGTGAATAAGGAGGAAGCAGAGGGATACTGTCTGTGTAAGGATAGGAGGTTTTTTTTTGTTTATTCGAGCATCATGAACAGAGGGACTTGGTGTGCCAAAAGGCCTGTTCCTGTGTTGTACTTTTCTTTGTTTTTTTATTCTAAGCTAGGTGACAAGGGAAAGAGAAACAAGGGCAGTAATAACAGAATATTAAATTAAGTGCAAAAACTGAAGATCGGGTAGTCAAGGGCAATAGACAAACAGGGCCACAGTACAAAGGATGGTTAAAAATGTCAAAAAGGAAATCCTAAAGGCTACGTAGCTTTATGCAGAAGGCATTTGGAATAAAGTGGAGGAACTGACAGTGCAAAACCAGGTAAATGGATTTGATCTCACAGCCATTACAGACACAACAAAAGGAGATCGAACTGGGATATCTTAATTTTCAGAAAAACAGGAAGCAAGGGAAAGGTGGTGAGGGTAGCATGTTAATTAAAGATAAAATGAAATCAGCTGAGAGAGATGATCTAGGCTCAGATAACGTAGAGTCCATTTGTGTGGTGGGAAATAAAACAAAAAGGGAAAGATGACATTCGTAGTAGTAGTGCACAGATCCCAAACATTGTGGGAAAGAGTACAACTCAGCAGGTAATAGAATGTTATTTGTAAAAAGAATAAAGCAATAATTATGTGTGACTGTAATCTTCACATTGATTGGACTAATCAAATTGTAATGAGTACATATTCCTGCAAATTCACAGAGTGTATCAGGAATAAGTTCCCAGAGCAATATGTCATGGACCCAACCAGGGAACAGGCTTTCTTAGATCTGGTAATGGGCAATGAGACAGTTTTAATAAATTACCTCAGAGTAAAAGATCCTCTAGGAAGTAGTGATCATTAATATGATAGAATTTAGTATTTAGTTTGAGAATGAGAAACATGGGTTGGAAACAATTGTTTAATTTAAAGATAATTACAATGAAATGAGGATAGAATTAGCTAAAGTGAACTGGATGGATAGATTAGCAGCAAAGATGCTAAGCGAGCAGAGGCAGGCATTTAAGAAGGTAATCCATACTCAGCAAGGTATATCCTGGTAAGGAAGAAAGATTCTAAGATGAACAAACCATGGCTAACCAACGGCATTAAGGAGAGCATTAAGTGGAAAGAAAAAATATATGAGGAGGCAAAAGTCAGTGATAGCCTCAAAGACTGGGATCAATTCAGAATCCAGCAAAGGAAGATAAAAAAGAAAATAGAGAGAAAATAAGCCACAAGAATAAATAACAAGGAATGTAAAAATTGACAATTAGAGCTTTTTAAATATATAAAAAGGAAGAGAAAGATCAAAATGAACATAAACCCCTGACAGAATGAATCTGGGGAGATAGTTATGGGGAATAAGAAAATGGCAAAGGAATTAAACAGATATTTTGCATCAGACTTTATGGTGGAAGATGTCCAAGCATCACATTAATACTAAAGAATACTATGGAGGAATTAAGTACCATCACCATTGTTAGAAAAGTCATACTAGACAAACTAACAGGGGCTAAAGGCAGATAAATCCCCTGGGCCAGATGGTTTCCTCTGGGATTCTAAAAGAAGCAGTTACAGAGATAGTGAACGCATGAGTTATAATTTCCCAAAAATTGTTAAATTCTGGAGAAGTACCAGAGGATTGGAAAACTGCCAATGTGACAACCCTATTCAAAAAGGGAGGGAGGCAAAAAGCAGTAACTATTGGCCAATTAGCCTGACAACTATTGTTGTGAAAATATTGGAAGCTGTTATGAAGGGATTAATAGTAGCAAATCTGAAAATTTCTCATCTAATCAAGCAGAGTCAGCATGGTTTTATAAAAGGGAAGTCATGTCTGACTAATTTATTATAGAATTAGCTAAGGGACAGGAAACAGCAAGAGGAGATAAGGTCATTTTCAGGTTGGTGATCTGTAATAAGTGGGGTCCCACAGGGATCAGAGTATTTGGATTGCCATTCCTGCAATATTGCTATTATTGTAGTATGTTCCTAACTGACAGCTTGGCAATGGTCGCTGAGTGTTCATTACCAGCTAGTTAATAGGTTTGGCTCACACATTAAGAGTGAAACTAAGACCTAGAATGTGCTTTTGAACCAAGTTTAAAGTGCATTTGCTGCCTAATTGTGAAATGCCATTTCTGTGATGTGCTAATTATATCTGGCAGGAAGCAGAAAGAATGTATGTTATATGCTATCTCCTACCATTTCTGCTGAACATATTCACACAAGCATTTTCGACTTGTTCCCCTGTGATTCTCACCTTTTGAAATTGTTCACATTCTAAGCTCTGTCCAATCTAGGAGAGTTCTTGTCTGAACTCTCACCTCAGATTCTCATTCGGATCTGGAATATGAAGATTGCTTGACAGAGATCAGAAACCATGGGAGCAAGTCCCAATATCAAGGTCAACTTCCTGTCATGTAGATCTGTGGGTGGGCAGAGGATGTGACATCCTCTGGGATTTTCCCATTGATTCAAGACAGCAAGTGAGGCAGTCGACCAATAACCCTCACATGTGACAGGAAGGCACCATGTTGAAAAGCCAGTGTGGACCTTCATTCCAGAGAGCAGTGGGAGGGAGCGGTGCTGAAGAAGGAAAGCTGTGCATAAATGGGGGGTGGGTGTGGGGGTAGGGAGAGTGTCAGTGGGGAGGGAGGGGGGTGCGTATGGTGAAAAGGGTATTGGGGCATGAGAGATGTGGCGGATGTGGGTAGAAGTGTGGGGGTGGTGGAGTGAGGTTCGAGGTGCAGGTGTTGGGGTGGGGTGGGAAGGTGTTTGGGTGGGGGTAGGAATGGGGATGAGGGGGTGGGAGTGGGAGTGACAGGGTGTAGGTGCAGGGGAACTGGAGGGTGTGGGGAGGTAGGTGTGGGTAGGTAGGTGTGGGGGTGAGGGAGGTTGTGGGGAGATGTGGGGATGGTGGGGGACTCCTCACTGGAGATGGTTGTGCAGGAGGTGAAGGGTCAGACAGAGGTCTGTTCCCAGCGAATGGGAGGGGGAGGGGTGGCTGCATGGAGGTGATTGGAGCTTGCTGAGGGAGTGTGGGGCAGTGACCCAATCAGGTGAGCTGGTGCCCAAAGTGACTCAACGAACTGGCACAATCCGGTTTTCATTATCACGAGCTCACTACCCTGTCTGTTGGAAATAGTTTTCATGAGGAGGTAACATAAAAAACACAAGAAATAGAATGTGGCCCAGCAATCCCACCCCTCATATCCCTGAATTATCTGAGAGACTAAAACTCCATTTATTCCAGCCTTAAATATGTTCAACAATCCATAACCTTCTGGGTTAGAGGATTCCAAAGATTTGCTGCCCTTTCAGTGAAGAAATTTCTGCTTCTCTCAGTCCTAAATGATTGGTCCCAGAGATACCGATGTCCCACAGATGATTTGTTTGTCTTGGTTGTTATACAAACTGTTGACCCTTTCTTTAACTCCTGATTCACAAATTCTATTAATATGGCATCAAACTTTTGATTTGCCTCTAAACTCTGCTTTCCCACTTTAGCTCTGGTTGCTGTAGCTGTTTCTCACTCACAATATTTTGTCTGCTCTCCCTTGAATTCTCTTGAACAATACTTCGATCTCTCATTTCTTAACTTCAATCTTCTTAAGTCATTCTTTTAACTGGACTATATCATGTTTATCTGGACTGTATTTTTATCTAGACTGTATCATGTTTATCTGGACTGTATCTTTTTTTTTCGAAGTTTGGCACTGTGCAGATCATTTATCCCACCCAGCTTCTCCTGGCAGAGTTAGAGATGTTCAACTTTGCCTGGAGATATTCAATCTCCGATGTCTTGTCTCCAACTGCAACTAAATTCAGCTAAAACTGAAAAATCTTCCTACCTTAAAAAATTCCAAGTTGCTAAGCAATGATCACATGCTTCTGCCTTTTATTTATTCTTTACACCACCTCCCTCTCTAAGCACAATAGAGGCACAGTTTGTACTGCACAAACCCCCACACACCCAAACACCTTTGTCCAGTGTGAATCTAATTATGGGTTTTATCCTTCTTTCCATAAAAAATTAAGTTAAATCCAGTTAAAACTATATGTTATTTCTAATGTTTACCAACATAAATATACCTTACATTGCTTTGTTTCATAACATGTATCATTCGTAATTTTAGAAATTGTGTTTCTGATTCCAGATTGTTACTGTAAATTATGACCTGAAGTGGCCAACCCCAGATCTTTTTGGAACACCACTTCCCACTTTCTGTCATTTTGAATAACTACCCATTACCAGGGCAATACTAGGTCTGCAGGCTGTATGTCCCAATGACTAACAGATTGTAACAAATAACTGTTCTCCTTCAGTTGTCCATAATGGGCAAAGTGGGGACAGTATTCAAGTAGCCCAAAGTCCGAACATAATTCCCACCATTAGATATGATTCTGCGATTGGACAACACTTACTGAACAATTGTACAAAAAAATGATGCAAATAATCAGTTTAAGATTATGAGTCAGGCTTACACTTTCTGGAAGCTGCATACATTTCCACATGATCCCATCCCCTGCAAACAGGAAGAGTATATCCGTGCATTAAAAGCATAGGCATGCGTGTAACTGTTGCCAGGTGTACTTACCGTGGCAATGCCTCAACCAGAATTGACCTACATTTTTTGAATTTAAACATAAGCCTGGGGGACAATTATTCCATGGTATATGGCAATGCCTTGACCAATCAGAATCAACCTGCCAATCCATCAGCATCCTGTTTCTCAGGCCTTGTTGTTCGTTTTAAAATTTGCTATGCTTGCATCTGATTTGACAAGTACAGGGTGAAAAGCTTTGATAACATGTCTCTTTTTTCAGCAACACTCACATTCTTAGATGTTCTTTTATCTTCTCCTTTAGTAAGTATTCCAATATATTTCCTAACACCGATATAAAACTAATCCATCTATAATTCCCTGGACATGTTCTGACCCTCTTCTTAAATAAAGGAATTACATCAGCTGCCTCCCAGTGTACAGGCACTTGACATCAAGACAGCATTTGCCTGAATGTGGCATCAAGGTGCTGTGGCAAAACTGGAGTCAATTGGAATCGGGAGGAAAACTCTCCACTAGTTGGAATCATACCTAATACAAAGGAAGATGGATATGGTGGTTGGAAGACAATCGTCTCAGCATCAGGACATCTCTGCAGGAATTACGTCCTAGGCACAACCATCTTCAGTTGCTTTATCAATGACCTTCCCTCCATCATAAGTTCAGAAGTGGGGGTGTTCGCCAATGATTGTACAATATTCAGCACCATTCGTGACTCCTCAGATACTGAGGCAGTCCATGTTCAAATGCAGGAAGACCTGGACAATATCCAGGCTTGACTGACAAGTGCCATACAAGTGCCAGGCAATGACCATCTCCAATAAGAGAGAATCTAATTATCATTCCTTCACATTCAATGGCATTACCATTGCTGAATCTTCCACTATCAACATTCTGGGGATTACCATTGACCAGAAACTAAACTGGACCCAGCCATATAATTACTATAGTTACTAAAACAGGTCAGAGGCTGGAAATCCTTCAGCAAGTAACTCAATTCCTGACTCCTCAAAGCCTACCCATCATCTACAAGGCACAAGTCAGGAGTGTGATGGAATATTCATAACTTGTATAGATGAGTGTGGCTCCAACAACATTCAAGAAGATCGATACCATCCAGGACAAAGCAGGGAAGGTGATGGCCTACTGGTATTATCACTAGATTAGTAATCCAGAAACTCAGCTAATGTTCTGGAGACCCGGGTTCAAATCCCACCATGGCAGCTGATGAAAATTGAATTCAATAAAAGTACCTGGAATTAAGAATCTACCGATGACTATGAAACCATTGTCGATTGTCAGAAAAGCCCATCTAGTTCGCTAATGTCCTTTAGGGAAGGAAATCTGTCATCCTTCCCTGGTCTAGCCACCCTGTGGCTCCAGAGCCACAACAATGTGATTCACTCTCAACTGTCCTCAGCAATGAGAGATGGGCAATAAATGCTGGCCGGCCAGCAATGGCCAGGTCTTATAAATGTACTCCATCCACCACCATCAACATCCGCTCTCTCCACACTGATGCACAGGGGCAGCGTGTGTACCATCTACAAAGTACACTGCAGCAACTCACCAACATTCCTTTAACAGCATCTGCCACATCCTGCCACAGTGCGGGTGGACTACCATCTCACCACCAACTACCGACGGACAATCAGGGATGAGCATTAAACACTGGCCTTGCCATCAATGCCCATAGCTGATGAGCAAACGAAATAACCCAGCACCTTCAAACTCTGTTCGGTCTGGCTGAGGTGAGGGCACAATGTTTTTTGCCATGCACTCAGTGTTGGCGGGTACAGCTGTCACATAGAGTCATAGAGGTTTACAGCATGGAAACAGAAACTTTGGCCCAACTTGTCCATGCCACCTTTCTTTTAAAAAGCCCCTAAGCTAGTTCCAATTGCCTGCATTTGGCCCATATCCCTTAATTCCCATCGTACCCATGTAACTATCTAAATCCTTTTTAAAAGACAAAATTGTACCCGCCTCTACTACTATCTCTGGCAGCTTGTTCCAGATGCTCACCATTCTCCGTGAGAAAAAAAATTGCCCCTCTGGACACTTCTGTACCTCTCTCCTCTCACCTTAAACCTGTGCCCCTAGTTTTAGATTACCCTACCTTTGCAAAAAGATATTGACTATCTGGCTATCTATGCCCCTCATTATTTTATAGGACTCAATAAGGTCACCCCTCAGCCTCCTATGCTCTAAAAAAAAACCCAGTCTATCCAGCCTCTTCTTATGACTCAAACCATCAAGTCTCAGTAGCATCCTAGTAAATTTTTCCTGCACTCTTTCTAGTTTAATAATATCCTTTCTACAATAGGGTGACCATAACTGCACACAGTATTCCTAGTGTGGTCTTACCAACGTCTTGTACAATTTCAACAAGACATCCCAACTCTTGTATTCAATGTACAGACCAATGAAACTGAGCATGCCGAATGCTTTTTTCACCACTCTATCTACCTGTGACTCTACTTTCAAGGAGCTATGAACATGTATCCTAGATCTCTTTGCTCTGTAACTCTCCCCAGTGCTCTACCATTAACTGAGTAAGTCCTGCCCTGGTTCAATCTACCAAAGTGCATCACCTCACATTTGTCTAAATTAAACTTCATCTGCCATTTATCAGCCCACTAGCCCAATTGATCAAGATCTCATTGCAATTGGAGATAACTTTCTTCACTGCCCACTATGCCATCAATCTGGTGTCAACTGTATACTAACCATGCTTCCTATATTCTCATCCAAATCATTAATATAATGACAAATAACAATGGATCCAGCACCGATCCCTGAGGCACACCACTGGTCACAGGCATCCAGTTTGAAAAACATCTCTCTAAAGCTACCTTCTGGTTTTCTGTCAAGAAGCCAACGTTGTATCCATATAGATATATCACCCTGGATCCCATGAGATTTAACCTTATGCAGCACCCTACTATGCGGTACCTTCCTAAAGTTCATATAAATAATATTAACTGCACTGCTTCATCTACCTTCTTCGTTACCCTTTCAAAAAACTCAATCAAATTTGTGAGACATGATTTTCCACTCACAAAGCCATGCTGACAGTCCCTAATCAATCTCTAAATGTCTGCAGATCCTGTCTCTCAGAATACCTTCCAACAATTTATCCACCACAGATGGGAGGCTCACTGGCATGTAGTTCCCAGGCTTTTCCTTGCAGCTCTTTTTAAACAAAGACACAACATTTGCCATTCTCCAATCTTCAGGTATCTCACTGTGACTATCGATGATTCAAATATTTCTGCTAGGGGGCCCATAATTTCCTCCCTATCCTCCCACAATGTTTTGGGATACAGTTCATCAGGTACTAGGGATTTCTCTACCTCAATGCACTTTAAGATCTTCAGAACCTCCTTCTCTGTAATATGTACAATCCTCAAGACATCACTATTTACTTCCCCAAGTTGCCTAACATTCATGCTTTTCTCAACTGTAAATACTGATGAGAAATATTCATTTAGGATCTCAGCCACCTCTTGCGATCTGCACATAAATGACCTCATTGATTCTTAAGAGACCCTACTCTCTCCCAAGTTACTCTTTTGTCTTTATGCATTTGTAGGTGACATGATGTATGTGCCATCTCGTGTTCAGACCCAATTCAAACTTTTAACACCGCACAGGCTCTGTAAAACAGGCAACATGAGGTCATCTGAAGGTTAGTTTTTTAGATTCTGAAGTAGGTTCCTTACAATCAGTAAATTGTATAAAGTGCCTGTCTTTCTCTTTTTTAAAACTTTTTTCTGCATTTGAAAACAGTCGAAGCAGAATCTGTTACACATTCGGGTGAGTGGAAATAGTTCTGTGTGTTTCCAGTTATCAGGAACAGTGACAGGGAACTGAGAGTGAATCAGCAAGCGCAGTTTTTGGAAATCAAATCGTGTTTACCTGTTGAAGTTCCCATGGCAACAATCAGCAAGTAAATCGCAACATCACAGTGAAAGGAGTTTCCATTCACAATAAAGCATTCTGCTAAAACTTGCCGTTTGAAATGTAAAATGCAGACATTGTTGTCACACAACAACAGAGCTCTTTCCTCTGGCTCAAAGCAGAAAATACACTGCTCTGAGTTTATAAAGAATATGGAAAAATAATCACAACATTTATGAATATCTATTAAATTAGCTTCAGAAAATGAAATCTTCAGCTGGTGTGTGTGTGTTTTTCTATGTGTGTGTGTGTGTGTGTGTGTTATGTATGTGTGAGAATGTGTGTACATGTGCGTGTATGTGCATGTGTGTATGCGTGTATGTGTGTGTGTGCATGTTGTTTGTGAGTATGTACATGGGCATGTGCGTATGTGTGTGTGTATTTGAGTGTGTGTGTATGTATGTATGCATGACTATGTGTGAGACAGAGGGCATGCAAGTGAGTATGTATATGTGAATGTTTGTGTATCTGTATGTATAGGAATGTGCGTGAATTTGGGAATGTGTATATGTCTGTGTGTGTGTGTGTTTGTGTGTATGAGTGTGTATATGTCTGTTGAGGGTGTATATGTGTGTATGGGCATGTGTGTACATAAGAATATAAGAACTAGGAACAAAAGCAGCTTTTCCTGAGTGGAAGAGTCAATTACTAGGTGGCATAGGTATAAGGTGTGAGGGGCAAGGTTTAAAGGAGAGGTATGAGACAAGTTTTTTACAGAGAGGGTGGTGGGTGCCTGGAACTCACTGCCGAGGGAGATCGTGGAAGCAGATATGATAGTGACTTTTAATGGACTTAACAAATATATGAATAGGATGGGAATGGAGAGATATGGTCCCAAAAGGATCGGGGGTTTTAGTTAAGTTGGCAGCATGGTTGGCGCAAGCTTGGAGGGCCGAAAGGCCTTCCCTGTGCTGTAATTTTCTTTGTTCTTTGAGTAGGCCATTCAGCCCCTCCCAAGCCTGCCCCACCATTCAATATGATCATGGCTGATCTCACTTTGGCCTCAACTCCACTTTTCTGCCTGTTCTCCATAACCTTTCAAACCGATTACTAATTAAAAATCTGTCCGCCTCTTCTATAAATTTACTCAAAGTCCTGACATCCTCTGGGGAAGCGAATTCCACAGACTCACCACTCTTCGAAAGAAGTAGTTTCTCCTCACTTCTGTTTTAAAGCTGTTGCCCTTTATTCTAAAATGGTGATCTCTAATTCCAGATTGCCCCACAAGAGGAAACATCCTCTCCATGTCTATTTTGTCAACCCCCCGATCATCTTGTACATTTCAATTAGATCTCCTCTCATTCTTCTAAACCCTCAGGGAGTTATAGGCTTAAACAGCCCAATCTCTCTTCGTAAGACAACCCCCACCACCCTCCCACTCCCCCACCACTTCTGGAATCAATCCTCTGAACCACCTCCAATGCAACTACATCCCTCCTCAAGTAACTGTACACAATATTCTAGATGTGTTTTCAACAATGCTTTGTACAAAAGCAGCAACGCCACATTACTTTTATGTTCTATTCCTGTAACAATGAATGCTAAGATTATATTTGCCATCCTTATTACCTTCTGTACCTCTGCACTCGTTTACTGCAATTCATTCACAAGGACACCCAGATCTTTCTGCTCAGAAATACTCCAAACTTTCTCTCCATTTAAGTAATCATTTGCTTTTCCTACCAAGATGGATAGTCTCACACTGATCCACATTAAACCCCACCTGCCTCATTTTGGTTCATTTACCTAACTTACACATATCTAATTTTAAACTTCTTAATTTTTTATTGTAACTTTCTCTTCCGCTAATTTTAGTGCCATCTGCAATGAGGAGAGAGATTTTCACTCAGCTATGGAATTCTCTGGTGCAGAGAACTGTGGATGTTCAGTAATTGAATATATTGAAGACTGAAGTGGGTGGGATTTCAGACATTAAAAGGATGAATGGATATGAGGTCAGTGCAGCTCAGTGAAATCTTCACGTTAGGGGCAGGGTTCAGTTCAGACATTACAGCATCAGGAAAAGTAGTGATGCAAAAATCTCAGAGAACTCCCAAAAACAGCAATGATTTCCACTGGGAATGTACAGTCTTAAAAACTAGTGGAATACAGACACTGCTTAAAATTAGGGGCAGTTTGGTTAAATTATTGGAATTAATGCTTTGATATGTTGATAAGCCTAACAACACTGCACACTGATATTTATCTAAGTCAAGTTGATAACAATGGGGAATAGAACGTAAAGGGTTTGAATAAAGTCTCTATGGCTCAAAGGAGACAAAGTGTGAACTTTGCATTTTCATTCGAAAAATTAGATACATGATAAGAAGATAATTAAATTTGACTTCTGAGGAGGTTAGAAATAATAAGGGAAAATCAAAAGGGAAAAACTGTATATCAGACGATATTTAACCTATGCTAGTCTGACTGTTTGAAATATCAATCCACAGCAGGAAGAGCTGGTTTAACTCCCAGCAAGCTCTGTGAAGAAAGCCTTCCTTGAACAAACAGTTGTTTTGTTCCCCCTCAGAATCAACCCTGAAGAGATATAACTGCTAGTGTGGTAACTGTTGCTGGAGTTTGTTTACAGTTTTTAAAAATCTCTACCCTGTTGTAAAAGTTTGGGGAGAATTGGCTCTGAAGTGGATGAAATAAAGGAGCTTGGAACTGGGTACAAGGAGTAACACTGATCAGAGCCATTGTCTTAGAGAAGTATAAATCTGGTTAATTTTATTGTTGTTTGTTTTATTATTTAACAAGTTTCTATTTTATTTAAAATCATCATGAAACACTTGGGGCATCGATCTCTGAGTTTCAAACTTGTCCTCGCATAATATCAAATTGCAGCAAACAGAGGGCAGTTGTTTTAAGTTTCTGATCTGGGATTTGGAACAACTCAGTGTGTTTACCATTAGCTGTGTTCTTAACAAAGATAAGCACCAGTGCCAGGGTTAGAATATGAGGTATTGGTCAGGACCCCTGGTGGAAGAGGGTTCTGCCATATGATAGGTGGTTGGGGAGAGATGGTTGTTGTGATTGTGTGTTTTAAGGGGAGGGGGCTGACAGGTTGGGGGTTTATGTGTTTCCAGGGGTTGGGGTGGATGCCAAGGTGATGTGTGTGTTGGAGAGATTATTGGGAGGTTTCCCAGCTGGGGGGGTTTTCTGTGTTGCTGAGTTGGTCTCCGGATTGAAATAATTTTTTAGGGGGAGGATAAGAGGTGGGTAACTGGAGGAAGGTCAGGTGGTGAGGGGGAAGATTCCTGGGGGTATCTGATAGAGATGTTGATGGATGGGTAATGGATTGAAGGGTGGGTTGTTATCTTCCCATATCTTGGCTCTTTTACCTGTATCTATTGGGCAGGGGGAGGAGGCTATCAGAGAAGGTGGAATGGAATGACTTTTCGTTCATGGGTGTTTTGCGTTGTGATGCCCAGAATGGCACAGTGTGGACTGGGGTACTATTTATCAGACTAGTGTAGGGACATTAATTTGATTTGACTTGATTTGATTTATTATTGTCATATGTATTGGGAAACAGTGAAAAGTATTGTTTCTTGTGCACTATACAGACAAAGCATACTGTTCATAGGGAAGGAAATAAGAGGGTGGCAGAGCGAGCAAGTGTAGGGACAACCTTGTTTATCAGAATGGTTTATAGGTTTGGCATGAGGCTAGAATCTTTGATGGCAGTACAAAAATCATCTCTTTGATAAATTATTTATTTATTAGTGCCCCAAGTAGGCTTATGTTGACCCTGTAATGAGGTTACTGTGAAAGGGTACATTAAGGGGCAATTTAGCATGGCCAATCCACCTAACCCACACATCTTTGGAGTGTGGGAGGAAACCAGAGCACCTGCAGGGAACCGACAGAGTCATGGGGAGAACATACAGACTCCACACAAATAGTAACCCAAGCCAGGAGTCAAACCCAGTGCCCCAGTCTGTTTCTGCGGGTGATTCAATGTGCCAGGACAGTCCCGTAAGTGTTGTGTCCTATATATGTTGTCATTTCTGATTGGTGGGGTGGGGTTTATTGTCCATGGAGGGGAAGGGGGAGGGGGACGACTAGGATTATTTTCAAGAGGAGGGTTTTAAATTAAAGATTGAATATTTTCGATTCCATGTTGGAGGAAGCAAAAAAGAGAAGAATGGTTCAAGATTCACAATTTTAGTCAGGATCTCATTTGCTCATTATGGTGAGTTTCCCTTTGTTCAGCATCCCTGATATTACTTTTAAGAGATCAGGGAGGGGTTAGGGGTTACCCTTTCAGGGGAGTTTCCTTTGCTAGTTATGGTGAATCACTCTGTGGCCAGGGTTCCTTCCATTGTTTGAGGTGATTCAGAAAGTCTAGACATTTGCATTTTTAAGGGAGGGGCCTTTTGTTAGCTGTGGTGAGCTACCCTGTGTCCAGGACTCTCCCATTGCTTCAGGCAATTGAATACTTAAAGATTTTCAATTTTCCTCGACTTGTCTGTAATTCCAGTGAGTCCCAATGTGGCCAGCGTGCTCTCCATTTTCAGACTGAGAAGTTCCTATCTTTTTGCTTTAGGGATTTATCCTTTTCAGAGTGGATTCTTTCGACCGTTCTAATAGGTTCCCATGGTTTGGGCATCATTAAGGGATGGTTTGCCACAAGCCTGACAACCTTAGACCACATTGTACTAACCAGTCACAGCAGGACATGGATATAATGCACTAGGAGCTTCCTGTTTGTATTATTTAATGGTCTAGTCACCCAACTAGCATCTGAGGTGCTTTTGACTTCTATTGCAAAGCTTGTAGAAGTGCGGTCATGTCTTTTGGGGAGTTTGGGTGCTTGCTGAATTGGAAAGGCACGTTGCTGCATCTACACAGGGAAGGCCGAGAATCTGGTGATCTAGTGATCTGTTGATATAAAGATTGAGATTTATTCCCTATGACAAAGCTCCTGCCCCCTTTCCCCTCCCATTGGTTGGAGAACTGTTGGGCAGACCAGATCATTCATATGAGGAGGAAGGGGGATGGAAACAGGGAGGGGGGGATGGGATCCTATGATTTAACATCACTCAGGCACCTCACTGGGCAGCCCAGCCTCCTGTGAGTCCCAACGGTGCAGACTCCATCCCCAAGAGCTGCCAGCCAATCAGAAACTGCCAGCATTGCTGATAGTGCCATCAGGAGGGCTGGCTCTCAATGGGTAATACTGGGACTAAAGGGATTAAGAGCTATGGGGAGAATTGGGAATCAGGTTATTGAATTCTATGATTAGCCACGATCAAAATGAATGGTGCTACAAGCTCAAAGGGCTGAATGGCCTACTCCTGCTTCTACCATCCATGTTTCTATGTTAATACAGAATTCCTTTTCTACTTCTGTCCTGGGTAAAGGTGACCAGGCAGGACGCGATTGGAGGGGCAGACTGTCATAGCCTGGGCAGGCAGGGGTGGGGGATGAGTTTAGCCCTTAGCATCCCTGTTCCCAAAGCCAGTGCACCTCAGTCTGTTCACTGACCCAGTCTGGTTCTGGTTGAAGATGGTGGTTGCCTCTCTCTTTGTTCATGAGCTGGATGCTGGCAGGCGACTGGATATGGATTTATCCATGGGGCAGGATTTTTCAGATGGTGGAGTTTCTCCCCTTGCCTTCCGAGATGTTGGCAGCAAACACATTGCCCCGATACTCACTGCCTCATCCATTCCGCGTCAAACTGCAGAGAGATCAGGGCAGATGGGAAAGCCAGCTGGATAATTTTACAGCCTGTAAACTCAGCAGCGGGAATGAAAAATACTGCTCATGATTTTAAAGAGAAGCTGGAAGGGTACATAGAACATAGAACATTACAGTGCAGTACAGGCCCTTCGGTCCTCGATGTGGTGCCGGCCAATGGATCCTCTAACCTAAACTATTCCAATATCATCCATATGCCTATCCACCGAACATTTGAATGCCCCCAAAGTAGGCGAGTCCACAACTGCTGCAGGCAGGGCATTCCACGCCCTCACCACCCTCTGTGTGAAGAACCTGCCTCTGACATCCGTCCTATAACTACCACCTCTTAATTTAAAGTTATGTCCCCTCGTGTTGGTCATCACCATCCGAGGAAAAAGGCTCTCACTATCCACCCTATCCAATCCCTTGATCATCTTATACGCCTCAATTAGGTCACCGCGTAACCTTCTTCTCTCTAATGAAAATAACCTCAGGTCCCTCAGCCTTTCCTCATAAGGCCTTCCCACCATACCAGGCAACATCCTGGTAAACCTCCTCTGCACCCTTTCCAATGCTTCCACATCTTTCTTATAATGCGGCGACCAGAACTGTACGCAATACTCCAAGTGCGGCCGCACAATGGCGGATGGTGGAGGGACTTATAAAATTCTAACAGGATTAGATAGGATAGATTGAGAAAGAATGTTCCCAGTACAGGACCAGGGGTCATAGTTTGAGAGTAAGGGGTAAACCTTTTAGAATTGAGGTGAGGAGAAATTTCTTCACCCAGAGGGTGGTGAATGTGTGGAATTCACACTCACAAAATGTAGCAGAGGCTAAAACGTTTTCTGATTTCAAGAAGGAATTAGATATAGCTTTTGGAACTAAAGGGATCAAGGGATATAAGGAGGGAAGGCGATCAGGATATTGAATTCGATGATCAGCCACGATGGCAGAGCAGGCTAGAAGGGCCAAATAGCCTACTCCTCTTTCTCGTTTCTATGTTTCTACAGTACCAGAGCTAATATATAAAAGGATGGGAGATCTACAGAAGTCCAGCATGGACCCAGTGGACAGAAATTAAAGTTAAAATTTATTTATTAGTCACAAGTAAGGCTTATATTAACACTGCAATGAAGTTACTGTGAAATTCCCCTAGTTGCCACAGTCCAGGACCTGTTCAGGTCAATGCACCTAACCAGCACATCTTTCAGAATGTGGGAGGAAACTGGAGCACTCGGAGGAAACCCGTGCAGACACAGAAAGAATGTGCAGATTTCACACAGGCGGTGACCAAAGTCAAGAATTAAACCTGGTCCCTGCTGCTTTGAAGCAGCAGTGCTAACCACTGTACCACCTTGCCGCCCGCGGGTTTACACATGTCTCAACCACTTTTTCACACTAGTGTGTGGAAGCAATGTTCGCTTTGGGTTGCTCAAAACTAGATTGGTTCGGATTCTGTACAACAGAGAAATGAGTGAATAGTTGATATTTAGCATGATGCTGTGTGGTGGGGAATCAGTTTGTAATCATGGGGCTAATGATGCAATTTACAATAAAGCAGCAGCTCTTGGTTCCAGTCTGAGCTGTTTCTAGATGCACTGCCTCAAAGTTGTACATGAGTCAGTGCTGTACAGTTCTGAAAAAGACCATAACAATTATATAAAGAAAAACCAATCCCAGATCGCACTCATTTCTGTATCAAAGTGATAAAAATGTTAGTCATTGACCCCAACAAAAAAAACACAATTCAGAACATGTGGAGTTGTTGGAACTGAAACTAATTATTCAGAATTGTTTTCAAATCCAATTGGGTCACTTTGTGAAGAATCAGATTGAATTTGGACTTTTCCGGAATGGTGCAGTAAATAATGTGAAATCAAATCGCCTGAGGAGGAGAATGGAAAGTAAAATTTGAGATATTAGTATCTTTATTCTCCATTTCATCAACAATATTCCAAATCATAAACTGCACAAAGAGTTAGCAAGTTCTCAAAATACTTAAATATACTTGTCTGAAATTGTCCTCCATTTTATACTTTGATAGTGCAGCAATTTATTTAAAAGACCGACACATTCAAAATTCATTCTCTGACCATGGGTGTCACTGTTAGACAGGTACTTATTGCCCATCCCTAATTGCCCCTTGAGAAGGAGATGGTGAGTTGCCATCTTGAATCCACTGTAGTCCATGTAGTGTAAGTACATCCAAAGCACTGTTGGGTAGGGCGTTCCAGGATTTTGACTCAGCAACAATGAAAGTACACAATATATTTCTAAGTCAGGATGGTGAATGACTTGGAGAGGAACTTCCAGATGCTGGTGTTCCAATGCATCTGCAGCCTTTATCCTTGTAGATGTGTTTAGAAGATGCTGCCAAAGGTGTCTTGGTGAGTTGCTGCAATGCATCTTGTAGATGCTACACATGGCTGCTACTGTGCGTCGGTGGTGGATATTGAGTGTTGGAAGCCAGTCAAGCTTTGTCCTGGATAGTGTCAAGCTTCTTGAGTGCTGAACCCCTCCAGGACTATGGAGTATTCCATCACACTCCTGATTTGTTCCTTGCTGATGGTGGACAGTCTTTGGGGAGTCAGGAGATCAGTTACTCTCCATAAGCTTCCCAACCTCTGATCTGCTTTGGTAGCCATAGTATTTATGTGGCTGGGTCCAGTTCAGTTTCTGATCAATGGTAATCCGCAGGATGCTGATGGTGAGGGGATTCAGCGATGGTAATACCTTTGAACTTTAAGTGGAGATAGTTGGATTCTCTTTATGCTGGTTGTAGTTATTGCCTGGCATTTGAGTGCTCGAATGTTACTGAACACTTATTGCCCCAGATCTTGTTGCATTTTGGTAAGAACTCTCTGAAGAGTTGCAAATGGTGCTAAACATTGTGCAATCATTGGTGAACATCCTTACTTCTGAACTTAAGGGAAATTCATTGATGAACAGCTGAAGATGAGTGAACAAAAGTTGGATTGAGTTAAGGTACAAACATGTGGGTTTTTGACGAGTTGTAATTGATGGAAAGTGGAAGGTGGGAAGCTATCCAGGAGAGAATGGGAATAATTGGGTCTGGAGATTAGAAAGGCTTTGATGAGGGTTTGAGCAGTGAATAAGCAAAGGTAGGGTAGTGTTGTCGAGATTGGTGTCGGTGACATTGATGATGGAGTGGGAATCTGAGATTCCGCCTTGGACAGTACCTAAAACACACAAAGAGTTGACAACATTAGTACAGCAAGGACTAACAAGAACAGGGAAGCGAAATCAATGCTTCTACATTTGTTTCATTTGTACTCCTTCTGACAGCCAGTCTCTGACTGGGATTGTTACATCTACAGGCAATCTAGTCAAAACATGCAGTAAATCACAGAATCACAAAATTGATAGTGATGCAGAAGGAGGCCATTTGACTCATTGTGTCTGCACTGGCTCTCCAAATGAGCATCCTGACTTAGTGCCAATCTCCTACCTTTCCCCCATACCCCTGCCTTTTTCTTGTACACCTGCCTTTCCCCATACTTCTGAATTTCCTCTGTAACCCTGCTTTTCCCCATACACCTGCCTTTCCCCCATACTCCTGACTTTTCCCTGTACACCTGCCTTTTCCTCCATACCCCTGCCTTTTCCCCGTACCCCTGCCTTTTTCCTGTACACCTGCCTTTTCCCCATGCCCCTGCCTTTCCCCCATGTCCCTGTCTTTTCCCCATACATCTGCCTTTCCCCTGAAGCCCTGCCTTTTCCCCCAAAGCCCTGCCTTTGCCCTGTAACCCTGCCTTTCCCCTGTAACCCTGCCTTTCCCCCATATCCCTGTCTTTTCCCCATAAGAATCTAGCAACACCAATTTTAAATCCAACCGATTTATTTGATAGTAAATTTGCAAGCTTTCAACACTCTGTGTCTTCGTCAGGCAAATGCAGTGTTCTGATCTGCAATAGCACACATATCAACACAGACAGTCAGAGATTGCTGATTAGAATGCAAATCCTTACATCTAACCTGCTATTCAAGTGTTAAAGTGGCTAACAATGTGTGTGAAGGGAATCCTGAGCATTGGTTAGAGAATTGTGTATTTTCTCCAGACAGCACAGTAAGTGAGGTTTTTTGCTAACCCAGGCAAGTTACGGGGGTTACAGATAGTGTGTCATGAAGCCAAGATCCCTATTAAGACCGTCCTCATGTGGCTATCAGTCTCTGCTCAGTGACTCTGTGCTGATGTGTGTCATGAAGGCCCCCTTGAAGAACATTTACCTTCGCATTTGCCTGATGAAGACACAGAGTGTCGAAAGCTCGCAAATTTACTATCAAATAAATCAGTTGGATTTAAAATTGACGTTGCTAGATTCTTACTGAGTTCTTACTACCCCAGTCCAACGCCGGCATCTCTACATCATGACTACTTTTCCCCATACCCCTGCTTTTTCCCCTGAAGCCCTGCCTTTCTCCCATACCCCTGCCTTTCCCCCATATACCTGCCTTTCCCCCATACCCCTGCCTTTCCCCATATACCTGCCTTTCCCCCATACCCCTGCCTTTCCCCATACACCTGCCTTTCCCCCATACTCCTGCTTTTCCCCGTACACTTGCCTTTTCCCCCATACCCCTGCCTTTTCACCATACCCCTGCCTTTTCCCCGTACACCTGCCTTTCTCCCATATCCCTGCCTTTTCACCGTACCCTAGCCTTTCCCCGAAGCCCTGCCTTTTCCCTATACCCCTGTCTTTCCCCATTCCCCTGTCTTTTCTCCAAATCTGTGCCTTTCCCCTACCTCTGCCTTTCTCCCATTCCCCTGCCTTTTCCCCGTACCCCTGCCTTTCCTTTGTACCTCTGCTCCTTCCCCATACCACTGCCTTTCCCCCATTCCCCTGCCTTTCCCCATACCACTGCCTTTTCCCCTTCCCGTGCCTTTCCCCCGTACTCCTGTCTTTTTCTCTGCACTCTTGCCTTTCCCTCACATTCCTGCACATTGTTTCAATGTGAGTGAGACCAGTGCACCAACATTTATGTTGACTGAAAAGATTCACAGAGAACTGTGAACCTCCTCCTGTCCTTCAATCCTCTGAGGACTCTGCTTCCTCCAACCCTGCTGTCTTGTCTATCTCCCACTTTTTTGGCTCCATCATTAGCTGCTAGGTCTTCAACACCTTTGATCCTAAACTCTGGAATTCTCTCTATTAACCTCTCCCCTCCTTTAACATATTCTCTTCAAACTTCCCCCTTTGACCAAGTTTAGCTTACCCATCCTAAGCTTTTTTGACTCGCTGTCAGTTTTTGTCTGATCAATGATCTGGTGAAGTCCTGGTGATATTTCGCATTATGAAATATATTACAGAAATGTCAATGTTTGTTTAGCTGTTTTGTGTTGACACAGTGACATTACCACAGACTGGCAGGTTATACATTTTCAATTAAGTAGTTTGGAATATGCGAGACTGCAAGCGTTCAATCAGGACTGTGGCTGAGTAATTCCAAATGGAGAAATGGCGCTTTATCTATTGCTGTTTCTGAGAGCTGACTGTGTACAAATTGCTATGGTGATCAGCAATGAGTTTCTTTGACAGTAATTTGTATAAAGCGCCTTGAAATAACTCTTGGAGGCAAAGATCAGACCACTGTACAAATATAAACCTTTCTTGAGTTCATGCCTCAAGGTACAAGCCTGCAGTTTCATTGAACCGTGGATACTAACAAAATGCAAATTATAAATTACAGATTTGTCCCGTCTCCAAATCCATTCATTCATCATTTTCTCAATTCTTTCATGAGGTGCAAGATCAGAATTATTACCTTTCACCACCTGCCCTTCAGAAGATAATGGGAAAAGCACTTTTGATAAAACACTGGTGTTTCAGAGGGGAGTTAAGAGTCAACCACATTGCCTTGGCTCTGGAGTCACATGTAGGCCTCACCAGATAAGGACAATAGATTTCTTCCTCTAAAAGTCATTAGTGGACCAGGTGGGTCTTTCCAACAATTTGGGAATTTCGCAGTCACTATTACTGGTAGTTTTTTCTTTAAATTTCAGATTTCCATTTAATTCATTGAATTAAGATTCTCCAACTGCTATTGGTGAGGTTGGTGTCAGTGGATTATGAGTTCAGGTTCCTGTCATTAGGGCAATAACTGCGAATCTCACATCTGCGAATGAAGGTGTACGCTAGAAAACGTTTTCCATTTCCTTTCTCTCAGACTGTCTGCCAGGGGTTCATGTAGCCATCAATACAATTCACAGACTCATTATAGTACAGAGAGGTAAAATGCCTCAGTCAAACTTCAGATGTTGTAGAAAAATAACTATAGCTTTTTCCTGACAGTAAGTGTGGGTAAGTGTGATCTGGTCAACTTGGGGTTTGTAAAGAAGCCAGTGAATTCTGATGCAGAGATCCCACATTGCTACATCAGCACCACCTAGCCCCCACCTCCCCACATAGTAACCAGCCTGTTCTTTCCACCAGATGCCTGACCTAACGGTTCCTACTCTGCTTTGTTAGATTTTCATAAATCCCCTTCCTAACTGCATCAAATGTAATTGTACAGAGGCCATTCAGCCCAATATGTCGATTCTGGCTCCTTGAGATGCTTGATCCCTTTAATTCTCTCTGTTTTTCCCCCCACTGCCCCGTAGATTTCTACTTTGCAAAGATTTATCCAATTCTCCTTTGAAAGTTATTATTGAATTGGCTTCCACTACTTTTATAGGCAGCACATTCCAGATCATAACAACCCATGTAAACAAACATTCTCCTCATCTCTCCCTCTGGGTCTTTAAACTAACTAACCTGCTTTAGCTATTGACTAACCCGTTTTAACTATTAACTAGTCTACCTTAACTGTTAACTAACCTGCTTTAATTATTCCCACATTCTCAGGGCCTTGTGTGACTCTAGTTTATCTCATCTCTCTTCACATTTTGCAAGTTTACCCTGCCCTGTTCTTATCCTGATCTGCTTTCCTGCCTCTTTCCTCACACTCTCACTCAGTTCCTTTCTGTAAGCTGCTCATCTGAACAATTCTCTGGTTTCTTCAGAATACAACTGTTCTATTGGTTGGAGGTGTCAGGAGATGATTAAAGATTTGGTCGGAGTGCAGATCTTGCTTTTTGCAGCTTTTCCCGGGCTTGCTGAACTGAAGATTATCCTCACCATCTCGTGGTAACCCTCACCAAGAGTCCCTGTTGTTGGGCAGGTCACCACAATCAGGGCAGCTTCAACATGCAGTCTACATTTACCTTTCCTCTGACTGAAGATGTGAAGGTTGCAATGTTTCTAATTGTCTTCAGTGATTAGCAGTCTCTTGAATTATTGGGATTATACTTGAAAGTGATTGAAAAAAGCCTATCTGATTCATCAATGCTGATGATGCCCGTGATTGTGTCACATAAATTAGAATATAATTTATTCTAAATATTCTATATATTAGAATATAATATTCTAAATTTTTTTCTCCCAGAGCTTCCATTGAGGCCTGAGTGAGATGAGAGAGTTAGGGAACTGGGTCCTGGTCACTAAAATACTCACCCCATTCACATCACTACAGCACTTTCAACAACAACATCTAGTATCTACATTACACTCTTAACTCAGTAACACATCCAAAGGCTTCACAACAGCAACTATCACACAAAGCTTGATACCATGTCACCTACAGACATATTGGGACCAAAAGCTTTCATTTTGTTACTCTTTCTTGCAGTGGGAGTAGCATTGATTGGGTGTGCCTTTATTGTCCATTCTTAACTGCCTTGAGAAGATGCTTGGTGAGCTTCTTCTTGAATAACTGCAGTCCATGTGGTACAGATACACCTATAGTGCTATTAGGGAAGGAGTTCCAGGATTTTAACCCAGCGACAGTGAAGAAATGGTGATATATTTCCAAGTCAGGTTGATGAGTGACTCCTTGGGGAACTTGGTGGTGTTTCCAGTGTCTTTGTCCTCAAAGATGATTGAGGTTGTGGATTTGGAAGGTGTTATTGAAGGAGCCTTGGTAAATGGCTTCAGTGCAGTGGTCAAAGTCATAGGATTAAGGAGTGTGTGAAGGGAGGTGAAGGTAGAGAGGCAAAGGGGTTTAGAGAGGGAACGTTAGAGTTTAGGGTCCAGGCGGCTGAAGGCACAGTCACCAATGGTGAAGTAATTAAAATTGGAAATGCTTGCAAGGCAAGAGACGCTTCTCAATCAATGAGATTCCCCTCATGTTGCTGCCTCTGTCAATTACAGATTAACAGCTCATTTTACAGATCTTGGGATCTTGCACATTTATTCACAAGGCAGGAATTGCTCCTCAAAAACATCTGACTGATTGTAATGCATTTTGGGACACCTGCAAAACCATGCTAGGTGCTGTTAAAATGATTTATTGTTCAGAGGTAGAAATAAAAAATAAGGTGATGTCCACATGAATGCAGCAAGTGGGGTGAAATTTGGTGTTTGGAATCTTATATCAGTGGCAGTCACTTCTCATTTTTATTCAGTTATTAAATGTCATCTTTTCCTGATTCTTGCTCATTGTTGAAAGGCTTCCCACATCCTGTGGTAATTTCTGAAGCCTTGCTTTGTTTGTGCCCTGCAGAGTTCTGTGGTAAACCCACAGTTGATGCATTATTGCAGGACATTCACAGAAGAGGATTTAAAATCTTTGCGATGTCGATGCTATATATTTACAGAGAAATGACATTATTCATAGCCAAAGGAAACTTTGCTTTCGGAATATATGTACAGAAGAAAATACTACTAAACACAAATTCTGGCTTAGATGAAGTTCCATCCAGGTGTAAAATTAAATTAACAAGATTTAGATAACTGTTAAAATTGCAAAACCTCACAACTGGCCACACCGGAGAGAAATCCGGTAAAGTGTGACACCGAAACAACAAATCTATTAACACAGGTGACCAAACTCTGATCACAGGGAAATTATAAACAGCGTCAGAGCAGAGGACAGAGAAGCGGAGAAGTTTCAGAGGAAACTCCAGATCTTTGGTCTCAGCTGAAAGCCCAAACACCAATGTTAGAGCAGCAGAAACCAGAAATGGTCAAGAGGCCAGAGTTAGAGAAGAGCAGAGATCACAGGACTGGATAAGGTCACAGAGATACTGGGACTGGATAAGGTTATGGAGATAGCAGGACTGGATAAGGCCACAGAGATAGCGGGACTGGTTAAGATCATGCAGATAGCTGAACTGGATAAGGTCAAAGAGATAGCAAGACTGGATAAGGTCACGCTGATAGCTGATTCTCCACCAGATCAATAGCCGGACTGGATAACGTCACAGAGATAGCAGGACTGGATAAGGTCACAGTGATAGCTGGACTGGATAAGGTCATGGAGAAAGCGGGAGGAATTTAAACACAGGGATAAAAAATTTAAAATGAAGGCATTACTGAAGCAGGAATGACGTAAATTCCAGCAACATCATTACTTTATTCTTTTTGTACAACTGCTAATCAGTTCCAAATGTGTATAGATTCTATTCCTAAGAATTTTCTCCAACAGTTTCACTATCATTGATGTCACACTCACTGGCCTGTAATCACCCGGATTATCCTTGCCACCCTTCTTCAATAGCAGGATATCATTGGCTATCCTCCAATCCTCTGGGATCTCACCATTGATGTGGAAATGCCAGTGTTGGACTGGGGTAAACACAGTAAGAAGTCTCACAAAACACCAGTTTAAAGTTCAATGGGTTTATTTGGTAGCAAAAGCCAGTGGCTTTTACTATCAAATAAACCTGTTGGACTTTAACTTGGTGCTATGAATCTATTACTGTGTTTACCTCACCATTGGCCAGTGAAGAAACAAAGATTTCTAGTAGAGGCCCAACAGTTTCAGCTCATGCCTCCCTCAGTAATCTGAGATAGATGCCATCTGGCCCTAACACTTCCTCCCTTTTAATGATGTTCTAAAGAGTTACACACCCTTCTAAGACACCATCCATCAACATGTCCCTCTCCTTCGTGAATACTGATGCAAAGTATTCATTAATGATCTCACTCATTTCCTTTGGTTCTACACATAATTCCTCTCCTTTGTGCTTAATTGGACCAATTCTTTCTCTAGCTATCCTCCTGTTCCTAATAACTATATAAAATGCCTTGGGATTCTCCTTAGTGCTATCTGCTGAAGACATTTCATGACCCATTCTTGCCCTCCTAACTCCTTGTTTGAACTTTTTTCTACTTTCCTTGTATTCATCTGTTTTTAGTTGCCTAGATCTCATGCATGCATCCTTTTTCTTTTTGAAGAGACCCACAATTTCCCTGGTCATCCACGGTTCCCTGAATCCTGCCTTTCCTATCCTCCCTTTTCACAGACACACGCCTGTCCTGCACTCTGATCAACTGCTCCTTAAAAGATTCCCACATCTTTAATCTTTAAATCCAGTCCCCAGTTCTAGATTTCTCCATGAGTGATGGATAGAGAAATAAGAGAAGCTGATAAAGGAATGAGAGAGACGGATAGAGGAACAAGAGAGAGACTGATAGAGAAATCAGTTGCTCTGGTAGAGAATGCAGAAGAAAAGTGGCTCAATCTTAATACTGGAGGTGGTTTATTGAGCCAAAAAAGTCAACAAGTACATTATCACACACAGGGGGAAACAGAATGCTGGAGACACAGGGAATTAAATGGCATTTTAAAAATGAAGATCACCGGAGATTTGTTGAATATCGAAGTTATTGGAACAAAGGCAAAATGAGGTATTGATCCCCAGGTTCGATGCGCTGAATGGCCTCCTCCAGCTTCCACTTTTGTGGCCAATATTCCAACATTATGAAGCTGTATTGGATACAGAGGGCATACTGTCAAAGTTTGTACACAACAAACCCCAGAAACATAGCAAATGACAGGGACATCAGTATTTACTGTTGAGAAAACCACAGATGTTAGGTACTTGGGGACATAAATAGTGATGTCTTGAGGAATGTACATATAACAGAGAAGAAGGTGCTGGAAGTCTTAAAGCGTATCAAGCTAGATAAATCCCCAGGACCTGATGAAATGTATCCCAGGACATTATGGGAGACTAGGGAGGAAATTGCGGGTCCCTAGCAGAAATATTTGAATCATCAATAGTCACAGGTGAGGTGCCTAAAGATTGGAGAGTGGCAAATGTTCTGCCTTTGTTTAAAAAGGGTTGCAGGGAAAAATCTAAGAACTACAGGCCAGTGAACCTCACATCTGTGATGGATAAGTTGTAAGTATTTTGAGAGGCATTATCTACAGGCATTTTGAGATGCAAGAACTGATTAGGGACAGTCAGCATGGCGTTGTGTGTGAAAAATCATGTCTCATAAATTTGATTGAGTGTTTTGAAGGGGTAACCAAGAAGGTAGATGAGGGCAGTGCAGTTGATGTTGTCTACATGGACTTTAGCAAAGCCTTTGACGAAGTAGCATATGGTAGATTTTTGTACAAGGTTAAATCTCACAGCATCCAGAGTGAGGTAACAAAATGGATACAAAACTGGCTTGGTGACAGAAGCCAAAGTATGGTTGTGGAGGGTTGTCTTTCAAACTGGAGACCTATGATCAGTGATGCGCCTCAGGGATCAGTGCTAAGTCCACTGTTATTTGTCATTTATCTTAATGATTTGAATGAGAATATAGGAGGCATGGGTTAATACGTTTGCAGATGACACCAAGATTGGTGGCATAGTGAACAGTGAAGAAGCTTATCTCCAATTGCAATAGGATCTTGGTCAATTGGGCCAGTGGCCTGATGAATGGCAGATGGAGTTTAATTCAGATACATGCGAGGTGATGCATTTTGGTAAATTGAACAGGGCACCAGTTAATGGTGGGGCATTGGGGAGAGTTACAGAACAAAAAGATTTAGGTTCATAGCTTCTTGAAAGTGGAGTCATAGGTGAACAGAATGGTGAAGAAAACATTTAGCATACTTGTTTTCATTGGTCAGAACACTGAATACAGGAGTTGGGACATTTTGTTGAAGTTGTATAAAACATTTATAAGGCCACACTTGAAATACTGTGTCACCCTATTATAGAAAGGATATTAAACTGGAAAGAGTGCAGAAAAAGATTTACTAGGATGCTACCGGGACTTGATGGTTTGATTTATAAGGAAAGGCTGGATATACTCGGGCTTTTCTCAATGGAGCATGGGAGGCTGGGGGGTGACCTTATAGAGGTCTATAAAATAATGAGGGTCAGCTAGAAAGTCAATATCTTTTCCCAAAGGTAGAGGTGTCTTAAACTAAGGGCATAGGTTTAAGATGAGAGAGGAGAGATACAAAAGTGTACAGAGACGGTAGTAAGCGTCTGGAACAAGCTGCCAGAGATAATAGTAGAGATAGATACAATTTTGTCTTTTAAAAACATTTAGATAGTTACACGGGTAAGATGGGTATAGAGAGCTATGGGCCAAATGCAGGCAATTGGGACTAGCTTAGGGATTTAAAACAAAAGGGCTGCATGGACATGTTGGGCCGAAGGGCCTGTTTCCGTGTTGTAAACCTCTGTGACTCTATGACTCTATGACAAATAGAGGTTTCACAGACAAAACCTGGTGAAATTGATAACACGTGGAAGATTAGATGTCACAGAGAGAGGAACAGAGAATATATCTTGGCAGGAAAGATAAGAGGCAAATGAAACAAAATGGTAGAATTTTACAGTGTACACAGGAATGAGAAGAGGGGGAATGTGCCTTTAAAGGTGAGAGTTCAGATTAAGAAGATAGTTAAAAAATGGTATACTTAACTTTGTTAATGGTGGAGTTGTGTCATAAAGCAAGGAAAGGAACTATCCCTTTGCAAAACAGAGACTAAATCCTAGCGGAAGGATTGGGTCAGTTCTGTTCAGTACATTCAGAAGGATGTGAAGAGGACGCTTTGCAGAGAATGGAGAGAGATTTACTAGATTGTACCGGGGAGAGAGTTTAGTTAATGCAGAGGGACTGAAGAAGATGGGGTTGCTCTATTTGGAGCAGAGACACTTTGGGGGAGATTTAATTGGGATGTTGAAAATCTTGTCAGTTTTGATAGTGTAAGTAATGGAACACCATATGGCAGGAAGGTCAGTAAACAGGACCTGAGGGTGATAATCAATAGAACCAGAGGGGGAGATGAGAAGGTCTTTTTTAGTGAGTTGGTGTGATGTGGAAAACATTGTCTGTAACGGCTGCGGAAGCTGATTGGGAACTTTCAGAAAAAGAATTGGACAAATATTTGAAGGGAACATTAGACAGGAATATGGGGAAAGAGCAGGGACTAATGAGATAGATCATTCAAAGACTCACAGAAATGATTTAGATCAAATCAGTCTACAACTGTCAAATTTCTCCCTCAATAAAAAACAGATGGTTAGGATGGGAGGGCTGAGGGGTTGAATAGGGTGAGGGTGATGGTGAGGATGAGGGTTAGGGTTAGGGGTCGGGGTTAGCATTAGAGTTAGGGGTCAGGGGCTAGTGTTAGGGTTAGATGTCAGGGGTTAGGGGTCAGGTATTAGAGTTAGGGTTAATGGCTAGGGTTAGGATTTTAAATCTTCCTTGTAGGAGAACAATAGACATCTATTTGCCAATGTTCCAGCAATGACAGATTTGAAAGAAGAATCGATGTGGTCATTGGGTGATCTTCCTCAGACATGAGCAGGTACAAAGAAATGTAAATCTTTAATCTCTTCGTGTCCTTTGATTGATTCATGAACAGCAACAGAATTCCAAATTTAAATATTGCTGTTCTTGCTCCTGCAATGCTCCAAATTTACCCAATACACATCAGAATCTCAACATTAAAAAATTGACAGGCAGAGTCATAGAGTCACAGAGGTTTACAGCATAGAAACAGACCCTTCGGCCCAACTTGTCCATACTACCCCTCCATGCAGAGTTTGCAAAAGAGTTTCATACAAGCCAAGAAACAGAGCGAGGCTGGAAATCATTTACAGAAGAGTCAGAAATGGATCTTTTCGAAGTAGCTGACCAAGTTACTGGACAACTAATAACGGCTTTCACTATAACCTGTTACAAATGTGGATTGTATTTCTGCATTATGTCCAGATTTAATTGTTAAAAAGTCACATTATATTAATTGGGAGCACGCCTTTCAGATATAGTCCAATGTGGAATGCTGCCTATTAACTGGGATTACAGAGGACTCAGGGACAGTGTACAATCACAAAGTTATTCCAGCTGATAAGGAGACCATTTGCCCAGACATTGTCTCTCTGAAGGAACAATTCATCTTATGCCACACCTCCTGCCTTCTCACTGTAACCTTGCACATTCTTTCTTTGCAGGTAATTATCTAATTCCCTCTCGAAAGCCTCAACTGCTTCCGCCAGCATCTCTGAGGTCCTGCTTTCCGCACCCTAACCATTCACTATGCTCACCTGATGAAGAAGCAGCACTCCGAAAGCTTGTGATTCCAAATAAACCTGTTGGACTTTAACCGGGTGTTGTGAGATTTCTAACCGTTCTCACTACGTGAAAAGGTGTCTCCTCACATCTCCAATCTTTCTTTTGCCAATCACTGTGCACCTGTGTCTACTGATTCTCAATCCTTCCACCAATAGAAACAGTTTCTCTCTGTCTGCTCTGTTCAGCCCCCTCATGATTTTGAACATCTCAATCAAATCTTCTCTTAGCCTTTTCCTCTCCAAGGAGAACAATCCCAACCTCTCCAACTGTCTTCAGAATTGAAGTTCCTTATCCTTGGATCCTTTCTGCTCTCTCTCTCTCTCCAATGCCTTCACACCTTTCCCAATGCATGGTGTCCAGCACTGGACACAACACCCCATCCCAGGATGATTGTTTGTTTTACACATAATGCAATCTCACTGACAAATATAAATTAAAAAAACTGGCCTCAGGCTAATCCGGAGAGACTGCCAAACATATGAGGGTGCAGTTGCATTCGTGTTTTTCTGTATTTGAACCTGTTGAATCTGGAAGCAATGTGCTTATATATCAGGATTTATGCAACAGAGCCGACCAACAGTAACTAACGTCGCTTTAAGTTAACATTCCAAGGCTCAGTTAGGCTGCAAGTGCAGCGGTGCTGAGCAAAGATTACCTCAATTCGCATTCAGTAGTAAGGCAATGTGGGTGTTCCAAGTTGCATGGTTCAGAGGAGATTTGTACAGTTAACAAGAACATCGAATGAAACTACGAGAGCCAAGGCGATGCACAAAACTGCTTGACACTTTGAAATATTGGGTTCTTAAACTGCACATTTTCAACACTTGCTACATCATCAAGACCGAAAAGGAAAACTGCATGGAATTAAATTTGGAAGCGAAGCTCTCTCAGGCAAAGACGAAAGGAATAACTTTGCAAACGGCCTGCAAGAGCAAGGCTGAAAAAAAAATAAAAAAATTCATACAGGAAATGCGAATTGATCGAAAGATTAACTCTTGTGACAATTCTCTTCAAACAATAAAACTGGCTTTCTGGATTAAAGTTGTTACCAGGGCAAGACTTCTCATTTTACTTTGTCCAGGAAAGGGGGGGAAATCTTGTTGAGGATGAAAGGAAGAGGGTTGGTTTTGCTGGTATACAGTTCTCTGCAACTCTGACAAAGGCGAGACATATTTTCCATGCAGGAAGCGTGGGGTTTGAAGCAAGGTGCAGTATAACTTCAGTTTCCTGAAAGGTGTGAGATGACAAAAGATTGAATGCTGCGATCTGGTAACTGCAGAGTGACAGAGGGAACTGTGTTAACGGTGTCTGCATTCATTGATAACATGAACGAAACGTCAAACAAGTTAACTGAGCGGCGGAAGGCTAGCGAACAGCAGCCCTCTGTGTCTGTGCGAGTATTAATCTACTTGATCGCTGCTTTATTGCTGGGACACATGGTCACTAGTGCTTTACTGTATGTCTACTTTTCAATGAAACTCGACAAGGTAAGCGAAACAGAAGGAACTATTTTTGCCCAAATCCTCAGTCCAATGTTGATGTCTTTAGTATGAATTCAATTTTTATTAACTTTTGTACCCCTTTTATTTGTCTGCTATATTGGATTGGATATTAAAATGTACTCTAAATTCAGAGGAATGCACAAGCTAAATTAGTGTGTTATTATGGGATTTTTCAGAACTCAGCTGGGAGCAGTAGGATTTTATTCACAATCTAAAGGGAATCATTAGTAAAAACTGAAGAGTAAATTTAACCATGGCTGGATGAGGGGCAGTTAATAAAAGCAGAATACAGCTCCATTATGGAGTTACCAAAAAGATTGTTGTGTCCTCCTGCTTAGTTGACATTAATGAGAAGGGGGTTTCTATAAGTCTGGCTATTCTGGAATGTTCTTTCGAGATTGCATTCAGAAATCACTCAGTTACTATGGGGTGGGGTGGAGGGGGTAATTCATATAAATATAACTGATGCAATTTGCTTTCAAACCCTTTCAGCTGCCTGAGATATTTCACACTCTTTCGTTATCTCCAAAAGGTTCAGGAAGTTGTGAACATAAACCCAGACTATATGTTCCTGCAAATTATTAAAAGATGTGAAATTAAGAATCTGATTGACCAGAAGCAACTTGTTTGTGATGGTAAAAAGTCCCAACTGCAGCATCTGCTCCAACAGGTAAAGACTTTACTCAGTAAACCTGTTCAACCAGGAATTTCATTGCTAAGCTAGAAATGTTCTTTCCAGATATTGAAAATGACCTGTTTATTAAAGATGGTTTCATGAGTGGGTTAACTTTGTTGGTCTTTTGATGTTTAATTATGTTTATTAAAACTAGGTCAACCACAAAAACAGAAAGGTTTGATTCTGCTTTTCAAGATTGGCTAGCGGGAGCATTCTAAACAATAATTTAGATTCAGAGACTTGGAGAAAAGTTGATCAGCAATCAGCTCAGAGAGATTACTGGAATAGACACTCTAACTGCATTTAAATCAATCAACATGTTTGCAGAAATATGGGATTCATAGCAATTGTGACTTTTAAGAGGTATCTGGACACATACATGAATAGAATGGGAATAGAGGGATATGGTCATCGGAAGGGTTGGAGGTTTTAGTTAGACAAGCAGCATGGTTGGTGCAGGCTTGGAGGGCCGAAGGGCCTGTTCCTGTGCTGTAATTTTCTTTTTTTTTTGCAGTTGTGTAGAATTGAAGGGTGGTACGGTGGCACAGTGAGTTAGTATTGCTGCCTCATAGCGCCAGGGAACCAGCTTCAATTCCCGGCTTTGGTTACTATCTGTGCGAAGTCTGCACGTTGTCTGCGTGGGTTTCCTCTGAGCGCTCTGGTTTCCTCCCACATGCTGGTTGGGTGCATTGGCCATGCTAAATTCTTCCTCAGTGCACCCGAACAGGTGCCAGTCTGTGACTCAGGGATTTTCACAATAACTTCATTGCAGTGGCAATGTAAGCCTTGTCGTGGCACTAATAAACAAAATTTTAAAAAAGTACAGAGAGAAATAGAAAAATAATTTGTTCGCTATTGAGTTATTGGGCCTGAGAAGCTGTAATGCCAACACATGCTCCAACGACAGCAAACATTTTTATTTGATTTAATGTTCTATAAACGTTATTACTAGGAATAAATGATACTGAGTGGGAGCAGTCTGTAAATTGTACAGAATACAGACTGGCACTGCAGTGCAGTGCTAAGGGAATGCTGCACAGTTAGAGGTGTTCTTCTTGGGCTATGATGTTCATCTGAGATGGACATTAAAGGCAATGGAAGAAGAGCCCTCAACATCATTTCTTCTTCAACTAACTTCACCAAAATCACCCAGCAGCTGGAGATTCATGCTGTTCCATTCAGGATATCATCCTGAGGTACCGTAGGTTCTATATAAATGCAGCACACTCCGCACATGCAGGGTAGATCCACATTTCTGTCAGGATGGGAGAATGTGAGGATTTGCACAAATGTTTCAAAACATCATTAGTTTCCTTTTAAGAAAAGATTGAAAAAGAAAGTGATAAATTCTGAACAGTGGGAACAGGAAAAAAAAATGATAAATGGCTTGAGAGAGGCTGAATGCAGTGAGGTTGATGGGCTGAATGGCTCTGTATGCTGTGATCTTCACAATGCTAACTGTGTGATTGTCTCTCCTTTTCAGTACCGAGCCAACAACACTGAAGAAAGGCTACATGGCAATGGAGTTCCAAAAGTACAGAAACAGATAGGTATTTAACAACTCAAAATCACCTTCATTAATTATAATTTACACAAGCTTCACAAAGAAGACTGCAGAAAATACAGCACACCAAACTGACAACTTCTCTGCTCATTTATTTGTGATGTCTAAGATAACATTTTTAGAAATGTTCAATTAAGATATTGAATTTTATATAGAATGGTCTCATTGTGATCTGGTGGAGAATATGGATGCTTTGTAAATGAATTAGTCATATCAAAGTCAAAGTGACAACTGGAATTAAAATATGGATTGACAACTGCATGGAATTATATCACGGTGTGTTACTCAGTGTATTGGCTTGACGACAGAAGCCAGAAGATGGTTGTAGAGGGCTGTATTTTAACTGGAGGCCTGTGACCAATGGTGTGCCTCAGGGATCAGTGCTGGTCCATTGTTATTTGTCATTTATATTAATGATTTGAATGAGAATATAGGAGGCGTGGTTAGTAAGTTTGCAGATGATACCAAGATTGGTGGCATAGTGGACAGTGAAAAAGATTATTTAGCATTGCAACAGGATCTTGATCAATTGGGCCAATGGGCTGATGAATGGCAAATGGATTTTAATTTAAATAAATGCGAGGGATAATGCATTTTGATAAATCGAACTAGGACAGGACTTACTCAGTTAATGGTGAAGCATTGGGGAGAGTTACAGAACAAATAGATCCAGTGGTACAGGTTCATAGCTCCTTGAAAGTGGAGTCACAGATGGACAGAATGGTGAAGAAGGCTTTCTGCTTGCTTGGTTTCATTGATCAGAATATTGAATACAGGAGTTGGGATGTCTTGTTGAAGTTGTATAAGACATTGGTAAGGCCATAGTTGGAATACTGATACTGTTCTAGTCAACCTCTTAACGAAAGGATACTCTTAAACTAGAAAGGATGCAGAAAAGATTTAGAAGGATGCTCCCATGACTTCACGGTTTGAGTTATGAGGAGAGGCTAGATAGACTGGGACTTCTTTCTCTGGAACGTAGAAGGCTGAGGGGTGATCTTAGAGAAGTCTACAAAATAATGAGGGGCATAGATCAGCTAGATATCAATATCTTTTCCCAAAGGTAGGGTAGTCTAAAACTGGAGGGCATAGATTTAAGATGAGAGGGGAGTGATACAAAAGAGTCCAGAGGGGCAATTTTTTCACACCGAGGGTGCTGAGTGTCTGGAATGAGCTATCAGAGACAGTAATAGAGGCAGGTACAATTTTGTCTTTTAATAATTTTGTCTCTATTACTACCTGTGGCAGCTCAGTCCAGATACTCACCATCCTAAATGTGAAAAAAATTGCCCTTCTGGATCCTTTTGTAGCTCTCCCTTCTCACCTTTAAACTTATGCCCTCTAATTTTAGACTCTCCAACCTTTGGGAAAAGATATTGACTAGCTAGTTGATCTATGCCCCTCATAATTTTATTATTCTCTATAAGATCACCCCTCATCCCTCTATACTCCAGAGGAAAAATGTCCCAGTCTAACCAGCCTCTCCTTATAACTCAAACCATCAGGTCCAGGTAGCATCCTAGAAATCTTTTCTGCACATTTTCTAGTTTAGTAATATCCTTTCTTTGGGCGTTATATGGCAGTCTGGGTAACCAGCTGGCAATGGTCATATGTTGCACATTTCAGCTTTTCTGGATTGACCATACAAATCAGTGGTTGATTTCAAAAGCCAATTCTCCGTGATGCAGTATTGCTTTGTGGGATATCACAGCGACTGTTTCTCCCTTACCGCCCTGAGTTTGATATAAGTGAGTGACTTGCCCAATGGTGAGTAGGTCACAAAAAATGAGCAGCACAGATTGTCTTTGCTTCCTTGGCATTGCAACACATTCATGAAACATTTGACTTTTCACGCAGTCCCATTTTGAACTGTTTTATTGTAACCAAATCCACAATCTGAGGCTGTCGCAACGTGATTTGAATCTCCAGGTTATTAGAATATTCATTCCACCAGTATACTCTATGTAGCAGTGTAATTATTCTCTAAAAGTTATAATAGTTGATTGTAGCAGCCAGTTATTCCACAATTACTCATCAGCTAAAGTTAAAGCCAGCCAGTTGCTGCTTTGAATGGGGTTCTGAAACCTCCTTTGATCTCCCTGTTAGACGATTCTTTCTGCTCGTTTACATTGAGATGTGGCTGTGTGGCCCATTGCACTCAGTGCTCAGTGCATACACAGTGGCAATCAACATTTGCATTTACACCACAGACAAATCCAAAGTGAAGAAAGTTTAACAAACCATAAAGTTGCTGTATTACAGTACTCTGGTTAATGTGTGATGTGATGCGTTCCAGGTTAATGAGAGGGCTCCACACATTCTTGTTATAGATCCTTTCTACCATGTTGGATTGCTGATAGACTGTGCAGTAATTTTCAGTTTGTTAGTGGGCTGTGAGTAGCAGCGGTAAGTCAGTTTTAAAGTCTGTCCCTGTTACTGTGCAAGCAGTTAAGGTTCATACACAAAGTCAGACTGGGCAAGGACAGCAGTTACTTTCAGCAGCATCTTAAATATAATTTCACACCTTGTCAAGGTGGATCTGAATCATCATCTCAAGAGTTTAATTCACCACTTTAATGATTAAGTAACCATACCCAATAACCATAAACCCCCAATAAGTTACCTCACAAATATATGTGCAAAATGTTGAATCTTTCTCTGTTTTAGTGGGACATTGCACTAATAAATAGATTGACTAAATGATAGACTTCAGTGTCCTAACTTAGTGCTGTTTAATATTGTTTAGTTTGATTTCATATAGTTTCATACAATTGTTTATGTATTAGTATAGTTCATTTTAATTCAGTATAATTTGGTACCAGTTAATACCGTTTAGTATAAGTAAGCATGGTTTAGTATAAGTTCAGTAAGAAGTCTCACAGTATTTACAGAATACTGATTAGAATGCAAACTACAGACATACTGATGGAATGCAAAATACTGATTAGAATGAAAAATAGAATTAGTATTCTGTAAACTGTGTCTGTCTTTATATGCCTTTCTCTGATCAGAACCTTCCACACATCTGACAAAGGAACACTATTTCCGAAAGCATGTGGGATTACTGTCAAGTAAACTGGTTGGACTTAAACCTGGTGTTGTCAGACTTCTAACTATATGTACCCCAGTCCAACACCAGCATCTCTATGTCATTAGTATAAGTTAACATGATTTAGTATAAGTTAGCATGGTTTAGTATAAGTTAGCATGGTTTAGTATAAGTTAGCGTGGTTTAGTGTAAATTAGCATGGTTCAGTTTTGTTTTCATAGTTCTGTTTGCATTATTCTGACAACAGCTTTTTGTGCTTTGACACATTTCTGCATTCTGGTTCATATTCTGCAAAACTGGGCTTCAGTTTATTAAGATTAACTTGCTTTGCACGCCTTTGTCCAAACACTCAATCCTAAATGTCTGTTCCTAAACATGTACTTTATCTCATTAAAGATCCATGGGGCTGATAGTTACAAAATAAAGGAGAGCTGAGTCCGAGCTAATAAAAGCAGAAAATGCTGGAAAACTCAGCAGCTCTGCAGCAATGGCAGAGGGTGAAACAGAGTAAACATTGAAAGTCTGTCTGATTCTTCTACACAGTTGAGTCCTGAATACTGACTTCTCCAATACTGACTTCTTTCACAGTTTTGGATTGTTAAATAGTCAGGCTAAGGAAGACTCTTATTGATAGGAGCAGCCAGTTATTTTTGAGTTCCTGGAGAAAGAGAGAATGCAGACTGCTTTCCTGCCAAATTTGCAAAGTTTCACATGTGGAGCAGAATCAACCATCACATCAGCTGACGCTGAGATCTCATCTCTTACACTCCAATATACTTCATTGGTATTCGCTCCTGCATTCATTGTAGCTCAGTATCTTGCTTCCTTCTAACTTCCTTTCTAGTTCTGTGTAGTGACAATGTGACATATTATAATGACAATTGCAGCCTTTACTCTCCCTCTCCTGTGAGCCAGACAGTATGGGTTCAAACTGCACTCAAAAAGCTTGAAAACGTCTACGCTGACACAACAGGGAAGGGCTGTTGCACTCTCTAATAACACATTAAACTGAGACCCTACCGTCCCTTTCAAATGGATGCTATTTGAAGAGGAGCAGGGGAGTTACCCCTGTTGTCTCCTCAATAGTTAATCCCTGAAACAACATTGCTGTTACAGATAATCTAATCATTATCATATTGTTGTTCATGGGTTCTTGCTGTGTACATATTGGCTGCTGTATTTCCTGCATTATAACAATGAATACACTTCAGGTACTTTGGTTGTACAATTCTTTGGCTAAGGATGTGAAAGGTGCTATGGAAAGGAAAGTTATATATAATACACGTAGAAATGCAACAGATTTTGAAGACTGACTGTCGTCTCATGTGTGACACTGTTTTAAAGATTCCTTCAATGTTGTTTATCTTGATATTTAGGTGACCACCCGAGTACAGAGATTCACAGCATCAACAACCCTCGCCGTACTGCTGCCCATCTCATTGCTATAGACAAAGCTGAGAATACACCGGGTAAGGTCCAAGGATTGTTTGAAAGTTTGTTTCACTATCATGAGTGGAACTGAACTGTGACATGTTTACATGGGAATTGTGTGTTCTAAATATAAACCCAAGGATTTATAAATGAAATGTACAGGAATGTAACATTTCTAATACATTGCAAGCCAGTGCTATTATATTTTATATCTTATGATTTAATATATCTGGCTTCTGTCCTTCCGGGAAACCCACATGCATTTCTTTCTACATCATGTGATCTAGTTAGAAATGTATTAAATCAAAATAATTTAATATCTATATAATTGATGTAATAACACACCCCATACGTGATCAGCAATCACATCTGTAGCTAGATACGTACCACAAGATACATGCAGCTGTATACACACAACTGGATACACACAGCTGGATACATACAGCTGGGTATATACAGTTGCGTACATACAGCTAAATACATACAGCTGGATACATACAGATGGATATATACAGCTGGATACATACATCTGGATATATACAGCTGGATACAGACAGCTGGATACAGACAGCTGGATATGTACAGCATCAACAGGATTATAAGCAGGAGTGTTGACTGGAGGATATGCTGTTTCCCCAGGGTCAGTGAGAGAATCACTGCTCTTTCTGTTATGAACAATAACTTGGATACTGGAATATTTTATCTTGCTGAGAGGACTGGCAAAAGTGAGGATTATAGTAATTAACAATGACAGTTCATAGATTGGCTAGCAGAATGGGCAAATTTTGTGGCTGATAGATTTTAATATAGAAAAATGTGAGGTGACACTTTTTGGCAGAAGGGATAGGAAAAGACAAAATAGAGTGAATTTTAAAAGAGTGTACGCCTAAGTGTCTTTGCTCTGTAAGTCTCCCCAAAGCCCTACCATTAACTGAGTAAGTCCTGCCCTGGTTCCATCCACCAAAATGCATCATCTCGCATTTATCTAATTGAAACTCCATCTGCCATTCATCAGCTCACTGGCTCAATTGATCAAGACCCCTAGGTAAGGGGTTCAGTATCTGTGTGGAATCTACACATTCTCCCTGCATCTGCGTAGATTTCTTCTGGGTGCTCCAGTTTCCTCCCATGGTCCAAGGAAGTGCAGGTTAGATTGATTGGCCATGCTAAATTGCTCCTCAGTGTCATGGGGATTAGTAGGGTAAATATGAGGGGTTATGGGAATAAGGCCTGGGTGGGATTGTGATTGGTGCAAACTCAGTGGGCCAAATGACCTCCTTTTGCACTGTAGGGATTCTATGAATCAATGATTTTAACAATAGACCCAGCACTGATCCCGGAGGCACACTGCTGGTCACAGGCCTCCAATTTGAAAAACAACCCTCAATAACCACTCTGTCTTCCGTCAACAAGCTAATTTTGTATCCATTTGGCTACCTTGCCTTGGATGCCTTGAGAATTTGTCTTATGCAACAACCTACCATGTGGTACCTTGTCAAAGGCCTTGCTAAGATCTACGTAGACAACATCAACTACACTGCCCTCATCTATCTTCTTGGTTATCCCTTCAAAAAACTCAAATTTGTGAGACATGATTTTCCACTCACAAAGCCATGCTGACTGACCCTAACCGCCTGTAGATCCTGTCTCTCAAAATACCTTCTAATAACTTCCCCTACAGATGTGAGGTTCACCAGCCTATAGTATTCAGGCTTTTCTCTGCAGCTCTTTTTAAACAAAGACACCCTCCAGTCTTCAGGCACCTCACTTGTGAGTATAGATGATTCAAATACCTCTGCTAGGAGACCTACAAATTCCTCCCCAGCTTCCCACAGTGTCCTGGGATACATTTCATTTGGTCCCGGGAATTTCTCTACCTTGCTGCTGAAAGAGAGACTTGCAACACCTCTTTGTCTGTAATATGTACATCCTCAAGATATCACTGTTTATTTTCCCAAGTTCCCTAACATCCATGCTTTTCTCAACAATGAATGCTAATGAGAAATTTTCATTTAGGATGTGCAGAACCATCTCTTGTGGATCCACACATAGATGACCTTGTTGATCCTTAAGGGGCCCTACTCTCTCCCGAATTATTCTTGTGTATTTGTAGAAATTCTTTGGATTCTCCTTTACCTTGTCTGCCAAAGCAATCTCATGTCCCCTTTGTGCTTTCCTGATTTCTCTCTTAATTCCTACACCTTTTATACTCTGCAGTTGATTCTCATTGGCTCCCAGGCAAAACTGAGGATGTAACACTCATCACCCAGGATAATCAGCACTGATTTAACCAATCACAGCAAAGGCAATTGTGGACCTTCTGTCATTGGCTGAAATGCTCCTGGGTCAACAAAAGAAACACATAATAGTAAATTTATAGATGATACAAAGCTCAATAACAGGATGAGCTGTGAGGTGGATGCAGAGATGCTTCAACATGATTTGGACAGGCTGTGTGGACATCTGCATGGCAAATGTGGATAAGTATGAGATTATACACTTTGGTAGCAAAAACAGGAAGGCAGATTAGTATAAGAATGGGTATAAATCAAGAGAGATGGATACTCAGCAAGGTCTTGGTCCTCGTGCATCAGTTGCTGTAAATAACCATGCAGGTACAGCAGGCAGTAAAGAAAGCAAATGGTATGTTTGTGTTCAGGGCAAGAGGATTGAAATATATAGGGATGTTTTAAAGTAAACAGTCCAATGAAGTTACTGTGAAAATCCCAAATCGCCACACTCTGGCACCCATTCAGGTATAGTGAGGGAGAATTTAGCATGGCCAATGCACCTAACCAGCACGTATTTCAGACTGTGGGAGGAAACATATGCAGACATAGAACATAGAACATAGAACATTACAGCACAGAACAGGCCCTTCGGCCTTCGATGTTGCGCCGACCAATATAAAAAGCAATGCCCCTCCAAACTAAACCATTCCCTTCTCTTCCATATACTTATCAACTAACCTCTTAAACGCCACCAAACTTGGCGCATCTACAACTGCTGCAGGCAGGGCATTCCACTCCCGAACCACCCTCCGAACCACATGGGGAGAACATGCAGACTCTGCACAGACAGTGATTTAAGCTGAGAATCGAACCTGGGTCCCTGGCGTTGTGTACAATTGTATATTGTATTGGTGAGGCCACATCTGAAATACTGTGTGCAGTTTTGGTGTCCTTACCTGAGGAAGGATGTCCTTTCTATAGAGGGAGAGTACAGCAAAGGTTTACCTGGCTGATTCCTGTGATGACGGATCTGTCATATGAGGACAGACTAAGTTGATTAGGATTGTATTCATTGGAACTTAGAAAAGTGAGAGGGAATCATATAGAAACTTATAAAATTCTAACAGGATTACACAGCTTAGGTTGAGAAAGAATGTTCCCAACAATGGGGGAATCCAGAACAAGGGGTCATAGTTTGAAGATAAGAACTGATTTTAGAACTGAGGTGAGGAGAAATTTCTTCACCCAGAGAGTGGTAAATTGTGGAATTCACTCCCACAGAAAGTAGTTAAAATGAAAATATTGTGTGATGTGAAGAAGATATTAAATATATCTTTTGGGCTAAAGGGATATTGGGAGGAAGGGGGAATCAGGATATTGAATTCAATGGTCAGTCACAATCAAAATGATTGACGGAGTGGGCTCAAAGGGCAGAATGGCCTATTCCTGCTTCTAGTTTCTATGTAAATAGGATTCCAACTCTGAATTTCTGTCCAATATCCTCTACAGCAAAGCAAGAGGTATCGATCCTGAGTGAAAATTGTAGGAGATTTGGCTAGGATGCCTCTGGAGTTGAATAGTTCATTAAGATTGTCATAGTCTCTGGATAAAGACAGGCCTCATTTCTCTGAGGGGACAAAGAGTCTGTCTGCCAACACTTAGGAATTGCATCCCCATGTGGAAAATCATTCCTAGGGTCCCTGTCTCTGAACCAGGAAGCTGGGACTTCAAATTGTATTCCTGCACTCAAGTGCATCATTTTGGCTGATATTTCATTGTGACCCTGAGGGAGTGCTGCATTGGTGGAAAGGTGTAGCTTTTTTAGCTGAAGCATTATTAAATGCCTGTTCAAATGAACATGAAAGATCCCAACACACTATTTGAAAGCAGTGAGATTTGCTTAGTTTTCTACCCATCAGTATTCCTTGAATGAGCACTGTCCACACTGATTAATTTGATTAGTTGTGCCTTGTGGGATCTTGCTGTGCATTCTTTGGCCTACAGCATTCACTCACGTGACAACACTGATCACATTTTAAAAAGAACTCACTGGTGCTGGAATATTCTGAGGATGAGAAAGGTGCAACATAAATGTAATTTAATCATTTCAATTATTGTGAAGCTAACACGTTACAATGTCCTTTTTGCAAATGGGAATATACAGTAAAGGAGAATATTTATGTTGGAGCTAAATGATGGAGCAAACTTGATGGGCTAAATGGCCTGCTCTACTCCTATGCTCCTGGATTCTCTTTGTACAACTAGACTGAAGAACATGGAGAGATCACAGAAAATAAGGGGTAAATTCTTAAAGAGCATTCGGGAGCAGAGGGAGCTGGGTGTATCTGTGCAAAGATCATTGAAGGTGGCAGGATGGGGGAGAAAGCAGTTAATAAAGCAGATAGTATTCTGCACTTTATTAATAGGAACACAGAGTACAAGAGAAGGGAGGTTATGCTGAACTTATACAAGACATTAGTTAGACCCCACCTGGAATAGTGTGCATAGTTCTGGATGCCACACTGCAGGAAGGATGTGAATGCATTGGAGAGAGAGCAAAGAGGTTTACAAGAATGGTACCAGGAATGAGAAACTTCAGTTATGTGGATATGTTGGGGAAGTTGGGACTGTTTTCCTTAGAGAGAGGGCAGCTGAGAGGAGATGTGATAAAATGTTCAAAATCATGATGGGGCTGAACAGAGTAGATAGAGAGAAACTGTTTTTGCTCATAAAAGGATCAAGAATGAGAGGGCACAGATTTAAAGTGATTTGCAAAAGAAGAAAATGTGATGAGAAGAACCTTTTTCACCCAGCCAGTGGGTGGGGCCTGAATACACTGCCTGGAAGTGTGGTGCAGGCAAGTTCAACTGAGGCATTCGAGAGGACATTAGATGATTATTTGAATAGAAACAATGTGCAGGGGATACAGAGAAAAGGCAGGAGAATGGCATGAAATCACGATGCTCATTTGGAAAACCAGTGCAGGCAGGATGGGCCAAATGTAACAATTCTGGGATTGTGAGACAGCTGAAATCATAGTTGAATTCACTCTTGTGTTCATTGGCATTTAACAATCAAGGTTTTGGGTAAGAATAAGTACAAAAAAGTCAAACATTTCAGACTGTTTGTCTATTTATTGGGGTTCTGGTCAGCAGCCTGTAACTTTATTCTGTGTGTTAGATAATGCAATACATTCACCCACTGCCAATCTGTGAGGCTTTGATAATTGTTGATTTTCTTCCCTTTCTTTAGATTCTGCCTTTCCTGGTAACAAAGGAGAACCTATAAAACAATGGATGGCCAAAGGGTTTCCTGCTTTTACTCACAATATAAACTACACCAGTGGTAAGCTAGTTATTACCCAGCCTGGATTTTACTATGTGTATTGTCAGGTTAGTTTCCGACTATCCACTAACAAGACCAGCAGCGCATCCAATGTTCCATTTCTTCAATACGTCTATTTGCAAAGAGTACAGGATCAAGCGACTCTACTAATGAAAGCATCCAAAACACCAGTGGACAAAAAGCAAACAGCGAGTTTCAACTCGGTCAATCAAGGAGGAGTGTTTGAGTTGAAGACAGGAGACAAGCTGTTTGTAACTGTTACTGAGAAAGCTCTGCTCAGTTACGACAGAGCCACTTACTTTGGCATTTTTCAGCTTTGATTAGAGTCTGCTGTCAGAAAGAAAATTGATTCCGTTTCCCTAAGTTGAGGGCTTTTGCCAGTGGCTTCATTGCTTTTAGCTGCTCTCTGCCAGAGTTCTCCCAGAGGAATCTGCAACATTTCACAGTTTTACAGTCAACAACAACATAATCCAACTCTTCAACACTCCTGATTCACTCATGGCCAGTGGTCCTATGTACTGATGGAAATTCCTTTCTTTTAAAATTTACATAGAAAAATTACCGATCTTATAGATCAGCATCCTAAAAAAACGTTGCAGAAACTGAGTGAGAGCAGTTCCTCAAACTCCTACACATTTGCTCACACGGATTCTCCCCTTGATAACACGTGCAAGAAACTGATACTGAAATATCTGTTGCTTCAATCAATACTCAGTGCTATTTCAGACCAGCTTTTACCAGTTAGTGTTAATCTTTGGCCCAGACCTGCAATTGGCCGTTTGGTACACGCACTTGCGGCTGACCTGCATTCTCATTTCAGAGTCATTATTGATTGTGTTCAAAATGCTTATTTAAACAACTCTCCCTTCTTCTCTCTCTTTAAATATCCTTTTTTTTGACGAGGGCTGCAGTGTATTTTGCTTCACCGGATTTTGTGATGAAACTTACATTTTTTAGCAAGGACTGATTTCAAGCGCTGACTTGAGATGGTTGATAAATGCATCCTGTGTAAAGGCAGCAGGCTGGAGCTTGTAAACAGAAAACCACAAGCTAACAGCACAGGGGCAAAGCCACTGAGGAGTGAACATCGTCTCAACTGCCTGTCCTCGTCTTCTTGCTTCAGCGGCTTTTGCATGAAACAAACCATGAACAAGTTTAAAGAGAGGGGTGAATATGGGTGAGCTAGTAGTGAAGGAAAGTTCAGGAGTACCTCAGTGCAGAGAGCAAGCTGAATTCACATGTGAAAGGAACATCATTATAGTCATAAACTATCTCACCTTAAGAACATTTGAAAATAACAGTATTCTTATTGTCCGCACAAGATATTGTATTTGAAAGGGTGCATTAACCACCTCAATAATTGTAGTAAACACCTCTAAATAGACTCATTCTATTCCATTATTCCTATGAAGTGGTTTAACAATCGAAGCGATGTACGTTTGATAAGGTGGAACTCAACCATCAGTACTCAGGAAGTGAAGCTTTTAAATAATGTGTTACCACTTCAGCAGTTCTCGCTAAACAACATTGTGCTGTTGCAAAAGTTATTTTCCTCTGAAATTTGTTACTGTTTTCTACATCAACAAGATCGACCACACTGTCCCGTCTAGCGAGTTACTACAGTTCTCTGTCCGTATATCAAACGAAACTCTGCAGATTCCCAGCTTGTGATCTGATACTCTCCACAGGGAGAAACTAGCAATGCACTGGAATAGCATGAGACTGCGCATGGGGTTTTTTTGCACAAAGCACTAATTATTCCCATTACCCCCGACCTGTAAAAAGTGTATCAGATGATCAATTATTGAAAGTGTTACTGTGGGCTCTGTGCTATCGTGAATGTTTGCAAGGATGTAAAAATGGCACTCTGAATCTCCATCTGTATTGCAGTAACTTCTAAAAATGTCTTTTTGTATCTTATTTATCATATTCTGGAAACGAATGATTAAATTGCACTTGTTAAGCTTCTAATTATAAGACCAGGTTTGCACCGATTTCTGTCTGTGTATGTGAGGGTAGTTGTATTTTTTCGAGTGTATTTGGTATCTTGGGTCGAAGACAAAACTCAGGCAAGCACACTCCAAAAAATAATCCCAACTGAGAGTGACTACAATGTTTTTGGAATTGTCAGTTTTACCTGTTGTTTAATAATATTAAGATTAATCTATTTATTTGATTAAATTGTTCACATTCCATGAATTGTTTGACAATGTTGCTTATTTTTGTGTATATTTATATAAAAATGATACTTTTGGATAAAATCTAGCTATTCTCATGTAAAACATAGAAACAAATAAAGATTTTCTTTTTCCTTTCTGGAAGGGTGTTAGATTTTTTTTCCTATTTGATGTTTAGAATTTATGGAATGTACATTGTGCAATTTGTTGAGTTGGATAGCAGGTCACGTACTTCCAAATTGGAAACCAATGAAAGAGATTATCAGGTCAAAGATCAAGAGCCCACTCAGCCCATCGTGTCTGTCCTGTCTCTTTAGTAAAAGCTGTCCAACTAGGCTCACTCCCCTGCTCTTTTCCAATATCCCTGTAAACTTTCCCAAGATCCATCCAATTCCTGTTTGAAACTTCCAATTGAATCTGCTTCCACTGTCTGTTTAGTTTGTGCAGTCCATATCACAACTCGCTGTGTAAATGTAGTCTATTAAAAGCAAAATACTGTGGATGCTGGAATCTGAAACAAAAACAGAAAATGCTGGAAAATGTCAGCAAGTCTGACAGCATCCATAGAGAGAGAATAGAGCCAATGTTTCAAATCTAGATGACCCTTCATCAGAACTGTGTGTCCCCCCTGGCTACTGAGCTGCTGTTGTGTCCACCCTGGCGACTGAGCCTTCTGCCACTGGAAATCATTTCACCCTCCAAACTCTTTGTGATTTTAAATGTTCCCTTAACCTTCTCAGTGGAGTAACCTCAGCTTCTCCAGTCTCTCTGTAAAACCATTCAGAAACATGCACAATCTTCCCTTAATCAGTAAGCATTAATTAGGAGGCAATCACATACATTCCTGATCATTCAATGATTGAGAAGGAAAAGACAGGGAGTGGTGTTTCAGTAAAGACAGGTTCACACTAAAAATCCAATAACTTGGTATAAGGTTCAACCTCACTTGGGTTTGACAACCCTCACTTATGACAAAGTAGAATGCATTTGGACACCAGCACATTTAATCTCACAGTTTTAATGTTAATGGTGAACTTTCCTGCTCAAAGCTTTTTTTATGAGATTCTTCTATGAGATTTCAATGTTGGTGGCTAGGCCAGCCTTTTTTGCCTGTCTCTAACTACCCTCAAGAAGGTGATGGTGAGCCACCTTGAACAGTTTGCTTCAATCCATGTGATGTAGGTGCAATCACAACGCTGTGAGGGAGGGAAGTTCATAATTTTAATCCATGACAGCCAAAAACAGTGATTTATTTCCAATCAGAACGCCTCCAGGTGGTGATTTGCTGTCCCTGTCCTTCTAGATGATAGGGGTTGGGAAGGTGTTATTGAAGGAGCCTTAGTGAAATGTTGCGGTGCATCTTGCAGATGGTACACATGGCTACTATGCATTGGTGGTGAAGGGATTGAATGTTGAAGGTGGTGGATGGGGTGCCAATCAAGCGGGCTGTTTTGTCCTGGATGGTGTTGAGCTTCTTGAGTGTTGTTGGAGCTGCACTCATCCAGGCAAACAGAAAGAATTCCATCACACTCCTGACTTGTGCCTTGTAAATGGTTGACAAGCTTGGGGAGTTAGGAGGTAAGCTAAATAAAGGACTTCTTTACTTCCCTTGGAGAAAATCCAAAATCCTGGGACTCACTTCCTAACATCATACTGACTGAGTGATTTAGGAAGCTGACTGTTAGGGATGGGTAAGAAATATTGTCCGATCCAATGCTGCCCACATATGCCCAGAACGAATAAACAAACAATATGCTATTGCAGGTGGGAACACTAGAGGAAAAAATATCCCATAAATATACAAATCTCCCTGTTGCTTCTCATGTCTCCAATAAACTCCTTGCCGTTACTCCATGTGCATTACCTGTATGTCTCTGAAAGTTCCCCCCCCCCCCCCCCCGCCGCCGCCTCTCCTCCCAGAGGTTCGCTGAATGAGGCAGAGGAAGAGTGATGGATGTGGAATTCGAAATTGGGTCAGTGTGTGGATGTGGTTACAGGTTCGAAATAGATGCCACGTTAACAGAAAGCGGATTCTGACATGGGAATTGAGAGCTAGGTGTGGTGATGCTATTTACAGGCGAATGAGGTTTCAACAACAGAAAAGACACACAAAGAGTTAAAAATGAAATAAACTATCAGATTAGAGGCATCCAGCCGAAGACGGAAACTCTACCTGGAAGAAGGTACTAATTATTCTCACCCACTTTAAATTCCACCTTATCTAGAATCTCGCTGTTTGCACACACGTGGAATGTAATGATTCTTATTCCTCTACATAATCTTGCAAACGATATTACAATCATATTTTCCCCCCCCCCACCCCGAATGGAAAATGCTCGGAGGCAACGCAATGCATTACTGTAACACAGCTTTTAGAGAATGCAATCTCATCTTCACTTATCATTGCAAGAAAGTGTGAAAGGGAAACTTGTGTTACTAAAAGTTTGGAGCCGGGGGTTGAGGAGGGGCGGGGGAGTGGGAGGCGAAGACAATGCTAAACTGAACAACGGGACTGGGACATTCTTAATGTGGCCATACCACTGACTGAACAACTTCATTGCAATCTGAACAGAGACAGCTACAACATTGAGCTCAACAAAAGCATTTGTATTTTCCTGGTGCCTTTCACGTCCTCAGAACATCCCATTGTTTTTTGATGGGCAGTGGGAAAGTTAGGATTGTAAGTTCAGTTGTGACATTTTGTGGATGAATGAGAATCATTCTCTTGCACGTGCCTGGCAACAGAAAGATTCTAGATAAGGTGGAACTCACATCCTTGTCATCAATGATATATTTCTGAAATAATCCACATTAATAAAACAATAAAACACTGGAAAATCTCAGCAGGTCTGGCAGTGTTTGTAAGGAGAGAAAAGAGCTGACGTTTCGAGTCCAGATGATCTTTTGTCAAAGCAGTAAAAAAAATGCTCTTGACTCTTCATAAGCTTTGGGATGTTTCGTTCATTTAAAGGTGCTCCAGAAATGTAAGTTGTTGTGTTAAAGCAGGGTAATTAGTCGCTTATGTCAGTGCTATTTGTGGGATCTTGCTATCCGCAGATTACCTGCTGCGTTTCCCACATCACAAGAGTGGCTTCATTTCAAAGCTACCTCACTGGCTGGAAAATGCGTTGGGGCACCCTGAGGTGGCGAAAAAAGGTGCTACTGAAATGCAAATCTATCTTGCACTGTTGCATATTGTTACACATTACCCGAGATTCAGCCCTTCTTCCTCTGGTGCTATTTAAGGCAGTTGAACAGAACCCACTGATGAGTCACTGAATGCAACACACGAGTATTGTTGCATGGTAAGCAATTTTAGTATTTGGATGTTTAAGGTCTATAGCTGAGAAGATAAGTCTGAACCGTAAACAGAGAGATGAAATACAATGAACCTGCTGACGATTTCAATAAGATAGACAGGGCGCAGGAATGGAGAGAAACTCATAAACAGTTATAAAATTTAGAAAACAGAGCAGAAAATGTTTCCATTGACAAAGCAGGCAAGACCAAAAGGTTCTAAATAAATCCAATTGGGAGTTCAGGAGAAAGATCATTCCCAAGATAGCAATGAGAATTTCTAACTGGCTCCCTTGGGGAGTGGTTGAGGTGAATCGTATTGCTGCACTCAAAAAGGGGAATGAGAGTGAATGGAGAATATGTTGATTGTGTGAGGTGGGAGGAGGCTGGTGAGGTGCAAGAACCCGGCCCGTGTTCTGTCCTGTAGATTCTATACCCGACCGTCCCAGAGCAGAAATAAAAATAAAATGATCCAGATGCTGGAAATCTGCCAAGAAAACAGAAAGTGCTGAAAAAACTCATCTGGCAGCATCTGTGGATAAACCTTTCAGCTGGATGGTCTTTCACCAGGACTGGAAGATGTAACGGGTTTGACACAAGTGGAAACTAGGCTAAAAGGAAGGTTTGTCACAGCTGAGGGACCACCTCAGGGGAGTAACAGCGGCTGGATGGAGCAGGAATCCACTGTCCTCTCCCAACATCACAACATTTACCCTTCCACCATGGTTAGTCCCCAGTTCAGATGCTGCCACTCACCCTGATGAGATGGTTCAATCCCTACAGACCCGGAGCGACTTAGGTTGGATAGTTGCTTGTTGGCCAGTACAGGATTCAAATGGCCTCTTCCTGTGCAGAAATGTTCTCTGTTTCTGGATGGTGAATAGGCTTTGGGGAGTCACTTGCCATAGAATTCCTAGCTTTTGACCTGCTCTGATAGCCACAGGGTTTATATGTTTGAATTGAGTTCTATGTGGATGTGGTGGCCATGCTCCCCCCTCCCCCACCCTCTTCCCCCAAACTACACCTGGCACTGTGGGATCAAGAAGCGCAACCCAACAGAATGACCATTAGGGCATGGATCAGCTCAAGGCTCCAGGATTTTCCAGCTTTCAAAGGCATCCGTCAATCAGAGCATCAGTGACCTCCATTCCCAGGACTTTCACTGGGAATGATGGCTGTCACTGACCAGGAATGATGGCCATCACTGACCGGGAATGATGGCCATCACTGACCAGGAGTGATGGCCATCACTGACTGGGAATGATGTCCATCATTGATCAGGAATGATGGCCATCACTGACTGGGAATAATGGCCATCATTGACCAGGAATGATGGCCATCACTGACTGGGAATGATGTCCATCATTGACTAGGAATGATGGCCATCACTGACCAGGAATGATGACCATCACTGACTGGGAATGATGTCCATCATTGACCAGGAATGATGGCCATCACTGACCGGGAATGATGGCCATCACTGACCGGGAGTGATGGCCATCATTGACCAGGAATGATGGCCATCACTGACCAGGAATGATGGGCATCACTGACCGGTAATGATGGCCATCACTAACCGGGAATGATGGCCATCACTGACCGGGAATGATGGGCATCACTGACCGGGAGTGATGGCCATCATTGACCAGGAATGATGACCATCACTGACTGGGAATGATGACCATCATTGACCGGGAATGATGGCCATTACTGACCAGGAATGATGACCATCACTGACCGAGTTGCAGGAAAGATATGTGCTGGCTAAGAGGAAGGATGGGAAAGTAGGATTAGAGAGCTATGGATTACTAGGGATATTGAGGACTTGGTTAGGAAGAAAAGAGAGGCGTATGTTAGGTCTAAGCAACTTGGAACGAAGACAGCGTTGGAGGAAAGCAGGGAGAGTAGGAGGGAGCTCAAATGGAGAGTTAGAAGGGCAAAAAGGGGACATGAAATGGTTTTAGTGGATAGGATTAAGGAAAATCCAAAAGTTTTTACTCCTATGTTAGAAAAAAAAAGGTTGGTTAAAGGAAAAATTGGTTCTCTTAGGGACAGAGGAGGAGAACTGTGCTTAGAGTCCGAGGGAAAGGGGGAGATCTTGAATGAATACTTTGCGTCAGTATTCACGAAGGAGAGCGACTTGTTGACCGGTACTGTCTTGGAGGGAACTGTGGACCAGTTGAGAGAAATATCCATTACAAGGGAGGAAGTGTTAGAGCTTCCAGGTAGCATTAAAACTGATAAATCTCCGGGGCCTGATGGCATTTATCCCAGGCTGCTAAGTGAGGCGAGAGATGAAACTGCTGGGCCTCTGACGCAAATCTTTGTCTCTTCTTTGGACACAGCTGAGGTCCAAGAGGACTGGAGGATAGCGAACGTGGTACCATTGTTTAAAAAGGGTAGTAGGGATAACCTTGGTAATTATAGGCCAATGAGTTTGACGTCAGTAGTAGGGAAGATGTTGGAGTGGGTTCTTAGAGATAGGCACTTAGAGTGTTGCGATCTGATTAGGGATACACAGCATGGGTTTGTTAAGAGAAGCTTGTTCCTTACTAATCTGGTAGAATTTTTTGAGGAGGTGACAAAAACGGTCGACAAAGGACAAGCCGTTGATGTCATTTAAATGGATTTCAGTAAGACGTTTGACAAAGTCCCACATGGGAGGTTGGTTGAAAAGGTCAAGGCTCATGGGATACAAGGATAGGTAGCTAGATGGATAAGTAACTGGCTTGGTAATAGGAGACAGAGAGTAGTAGTGGAAGGGTCTTTTTCTGGCTGGAGGTTGGTCACTAGTGGTGTGCCACAGGTACTGGGACCCCTTCTATTTGTAATATATATAAATGACTTGGAAGAGGGAGTAAGAAGTGTGATCAGCAAGTTTGCAGATGACACAAAGATGGCTGGACAGTGAGGAGCAGTGTCAGGCAATATAGCAGGACAAAGATAGGCTGGTAGATTGGGCAGATAAATGGTAGATGCAATTTAATCCTGATAAATGCAAGTTGATGCATTTTAGGAGAAATAATGTAGGGGGGAGGTATATGATAAAGGGTAGACCTATTAAGAGTATAGAAACGCAGAGGTACCTGGAGGTGCAAGTGCATAAGTCTTTGAAGGTGGCATACAGGTGGAGAAGGTTGTGAAGAAAGCTTATGGGAGCTAGCCTTTATAGGAAGGGGTATAGAGTACAAGAGCTGGTGTTTAATGTTGCAGTTGTATAAATGTTGGTTAGACTTCATTTGGAATACTGAGTCCAGTTCTGGTCACCTTACTGCCGGAAGGACATGGAGACCCTGGAGAGAGTGCAGAGGAGGTTTACCAGGATGCTGCCTGGTATGGAAGATCTGAGTTATGAGGAAAGGTTAGGCAAATAGAGGCTGTTTTCTTTAGAAAGATGTAGACTTAGAGGAGATCTAATAAACGTGTATAAGATTATGAAGGATATAGATAGAGTGAACAGTGGTAAGCTTTTTCCTAGGTAGGAATCAAATATTATGAGGGACCAGGGACTTAGGGTGAGGAGGGTGAGGTATAATTTGGATATTAAAAGGAGGTTTTTCACACAGAGGGTTGTGGGGGTATGGAATGCACTGCCAAGTAAGGTGGTGGAGGCAGGCATGCTGGAGTTATTTAAGGGATACTTAGATAGACACATGAGCAGAACAGAGATGGAGGTATATAAAAGACTGTTTTAGGTAGGGATCAAGATATTTGGAACATCCTTGGGAATTGCATGTTCCTGGTTACTGATGTTTTTCTCTTTTATTCCACAGGTACTTCAGTCTGCCTTGTTATCCAACAAGAGGAATACATGCGATGGATTGTGAGATGGCTGCTCTTGGATTCTTCGAGAGTATCCTAGTGCTTCATGCCGTTAGTGTACGTTTGACCTGGACCATTTGATGGACAACACGACAGCTCAGTGACTATCACTGTTTGCTGTGCAGATACATGGATTTGGGCCAGTATCTGTGGGAGTTTGTGCATTCTCCCCGTGCTTGCGTGGGTTTTCTCCGAGTACTCCAGTTTCCTCCCATACCCCAAAGATGTGCCCTTAGGCTGATTGGTGAAACAAATTATTCCTAAATTGTCTCCCCAGTCTGGTTTCCAATGTGGATTTCCATAAACATAGACAAGGGTCATGGGTGAAAGTGGGAACTCATGCTGTTAAAATGGCGGCGTGGGCTTGTTGGGCCAAAGGGCCTGTTTCCTGTGTTGTGTTGTTCTTTGTTTTTTGATTGCCATCACTGACCAGGAGTGATGACCCATCACTGACCAGGAGTGATGACCATCACTGACCAGGAGTGATGACCCATCACTGACCGGGAGTGATGACCATCACTGACCGGGAGTGATGACCATCACTGACCAGGAATGATGACCCATCACTGACCAGGAATGATGACCATCACTGACCAGGAGTGATGGCCATCTCTGGAATTCCTCAGCCTCCAACTTCTTTTCCAATCATCAATTTGATTCTTATGGTATTTTGTAATTTGTTATATAGAATAATATTGAATTTATAGAGTTGAAAAAGGCCATTTGGCCCAACTGTCCCTGTTTATGTTATACACACTCTCACTTGCCCACATCAGCCCAATCTCCTCTCTTGCAAGCCCAGGCAACTCATGCGAGTTACAGATACTGTGACATGAGCCCAAGATCCTGGTTGACACTGTCCTCATGTGTGCGGAACTTGGCTAACAGTCTGTGCACAGCGACTCTGCACGGTCGTGTATCATGAAGGCTGCGTTGGAGAATGTTTACCTGAAGATCAGAGGCCAAACGCCCATGACCACTGAAGTGCTCCCCAACAGGAAGAGAACAGTCTTGCTGGTGAACGTTGAGCAGTGTTCATTTATCCGTTGTCGTTGCGTCTACATGGTGTCCCCAATGTACCATGCCTCGGGACATCCTCTCCTGCAGCGTATCAGATAGACAATGTTGGCTGAGTTGCAAGAGTATGTACCATTTACCTAGTGGATGGCGTTTTCACATGAGAGGATGGCATCTGTGTTGATGATCCAGCACATCTCTCAGAGGTTGCTGTGGCAGGATTGTGTGGTGCCGTGGTCACTGTTCTCTGAAGGCTGGGTAGTGTGCTGCGGACAATGGTCTGTTGAAGTTGTGCGGTTGTTTGAAAGCAAGAAGTGGGAGTGTGGGAATGGCCTTGGCGAGATCTTCTCAATGACATGTTGAAGGCTCCAGAGAAGACCTTGTATCTTCTCCATTCTGGGGAAGTATTGGGCGATGAAGGGTACTCTGTCCACTGTGTCCCATGTTTGTCCCATGTAGAGTGAACAGTTGGGAGCTTTTTCCCCAGACGGAAATGACAATTACAATGGGGCACGAGTTCAAGATAAGAGGGGAAAGGTACAGTGGAGATGTGCGGGGAAGTTTTTTACAAGAGGATGGTGGGAGCCTAGAATGCACTGCCAAGTGAGCTGGTTGAGGCATTTACATTAGTGACATTTAACTCTCAGCTGGATAGACATACAAGCATATGGGGAATTGAGGGATACAGGCGATTGGTTAGATAAAACAACATGATATGTGCAGACTTGGAGGGCTGAAGGGCCTTTTCATGTACTGTACTGTATTCCTTGTATTCTCCCTACTGCCCGAGTCCCACATTCTCCCCACTAACTTATAATTTAAAGTTTGAAGTTTAAGTTTAAAATGTATTTATTAGTGTCACAAATAGGCTTACATTAACACTGCAATAGAGTTATCCTTTCTTCTACCAATGGAAAAAATTTTTTGTTTATCTTGTATTCTTATATAAATGGCGACAGGTTCAGTGAGCAATTTCCTTCTTGTATTTTATCCAAACCTGTGCTGAAGACGGTGAGTTACAGAAATGGGGCCATGTTAGGGATGGAACAGTAAGGAGGTTTAGTGAGACCAGCAATCAGAAGCTGTGTGGGTTCACCCACCTACATACAACTAGACTGACAATACGGCACAGGTTATTTATAATTGAGTTTGATGTGAAAATGTAGCTTTGGTTGTTGTTGTGATAGTGTAGAGTGGGGAAAGGGGTAAAGTGACTCACATGTTGTGGGAATTATGCAGCTAATTTTAGAAGTTATAAACCGCAAGAAGAAGTTGTGCCTTTTAAGGAAAATGACCCAAGGACAGAATTAATTTTTGAAAGATTGCAATTTTAGCAACCATTTGGAAAATGAAAGAAATTTAAAATGGAAAGTTGCCATATAAGCAAGAAGTTTGTTTTTGTAACTGCAGAAATCAAGGTGTGGGTGTGCATAACTCAGCACCCGATCAAAATTCACCCCCCCTTCCCAGCGTCACAAACACCTCCTCGTAACTAGCTCATGGGTTATCTATCAGACAGCCACAATGGTTAGCATGTCCTCACCTTGCCCCCACAAAGATTAAAGGCTTCTCTTTCTGCCGGTCAAACCAAAACGTTTCCTCTCGCTGAAAAACTACACTGGGTGATTTTCAGAATTCATTATCAATGGCAGATGCAGTATAATTAGGATAAGTGTGAGGTTATTCACTTCACAAGCAAAAACAAGAAGGCAGATTGTTACCAGAATACCTGTAAATCAGGAGAGGGGAGTGTGCAGCAGGACCTGGGTGTCCTTGTGCACCAGTCACTGAAGGTAAGCATGCAGGTGCAGCACACAGTAAAGAAGGCAAATGGCATGTTGGCTTAATTGTGAGATGTTTTGAGTACAGGAGTAGGGATATGTTGTTGCAACAGTACAGAGTCTTGGTGAGGCCACAGCTAGAATATTGTGTGCAGTTTTGGTCTTTTTAGAGGAAGGATGTTCTTGTTCCAGACGGAGAGCTGCCAAGGTTTACTAGGCCGATTCCAGAGATGGCAGGACTGATGTATGAAAAGAAATTTACTAGTTAGGATTGTTTTTGATGGAGTTCAGATGGATGAGAGGGCATCTCGTAGAGCCTTATAAAATTCTAACAGATCTAGCCAGGATAGATACAGGGAGATGTTTCCGATGGTGGGGGTGTCCAGAACCAGGGGGGTCATAGAAACATAAACATAGAAACATAATAGATAGGAGCAGGAGGAGGTCATTTGGCTCTTCAAGGCTTCTCCGCCATTTATTATGATCATGGCTGATCATCCAACTCAATAGCCTAATCCTGCTTTCTCCTCATAACTTTTGCTCCCATTCGCCCAAAATGCTATATCCAGCCATCTCTTGAATACAGTCTTGAGGGTACAGGGTAGACCATTTAGGACAGAGATGAGGAGACATTTCTTTGCCCAAGCAGTGAAGAGCCTGTGGAATTCATTACCACAGGAAGTAGTTGATGCCAAAATATTGAATGTATTCAAGAGGCAGTTGGCTATAGCCCTTGTGGCAAATGGGATCAAAGATTATGGAGAGAAAGCAGGATTAGGCTATTGAGTTGGATAATCAGCCATGATCATAATAAATGGCGGAGAAGCCTTGAAGAGCCAAATGACCTCCTCCTATTCCAATATTCTACGTTTCTATATCAGATCAGCCATGACAGAACAGGCTCTAGGGGCATAATGGCCTACTGCTGCTCCTAATCCCTGCCTTTGCATGTTCATATGAGGCTACAAACATGATATAGAGAAGGTGGTGTAACAGGCCGGAAGAAGGAAAGAAATCCTGAATTGGAAAAGGGGAAGGAAGTGCTGATGATGCATTTCAGTGGGAACAAGTTATGGTTGAGATTGGTGCCAGGATTATTTCCACAATAACACAGATCAGTGTGGCAAGAAATGTAATGATGCACACGAGCTACTGAGATAAGTGAGATCACCTTCAAATGACAAATCTCATTAACAAATTAACCTCATTCAAATAATTCACTATATCTCCAGTAAACAATTGTCAACAACCTGTATCAATTAGCACTCAACCCCAACACTCAGCAACTCCACTGCAGTTCACATTTCACATGCACAGTTCAGAATTCACACTCACAGTTCACACAGAGTTCACAGTTCACACATACAGTTCAGAGTTCACACTCACAGTTCACAGTTCACACGCACAGTTCAGAATTCACACTCACAGTTCACACAGAGTTCACAGTTCACACATACAGTTCAGAGTTCACACACACAGTTCACAGTTCACACACACAGTTCACACTCACAGTTCACAGTTCACACATACAGTTCAGAATTCACACACAGTTCACACACACAGTTCAGAGTTCACACTCACAGTTCATACTCACAGTTCACAGTTCACACATACAGTTCAGAGTTCACACTCACAGTTCACGGTTCACAGTTCACAGACACAGTTCAGAGTTCACACTCACATTTCACAGTTCACACACACAGTTCAGAGTTCACACACACAGTTCAGAGTTCACACACACAGTTCAGAGTTCACACACACAGTTCACACTCTCAGTTCAGAGTTCACACATACAGTTCAGAGTTCACACATACAGTTCAGAGTTCACACATACAGTTCACACACAGTTCACAGTTCACACGTACAGTTCAGAGTTCACACTCACATTTCACAGTTCACACACAGTTCAGAGTTCACACTCACATTTCACAGTTCACACACAGTTCAGAGTTCACACTCACAGTTCACAGTTCACACATACAGTTCAGAGTTCACATTCACAGTTCACAGTTCACACACAGTTCAGAGTTCACACTCACAGTTCACACTCAGTTCAATTTCACACATACAGTTCAGAGTTCACACTCACATTTCACAGTTCACACGCACAGTTCAGAGTTCACACTCACATTTCACAGTTCACACACAGTTCAGAGTTCACACTCACAGTTCACACACACAGTTCAGAGTTCACACACACAGTTCAGAGTTCACACACACAGTTCAGAGTTCACACACACAGTTCAGAGTTCACACATACAGTGCAGAGTTCATGTACACAGTGCAGAGTTTACACACATGGTTCAGAGTGCACACAATTGAGGTTCACACACACAGTTCAAGGTTCACATACACAGTTCAAGGTTCACATACACAATTCACATACACAGGCAGCTAATCTTACATGATAATTACAACATCCAGACATATTGTGACAGGAGAATGTGATGCACAGGAGTGAACTGGATGGGAACAGGCATTCCCATTGTGAGACACACCATGGAGACAATGCTGGCTCTTACCGGAAGACTCCTGGCTCCTGGTGGGGCTGGACAGATCACTAATGACAGAATTGTCTCCATTGCCCTCACTGCTTCCAACTCTCTTTCAACCCTCAATAATTTTGGAGTGAGAAGCTGTGCATCTGGGATTGGTGCTTTTACTCACACAACCCACCCTTGCCCCTCTTTTAATTCCAGATTTCTGAGAGCCATCTCTTTTCCAGTCGCTGGATGTAGAGGAATGATGGAAATCGACAGGCATTGGGATTCGATCTGCACAGAGATTGTCACTGTGCACTGTGGAGGCAGGGGGAGGTGGTGTGGGGGGCTGCAGCTGCTAGGTCATGGGGTGAGAGAGCGGAGATAGGGCTGCTCACACCAGATTATGGGAAATCATAAGTTTTACTGGAAAAGATGCCATACAGGACTTTGAGGAGCTAAGATACAGAAGAAGGCTGAAAGGTACTTGGTGGAGTAGCTGACCAGATAATTCTGAATATTAACAAGGCCGGGGCTGCAGAATGGAGTCTGTCATTGACTTTACACAGAGCTCTGAATCTCTCATGTCCACCTTGCTCACAATCACTGGATGCAACCTCTACTTCCTCATAGCCACTGTGGATTGCAGTTGTCCAATAGAAGCCCTGATTCTTTGGGGAAGGGATTTAAGGGGTTGGATTTGGGTCAGCACTTGAGCACCTCACTATGGGCTGGTTGGCTGGACTTGGCAAGGGGATAGACTACTGGGATTTGGGGTTGGAGGAGAGCATCCTGGCTGATGGGGAGCAATGGGGGGGCCTTTGGTAGGGCATGCCGTCAGCAGGTCGTAGATTGGTATTAATATTAAGGATGGACACCTTAATTTTTCCTGCATTCAAGACCATAACTTATTGTCCATCACTGCTTGCCCTTGAGAAGGTGGTGTTGACCTGCTTTCTTGAGTTGTTGCAATCTCTCAGATGTAGGTACACCCACTATGCTGTTAGGGAGCAAGTTCCAGGAATTTGACCCAGCGACAGTGAAGGAACGGTGATATATTTCCAAGTCAGGATGGTGAGTGATTTGGAGGAGAACTTTAAAAAAGGTCAGAAATGGGATTGTTCGTCGATGATTGCACAATATTCAGCACTATTCACAACTCCTCAGATACTTAAGCAGTCTATGTTCAAATGCAACAGGATGTGGACAATGTCCAGGCTTGGGCTGACAAGAGGCCAGGAACATTCACGCCACACAAATGCCAGGCAATGACCTTTTCCAACAAGAGAAAATCTAACCACCATCCCTTGACCTTCAATGGCATTATCATCGCTGAATCCCCCAATGTCTACCAGTGACCAGAAGCTCAACTGGATTCACCATGTAAACACAGTGCCTGCAAGAATCAATCGGAGGCTAGGAATACTGTGGTGTGTAACTCACCTCCTGATTCTCCAAAGTCTGTCCACCATCTAATAGGCACAAGTCAGGAGTGTGATGGAATATTGCCTTGCCTGGATGGGTGCAGGTCCAACAATACTCAAGAAGCTTGACACCATCCAGGACAAAGTAGGGAGAATTTCTTTTGCCAATTAGCCTAAGAGCACATTTTTGGGATGTGGGAGGAAACCGGAGCACCCTGAGAAAACCACACAAGCACGGGGAGAATACGTAAACTCCCACAGACACAGGCCCAAATCCATGTATCTGCACAGCACAGCAATAGTCACTGAGCTGTCGTGTTGCCCTTCAAATGGTCCAGGTCAAGTGTACACTAACGATGTGAAGCACTAGGATACTCTCGAAAAATCCAAGAGCAGCCCTCTCACGACCCATCACGTGTATGTCCTTGTTAGACAACAAGGTGGACCAAAGCATCTGTAGGATAAAAACAAGTACATCAATATCATCATCTATTTACACACTTCCCAGGGACTCACAAGGCTCATGATCCCTATTTTAAATCAGTTTTCTATACCCCTCCATTCCCATTCTGTTCATGTGCGTATCTAAGTATTTCTTAAATAACTCCAGAGTGCCTGCCTCCACCACTTTATTTGGCAGCGCATTCCATACCCCCACCACCCTCTGTGTGAAAAAACTCCCTCTAGCATCCAAATTATACCTTACCCCCCTCACCCTAAGCCCGTGACCCCTCGTGCTATTTGAGTCCATCCTAGGAAAAAGCTTAACCTTGTTTACTCTATACCCTTCATAATCTTGTACACCTCTATTAGATCTCCTCTAAGTCTACGTCTTTCTAAGGAAAACAGCCCCAATTTAGCTAACCTCTCCTCGTAACTCAGACCTTTCAGCATCCTGGTAAACCTCCTCTGCACTCTCTCCAGAGTCTCCATGTCCTTCCGGTAGTAAGGCAACCATCCTCAGTACGTTCAGGGGTTTGTGGGTTTTAAACAAAAAGAAAAGATATGTTTTCACATGTAGATTCAAAGTAACAACAGCAGATTTATTGAAGGAGATGTTGCCCATACAGAAAAAACTAAAACTTAAAACACCTTACTGACATCACTGTCAAATCATGTGACTGGCTCTTAAAGCAATCATGCAATTACTTAAATATATAACTCATTTACCTAGTGATTGCAATTGTTTTAAGCTACGCCCCTCCCTTTCATCTCTTGACTTACAATTATTTCTGGGATGTTATTTTTATATTGAAGACAGAAACAAAATATATTTTCAATTCATCCATCATTTTCTTATTTTCCATTATTCTTCAGAATCACTAAATCACTACCTTAAAGTGTCCCGGTGAATGAATGAGAGAAAGGTGATATGCAGATATAGCACATCAAGGCCCAGGATGGGGGCCGGAGGAGGGGCAGAGAATGCAGATGGTGCCAAAAGTGGAGCCTTGGGAGTTGGTGTGGAAGAAAGGGAGGTTTGTGTCCAATTCCACTGAGCTGCAAACCTGAAAGACTGGCTTTAAAAAAAAACTGGAGCTGACACTCCAGTTTTGACTTTTATAAAGCTAGTCTTCCAGGTCAGTTTCATAAGGAGTTCTCAGAATCATAGAATCACAAAATCACAGATTACTACAGTGCAGAAGAGGCCCTTCTGCCCATCGAGTCTGCACTAATGCATAAAATACCCTGACCTGCCCATCTAATCCCACTTGCCAACATTTGGCCTATAGCCTTGAATGTTATGGCGTGCCGAGTACTCATCCAGGTAATATTTAAAGGATGTGAGGCATCCCACCTCTATCACCCTCCCAGGCAGCGCATTCCAGACTATCACCAGCCTCTGGGTAAAAAAAGTTTTCCTCAATTCTCCCTAGACCTCCCACCCCTCACTTTTAACTTGTGCCCCTTTGTAAGTGACACTTCAACTAAAGGCCACAGTTCCTCTCAATCCAACCTGTCTACGTCCCTCATCATCTTGGACAGGTTGCCCTTCAGTCTTCACTGCTCTAGAGAAAACAACCCAAGTTTATCCAACCTCTCTTCATAAGTTAAATGTTCCATCCCAGGCAGCATCCTGGTGAATCTCCTCTGCACCCCTCCAGTGTGTTCACGTCCTCCCAATAATGTAGATTTGCTGCATTTTTTCAGGCAGCCTCATGATTCCAATTTGTTTCTTTTAAAGATGCTAAAAAGCCAGGAAGCAGCCGTGAAGATTCAGTGACAGTGGCTCAAGTTTAAATGTGTTCTTGAAAAAATGGTAATCACAGAGTCGTGGGGTGGGGGGGAATAGGGAGCATGGTTTTTTTTATTGGTGCATAGAATGCAGGCTTCAGTGGCAAGGCCAGCATTTATTGCCCATCCCTTTTAACTGAATAGCTTGCTAAACCACTTCAGGGAGCAGTCAACCACATTGCTATGGCTCTGGAGTCACATATTGGCCAGACCCAGTAAGTACAGCAGATTTCCTTCTCTAAAGGACATTGATGACCCAGATGTTTTTTTTTCTGACGATCAATTCAGACTCATTGTTAGATTATTAATTCCAAATTTTTATTGAATTCAAATTCCACTATCTATTATGGTGGGATCAATCTGGGTCCCCAAAGCATTGCCCTGGGTCTCTGAATGACTAGTCTGGTGACAATATTACTATCCCACTGCCTCCCTTTTGAGGTTTAGTACCACAAAATTCAATACTATATACTTTTCAAAATTCTGCTTTCAGTTTATGCATTTTCTTTTATTTACTTTGGGACATGGACGTTGCTGGCTGGCCAGCATTTACTGCCCCTCCCTAGTTGCCTGAGAGAGGGTGGTGGGTGAATCACCATCTTGAATCGTTGCAGTCCATGTTCTGTGGGCTGACCCACAATTCCAGGATTTTCATGCAGCAACTTCGAAATAACAAATCGGGATGGTGAATGGCTTGGAGGGGAACTTGCAGGTGGTGGTGTTCCCATTTGTCTGCTGCCCTTGTCCTTCTAGATGTAAGTGATTGTGGGTTTGGAAAGTGCTGTCTAAAGATCTTTGTGAATTGCTGCAGTGCATCTTGTAGATAGTACACACTGCTGCGATTGAACATTGCTGGTAGAGTGATTGAATGTTTGTGGATGTGGTGCCAATCAAACAGCTGCTTTATCCTGGATGGTGTCAAGCTTCTTGAGTGTTGTTGGAGCTGCACCCATCCAGGCAAGTGGGGATTTTTCCATCAAACTCCTGATTTGTGTCTTGTAGGTGGTAGATAGGCTTTGGGGAGTCAGGTGAGTTACTTGCCATAATATTCCTAACCTCTGACCTGCTCTTGTAGCCATTGTGTTTATGTGGTGAGTCCAGTTTCTGGTCAATGGGGACCCCAAGAATGGTGACAGTGGGGGAATTCAGTGATGGTTATACCATTGAATGTTAAGGGGTGGTAGTTAAAGTGTCTCTTATTAGTGATGGTCATTGCCTGGCATTTGTGTGGTGCAATTGTTACTTGCCACTTGTCAGCTCAAGCCTGGATATTGTCCAGATCTTGTTACATTAAACATTTCCCTACTGCCTTAAAGACAATTCTAATGGCATGCCCTGTTGATGTGTCAGAGGTTTAGGAATCTTGGGCTTCTTCAAAATAAATGTAAGCAATTAAAAATCGAAGCAGGTGCAAGACAGAGTTAACCCCTATAAACCACAGAAAAGTTACAGCACAGAAGGAGGTCATTTGGACCATCCTGCCCATGCCAACACAAGGACACATACATACCTTTTTTAATCCCACCTCCCTGTGCAACTGGTCCATAGCTCTGTAGTTAACAGCACTTAAGGAACAGATCCAGGTACTTTTTAAATGAGTTTAGGATCTCTGCCTCCACTACCAACTCAGGCAGCAAATGCCAGATACCCACCACCTTCTGTATAACTATTACATCTTGCACCACTTATCTGTTCACCTCAATCAAGTCATCTTTCAGCCTTCTTTGTTCCAAGGAAAATAATCCCAACCTATCCAATCTCTCCTCATAGCTACACTTTTCTATCCCTAGCAACATGCTCTGCACTCCTCTGCACACTCTGCAGAGTAATACATCATCCTGTAATATGGGGATCTACTGCCTCACCAGTGTCTTATACGATTCTAACATTATATCCTTACTTTTCTATTCTGTACCTCTGCCAATGAAGGAGAGCATTCTACATGCCTTCTTTACAATTTTATCTACTTGATCTGCAGCCTTCAGAGACCTGTGCACCTGTACGCCACAATCTCCCTCTCAGTCAGCGCCATCCCTGCTCTCAGTGTGTTCCCATTTATCGTGTATTCGCTATAACTGTTTGACCTCCCTGAATGCATCAACTCACTCTTCTCTGTGTTAAAATTCATCTGCCACTTTACCGCCACTGCACCAACACTTTATTACACCTGAAAATAGTAGTTAAAAATCCCTATTTGTCACTCAGACATTGCTGAGGAAAGACTTTACAAATCTCCACTTAATCTGAGGTTCATTGCCGATAGATTGTAAATATGTAACGTCCAACACAACTGGTGTGATAGGATGGGGAAACAATCCAGTTCTAGAGTTAAAACCAAACTGAATTTTGTACCGTGTATATATCAAAAATTCAAAACAAAAATTCCATCTACATTTTTCCTAATCTCCAGGTAAACATTTAATTGATAAATCCTGGGGATATTTCTATTCACACAAAATTGCGTAACAGGGTCAACTGCCAATTATGGCATAACGTCAACCCCATCAATGGGCTGTGGGCTGAATGGTGGAAGATGTGCAAAGAGGCTGAATGCCCTCCTCCTGATAAAGCACAAAGAACAAAGAAAATTACAAAGAACAACAAAGAATAAAGAACAACAGATTACAGGAAATAGGCCCTTCAGTGAGTGCCTCATTCCAATTCTTCTTCTACCTATGACTTTTGTCTATGTCTCTTGGACTCCACAATAAAGGGGTGCAAATTTAGAGAATTATATATGCACCAGATTAAGGGAGGTCTAATTTAGGGACAATTTGTTAACACCAATCAGCTTAAAAGCACGTTTTTGGGGTGTGGGAGGAAACCAGAGCAGCTAGAGAAAACCCACGCATGCATGGGGAGAATGTGCAAACTCCCACAGACACTGACTCAAGTCAGAGATCTGACCTGGGTCCATGTATCTGCACAGCAAACAGCGATAGTCACTGAGGTGTCGTGTTGCCTGTCAGTTGGTCCAGTTTAAACATACGCTAACGACGTGAAGCACTAGGCAACTCTTGAAGCAACATCCAAGAGCAGCTCTCGCACAACGCATCACATGTATGCCCCTTGTTAGTCAACAGGGCGGACCGAACCTGTGGATGTTAAAAAAAGACATTAATAAACATACACAGCCTATACAGACATTCACAGAAGATCTCTAGAAGCTCAAACATAAGAGACTGGTGAGCCATAAAATATGTTGGACGGCCCATAGGAATCTATTGATTTCTAGCAACGTCCTGAGGCTCTTGATTCATATTTAGAACATTCTTTTGTACCCCGCCATCTCTAGTCTGCTCATGTGCCTATGTAGATAAGCCTTAAACAAATCTAGCGTGTCTACCTCCGCCACCCTACTTGGCAGTGCATTCCAGGCCCCCACAACCCTCTGTGTGAAAAACTTCCCTCTAACATCTGAATTATACCTCGCCCCTTTAGCACTAAGCCGTGGCCCCTTGTGATTTTTGTATCCAACCTGGGAAAAAGCTCCCCACTGTTCACTCTATCTATACCCTTCATAATCTTACACACTTCTATTAGGTCTCCCCTCATTCTCCGTCTTTCCAGGGAGAAAAGCCCCTATTTGCCCAATCTCTCCTCTTAGCTAAGACCTTCCATACCAGTCAACATCCTCGTAAAATTACAGCACAGGAATAGGCCCTTTGGCCCTCCAAGCACTGCACTGACCATGCTGCCCTTGTGAACTAAAACCCCCCACCCTTCTGGAGATTATATTGCTCTATTCCCATCCTATTCATGTATTTGTCATGCCACTCTTTAAAAGTTACTACCTATCTGCTTCCACTACCTTCCCCGGCAGAAGTTCCAGGCACCCACCACCCTCCATTTAAAAAACTTGCCTCGTACATTTCCTTTAAACCTTGCCCCTCGCACCTTAAACTTATGCCCTCCAGTAATTGACTCTTCCACCCTAGGCAAAAGCTTTTGACTATCCACTCTCTCTGCCTTATAATCTTGTAGACTTCTATCAGGTGTCCTTCAACTTCTGTCATTCCAGTGAGAGCAAACCAAGTTTTTTCAGTCCCTCCATACCCGGCAACATCCTGGTAAATCTTTCCTTTACCCTGTCCAAAGTCTCTACTTTCTGGTATTGTGGCGACCAGAATTGAACACTATATTCCAAGTGCGGCTTAAATAAGGTTCTACAAAGCTGCAACATTCTTGCCAATTTTTAAACTCAATGCCCTGGCTGATGAAGGTAAGCATGCCATATGACTTCTTGACTACCTTCTCAACCTGCATTGCCACTTTCAGTGACCTGTGTACCTGTATATCCAAATCCCTCTGTCTATCAATACTCTTAAGGGTTCTGCCATTCACTGTACATTTCCTATCTTTATTAGACCTTCCAAAATGCATTACCTCACATTTGTCCAGATCAAACTTCATCCGCCATCTCTCTGCCTAAGCTCCAACCAATCTACATCCTGCCATATCCTCTGACGGTCCTTATCACTATTGGTAAATTTGTGTCGTCTGCAAACTTACCAATCAGACCAGTTACATTTTCCTCCAAATCATTTATATTTCCTCCAAAGCATTATCCTATTCCCATGCAATTTTTATCACTCAAACACATTGATTGGCGATTCCAACCTCTATCATAAATAAATTGATAATTAATAATTATTGTTGCTGGTGTACAATCAATGAATCTGTTGCTGGAAAGTGACTGTCCTGTGACTGTGAAGATTGTTGCAGTTTGTTTTGTAAGATGGCGATCTGTAACTAAGCACATGTCAAAAAAATATAAATGCTTTCATTTTGTTTTCTTGGGTCTAGAACTGGGGCTTTAATGTTAATCAGCAAAAACAACTGCTCGGTTCTTATATAAGTTACATAACCTCAAACTTGCTGGAAAAATTGTTTTCACACACACACAACCACAGGATCAAAACCACAATCACATCGTCAGCAGAACAGCAAGATTCAACATCAAAGGATTCCTGGGCTCAGAATCGATTCACCACAGCCACTGCTGTGTTACACGGCACAGCTTAACCTGTATCTGATTCACAGAATCCTGTCACACATCCCTCCTGACTTACTTTTTCGATTGACAATCTCTTGCTTCGGTCATCGCTTACCGTTCTGGACAAATATTTTGAGGGGATTTTTTTTTGTGTGGACTTAGAAAACCCAAAAAGAAAATTGGAAAGTCATAAAGAAAGAAGAGGTACAACGTAATTACTGACCTTTCATTGCCCGCCAGTAAATCTCCAAAAAGGGTTTTCATTAACCCTTAGCAGTTCTACTTTTCAGTTCAGTTTTACTCAGTATTGAAAGGAATTGGACTATTTGACAAAGAACAAAGAAAATTACAGCACAGGATCAGGCCTTTTGGCCCTCCAAGCTGGACCAACCATGCTGCCTGACTGAACTAAAACCTCTAGCTTTCCGAGGATCATATCTCTCTTATTTCCATCCTATTCGTGTATTTAACAAAATGTCCCTTAAAAGTCACTATCCTATCTGCTTCCACTACCTCCTTCGGCAGTGAGTTCCAGGCACCCGCCATCTCTATGTAAAATTACCTGCTTCGTACAGCTCCTGTAAACCTTCCCCCTCGCACTTTAAATTTATGCCCTTAAATAACTGACTCTTCCAGCCTGGGAAAAAGCTTCTGACTATCCATTCTGTCCGTGCCCCTCATAATCTTGTAGGCTTCCATTAGGTCATCCCTCAATTTCTGTCATCCCAGTGAGAACAAACCAAGTTTCTCCAACCTCTCCTCACAGCTAATGCCCTCCAAACCAGGCAACATCTTGGTTAATCTTTTTTGTGCGCTTGCAAAGCCTCCACATCCTTCTGATAATGTGGCAATCAGAATTAAACACAATATTCCGAGTGCAGCTTAACTAAGGTTCTATAAAGCTGCAAAGTGACTTGCCAATTTTTAAACTCAGTGCCCCAGCCAATGAAGGCAAGCATGCCATCTGTCTTTATGACTACCTTCTCCACCTGCGTTGTCATTTTCGTTGACCTGTGCGCCTATACACCCAGATCCCTCTCCCAATTTCGAATATTTTGACATTTTGAATCTGATAATAAGTTAATGATAGGAGACAATATTACGGCCCGGATTGGTTTTAAGGGCAACACAGCACAGTAAGGGTTGCCTGGCCTAGGGGACCAGTTGGGACTCAGAGTGGGGACCGTCCCAGGGAGTGGATGCCTCTTAGGAAAAGAGGCAAGTGGGGAGTGAGGCTGCTGAACAATTCTTACTGAAATGATCACATGAATGGAAAAACACAAGCATAGGGCCTGGGTGGGATTGTTGTCACTGCAGGCTGGATGGGCCAAATGACCTCCTTCTGCACTATAGGTATTCTATTAACAAAGAACAGTACAGCACAGGAAATAGACCATTCGGCCCTCCAAACCTGTGCAGCTCATTGGTGCAACTAGACCATTCATTCGTATCCCTCCATTCCCAGGTTGCTCATGTGATTATCCAGGTAATTCTTAAACGATTCCAGCGTGTCTGCCTCCACCACTCTACTTAGCAGCGCATTCTAGGCCCCCACCACCTTCTGCCTTAAAAATGTCCCTCTGATATTAGCGTTATACCTGATCCCTCTCACCTTGGGCCTGTGACCCCTCGTGATTGTCACCTCTGACCTGAGAAAAAGCTTCCCACTATTCATCCTATCTATACCCTTCATAATTTTGTACACCTCTATTAGATCTCCCCTCATTTTCTGTCTTTCCATGGAAAATAATCCCAGTCTATCCAATCTCTCCTCATAGCTAAGACCCTTCATACCAGGCAACATCCTGGTAACTCTCCTCTGCACTTTCTCTAAAGTCTCCATGTCCTTCTGTAGTGCAGCGACCAGAATTGGACACAGTCCTCCAAATGTGGCCTAACCAGTGTTCTATACTGCTGTAACATCAGACTCCAGTTTTCATACTCTATATCCCGTCCTATAAAGGCAATCATACCTTATGCCTTCTTCACCACCTTCTCCACCTACGCTGCCACCTTCAGGGATTTGTGGACTTGCACGTGTAGGTCCCTCTGTGTTTCTATACTCGTGATGGCCCTGACATTTATTGTATCGCTCCTCCCTACATTAGTTCTTCCAAAATGCATCACCTCACATTTATCTGGATTAAATTCCACCTGCCATTTCTCCACCCAATTTTCCAGCCTATCTATATATATCTTGCTGTATTGTTCGACAACGTTCATAGCTGTCCGCAAGTCCAGCCATCTTCGTGTCATTGCAAACTTGCTGATAACACCAGTTCCACCTTCTTCCAGACCATTTATATATATCACAAATAACAGAGGTCCCAGTATAGAGCCCTGCGAAACACCACTGGTTACAGGCCTCCAACTGAAAAAAGTCTCTTCGATTGCTATCCTCTGTCTCCCTGTGGCTAAGCCAGTTCTCTACCCATCTAGCCACTTGTCCTTGTATCCCATGAGCCTTAACCTTGTTAACCGACCTGAGGGACTTTGTCGAACGCCTTACTAAAATCCATTTAGATGACATCTTTTGGCCCTTCCTTTGTCAACCGTTTTTGTCACCTCCTCAAGAAACTCCACTAAATTTGTAAGGCACGACCTCCCTCTTACAAAGTCATGCTGTCTGTCACTAATGAGATTGTTCCGTTCTAAATGTGCATACGTCTTATCTCTAAGAATCCTCTCAAACAACTTCCCTACCACAGACTCACTGGCCTATAATTATCCAGGTTATCCCTGCTACCCTTCTTATATAACGGTACCACATTCGCTATCCTCCAATCCTCAAGGACCTCACCTGTGTCCAGTGAAGAGACAAAGATTTCCATCAGAAGCCCAGCAATTTTATCTCTTCTCTCCCTGAGCAGTCTACGATAGATGCCATCAGGCCCTGGGGATTTGTCAGTTTTAATGTTCCCTAAAAATCCTAACACTTCCTCCCTTGTAATGGAGATTCTCTCGAACAGGTCAACACCTCCCTCCGAGACACTCCCAGTCAACACGTCCTTCTCCTTTGTGAATACTGACACAAAGTATTCATTTAGGATCTCCCCTATTCGCTTGGGTTCTAAGCATAATTCCCCCTCTTTGTCCCTGAGAGGTCCGATTTTTTCCCTGACAACTCTTTTGTTCCTAACATATGAATAAAATGCCTTAGAACATTTTGTGACCTCTTTTTGCCTTTCTAAATCCCCGTTTGAGTTCTTTCCTACTCTTCCTTATTCCTCCAGTGCTCCATCTGTTTTCAGTTGCCTGGACCTAACATTTGCCTCTCTTTTCTTTCTTTTTGATTAAATCCTCAATTTCCCTGGTTATCCACAGCTCTCAAATCCTACCTTTCCTATCCTTCCTGTATACAGGCACAAGCCTGCCCTGCAGCCTTATCAACTGTTCCTTAAAAGACTCCCACATGACAGATATAGATTTACACTCGAACAGCCTCTCCAAATCAACGGCCACCAATTCCTTCCTAATTTGGCTAAAGTTATCCTTCCCCCAATTTAGCATCCTACCCATAGGACAACACTCATCCTTGTCCATTACTATCCAAAAGTTAACAGAATTGTGATCACTATTTGCCACATGTTCCCCTATTGCAACTTTGACAACCTGACCGGGCTCAATTCCCAGTACTAGTTCCATATAGCCCCCTCTCTAGTTGGGTTATCTATATATTGTTCCAAAGAACCTTCCTGTATGCATTGTACAAATCCCCCCCCATACAGACTGCTAGCTCTAAGCACTTTCCAGTCTAAACCAGAGAAATTAAAGTCTCCCACTACGACAACCCTATTTTTTCTGCACCTATCCAGAATCTTCTTACATATTCGTTCCTCCACTTCCCGTGGGCTGTTGGGTGGTCTGTAGTATACCCCCAGCATAGTGATTGCACCCTTTCTGTTTCTGAGCTCCATCCACAGCGACTCATTATACGACCCCTCGAAATTGTCCTCCCTCTGTGCTCCTGTAATATGCTCTGTAACTAATATTGCTACTACCCCACCTCTTCCAGCCCCTTCTCTGTCTCACCTAAAACACCCAGAATATTCAGCTGCCAGTCCTGTCCTTCTTTTAACCAAATCTCCGTCACCGCAACCACATCTAAATTCCGTGTAAGCATTAAGGCCCTAAGTTCGTCTGTCTTACCCATTATGCTCCTCACATTGAAGCAGATGCTTTCCAGACCTCCAGGCCCACTCAGGTCATCCTCCTCCAGAATGCTCTTCTTCTTAGTTAGCCTTGCCCTGGCCCCCAGCTCCACCTCAGCCTCAGTGTTTACTGACCTACTGTTTTGATCCCCACCTCCCTACCACATTAGTTTAAACCCTGCCGAAATATCCTAGCAAAACTCCCAGCCAGGATATTTGTGCCCTTCCAGCTAAGGTGTAAACCATCCTTTCTGTACAGGTGCCACCTGAAGACTTCCCAATGATCTACGAATTTGAAACCCTCCTTCCTGCACCAGTCCTTTAGCCATGCATTCAATTGTACAATCCCCCTGTTCCTAGCCTTGCTAGCACTGGGCACCAGGAGCAGTCCAGAGATTGCTACCCTAGACGCCTTATTTTTTTGCCAAGCACCCATCTCCCTGAATTGCTCTCGTGTGACCCTCCCCACCTCTCTTTCTACCTACGTCATTTTCAGTAATGTGTACAATGACATCTGTTTGATTACTTTCCCTTTTTAATATGCTTCCTTCCCTCTAGGAGGCATTACCAAGGAGGCAGACTATCATCCTGGAGTCTCGTTTGCGCCCACAGACCTGCCTGTCCATGCCTCTAACCATCGCGTTGCTCTCCTAATCCCCTTCTTTCCCTTCTGGGCCACACAGCCTGTCTCCATGCTGACAATCTGTCATCGGGCTTACCCCTGGAGGGTCTTCCCCCTCCACAGAATCCAAAGCAATATACCTATTTTGGAGGGGGACAACCACAGGGGATCCCTCCACTGACTGCTCACTCTCCTCCCCTCTCCCATCTGTCACCAAGCCCTCACTATTATGGGAGACAGTCACTGGGGTACTCTCTCATATGCTATCCTTCTGACTTTTACCCTTCCTTACTGTGACCCACACGTCTTCCTCCCAAGGCCCTGGTGTGACTACCTGCCTATAGCTGTTCTCTATTAATTTCTCATTCTCCCTGACTAAATTAAGGTCATTGAGCTACAGCTCCACCTCCCTAACAGTCCTTCAGGAGTTGCTGTTCTATCACAGATGTGGACATCCGAGAGGCAACTTGTCTCCAGGAACTCCCACATCAAATTGGCCTCTCACTCATTCCTGCCATTTGCTTTATAGTTTTGGAAGATCAAACGAAAGTGGGGGGGTAGGGGGCAGTATTGGGGGAAACCTACCTTGCCTCCGCCTGTTTTGCTGAAACCCGGTGAACCTAAGCCTCACACTCTGCTCCCTGCTCACTCTGCTGCCCACTCCCGATGCTGCCCGCTGTATACTGCGGCCTTCTTTTTATATTTTGCGCACCCTTCCCAGCTTACCCCATGACTTACTTCCACTTTAAATTTAAAACTACTCGCCAACAGAAAAAACCCGTGAGAAAATAAAAATAGACTCAACCGCTTACCGTACTGCACCAGTCACTTCTCCATTTAACTTGCTCCAGGGAACAATGAGCCAAATGATAAAATGGTCAAAGGAAAAGATGCTGAATTGAAATGCTGGAAAAAGAATAAACTTTAGCACACGGCCTCAGTATCAGAAAGAAAGTTTCACAATCATTCCTTCACACTGGACAGAGATTGTGATAGAACTGAATGAACATGAAACTATATTGTGATGCTATGTGTCTGTGTGCATTATAATGTAAGGTGCTCACCAGAGCAAGGATTAACGTGGGACAGGGGAGCGGCACTGGCCACAGAGTGACTTATGTAGTCACATGGTCAGAGAATAGTCTAGAACTGAAATCGGTAAGCAGCAAGGCCACTTGAAACAGTTTCATGCAATACCATATTTGGAACTGGTTAAAGCTTACCAGTGAAAGTTTGAATACACAAACCTCAAGATCTCATCAATCATCATCTGTGCATCATTATTAACCCACGTCAAGTGGATAATCTGAAACTATGGTAATGGATCAATTTAGATGCCCCAAATTATTGTCTCTGAGACTGGATCACTGTCTTACCGAGTAGACATGGAAGATCACATTGATTGTAAACATGCGGATCACTTGAGGAGAAGAGAAACGTGCAGCAGAAAGTATTACCAACAAGAAATGTTTTCAAACTTGTGAACACCAAAATCCCTGATCTGCCTGTTGTAGACATAATGTTTGATGCTTCTGTGGAGATAGAAGAGGCATCTGTTATCACAATTCCTGTTAAAGTTGATCCTGTGAAAGCATCATCTCAGACTATAGAATTACACTCTACAAGAAATACAAAAACTTCTCAAAGACTCAGAATCACAGAATCATAGAATACTAAGAGGCCCTTCGGCCCATTGAGTCTGCATTAATGCATGAAAGGCTCTGACCTACCCACCTAATCCCATTTGCCAGCACTTGGCCCATAGCCTTGAATGTTATTGCGGCCAAATGCTCATCCAAGTATTTTTTAAAGGATGTGAGGCATCCCACCTCCACCACCCTCCCAGGCAGTACATTCCAGCCCATCACCACTGGAAAAACGCTTTTCCTCCTAAAATCTCCCACCCGTCACTTTTAACTTGTGTTCCCTCATAACTGACTCTTCAACTGAGGGAAACAGCTGCTCCTTATCCACTCTATCTGTGCCTCTCATAATCTTGAATACTTCAATCAGGTCACCCCTCAGTCTCCTCTGCTCCAGAGAAAACAACCTAAGCCTATTCAACCTCTCTTTATAACTCGATATACTCATGTATAATATTTAGTTAGAATTTAGGCAGATTAATTTATTTATTGAATATTGTGCCTTCAAGGTCAGAGAAAGGAACTTAAGGCACTGTTGCTATGTTTGTGGATGATACAAAGATATGTAGAGGGATTCCCTCAGTACTGACCCTCTGACAGAGTGGCACTCCCTCAGCACTGATCGTCTGTGAGTGCAGCATTCCCTTAGTATTGACCCTCTGACAGTGCGGCACACCCTCAGTACTGACCCTCTGACAGTACAGCACTCTCTCAGTACTGACCCTCTGACAGTGTGGCACTGCCTCGGTGCTGACCCTCTGACAGTGCGGCATTCCCTCGGTACTGACCCTCTGTCAGTGCGGCACTCCCTTGGTACTGACCCTCTGACAGTGCGGCACTCCCTCAGGTATTGATCCTCTGAGAGTGCAGCATTCCCCTAATACGGGCTTTGGATCATCAAATTAGTTACAGCTTCCCCATTCTCTGAATTATGATTTAGAGACACAATTGCTGCTTCCCCAGCAACTACTGAGTAAATAACAGCTGAACGATGAGTTTTCTTCGACCTTTCATTTCCTAGTCAGATATAAATGGATTGGTGCAGTGATTGCTCCCCGCTGTACTCTGAGAGTGAGTTTGGAATTAAATGGGAAGGAGTTGAGCTGTCACCGTCAGTCTGAAGCTGATCTGGGATCTTCCACTTCAATACGTTAACAATGATTGTGATGCAACAACCTGCCATGTTGTTTTGTATTGAGGAATTCGGGGGGGCAGGGGGTGCTGCAGATGGGCTTAGAGAAGTTAAAAGAGTGAGCAAAGAAGTGGTAGATGGAACACAATGTGCAAAAGTGTGAAGTTATGCACTTTGGAAGGAGGAATGGAAACATAGACTATTTTCTAAATGGGGAAATGCTTCAGAAATCAGAAGCATAAGGAGAGTTGAGACTCATTGTTCAAGATTCTCTTAAGGTTAATGCGCAGATTTAGTCGCAGTTAGGAAGGCAAATGCAATGTTAGCATTCATGTCGAGAGGGCTAGAATACAAGAGCAGGGATATACTTCTGAGGCTTTATAAGGCTCTGGTCAGATCCATTTGGAGTATTGTGAGCAATTTTAGGCCCCATATCGAAGGAAGGATATGCTGGCCTTGGAAAGGGTCCAGAGGAAGTTCACAAGAATGATCCTGGAATGAAGAGCTTGTTGTATAGAACATAGAACATAGAACATTACAGCACAGAACAGGCCCTTCGGCCTTCGATGTTGCGCCGACCAATATAAAAAGCAATGCCCCCCCAAACTAAACCATCCCCTTCTCTTCCAATATACTTATCAACTAACCTCTTAAACGCCACCAAACTTGGCGCATCTACAACTGCTGCAGGCAGGGCATTCCACTCCCGAACCACCCTTTGGGTAAAGAACCGACCTCTGATATCCGTCCTATAACTATCACCCCTTAATTTAAAGCTGTGTCCCCTCGTGCTAGCTTTCTACATCCTAGGAAAAAGGCTATCACTGTCCACCCTATCTAAACCTCTAATCATCTTATATGTTTCGATTAGGTCCCCTCTTAGCCTCCTCCTTTCTAACGAAAACAACTTCAAATCCCTCAGCCTCTCCTCATAAGACCTGCCCTCCATACCAGGCAACATCCTGGTAAACCTCCTCGGTACCCTCTCCAATGCCTCCACATCTTTCTTATAATGTGGGGACCAGAACTGCACACAATACTCCCAAGTGCGGCCGCACTAGAGTTTTGTACAGTTGCAACATGACGTTGCGGCTCCGAAATTCAATCCCCTACCAATAAAAGCTAAGACTCCATATGCCTTCTTAACAACCTTCTCGACTTGACTGCCTACTTTCAGGGATCTATGCACAAATACACCAAGATCCTCTGTTCATCAACACTATTAAGAATCCTACCATTAGCCCTATACTCTACACATTTATTATTCCTGCCAAAGTGCATTACCTCACACTTTCCACATTAAACTCTATTTGCCACCTCTCGGCCCAGCTCTGCAACTTGTCCAAGTCTCTCTGCAAACTAGAACACCCCTCTTCACTATCTACCACTCCACCGACTTTAGTGTCATCTGCAAATTTATTAATCCATCCTTCAATACCCTCATCCAGATCATTTATAAAAATTACAAACAGCAGGGGCCCCAAAACAATCCCCTGAGGTACACCACTTGTCACCGAACTCCACGATGAATATCTCCCATCAACCACCATCCTCTGTCTTCTATCTGCTAGCCAATTCCTAATCCAATTAGCTAAATCACCCTCTAGCCCATACATCTGCATTTTCTGCAGAAGTCTTCCATGGGCCACCTTATCAAACGCCTTACTAAAGTCCATATATACCACATCAACCGCCGTACCCCCATCCACCTCCTTAGTCACTTTTTCAAAAAACTCAATGAGGTTAGTAAGGCACGACCTACCCTTCCCAAAACCATGCTGACTATCTCCAATCAATTCATTACTCTCTAAATAACTATAAATCCTATCCCTAATTATTCTCTTCAATACTTTGCCCACAACAGAAGTAAGACTCACTGGCCTATAATTCCCTGGAAGGTCTCTCTTCCCCTTCTTGAAGGATGGGACCACGTTCGCTATCCTCCAGTCTTCCGGAACCACACCCGTAACCAACGACAACCTGAAGATCAGAGCCAGAGGCTCTGCAATCACCTCTCTTGCCTCCCAGAGAATCCTAGGGTAAATCCCGTCCGGCCCAGGGGACGTATGAGGATCATTTGGTGACACTGGGTCTATACTCGTTGAGTTTAGAAGAATGCGGGGGGATGTTATTGAAACTTACAGGATACTTTTAGGCCTGAATAGAGTGGATGTGGAGAGGATGTTTTCACTAGTAGGAAAAACTAGAACTAGAGAGCACAACCTCAGGTTAAAGGGATGATCCTTTAAAACAGAGATGAGAAGGAATTTTTCAGCTGAGAGTGGTGAATCCATGAAACTCTTTGCCGCACAAAGCTGTGGAGGCCAGGTAAATGAGTGTCTTTAAGAAAGAGATAGATGGGTTCTTAATTAATAATGGGATCAGGGGTTATGGAAGAAGGCCTCAGAATAGGGTTGCGAAAAATATCAGCCATGATTGAATGGCGAAAGAGACTTGATGGGCTGAGTTTGAAATGAAGTTGGAGACAGCATGGCTTACTAAATCTGTGAGGTTAGTCTCTCTGTCTGTAACGGAAATTGTCTCCTCCACACACAATCTGGCCACACTCACACTCCAAGCCACTCACCATCCTGACCTGGGAATATATCGGCCATTCCTTCAGTCACTGGGTCAAAATCCTGGAACTTCTCCTCTAACAGCACTGTGGGTGTACCTACACCATATGGACTGAAGCAGCTCAAGAAGGCAGCTCACCATCATCTTCCCAAGGGCAATGAGGGATGGACAATAAACTCTGGTCTAGCCAGCGAATCCCACATCCCATGAAAGCAAGTGTGTGCTTTCCGCGACAATGTGACAATCCGCGACTGGGACTGAAAAGGTTGCTTCCTATCTGTGAATATAACATGGCAGGTTGTTAGATCACAATTTCTGTTAACTGTCGTAGTGGAAGATCCCAGATCAGTTTCAGCCAAGGATCAGACTGACGGTGACAGCTCAACTCCTTCCCATTTAATTCCAAACTCATTCTCACAGTTCAGCAGGGAGCAATCACTGCACCAATCCATTTACATCTGGCAAGGAAACAAAATGTGAAAGGAAACTTGTCGTTCGGCTGTTATTTAGTAAGTAGTTGTTGGGGAAGCAGCAATTGTGTCTCTGAATCATAATTCAGAGAATGGGGAAGCTATAACTAATTTAACAATCCAAAGACTGTATTAGGGGAATGCTGCTGCACTGTCAGAGGGTCAGTACTGAGGGAGTGCCACACTGTCAGAGGGTCAATACTGAGTGAGTGCTGCACTGTCAGAGGGTCAGTACTGAGAAAGTGCTGCACTGTCAGAGGGTCAGTACTGAGAAAGTGCTGCACTGTCAGAGGGTCAGTACTGAGAGAGTGCTGCACTGTCAGAGGGTCAGTACTGAGTGAGTGCTGCACTGTCAGAGGGTCAGTACTGAGGGAGTGCTGCACTGTCAGAGGGTCAGTATTGAGAGAATTGTCAACAACCGGTTGGAATAGCAGCAAGTTGTTACAAACCTGGGTGAGGAGTGGTAACGTCTCTGTGACTTTATCCAACCCAGATTTTGCTGGATCAGCGAAGCATTAATCTAACCTGGTTCCCTTTCCCTGGATACATTTTTCTGAGCCAACATTTCTTACAATCACAGAACCACTACAGTGCAGAAAGCCATTTAGCCCATCACGTCTGCACCAGCTTTGCAAACGAGCATCATGACTTAGTGCCATTCTCCTGTCTTTTCCCCATCCCCCTGCACAATGTTACTATTCAAATAATCATCCAATGCTCTCTTGAATGCCTCAATCTAACCTGCCTCCATCACATTTCCAGGCAGAACATTCCAGATGCTAAACCACTCACTGAAAAAAAGTTTTTTACAACCTCGCATGACCCAAAACTGTAAAATCTTGACTGAAGTCAACAGATCTTCCCATGGTCTGCCCCTCACCTGCTCTGATTCCCTTGGCAGGCAGGATGGCAACATTCCATTGGCTGGGTGAAAAAGGTTTTTCTCACATCACGTTTGTTTCTTTGCAATTCACTTTTGCAATCTAGGCCCCTTGTTCTTGATTCTTTGATGAGTGGAACACTTCCTATTTACTCTGTCCAGCCCCCTCATGATTTTGAACATCTCTATCAGGCCTCCTCTTAGCTGTCTTCTCTCCAAGGAGAACAGTCCCAACCTTTCCAATTCATAACTGGACCTTCTCATCTCTGGACCTATTCTTGTGAAACTCTTCTGCACTCTCGCCAAAGTGTTAACATAGAAACATAGAAGAAAGAAGCAGGAGGAGGCCCTTTGAACCAATTCACTGTTCATTGTGATCATGGCTGAGCACCCAATTCAATAGCCTAATCCTGCTTTCTCCCATAACCTTTGATCCCATTTGCCCCAAGTGCCATATCCAGCAGCCTCTTGAATACATTTAATGTTTTGGCATTAACTACTCCCTGAGGTATTGAATTCTACAGGCTCACACTCTTTCATAAGAAAATATCTTTTCATTTCCATCCTAAATGGTCTACCCCAAATCCTCAGACTGTGACCCCTGGTTCTGGACTCTCCCACCATTGGGAACATCCTCCCTGCATTTACCCTATCTGGACCTATTAGAATTTTATAAGTCTTTATGAGATCTCCCTCATTCTTTGGAACTCCAGCGAAAACAATCCTAACTCAGTCAATCTCTCCTCATATATCAGTCCCACCATCCCCAGAATCAGCCTGGTAAACATTTGCTGCACTCCCTCGAGGGCAAGAATATCCTTCCTCAGAAAAGATCAAAACTGTGTGCAATACTCTAATTGTGACCTCACTGAGGCCGTATATAATTACAACAACACATTCTTGCTCCTGTACTTGAAACATTTCGCGATGAAGGCCAACATGCAATTTGCCTTCTTTACCACCTGCTGCACCTGGATATTTACCTTCAGTGACTGGAGCACAAGGACACCCAGGTCCCGCTGCATACTCCTCTCTCCCAATTTACAGCCATTCATGTAGTAATCTGTCTTCTTGCTTTTGCTCCCAAAATGAATAACCTCACTTGTATCCAAATTATATTGCATATACTATTGATTTGCCCAATCCAGTCTGCGCAGATCATTCTGAAGGATCCTCATCACAGTTCACCTTCCCACCCAACTTGATATTGTCTGCAAACTTTGAGATTTTGTTCCCTCATCCAAATCATTAATACATATTATGAATAGTTGGGTCCCAGCACTGATCCCTGTGGCACCAGACTAGTTACTGCTGCCAATTTGAAAAGCATCCATTAATTCCTACACTTTGTTCCCTCTCTGCCAACTAATTTTCTATCCATCTTGCTATACTTCCCCCAATCCAATGTGTTTTAATCTTGCATAATAATCTATTTTGTGGGATTTTATCAAGCGCTTTTTGAAAGTCTAAATACATCACATTGACTGGTTCCCTCTTGTCAACTCTACTAGTCAAATTTTCAAAGAATTCCAACAGATTTGTCAAGCATGATTTCCCCGTCATAAATCCATGTAGACTCTATCTGATCTTAAATGCTTTCCAAATGGTCTGCTTGATAATGGATTCAAGACTTTTTCCCACCACTGATGTTAAGCTTACTGGTTTATAATTTCCTGTTTTCTCTTTGCCTCCCTTTTTGAATATTGGAGTGACATTCTCTACCCTCTAATCTGCAGGGACTTTTCCAGAGTCTATAGAATCCTGGCAGATGACCACCAATGAATCCATTGTTTCCAGAGCCACTTCCTTAATGGCTTTAGGATATAGATTATTAGGCCTGGGGAGTTATCCACCTTCAATTCCATCAACTTTCCCAATACCATTTCTCTATTAACATTGATCTCCCTCAGTTCTTTCCTCTCACTAAATCTTGCATTTTCCAACATTTCTAGTATTTGATTTGTGTTCTGTTTTGAGAAGACAGAACCAAAATATATATTCAATTGCTCGGCTATTTCTTTGTCCCCTGTTATATATTCCCCCGTTTCTGTGTGTAAGGGACCTAAATTTGACTTCACCAACCTCTTTCTCTTCAGATAATTATAGAAACGGTATGAATTCATACTGTATTTTCCCCTTCTTAATCAATCTCTTGGTCCTTCTTTGCTGAATTCTAAACTGTCCTAATCCCTAGACCTATTATTCTTCTAGACCAATCTTCCTTAGAAATTACTCACTGTAATTTCCTTTGTAAACCATGGATTGGCCCTCTTGCCCATTTTGCTTTTCTGTCAGACTGGAATAAACAGTTGTTGTATTTTCAATGAATTCGTTGAGTGTTTGCCATTGTCTATCCACTATCATCCCTTTAAGTAACTCTCCCCAATCTAACAAGGCCAACTCATACCTCATATCCTCATAGTTTTCTTTATTAATATTCAGCACCCTAGTCTCCAAATCAACTACTTCACTTTCCATCTTGATAAAAAAATTCTATTGCGTTATGGTCACTCATCACCAAAGGATCCCATATGTACAGACTGGCAATGATTTCCTTCTCATTACACAGAACCCAGTCTAGAGCCTGCTCTCTAGTTGGTTCCTCCACATATTGGTAAAGAAAACCATCCTGTATACACTCTAGCAATTCCTCCTCTATAGCATTGTGGCTAATTTGATTTGCCCAATCAGCGTGCAGATTAAAATTATCCATGATCACGACAATCCCTTATCACATGCATCTCTAATTTCATGTTTAATGCCATTCCCAACATCATCACCGCAGTTTAGGTGTCTATATATGACATCCACTAATATTTTTTGCCCCTGGTATTTCTCCACTCATACAGACTCCATGTTGTCAGACAAGGCTCACAATACCAACCCCTCGGGAACTTCACTACAAACCTTCCTCCAGCCTGAAAAATCCATTGACTGCTACTCTCTGCTTTCTATTATTCAGCCAATTCCATATTCACATTGTGACAGTCCCTTTTATTCCACGAGCTAAAACTTTGCCACAACTCTGTTGTGTGCCACTCTGTATTGAATGTCTTCTGGAAGTCTATGTGCAACACATCAAGACAGTAAGAAGTCTCACAACACCAGGTTAAAGTCCAATAGGTTTATTTAGTAGCACAGCTACTAGCTTTTGGAGTGTTATCCCTGAGTGAGAGTTCTGTTCACAAACAGAGCTTATAAAGACACAAACTCAACTTACAAAATAATGGTTGGAATGTGAGTCTTTATAATAATCAAGTCTTAAAAATGAGTGGAGAGAGGGTGAAGCACAGGTTAAAGAGATGTGTATTGTCTCCAGCCAGGATAGCTAGTGAGATTTTGAAAGCCCAGGCAAGTTGTAGAATAGTGACATGAACCCAAGATTCCAGTTGAGGCCATCCTCATGTATGTGGAACTTGGCTATCAGTCTCTGCTCAGCCACTCTGTGTTGTCACGTGTCCTGAAAGCTGTCTTGAAGAATGCTTACCTGAAGATCAGAGACTGAATCAGTGGTCACAGACATTTTGCCTCTGATCTTCGGCTAAGCGTAATGGTTTGATTTATAAAGAGACTGTAAAGATTGGGACTTTTTCACTGGACCATAGAAGGCTGATCTTATAGAGGTCTATAAAATAATGAGAGTCATAGATCAGCTAGAAAGTCAACATCTTTTCCCAAAGCTAGGGGAGTCTAAAACTAGAGGGCATAGGTTTAAGGTGAGAGGGATACAAAAGTGTCCAGAGCAAAAATTTTTTTCACACAGAGTGGGGTGAGTGTCTGAAACAAGCTGCCAGAAGTAGTAGCAGAGGCAGGTAGAATTTTGTCTTTTAAACAGCATTTAGACAGTTACATGGATAAGATGGGTATCGAGGGAATATGGGCCAAATATGGGCAATTGGGACTAGCTTAGGGGTTTAAAAAAAAGAATGGCATGGACATGTTGGGCCAAAGGGCCTCTTTCCATGTTGTAAACCTCTATGACTCTTTGACTAATTCTATCCCAAATAATTGTTTTGAAAAGCTTGCCCAGTGATATTTAAAAATGAGCTAATTTAACCAGGCTTTCTTGAGTTAGGATAGAATAAGCTTATTAATATGAAAAGGTAAAAAGAAATGGTAAGAATGCATTTACACTAATATGGATTAGAATTAAAAATTAAATCTTATAATAAGTAAATACGAATAAAAAGCTATATAGATGAGTTGTGATGATTAATGAAGCATTGTGGCAGTCACTATTGTCTTCAGTATTGCTGACCATTGCTTTTGAATACCTCTTTCTTCAGTTCACATTTTCTGTTGTAGAGATTTCAGTTCCTTTTCCAACTGCGATCTTTCTGCAGCTTCCACAGTCAGAGAGAAAGTTTCAGATGTTCCACAAAAATTGACACATGCATCCGCGCATACACACACACGCACACATATAGGCACATATGCACACACAACAAGCAGACTTTTAGTCGCTTCCTTGGTATCTTCTGAATGGAGACCTAAGATACACTAGTCTGCCTAGGCATTGCTACCCAGGATCTTTCAGATGAGATTGTCATTTGTTCTTTTGTCTTTACTGGGTGGGTAATCAGTCTTTGGTTAGTTTGACAAGAATCTTGCCTAGAAGCACAGGGAGGGGTTCCATTGTCTCAGACAGAAACCCCCTGTAGCCATTCCTGTCAGTGCCAGCTCCACATTCTCACCATCATTGGGATTCGTGGTCATTTTAAAAGATAAAACTCGGGTCTTTGTAAAGCCAGTCTGTGGAGGAGAAGAGGAGGAAAGTGGATAAATGGATGCAAAGAAAGCAGCTCAGCCAAAGGGTTTGGAATCTTAAAAACAGAAGATGCCACAATATCGACCATTGGGTCCATGCCAACTCTGAGAGACTTATTCAATATATCAACTCAGCAGCATTCCAAAAGCTCCAAATAAACTTGTTGGATTTTAACCTAGTGTTTCTTACAGGGTTAGAGAGGGTAGATTCAGAAAGAATGATCCCGATGCTGGGGTGTCCAGAACTAGGAGTCATAATTTGTAGACAAGGGATAAACCTTTTAGAAATGAGATGAGGAGAAATTTCTTCACCCAGAGAGTGGCAAATGTGTAAGATTCACAGAATGTAGTTGATGCCAAAATGTTGTCTGATTTCAAGAAGAAATTAGATATAGTTCTTGGGACTAAAGGGATCAAAGGATACGCGAGGAAATGGATATCAAGACATTGAATTCGATGATCAGCCATGATCAAAATGAATGGCGGAGTAGGCTCGAAGGGCCTCCTCTGCTTCTGGTTTGTATGTTTCTATCACCAGATTAACTCTCTTTTACTCATTTGTTTTTTTGTGATAAATTTCAGCATGAAGCTCAACCAATCTGCTCTGACCTAATTCAAAAAGAATTGCTTGAATGGAAGGTTCTTTGGGATGGTTCTAAAAGAAATAAAAGATCTTTAATTCAAGCCTAACCACAAGAAATACCTCAAGGAAAATAACAATGATAGTTAACGTTTCTAAGAAATGTGCTGAGTGCAGGGGAGCTGTTTCTCTAAACTGGGTCAGTGTGGTAAAGTGGGGACTCACCATGAAGGATGAACATGACAAAGACTCTCCAACAACTCAGAAACTGAGTGATTTCAGGGAATGTTTTCTAATTCCATTCACTTCACAGCAAAGCAAGAATCCACCTGAAGCTCCATGAAAGGTTCAACATCCGTGAGCCTCTTTGTACAACAAATATTTGTCTACTTGTTGTCTGATTTCCTTACGATTAAATTAAAAATCTCTTTTCTCTTGGAAAGGGTTTGAGATATCAGACAGTCTAGCGCTCATTAAAATAAGGAATGCTGCGAAAACAATTACTCGGTACATTCACACTTTGACATGCGAGCTTTTTGTTGTCAAACGCTCGTGCATAATTTGTAAAAAGCTGCACTGACACAGCTGACCTGGTTTTGGATCCCCTCATGGGAGGAGTGGCTTCCAAGCTCTGGGAAATACTCAAAATATTCCAGAGTTGCTCTTTCAACGTACATGTGAGGTGGAATATTAGCTGCCTATCTCTGGGTTACAATGGATTTAATTCGAGCAACATTGAGGGACAGACTGAATCGCTCCTATTCAGAATTGAAGAGAATTGTTTGTGAATCTGGTGCAGAGTTTGCAGCGACACTGCACACACCCACAAACTCTGGATCATGTCTATCTTTGGTGGCCAGTTTAGCTTTAAGATAGAGATGCCTGAGGTTAAAGAGTTTGCTATCTCAGCCATCTTAAATGTTCACAATGGGCAAGTTGGGGCTTGTTTCAATGAATTAATGCTCTGAACGCTGGTTAACATCAGGAAGCACTATAACCCTCAGCCATGATATACTTTGGGACTATAGTTCCTATTGCAATGTTCAAAATGTTTTTCTTAAATTTATTAGTGTCACATGTAAGCTTACATTAACACAGCAATGAAATTACTGAGAAAATCCCCAAGTCAGCACACACTGGCACCTGTTTGGGTACAGAGGGAGAATTTAGTATGGCCAATGCACCTAATCAGCACATCTTTCAGACTGTGGGAGGAAACCGGAATACCCAGAGGAGGTCAGAGGTTGGGAATACTGCAGCGAGTAACTCATCTCCTGGCTCCCCAAAACCTGTCCACCATCTACGAGGCACAAGTCAGGAGTGTGACTGAATACTCCTTGCTTGCCTGGATGAGTGCAGCTCCAAATCAAGAGGCTCAACACCCTCTAGGACAAAGCACCCTGCTTGATTGACATCCAATCTCTCCACCACTGATGAACAGTAGCAGCAGTGTGTACTCTCTACAAGATGCACTGCTAGAATTCACCAAGGCTCCTTAGGCAGCACCTTCCAAACCTACGACCGTTTTCATCTAGAAGGACAAGGGTAGCGGATATCTGGGAACACAGCCACTTTAAGGATTTCCTCCAAGTCACTCATCATCCTGATTTGAGAATACATCACTGGTCTTTCACTGTTGTGGGTCAAAATCCTGGAACTCCCTCCTTAACAGCACCGTGGATGGATGTATACCACAGGAACTTCAGCGGTTCGAGAAGGCAGCTCTTGTCAAGGGTAATTAGGGATGGGCAATAAATGCTGGCCTAGCCAGTGATGCCCACATCCTGTGAATGAACGAGAGAAAAAAAACAATCGCGAGTCTATCGCTGTGCTGTGCAGATACATGGATTTGGGCCTGTGTCTGTGGGAGTTTGCGCATTCTCCCCATGCTTGTGTGGGTTTTCTCCGGGTGCTCCGGTTTCCTCCCACATCCCAAAGATGTGCTCTTAGGCTAATTGGCAAAACAAATTCTCCCTAAATTGTTCAAATTTGGTTTTTACTCCATAGATCTATAAACATGGACGGGGATCACAGGTAGAGGTGGGGACATCGGGGTGGCGGCGCGGGCTCATTGGGCCGAAGGGCCTGTTTCCCGTTCTGTTTTGTTCTTTGTTCTAAGATCACATGTTTTCCGGTGAATAAGACCATAGGCCAAGCTGTGCAAGGAAACAATTGTCCCAACTACCCACAGCTGAAAGCACTTAACTTTATGCAATTGACTGATTGTTTAAATATTGCTTCTAAATATTATTTGATCGGTCTTATTTAATGAAACAGAAATCAATCAGTCAATTGCATAAAGTTAAGTGCTTTCAGCTGTGGGTAGTTGGGACAATTGTTTCCTTGCACGGCTTGGCCTATGGTCTTACTCACCGGAAAACATGTGATCTTAGAACAAAGAACAAAACAGAACGGGAAACAGGCCCTTCGGCCCAATGAGCCCGCGCCGCCACCCCGATGTCCCCACCTCTACCCGTGATCCCCGTCCATGTTTATAGATCTATGGAGTAAAAACCAAATTTGAACAATTTAGGGAGAATTTGTTTTGCCAATTAGCCTAAGAGCACATCTTTGGGATGTGGGAGGAAACCGGAGCGCCCGGAGAAAACCCACACAAGCATGGGGAGAATGCGCAAACTCCCACAGACACAGGCCCAAATCCATGTATCTGCACAGCACAGCGATAGACTCGCGATTGTTTTTTTCTCTCGTTCATTCACAGGACGTGGGCATCACTGGCTAGGCCAGCATTTATTGCCCATCCCTAATTACCCTTGACAAGAGCTGTCTTCTCGAACCGCTGAAGTTCCTGTGGTATACATCCATCCATAGCGTTGTTAAGGAGGGAGTTCCAGGATTTTGACCCACAACAGTGAAAGACCAGTGATGTATTCTCAAATCAGGATGATGAGTGACTTGGAGGAAATCCTTAAAGTGGCTGTGTTCCCAGATATCCGCTACCCTTGTCCTTCTAGATGAAAACGGTCGTAGGTTTGGAAGGTGCTGCCTAAGGAGCCTTGGTGAATTCTAGCAGTGCATCTTGTAGAGAGTACACACTGCTGCTACTGTTCATCAGTGGTGGAGAGATTGGATGTCAATCAAGCAGGGTGCTTTGTCCTAGAGGGTGTTGAGCCTCTTGATTTGGAGCTGCACTCATCCAGGCAAGCAAGGAGTATTCAGTCACACTCCTGACTTGTGCCTCGTAGATGGTGGACAGGTTTTGGGGAGCCAGGAGGTGAGTTACTCGCTGCAGTATTCCCAACCTCTGACCTCCTCTGGCAGCCACAGTATTTATACGACTGGGTTCAGTTCAGTTTCTGGTCAATGGCAACCACTGCCCACAACACCCATTTTCCTGCAACATATTAATCAATTGTACACCAGAAATAATAAATACTAATCCTCAGTTATTTATGATAAAGATTGGAATATCTGATTAATATGATGGAATGATATGTGAATAAAGATTACATGGGAAAAGGAGAAGTCCATTCAGCTCATACCCAGGGAATGAATAGTTAAGTTGGTTGATTCAATTCTCAGCTTCATCTTCCTTAGATGCTTTGATAATCCCCGTACCCAATAAAGACTGATCAGCCTCAGTTTTGAGATATTTACCTGACAGTCCCTCAACAGCCTTTTTTTTTTCCAGATTTCTGCAATCCTTTGCTTGAAGGAATGTTTCCTGCATCATCCCCCAAGTGGGGGGGAATCTGTTTGGAGCAATGTGAACTATTCTGCTCTCCACATTATAAAAGCATCAAAACTTCTGGAGAAGGTTCAAAAAGGATTTATAAGAATGGTATCGGAACTGAGAACTTCCAACTATGGGGAAAGATCAGAAAGGTTCTTTACTCTGGACAAGAGAAGGTGGAAGGTGGCCTGGCTGAGTTAGAAAAGGATTTGATGGGTCATCATGGAGAAGAAGGGGAGGGAGATTTCTGGGACGCTGCTTTTACTTTGGCTCTATACCACTTCCCAGGGGTGATAAAGAGGGCTGCGTGTGCAGACACCTAACAACCACCAGCACAAAACAGAGCACAAACATCAAACTCCAGCTATTATCCTCACTGAACTTCACACAGGGCATTAAACAACATGAAGGACAGGTCGCTCTGCCCACTAATATCGCTAAATAGATCATAGTTTTTTCATTTGTTCTGGTCACTTGTGTGATTCTGAAAGTTTCTATTGCAAGGAGTAGTCTGCTTGGTGCTGAAGAGATTGTTTGTGTGTGTAAAAACTTGTGGCTTGTGCTCATACTGGTGGCTTGTAGACATGAGTAGCTGGGTAAAGCTCCCTCTGCAAATGGAGTGTGTCTGGGAGAATAAAAAGGGGTCATCCAGAGCAGGACTGAGTGCTAGAAGAGGGAGGAGAAGATGGAGAATGAGAGCGTTTTCAATAGGAGGGAATTTCGGCCAATGATATTCTCTTATCTTAATTTCAGTAATATTCAATACTCAAGATATTGTAAAAATAAAGTTTATTAGTCACAAGTAAAGCTTACTGCAATGAAATTACTGTGAAATTGGCTGAGGTCATGGCTGAAAATTGCTCCAGCAATCATAGAGCGCGATAAGGAGCACACTACCATTCACTGTCACAATCACTGTACCGATTAATTGGAGTGTATTAGGCTTCGCCATTCTCTTAGTTATCATTACAACATTATGAAATTTACACTCTTACCAAAGACTCTTTGACACAAAGGGATCAATATTCCATCCTCGCCACATCTGCTATTGAATGCTCCAGTTTTCTCCATGTTATGACACTGAAATCACAGTCAGACAAACTGCTAAATCTCATTTATTCACCCAGAATCAGGGCATTACTTGTGATGTGCATCTTTTCAACTTGGCCATTTTTATGATTGAAAGATATTCCATTCCCAGTTTGCCCCCTCTGCGTGACCATTGGCAGGTCTGGTAAATGCCCAATTACCCTGGAGTAATACAACAAAGCTCTGTGATAACTGCACAACAAGCCAAAGGTTACATACATCCTAATGACATGGCTTATGCTTCTGGTCTGGGCCACCAATACACAGTAAGAAGTCTCACAACACCAGATTAAAGACCAAAAGATTTATTTGGTGGCAAAAGCCATTAGCTTTCAGAGCGCTGCTCCTTCATCAGGTAGGTAGGAGTTCTGTTCACAAACAGGGCATATAAAGACACAAACTCAGTGTAAATCTCCCACTTATGTGATGAAAGAGCAGTGCCTCGAAAGCTAGTGGCTTTTGCTACCAAATAAACCTGTTGGACTTTAACCTGGTATTGTGAAACTTCTTACTGTGTTTACCCCAGTCCAAATCTCCATGTCATGGCTCCCAATATACATACATGGCATATTCACAATGAGCATTAGAGAGAACAATAGCTGAGTCCTCTGGCAACGCTTTCTCTGGAAAAGCCCTGCAGTACGCAGCACAGCCTCTGGAGATGCATTAGACCATTGGACCTAGGAACACAAGAATAGGCCATTTGGCCCACGGGGTCTGCTCCACCATTCTATGAGATTATGACTGATCTGATATAATGGAAGAGTCAATTAGTAGAGGCATAGGTTTAAGGTGCGAGGCAAAGGTTTAAAGGAGATGTACGAGATAGATTTTTCTTTTACAGAGTAGTAGTATGTGCCTGGAACTCGTTGCCAGGGAGTTAGTGGAAGTGAATACAGTAGTGACTTTTAAGGCAAGTCTTGACAAGTACATGAATAGGATGGGATCGAGGGAAATAATGCCTGGAAATTAAGTCAGGCAGCATGGTCGGTGTAGGTTTGGAGGGTCGAAGGCCCTATTTCTGTGCTGTAACTTGCTTTGTTTTTTGTTCTTATCCTCAACTCTACTTTCCTGCCTTATCCCCATAACGCTCGATTTGCTTACTGATTAACATCTGTCTGTCTCAATCTTGATCTTACTCAATGACCCAGACTCTACAGCCCTGTGTGGTAAAGAGTTCCACAAAATCACTATCCCTTACAGAGAGGAAATTCCTCTTCATCTCTGTCTTAAATTAAATGAAACACTTTCGTATCATCAAAGAAATCTCTGATTGCACATTTTTATTAGAAGAAGTTGGATAGATTGGGACTTTTTCCCTCTGGAGCATAGGAGAGAAAGGACAAAGAAAATTACAGCAGAGGAACAGGCCTTTTGACCCTCCAAGTCTGCATTGATGATGTTGTCTGACTGAACTAAAACTCCCTACCCTTCCAGGGACTAAAAGAATAACAAAAATATCTTATGGTCCTAGGAGGTGATCTTATAGAGCTCTATAAAATAATGAGGGGCACAGATCAGATAGTCAGTCAACATTTTTTTCCCAAAGATATGGGAATCTAAAATTAGAGAGCATTGGTTTAAGGTGAGAAGGGGAGAGATACAAAAGGATCCAGAGCATCAATTTTTACATTCAGAGGGTGGTGAGTGTCTGGAATGAGCAGCCAGAGGTAGTACATAAGAACATAAGAAATAGGAGCAAGAGTAGGCCATCTAGCCCTTCGAGCCTGCCCCGCCATTCAATAAGATGATGGCTGATCTGAAGTGGGTCAGTTCCACTTTCCTGCTTTCTCCCCATAACCCTTAATTCCCTTGTCTATCAAAAACCTATCTACCCATGACTTAAATATATTCAGCCAGGTAGCCTCCACCACTCCAATGGGCAGAAAATTTCAGAGACTCACCACCCTTTGAGTGAAGAAATTCCTCCTCAACTCCGACCTAAACTGCTCCCCCCACCCTTATTTTGAGGCTGTGCCCTCTAGTTCTGCTATTCTTTCTAAGCAGGAAGAATCTCTCAATCTCTACCCTATCTAGCCCCTTCATTATCTTATAAGTCTCTATAAGATCCCCCCTTAGTCTTCTAAACTCCAATGAGTACAGCCCAGTCTATTCAATCTCTCCTCATTGTCTAACACCTTCATCTCCGGTATCAGCCTCGTGAACCTTCTCTGCGCTCCCTCCAAGGCCAATATATCCTTTCGCAAATGCGGCGACCAAAATTGCACACAGTATTCCAGTTGCGAGAAGCGGGTATAATTTGTCTTTTAAAAAGCATTAGACAATTACGTGGGTAAAATGGGTATAGAGTGATATGGGCCAAATGAGTTAAATTGGGATTAGCTTAATAGTTAAAAACTGGGTAGCATTGACAAATTGGCCAAAGGGCCTGTTTCCGTACTGTAAATCTCTCTGACTCTATGGTGCTACTAAAATAATGTTTCAATACACAGATTCCCAGCCGCTGCTCTGGTTGAGAGTTTATTTATTGACTGTTTGTGCCTGAACATTATTGAGCATGGTTGGCTATTGAGGAAAGCCTGTTCATTATCAATATGAATTTAGAATAAACCATCTCCACATATTCACCATTGCTGAGGAACCCTCCCAGTAAAGACTCAAGCTGCCCAGAAATATCTACGTCAGTTCTCGTGAGTTCTAGCCAACTGGTTACCCGATTACCTTTTGGTTCTAGATTTTTGTGAACTGACTGAGCTGAGTGAGAATTTTCACCTGTAGGTTTCAGTCAGTGTCTTGACTAACGATCACGTAATTGAAACCATACAGTTACCAGAGAAGCTGGTATCTCACTGTACAACAAGCAGCATCACTTGCACAAGAACATTCTGATTAAACCCCCCCTTATTGATGTTTTCCATGTACACAATCATACAATTTCTCCAAATTCTGCATTTCCTGTATTTTTAAAAAGAACTGTTAATGTAAAACCACATTTCACACATAACTGACTGCAATTACCCAGAACTCCCACCTTGCTCCAGAAATGATCTAAAGGAGTCATGAGCCAATTATGAGAAACATTTCACAGATAACTTACAGCCGAGACAGTACTGGAGCAAGCTAATGCACTGACTGCCACATTATCCATTCCAACTGTCAGCCAAGAACATAAGGGATGTTTTCTCAAGATATTAGTGAGTCAATGGAATCAGTGCAATTAACACGAGTATTGCTTTCCTACAACTGTCTATACATGTTAGAGGTGGGATTGCAAACTCCCATTTTGCAAATTGCAGATTGAGTTATGATTAGTATGTCAGAATGCCGTGAGGGTAAATCTACAGAAATCACAAGTTTCATTACCAAATAGCTTCAGTTAAATAGTTAACACCTCCTCTCCGGAAACAAGCTCTTTTTAATCATTCCACCGCACACGAAAGAACCATCCAACTTCACTGCAAGCATTACGCACTGCAGTTCCTTCACTTCACACCATAGGTTCACGGTTTCCCTTCATCTGGCTTGAGGATGTTCCACTAATTCTGACCTCGGAGAGGGTAAGGAACTCACTGGTTAATGAGTACAGAGGATGATAGGGGAATGAAACTGGGAAAATCTGGAGAGATAATTATTGGGAACAAGGAAATGATGTGAAGAAGCTGGAATTGGACTGATGCAGGCACAGTAAGAAGTCTCATACCATCCAGTTAAAGTCCAACAGGTTTATTTGGTAGCAGAAACTTTCAGAGCCTTGCTCCTTTCTCAGGTGAGATCTGAAAGCTCGTGATTCCAAATAAGCCTGTTGGACTTTAACCTGGATTTGTGAGACTTCTTACTGGACAACGAAACAGCAGAGGCATTAAAGAGATTATTTACATCAGTCTTCACCGTGGAAGATACTTCAAAAATCCCATTAATACTAAAGTTAATTTATTAATGTCACAATTGGGTTTAACACTGCAATAAAGTTACTGTGAAAATCCCTTAGTCGCCACACTCTGGCGTACTGAGTACAGTTTGGAGCATCCAGAGGAAACGCATGCAAACACGGGGAGAACATGCAAACTCCACAGTGACACAAGCCAGGAATCAAACCCAGATCCCTGGTGCTGTGAAACAACGGTGCTAAGCACTATGCCACCGTACCCCCCTAAAAGAACATGGGGGAGAAATTAAATACCACCTCTATATTTTGAGAAGTAGTATTAGACAAACTGATGGAAATAAAGGCAGGTAAGTCCCCTGGCCCTGTTGGTTTGCATCCTAAAATAAGCAGCTACAGAGATAGTGAATGCATTGACTGCAATTCTCCAAAAATGCTCGGATTCTAGTGAAGTAACATAGGACTGGTGAACTGCCAATATGACATCTCTATTCAAAAAGGGAGGGAGGCAAAAAGCGGGTAACTATTGGTCGATTTTAACCTGACATCTATTGTTGGAGAAATGTTGCTATCAATTATAAAGGAACTAATAGCAGCCATTTGTGTGAGGTGCCATTTTCCCTCTCAGGAAGGACTGGAAAGCATCAATTTCTCCTCCGGACATGTGACATTATCCACATTGTTAGAAATAATAGTAGGAGGGATTATTATTTAAAGGGCAAAAAGTTGCAGCATGCTACAGTGCAGAGGGACCTGGGGGTCCTTGAGCACAAATCGCAAAAACCCAGTCTGCAGGTGCAGCAGATGATCAAGAAGGCGAATGGGATGTTGGCCTTTATAACGAGGGGGAAGAGAATATAAAAGCAGGGAGGTTTTTAAATTTGAAAATTCCTCACCTAATCAAGCAGAGTCAGCAAAGCTTCATGAAAGGGAAATCGTGTCTGACTAATTCATTAGAGTTTTTTGAGAAAATCTCAACCAAAATGGATGGAGGAGAACCAGTAGATGTGTTTTTCTTGGACTTTCAGAAGGTATTTTGACAAAGTACCTCACAAAGTACCTGACAAAGTACCTTAAATCGTAAAAGCCCATGGTGTTGGAGGTAGTATATTAGTAAAAGTAGATTAATGGCTTGGAGAAAGGAAGCAAATGTAGCCAAATTTGCAAATGACACAAAACTTGGTGGAAAGGCAAGTTGCAAGAAGGATGCAACTGTTTAGAATGATATTGATAGGTTCAGGAAGTGGGCAAAAAGTTAGCATCTGAAGTTTAATGTGAGAAAATGTGAAATTGTTCATTGTGGAAAGAAGAAAAAAGAACACAGTATTATTTAAATAAAGAAAAACTGCAGAAAACTGCAACACAAAGGGACTTGGGGGACTTGTGCATGGAAGACAGAAAGCTAGCACATAGGTACAGCAGGTAATCAGGAAGCTAACGGAATGTTGGCCCTTATTTCAAGTGGTTTGGAGTATAAGAGTAGTGAAGTCTTGCTGCAACTGTACAAGGTACTCGTGAGAGCACATCTGAAGCAAAGTGAGCAGTTTTGATCCCCTTATTTAAAGGAAGATACTATTTCATTGGAAGCAGTTGAGAGGTTCACTAGAATGATCCCCGGTATGGAGGGATTGTCTAACGAGGAAAGGTTAAACAGATTCAGACTCTACTCATTGTAATTTAGAAGAATGAGGAGGGATCACATTGAAACATACAGGATTCTTAAAGAGCTTGACAGGGAAATGCTGAGAGGATATTTCTCCTCATGGGAGAGTCTAAGATCAGAGGACAGGGTCTCAGAATAAAGGAACACCAGTGAGATGGGGAGGAATTTCTCCTCTCTGAGAGTTGAGGGTCTTTGCAACCCTTGCCACAGAGAGCTGTGCAGACAGAGTTCTGGTGTATAGTTAAGGTTGAGATAAGAGCTTTGATTAGGAAAGTAATCAAGATTACAGAGAAGAGCAGGAAATGGTTTAGGCTTGAGGGGCTGAACAGCTACTCCTGTTTTACTTATGGTCTTAATTTGCTGGTTGGAGAGCATGGGGCCGATAGGGAAATGGAAAACTCTGCGAGTTAAGACATTGGGAGCAGAGTTTTGGATACTCTTATATTTACTGTGAGACAGACTGGCTCAGTGTGTTGGAATAGTTGCATCTCAATCTGAGGGTTTTTGCAGCGAAGGGGCTGAGGCAGGGACAACAGGAGATGTTACAGAGGTAAAAATCGGTGGTAAGGATACGGGATCAGTAAATCATCTCAAGGTCAGACATAACATCAAGTTTGTGAAGAGACAGATGCAATGACCAGCGAGAGAGTGTGCTGTGGGGGATCTGAGATGAAAGTTACCCAAATAATAAAACAGTTCCAAAAAGAAAACAACAATGCCAACAACTAAATATTGAGTTCAATTTGAATCACCTTCGCCACGTCACTCAACATCAGTGACACGTTAGTCTTAAAAGTTAATCACAGCATCCATGCTTTCAACTGGTGCATTCAGAGAAATCCATCCCATGTGTGGCAGACCACATGAGGTCAGCATAGAGCTGAATGTGGAGCTCTGAGGGACTGTAATGTTGACTCGGATGTCTCTTTCAAGCTCCTGCACATTCAAAAATTCTGGATAGTCTTTTGGATATCACAAGGGGATGAATCTGTCTTGCAATCCTCAAAAGGCCCTTGATGTGTGAACAAGCCAACAAGACTCGTTACAAGTTTCAATTCCCCTGCGTTGGAGAGTGAATCACTCAATAACAAACATGTGGCTCGAGCATGTCAGAACCAGGTTACACTGGAACACCACTGGAGAAACATAGAAACGAGAAGCAGGAGTAAGCCATTCAGCCCTTGGAGCTTCTTCCACCATTCATTTTGATCACGGCTGATCATCGAATTCAATATCCTGATTCCCCCCTTCCTCCCATATTCCTTGATCCCTTTAGCCCTAAGAGCTATATCTAATTTCTTCTTGAATTCAGACATTTTGGCTTCAACTACATTGTGATAGTGAATTCCACACATTCACCAACCTCTAGGTGAAAAAATTTCTCCTCACCTCAGTTCTAAAACGTTTATCCCTTATCCTCAAACTGTGACCCCTAGTTCTGGACCATTGAGAACATTCTTTGAGTCTACCCTGTCAAATCAAACCCTCCCTAAGGCAAAGGAGCAATTTGGGTACTTCACTCTGCAAAACTGCCCACTACAGGGCTCATGAGTAACAAAATAAAATGCCACGAGGACAATGTGGCAGAGTATTCTTCACCACCATGTGCCCTCTGCTTTGTCATTGCACCACTCCCACAGCTGCTGAACCATCAGAACATAACCTCCCATGACACGAGTGGTGGTAAACCACAGCTTTGTTACATCCTCACACTGAAACAGCATCTACTGGCAGGGAGATTGATGCAGCATTCAAAATATTCAAATAAAGAATTTCACAACAACAGAAAAGCAGAAAGCATCTTGAGTGATTACATCTGAGTGAGATTGCCAGAATAATCACCTTCCAGCAGCAGCACTGTGAGAGAGAGAGAGAGAGAGAGAGAGAGAGAGAGATCAGGACACTTTTAAATGCACAATTTTGCATGGTATCTTCATAGAAAAGCAACGTCAGAAATCCCAAAGTAATATCCAGACAAGATAATACTTTTGGATCGATGTACTTGACCAGATTATCAGTTATTAACAAATAAAGGCAAAATACTCTGTCAGTGCGGCACTCCCTTAGCACTGACCCTCTGACAGTGCAGCATTCTCTCAGCACTGATCCTCACAGTGCGGCACTCCCTCAGCACTGGCCCTCTGACAGTGCGGCACTCCCTCAGCACTGATCCTCTGACAGTGTGGCACTCCCTCAAGAGAGTGATTGCCCTGCTTTAACACCAAGACTCTGAAATGGTACTCGATGCACAATGTGTTGCCTCCTCGGTGAGGTGGCTGATACCAGGTCTGAGCTGATGTTTCTGTTCCATCAATGCCAACGCAAAGCTCACAGAATGAGTGACACTTGGAACACAGCCCATTATGACTGTACTCGATGATCCATTTACTCACCCCTGTTTCAATAATCGGATTGTGGGTCTGGTAGAGCCACGATGGGCTGTGTCAGCTTGTTATGTTACAATTATCGACACAAATAAATCAATAACAGTACTTGTGTTATTTGTAGCAAAGTAATCGAGGTTTTGGTTGAAGAATCCATTATTGTGAAAGGATTTGAAAAGTTTTAACCATTAGTGGATGCAGGAAGTCTCCTGTTGAGCTGCACTCGTCTCTCTGACACATCCAGCTCCCTCAGTATCAGTGTATTCTCACTGTTATACTCACACACTGCCCACCAACTGGCTACTCATTGTCTAAAATATTAAGTAGTGAACACTGAAAACTGTTCAGAAAATCAATTTAATTATATTGAAGTCAACAGCAAAAAATCCAGTCCACTGAAATTTCACAGAGTGCAGCAATATCCTGCCAAAATATAGGAGCTATTTATTTACAAGGTACAGCCAAATGAAGGCTTCCAATTCTGGTTTTATAAAAAAAAACTCCATTTACAAAAGGAATTCCTACTTGATTAATTGTGCTGGATAGTACGGAGCTCCCCATAACTGAGCCCCCCACAACCGCCCCCTACCCCCATACATGCACACACACAGGCAGGCACCATCTGTGAATGCAGCAGTGATCCACCTTCTTGTTTAACATGAGCCCCCTCTTTATTTACAATTCCAAAGCTAAGTCAGGAGAGGAAATGTGTGGATATTCTGCAGGTTGGGCCCCAGGGTGGGGGGAAAAAGAAGGGGATGGATTCACAAGCTGTTTGCAGGGCCGAGTCGCACTCCATGCCCAGCGCTGCCGGGACACTGACCTGATGTGAAAGGAGCAGCGACAGGGTACAATCTGTCAGTTCAAATCCAGACTTCCCTCTGTAGATGCTTCATAATTAACAGACCTAGTCAACACTAGCTAGTAACAGGGAAGGGAAGCTGCTTGTATCCTTTACACATTAACCTCAATCCTGTAATATACAGGAACGCTCAGGGGAGAACCAATTTATGTACATTTACTGAGGGGCTACCAACGTCCATGAGCAAGAGATTCACACACTGAGACTGCCTCCTGTATAGAACTGGACCGAGTGACGCCCCGCGGACACTCCAGGGCATGGGCGGGGGGAACACTCTGGGGGTAGAGTGGCGCCTGAGGGAGTGGGGGAGGGGGTGGGTGGGAAGGTGCGACAGAGGAAGTGGTTTAACACAGCAAAACATAAATAAATCAGCAAAAGGCCTGGGCCCTCTCAAAACACCCGTGTTATAGCTAGAAAATACAAGGCTGCTGCTTAATGTCCCAGTCCGAGAGGTTATCATTTGCTGTTGTCCTGTTACAAAAACAAAGGATATATAAAGGAGTCCTTTAATTTGAGTTGTGCCCCCAGAGTGGGCTTCCTGTGCTGGTGGAGCAGTCAGAGGTCACAGTGCTGCTGTGAGGTCTATTCATGGATAATTAAGAGGCCATTTTCCAGCACCTTTCCCTGCCAAAAGCTGATAACTGATCCAAAGACCAATGTCCGCAGTAGAAGTGAGGTATGTTTCGCGAGGCTAACCCGTCTTCAGTTTTCGCTGTGTCTGTATCTCTCACCAGACCCCTCTGGTCCATACCCTCTCAGCAAGTGCCAACTCTGCTGTTCCTCAGTTACCTGCTCCCCCACAGAAATCACAGGCAAAAAAAAACCAAAAAGGACCCCAGTGTGACGGAGAATTTCCGAGAATTCCTCGCAGCATCGAGGCTGCCATTGAATCCGTGTAAAGAGAGCAGGGGGCTGGCAGCTTTTAGTGGTTAGCCTCATCCCAGGCAGATTCATTTAACTGTTTCAGCACCTTCCGAATCATCTTCTCCAATTCCTTCCTGGATTTCTGCTCTTCTTCCAGACTTTGTTTCATCCGTTTATTTTCCTAGAAAAACACCAGTCGGGTACACTTAATCACTGGAACCTGGGTGAACAGAATTCTGATCCTGTGTCAGAAAGACTGTACTTCATTGCAATACTGACCTGTTTCAGCTCCTGCACCTCATCTTTCAATGCATAAACTGTGTCAACAAGACTCCTGGCAAATAAGAGAAAGATTTAATGGGTTATTCAGAAAAACAAAGAGCAGAAGTGAATACGTATTGAGAAAGCACAGAGGAACAAAGCAGAACCCAATTTCTCAAAACATGTATAACCAGTGTGACCCCATTCAGTAATCACACACAGTCTCAACCCACAGTGTTCTCTCTGAGCATCCAAATTTCAAATAGCTATCACTCACAAACAATAAAAAGTTCCTTCATTCTTTAACAATCTGTAAAATCGCTCATTTCTAGGGGCCAATTCTTTTTGACATTTCTTCACCATCATAATCCCGCTTTCTACTCTTTACTGCATCTTATTAAATTCCGGATTGCTTTGATCTCTGTTTTTATGGATTGCAGTCCTACTTTCCGAATCCACTTTGCTCTGAACTTTCTCATCGTACAATCCTTGCCTTTGGCACAGCTTCTTGGAATGGATTTAACCCAAATCAAATCCATCAAACGCAAACTGCTCCCATTGCAAATCTGTCATTTAGAAACTCATTCGCTTCTCCCTGTCTCCCTCCATACCCCGGCTTCAACATTTAAAAACTTAAAAATCTGAGTCCATATTTGTTTTGCCCGCTCTCCCTCTTCATCGCCTCCCTACTCTTGGTCTGTCTCCCGTTCTCTTACTCTTTCCCCCAGTCTCTTTCTCTGCCCACCACCCTGCCCCAGTCTCCCATGCTCTCTCGCTCGCCCCCTCTCCCCCAGTCTCCCATGCTCTCTCGCTCGCCCCCTCTCCCCCAGTCTCTCGCTCTCGCTGCCCCCTCTCCCCCAGTCTCCCATGCTCTCTCGCTCGCCCCCTCTCCCCCGTCTCTCATGCTCTCTCGCTCGCGCCCTCTCCCCCAGTCTCTCGCTCGCGCCCTCTCCCCCAGTCTCTCGCTCGCGCCCTCTCCCCCAGTCTCTCGCTCGCGCCCTCTCCCCCAGTCTCTCGCTCGCGCCCTCTCCCCCAGTCTCTCGCTCGCGCCCTCTCCCCCAGTCTCTCGCTCGCGCCCTCTCCCCCAGTCTCTCGCTCGGCCTCTCCCCCAGTCTTGCTCGCGCCCTCTCCCCCAGTCTCTCGCTCGCGCCCTCTCCCCCAGTCTCTCGCTCGCGCCCTCTCCCCCAGTCTCTCGCTCTCTCGCTCGCGCCCTCTCCCCCAGTCTCTCGCTCGCGCCCTCTCCCCCAGTCTCTCGCTCGCGCCCTCTCCCCCAGTCTCTCGCTCGCGCCCTCTCCCCCAGTCTCTCGCTCGCGCCCTCTCCCCCAGTCTCTCGCTCGCGCCCTCTCCCCCAGTCTCTCGCTCGCGCCCTCTCCCCCAGTCTCTCGCTCGCGCCCTCTCCCCCAGTCTCTCGCTCGCGCCCTCTCCCCCAGTCTCTCGCTCGCGCCCTCTCCTCCAGCATCTTGTTCTCCCTCTCTGCCCCAGCCTCTCGTTCTCCCTCGGTAGAAAGTAATTCGCCACGTTTCCCTGACAGTCTTTAGATTGCTCTCTGTCCTCATCCTCTCTGTAATCGCCTCCAGCCCTATAACTCCTCAGAGGTAGCTATGCTCTTCAAATTCCAGCCTCTTGCACATCCTCAACATTTCCAGCTCTGGAATTCCCTCCCTAAATCTCTGCGCCTTCCTCTCCTTCTTTCAGATTCTCCATAATAGCCATCTGTTTAGCCACATTTCTGGCCAGCTCCCTGAATGTCTTATCCAGTTTAGTTTCAGATTTTCTTCAACGATCACAGCTGTAAAATATCATGGGAAATTTCGCTGCTTTAAAGACACGATCTAAAAACAATCTTAGCGTTCCTGCAAAGGAGGCTTTTGGTGTGACCTTTTACGTCCAGCCCTGAGATTACACTCAGTTTGTAAGATGCCAGAATCTCTCACTTTCATTCTAACTCCCGAGTATTTATCAATAAAACAGGGACAGAAACCTGGGCACAGACTAAACTCTTACTGTTATCATCGATAAATACCAATCCTTATAGATGCTATTTGATCAACTCTGTGATTGCAATTCTTGCTCTTTAAATCAACAAGACTTCACTTGACGAGAAAGTTCACAGCAATGAGGAGTAATTGTGAGAATTGAGCTCTCATACTTTTCCTCGATTACGGTTTGTCCATTACTCTTTGTCTCCTCCACGATTATCTTCTCCTCTTCCGGCAGTAACACCTGTGGCGCTGACTCTTTCCGGCACACTGTGAAATGAAGATAAGATTAAATCTCTCGCCAGTTTGGCCACACACAGCACAGGATGATTCCAGCTTCTTTCTCAGTCCAAAGAGACTCTGGTAATTTTTATATGGATTCATGATGGGGATCTTAAAATTAGATCCAGTGGCCCTAGATTGGGAAGAAAGGGAGGGGGAGGGCAATCACCCAACATTCCTCTTACCAACTACAGGCAAGCAGGACCGCTTTGTCCTGGATGGCTGTCGAATTTCTTGAGTGTTGTTGGAGCTGCACCCATCCAGGCAAGTGGACAGTATTCCATCACACTCCTGACTGGTGTCTTGTAAATGGTGGACAGGCTTTGGAGGAGTCAGGAGTTGAGTTACTTGCTATAAGATGCCTAATCTCTGACCTGGTAACTACATTTATATGGCTGGGTCCAGTTCAGTTTCTGGTCAATGGTAACCCCAGAATGTTGATAGTGGGGAATTCAGTGATGGTAATTCTGTTGAATGTCAAGGGACAATGGTTAGATTCTCTCGTGTTGAAGATACTCATAACCTGGCATTTGTGTTGCGTGAATGTTATTTGCCACTTATCAGCCCAAGCTTCGATACTGTCCATGTCTTGTTGTATTTGGCCATGGACTGCTTCTGAGGAGTCGCGAATGGTGCTGAGCATTCCCATTTCTGACCTTACAATGAAGCAGCTGAAGATGATTGTGCTTAGGACACTACCCTGAGGAACTCCTGCAGTGTGTTCTGGAGCTGAGATGACTGACCCTCCACAACCATCTTCCTATGTACCAGGTATGACTCCAACCAGCAGAGAGTTTGCCCCCTGATACCCACTGACTCCAGTTTCGCTAGGGATCCTTGATGCCACACTCGGTCAAATGCTCCTTTGTTGTCAAGAGCTGTCACTCTCGCCTCACCTCATCAGCTCCTTTGTCCATGTTTGAACCAAGGCTGTAATGAAGTCAGGAACTGAGTTCTGAATAAGAGTCAAATTTTGACTAAAATGTTAACTCAAAAACCGACTGCTTGAGCTGCCTGAATGTAGGCCGAGAAATTATTAATAGATAATTATTGTGCTGTCACTTGCCTGAACTATGCGTTTGTTGTAGGTTTGCACTTGTGCAATAAGCCTCTATGACTTTGAGTATCTGTGCATCTTCTTCCAGGGCTGCCGTACCTGCGGAACCAAAGATGCTAAAATGTTTATTGATTTCCCAAGTCAAGACTTCAAACATTGAGCTGAGAGATTGTAAACAGTAACACTGTAGTTCCAATTCTGTGCACCAGAAACAAGGTTCAGTAGCAAATTAAAAATTCCACAGGTTAAAAACTGTGATAGATTCAGTTTGCTGAAAATTAACTCAAAATGAACAGCTGTATTGCTGAGTCATCAGCCTGTGTTCGTGTGCAGGTTAGATGCTGCAATTCACATCTAATTCACATCTTACCCACGACAGATGTGAGGCCAGTGAGCTTCACATTTGTAGTGGGTAAGTTGTTAGAAGGTATTCTGAGAGACAGGCATTTAAAGATGCAAGGGCTGATTAGAGACAGTTAGCATGGCTCGTGAGTGGAAAATCATGTCTCACAAATTTGATTGAGCTTTTTGAATGGGTAACCAAGATGATAGATCAGGCATCTTGTTGTCTGCATGGACTTTAGCAAGGCCTTTGACAAGACAGTGCATAACAAGTTGTAGCATGAGGTTAAATCTCACGGGATAAAGGGTGAGATAGCTAAATGGATACAAAATTGGCTTGATGACAGAAGTCAGAGGGTAAATGTAGAAGATTGTTTTTCAAACTGGAGGCCTGTGACCAGCTGTGTGCCTCAGGGATCAGTGCTGGATCCACTGTTACTTGTCATTTATATTAATGATTTGGATGAGAATTTAGGAGGCATGATTAGTAAGTTTGCAGATGACACCAAGATTGGTGACATAGTGGGCAGTGAAGAAGGTTATCTAGGATTGATACGGGATCTTGATCAATTGGGCCAGTGAGCTGATGAATGGCAGATGGAGTTCAATTTAGATAAATGCGAGGTGGTGCATTTTGGTTGGTCAAATCAGGGCAGGATTTACTCAGTTAATGGTAGGCACTGGGGAAAGTTACAGAACAAAGAGATATAGGGGTACAGATTCATAGCTCCTTGAAAATGGAGTTACAGGTAGACAGAGTGGTGAAGAAGGTATTTGACATACTTGGTTTCATTGGTCAGAACACTGAATATAGGAGTTGCAACATTCTGTTGAAGTTCTCCAAGACATTGTTAAGTCCACACTTGGAATATTGTACACAATTCTGGTCACCCAATTGTATAGAGGACATTATTAAACTAGAAAGAGTGCAGAAAAGATTTACTAGTATGTTACCAGGACTTGATAGTTTGAGTTATAAGGAGAGGCTGGATACACTGAGACTTTTTTCTCTGAAGCGTAGGTGGCTGAGGAGTGATCTTATAGAGGTCTTTAAATAATGAGGGGCACAGACCAGCTAGATCATCAATATCTTTTCCAAAGGTGGGGGGAGTGTAAAACTAGAGGCATAGGTTTAAAGTGAGAGGGGAGAGATACAAAAGTGTCCAGAGGAGCAATTCTGTTCACTCAAAGGGTGGTGATTGTCTGGAAAAAGCTGCCAGAGGTAGTAGTAGACGTGGGTGCAATTTTGTCTTTTAAAATAGTATTTAGACAGTTATATGAGTAAGATGGGTATAGAAGAATGTGGGCCAAACGCAGTCAATTGGGACTAGCTTAGGGATTAAAAAAGGGCGGCATGGACAAGTTGGGCCGAAGTGCCTGTCTCCATGCTATAAGCCTCTATGACTCCATGAATTCACAACCTGAGCTAGAGATTTGTAAAGCTTTACACCAGCTTTCAGCACAAAACCTCACTGACATTTTGTCTCTTCATTCATTAAATCCAGGAGCAGGAATAGGTCATCTGGCCTCTTGAGTGTGCTCCGCCATTTAATAAGATAATGGCTGATCTTTTTGTGGACTCAGCTCCACTCACCCGCCTGCTCACCATAACCCTTAATTCCTTTACTGTTCAAAAATGTATCTATCCTTGTCTTAAAAATATTCAATGAGGTAGCCTCAACTGCTTCATTGGGCAGGGAATTCCACAGATTCACAACCGTTTGGGTGAAGAACTTCCTCCTCAACTCAGTCCTAAATCTGTTTCTCCTCATTTTGAGGCTATGCCCCCTAGTTCTAGTTTCACCAGCCAATGGAAACAATTTCCCTGCTTCTATCTTATCTATTCCCTTCATAATCTGATATGTTTCTATAAGATCTCCCCTCATTCTTCTGAATTCCAATAAGTATAGCCCCAGTCTATTCAGTCTCTCCTCATAAGCTAACTCTCTCAATTCTGGAATCAATCTAGTGAATCTCCTCTGCACCCCCTCCAGTGTCAGTTATATCCTTTCTCAAGTAAGGAGACCAAAACTGTACACAGTACTCCAGGTGTGGCCTCACCAGCACCTTATACAGCTGCAACATAACCTTGCTGTTTTTTAAACTCCATCCCTCGAGCGATGAAGGACAAAATTCCATTTGCCTTCTTAATTACCTGCAGCACCTGCAAACCAACTCCTTGAGATTCCTGCACAAGGACATCCAGGTCCCTCTGCATGGCAGTATGCTGCAATTTTTTTACCATTTAAATAATAGTCCATTTTCCTGTTATTCCTACCAAAATGGATGATCTCTCATTTACCAACATTCTACTCTATCTACCAGATCCTTGCCCACTCACTTAGACTATCTATATTCCTTTGCATCCTCTGCACACTTTGCTCTTCCATCTATCTAAATATCATCTGCGAATTTCAACACACTACACACAACTCCAAATCATCAATGTAAATCAAAAACAATTGTGGTCCCACCACTGATCCCTGAGGCACACCACTACTCAATGATCGCCAAGCAGGAAAACACCTATTTACCCTTATCCTTTGCTTTCTGTTAGTTAACCAATCCTCTATCCATGCTAATACATTACCCATAACACTGTGCACCTTTATCTTATGTAGCAATCTTTGATGTGGGCACCTTATCAAATGCTTTCTGGCTTAAAGGGATGTGGTTATTGCTGGCAAGGCCAGCATTTGCTGCCCATCCCTAATTGCCCTTGTGCAGAGGGGCGGTCTTGGGCATTGCAGAGTCAACCACACTGTGCGAATTCACCCAGAACCAGTCGGGGTAAGGACAGCAGATTTCCTTCCCTAAGCAGCATTAGTGAACCAGCTGAGTTTTTAAATGACAATTGATAATGGTTTCATGGTCATTATTACTGAGACTAGCATTTAACTCAAGTAATGCATTGAATTTAAATCCCAGCAATTTCTGTGATGAGATGTTTCTAGAAATTTCTTCACCCACAGGGTGGGGAATGTGTGGAATTCACTACAGAATGCAATTGAGGCCAAAACATTATCTGGTTTCCAGAAGGAATTAGACATAGCTCTTGGGGTTAAAGGGATATGGGAGGAAGGGGGGAATCATGATATTGAATTCGATGATCAGCCATGATCAAAATGAATGGTGGAGCAGGCCCATATCACTGGATTTCTCTCGACTTCTACACTACTAGCCCAGTGACATCATCAGTACTCCACTGTTTCTGCTGCGCCCCAGCGCGGCACCGGGGGCACGCTGCGCCCCAGCGCGGCACCGGGGGCACGCTGCGCCCCAGCGCGGCACCGGGGGCACGCTGCGCCCCAGCGCGGCACCGGGGGCACGCTGCGCCCCAGCGCGGCACCGGGGGCACGCTGCGCCCCAGCGCGGCACCGGGGGCACGCTGCGTCCCAGCGCGGCACCGGGGGCACGCTGCGCCCCAGCGCGGCACTTTGGGAATGCTGCATTGCTGGATGAGACATCTTGACCTCTTTGCTGAACCGGAAAGATACCATGGTGCTATTCCATGATTGGTGGATGGGTTTCTCTGGTGTTTTGGTCAGTCTTTATCCCTCAATCACCATCATCAAATAAAACAAATCTGGTCATGATTATATTAATGTGTGTGGGATCTTGCTGTGTGCAAATTCACCGCTTTGTTTCTTATGTTACAACAGTGACAGTGACTACATTTCCAAAGGTACCTCATTGGCCCTAAAACACTTGGCAATGGCCTGAGGATGTGAAAGGTGCTACAGGATTGCAAGTTCTTCCTTATTCAATCGCAGAATGCCTACAGTACAGAACAGGCCATTTTGCCCATCCAAGTCTGCACTGAGCCTCTGACAGAACATTTATCCAGGCCTACCCCGGCATCCGTTCCCTTCTATCCTCGTAACCCCATATATTCACCATGGCTAATTCATCTAAGCTACACCTGTTGGAACGCTAAGGGGGAATTTAACATGGCCTATGCACCTAACCAGCACCTCTTTGGAGTGTGGGATGAAACCGGAGCATCCAAAGAAAACCCACACAGACATGGGGAGAATGTGCAAACTCGACACAGCCACCCAAGGCTGGAAGTGAACCTGGGTCCCTGGCATTACGAGGCAGCAGTGCTAACGGTTATGCTGACACATTGTGCTGTGACAGAAATGCTTCACAATGTTGGACGTGCATCATAAATTCTAACTAAAAACAAATCTGTTTTTAAATCTTTGCCTGTCATGCGTCACACTGAGAAACACAATTTTGTCTCACAGATCAGAGGAAACATAGAGTGGCGGTTAGTTACTCCTAGCCCTAATTGTTACAAACAACCTCTTAATTAGTTGAACTGTTTTAAGAGGATTCACTAAAACATAATTGCAAAACTCATTGCAAATTGCAATGTAAGAAAGATATAATCAAAAAAAAATTCCACTGTGCTCTTTAAATCTTCATTTTATTTTAATTTTGTTACGGTTTCAACATTGTTGTACCTGCCATGAGACAGATATCAATCTAAACCACAGAACATGTATACAGTGCTTAGAAGCCGGAATGATTATTTAGCTTCAATTCTGATTTCAAAAAACAGCTACGACTCACAAATTAATCAAGAAATTAATTAAATATTTTAGATTGTGTTGGCTGAATTCTCCAATCCCAATCTAGCCAGTTTTTGAGAGTGTTTGTGGTCTCGTAACAATCAGAGATTATCGTTAAATCAACGAATACTAATCTCTCAGATTCCAGCCTGTCCAATTAAACATAAATTTCCAGTTTACACCTTTAAATACTATCTCCACTAGTTATTCCATAAAATCATCAGAAACAGGAGTTGGAGGAGCCCATTCAGCTCCTCAAACTGGTCCTAGATCATGACTGATGATTTCTGCCTCAGCCTCACAAACCCAATATTCTTTAATACTCTTCACATCAAAAGAATTTGCTAAATACAGTCTTGAATATACTTAACTACTGAGCACCCACAATCAAAGAACAAAGAAAATTACAGCACAGAAACATGCCTTTCAACCCTCCAAACCTGCATCAACCTGTCCAACTGAACTAAAACTCCCTGGTCCTTCTACAGACCATATCCCTTTATTCCTATCCTATTCATGTATTTGTCAAGTTGACCCTTAAAAGTCACCATCGTATCTGTTTCCACTACCTCCCCCAGCAGCGAGTTCCAGGCACCCACCATCTCTGTGTAAAAAGCTTGGTTCATACAACTCCTTTAAACCTTGCTCCACGCACCTTGACATTGTGTCCCTAGTAAGAGACTCTTCCACCCCTGGGAAAAAGCTTTTGATTATCCACTCAGTCCATGCCCCTCAATCTTGTAGGCTTCTATCAGGTCGTCCCTCAATCTCCATCATTCTAGTAAAAACAAACCAAATTTCTCCAACCTCTCCTCAAAGCTGATGCCCTCCATAAGAGGCAACATCCTGATAAATCTTTTCTGTACCCTCTCCAAAGCCTCCACATTCTTCTGGTAGTGTGGCGATGAGAATTGAACACTACATTCCAAGTGCGGCCTAATTAAGGTTCTATAAAGCTGCAACATGACATGTCAATTTTTAAACTCAATGCCCTGGCCAATGAAGGCAAGCATGCCATCCACTTTTCTCTGGGGGAGAGAATTCCAAAGATTCACAACCATTTGAGTGAAGAAATTTCTCTTCAGTCCTAAATGATTGGTCTCTTAACCGGAGACCGTGCCCCTGTTTTAGATTCACCACCTGGTTGAGAACAAACATCTGAGATAAATCAAAAGGTTAGTGACACCTTACTACAGCCTGTGAAACAGTGGAGTTCTGCTGATGTGACAGGTACCTGAGAGATTGTGTGGAAGCTGGAATGCACACGGCAGAGGAATACTGAAAGGAGACTGGAAATCCTGGATGTGGATCCTTGGTAAAGATAGCCAAGAAAAAGCATTGTTTGGGAGAAGATTTCAAGACATGTTTTTTTTTCATGAGTGCAATTTGGCAACCCTAATGTGGAAATCAGAATTCCAGTGAGATCAGTTAGCTCACAGACTGATAATCATCTGTTGGGAGGGGAGGGAGGCATGCTAAATTGCCCCTTAGTGTCCAAAGATATGTAAATTAGGGGGATTAGACATGGTAAATGTATGGGATTATGGGAATAGAGCAGTCTAGATGGCCTGGGTAAGATGGTCTGTCAGAGACTGGATGTAAAGTTAATGAGCTGAATTGCCTCCATCTGCATTATAAGGATTCTACGATGTCACTGATGGCACTAGTACTGTCAGCATTACTCTGGTGAGAACAACAAAATAATCAATCTTCAATTCTTTTATTCTAAACATATTTACTTATCAACATTAGCTTCCTTCAACTCTTTTTAAATTCAACATCGGATATGAGTCTCTGGCTAGGACAGCATTCGTTACCCATCCCTAATGGTCCTCGAGAAGATGGCAGTGAGCTGCCGTCTTGAGCCGCTGCAGTACATATGGTGTAGGTACATCCACAGGGCTGCTAGGAAAGGAGTGCCAGGATTTTGGTCGAGTGACAGTGAAGGAACGGTGATATATTTCCAAGTTAGGAAGACGAGAGACTCAGAAGGGAACTTCCAGGTGGTGATGTTCCCAGATATCTTAACACCGAAATTAGTGTGTTGTTCATTTGGGGATTCTGTTTTAAATAAAAGCACCAAAGCCACAGGAGGGATCAACTCACTTTTCCGCAGAATAAATTCATCCTCCGATGTCTTCCGTTCGGTCTTTCTTTTGGTGAGAAACTTCTTCACTGCCTTGGGGCTTTTACTGGAATCCTACGGAATCGGACACCAGCCAACAGTGTGTTACAAATATTGCTTATGCCAAGTAGCACAGAATAGTTTGTGTGAACAATTCAGTTTGATGACAATTCAGAAGCAGACATGCCAGAGCTATGCTGGATTGGACAGGACTGAGACATCATTGGTTAGTTGCAATGTTGGGAGACCAAACACGTTTTCTGCGTCTCTCGTGTAGTCAGAGGAATTGTTTTGGTCTCAATTACCAAAATAAAATAAATGCAGTTTATGTACAAATCTTACGAATGCTTTAAATGCGTTATGGTAAGCAGGTGGAGGAAGGTGATAAGGCAGCAAATGGACAGTTACATCGACGACATGCACACAACAACACAAACTAGGAGAGAATTCACTGATCTACCCCTTACCTTTAAGATATAAGACATCCTCTACAATGTAACAAATGGGGAAAGAAAGATAAGATGAAAGTGAAAGCAAATAACTGATGATTGATTATGAAAAGTTCATTCACTATAATAAAAGATCATTAAAGTACCTTTGATATTAGTGTTAATTATGCTATCAGTGCATCATTCAAGTAATATAGATTAGTCTAAAAGGTTATTATCCATGCAAGTAAATGCAGTAATAGTGTCATGCACATTTAAGATCACCTTTGTCATAAATAACTACCAATAAAACAGCAATAAACCAATATTTAACACATTGGGAATAAGGGGGATGTGTTATAATACCGAAGTCAATTAATTTAATTTAACAATGTTGATAGGTCTCATTCAGGCTGATCATTGCAACGGCTAACAGGTTACGTTCCATTTAGCTTGCAAACCTTTTACGTTTAAGATATTGTGCCTTGCACACAGAACACATACCTCCTTACAGCCCAGTGCAGCTGAGGGTCTTAGTGGAGGGGTGGGTCTCAGGCAGCTCAGAGTCCAAGGACGGGGCACTTTAGGAGGTTCCAGGGGCCCTCGGTTTTGTACTGCCGCACTGTAAGACTGCGGAGGTGAATAAGCGAGGGATTGATGTGACGGAGTTGCTGGAGGCTGTTTAATCTCTCCATGTTGCTGGACAAGAACGAGATTGAAATACATTTTTTGTTTTCAGTTATACAGAAGCTATGCATCTATGTATCAATAGTTCCAGCAGTGTCTGGAACAGCTGTAATTCAGTAGATAACTTTTCAGATATAAAATCTCACCATCAAATGATAACGGGAGGCTGTTCGGCCCACCATGACAGAGTTGGTTCTCTGCTGTACAATATATCCTGTTCCCCTGCTCTTTTCAAAGCTCGGTAAACTTGAGTTTTTTAACTATTTATCCAAACCCTTACTGAATATGTTACACCGTTCTTCCAGATCATAACAACTTGCTATATAAAACCATTGCTTTTATCTGTCCTGTGGTTCTGTTATCAATCATCCTAAATCTTTTTCCTTTCACCCCATTAGCTTCAATTTGTCAACAATTTTGTGGCACTTCATCAAATATTTTTCTTAAAAAGTTCATCCAAAAATCTGAAACTAAACTGATTGGGAGGCATGCTGTATGAAGATAGGTTGAGGGAGCTGGGACTCTTCTCCCTGGAGAGACGAAGGTTGAGAGGCGACCTGATAAGAGGTTTATAAAATGTTGAGAGGAATAGATAGGGTGGATTCTCAGAGGCTATTTCCCCAGGCTGAAATGGTCGCTATGAGAGGACACAGATTTAAGGTGCAGGGAAGCAAGTACAGAGGAGATTTAGGGGTAAGTTTTTCACTCAAAGGGTAGTGAGTGAATGGAATCGGTAGTAGAGGCGAACTCGCTGGGGTCTTTTAAAAGACTTCTGGATGAGTACATGGGATCTAATGGGATTAAGGGTTATAGATAGGTCTATGGCTTGGTAGGTATAGATGTGATCGGCACAACTTGTGGGCCGAAGGGCCTGTTTGTGCTGTAGTGTTCTATGTTCTACGTAAAACCGTCCCTTCCTCAGAAACCACTCCTGGCGCCCAAACTATTCAGACATCAGATATTTTGAGTATCTTGAAGATCCCCTTGATCTCAAATTGCTGAGACATACAGGATGCGGAACTGAAGATTCTCAGCAATGAAGAAATGGAAGAGATTTCTGATCTTCAAAGTTCAGAATCTGTGATACTGAGATACCATCAGACTCCCAAATACTCCCCAAATATCTGATATTTGCTCCTCAAATATACTCAGCATTAAACAAAATCAAATTACATGAAGAAAACACCCTAATCAACTGTCCCAGGATGCTCCAGCATCAAGGGAGAAGATAAATAAACATTTAGCTTTTGTTAACCAGCAAATTGCTATCAACAGTCACAATACCAACACTAGACAGTTGGAAAGATCCATCTGGTATATGCTAAACCCCAATAAATAAAGAGAATGTTGCAAAGGTCTTAACCAAGAGAAGTATTAAATCAGCAACATTTTCACATTGTCACAACCATCTTTGTAAGCAAGTTAGAAACCAGTTAGCAAAAGTAGACTTTACAAGCCAGGCATGATAAAAAAATAACCAGTGAATGCGCAGATCCTTACTGGTTGTGATGTGCTGGGCAGCGGCTTTGTGCTTGTGTTCCCAGGGACGGTGCCTTTGGTTAACATCAGTAGATTTTCTACCCAGTCGTGTAACTCCTGGCTGCTATTACAGGACACCTGAATCCGTTCAATCATGTTACCTACATTGTAAACATAAAACAGATTATAATCACTTACCGCAATGAAAAGATTTCGTTATCATTTCCCTTCATAAAGAGAACTAATTTGCATTCATGGACATACAAACATCAACAGAATGACTATGGCAATAGACAGTGTCAGCCTTGGCTTGTTGGGTAGTATGTTTTATTTGTGATTGAGAATTCCATTCCAAAGATTTGAACACTGACACTCTCACTGCAGTACTGAGGGAATGCCGCACTCTCAGAGGGTCAGTGCTGAGGGATTGCCACACTGTCAAAGGGTCAGTGCTGAGGGAGTGCCGCACTGACCAAGGGTCAGAGCTGAGGGAGTGCCACACTATCAGTGATGCTATTTTCAGACTAAATGCAAAATTGAGGTGATTGCAAAATAATCCATTGAATGACTTGAAGAGGAGTTGGCATGTTCTCCTCAATGTTCTAGTTAATATTTATCACTTAACCAAAAATACTGGAAAAAAATGAGTATCAGGTGGATGTAAAGAATGGCGTAAAACATAAAAATTTAAATTTAAAAACATAATTAAGAAAGGGTATTCTCCTGTTGTTCTGGCCAATATGCAGAAGAATGAGGGGAGATCTTATAGAAACATATAAGATTATGAAGGGAATAGATAAGATAAAAGCAGGGAAGTTATTTCCATTGGCAAGTGAAACTAAAATTAGGGGCATGGCCTCAAAATAAAGGAAAGCAGATTTAGGATTGACTTGAGGAGGAACTTCTTCACACAGTGTGAATCTGTGGAACTCCCTGCTCAGTGAAACAGTTGAGCTTCCTCTTCGAATGTTAAGGCAAGGATAGATAGATTTTTGAACCGTAAAGGAATGAAAAGTTATGGTGTCCCAGGATGCTCCAGCATCAAGGGAGAAGATAAAGAAACATTTAGCTTTTGTTAACCAGCAAATTGCTATCAACAGTCACAATACCAACACTAGACAGTTGGAAAGATCCATCTGGTATATGCTAAACCCCAATAAATAAAGAGAATGTTGCAAAGGTCTTAACCAAGAGAAGTATTAAATCAGCAACATTTTCACATTGTCACAACCATCTTTGTAAGCAAGTTAGAAACCAGTTAGCAAAAGTAGACTTTACAAGCCAGGCATGATAAAAAAATAACCAGTGAATGCGCAGATCCTTACTGGTTGTGATGTGCTGGGCAGCGGCATAAGTGGATAAGTGGAGCTGAGTCCACGAAAAGATCAGCCATGATTTTATTGAATGGTGGAGCAGGCTCAAAGGGCCAGATGGCCTACTCCTGCTCCTCATTCTTATTCAACACTCAACACTAGTGAAAATAAACCATTGAACCCAGATGATTGCTCTGCATTACTGGCTGTGAAGTTTCTGTTTGTAAGGTACAAACCTGTGATTTCAAAGGCATGATGGAAGCTTTCACTTTCCTCCAATTTGGTTACACTCATTCCTGTCAATGGCAACTTTCCCTGCAACAGGAACAAACATTACAACCTCCACAAGGGAACTTTTTTTTAAACTTTATGAACCCTAATTTAGGCAGCATGTAACTGTAACATGAAATATATTCTAAAATGTAAAAACAGGATAGAATGTGCGAATTTTGTTTTTCATATTTCTGAGGTCCACGATGGTTTTCTGTACATCAGGATTGTGGGGGCAGTGTGTTGGCACGTCTGTATATGTGTTTGTGTGACTAATGTAGTTAATCCTGAGGACTGAGTGTCTCCAAGTTAGAGTCATAGAGGTTTACAGAATGGAGATAGGACTTTTGGCCCAACTTATCCACGCCACTTCTTTTATTAACCATTAGTCCCAATTGCTTGCATGTGGTCCATATCCCTCGATTCCCATCTAATCCATATAACCGTTCTTTTACACGCTTTTTAAAAGACAACACTGTACCCACCTCTACTACTACCTTTGGCAGCTTGTTCCAGACACTCACCACCCTCTATGTGAAATAAATTGCCCCTCTGGACCCTTTAGTATCTTTCCCCTCTCATCTTAAACCTATGCCCTCTAGTTTTAGACTCCCCTACTTTGGGAAAAGATATTGACTATTTAGCTGATCTATGGCCTTCATTATGTTATAAAACTTTATAAGGTCATCAAAGGGGCTAAGTACAAAAGGCAGGTATTTGAAGTGAATAGGGCTGAATTAGAGGATCTACGAGTAAACACAACACAGTCAGATACTTGCATTAGAAAATAACTGAGGATTTGGATTTTGAGCTGTTGAATTTCAAAGGGAAGTAAGGAGTAGTTTACAACTGGCAAGTAAAAAAGGAAAAAGTTATTCAATTTTATTTTCCCTGAAGATAATAGCTGTAAGAAAACATAAAATATTTTTATATCCTGGGAAAGGTGAATTTCAAAAAACAATAAGGACAATGGGAAAAGATGAAAGTGAAAAACACAGAGAAGTTGGAAGCTATGCTGTGGAGATCATGTAAGACTTCCTGAAGACAGTACTCGATGCTCTAAACCAATAAGAATCAATAAGACTAATTGTGTTAATGTAATCTTGTGTGGTTAAGTTTTCTTTCCTTAATAAATGTTTTAGTTTAATAATTAATATCTCCAGAAGTATTACTGAAATTCATGACTTCAGTGCATATGTTTTCTCACGGCAAAATACGAAGAGAAAACATTTGCGATAACTTGCCAACTTTTCCTTTTCTGGGATTTGGCTCAGACAATACTTACCACCTTCCAGATCAGAACAAATGAAAACTCAGTTCCATGAGCAGACAATATCAATCAATTTCGCTTTTCTCACCTGATAAATAAAGCCACTCATTCGTGGGCTTGCAGACAACATGAGCAGGACATTCGGGAACAGCATGAAGTATCTTTCATCTTTTTCCTAAGATTGAATGCACAACAATAATCGTTAGGCAGATTATCAAATCTCTAGTCACTTAATCTGTAACTCAACATTATGTAATGGTGCCTAATCTTTTATTTTGTAAAAGATGAAGACCAGCTCTGATGTTTCACCCACTCCTTAAGGAAATTATTGTTAAAGATTTCCGAGAGTAGTCAATAAGCTGAGAACTCCAGATTCCAAAAACCACACTTGCTTTTCTCCTGTATGAATTAAAATGTCAGAACATCAGCAATTACTTACAATTCATTCATATTACAAACCAAAACAAGAGCTCAAACAAGAAAGAATAAATCCCTCAGAAGGGAAATAAATAAGGTTTAGTTCACTATTTGTTAGGTTCACAAAAACAGATCTGTCTCTTCAATCTATAGAGACTGGTTTGCTGTCCAGTGGATGTATAGCTTGTGAGAAACAGGAAACACAATGCTCATGACTGATCAGAATTCAAACTCCAGCCGCCCACCTGGACTTCACAACCATTGTTGAGCAGTAATCTGTTGATCCCAGAATGAAATTATTAACTGAGCTGCAGTATCTGCTGCATCCTCTGGGAGATTGTTTGACATTTAGAATCATGTTACCTTGTGCCAGACTCTCCCCCACCAGCACAGAATGCTTCTGGCTATTTGTCCCAGCAGACAATATAGAAATTCCCACTACAATAAGATGACTAAGAAAATTCTGACTACGGGATGAGCTTTCTTTTACTGCTGCCATTGTTCCAAGAACAAGTAATCTCACGAAACAACTGGTGAGTAACAGAGATACTGCTGATAGAAAAACAACTTCCAGGGACAATATTGAGGTTACTTTCTACAGGTTTGAGCTGTCCTCTTACATAACAAAGGTGAAGAGAATGTTTTTCTCTGACAGTTGAGTAATTTTGGAATACTCTGCCTCAGAAGGTGTTACATAGAACATAGAACATTACAGCGCAGAACAGGCCCTTTGGCCTTTGATGTTGCGCCAACCAATTAGGAACAAGCACTGACCCTCTAACCTAAACCATTCCCTTTTCATCCATAAACTTAGCTACTAACCTCTTAAACGCCACCAAACTTGGCGCATCTACAACTGACGCAGGCAAGGCATTCCATACCCTTACCACCCTCTGGGTAAAGAACCTACCTCTGACATCTGTCCTAAAACCACCACCCCTTAATTTAAAGCTATGTCCCCTCGTGCTAGCTTTCTCCATCCTAGGAAAAAGGCTATCACTGTCCACCCTATCTAAACCTCTAATCATCTTATATGTTTCAATAAGGTCTCCTCTAAGCCGCCTTCTTTCTAACGAAAACAACCTCAAATCCCTCAGCCTCTCTTCATAAGACCTGCCCTCCATACCAGGCAACATCCTGGTAAACCTCCTCTGTACCCTCTCCAATGCCTCCACATCTTTCTTATAATGTGGGGACCAGAACTGCACACAATACTCCAAGTGCGGCCGCACTAGAGTTTTGTACAGTTGCAACATGACGTTGCGGCTCCGAAATTCAATCCCCCTACCAATAAAAGCTAAGACTCCGTATGCCTTCTTAACAACCTTATCGACTTGATTGCCAACTTTCAGGGATCTATGCACATATACACCAAGATCCCTCTGTTCATCAACACTATTAAGAGTCCTACCATTAGCCCTATACTCTACACATTTGTTATTCCTGCCAAAGTGAATTACCTCACACTTTTCCACATTAAACTCCATTTGCCACCTCTCGGCCCAGCTCTGCAACTTGTCCAAGTCTCTCTGCAAACTAGAACACCCCTCTTCACTATCTACCACATTATGTTGGAAGTGGAATCACTGAACGCTTTTATTTGAAACTTGAATAGATCAGCCATGATCTTATTGAATGACGGAGCAGGCTCAAGAGGCCGAATAACCTACTCCTGCCCCTATTTTGTACTCTTGCCTACCACTAGGAGCTCTATCAAATCGTGCAATGAAACTGTTCTGGTTTTTCATTTTTTTTGATCAAGCCCAATAAAGGCAAATTCAAATGTTGAGGCATTACACAGGCACTGCAATATTCCAAAGCTTTTCTGTTCTAAAAATTCGATGAACCCTCTACCAGCCCGAGCTGGCTCATTCACATGGCAGCCACATTTCACATTGTTTCTCACTCTAGGGGTTGATGACCAGATTTCAGAGACAAGTTTGGCACAAAAATTAAACATGAATTTCAAAAGAAGCTGAAGTTTGAAAAGAAACAACTTGCGGAAGAAAACAACATCAAAGCAATGAACTGATAAAAAATGAGAAATAAACAAACAACAGAAAATGAAATAATTGTTATGGTGCAAAATAAGGCCATTTGGCCCATCCTGTCTGCAACAGCTTTCCAAATGAGCATTGTGACTTAGTACCATTTCCCCTGCCTTTACCCTGTCCTCCTTCACATTCTTTCTATTCAAATAATCATTTTGGACGCCTCCATTGAACCTGTGCCCACCACATTTCCAGGCTGTGCATTCCAGATCCCAACTATTTGCTGGCTGAAGAAGGTTCTTCTCACTTCCTATTTGCTTCTTTTGTAAATCACTTGAAATCCGTACCCTCTTGTTCTCATACCTTTTACGAGTGGGAATGGATTCTCTCTATCTATTCTGTCCAATGATTTTGAACACCTCTTTCAAATCTGCTCTTAGCTGCCTTCTCTCCGAAGACAGCAGTCCTAACATCTCCAATCAATCTTCATATCTGAAGTTTTTCATCCCTGGAACCATTCTTGTAAACCTCTACTGCACTCTTTCCAATATGTTTACATCCTTCCTATAGTGCAGCACCGAGAACTGTGCACAATAGTCCAGCTTGAGTCTAACTAGTATTTTGTATTAGTTCACAGCAATATAATATCTCAAAATGTACTGGAGCAAGGCAACTTCATAGATTTAACAGAACCCTGAGTGCAGGAGGAGGCCAATAGGCCAATTGAGTCTGCACCGTCCACAATCCCACCTAGGCTGTATCCCCATAACCTCATGTATTGACCCTGCTTATTCCCTGACACTAAGGAGTAATTTAGCATGGCTAATCAGCCTAACCCATACATCTAATGACTGTGGGACAAAACCAGAGCACCTTGAGGAAACCCACACCACACAGTGAGAATGTGCACCTCCACCCAGACAGCAACCCGAGGCCAGAATTGATCCGGGTCCCTAGTGCTGTAGACAGCAGTGCTAACTCCCACTGTGCCACCATGCCTTCTTGCGAGCTGTGCCCAGCATTCCCTCTAATTCTATTTTTTTACTCTCGTTCTGTGCTTCTAAAGCTTCATTTTAACTCTTGTAAACTCTAACCATGTCTTAAATTCAATCTTTTACAGGTTTGGCATATTAAGTTGATCTTTTTCTACACCCTAGCTCTGGCTGTAACAGTACATTCTGCACTCTCTCCTTTTCTATGGTATGCTTTGTCTATATAGCTCATAAGAAACAACATTTTTCACTGTGTACTAATGCATGTAACAAGAGTAAATCAAATCAAAGCTTGGCATAACCTCCTTGCTGTTGTATTCTATGCCCTTATTAATAATCTCCAGAATATTCTGTGTATTATTATGTGCTCTCTTCGCCTGTCCTGCCACCTTCAATGACCTCTGCAGCCAGGTCCCTCTGCTCCCGTGTGTGATGGGATGAGTGTGTGTCTAGCTCACTCCCAGTCTCAGATACTCACTCACTCACTCATCTGCACCCACAGACCGTGGGTGAGAATACATATTAGTGTGTAGGGCTGAGGGCAAAGCAGAATCCTGTGGGTGGTTTCAAAATCAATACTTCTAGTTAGTGTATCAATCATTTTTATGTCGCAACCAATATATAATTTTAGCTAATGGTTGGAATCCACTTTGTGCTAACACTGAGGTAAGCTGTCGTTTCCAGTTATTGTATTAACGGAAACCAGCCCGACCAGGGTAAATAGATACAGCCTTCACTGTGAGATAATTAAAGAATGAACTATTCACCAATAGATGTATTAGTAAAGCTGGGAAAAAAAACCTGCCACACAAATATTCAGAATGTTTTATAATTATAAAAACTTAACACTTGATTTGAAGAATACTTTGTGAAGAATGAGAATTGTACAATGCTACTTCCAGGCAGTCTGCTTGCCTGGACTGAGGAAATAAATTGGAGATTATTTAAGATGTCTCCATTATAAATTAACAGCCAGTTACGTTCACTAATTATTGTTCAACTCTTAGAATAAATGAAGATAAGAGATATAACTTTAGAGAAGACATTGTCTTAAGGTAATGACAACTTGCCAAATTAGCTAAATCCAATGGGTTAGTTCCTATTTCATCAATGACCAATTAAAGATCAATTGTCTAAGGTGGATTTACAACATCTTTAAGGTATGAAAGAAAGGTGTCTGGTCTTTGTTAATGTTAACCACAGTCTGAAAGCTATCACCCACTTCATACTTTCACTCACATTCCTCACCTCTCTCCCCTCTCACACGCTTTCTCTCTGACTCGAATACTTGTTCTCTCTCCCACCTTTCACACTTTCACTCACCCACATCATGTTCTCTTCCCCTCCCCTTCCAGCCCACTCTCTCTCTTTTTCCCACTCACATGCTCACTTTTTTCCCGCTCACGTGTTCTCTGTCTTTCTCTTCCCACCATCACATGCACTCTTTATTCCCACCCCGCCACTCCCACTTTGCATGCTCTCTCCTTTTCCTCTTTGTGCAATCCCTTTCATAATCTCCACTCGCTCAGATGCTAGGGCACCCTGTCCTGGCACTTTCCTTAAAAACTCACTCAGGGATATGGCGGGAGTGTTTTTTATTATTTCATGGGATGTGAGAATCGCAGTATTTATTGCTCAAATCGAATTGAATTGAGGGTTTTGATTGGCCATTTCAGAGGGTGCTACAAGAGTCAACCACATCTGTAAGGATGACAGGTTTCCTTCCCTGAAGGACATTAGTGATCCAGTTGAGTTTTACGACAATCGACAATAGTTCCATGATTTAATTTCAGATTTTATTGAACTCAAATTTCACCATCTGCTGTGGTGAGATTTGAACCCAAATCCCAGAGCATTACCCCGAGTCTCTGGATTATTAGTCCAGTGACAATACCATTATGCCAGCACCTCTCCATCGCTGAAGATCAAGATCAGTAATTGAATGGTTATGTGGTCTACCCCTGCTCCTACTCCTTATATTCTTAGTGCCATCACCTAAAGATTCTCCTTTAAGTCACTCCCCACCTTGATTTGGAAATATTCTGTTCACTTCTTCACTGTCATTGGTCTAACCAACATGACATGAAGAGAATAACCAGAGATTTCCATCAGGTTCAATACACAGTCCTTGACCTTCACAATTACCACAGATCTGTCTGATTTGGACTTGCTTTGTATACACTTTCCTTGATGAATAATATTATAATAAAGCTGGGGATGTTTGGAGCTACCCAAGATGGCACAAGCAGAGCAATCTGAGTGGTGGTGGGATGTATGTAGTTGCTGAGGACTCTACCCACACAAAGTTTCCAATCACGCTGTGCACACTCGGGGAAGGACCCAGAGCAGCAAGAGGAGCACAGGAAAGGTTGACTCCACCCCCTCCTTTAGAGAATGATAAATGAGATGAGATTATGCTTAAGCAAGATATGCTTGATGTAAGCTGCTCTGCTTCAAATGGAAAAGATTGCTGGAAGATGCAAGAACCCTGTGACCTGGATTCCTAACACGTTCAAAGCACTAAAAGCAAAGATCAGAAACATAGAATTAGGAGCAACAGTAGGCCATTCGGCCCTTCAAGCTTGCACCACCATTCAATATGATCATGGTTGGTGAGGCACTTTCAATATCCCACTCCTACTTTCTCTCCACACCATTCAGATAATAATCTTCCTTCCTGTTTTTGCCGACAAAGTGGATGACCTCACATTTATCCATGTTATATTGCATTTGCCAAGCATTTGCCCACTAAGCCTGCCAGTCCAAGTCATCTTGCCGCCTCTAAGCATCCTTCTCACAGCACACACTGCCACCTAGCTTAGTATTATCTGTAAATTTAGAGATGTTGCATTCAATTCCTTCGTCCAAATCATTAATGTATATTCTGAATAACTGAGGTCCCAGCACTGAACCCTGTAGTATCCTAATAGTCATTGTCTGCCACTCTGAAAAGAACTCATTTATACCCACTCTCTCCTTCCTGTCTGCCAATCATTTCTCTATCTATGTAAGTACATTATCCCCAACACCATGAGCTTTAATCTTGCTCACTAATCTCTTGTGTGGGACTTGTCAAAAGCCTTTTGAAAGTCCAGATACACAACGTCCAATGGTTTATCCTTGTTCACTCTACTGTTCACATTCTCAAAACATTCCAGAAGATTTATCAAGGATGATTTTTCTTTAATGAATCTATACTGACTTGGACCAATCCTGTCACCAGTTTCCAAATATTCAGTTATTACATCCTTAATAATTGACTCCGGCATTATCCCCATCACCAATGTCAGGCTAACCGGTCTATAATTCCCTGTTTTCTTTCTCTCCCTTCTTTTTAAAAAGTGGGGTTACATTAACTACCCTCCAATCCACTGGAACTCTTCCAGAGTCTCTGGAATGCTGGAAAAAGCTCACCAATGCGTCCACTATTTTTGGGGCCACTTCCTTGAGTACTCTGGGATGCAGAGCATCAGGTTATTGGGACTTATTGGGTTTTCATCCCAGCAATTTCCCCAGTACAATTTCCTGACTAATAAGGATTTGCTTCAGTCTCTGCTTCATGCTAGACCTTGTGTCCCTTAGTATTTCTGGAAGGTTACTTGTGTCCTCCTTAGTGAAGATAGATCCAAAGTATTTGTTTAGCTTGTCTGCCATCTCTTTGTTGCCCATTATGAATTCACCTGATTCAAACTGTCTTTTTTTAATTTGTTCATGGGACACGAGCATTGCTGGCTGGCCAGCATTTATTAATTGTTAATGTCCTTGAAGTAGTGGTGGGTGAGCCGCAATCTTGAATCACTGCAGTCCATCTTCTGTGAGTTGACCCAAAATCCATTAGGGACAGAATTCCAGGGTTTTGACCAGCGACTGCGAAGGAACAGCGATATATTTCCAAGTCAAGATGGTGAGTGGCTTGGAGGGGAACTTGCAGTTGGTGCTGTTCCCATTTATCTGCTTGTTCTTCTAGATGGAAGTGATTGTGGGTTATGAAGGTGCTGTCTAAGGATCTTTGGTGAACTGCTGCAGTGCATCTTGCAGATAGTACACATTGCTGCTACTACACCAGTGGTGGAAGGAGTGGATGTTTATAGATGTAGTGCCAATCAAGTGGGCTACTTTGTCCTGGATTGTGTCGAGCCTCAAGTGTTGTTGGAGTTGTATCCATGCAGGCAAGTGGGAAGCATTCCATCACCCTCCTGACTTGTGCCTTGCATATGGTAGATAGGCTATGGGGAGTAGGAAGGCAAGGTACTCAGTACATTATTCCTAGCTTCTAACCTGCTCTTGTAGCCACTGCGTTTATGTGGTAAGTCCAGTTGTGTTTCTGGTCAATGGTAACCCTCATGGATGTTGACAGTAGGGGATTCAGTGATGGTTACACTATTGAATGTTAAGAGGCGGTAGTTAGAGTATTTTTTATTGGTGATGGCCATTGCCTGGCCTTTGTGTGGAGTGAATGTTATTTGCCACTTGTCAGCCCAAGCCTGGATATTGTTCAGATCTTGTTGCATTTAAACATGGACTGCTTCAGTATCTGAGGAGTCACGGATGGTGCTGAACATTTTACAATCATCAGCAAACATCCCCACTTCTGATCTTATGATGAAGGGAAGATCGTTGATGAAGCAGCTGAAGATTGTTGGGCCAAGGACACTACACTGAGGAACTCCTGCAAAGATGTCCCAGGGCTGAGATGACTGGCCCTCCACAACCACAACCATCTTCCTATGTACCAGATATGACTCCAACCAGCAGAGAGTTTGCCCCCGATACCCATTGATTCCAGTTTCACTAGGACTTCTTGATGCCACACCAGTCTTGACCAGTTTTTTCCTCTTCACATATCTATAGAGGCTTTTGCAGCCAGTTTTAATGTTTTCTGCAAGCTTACTCTCATATTCTATTCTCCTCTTCAAAGTAAATTCTTTACCCTCCTCTCCTGGATTTTAAATTTCTCCCAGTCCTCAGTTTGCTGCTTTTTTGGGCCAATTTATATGCCTCCTCTTTGGCTTCAACCTTATCCTTGATTTCCCTTGTTAGCCATGGATTAGCTATCTTTCCTGTTTACACTGCCATGTGTTCTTTAAATGTCTGCCATTGCCTATCCTCTGTCAACCCCTCAAGCACCCTTTGCCAGCTTCTCCTAGCCAATGCATGTCTCACACCATCCAAATTAGCTTTCCTCACATCAGGACCTGAGTCGTTCTCCAACTTAATGATGAATTTTATCGTATTACGGTCACTCTTCACAAGAAGCTGAATATTAATAAAGGCCTTAAATTTGTTCACGTTTTGTAATTAGAGGAAGAGAATTTTCCAGGAGGTTTAAATTAAGGAATGCAAATAATGCAGCCAAATGAGAATTTGGTTCTTTCTAAAAAAAAAAGCATAATAATTTAAAACTTAGCAATTTTAGAACAGCAGAAAGAGCAATATTGTTTTTCTTATAGGTTTTACACTTTCCAGGCAGCCAAGAATTTAATCCTTGATCATCTTGTTCAGTGAGCCAGACAGCAAGAAAACTTCTTCAAACATATGAAAACAATGGAGAACTAACCAGTTGCCTGAGCCCCACCTTCTCTTCCCAATCGCAGTGGGTGGGAGGATTCCATGGAGTAAGGAAAAACTTGCATGAAAAACTGGGGCTAAGTTCAGGAAATTCACTAAATATTTTGGTAATTCACTAAATATTTTGGACCTGCCCCTCCTCTACAACATCTCAATTTCCTCAGCTGTAAGTGAATCAACTAAGCCATCTCCATCAATCCAACCAGCTCAAAGTTCAAACGTTTCTCACTCTGCCTCAGTCAAAAGTCAATCATGCATCCACTTAGTAAATTAAGGTGACTTTGCATTGCTTCACTGGATTTGCAGTTCCACATACCAACATGTCTACAAACACTGCGAGTGCTCCATTTCCTCTCTAAATCTGAACCATGCTTCCTTCTTACTCACCACTAATGCCATTATTGGACAATACTCTGGACACCATTTCATTCATTTCTTAAAGACCTCAAATGCCTTTCCTATCATTCTCTCCACTGTAGGTTCAGTTGGGATAAAGGGGTCCAAGTTAATCTGCTCCATAGCTGTTGGTTCTGAACTCACCATGCCAGCCAAGTGCTTCTCTTGGACAAGAGATGACTCTTACACAAAAACCCAGGAAAGTTAATGGCTGATTCGAGGAGATGTTTGTGGAATGGTAGGAGCTCAAAAATGTTTTTTGGCTACATTTACAACAGCATACAAAACCCAACACTGAGCAAGAGCGAGCCAGCAGAAATGGACAATGCCGAGAATGGCCTCTCACATTGTCCAGCTCTGCTGGCTCATTCTTGCTCACTTTTGAGTTCTGTATGCCATTGTAAATATGGCCATAAAACGTTTTTAAGCTCCTTCCATTCCACAAACATCTCCCCAAATCAACTTTCCTGGGTTTCAGTGTTAGAGTGTGCTCTTGTCTAAGTCACATTTTTATTATATTATCCTTGATCCTTGACATCCATTACACTCAGATTCCTGACAATCTACCTCAACTCTGCTGACAGCACTCTCACACTCTCTTTTTGCATTCTTCAGTACTCAGATCCACAAAGATAGTTACTACCTGAAACAAACAACCCTCATTCTGTCCTTTCCCAGCTAAGCACGCATATCATTCTTTTACAACCTCTCTCAACACTCGCATCACCAAATGCATTGATCAATTTTATACAGCCCTTCATTTCACTCCTTTTTAAACCAAGATGTTCCTTTACTCCTTCCCTCGGCACCCCACAGTATCTAGAACCATTCTCAAGATGTTAAACCGGAAAGTAGCTCATTATTTGAAGACCAGAACTGAAACTAATTAATTGCACTAACTCAGAAATTAGACAGGAGTTTTCTAGCATAAGACTTTAAATCCAGCGAAGGTGAGGATATTAACAGGAGATGTCACTCAGTGAATAGCCTCCCACATGCAATATGTAGATGAAGTATACCTGTCACTTTTACTGCCCTCAACTTCGTATAATTTCTCACCTCGCTCGCTCCACACTGCACCATCACCTGGGACATGTAAATGACATTTCCGAGGGACTTGATATCTTCACCCTCCCAGCCCTGGATTTGTTCCGACAGTATCTGTAACTCGAGCTGCTTCCTCTTCCTCAGGTCCTGACACTGTGCCTAGAAACAGAAATAACACTGTAACTGCTGCCGTCATTCATCTCAACAATTTAAACAGAAAACATGAGCAGGTTGAACAGGACATTGCCATTCTTACACCAAAGGAGAAAATGCTAGGAAATTTCAGCAGATCTGGCAGCATCTGCAAGAAAAGAGCTGACGTTTCAAGTCCAGATGATCTTTTGTCAAAGCTCAAGAATGCTTTAACAAAGGGTCATCTGGACTCAAAACGTCTGCTTGTTTCTCTCCTTACAGATCCTGCCAGATCTGTTGAGATTTTCCAGCATTTTTTCTTTTGGTTTTAGATTCCAGCAGCCACAGTAATTTGCCTTTATTTATATTGCCATTCTCATGTTTCTTTGTGAAATAAACTTGCATTTACATAATGCCTTTAACATAGCAATATGATTGAAAGAAGCCTCACAGGAAAATAAATCAGGTAAAGAAAACTGACACTGAGCACAGAAGGAGGTATTAGAACAAGTGACAAAAAGCTTCAGTGAAAGAGTTTGGATCGGGGAAGTCTGGAAGGGGAGAGGTGGAAAAAGGTTCAGGGAGGGACTCTGCACCCATTCATCAATGGTGTTAAAATCAGGCGATGTACAACAGGGCAGAATTCAAGCATTACAAAGACGTTGGAGAGTTGTAGGACTGGAGGAGAGTATGGTGGGGGGGGGGGGGGGGGGGGAGGATTTGAAATGTTCTAGTGGAGGCGTTGTGAAACTGTGAGGAAAGTGGGTCAATAAGCAAATGGGTGGGGGCTGAAGGAAACACGGAAGAAGTTTGGGCAGGAATGGAACAAATATCTCTTTCTTAATCATCAGAAGCAAGTCCTTTGATGGCTAGAAGGTACCAATAAGCTTTTTTATTAGAATGATTTCAGAACAAGCCCAAACCACTCTGTGGTTAGGTTGCCGGTGAGGGTTATTAAACGATTGTGCTGTAATTACAATATTGTTCACTTTACATCACCAGCATTGGATTACAGAGCAATGGTGCTACTGGTTTTTAATCCATTCCTTTCATCAACTTTTTCTGAAACTTTTAAGTATATTTTACAAGGCAAATTCAAGCAGCACCCACGAAAAAAGCATTTGCATTAAATGTAAAAATCAGTCCATGCTTGTAATTGCCACCGAGTGGCACTGTGACCCAAACGGGAGAAATAGGCTGATCGTTCCACAAATGGGAAAAGTTTTAATCTAATCAAAGGCCAAAAATTATATCAGTTAATCAAATCATTCACACTCCTGAGAGAAAGAATGGTGGCACAACAATGAGCACTGCTGCCTCACAGAGACAGGGACCTGGGTTCAATTCCTGGCTTGGGTCACTGTCTGTGTGGAGTTTGCACGTTCTCCTTGTGTCTACATGGTCTTCCTCCGGGTGCTCTGGTTTCCTCCCACAGTCCAAAGATGCACAGGTTAGGTGGATTGGTCGTGTTAAATTCTCCCTCAGTGTCCCATGATATAGGGGTTAGGTGGATTAGCCATATTAGATGTATGGGGTTACAGAGATAGGACAAGGGAAACGGCCTGAATAACATACTCTGTCAGAGTTGGTGCAGATTTGACAACTAAATGGCCACCTTCTGCACAGCAGGGATTCTATCAAAAGAAGGAGACTGGTCAGTGGGTTAATAAGCAGAGACGGAAGATTTAAAATAATTGGCTTACAAATTAAAGGACAAGGAGAAGGGTCTTCAGATAGTATAACTACCTGAAATAGTGGTGGAGGCAGGTATCTTGGGAATTTTCAAAGACATAGTAGTGTAGTGAAGCGAAACTGGACACAGAGCCAGCAAGGCACAAGGGGCCAAATGAACTTCCTCCATGCTGTGGGATTCTATAATTACAATTGTTAAATCTGATCATCCTCCTCAGCTTGATTTTAATGTAACAAATATGAATATAAACTGAAATAGGCAGTGCAGAGGGAAGAAGGAGACGGAGTTTATCTCTGTTTCCTGTCTGAAGGTTGGTAGCCAGAGGAAACTAATGACTTAACTGCTTCAATCTGGCCCTGGAAATTACACACTTAATCACTCAGGTGGTTTCAAATGAACAGACAATTCAGAGCGTGGGGCGAATAAACAAACGTCATCGCGATTTAACATTGAGTCTTCAATGGCATGGGCTGAGAGGGAAAAGGAATTGGGCATCATCACAGGTCATATAAAGAACTCATTGATGTCATCAATGGAGGCAAGCAACTGGGAGGCCCTGGATTTCACCTCAGAACCAAGAGAATACAATCTCTAGATATCCCAGAGAGTGACACAGCCAATGAAGCAGAGTCATTATGCAATGTTGTGCGAGGCAGATCCTACAGCCAGTAATGTGACAGTGGCCAGATAACATTTGCGATGTTTGCTAAGGGACGAATATTGATCAGGACACTGGATACAAACATCCCAGGACATAATCATACACTCTGTTGCTTCAGTTTAACATCGCACCATTGACAGTGCCAGACTCCCTCAGTACTGATCCTCTTGACAGTGCCGGACTCCCTCAGTACTGATCCTCTTGACAGTGCCGGACTCCCTCAGTACTGATCCTCTGACAGTGCCGGACTCCCTCAGTACTGATCCTCTGACAGTGCCGGACTCCCTCAGTACTGATCCTCTGACAGTGCCGGACTCCCTCAGTACTGATCCTCTGACAGTGCCGGACTCCCTCAGTACTGATCCTCTGACAGTGCCGGACTCCCTCAGTACTGATCCTCTGACAGTGCCGGACTCCCTCAGTACTGATCCTCTGACAGTGCCGGACTCCCTCAGTACTGATCCTCTGACAGTGCCGGACTCCCTCAGTACTGCAATGAGATCATTAACCTGGAGACTGTGCCAAGTCTCTGGGATGGAACCTGAACAAAAATCTTGCAACTCAGACGAGAATTACCCACTCAGCTCCAGCCTCTGTGCTAATCAAAGGCAACACATGGAACACCGGTCTAGAGCACAGAATGGGTGTTGATATCCCCAAGACCAATGGCTGTCCATTTGCAAGATTCCCTCTGGAAATGTAAAAGCAGCTTAAGGGATAAGATACAGGGTTGGTTTTGGTGGCTCAATGATGAGGCCGAGTGTTTCTGCACACTGACGTAGATGACTCCAAGACTCAAACTCACCACCAGGCTTTTGAATGATGTTATTCCTTTCAAAATATCTGGATAATCAGGATGGGATTCCTGGAAAAACACAATGAACATTTCGAACAAAACATTTAAATATACTTAAAGAAACAACTTATATTTCAAGTGTCTTTCACAGTTCAAAGATATGCCAGTTACAGGGCAATTGGTCATGATTTTCGGTGATAGGGTGGAGGAGAGGGCCAGGCTGGGACCATAGCAAAACCCAAACTGGGCGTCACTAAACAGGTTATTGCTGAGCAGGTGCTGCTTGATAGCACTGTTAATGACCCTTTCCATCATTTTACTGATGATCCAGAATAGACTGGGTGATAATTGGCTGGGTTGGATTTGTCCTGATTTTTGTATACTGGACATATCTGGGCAATTTTCCTCATTGTTGGGTAGATGTCAGTGTTGTAACTACTGGAAGAACTTGACTAGGGAAACAGCAAGTTCTGGAGCACAAATCTTCAATATGACTGTCAAAATGTTTTCAGGGCCCATTGCTTTTGCAATATCCAGTGACTTCAACCATTTTTTGATGTCATATGGAGTGAATCGAATTGGCTGGAGACTGACAACTGAGATGCTGGGGAACCACCAGAGAAGGCCGAGATGGATCATCCACTCAGCACTTCTGGCTGAAGATTGCTGCAAATGCTGCAGTCTTATCTTTTGCACTGATATGCTGGTCTCCTCCATCATTGAGGATGGGATGTAAGTGGAACCTCCTCCTCCAGTGAGTTATTTAATTGTCCATTCAGGGCTGGATATGGCAGGGCTGCAGGGTTTTGATCTGATCCATTGATTGTGGGACTGCTTAGTTCTGTCTATCACTTGCTGTTTTTGCCGTTTGGCATGCAAGTAGTCCTGTGTTTTAGCTTCACCAGGTTGACACTCATTTTTAGGTATACCTGGGGCTGTTTGTGGTATGCCCCTGCACTCTCCATTGAATCTGATTATCCTGACCTGGTGGTAACGGTAGAGCGGGGAATATGCCGGGCCATGAGGTGACAGATTATTAGATTTTTAATTGAATTCAAATCTCACAATGACTATGAAACCATTCTGCATTGTTGTAAAAACTCATCTGATTCACAATGCCTTTTCGAAAACGCAATCTGTTCCCAAATGCACAGCAATGTGGTTAACTTTGAAATGCTCTCTGAATAATTACAATTAATTATTAAGAATGGCCCACATCTTAAGAATGAATGAAAATATATTTAAAACATAGTAATTCCCATTAGAGCAGCGATCTGTAAGGAAACATTTCCTGATACTATACTTGTAGCTGTCTCCAAGTCTACCTCTCCACCTCACTGGCCAATTTCCACAGGTAGTGAATGTGCTGACAGTAATCATACACAGTGTTGACTAAATCGATAAACGGGCTATGCTTCCATTCTCTGACAGTAAACTCTGATAATCACCGCTGATGTAGCCATGGCATTTCCTTTTGTACAGAGGATGGGTAGGGAGTAAGGGGGATATAACGCCGCTCGAATGTTACTGCCAGCTTCCCGTTGGCCAAATGAGTGGCTCAGACTCACAACCTCACGGTGCATTGACAGATTGCAGTGCACCACTTTCAGAAACTTTATGTGGTCGCAGATTATTGCAGAGAAATGCAAGATAAGATTGTGCAGAGTGCACAGAATCTGTTCAGGCAGCAAAGATCTCAGCGAAGCAGACACGAGCATTAACCCTGGGAGCAGCGGCAACGAAGGGGAAATGTACAATGATGGTGACCCTGACAACTTAGAGAGGGCTGGAGAAACTGTCCTGAGTTCAGAAGGCCGTAAACACAGTAAGAAGTCTGACAGTCCAACGCCGGCATCTCTACACCATGACTACTATCGATTTCAGAAGGCCGGTCAGAACTTCCCTGCAGCTGAACGTTTGCTCTATAAATAGCAGTAAGCCAGAGATGTGGAAAACACACGTAAATAGGGAGCAACAGGACATGGAGTTGTGTCTATCAGAATCAATCCAATGTGCCAACTGGTCCGATTCAGGCATTAAATGGAAATCTAGTTCATCTCAAAATAAGGAGGTTCTGAGCAGGGAATGTGGGGCGTGGGGGCAGTGGTGAAGTATGAAGTCGCAAACATTGCCAGATTGTCAACAAAACGGATGAGACTGTCATCGATTCAAGAAGCATTGCGAAGAATATGCCTCTCTCTACATCAGTGGGACAGTATAGAAAGGGTCGAGAGCTTCACGTTTTTAGATGTCCAGATCACCAACAACCTGTCCTGGCTCCCCATGCTGACATTATAGTTAAGGATGTCTGTTGCAATTGTACAAACTCAGTAAGAATTTAGCAACACCAATTTTTAATCCAACCAATTTATTTGATAGTAAAATTGCGAGCTTTCAACACTCCGTGTCTTCCTCAGGCAAATGCAGTGTTCTGGTCTGCAATAGCACACATCAGCACAGACAGTCAGAGATTGCTAATTAGAATGCGAATCCTTACATCTAACCTGCTATTCAAGTGTTAAAGTGGCTAACAATGTGTGTGAAGGGAATCCTGAGCATTGGTTAGAGAATTGTGTATTTTCTCCAGACAGCACAGTAAGTGAGGCTTTTTGCTAACCCAGGCAAGTTACGGGGGTTACAGATAGTGTGACATGAAGCCAAGATCCCTGTTAAGACCGTCCTCATGTGTGCGGAGCTTGGCTATCAGTCTCTGCTCAGCGTCTCTGCGCTGTCGTGTATCACGAAAGCCCCCTTGAAGAACATTTACCCGCAGGTCGGAGGCTGAATGCCCATGACTGCTGAAGTGTTCGCCCACAGGAAGGGAACTGTTTGGGCAAAACAGGCAAAACAGTTCCCTTCCTGTGGGCGAACACTTCAGCAGTCATGGGCATTCAGCCTCCGACCTGCGGGTAAATGTTCTTCAAGGGGGCTTTCATGATACACGACAGCGCAGAGTCGCTGAGCAGAGACTGATAGCCAAGCTCCGCACACATGAGGACGGTCTTAACAGGGATCTTGGCTTCATGACACACTATCTGTAACCCCCGTAACTTGCCTGGGTTAGCAAAAAACCTCACTTACTGTGCTGTCTGGAGAAAATACACAATTCTCTAACCAATGCTCAGGATTCCCTTCACACACATTGTTAGCCACTTTAACACTTGAATAGCAGGTTAGATGTAAGGATTCGCATTCTAATCAGCAATTTCTGACTGTCTGTGCTGATGTGTGCTATTGCAGACCAGAACACTGCATTTGCCTGAGGAAGACACGGAATGTTGAAAGCTCGCAATTTTACTATCAAATAAATCGGTTGGATTAAAAATTGGTGTTGCTAAATTCTTACTGAGTTCTTACCACCCCAATCCAACGCCGGCATCTTTACATCATGGCAATTGTACAAGTCATCGATAAGACTATACTTGGAATTCTGCATGCAGTTCTGGTCATGCTATTATAGAAAGAATATACCAACACCTCTACTTTCTCAGGATGCTAAGGTCATTTGGCATGTCAGCTATGACTCTCACCAACTTTTACAGATTACCAAAGAAAGCATTATAGAGTCATAGAAGTTTACAGCATGGAAACAGACCCTTCGGCCTAATTTGTCCATTTTTTTTAAGCCTCTAAGCTAATCCCAATTGCCCACATTTAGCCCATATCTCTCTTTACCTATCTTAACCATGTAACTGTCTAAATACTTTTTAAAAGACAAAATCGTACTCACCTCTACCACTACCTCTGGCAGCTTGTTCCAGACACTATCTTCTGCCCATCTGGGCATTTTTGTATCTCCCCACTCTCACCTGAAACCTCTAGTTTTAGACTCCCCAACCTTTGGCAAAAGATATTGACTATCTATCTAGCCTCTTATTATTTTATAGATCTCTACGAGATCACCCATCAGCCATCTACGCTCCAGAGAAAAAAGTCCCAGTCTATCCAGCCTCTCCTTATAACTCAAGCCATCAAGTACCAGTAGCATCACAGTAAATTTTTTCTGCACTCTTTCTAGTTTAATAATATTCTTTCTATAATAGGATGACCAGGACTGTACGCAGAATTCCAAGTATAGTCTTACCAATGACTTGTACAATTGCAACAGACATCCCAACTCCTGTAGTCAATGCTCTGACCAATGAAACCAAGCATGCTGAATGCCAACTTCACCACTCTGTCCATCTGTGACTCCACTTTCAAGGAGCTATGAACATGCATCTTTGATCTCTTTGTTCTGTACCGTTCCCCAATGCCCTACTATTAATTGAATAAGTCCTGTCCTGGATCAATGTATCAAAATGCATCACCTTGCATTTATCTAAATTTAACTCTATCTACCATCCTTTCTGGTTGTATCACAGCTTGATATAGCTCCTGCTCTATTCCAAAATTGCAAGCGACTACAAAAAGTTGTGAATGTAGCCCAATGCATCATGCAAATAAGCCTCCCATCCATTGACTCTGTCTACACTTCCTACTGCCTCAGCAAAGCAGCCAGCATAAATAAGAACCCACGCACTCCGGACATTCTCTCTTCACCTTCTTCCGTCAGGAAAAAGATACATAAGTCAGAAGTCACGTACCAACCAACTCAAGAACAGCTTCTTCCCTGCTGCTTTGGAATTTTGAACAGATTTATCTTCCATTAATTCAATCTTTCTCTACACCCTATGACTGTAACACTACGTTCTGCATGTTCTCATCTCCTCTACGAACGGTATGTTTTGTCTGTATAGCGCGCAAGAAACAATACTTTTCACTGTATGTTAATACACATGACAATAATAATAAATCAGATTGAAGATAGGGCAATGGTTACACAGATTGGGGGGCAGTCTCTGCTGGCGACTGACAATAATTTCAACAGAATCATAGAATTCCTAAAGTGCGGAAGGAGGCTGTTTGGCCCATCAAATCTGTTCCAACACAGGATCTCATCCAGGCCCTATCCCTGTAGCTCCACATATTTATACCTCTAGCCTACACATCTCGAGACATTAAGGGAACACAGACTGTTGGAACCCTAGATTTTTACCAGTTGTGATAACACACACTGTACCAGCAAGAACCCAACTCTCAGAAAGATCAAAGGAGAAGACAACCATTACCACTGTCTCCCCATATCAGTTATCAATAGACATCATCTCAGTCTCCAGATACAGGAAGATAAACTTGCAATATAACTGAAATCCAGCAATCAAAAAGGTGATGGTGATTGCTTGTGTGCATGTAACTTCACCAAAGCTCTTTAGGGTGGAAGCCTTGCCATCCTTCCCCATTCATTTCATGCTAATAAGGTCAACTCTTACCTCGCCTCAGAAACTACCTGGACACACACTCAGTTATATCAAAGCTTAAACAACAGCCCTCGAGGAAAAGAGGATGGGCAATAAATATCAGTTACCCTCACATCCCTCTATGATATATGAGGTACTATAAATGTTAAAAATCTGAAATTGCTGGAAATACATAACAAGCTCACTGGCTCCTGAAAAAAGAGGCAGATTAATATTGTCACTCTTCATCACAATCTTTCCTCAGTGTTTATGTGAAATATTTAGTTGTTTCTGTCCCAGGCACCTACAGGCTAGTGGCCAGTATTGGTGTTTATCAATGTTCTACACTCTCCAACACAAAACAACTCCACACTCAGGCTCTGCATTATTCAGCACTGCTCCATTACCTCCATGTGTCTTTCCAATTCCTGTAGTAACGCCGGATACTTGTCCAGCCTCAGAAACGGTTTACTGAGACTCGTAGTTAACATCAGAATCCCGGGGCTGCTTGCTCCTTGGCTTTCCATGAATTTATCCAATTCCTCACTGTCAGAACACAGAATACATTTTCAAACATGTGAGCGAGACTCAGACCAGCTACAACACTTTACAAGATGATTACTGTTGGGTTCCGCGTGCATTGCGGATTGTGCAGAATGTACCAGGACTACAGATTAGGTTTGCATTTCTCCAGTTTAGACAGGTGATAGTTGATCTTTCTGAAGTCTTCAAAACATTGAAAAGATTTGTTAGGGTTGTCACAGTGAAACTATTTCCACTGGGAGACAGAGAGAGAGGGAGAGCATTCAGTACTGGGGACAAAGTAGGAGTCCAGAATTTGAGTGGGCGGGAGGAGAGAGAGACACAGAGAGAGAGAGAGGAGAGAGGTTCTAGTATTGATGCAGAACCTTAACATGAGAGTCAGGTTGTTCAGGGATGATGTCAGGAAGCATTTTTTCACAAAGGGGAGTAGAAATCTGGAACTTTCTCTCTCCAGAGACTATGGGTGGTCAGGGTCGATTGACAATTTGAAGGCTGAGATTGATACATTTTTGGGGAATTTTATGTGAATGGGTTTGGGAATTGGGAGAGAGTTTGCGGGCCGGGAGAATGTTTCTCTCTCAGCTGAGGATTAAAAAGAAATTCAGTTTTGAAGAAGTAAATAAGGAGAAACTGACAGGACAGTAACCAGCGGACACAGGTTGAATTGAATTAGCAACCAGGTGTGACAGGAGGAAACATTTCTTTAAAGTGAGTTGTGTTCTGGAAGGCATTGCCTGAATGGGTCGTGGAAGCATTTTCAATAATAACTTTCAAAACACAAAAACAGACTAACAATTGAAACATAAAATATGCAGTGTTCTGGGGAAAGAGCAGAGGGGTGGATGATCACTCAGAGAATCCAAACAGATGGAATGGGTGAAGCGATTCATCGTTCCATGATTCTTGTGATAACTCAGAATCCCAATTGCAGAGGAAATGCCTGGTGTTTTGGAAGTAAAAAAGTTTCTCGTTCCACTCTCCCTATGTGTGTGTAATCCGTTCCATACACTTACCACCCTGAAAGCAGTTTCCACTGGCAGGAGAGACAGTGCTCAGAGGGACAGACTGGCAAAAGAGCCCCAAATGAGAATGGTTTACAGCAAGCAGAACATGCTGCCTGAAAGAGCAGATTCAACAGGAACTTTAAAAAAAGGGAATTCGTGGGAAAGCATTTGTAGGGCTTTGGAAAAAGGGCAGAGGAGTGGCATTAATTGGGTAATACTTTCAAAGAGCTGGCACAGGCAGAATGGGCCAAATGTTTTCTTGTGATTGCACAGTTCTACAATCCAATGAATATCGAATGCGTGAAACCTAACCAGGTTTTCAATTCTCGAGTCACAGAAATAGCCATTTTTAAATCTGAATTCTGAAAATCCAAGGCTAACCATGGTTTATAATTATTACATTGAAACGATCATTAAGCAGAATGTTCTTGTAGCAGCATCAAGAGTAATGCCTTCCAATGGTGCCACATATTGGGCAATACTGCCCTCTACTGTACAGTAACTGGAAATGGATGGAAGCGTTTCACTGCTCAGGTTTCAGGTCTATCGCGAGATCCTTACTTAGCACTTTGACCTTTTCCTGTTGTCAGATCAGTTTCACGTGGATGAAACGGGTCAAACTACTTTGCTTTTTACTGTAGTTTTGGGATCACATTATCTGATCCCATTGCTTTGTAATTCAGGTGTGTGTGAAGTGAGAGGATATTTCTTTGCTTCTGTGAGTCTGTCTGACCTAGTTACAGACTGATCACCTCAACCAAAAAAAATCCCAATTTTCAGACCATTTCTAATTGTAAATGTCATTAGTTAAAAACTAGAAAGGACAACCCTGGAAAATGGCCAATAAATTTCAATTTCCAGTGTGGGGGAAACTGCTCAGCTCACACCCAGAATGTTCTAACTGCTGAAGGCAATTACCCTGCAATGGGCGCCATCCCAATTAAATCAAAGACTTCATATTGTTCTGAATGAGCAGAATTGTCACCCAAAAAAAGTCCAAACCTCTCCTAATCCCTGGGGAACTATAATACTGCAATCTCCCACAGCAAACCCATCCTCCCACCACCCAAAATACCACATCCCACCTCAACCAACCATCCGCCCCCTCCATGGGACTCCCTCCCTCAAACTAACCTCTCAGCCATTAACCACCCCACCTTTCGATTACCCCTCATCCTTCTCTATGCCTTACAAGACCTTCCAATTACCTTCCCATCCTTCTTGACTGCCCTCCTACCTGCCTCCGAATACCCTCCCAACCCCAGAAATACATTTCAGGGAGAAGTTGGATAGATAAATGAGAGAGAAAGGAATGAGAGACAAGGAGATGGTGAGAAATAGGGAGATGGATGAAGCTTGTGCAGAATATAAACGCTGGCACAATCTTAATGGTCTTTTTCTGTGCTGTAAACTATACTCATGGATTGGGCAAAAAATGTTGGCCATGCTGGCAATTCCCACACATCCCACCCATTTATTAGGAGAATACAGTGATGGTGTGAAAAATCCTCAAATCTATTACCAAGGACTTTATAGCAAAGCATTTAGAAAGCAGTGGCAAGATCAGAGAGTTAGCACGGATTTATAAAGGGGAAATCATGCTTGACAAATCTGTTGGAAGTGTTTGAAGACATAATAGTAGATGTGACAAAGGAGAACCAGTAAATATGGTTTTATAAAGTTTATTTATTAGTCACAAATAAGGCTTACATTAGCACTGCAATGAAGTTACTGAAATTCCCTTAGTCGCCACACTCCAGTGCCTGTTCGGGTCAATGCACCCAACAAGCACATCTTCAGACTGTGGGAGGAAACTGGAGCACTCGGACGGGGGAGAATGTGCAAACTTCACCTAGGCAGTGACCCAAGCCAGGACTAATATTTGTACTTTCATAAAGTGTTTGACAAAGTTCCGCACAAGAAATTATCATGCAAGATTAAAGCTCATGGGACTGGGGAAAGTGTATTGAGATAGATAGAAAACTGGACGTCAGAAAGGAATCAAAGAGTAGGAGGTAATGGGTGCTTTTTGAATTGATAGGCAGTAACTAGTGGGGTGCCACAGAGATAGGTGCTGGGATCCCAGCTATTTAAATATGTATTAATGATTTGGATGAGGGAATAAAACATAACATCTCAAAGTTTGCAGATGATACCAAGTTGGGTGGGCAGGTGAACTGCGACGAGAATACAGAGATCCTTCAGAATGATCTGGACAGGTTGGACGAGTGGGCACATCAATGGCAGATCTGGTATAATTTGGATAAGAGTGAGGTTATTCCATTTGGAAGCAAAAACAAGGTGGCAGATGGCCATTTGAATGGCTGTAAAATGGGAGAGGGGAGTGTGCAGCTGGACCCGGATGTTGCTGAAGATAAGCATGCAGTGCAATAAGCAGTAAAGGTGACAAATGGCATGTTGACCTTCATTATGACAGATTTTGAATACAGGAGCAGGGATGTGTTGTTGCATTTATACAGGGTCTCAATGAGGCCACACCTAGAATATTGTGTGCAGTTTTGGTCTCCTTTCTGAGGAAGGACGTTCTTGCTCTCAACGGAGTGCAGCTAAGGTTTAGCAGGCTGATTCCTGGGATGGCAGGACTGATATACAAGGAGAGATTGCCTAGGTTAGGATTGTTTTTGCTGGAGTTCAGACGAATCCAAAGTCCAAAGATGTGCACGTTAGATGCACTGGCCATGCTAAACTGCCCCTTAATGTCCCAGGATGCATAGGTTAGAGGGATTAACCGGGTAAATACTTGGGGTTACAGGGATAGGGCCTGGGTGGAATTATTGTTGATGCAGGTTCAATGGACTGAATGGCCTCCTTCTGCATCGTAGGTAGTCTATGATTCTGTAAATGAGGGGGGATCTCACAAAGGCTTATAAAATTCTAACAGGGCTAAACAGGGTAGATGCAGGAAAGATATTTCCAATGGTGGGGAAGTCCAGAACCACAGGACACAGTCTGAGGATTCAGGTATGACAGAAGTAAGAGGAGATTTTTTTTCACCAAAGAGACTGTGAAATTCATTACCACAAGGAGTAGTTGATGCCAAAACACTGAACGTATTCAAGAGGTGGCTGGATATAGCGCTTGTGGTGAATGGGATCAAAGGTTATGGAGAGAAAGCAGGATTAGGTATCGAGTTGGATGATCAGCCACGATCATAACGAATGGCGGAGCAGGTTTGAAGGCCAAATTGCCTCTTCTTGCTCCTATCTCCTATTTTCTAATGTTTCTAATATATTGGGTGCAGTCTTAATCCCCTCATGCCAGCAGGATTTTTCAGTCACTCCAAAATCAACACGCTTTCGATCGGTTCACTGCATTCCTCAGCCCCGTCCCCACTGCTATGGGCAGTACAATTCTGTCATTACCCAGCCACCATCACATCTATTGTCTTCTTTCTGGTGCGACAATAGTAATCTCTCTCAATGTCAACAAAATGAAAAAAAAAGACGGTCATTGATTTCAGAAAGTGTAGTGGAGAACATGCCCCTGTCACCATCAATGGGGACGAAGTAGAAAGGATCAAGAGCTTCAGGTTTTTAGGTGTTCAGACCAACAACCACCTGTCCTGATCCCCCTATCCTGACACTATAGTTAAGAAAGCCCACCAACACCTCTACTATCTCAGAAGACTAAGGAAATTTGGTATGTCCACTACAACTCTCACCAACTTTTATAAATGCCCCATAGAAAGCATTCTTGGTCTCCTTGGTACAGATACTGCTCTGTCCAAGATGGCAAGAAACTACAAAAGGTCGTGAACGAAGCCCGGTCCATCACTCAAATCAGCCTCCCAACCACTGACTCGATCTACACTTTCTGCTGCCTCAAAAAAGCAGCCAGCATAATTAAGGACCCCAAGCATTCCAGACACAGTATCTTCCACCTTCTCCTGTCAGGAAAAAGATACAAGAATCTGAGGTCATTTACCGACTGACTCAAGAACAGTTTCTTCCTTGTTGTCATCAGGCTTTTGAATGGACCTATCTTCCATTAAGTTGATCTTTCTCCACACTCTAGCTATGATGGTACAACTACACTCTGCACTCTCTCATTTCCTTCTCTATAAACGGTATACTTTGCAGAGCGTGCAAGAAACAATACTTTTCACTATATACTAATACTTGTGACAATAATAAATCAAATCAATCAATTACTGTCCACAGAATCTATTCATCCTGATACTTACGGATCATAATAAACAAACACCTACATTTCTATAACACGTTTCAGTTACAGACAACCCAAAATTCTTCACAGCACCTGTACAATTGTAGCAAGACCTCCCTGCTTTTATATTCTATCCCTCTCACGATAAAGGCCAACATTCCATTTGCATTCTTGATCACCTGCTGCACCTGCAAACTGAGTTTTTGCAATTCATCCTCAAGGACCGTCAGGTCCTTGTGCACAGTAGCATATTGTAATTTTTCACCATTTCATCCTTCCCACTTTATTCCCAGAACTCTTGATTCCCTAACTGATTAAAAATATGTCTGCCTCAGCTGTGAACATACTCAATGACCCAGCCTCCACGGTAAAGAATTCTACAGATTCACTACCCTCTGCGAGAAGGAATTTCTCTTCATCTCGGTGTTAAATGGATCGAGTACCCGAGCATACTAACACTGGCACCAGCTGACATTTTTATCAATTAGTTTATTTTCATAATGAGTGATTATGAAATGAATTCATTCACAGGATTTCTTTTTAAAAACACACTAACACATAACGCCACGGCTCTCTTTATAGCACAAAATCTGTTAATATGAGGTTGTGTGGAACTAAATGGAAATAAACAAGCCACTTTACAGAACGTGTGCAAACATGATGGCAAATTTTAATTAATTGAAGAAAATTAAACTGATTACAGGCACAATCCCACCTGAGCACAAAGCCCTGAGGTTTGCACATACCTGTGTTCAGTGAGGACACTGACTGCAGACGGATGGTTAGCACAGTACGTGAGGTATAATGACTTCATCTGAGGCATGAGGTTGAGGAAACAGCCTCCTACTTTCTGCTGGCAATCTGGCAACCTGCAAATCAAATCAATTAACAAGTTAAATCTCATAACAAACTGATAACCGTGGTAACATCAAACTCAACTCAGCCTTGGTTCAACAGAGTTAACTATTCAGTCAATTGCTTTCAATGGATGCCGAGGCAGCGCTGCACCGTCAGAGGGTCGGCGCCGAGGCAGCGCCGCACCGTCAGAGGGTCGGCGCCGAGGCAGCGCCGCACCGTCAGAGGGTCGGCGCCGAGGCAGCGCCGCACCGTCAGAGGGTCGGCGCCGAGGCAGCGCCACACCGTCAGAGGGTCGGCGCCGAGGCAGCGCCGCACCGTCAAGTTGTGCCTAGTTTGTGACCAAAGACAGGAACCATTTTGTACTGAACAGGATGTTAGAAGCTCGAATTTATTCTGTTTACAATAAAAACATTGGGCTGTGTCTGTGGAAAGAGCTGATGCAATGGCACGTTATACAACGGGGATCTGGGTTAGTAAGCTATTCCTCTCTCCATACAGGCTGTCTGACCTGCTGAGTATTTCCGCCATTCTTTCTGTTTTTAATTCCTATTTCCAGGATTAGTTGAGAGAGAAGGTATTGGCTCAGAATCCACCTGAGACATTGTAAGCGACAGATGCGCCTGATTTCAATGCTGAGAAAATGGAACGGCTCATTTCAGAACGTAGCTCTCTCCCTTTGTATCTGCCCTTCCACCACTGCAGGACATAATCTTCTGATTCTGGTTAAACTGAGATTTGATCAAGGTGATTACAATCATGACAGCCTGACTGGAGTCAGTCAGGAGAGATGGATGCAGCGACTGCAGTGAGATTAACCAAAGGAATACAGACAGAAGAGAATAAACTAACGCACAGAGGGATATGGAAAAACATGTCGGCAGTTAATTCTCAATTTCCCTGTATTAAATTTCAAACATCCGTTGTCCCACACACACTGTAACATCATCCCTCATCTATCTCCCAAACCTTTCATACTCCCCGTACTCGCAGCAATATTCACTGCTGATTCGCAATGGCTTCCTGTGCCATCTGTTCTCATTCTGTCCGCTCTCCTTAAATAGCCTGCCATCTGCCTTATACGAGGTAAATACAAATGCTTTCGGAAGCCTGTGTCTCTGAAAACACACCCCATTACATCAAGCGCGTCATTAACCATTTGAGCAGAAACACGCAATGATTAAAGTTTTAGAAGTATATCGGACCATTGGATCAGAGACCATCTTCCCCTCCATTCTCCTCGCCTCCTAATCTCACCTACTTCGGAAAATTCAGATTGCCCCAATGGTGCCGTGCTCCCTGCAGCCTTTATTTGTTTACAAGCCTTTACTGTCAATGAGATGTTGAACCAAGGGATGCATTACAAAGCAGACAACATCTAACAGGAGAACTGAAGTCCTGAATGGTTTTTGGTTCTGGGATACCAAGGTTCTTCCGTTGGGATGGAGTTATCCAGAGCACCCAGACTGCGGCTGGGGTGCCGTCCAAACTAGAGCAACATTCCCGAGGAGTGCCCACAGACTCGAAGGTGGAATTTAAAAACTCCATCCAGGCGCTGTTCCTTGGATCTCTGAAGAGGCACACACATAAAATCAATCAATAATGAAATCCCCAACTGTTGTTTCTCCGTCATTTGGCTGTTGTGAGTGGATTCAGGCTAAACCTTGCTGGCAATCAGGTGACTGAACACCAGACAAGCCCTGGATGGGCCCAGGGCAGCTCCTGCCCCCAGCAAGCAGTAAATATTCAATAGTTAATCCAATAGGAGGGTGAGTAACCAAGGGCACAGCTTTCAGGTCATTGGGTCAACGCAAGGTGAGTGAGTCTGCAGTGCGGAAAGTGCTGGTCAGGAGGGGGATGGGAGCAGATTAAATAAAAACTTTAGATTGGGGAATTGGATGGGGGAGTGGATTAACAGAGCAGTTCTTTCCAGGAGTACACCATTGGCTGAATGATCTGCTTTCCCGTGCTGTGTTGCTCTTTGCTCTTTTGTGCTGTATCATTCTGATTTTATTGGTGCAGCAGGTTGATAAAGTTCTGTGATTGATAAAGTTCTGTACCTCGCAGGGTTATCCTCACGCTGCCGGTGAGATTCAAATCCAGCCAGTGGCCATTCTATTGCCAACTCATCCCCTCCAGACAGGTCAACTAATGGGCACTGAGGAGTTTCCTCCCGTCACCGTGGTATATGACTGCGGCTGATCACGCACCTTACAGGATGTGACCCACACCATAGGGCAAGCCCAACCACAGGTCAGGCAAGCAGAAAGGATCTCCTCTGCAGGTCCTCTTGATCCAACAGACATATCCTGCCCTCAACTCAACTTTCCTCCTCACCCTCTGCCATCACCCCTGCTCACTAGGATAGATTGGCAGGCCACTGCAAGTCTCCAAATGTATCCACGTACCTCGACCTTGTTTTCACGTCTTGTTAATTGTACTGTTAAAATCATAGAATTCCTACAGTGTGAAAGAGGCTATTCGGCCCATTGGCAACAATCCAATGCAGGCCCTCTCCCTGAAACCACAGGTAGGATTAAGAGGAACAGATGATGAGTATTAATTGCCTTTCAATATATAAATCGGGGATAGCTGGAACACTGGGCTGCCTGGTGGGAGAATGGAGAGACTGAACATGTCAACAAGCTCTCCTCACAAAGAAAAGCTCTGTTCCTTGGTTTTGGTTTCGCCAATAAGCTTGGTAGGACTATCGGTAATCCCAATACTGGCCACTGGCATCTAATAAGTTTTGGATTTCTCCCAAAAGCTTCAACCTGAAGGCACTAACACAGCTCCCAGTGTTAAATAGCTAAGGGAGGCTCTCAGGATTGTGAACGGACTTTCCCACTGACTCTGGAGGAGGAGAGCTGTGGAGTCCTGTGAGACCCAGCTCCATGTTGCAGACTCAATGGTAGAGATCGATCAACATGATTACACAACAATGATGGAGTTACTGACTAATGTAATTGCCAGGATCAGAGATGGATTATACTGAGCTGTTCCATTAAACTTGGTGTCAAGGTAACAATTTTACAAACAGCACTCTGATGGCATTTATAAAAAGAACGTATGAATTCACAACAGGCTGAATCAGGAATGTGCATCTGCACATTGCCATCTGTCCCAGTTATTTCCCATTCCCAGAAATGGATTGTCTGGACAAAGCGATTGGGATTTGGGAAGAGACAGACCAACTCAACCAGTCAGAGGGAGAGGAAAGTGAGCAGTGCTAACACACACAGGTACAGACAGAATGGAAAAAAAGTGAAGAGTAAATTACTTATCCCCCCCATAAAAAATTCAAGATAACTAGGATCTTGGAGCTCCAGTAAAGTTCAGAGACTACGTCAACTTACTTTGTACATTCCTCCAGAGTCTGGTAGAGGTTTTGCTGAAACAAGCTGATTTCTTCCAAGTTACCTTTTAACACACTGATGTCACTGGCGGATAATCTGGAAACGAAAACCAAGAAAACATAAAGAGAGGGTCTGAGTGGTCAGGGGGAACAATCAATACAGCTCAGAGACTAAAAGTACCATTCAAAAGACAAAGCTGAAGTGAGAAATTATTCTTCTCAGAGCAGAGGATAAGAAGGGTAGAGGGATTCAACAGTGTGACAGATATTGATAGAATAAATAAACAAGTGAAACAATTTCCAGTCACAGTGGTTGGTCCAAAGGATATAAACTGAAGATAATTCGCAAAAAGAATCAGAGGCAACACGAGGGGAAAATACATTGTGATCTGAGAGGATTCTGGAAGCAGATTCAGTAATAATCTTGGATAGAATACTGTGTACAGTTCTGGTCATGCTATTATAGAAAGAACATTATTAAACTAGAAAGACTGTAGAAAAGATTTACTAGAATTTTACCAGGACTTGATGATGTGAATTATAAAGAGAGGCTGGATAGACGTGGATATTTTTTGCTGAAGCGTAGAAGGCTTAGAGGTGATCTTTTAGAGGTCTATAAAATAATAAGGGGCATACATCAGCTAAATAGTCAAAATATTTTCCCAAAGGTGGGAGAGTCTAAAAATAGAGGACATAGATTTAAGGTGAGAGGGGAGAGATATATAAGGGTTCAGAGGGCAATTTTTTCACACAGAGTGTGGTGAGAGTCTAGAAAAAGCTGCCAGAGGTAGTAGAAAGGCGGGCACAATTTTGTCTTTTAAAAAGCATTTAAACAGTTATATGGGCCAAACGCGAGCAGTTGGGACTAGGTTAAAAACTGGGCAGCATGGACAAGTTGGGCCAAATGGCCTGTTTCCATGCTGTAAACCTCTGTGACACCAAACGATTTCTGCTTCAACCAGCTGCCTCGAAGAAAAAGCAAAATTATAAAAGAAATTTCTCAAGTTGTACAGATTCAAGAACCCACTCTTGCCATACTGATCTGCCAGTCCTATCTGGTATGATCTGGGCAGAAAGCTACTTCCATTTTGGAGGACTCTTCAAGAAATGGCCTGGATCCTGCATGAGAACTCTTCCAGCAAGTCGACAACTGCACAGAACTTAGCGAGAGACAGGATTTGGGAAACTTGGAGCAAGATGGAGTTTGTGCAGGGGGGTGGGGGGAACATGATAGTGGTGGTGTGTTTGGGCCAACTGATGCTGAAGGGGATTATTGAGAATTTGTGCTAAAAGCAGTTAAAGAGCTGAGATGGACAACAACTCCTTAATAATTGGCAAGATGATGTGGAGACATTTTGAATTGCTGCCTGTATTCCTTCCAGTTTGTTACATCCTTGCTCAGCCACTAGAGGGCAGTTGAGAGTCAATCACATTGCTGTGGCTCTGGAGTCACACATAGGCCAGACCAGCTAAGGATGGCAGATTTCCTTCCCTAAGGACAATCCAGCAGCTCCGCAATCACCTTTACCAAGACTAGATTTTAATTTCCAGTCAAAAATGAATTGAAATTCTCAAAACTGTTTCCATTTTCTGGATTATGAGAGTGCAGTAACATAACCAACAGATTTATCGTACCCTGTGACACAGGAAGGTTTTTTGACTCAGTATGTAGATAGGCCAACTAGAGGTGAGGCTACATTGGATTTGGTGCTGGGCAATGAGCCAGACCAGGTGTTAGGCTTGGAAGTTAGTGAACATTTTGGTGATAGTGACCACAATTCGGTACGTTCACCTTAGTGATGGACAGGGATAGGCATGAAGCTGGGGGCAGTAGTTATAGCTGGGGGAAGGGTAATTATGAGGCCATCAGGAGAGAATTAAGGTGCATAGATTGGACTAGGAAACTACAGGGACTGGGAACATCTGGAATGTGGAGCTTATTCAAGGAGCAGCTGCTGCGAGTCCTTGAAAAGTATGTCCCTGTCAGGCAAGGAGGAAATGGTCGAGTAAGAGAACCTTGGTGTACGAAAAAAGTTGATTTGCTGGTTAAAGGGAAAAAGGAGGCTTATGTCAGGATGAGGCTTGAAGGCTCGGTTAGTGCAATGGATAGCTATAGATTAGCCAGGAGGGAGCTAAGGAGTGAATTGAGGAGAGCTAAGAGAGGACACGAGAAGACTTTGGCTGATAGGATTAAGGAGAATCCTAAAGCTTTCTTTAGATATGTTAAGAATAGAAGATTGGTTAGGACAAGATTAGGGCCAGTCACAGACAGCAGTAGGAAGTTGTGCATGGAGCCTGAAGAGATTGGAGAGGCACTGAATAAATATTTCTCTTCGGTATTCATGCAGGGTGATGTAAATGTAGTTATGGAGAACACTGAGGTACTGGGTTGCAAACTGGAAAGTATTGAAGTAGATAGGGAGGATGTGCTAGATATTCTTGAGGGTGTGAAGTTGGATAAGTCCCCTGGGCCGGACGGGATTTACCCTAGGATTCTCTGGGAGGCAAGAGAGGCGATTGCAGAGCCTCTGGCTCTGATCTTCAGGTCATCATTGGTTACGGGTATAGTGCCGGAAGACTGGAGGATAGCGAATGTGGTCCCATTGTTCAAGAAGGAGAAGAGAGACTTTCCGGGGAATTATAGGCCGGTGAGTCTTACTTCTGTTGTGGGCAAAAGTATTGGAGAGAATTATTAGGGATAGGATTTATAGTTATTTAGAGAGAAATGAATTGATTGGGGATAGTCAGCATGGTTTTGTGAAGGGTAGGTCGTGCCTTACTAACCTCATTGAGTTTTTTGAAAAAGTGACCAAAGAGGTGGATGGGGGGTAAGGCGGTTGATGTGGTATATATGGACTTTAGTAAGGCGTTTGATAAGGTGGCCCATGGAAGACTTCTGCAGAAATGCAGATGTATGGGATAGAGGGTGATTTAGCTAATTGGATTAGGAATTGACTAGCAGATAGAAGACAGAGGGTGGTGGTTGATGGGAGATATTCATCGTGGAGTTCGGTTACAAGTGGTGTACCTCAGGGGTCTGTTTTGGGGCCCCTGCGGTTTGTAATTTTTATAAATGATCTGGATGAGGGTATTGAAGGATGGATTAGTAAATTTGCAGATGACACTAAAGTCGGTGGAGTGGTAGATAGTGAAGAGGGGGGTTCTAGTTTGCAGAGAGACTTGGACAAGTTGCAGAGCTGGGCCGAGAGGTGGCAAATGGAGTTTAATGTGGAAAAGTGTGAGGTAATTCACTTTGGCAGGAATAACAAATGTGTAGAGTATAGGGCTAATGGTAGGATTTTTAATAGTGTTGATGAACAGAGGGATCTTGGTGTATATGTGCATAGATCCCTGAAAGTTGGCAATCAAGTCGATAAGGTGTTAAGAAGGCATATGGAATCTTAGCTTTTATTGGTAGGGGGATTGAATTTCGGAGCCGCAACGTCATGTTGCAACTGTACAAAACTCTAGTGTGGCCGCACTTGGAGTATTGTGTGCAGTTCTGGTCCCCACATTATAAGGAAGATGTGGAGGCATTGGAGAGGGTACAGAGGAGGTTTACCAGGATGTTGCCTGGTATGGAGGGCAGGTCCTATGAAGAGAGGTTGAAGGATTTGAGGTTGTTTTTCGTTAGAAAGGAGGCGGCTAAGAGGGGATCTTATTGAAGCATATAAGATGATTAGAGGTTTAGATAGGGTGGACATTGATAGCCTTTTTCCTAGGATGGAGAAAGCTAGCACGAGGGGACACAGCTTTAAATGAAGGGGTGATAGTTATAGGACGGATATCAGAGGTAGGTTCTTTACCCAGAGGGTGGTTAGGGAGTGGAATGCCCTGCCTGCGGCAGTTGTAGATGCGCCAAGTTTGGTGGCATTTAAGAGGTTAGTTGATAAGTATATGGAAGAGAAGGGAATGGTTTAGTTTGGAGGGTCATTGCTTTTTACACTGGTCGGCGCAACATCGAAGGCCAAAGGGCCTGTTCTGTGCTGTAATATTCTATGTTCTATGTATTAGTATACAGTGAAAACTAGAATAAAAGGGAGTTGGCTGAGAAGGCTGTACTGTTATTGTAATAAACACTCCAGAGATTTGGAGGGAGTTCAGATGGGGCAATAACACCATGGCCAGTCACAACAACAAAACTCCTATCCCTATGTGAACAACCTGAGCTTTGACCCAGGCAATAGCCTTGTGCTAATTCTGGACAAGTGACCCAGGGACCTGGACAAATGCTCCACAGAAGACAATTCAAATCCCACTAGGGCAGAATTTAAATTCAAGTTATGAGTAAATCTGGAAGATAAAGCTAATCTCACTAATGGTGACCATGAAACTCATCTGGTTTGTTCATATCTGCCATCCTTAACTGGTCTGGCCTACATGTGACTCTAGATCCACCACAATGTGGTTGACTATTAACTGCCCTCTCAATGTTGTATCAAACCGCTACAGCAAAGTAACAATATGGGTGCACCATCACAGAATCCCTATAGACCATTCAGCCCACTGAATCCGTACTAATCACATCCCATTCAGGCCCTATTCCGTCAACCCTACATATTTATCCTGCTAATTCCCCCGACACTCGAGTAAATTTAGCGCGGCCAATCAATCAAACCTGCACATCTTTGGACCATTACGACGTGGTTCAAGGAGATAGCTCACCGCTGGGACAATGAGATATGGGTAATAAATACAGCCTTGTCAAAGGCCCTCATAATCACATGAATGGAGAAATAATTTTTAAAATCTCAAACCCGTGTGTGGTATCTGTGCTGATATGAACCAGACATCAAGTGTTATTCCATTGGATATTCCCCGTTGAAAGCAGATCAGAAGGTAATCAAGATGAAATCAGGCTGAAAAATCACTAACTACACCCCAGCACTATGGATTCTTAATTCTTGAAATGCATGACTGTCCTACAACATCTACCTGCACATTGACAGCATCTTTAACCTATCAAAATGATTCAAGGTGCTTCACTGGCACAATCAATTTATAGAGGTGATCATGAATGTTATAAAGGACAGAGTGGTGCTGAGGTGTCAGGAGTGAGTTCTACAACTTAAAGCGCAGGCACCTGAAAGCATGGCCACCAATGGTGAAACGATGAAAATTGTGATGCACGAGGGCTCAGAATTGGAGGAGCATAGATATCTCAGAGAGTTGTGGAGCTGGAAGGGATGAGAGAAATAGAGAGGGGTGATGACATGGTGGGATTTGAAAAAAAGAATGAGAATAGGGAATGACAGTAGATCAATGAGCAGCTGGAAAGAGGGCAGAAAGGCATGCAGTGCTAGTTTGGATACTAACTTGTCATTGGCCTGCAATGACCGCAGGTACGTGTTGAGTAATAGCTGGAGCTCCTTTGCATAATCTCGTTCATTGTCCAAAATATTCTGTATAACCTTTGGAAAGAACAAGATTTTACAATATGTTCATGTAGCCACAGTTCATTTACTTTCCAGAACAAACAAAACTTAATACCTTTTAATTTACCTGCATTTACCTTTACTGTGTGTCCCTACGGTGGCATAGTGGTTAGCACTGCTGCCCCACAGCACCAGGAACCTGGGTTCGATTCCCGACTTGGGTCATCGTCTGCATAGAGTTTGCACGTTTTCCCCATGTCTGCATGGGTTTCCCCCGAGTGCTCTGGTTTTCTCCCACAGTCTGAAAGAATGCTGGTTAGGGTGCATTGGCCATGATAAATTCTCCCTCAGTGTACCAGAACAGGCGCCGGAGTGTGGCAAGTAGGGGAATTCCACAGTAACTTCATTGCAGCGTTAATGTAATAAGCCTATTTGTGACATTGATAAATAAACTTTAAACATTTATTCTACAAACTGAGGAAATTCCTTAACATGTTATTTTCATTGTTATGCTTTAGTTTACCAGCATTTCCATGTATAAATAGAGCTTGTTAATTTTGGCTAATATAGAATTTTAAAGCACAGAAAGAGGCCATTGGCTCATGGCATCCGTATCAGTTGTTTGAAAGAACTATCCAATTAGTCCTAGTCGTCCTGCTCTTTCCCTGGAAATTTCATTTTCTCTCCTTTCCCATAAACCGTTTCATCTTTGGAAAAATGGATAATAGAAAATGCTATGCACAAGACTTGTGAAACAAAAAAAAAGCAAACAATGCAGCCTGAAATGAATGTAACTGTTGCTGCAGACGAACAGGCATCACAACGATGACAGTTCACATTGTGGTCAGTTAATCTGTGATGCCTGTACAGGTGCCAGATGTACCATTGTCCACCTGCTCTTAAACTCCTACATCTTTTCAAATAGCAATAAAAAAGAAATGAAACGCGATATGCGAGGCAAGAAGAATCCAGATGTTTGATTACATTTCCAAACTCCCAGCAACTGTGCCCAGTGCAATTGCAAAACCTTACATCTCTGATCCAGTGAGTGCACTTAGAAAACACCGGGGCGACACTGATTTCAACTGAAGCTGTAGTTTCTGCGTTGTAAAGTTGGCAATGGAGCAAGATTGCAGATAAACAGTTGTACTCAGCTCCTGACTAGCCCTAAATATATCAGCCCTGGCATTGAGGAGACTGACTTCCTCGTGGGGGAGTGCAAGAGAAACTAACACCTGGCCATGTGATCGCTAAGTTTCTGGAATATTCCTTCTCTGCTACATTTCCATCATCACTCCAATGCGGTTAGAAAAAAAAGTCAGTCTGCGAGCAGAAATGAAGCTTTAATCAAAGTTGCTATAATTGCTTGGAAGACTTGCCGAGGGGTACCAGACGTTCACAAACTGTTCTAAGAATATCTCCACATTTAAACACACGAGCAGCAGCAAGTGTTCTCAGCATGATATTCTGTCACTGAGTAGGTGACTGCCAAAGTCTGTAACCCTGTCTCTAACATGATCACTTCATTCAGTCACCAAGCTGTTGGCCATTGAGATTTCTCTAACGCGCAACAATTTAGAAAAAAAATAAACTGGAAAGATTTCAAATCTCCCAGCCTGCGAACAAAGAACAGTACAGAACAGGAACAGGCTCTCTGGTTCTCCAAGCCTGTGCTATTACTGAGTTTGATGTTTCCTTCATGACACCAGAAGCTATAGTTTAAAACTTGACTGGCTGGAAAGAGTTTAGAGATGTGCAATGGTTGAGAAAAGCACAATATAAACGCAAATTGTTTATAATTTTTAAGCGGAATGGTGTAACAGGTCCTCAGAGACAGAAGTCCCTTCATCAAATCTGTTTACAAGCCTGACAACAGCATAAAGAGTGCTTTCAGATAGCAGACTACACTAGGATTCTACACTTCAGCAGTCACGGACATAAGCCTCTGATCTTCAGGTAAGCGTTTTCCAAGGCACCCTTCACGATACACAACAACACAGAATTGCTGAGCAGAAACTGATAGCCATGTTCCACACATGAGGATGGCCTCAAACAGGATCTTGGGTTCATGTCACACCATCTGTAACCCCCATGACTTGCCTGGACTTGCAAAATCTCACTAACTGTCCTGGTTGAAGACAATAGACATCTCTTCAACTTGCGTTTAACCCACTCTCCACTCATATTGTCTGCACCTTCAAGATCTGATTATCTGTAAAGATTCGCATTCCAAGCATTATCTTGTAAATTGAGTTTATGTCTATGTATGCCCTGTTTGTGAACATAACTCCTCACTCAGCTGAAGAAGGAGCCTCAGACTCCAAAAGCTTGGTGTTGTGAGACTACTTACTACACTAGGAAAGCCAGGGGAACTGATACTCCTAGTTAAATACAAAGCAAGAGGCTCCTTGATTGGCCTGTAAATTTGGCCCCGAATCAGGGAGTTCTATCAGGCCCACCTCAATTGCCTGTTTAAAGTCATTACACTCGGTTACTTTGACAATGCAGAGGTAAAACAGGTCAACAGCCTCACTTCTAAAATTAATCGTTAAGCGGAGCAGGAGGCCTCTCGTTCCTCCACTGTGTGGAATGATTAAAATACAGACACCTGGATGTCCCAGTGTTCTCCACAGGCAACGGAGTGCTTTTTGTTGTCACTGTTACACCACAGAAATTTCCCACATGTTGAAATGAACTTGTTTGTTTTTTAGTGATGTTGGTTGAGGGATAAATATTGGTCAGGACACTGGGGAGATCTCACCTACTCCTCTTTGAAACACTGACCCAGAGAGCAAACAAGGTTTCACGTAAAAGCTGGTACATCTGACAGTGCAGCATTCCCTCAGTGCTGCAGGAGGAATATCAGCCTCGAAGAACAAAGAACTCGATCCCAGGCTTGAGGAATCAAAGTTCAGATCATAGTCAGCAATTCAAATCAGACCTTTCAGCTGGGAAATTAGGAATTACTTCCACACACAAAGACTGGTGAAAGTTTAAAATAATCTTATGAAAATGGGGCCTATTGTGAAATCAATTCTGAATTTTAAATTTAAGACTTTTATTGTTTTTTTAATTCATTCCTGGGATATGAGCATGGCTGGCTGGCCAGCATTTATTGCCCATCCTTAGTTACCCTTGGAGGGCATTGAGAGTCAACCACATTGCTGTAGCTCCAGAGTCACATGTAGGCAGATCAGGGTAAGGATGGCAGATTTTCTTCCCTAAAGGACATTAGTGAACCAGGCAGGTTTTTTTGACATGGTCATCAGTACATCCTTAATTCTAGATTTTTTTTATTGAATTCAAATTTCACCATTTACTGTTGCATGATTTGAACCTGAGTCCTCAGAACATTAGCTGAGTTTCTGGACTAATAGTCTAGCAATATTACCATTAGGCCACCACCTCCCCAAAACTGATATATTTTTATTAAATTATGCCATTAAGGGGTGTGGGAAAAGGTGGGAAGGTGAATTAGGTCACATGTTTTCATTGAACAGGCCTGACGGGCCGATTGGTCTCCTCCTGTTGTATTCACGTCTTGCCTCAAGGCTCTGCAGGGAGGCTTGAACCCAGAACTTTCGGACCTTGAGGGAGGAGCATGATTGAAAGTGTGGTTCTCAATCCCACACATGGATCACTGATGAGAGATTCTTCCTCTTTGTTCTTTGTACTGCTGTCAAAATGCACACAGCACAACACTGAAGTTAGGAATGCATTCACAGAGAAAGCGAGAGAGAATAAGGGGGCAATGAAGACTGAAGAGAAGCAGTTTCTTTACTCAGAGGTGGCAAATCATTGGAATTCTCTCCCCCAGGGGCTGTGGAGGCTCAGTCAGCGAGCATGTTCAAGATAGAAATTGATAAGTTTGCTAGATGAAATCAAGGGACATGGAGATAATGCCATTTGCCCGCACTGAGATTGATGATAATTTGCCATGATCTAATTGAATGGCGGAGCAGGTTTGATGGGCCGAATAGCCAACTCCTACTCCAATGGTGTCCGTAGTGAGAGTAGGAAATGAACAGTATTGTGTTTGGCAAGATCAGTAAGAGATCAGCAATATTCATCGATAATATGCTGATCCACCAGAACGTTATTAAAGAAAGTTGTTTTGCAGGAAAAGTTTTAAAAATCTCAGGTAGCAGAGTGATCTTGAAAGCTGCTTTGAACAAATCAAATCCAAGACAAGAACTGTTCTTAAACATGAACAGAAGGAAATGCAAAGGCTAACTGTCCAAAACCAGAGACAGAGCCCCCTACAGACACTGCCTGCTCTCCCGGCGTCCCCTACAGACACTGCCTGCTCTCCCGGCGTCCCCTACAGACACTGCCTGCTCTCCCGGCGTCCCCTACAGACACTGTCCGCCCTCCCGGTGCCACCTACAGACGCCGCCCGCCCTCCTGGCGCCCCCTACAGATGCCACCTGCTCTCCCGGCGTCCCCTACAGACACTGCCTGCTCTCCCGGCGTCCCCTACAGACACTGCCTGCCCTCCCGGCGTCCCCTACAGACACTGCCTGCTCTCCCGGCGTCCCCTACAGACACTGCCTGCTCTCCCGGCGTCCCCTACAGACACTGTCCGCCCTCCTGGCGCCCCCTACAGATGCCGCCTGCTCTCCTGGCGCCCCCTACAGATGCCACCCGCCCTCCCAGCACCTCCTACAGACGCTGCCCACCCTCCCGGCGCCCTCTACAGATGCCGCCCACCCTCCCGGCGCCTCCTACAGACACCGTACACACTCCCAGCGCCCCTTACAGACACCATCTGTGTTCCCAATGTCACCTGTCACTGTCTACAGACATTGTCTGAAACTCCCTTCAGGAATCAAGTCCAACCCATTCTAAATCCAGTTGATCCGTGGTGCCAGATTCGAGTCCGGTTGATTTTGGTGGTACTGTGAATAAGTGGTGATGGAGTGGAGGGGGTTGTTGTAGTGCAGAATTCTAAAGCTGCAGAACGTTATTCCATTGTGTTGTTTGATGAACATTATCTTTCAAATTTGTCTGCCCTGCCCCTTCACAAAACATGTGGTTAACTGCAGGTTGTCCCAGCTGACAGGGGCTCAGGTAAAAGCTACATGTGTAATTTACACATTTCCAATTAAACTCCCTCCTCAAGGAGTCAAGTTCAAGATGACAATCTGTTACCAAAGAAACAGTAAGACTGGATATTTATATCCAGTGTACAGTACACTACATGGAAGTGCTGCCTACTTAAAACAAAACCTTTTCCTCATATAACAGAGAACTCGAGTGAGGGAAATCACACATGCCTCTGATTCACTGGATTGGATCACTCCAAACCTCAGACTAAGACAATCTGAAACAAAAACTGTGTAGCAAATTCCTATCTTTTTTAGCTTAAAAATTTAGTAGTGTCATGAGTAGGATTACATTAACACTGCAATGAAGTTACTGTGAAAATCCCCCAGTCATCACACTCTGGCGCCTGTTCAGGTACACTGAGGGAGAATCCAGCATGGCCAATGCATCTAACCTGCACATCTTTGGACTGTGGGAGGAAACCAGAGCATCAGGAGGAAACCCACACAGAGAATGTGCAGACTCCGCACAAACAGAGACCCAAGCACGAATCAAACCCAAGTTCTTGGCACCGGGAGGCAGCAGTGCTAACCACTGTACCCTGCCTCGGCAGAACAGATAGAAAAGATCACAGGAATCCCACAGAAATTCCAACTCTGTTCACATTAGAGAGTTCAGAATAGAAAAGCAAATGTAGGAAATATAAACCTAAGTGGCCTTAATGTCAATGATCTGCTTGTTAAAGTCAGCAGCAGCTAATTAGCACACAGCAAGATTCCACAAGCAGCAGAATAACAACGATGAGATAATATGTTTCTTTTAGTGAAGGACAACAGTGATAACTTGCTTGCCCTCCTTTGGAATAGTATCCTGGGATCATTCGCATCCACATAGGACAGCGAGGCCACTGCTTTAACTTCTTATCCAACAACACATTAGAAATTGGCTGCACGTGAGCTCCTCAGGTAATTAAACAAGGAGTCATTGCTAAAGGGCCCAAAACAGTGAACATGTTGCATCTGGAGCAAGAAGACAGGAAGGCATGTGGTTAATGGAGAATTCATCAATACCATAGCAGTAACACAGGGTGGCATTCGCTCAAAGTTGGGTATCTGCTTTCCCCTCACTTTTTAAGAGGCAAATGAGTTTCCTTTCAGCTTCTTTCAGTGTCAGGTCTGGCTCAGTGAGTCTCTTCGTCAATGGTCACAGCCAGAAGATTCTGGATTCAACTCCCACTCCAATGACCCAAACAGGCAGGTTCACACAAACTACCTCTGTGAAGGATTGCTGCGCTGTTAAAGGGTCAGAGAGTACTGAGGGAACATTGCACTGTCAGAGGGTCAGTACTGAGGGAGTGCCACAGTGTCAGAGGGTCGTATTGTCAGAGGGTCAGCACTGAGAGAATGCCACATGTCAGAGGGTCAGTACTGAGGGAGTGCTGTACTATCAGAGTGTCTATACCAAGTGAGCGTTGCACTGTCAGAGGGTCGGTACTGAGGGAGTGCCGCACTGTCAGAGGGTCGATATTGAGGAAGCGCTGCACTGTTGGATTTGCAATATTTTGGATAAGACCCTATCTTCCATCTTAGATGGATATAAATGATCCTATGGCTACCATTTGAAAGCACAAAGGGAACTTCATACTGATGTCCTGCCAATATTTATTCCTTAATTAATGTTGCTATAACAGATTAAATTGGTCTTTAACGCATTGCAACCTGTGGGAGCTCACTGTGGACAAATTAGCGCTCCTTAACAACACTGACTGCACTTCAGAAGCAAATTATGAGCTGTAAAGTCCAAAGACCGTGAAAAGCATTATGAAAATAAAGTATTTTCTTTAAAAATAAAAATGATATTGGAGAGTCCAGAGTCTCGATCTGCCCCCCCTTTGCTGTGTGACGGGGAGATGGGGCATGAGCCACGTTGCCCATCGATATCAATTAGATAGAAGCTAAAACTGGGAGTGGTGATGGTGGTGGTGGGGTGGGGGCGGGGGGTCGTGTAGAAGGAAGAAGCTCGGAACAAAACATACGCTGTCAGATGTTGCAAATGTTCCTGCTGAGTGAGTTGTGTGAGGATCCTGCTGCTAAACAGGCAAAGCCAGAGCTTTGATGCAGAGTACAAGAGTGAATTGGGCAAAAATCATCTTGCACAGTGCAGCAGATTTTCTAATGCTACTAATTATACTAAAAAAAAGATGGGTCTTTAAAATAGATTTGGTCAATTATTCTGATTTTAAGCAAGATTTATTTTTTTCGCAAACAATTTACAAGTGAATTGTCTTCCCAGGTTATATTTTATTCGACAGATTTATCACAATGCAAATGAAGATTTTAATAAAAGCAAGGCACTTACCAAACTATAATAATTCTTGGTAACTGAAGGTGTCTCGAATCCTTTGAGAGACTTGGGGGAAAGTGGCTTATCTGGAAAGAAACAATATATTTGCAAAGTCACTCAGTGCAATTTTGGAGACAATGGAACTAGCTACTTACAGACTGCAAGGAATGGAAACAAGACTTGGGATTGAAAATGCCGACACTCTGTATCAGTATCAGCGAGGGCTCTCCCAGAGAATGCAGTGCGACGCTACACTGGAATCAAGGTGTTCTAGGGGGCAACGAAGGACAGGTTAATGGGCAGAAAGATCAGTGATAGCAGTCACTGTCCAGCAGCTATGAAAAATACTAAACTCATCATTTGGATTGAAGCGTTTTTTAAAATTGGTTTTTGCATAAAAAAACAATTGTCAGCTTTGTGCGTGTGGGTGTTTTATAACACCCAATCATTACCAGAGGGAAACCTTTGACAGGAGTCAAGGCACACGATCACTGGAATGTTGCAGTTTATCTTCTCTTTCTTGCTAAATATAATTTAAACAAATGGTTTTCTTCTCTCTTACTGGGCCTGAACTAGCTTGGTACGACACCAACAAATAGAAAATTCTTTCACCTTCTCAGGGAATGGGTTCATTAGGAGAGCACCGTGGACATTTTATTTACTGTTCAAATCCAGGACTGGAGCAGGAACCCACAGTGTTCTGATTCAGAAAGAATCTGCTCGCTGCCACACACACTACCCTGCGCAGCCAGTAACTGCATGCATAATGAAGGATGAGGAACATCATGCATAGTCTGTTACAGAGCCATTAGCTTCCAACTGATCACCAACAAACTTGGAGCTCTCAACTGGAAAACGTGTAAAGATCCTAGTGCAGTCATTTGACAAAAGAATGTCACATGCTGACCACAGGGTTGTAAATGCATCATCTTTACCATCAGTTAGTGTCTCTCAATAACCGTTTATAATCTTTTCTCTAGTTTTCCTTAAGGAAATGAATACTAATTGCATATTGTACTCATTGCCCCCTCTCCTTATGTCACACTCTTGTCTATCAATAATCTGCAGAGTTAGGCACAGTTGGCAGTTCAACCCTGCTCCAAAAATCAACAGGGAGTCAGCAAAAGCATATGGTTCATCTCCCAGTTACCAAACCAAAGTGGCATTATTAAACAACAGAGGAAGAAATTTTAAATCCAAATCTCTCTCAGAGAGCTTTTGTTCCTCTCTGCCATGGGTTATCAAGGTGAGAAAGGTCAGCGGCAAATGTCAGGTTCCATTCCAATCATGACATTCTGAATGGCAGAATGATATCACAAATGTTTGTACAGAAAGGTGAGTGAGAGAGTGGGTTGGGGTCACCAGGGGAGGGAAAAGACATAGAGGTAAGTGGAGGGATCTCAGGTCCAAAGGAACATAATGAAAGATTAAAAAAGTACACGGATGGATCAGGAGAGAGATTAAAGTTTTGTAAATTATATCGATTCCCTTTCCAAGGTGTTTTAAATTCCCAACAACAAAGTAAACAACTCCTGTACACCAGACAAGGCAAGAATGGCCAGTTTCCTTCCCTAAAGTACGTCACTGAACCAGTCAGGTTTTTAATGACAATTCTACAGCTTCATGGTCACTTTTATGTTTTCAAATCATTTAGTTCAAATTGAATCCAAGTTCCCAGGCTTGGGTGGGATTTGAACTCACTATCTCTGGATTACTCATTCAGGCTCCAAAACAAGAATCTAGTCAGAAAGTCACAAAACTCCTGCATCTTTTGAGAATGACTGGCAGACAGTCTGTAATGTGTGGTGAAACTAATTAAACCGTGTGTTTTGCTGAAACTTCATTCTGCACAATTTACTGAATTTGAACCAATCGTTAAACACCCACTCATCAGCACATAACTATGCTTCAACAATCCCGAATGTCAACACCACCAAGCATGAGAGGTGAATAGGGGGCATCATATTGAAAAGACAAAGTATCAGATTCTCAAGTGAGATCAGAGGCTTTAGGAAGATCCAAAAAGGAATCAAACAGTCAGAGAGAGGGTTCTGAGGTTGACAAAGTGGAGGAAGAGAGGAGGTGGGGTGAGCAGGGGCACGTGGAAACACGAGACCCTCTAAATATCAGAACGAACAGGAGATTTTACACATATCAACTCACCGCTCGGTTTTATCTCCCGCACATAGTTGCTAGGGAACCAGCCTGATTTTCCTTTGAGTGAGCCTTCCCACCATCCTCCATCTTCAACCCGCGTAACGTACAGAATGTCGCCTTTGGAAAAGGAAAGCTCATCCTCATTGTTCTGTTTGAAGTTAAACTTAGCCTTCACAACCAGCTGATGGCTTCCATTCTCAGTCATCTCCTGAAGCAAGCAGAGGACAGTTCAACATAAACCAAACAGAAGCATTTCACCAAGTTCTCCACATATCAGAAACAGGATCAGAAATAAGCTGCTTAGTCTTTAAAGCAACACTGCCAGTCAGTGAGATGATGTGACCAATTATTAGCCAGGATCACTCAGTTTGGAAGCGGCACAGAAAAGGTTCAGTAGATTGGTCTCTGGGAGCACCAAGAGGGCTGAAGTTTAAAGTTTATTATAGTCACAAGTAAGGCTTACACTGTAATGAAGTTCCTGTGAATTTCCCCTATTTGCCACACTTCAGTGCCTGTTCAGGTCAATGCACTGAACCAATACGGCTATCCTACGATGAGCAAATTGGGTCTATAATCACTGGAGTTTAAAGAAAGAGACATGATCATATTGAAACAGACAACATTCTGAAGATTCTTGGTTGAACAGACACAAAGACTCTTTCCCCCCCCGTCAGGGAATGTAAAATACGGAGACATTTTTCAATGGCAGGTTGTGATTAGTGGCATGTTACAGGGATCAGGGTTAGAACCTCAATTATTTACAATCTACATTAAGGATGTGATGAATAATGTTTCCACATTTGCCGATGATATAAAGCTAGGGAGGAAACTCACACAGAAACGGGGAGAATGTGCAAATTTCACACAGACCTTAGGCCAGAATTGAACCTAGGTCTCTGGTGCTGTGAGGCACCAGTGCTAACCAATGTGTCACCATGCCGCCTCTGAAAAATGTGGAGTGATTCATTTTGGTAGGAAGAACATGGAGAAAATATAAATGTTCTAAAGGAAATGCAGGAGAAGAGGGACCTGGATTTATATGTACAACAATCATTGAAGGGGATTCTCAGAGATAGGATGTATAAGCACTTAGAGCGTTGCGATCTGTGAAAGTTTGCACGTTCTCCCCGTGCTTGCATGGGTTTTCTCCAGCAGCTCCAGTTTCCTCTCACACCCCAAAGATGTGCTCTTAGGCTGATTGGCAAATTGTCTCGCAAATTTGGTTCCAATGCATAGATCTATAAACATAGACAGGGATCATGGGTAGAAGTGGGAACATCGAGGTGGCAGCGCGGGCTCATTGGGCCAAAGGGCCTGTTTCCAGTGCTGTTCTGTTCTTTGTTCTTCTTTGTATTCAAAATCATGAGGGGTCTGGACACAGGGAGAGAAACTGTTTCCACTCATGAAAGGATTGAGAGGGAATAAACTGAAACCACTTTGTAAGAGAAACATAAGTGACATGAGTAGTAGGATTTGGAATGCACTGTCTGAGAGTGTGGTGGAGATGGGTTCAACTGAATCATTCAAAAGTGAAGGGAAAGGTATCTACAAAGGGAGGGTGTGCGTGGTTATAGAGCGAAGGTGGGGGAATGGCACTAGGTGGGTTGCTCATTTGGAAAGCCACTCAAGAAATGATGGACCAAATGGCCTCCTTCTGTCCCACAACAATTTTGTAACTATCCAATGTGCCATAAGACCTCCGATGCAAGCTGTGAGGAGGACACAAAGAGGTTGCAAAGAGTTCAGTGAGTGGGCAACGAAGTGGCAGATGAAGTATAATGTGGGGAAATGAGAAGCTGTTAAATTTAGTAACAAGAACAGAAAAACAGAACAGTATTTAAAGGGTATGAAACTTGTAAGTGATGTTCGCACGGACATGGGTGCAGCTGTAGAAAGAACACAAAGTGAACAGCCAGCTATAGCAAGCAATAAGATGGCAGCTATACAGTCAGAGTCAGACAGCACAGAAAAGGCCCTTCGGCCTATCAATTCTGCACTGATAATAACTACAACTAAAGTCATACTAGTCCCATTTTCCAGCACTTGTTCCATATCGAATGTCATGATGCTTCAAGTGCTCATCCAGATGCGTTTTAAAGATTTCTGGCCTCCACTACCCTCCTAGACAGTGTATTCCAGATTCCCACCACCTTCTGAATGAACATTTATTTCTCAAATCCCCATTGTGTTTCCTGCCCCTTACTCTCAAACTATGACCCTTGTGATTAACCACAGAACCAAAGGGAACAGCTGCTCTCTACTCACCCAGTCCCTACCCCTTATAATCTTACACACCTCAATTATGACCCCCCTCAACCTTCTCTGCTCCAGAGAAAACAATAGTTGCCTTTGACCCAAAGCCCTAAATATCTTTGAATAAATCCATCAATAAATTCAGATCAATATAAATACGTTGGGCTGAAGGGCCTGTTTCCCATGCTGTTTTGTTCTTTTTGAAATAGAACATTTTTTAAAGTAAGTACTTTACAATACAAAAGTACAAACTGCATATTTTTTAAAGCACTGAAAATGAGATTCCACTGCAAAATCAATATCTTACATTGCAGGAGGCTATCATAAGACCATAAACATTTGACATAGGAGCAGAATTAGGCCATTCAGGTCATCAAGTTTGTTCTGCCATTCAATCATGGCTGATACTTTTTCTCATCCCTGTTCTCCTGTCTTTTCCCCATAACCCCTGATCACATTATTCAATAACCTATCTATCTCTGTCTTAAAGACACTCAATGATCTTGCCTCCATAGCCTTCTGAGGCAAAGAATTAAACAGATTCACCACTCTCTGGCTGAAGAGATTTCGTCTCATCTCTGTTTTAAAGGATTATTCCTTTAGCTTGAGGTTGTGCCTTCTGGTTCCAGTTTTTCCTACTAATTGAAACATCCTCTCCACATCCACTCTATCCAGGCCTGGCAGTAGAACATAGAACATAGAACATTACAGCACAGAACAGGCCCTTCGGCCTTCGATATTGCGCCGACCAATTAGGAAAAAGCAATGACCCTCTAACCTACACCATTCCCTTTTCGTCCATAAACTTATCTACTAACCTCTTAAACGCCACCAAACTTGGCGCATCTACAACTGACGCAGGCAGGGCATTCCATACCCTTACCACCCTCTGGGTAAAGAATCTACCTCTGACATCTGTCCTAAAACCACCACCCCTTAATTTAAAGCTATGTCCCTCGTGCTAGCTTTCTCCATCCTAGGAAAAAGGCTATCACTGTCCACCCTATCTAAACCTCTAATCATCTTATATGTTGCAATAAGGTCCCCTCTTAGCCGCCTCCTTTCTAACGAAAACAACCTCAAATCCCTCAGCCTCTCTTCATAAGACCTGCCCTCCATACCAGGCAACATCCTGCTAAACCTCCTCTGTACCCTCTCCAATGCCTCCACATCTTTCTTATAATGTGGGGACCAGAACTGCACACAATACTCCAAGTGCGGCCCGCACTAGAGTTTTGTACAGTTGCAACATGACGTTGCGGCTCCGAAATTCAATCCCCCTACCAATAAAAGCTAAGACTCCATATGCTTCTTAACAACCTTATCGACTTGATTGCCAACTTTCAGGGATCTATGCACATACACCAAGATCCCTCTGTTCATCAACACTATTAAGAGTCCTACCATTAGCCCTATACTCTACACATTTGTTATTTCTGCCAAAGTGAATTACGTCACACTTTTCCACATTAAACTCCATTTGCCACCTCTCGGCCCAGCTCTGCAACTTGTCCAAGTCTCTCTGCAAACTATAACACCCCTCTTCACTACCTACCACTCCTCTGACTTTGGTGTCATCTGCAAATTTACTAATCCATCCTTCAATACCCTCATCCAGATCATTTATAAAAATGACAAACAGCAGGGGCCCCAAAACAGATCCCTGAGGTACACCACTTGTAACCGAACTCCATGATGAATAACTTGCATCAACTTACAGTGTCCTGTAAGTTCTAATAAGATTCCCAGGTCTCCTTCTAAACTCCAGAATACAGACCCAGGATCTTTAACCGTTCCTCATACAATATGTTCTTCATTCCAGGGATCATTCTTGTGAACCTCCTCTGAACCCTTTCCAAGCACAGTACATCCTTCCTTAGATATGGGGCCCAGAACTGCTCACAATATTCCAAATGGGGTCTGACCAGAGCCTTATAGAGCCTCAGAAGTACATCTCTGCTCATATCTGCATCATCATACCTGTTCCTTTTCTGAAGTTATCCAGTGCTTCTCACTCAGCAAGTATAGCCAATATAACAGTGTGAGTAGATCTGTCTGCTATATGGAAATGAACCTTCTTTCTGGCCTAACTGTGCTTTGTCGCTGTTCCTTCAAATTCAGGTTAGTAAATAAGGAAATGAGGAGAAATTTCACTCCAAGGATTCCGATCAGGAATGCACTCCTGCAAAGGGTGATGGAAACCTATTCCAGAGGTCAAAGGGAACTGACCACATACATAATCAACAATAATTTATAGGATGATGGGGGAGTTACTGGGATGTGGGGCTAACTGAATATTTCTTTCAAACAACCAATGACAAGCCAAATGGCCCCTTTCTGTGCTATAAGGTGCTATCATTTTGTGATACATGGGGTGTTAAAAGTGTCAGATTCAGCCAGAATACTGTCCTTAACTTTACTTAATATCAATAAAGCAGCAAGATAAAGGACATGCTGTTGATGTCGGCTACATGGATTTCAGTAAGGCATTTGACAAGGTTCCTCATGGTAGACTGATAGAGAAGATGAAGGCGCATGGGATACAGGGCCGGGTATGTAGATGGGTCGAGAACTGGCTCGGGAGGAGGAGACAGAGGGTAGTAGTGGAAGGCTCTTTTTCCGACTGGAAGCCTGTCACTAGTGGAGTGCCACAAGGCTCAGTACTAGGTCCTCTTCTATTTGTGGTCTACATAAACGACTTGGAAGTTGGGGTAGGTGGTGAGATCAGCAAATTTGCTGATGACACTAAGATGCTTGGATTGGCGGGTACAGAGGAGCAGTGCCAGGCAATACAACAGGACATAGATAGGTTGGTAGACTGGGCAGATAGATGGCAAATTGAATTTAATCCGGATAAATGCGAGGTGATGCATTTTGGCCGGAAAAATGTAGAAGAGAGTTATAGGATAAAAGGTAAAACTATTCGGAGTATAGAGACACAGAGAGACTTGGGGGTGCAGGGTCACAAGTCTCTGAAGGTGTCTTCACAGGTGGAGAAGGTGATAAAGAAAGCGTATAGTATGTTAGCTTTCATAGAAAAGGGTATAGAATACCTTTTTTTAAGAGTTTGATGTTGCAATTGTATAGAACGTTGGTTAGGCCTCACTTGGAATACTGCGTCCAGTTCTGGTCGCCGTACTATCAGAAGGATGTGGAGTCCTTGGAGACAGTGCAGAGGAGGTTTACCAGGATGCTGCCTGGTATGGAAAGACTGTCTTATGAGGAACGATTAAATAGACTGGGGTTGTTTTCCCTTGAAAGACGTCAGCTTAGAGGGGATCTAATAGAGGTGTATAAGATTATAAGGGGTATAGATAGAGTTAATGGTGGTAAACTTTTTCCACCTTCAGAAATGGATAGGACGAGGGGTCATGGCCTTAGGGTGAGGGGGGCTATGTATAAGACGAATATTAGAGGGCAGTTTTTCACACAAAGGGTAGTGGGGGTGTGGAATGCACTGCCGAGTAAGGTGGTGGGAGCAGGCACGCTGGGGCTGTTTAAGGGTCTCTTGGACAGCCACATGAGCGGTATGCAGATAGAGGGATATAGTAGGACTGTTTAACTATGGCTTTTTTTCCACAGGTAATTCGGTCCAACTTGACCAACAAGGAGCATGCATTCGGCAGGTGGTGCGAGGACAGCTCTTGGATGTTGATTCATGGGTTGCCTGGTGCTTCATGTCGTAAATGAGTGCTTTATCTGGACCATCTGAAGGGCACCATGACAGCTCAGTGACTATCGCTGTAGCTGTGCAGACACTTGGAATTGGGCCGGTGTCTGCGGGAGTTTGCGCGTTCTCCCCGTGGTTGTGTGGGTTTTCTCCGGGCGCTCCGGTTTCCTCCCACATCCCAAAAATTCGCTCTTAGGCTGACTGGGAAACAAATTGTCCCTACATTGAGATTCTTCCATATTAGGAATAACCTAAAATTAGAATAGGATAATGGAATTGTTACTATATGGTTATGACGGCGGCGCGGGCTCGTTGGGCCGAAGGGCCTGTTTCCTGTGCTGTGTTGCTCTTAAAAAAAAATTTATATTGGTGTCTGCAAACATCAAGGAGAGCAGACTACAGCTGAACCAGGCTGCTGGGATTTGTTCAATCCAGAGTTACTGCCAAGTCTGGTAAGTGCCTCGCAGGTATAGTTAAGGATTTGTAGTCATTCAAAGAAGGGATTTGGTTTTGAGATCTCAAGTGAATAATTAATCCTGCTACCAGCTTCTGAGCAGTTAGACATACAAAGGAAAACAAGCAGAATATATATGTAGGCCAGAGACCGGCAGCCATTAATCTTTGCAGATTTTAAATTGTTGAATTTTATTTCTCTTTTGATCTTGATTTAAAGTATTGTATTAAGCCTCTATTGAAACCATTTTGTAGACCTTATTCGGAATTAAGTGAGATTGTGCTTTGGTTAAGTAATTAATCGATTATATTATCAATAGTAAGCTTACATTAACATTGCAATAAAATTACTGTGAAAATCAATAGTAATTAATGGTGATATTATCAACTGTGCAATTTCTGATTTCACTCAAAGCTTTGTTTTCATTCTGGCCAAAGCAGGACATATTCACAACTGCTGTTTTCCCTTTTGCAGCTAGATTTACTAAAATAGAAGCTGTTTTGTATTGTTCAATACTAATCAATTTTTGATTTGATGACCCTTGAACTACAAGTCAGAAGAATGGATAACATTCCAAATGGGGTGGTCAACCATGGAGTGGAATCAGGAATGGGAGCTTGATTAATGGGAGGTGTAACTTGATTGATGGGAGACACCTTCAGAAGGATGTGTACACAGCAGAGTCCTGAAAATCAGACATTGCCTGAGAGAAGAAGGATTCACTACTGTCAAACTCCTGCTTTGAGCAAGTCCGGAGGCTGGAATGAAACCAAAAAAGGGATTTCAAGGGGCACAGTCTCCTATGTTTGAAGGGAGCTGTAACTGAAATGGACTGATCAATCTCTGAGGAAAAGACATTGACTGAGTGATTAGGCAGCACACAGACTATCCAGGCAGTCCACCCCAAGCAAGATTATTCACAGACTCAGTGAAATAGATACCGAGGGGAACTGTATACACCATCTTGGGGAATTGTGTCAAACAAAATAATCTGGGGTTGTTTCACCATTTTGGGGAACTGGCTTCAACAGACCAATCAGATGTTAACATTTATGCTACAATGTATTGTGGAGAACCTGTTTTTGAAAAATTGAAGAAAATTGAATTCTGGACCTCCTCCCTCCTGAGTTTTTTTTAAAAAAGTCTAAAAGGTTAATGCAGGGCAGTGAGTATGCCATTGATCAAGAAACCACTGGTCAATAGATATGTTCAGTGGGGAACACCTAGAATGGGAACAGACACTACTATATCCAAATTAATCAAGAAATGCTATTGCCAGGCTAAAGATTCTTGCTAATTGGTTAATAAACACCTAGCCTGAGAGAAGTATTCTCTTAGCATTTTATTCTTTATAATTCTCAGTGTATATACATACACGCATCTCAGAGTTGACAAGAAAAATATTCTCTCTTCTCACCCTCCCCTTTGTGTTACATGCTTCCATCAGGAACTTTGCATCATAATAACTCATCTGTGGTTTTGTTTTGAAAATCTGTTGTCATCAACAACAATTCCACCAAAAACCATGGAAATCCTACAGTGCAGGAGGAGACCATTCTGCACCAACAACAATCCTATCTAGGCCCTATCCCCATAATCCTACATACTTACTCCTCTAATCTATGCATTCCGGAACCCTGACAGGCAATTTACTACATCCAATGTACGTAATCTGAACATCTTTGGACTGTGGAAGTAAACTGGAGCACAGGAGAAAACCTGACACGAGGAGAACATGCAGATTCCGCACAGACAGCGACCCAAACCGGGAATCAAACTCAGGTCCCTAGAACTGTGAGGCAGCAGTGCTAACCATTGTGTCAGCGTGCTGCCCTCTATGTGAAAGAACTTGCAGTTCAAAATTCAGTCAAATCAACAGCACTGAAGTCCTTTTTGTTCCCATGTTCCAGCAAGTGCAGGATTGCTTTCCTTTGTCCAATTACGTACTTCTGTGCAAGTGTAGGGGAGCTTCAAATATTTGTTTGTTTTAGAAAGAGGGCAAAATTGTCACATTTCTGAATTACATCCTGAATATGTTAATCAGCTTTATAACTTGTTTTTTTCTAAAAAGGCTGATTTATAATAAATCTTATTTCCCTGTTTGCAAAGAGAAGCATGCCAAGAGTCTTTTATGCTGGCAATAATGGCATCAAAGCAAATCAGTTGGTCAGTATGGGAAGGCAAAAGCCTAGTGGTATTATCGATAGACTATTAATGTAGAAAAATTCAGCTAATGTTCTGGGGATCTGAGTTTAAATCCCACCACGGCAAATGGTGGAATTTAAATTCAATAAAATATATCTGGAATAAAGAATCTACTGATGATCATGAAACCATTTCAAATGTCTGGTTCACTAATAACCTTTAGGGAAGGAAATCTGTCATCCTTATCTGGTCTGGCCTATATGTGCCTCTTGATCCATTGCAATATGGCTGACCCTCAACTCTTCTCCAGCAACTAGGGATGGGCAACAAATGTTGGTCAGCCAGTGATGACTATGTCCCTCAAATGATTGTAAAAAAAAACTGTGGAGAAGTGGGGCTAAAATTGACTCTCACTTATCCATTACAGTCCAGAACAATATAAATATATATATTGACATATATATAAATATTGTGCTTTTTTTCTTCCTTTCTCCTTAATAGTTATCTTTCTCTCCTTTTTTATCATTAATAAAAATATATTTTCACAAATCGTTTGGCATTGAGGCACTCAGTCCTGTTACGTCCAGAGTCCAGCTTCAAGCCTAAATGAGATGCTGCAGAGATTCTTAAGCCTAACAAACATAGGGCTATTCATTGAACATTGCATAATACATTGATTATTGATTTCCCAAAGGAGCTAGGTAGAAGGAGGCTGTGGTAATTTGGCCACTGTGAGATTCAATCCCCTTTATTTAAATATGAAATTCTGTACAGCATGGACTCAGAATTGAAGGCAAACCGTGTTACACAGATCAGATGAAACCCGTGAAACTCACACTATCAATGATGTCACTCAGGTATGCTCATACCCGCTAACCCATCAATAAATATATCCAAATAGGAAGATGTTTACTATAAACGCTCTATAACATCCATATATGTTAGAGAGGAGAAATACAAAAGATTCCAGAGGGGCAATTCTCTCACACAGAAGGTGCTGAGTTTCTGGAACAAACTGCCAGAGGTAGTAGTAGAGGCAGGTACAATTCTGTCTTTTACAAAGCATTTAGACAATTATTTGGGTAAAATGGGTATAGAGGGATATGGGCCAAACGCGGGCAATTAGGAGCAGCTTAGGGGGCAGAATGGACAAGTACGGCCGAAGATACACAGAGTATGTGACTCTATATACTCTGTGGACCTTAATGTACTTAAAAATATTTTTGATTGGGTTGGTTAAGGCTTGGAGAAAACATTTATACTTGTGAAAGTCTGAGACAATGTGTCATAAAATATAAAATAGTCATAAATAAATCTGCAGCGAATTCACGAAAAAAATCTGTATTGAGAGTGGTGAAAATGTGGAACTGGCAACCAGAAGGAGTGCTGAGTGAATGATATGGATACATTTACTGGGAAGCTGAGTGAGTCAGAGGCGTAAGGAGGAGGTGATGATGGGGTGCTGGGAGGAGGAGGAGGCTGGCATATGGAGAGGAGACCAGTTGGGTAAAGGTTCTGATTCTGTGCTGCATGTTCTTTAGATAATTCCGACATATTTGAAAGATCGCAAGGAATAGGCTGGAAAAAGGAGCATCATTTCTCAAAGGGAAACTAAAAATTCTTCACTGTGCCTCAAGTTTCCTCTCAAACGGGTTTTAACGGAGATACATTACCAGGTTTTTTGACTGCCTGCGAAGAACTCGGGACACCTTCGAGGCGGGAGCTTGGGAGCCACTCAGGGAGGAGGCAGAGTTACTGTGGTGGGAAGAGAAAGATGAACATGTCCTCCCTCGCTCTGTCAGAAAACAAAACAGAACAAGGCCTGAAGTCTGGGAATGAAATATCCCACCTCAACACAATAAGCAACAACTAAAATCTATATAGTGCCTCAAACATAGTCAAACATTCTGAAGTGCTTTACAGGAGCATCTAACAAAATATCACCGAGATGCACAAGGAAGGAATAGGACAGGCTTGGTCAAAGAGGGAGGTTTTCAGAAATGTCTTAGAGGAAGAAGATGAGGCAGAGAAAGGGTCATAGAGGAAAGGCCAATGCTTTGAGCCCAGGCAGCTGAAGGGACAGCTGACAGCTGTGGGGGGGAATGGGGGATGGAATGGCAGAGATAAGGAGCAGTAATGCCACTGCAGAGTTTGAAAATAAGGATTACAATTTTAAAATCAAGGTGTTGCTCACCTGAGAGTCACTGTAGCCTAGCGAGCTGTGAGTGAGTGAGAGAGTGAGAGAGTGAGAGAGTGAGAGAGTGAGAGAGTGAGAGAGTGAGAGAGTGAGAGAGTGAGAGAGTGAGAGAGTGAGAGAGTGAGAGAGTGAGAGAGTGAGAGAGTGAGAGAGTGAGAGAGTGTGTGTGTGTGAGAGAGAGAGAGAGAGAGAGTGAGAGAGTGAGATGTGGAATGGAGTGGCAAACAGCATTTGCTGAGAATTGAGACAGCCTCAGCTTTGGATGATTTCAGATGTTCGGACAGTAGGAGAGGTGCAGAGCAGGCTCAGACTGAGTGAAAGGTTAGAGGGAGCAAAGGCAGGAATAAGATTCCAGCAGCACATGAGCTGAGTCAAGAACAGAAACGATGATGTTACAGAGTTCGAAGAAGACAGTCTTACTGAAAAAAAAACACATCTTCCCTCACAAAGCCTCAGATTTACTCTATAATGAGCATGTGCAACTTACTGGCTGCTTTGCTGCAGTTAATGCAACCGCTGTGCATTAGCTAATTACACGTTCCAGGAATTGCATCTTTCTTTTTAGAAATCTTTCTCCAAGGATGTGAACATCGCCGGCTAGGATGTCATTTATTCCCTACCCCTAACTGCCTTAGATGTCCTGGAGAGCTATCTTCTTGATCTGCCATAGTCAGTGTTGGTGAAGGTGCTCAGTATAAAGAGTCTGGTCATATACTCGGGAAATTAACTCTGAATCACTCCAGCAAAGGGGCCATGTGGATGCACTGGGCTGAAAGGTCTCCTCCCGAGACTCTCAGAATGATCCAGCATTCCAGAAAGCTGGAAATGTGGCTGATTCAAACAGTTGCTTTTTTTTGTGGGGGGGGGGGGGGGGGGGGGAGGCGGGGTGCGCTGGTGAGAGGAAACAACAATGTCCTGTTCTCCTAACCATCTGGGAAAGATCCCAGTTTAATATTCCTACCAAGCATTTATTATTTCTAGTCTCAAACTCTGCAAAATTAAAAACGCAAGCTCCTAACAGACACAGACATACGCACTCTCTCTCACACACAGACATACACACACAGACACAGAGGTATTCTTTCTGTTCTGAAATGTTAGAAAAGTAGTTGTCCTGTTACAAGTGGTAACTTGTTCAGATTCCAAAGCCTCCTAGTCAGTTACCAGCCCTGGAATCCAGATGGATTTTTCTAGCTCCTGAGCTTGTGCTCAAGTGTGGGTGCTGGCAGTGGACTGCAGACCTGCCTCTGATTGGGAAGGCCCTGGCTTCAAGCCCCATTTTACAAACTCGAGCATATTGTTGAACTTGATGCTTTATCACAATCTGACAAAAGATCATTTGAAACTTTAACTCTTTCTCTCCACAGACCAACTGTGTGTATCACTTTGATGGTACTGAGAGCTTGCTGAACTCAAATTGGGGCCGAAATACTCCCCACCTAACAGAGCCAGCTGCACACCTAAAGCTCTCAATTTGCTGTAAAGCAGTTCATCATTGTCTTGTCAATGTACATAAATGCAACTTCTGCCATCACTGATGGTCAAAGCTGATTTGTGCTGAGACGCCGCTTGGCTTCCAGTGCACTGCAATACTCATTTTTCAAACAACATCCTTTAAAAACCTCCAACCAATTGGACAGAAAGAATAAAAGCTCCCTTGCACCAAACACACACAAATGCCTTTAAATAACCCTTCACCTCCGCATTCCAAAATTCAACTTCCAGAACAGATCAGTTTTGGAACTTTGGCAATGACTGTGCGGTGGGGCTGATGTTGCTTGGTTACCTGGACAGATACGACCCTGGTATGTGTGTATGTATGCATGAGAGAGAGTATGTCTCTCAGCATGGGAGTGTGTCTCCCTACATGCACATGCGTATGACTCCGCATGTGTCTCTACATGTGTGTGACTCTGCGTGCGTGCGTGTGAGAGAGAGAGACTCTGCATGCTTATCTCTATGCTCTACATGTGCGTGTGAGAAAGTGCGTGTCCTTGCATGTGTGTATGTCATTGTCTGTGTATGCGTGTCTCTGCGTGGGAATGTCTCTGCACGAGAAGTGGGTCTCTGCGTGTGTCTCTGTATGTGTGTGTCTCTCTCTCTCTATGTGAGTGCGTGTCTCCGCTTGTGTGTGAGAGAGACTGTGCGTCTATCTACATGTGTATGTCTGTGTGTGTGTATGTGTGTCTGCGTGTGTATGTGTGTCTGCGTGTGTGTCTCTACACATGCGAGCATGTGTGGCCTGATGTTTTTGTTGGGCTTCCCATTTAAAGCCCACCATGCTTCTGGGTTTGTATTGTTGATAACCCTGAATGGTTTGAGAGTTCATTTGAAGGATCACAGGTTCACACCATGTTGGTGTGGGATTGGTCTCAAATCTAGGCCCAAGCTGGGGAAGGAGGGCAGCTTCCCTGAAGGGAAATTAGTGAACCAGCCAGCTTTTTACAGCGATCCAAAACTTCAGGGTCACTTTTATTGGGACCAGTTTTTTATTTTCAGATACTGCTTTCTTTACAATTATAATAAGCATCGTCGTGAGTTTGCACTTTACAGAAGTAATTTAAAAGACTGACTCCCACAGACAGAGTGTTCACTGAGGAAGGAAATAGCAATAAGTTTGGTAGACATTAACTTCCTAGTTGTTGATGAAAGAGGAACCAAGGGACAGAAACACCCGTTTAACCCTATTCTAAGTCTGTCTTTATGTGCCCTGTTTGTGAACAGAGCTCCCACTTACCTGACGCAGGAATAGCGCTGCAAAAGCTAGTGGATTTTGCGACCAAATAAACGTGTTGGACTTTAACCTGGTGTTGTGAGACTTCTTACTAAACTTTCTGCACAGAAGCTTAATGTCAGTGGAGCCACACAGTCAAAACCAGTCCCACAAAACTCTTACTAACTCAGAAAGTCACAGCGTCGGTGCAGACTTGATGGGCCAAAGGACCTCTTCTGCACCGTGATTCAGTAAAAGCAACTGAGTCTGGAAACCTGCCTATAATGCCGTGAGGTGTTTATTTGTAGAATCAATGTGGAAGTGAGGTTGGTGTCAGAGGAAACAGACACCTCAAGGTCGACACTTTCTTCAGCAAACAGTGTATCCAAAGCAAACAAACTGGATTGCTTTTTATCATCAGCAGTGTTCAGGATCATCAAGCTGCAGCTTTTGTGGGGGAGGGACAGGAAAAGGCTGTTCAATAGAGTGCCCGGATTGCTAGGACATTCCCAGCGTCGCGGTGATTCAGATCAGCAGGGTTGAGGCAATTGTGGAACACAAACTCCAAATTCCTGGAGAAATCTAAGACTCACTCTCATTGTCCGTGAGAGCTCTGCATGTCGGGGCTATAGAATCCTACAAGGCTGATTATCTCCCGGGACATTAGCTGGCACAGAGTTCACTACAGCGGCAATGTGAAGGTCTAATGGCATGCTGAGACAGGAGCTCCATGTACAATTACCACTCTGGGACTTGAAGTCGAAGGAAGGTAGGTTCATAATCTGGCCAAACCGGCTGAGGATCAATGGTAAATTCATCCAATTCACACCAATGGCAGGCAGTCTGAGTGGAAGACATCCCTGGTCAGCTTGCGATGGAAGGAAATTGGAGTTTCTACCATCACTAACCAGAGCTGCAATATGCATGGAAAGGTGTGTGTTGTCACAGTAATTCAGGCTCCTTGGTTGGTTTAGTTGGCTGAATGGTCAGCGTAGGTCAGACTGATGCCAGCAGCAGGGGGTTCATCCCCATCTCAACTGGCATGGATTCGGGGCCTTCAGCTCCGACACACACAGCTCCTGACGATATCCACGGTGGACCAGCCTTTGGGCAGGCCAATTGAGAAGATGAAAAAAGGACACGGCATGCACCTGGATAACTGACAAGGACTCCAATGATTCGGAGTTCAGGCAATCAGTGTCTCATAGCAAGGACAATAAAAGTGGCTGTGCCAGTGATTAAACGAAAATGCAAACTCAGAGCAGAGCATGTCACTTGGACCTCACTCTATGGTTGGTGCCACAAAAGCAATTGCTAAACTACGGTCTTCCAGGGGTTTGCAATGATCACTCATCACAACTCAAAAATACTATTATTCTGCATTTGGATATTTAACAAAGTGGTTCAGCTGTGAGCTATCTTAATAGACTCAAAAATATTTATTGCTTTTTTCCACTCACCTTCTGCAGTTTAGCAACTTCCTGCATAATTGGTTGCTTGTATTAAACACAAGCGGTAAAACCACAGAACCAGTGCTCTGTAAAGGAAGTTCTTTATCAGACAGTTCTACTCTCGGTAGTTCCATTTTTCTGCCTAGGCTCAGGATGTGGGTGTCACTGATGAACTCACACCTGTTGCTCTGTAATGATGCTGGGAGGTCCCAGTTTGGATTATTAGGCCACTTCAAGAGCAGAGTCAACCATATTCTCATGGGTCTGAGCTGACACGTAGCCCCAGACTAGTGAAGCATGGCTACTCTGTCCTCCCTGATGTAGAATGAAGTATCGAGCTTTGTGGCCACTTCCACTGAGATCATATTTGTGTGGACATGTCTCTGTTTCTGTGGAATTTGCATGCTCTCCCCTTGTCTGCCTGGCTTTCCTTCAGGTGCTCACGTTTCCTCCCACAGTGTGAAAGACAAACTGATTAGGTGCACTGGCCATGCTGAATTCTCCCTCAGTGTACCCAAACAGATGCCGGAGTATAACAATAGTGGATTTTCAGTTTCTTTATTGCAGTGTTAATGTAAGCCTACTTGTGACTAATAAATAAACTTTAAAACTTTAAACCCAACTCTTTATGTTTTTATGCCCACTTCAGAATTCTCTCATCAGTATCTGCCAAAGTTCACCCATTTCACCAAGCCATATCCTTTTCAAGTCTATCATTATCTCCCTCACTTTTCTCAACCAGGATCTTGGGTTCATGTCACGGTATCTGTAACCTCTATGACTTGCAAAATCTCTCTAATTGTCCTGGCTTGAGACAATTCACACCTCTTTAACCTGTGCTTAACCCTCTCTCCACTCACATTGTCTGGTAAAGACTTGATTACCTGTTAAGATTCACATTCCAACCATTATCTTGCCATTGAGTCTGTCTTCTTATGCCCTGTTTGTGAACCCAACTCTTCACTCACCCAATGAAGGAGCAGCACTCCAAAAGCTCGTGCTACCAAATAAACCTGTTGCATTTTAACCTGGTGCTGAGAGTCATAGATCACTTTTTATTAATATTTCATGTCACTTGCAAATTTTGAAATTATGCCCTGTGCCCCCAAGCCCATGTCATTCGATCAAAAGGTAGCAGTGGCTTTAGTTCTGAACTTTGGGAAACTCTGCTATATATTTCCAATCCTACCCAAAAAAAAGCCAGTCTATCACTAAACTCTATTTTCTATCCTTTAGACAATTTAATAGACATAGAACATTACAGCACAGAACAGGCCCTTCGGCCTTCGATGTTGCACCGACCAATATAAAAAGCAATGCCCCTCCAAACTAAACCATTCCCTTCTCTTCCATATACTTATCAACTAACCTCTTAAACGCCACCAAACTTGGCGCATCTACAACTGCTGCAGGCAGGGCATTCCACTCCCGAACCACCCTTTGGGTAAAGAACCTACCTCTGATATCCGTCCTATAACTATCACCCCTTAATTTAAAGCTGTGTCCCCTCGTGCTAGCAATTTGGATTCACGATGCTCCTGCCCCATTTAACCTAAGCTTCAATCCTGCAAACAAGCCAAGTATGGCATTTGGCCCTACAGAGCACAGGGTGCAGTGTTAGCACTGTTGCCTCATAATACCAGGAACCCAGGTCTCTGTCTGTGCAGAGTTTGCACATTCTTCCCACTCTCATGGATTTCCTCCTGGTATTCCGGTTTCCGCCCACATTCCAAAGATGTGTTGGTTAGGTGGATTGGCTATGCTAAATTATCCCTTAATGTCAGGGGGCATTAGCAAGATACATACCTGGGGTTATAGGGATAGAGTCTAGATGGGATTGTTGTCGGTGCAAGCTCAATGGGCCAAATAGCCTCCTTCTGCAGTGTAGGGATTCTATGAGAACAAAGAGACACGCAGATAAGTCTTGAACTTCCTGTGTTGCAGGAAAGCAAGACCATCTGTGATAAACCTCCCCTTCCTGAATACCCAGAATTGTGTTGCACTCAAACAGGAAGCAGTTCACATTGAATCCCTTCTTTAAATATCAGCCACACAATGACTGATCATGTATTTCTATCTCTCCACCATCGCTGCTGTTCCTTTAGCAACTTGGAACCTGAATATCCCCAAACCTTTCTGATTTTCACTCCCCAAATGCTCTTTAAATTCCACTCCTTTCAGGCTTTGGACTAGTCTGTCATTATTTGTTACCATTTTGTGAAGTACCTCGGGACATTTTTGCCACATAAAAGATGGTGAACTTGTGTGCAATGTTGATGAATGTGTTTTTTCTGATTATATATTAAATATTTTTACTTCAATGGGAAAGAGTGAAATAACTGAGAACACTAACCAAATAAAAATCAATAGAACAGGAAAGGAATTCTTATCCCACTGAATTAACAACATCAGACACACCCGTCAGATGCCGAATCAGTCCACACCCAAACGTAGCAAAATCTGGACAATATCCAAGCTTGGGCTGACAAGTGGCAAGTAACATTCACACCACACATAAGTGCCAGGCAATGACCATCTCCAACAAGAGAGAATTTAACTCTTGACATTCAACAGTATTACCATCACTGAAACCCTCACTATCAACATCCTGATTACAACAGACCAGAAACTAAACTGGACCCAGCCACTTGCCACTTGTCAGCCCAAGCTTGGATATTGTCCAGATCTTGTTATGTTTGGATGTGGACTGATTCGGCATCTGAGGGGTGTGTCTGATGTTGCTAATTCAGTGGGATAAGAATTCCTTTCCTGTTCTATTGATTTTCATTTGAGTGACTGTGGCTACAAGAGCAAGTCAGAGGCTGGGAATCCTGTGGCAAGTAACTCACCTCCTGATTTCCCCAAAACCTGGACAGTGCAGCCACAACGGCACTCCAGAAGCTTGACACCATCCAGGACAAAGCAGCCTTCTTGATTGCTGCCCCTTCCACAGCTCAAGAAGGCAGCTCACCACTACCTTCTCAAGGGCAATTAGGGATGGACAATAAATGCTGGCCTAGCCACATGAGGAGAGGTTGAGGCAACTGGCCTGTACTTTCCAGAGTTTCAAAGAATGAGAGGTGATCATATAGAAATATATAAACAGCTTAGCTGGTTTGACAGGTTAGACAGGAAGCATGTTTCCCCTGGCTGGGGGGAAGGAGGGTTCCAGAACCAGGGGACACAATCTCAGAATAAGGGACAGTCATTTAGGGTTGGGATAGAGTGCAGATTCTTCGCTCAGAGGACGGTGAACCTATGAAAGTCTCTACCACAGATGCGGCGGCTGAGTCACTGAGTATGATTCCTAAGATACCAACAGGTAATGGGGATAATATGGGAGAACGCTGTTGAGGTAGAAGGTCAGCCATGACACAGCTGAATGGCAGAGCAGATTCATGGGACCGAATGGCCTCCTCCTGCTTCTCAATTCCTACATTGCCAAACTGAGTAGAAACATAGGCCATTCTTGTAAAACCGAACCAAGAAGAGAATTCCTGACCTGTCATCCAACAGTTTAATCTCCAAAAACACACGGGCCTCCAGATCAAGAACTAGGTCTGTTGCCAGAACCATGATGCGGAGATGCCAGCGCTGGACTGGGGTAAACACAATAAGAAGTCTCACAACACCAGGTTAAAATCCAACAGGTTTATTTGGTAGCAAAAGCCACAAGCTTTCGGAGCACTACTCCTTGATCACCTGATGAAGGGGCAGCACTCTGAAAGCTAATGGCTTTTGCTACCAAATAAACCTATTGGACTTTAACCTGATGTTGTGAAACTTCTTACTGTGTCAGAGCCACAGCCACTGTCAATGAATGATGGTATCTGTTGCTTTGGTTCATGTGCAGCTATGACAATTGCTCAGCTCCCGTTACCAACAGTGTTTATACTGAGACTACAGAAGGTAATTGAGGTTCATTGAATTCAACTTCCTGAAAGCTGCCTCAAAGTCTCAGGGACAGCAGGCAAACACATTTCTCCTCACGGCTCTTCTTCTCAGGACTGGAATACTCCTTTTGCATGATGTGGGAAATTAAGGGCACTTCCAAGGCCCAGGATGTGACCGTGTGGGGTAGACACTTGCAGCTACTCGAAATCAGGATGTCAGATCTGGTGCAGTGGCTGGAGTAATGGTGAAGCATCCACACAGCTTCGTGGACAGCACGCAGAGTGAGGTGGTCCACGTCAGTGCAGATAAAGACAGCAAAGGCAGAAAGAGAATAAGTGACCGCCAGACAGAGTAAAGCACGAGGCAGATAGCACAGGAGTCTCCTGGATCCCTCTCCCTCTTTAACAGATATTCCATTCAGAACACTGCTGGGATAGATGGCTTCTCAGAAAAATGTGGCAAGAACAAAGCCCATGGCATCAGATACATAGGGGAGAAGAGTGTTGGAACATAGAGGGGATTCTATTGTAGGGGAACAGATGATCGTTTCTGTGGCTGCAAACTAGGATGGTATGTTGCCTCCCAGGTGCCAGGGTTGAGAATGATACTGAGTGACAGCAGACAATGTGAAGAAGGAGAGATTGTGATCTATGTAGGTACCAATCACATAGGTAGAAAAAGAGACAAAATTCTGAAAGCAGAACACAGGAATTAAATTAAAAAGCAGAACTTCAGAAGTTGCAATCTGAGGCTTAATCCTGTGCTAACGAGATCAGGAATAGGAGAATAAGTTTACTTATTAGTGTCACAAGTGGCTTACATTAACACTGCAATGAAATCACTGTGAAAATCCTCTAGTTGCCACACTCCGGTGCCTGTTCAGGTACACTGAGGGAGAATTTAGCGTGGCCAATACAGCCAATCAGCACGTCTTTCAGAATGTGGAAGGAAACCAGAGCACCTGTGGGATACTCCGCACACACAAGCTGGAAATCCAACCCAGGACCCTGGCACTATGAGGCACACTGCTAACCACTGTGCTACAGTGCCACCCCTCCTCCATAGACCAGCAAAGATGTGGGAGAGAAGGATTTAGATTCCTGGGGCATTGGGATAGATTTTAGGGATCTTGGGACCAGTACAAGCCAGATGGCTTGCACCCCAGCAGGTCCAATATCTTTGCAGAGACTGAGACCAATATCTTTCCAGGCATATTCGCAGGTACTGAGAGGAGGAGGTTAAACTAGAGAGACAAGAAGATGGGAACCTGATGGGGAAACAGGAGAGGGAAATGAAGATAAAAATGAAAAGTAGAAAGCTAATTGGAAGGCAGAAGGAAAAAAAAGGTTTATTAGTAAATAGGGTTGTGGCATGAAATAAAATGCATAAAAATGTTAAAAAAAGTTGATCCAATGATATTGTATCTGATTGTATAGAGCATTCACAATAAGATAGACAAATTAACCCAAGTAGTTGTATATCAATTTGATATGATTGCAACTCCAGAGACATAGCTGCACAGTGACCAAGACTGGGAATTAAATATCAAAGGATAGTCAATATTTAGGAAGGATGGACAAAAGGGAAAATAAGGCGATTTTGGTAAAAAAAAAGGGGCAGGGGAACAGCTAAGAAGCAGAAAAGCATGGAAAACGTGATTGGCAGCTGCCCATAGATCTCCAAGCATTGGTGGTAAGAGGGGGGGACCGCATTAAACAGAATTAATCTGTTTAACAAAGTGCTATCGTAATCATGGTCAATTTTAATGTACATATAGACTGGGCAAACCATATCAGCAATAATACAGTGGGGATGAATTCCTGGCGAAATAGGATAGCTTTTGAGACCAATATACTGAGGAACCAACTCGGGAACAGGCTTGCTAGTTTGGGTGCTATGCAATGAGAAGGTGTTGTTAATAATTTGGTGCATTGTCCCTCAGATGCGAATGATCAGAACATGACAGTATTTTTCACTGGAATATAAAAGTGACGTACTCCAATCTGAAACTAGGGACCTAGGTCTAAACAAAGGAAATTACGAAAATACATGGAGTGAGCTGACTGTGACAGATTGGTAAACTTCATTAAAAAGTATGATAGTGGATAGGCAATAGTTAATATTTAAGGAGCAAATGTATGCTTTGCAATAGTTATACACTCTCGTCTGGTGCAAAAACACAACAGGCAGAGCAGCCCAACTATGGCTAAGAGAAATTAAGGATAATATTAGATCCAAAAAGGAATCATAAATTTGTTAGAAAAAGTAGAAAGCCTGAGGATTGCGAGCAGCTTAGAATTCAGCAGAGGACAAAGATTGATTAAGACAGGAAAGAGAGTATGAGAGCAAACCTGCAAGTAACATAAAAACGAATTCTAAAAACTGCTCTGAATACATAAAGATGGATTAGTGACGACAAATGCAGGCCCCTTACAGTCCAGAAATAGAGGAGGAAATAATAGGACAATTCTGTCCGCACAGAGGACATAAAACTCTTCCCAAGAATGCTCAAGAAGCAAGGGAGGAGGAGAAAATTAAGGATTCTTAAAAATTTATTTAATGGATGTTGGCATCACTGGTAAGGCCTGTATTTATTGCCCATCCCTAAATGCCCTTGAAATGGTAGTGAGAAGTTGCCATCTTGAACCACTGCAGTCCTTGAAGTGTAGGTATACACATAGTGCTGTTAGGGAGGGAGTTTCAGGATTTTGACACAGTGACAGCAAGCATTTTGATTGGAGTAGGGCAGGACTTATTCAGTTAATGGTAGGATACTGGGGAAAATTACAGAACAAAGAGATCTCAGGATACATGTTTATAATTCCTTAAAAGTGGAGTCACAGATGGACAGAGTGGTGAAGAAGGCATTTGGCATACTTGACTTAATTGGTCAGAACAGTGAATACTGGAGTTGGGACATCTTATTGAAGTTGTAAAAGACATTGTATTCCAAGTGTGGCCTTACCAGTGTACAGTTCTGGTTACCCTGTTATAGAAAGGATTTTATTAAACTAGAAAAGGTGCAGAAAAGATTTACCAGGATGCTACAGGGACTTGATAGTTTGAGTTATAAGGACAGGCTGGATAGACTGGGACTTTTTTCCCCTGGAGACTAAGGGGTGGCCTTACAGAGGTCCTCAAAATAAAGAGCACAGATAAGTTAGTCAACATCTTTTGCCAAAGGTACGGGAGCCTATAACCTTTGTAATTTCTTATGGTCTTGGGCACAGCAGGAGCCATACCAAGCTGTGATACAAGCAGAAAGAACGCTTTCTATGATGCATCTGTAAAAGTTGGTGAGAGTGACATGCCAAATTTCCTTTGCCTCCTTTCTTAAGTCTTTTCTGGGCTTTCTTAAACTACAGCATTGGCATGGAGGGAATCAGGACAGGTTGTTGGTGATCTGGACACCTAAAACTTGAAGCTCGTGACCTTTCTACTTTGTCCCCATTGATGTAGACAGGTGCATGTCCTCCTTTCCGCTTCCTGAAGTCGATGACAGTGTTCTTCACTACAGCGTCGGCACAGAAGGACCAGAACAGTTTGTTAGTGATCTGGCAGAGTTACGAATGGCGCTGAACATTGTTCGCCAGTGACTGCACATCGCCACATTTGATGTTATGATGAAAGGAAGGTTATTGATGAAGCAGTTGAAGATAGTTGGGTCTAGTCTAATACCCTGAGGAACTCCTGCAATGATGTCCCGGAACAGAGATGATAAATCTCCAACTATCATAACCATCTTTCTTCATGGAGTATGACTCTAACAAATGAAGACTTTTCCCCCAATTCCTGCTGGTGATGAATCCAGCATTGACTCCAATGCGCCAGTGCAGTTTTCAAATGCCTGAAGAACAGAGCGCTCAAAGACCTAGACCTTAAATCCAGCACCAAGTTCATAGTCTACAGAATAGTCATGGTCGCTGCCCTCCTGTATGCATCAGAAACATGGACAGTGTACAGCAGAAATCTCAAATCCTTGGAGAGATTCATCAATGTTGCCTCTGTTAATTCCTGCAAATCCGCTGGCAGGACAGACATACCAGCGTGACTCAGCTTCCTCTCCAAGGCCGATATCCCCGGGATCAAGACACTGGTCTCACTTGACGATGGGTGCACTACATTGTTCGTATGCCAACACAAGACTCCCAAACCCCACAATGGTAAGCAATCAGTAAAAGAGACGAAACACTACAAGGACACTCTGAAAAGTTCCATAAATAAATGCAACATTCCCATTCACACGTGGAAATCGTTAGCCTTAGAACACACGAAGTGGAGAGGAAGTGCCAATCCCCTCGAGTGTCACCAGGTGGAACATGCAGAGACAAGCTTAAACAACAGAAAGAGAGCGCAGAGTGTCCCACCCAACCCCTCATCAAATACCCCCTCCCAAACCTGTGGCAGAGTCTGCAACAGAGACATAGAGTGAGAAAGAGAGAGAGAGATGGGGGGGGGGCAGTGACAGCGGAGGAGAGAAAGACTGACTGAAAGAGAGAGACCAATGGCTATTTAACAGAATTATTAGGTGAAGTGTTTTTCTAAGTAAAACTAGAAATGAAAAACTATGATATAAGCAATGTTCTGGAGAAATCCCCCAGGCAATTAATATCAGCAACAGGGGGGAGGAAGAGATGAAAAAAAATACAAAGCAGGAAGAGAGAATGAGGGAGTAGGGTTAAGGAAATGAAAGGAAGAGAGGAGAATCTGACAGTATCTCTTTGAGATAACGAGGTAGAAAAACAAAGACAGAGAGAGAGAGACAGAAGGAGGCAGTGAGGGAAAGAGAGAGAGAGAGAGAGCGCGAAAGAAAGGCAGAGGCAAAGCAAGGGGCAGGACAGAAAAAGACAGACAGACAGAAACAAGCAGAGAGAGAGAGAGGCTCAGAGAGAGACACAAAGGAGAGGCAGGCAAATGCAAAGAAACACACAGTAGCCTCAAGGCAAAGAAGTGAGCAGTCTGCCCCACCCAGAGTGTTTGTTGATATAAACTGAGTTATTGTGTGTGCTGTGACTGCTGTAATTTCTTGTACGTGCTGTGACTGTGGTATGTTTGTGTGTTGTGCCTGTTGTATGTTTATTGTATGTGCTGTGCTTGTTGTACGTTCATTCTGTGTGCTGTGCTTGTTGTGATTCCTACCCCATCCTGTTATCATTTTTGAAAGGGAAGTCTGTGAGAGTGTGTGAAATGTCTTTGCCTAGACACCAATCTGTGGCAAGTAATAAAGATGAACCTTAATTTCATATTTTATCCAACAATCTGGCACAGTTGCAATGAGAAGCTTGATGCAATCACAGACGAAGGACAGTGCTGACTGCATTACCTTTCATAGAATGAGTGACCAGGACAGGAGGAGGAAGCTCAATGCTGACACATACTGCTCCATTCCAATGACACAAGTCATTCAGTTCCACTCCACACCTTCCTCAGTCCATTACCCAAGCTGCCGTACCCGTGCAGCGCTCAAACAGGAACTACTGGGTAAAGACTGACCAAGGTTCACTCAGTCCACCTTTCATCAGCCTGGGAGTCACATGGTTTGATAAAGAAAGAGTTATTGACCAATCACAGCAAGCAATCTCCATCAACAAATTTACAACAGATTTAGACATGGTGAGGAAAACCCTTACTGATAGAAAGATTTGAAAACCCTAGATCCCAGACAAAGGCCATTCAGCCCATTGAATTCAATCAGTCCCAACTCCTCACTTTTTGAAATATAGCTTCTCCTTTAGGATTTTACCTAACTTGGGTGTATAGGTGACCATTCAATCTGTAAACATTGCTCTGCAAGGCTGTGCATTCCAAATCGCAAACACTGGCGGCTGATTCTCCTGCACCTACCTGACATGTGCCTAAATCTTGTAATGGCTGCAAACTCCCATGAGAAAGCCAGAACGGAATTTGTAACAGGAAGATGTCACAACGAGACCCTTCCCATCCTGGCCAGCAATGTTGTTATCTTCACGTCCAATAAGGACCTGACCATGCTATTAAATATACTTACATAGTCAAAATCACCTTCACGCTGTATCTTCTGGGAATGCCAAATGCTCCCCCCACCGGCATAACGGAATGCCAGTAGGAATCACTGATGATCTCTCCAAAAGCAAAGGACAGTGTAGCCCCATGTGGTTAGGGACGTGGCTGGAAAGTGCCTGGGCATTAGCGCAGCCAATTGACACTGCCAGGGTTGAAGCGATAAGACAAATGGGGCAGCTGCAGCAGTGATGATGCCTGCAATAAGGTGCAGGGATCTTTTAACATTAAAACCCTTTAAACAACTCTTTAATCAAGCTCTAGTTTGGTTGATTGGCCATGCAAAATTGCCCCTTAGTGTCCAGGGATGCATCAGTTAGAGAGATTAGCAAGGTAAACATATGACGTGATGGGGTTAGGACCCAGGTGGGATTGTGATTGGTGCAGGCTTGATGGGCTGCATGGCTTCTTCCTGCACGATAGGATTTTATGGTTCTATGAAAATGGGCTTCCCAATCTCCAAGAGGCCAACATCATTAGGCCCCGACCCTCTCAATGATGCAGCAAAACGACACCCTCCTCCACCCCGATAATGAAACTGCCATCTTTGGAAGATTGTGATCGGGATCATGCCACTCAAGCCAATAGGAATTGCCTGGAATAACACTGGGAAAATCTAACCCTTGTTGTATCAAAAAGCCTTTTCTTATCTTCCTGCTGGCAGCCAATCACCTTAAGCCTGCTGCTAGGATCCTGGTTACAAACTTTCACATCTCATCTCCCCACCCAATCCACTTTGAGGCAAATATTTCTTCCACGGTTTCCCCAGGTTAGAGCTTGCCCCTTTCAATGCAGGTTCTGATTGCCCTTCTTTGGACAAGGTGAAACAGCTTGTCACATTCTCCAATCCTATTAGAATCCTAAAAAAAAATCCCATCATCTTTCAACCTTCTCTGTTTTATTATAATCATGGTCAGTTTACAAAATCATTCTACAGTAATACAATCCTTCCTTCCATCCAATCAATCTCACTGCTCTGACAATCAGGACTAAGATACTTTCCTGAGATTAGGAATTAAATCATTTCCATGCTTTGAGTGGACAGTAAAGATCCCACTAAACAATTTCAAGGAGACTAAGAAACTGTGGCAAGGTCCTAGTGGATATTCCCTTGTAATAAACACCAACACAAACAAAGCACAACCACTCACTCTGTGAGCTCCCACTATGCATAAGGTGGTGGCCATGTGACATCTACAGCAGCCAATCCACTTCAAAGCAATTCAATGTGTATGAAGTGCAGGAGACATTGCTCAGAGATGTGATAAAACAAGATATAAATGCAAATCTCTTCCCTCTATTCTTGCTTTCTTCTTCTCATCTTTATCACGTTCCTGCTTCAAATGCCAGGAATCCTCATCCAATTTAATATTTTCATCAAACAGGAACCACTGGCAATCAGATATTCAGGCATCATTTTCCTGTTTAAATATTTACATATTTACATCGTTAAACAGCCAGAGTCTCCACAATCTTATTTCAAGAGGTTCACACTTGAAGAGCCCTGGATTTTCACATTTCTTTTGATTTAAAAACCTTTGATTTCTGATGTTTGATCAAAGTCTTGAAACAACACAAGACTCCGCTTGCTTCAGTTGATGAGCTTGGTCAATAAAGCCTCGTCACAGTTGGACATCAGGCGTGAATCTTGTACCAATTACAGAAGTCAGCACGCTCTGCAAGTTCAGTTAAGTTGCTGCCTTTTTACATCAAAACTTTTAGCCTGGGTACAGCATTACTGACTGTAACATAATCTTTCCTTCCTTCCTTCCCAGATCATTAGAGGATTTACAGAATCCTACAGCACAGAAGTAGGCCATTGAAACAATAGAGCCTGTGATGGTTCATTGAAACAGCTATCCAATTAATTACAAAAACACAAGGGATAGGAGTTTCAGTTATTCAGGCCCTCAAGCTGCCATTCCATCAGATCACAGACAATCTTCAATGTCAACTTCCACTCCTGCACTATCCCAATTTCTCAATGTCAAAACAAATCTATCAATCTGTTTCCTAAACCTATTCAATGATTGACTATCTACAGCCTCTGGCGTTAAAAGTTCCAAAGATTCAGAATTGATTGAGTGAAGAAATTTCTCCTCATCACAGTCCTGAACGGTCAATCACTAATTCTGAGACTGTGACTCTCATTTAGAATTGCCATCAAGCAAAATATCTAACCTATCAAACCCCTCAGACAATTTATATATTTTAAAGTGATCACCTCTCATTTTTCATACCTCCAGGGAATAAAGATCCTTCCTATTAATCCCCACACACAGGCCAATCCCAGGAATCAGTCCAGCCAACCTTTGTTGTACCTCCCCTATGGCAAGCATATCTTTCCTTCATCAAGGAGACTAAAACTGTGCACAATAGTCCAGGTGTGGTCTCAGTTCCTTTTGCTCTTTCCTCGTGATTTAACTAATTCTCCTTTCTCGATTATTTATCTAATTCCCTTGTGAAAGTTAGACTATTGAATCTGCTTGCATGCCCTCTCAGGCCCGAGGATTCCAGATCACAATAACTTGGCTGTGTAAAGAAAACAACTTGCCTCATTTCCTGCCTGGCTTTTCTGACAATTGTCTGAAGTCTGCATCCTTTAGTTACCATTCCTCCCACCACGGAGAACAATTTCCCCTTATTCAAAACCTGGTGGAATTTATTTCAGCAGAACGTTTCCTCATCAGTTCTACTTACCAATTCTGTCACTTTTTCTTTGGAAATACTTTTGCACTGCAAGATAGTTTGCTGACATACTTTGCAATAGCAACAACTTTTATTTTTGTAGCTCCTTTAACATAAATGTCCCAAATCGAGAAGGAGCATCAGAGATTTCTGAGTAGATATTACTGGACTGATAATGGACAGGCGGATGGGGTAAGAGGGAAGGTGGAGAAGGGGTTGTTAAGCGTTCCTTAGCTTGGAGACAGGTAGAGTGTCAACCCTGTTCCCGGTCTGTGTTCATGCTGCTGATGCTTTATTCCTGCGCACAGCATTGCTGGATTACCTTTGCGCATTGACAATATTTTACAGGAATGCATTCCTCACAAAGGTTCGTGAAGGATTTGAGGATGGAGTGGGCATGAAGAAACCATCATATTTTCAGCACACTGATCACCGGCACAGTGCCACACTGCCATCAACAGAATGTGTTTGATCGTGTGGAAACAGTTCGTGTAATATATATGACAGGATGACAATGGGCCTTTGAAGATTATTCTGCAATTCAGATTGATAACAGCTGTGATCTCCAGCAATGTGCCATCTTCAATTATTTCAATTCAGTACCTTCTTTCTCTTGGTCAAATTTGTAACTAGTTGTTTGTAACTACTATGGCTATTTTAACAATTTTAATAATCATTATAATTTGTGTACAACTAGTTCCTTATGTTTCTAGTTTACTAATACAAAATGTTAAGGGATGACAATGGTAACTTGCATCAGTCAGTGTAACACATCACCATGAATGTTACATTTATTACTGATGATGATGGTGATAACATCTTAAAACCAACCTGAGGAGGGAGAAATAACATACTCCACTACAAGTTAGTTTCTGTAAAAAGAGTTCCAGCTCTTCAAACTAAGTTTTCATTACAGTCTTGGCACCATGGATTGGTCAGATATTCAAACACGGATTCATTAGATATTCAAACATGGACACTGGTTGTTTCCCTGCCCAGTCCCTGTTACCATTTATCTGCCATACACGGGTTATCCTGAACCCACATACATGCTCTGTTCACCCATTTCCTTCAATCCCCATCAAACCTGTTCTTAAACGTTGACATCTCTGTTTCAATCTAATTTGGGGTGGCACTGTGATCAGCACTCCTGCCTCACAGTCCTCTGTTTTGGTTGTGAATCTTTACTAATCACAGTTCAGTCTGGGCTGGAGGATTCTGACTAATTTGATTATTAAAATAGTTAAAATAGCCATAGTAGTTACGAACAATTAGTTACAAATTTGACCAAGAGAAAGAAGGTACTGAATTAAAATAATTGAAGGTGGGTCCCTGGCACTGTGAGGCAGCAGTGGGTCACTGTGTGGAGTTTGCACGCTCTCCCTGTGTCTGCGTGAGTTTCCTCTGGATGCTGCGGCTTCTTCCCACAGTCTGAAAGGCATGCTGGTTTGATGCACTGACCCAAACAGGCATGGGAGAGTGGCAATTAGAGGAATTTCACAGTAACTTCATTGCAGTATTAACATAAGCCTTACTTATGACTAGTAAATAAACTTTATACTTTAATTTTAGCAGCGTGTTTGCAATTCTGCTCATTGAATTTCTCTTGCTCTCTGCCCTCATGCCTTTTCATTTAGTCTCTTATCCATATCCCCTCCAAAGCCCAGAGCCTGTCGTACATTGACAGCAATCCAGGCAAAGTGGTTTCACTTCACATCAGTGCTGAGACTGTGGCATGAAAGCAGATGTAGGATTTAACCGAACTCTGAAATGAAATGGAAAAAACTTTCTCTTATTATCCACTTCTCTCCCAAACTGCAAATTCACAGTCGGCTTTAGGATGGCTGTGACAATGCAGGATGGGTGAGGATTCCATTTCACGTCCTGCCTCAGTGGGGAGGCACCTGGAAACCCACTTGCAAGTTCCCCTCTCAGTCTCTTATTGTCCTGACTTGGAAATATATCACTGTCCCTTCATTGTCACTGGGTCAAAATCCTGGAACTCCCTCTCTAAAAGCACTGTGGGTGTACCTACACATATGGACTGTAATGGCTCAAGAATGCAACACACCACCACCTCCGCACATATTTAGGGATGGGTCTCAAATATGAGCCTAGCCAGAGATACCCACATCCCGCGAAGAAATAAATAACAGCATTACTACTTCTGAGCTAAACTGCAGATAGCAGAGTCAAAGGGACACACGTGTGTGATTGGTCAAATAGGAAGTTACAAGACGGATATAACCGAATGAGGAAGTATGTGAAGTGATTCCATTTTGAGAGGAAGTAGTAAGGGAGGCAATATGATCAGAATGTTTTAATTTAAAGGGAGTGCAGGATCAGCAACATCCTGGGGTATATACACACAAATCATTGATCATGGGAGGACAGGTTCACAGGACACTTACAGAATCCTTGGCTTTTCAAACTGAGACTTACAAAGTAAGCAAGTGATGCCGCTCCCTATCTCTGTACTCTCCTTCAGCCAGACAATCTCTATGATCCCGGTATTCCTTCCATTCTGGCCTCTTGCACACACCTCAATTTAATCTCCGTGTCTTTAACTGTTTAGACTCCAAGCTCCGGATTTCCATTGTACAGTTCTCTGCAATTCTTCTCCTTGAAGACATAGCTTCAAATTGATCATTTTAACCAAGCTTTTGGTCACTGTCCTGATATCTCCTTCCGAGGCTCAGTAGCAAATCCTGCTGTGATGCTTGGGACACGTTACTATGCTAAACATCCTTTAACCTCTGCTTTGGTTGTGAATCTTTACTAATCACAGTTCAGCCTGGGCTGGAGGATTCTGACTAATTTGCTCTCACGCCCATATACCTGTCCTTGGCCTGCCATAACGCTCCAGTGAAGCTTGGCATTAGCTGAAGGAACAGAAGTTGAACTTTCAGTTGGGCACACTAGAGTCCTCAGGACTCGACACTGAGTTTGGCAACTTTTGATCTTTCTCCTCCATCTTAACACCCTTTTTTTTTTAGATATTCCATACGAGTATTCCCCCAACGCAAAACATCCCGCCTCATCTCACAGCAGGTTACCTGTCATTTGTTCTTAATATTGAGCTTTTGTACGTTCCCCCTTCTTTCAGTTCTGACAAAGAGTCTACGACTCGAAATATTAACTCTGTTTCTCCCTCAATGCATACTGGTGGACCTGGTGAGTTTTTCCAGTGTCCTTCGTTGTGATTTTAGATTCCAGCATTTTGATTTGATTTGATTTATTGTTGCCACATATATTAGTGTACAGTGAAAAGTATAGAAAAGCATAGCATATATGGAGAAGGAAAGGAGGGAATGCAGAATGTAGAGAAAGATCAACCTAACATGAGATAGCATCCGCTGTACTTTACTGATATAGATGACTGTGGCCAATTCTGGACACTATTCTGTCGGATGGACGTTGAAGCCGTGCAGGAGGTGCAAAGGAAAGCGTCACAGACTGAGGAGGAGAAACTGAGCTTGTTCTCCTTTGAGTCCAAGTTGTTTTAAAAACCTACTGGCTACTTCTTCTTCAAGGTTTGATATAAAAGGAGCTGCAATGCTGCTTCAAGAGGCAATTAAACATGAAACAGCTTGCCCAAGGACAGGAGTTACATCCAGGATTAGGATTCAGGCTGGGCCAGGTAGGATTTTACGCAAATCAGACAGATTCATGATAACTCTTATTGTTTTTATTTCCAGATGGTTTTAAACGAAAAGCTGAAATCAATTTCTTAAATTTCCATGCTGTGATTAGAACCCTGATTCTCAAGATTACTAATCCAGTGGCAAAATTGGTTTTATTCTAACACCAAATGCGTATGACAACAATTCTCACTGACGAAACAACAACCTACAAAAGCTTTCATTCATTCTCAACTAGAAGCTTCCAGTCCAAATCAAAACTCCCTGTACAGCACTGAGGAAGTGACGTAACTGTCAGCAGGTCAGTGCTGAGGAAGTGTCTTAACTGTCAGTGGGTCAGTGCTGAGGGAGTGCCTCAACTGTCAGTGGGTCAGTACTGAAGGAGTGTACACTGTCAGAGTGTCTGTACTGAGAGAGCGCCGCAATGTCAGACTATCAGTACTGAGGGAGTGCCGCACTGTCAGAGAGTCAGTACTGAGGGAGTACTGCACAGAGAGTCAATGCTGAGGGAATGCTGCACTGTCAGAGGGTCATTGCTGAAGGAGTGCCACAAAGTCAGAGGGTCAGTACTGAAGGAGTGTACACTGTCAGAGTGTCTGTACTGAGAGAGTGCGGCACTGTCAGACTATCAGTACTGAGGAAGTGCTGCACTATCAGAGGATCAGTACTGAAAAAGTGCTGCACCATCAGAGAGTCAATGCTGAGAGAGTGCTGCACTTTCAGAGGGTCAGTGTTGAAGGAGTGCCGCACTGTCAGAGGGTCAGTACCGAAAAGAGTGCTACACTGTTGGACTGTCAATACTGAAGGAATGTTACACTGTCGAAGGTACCATCTTCCAAATATGGTCTCACCATAACTGTCTAATTGCAGCAAGACTTCTTTATTCTTGTAATCCATTCCCCTGCAATGAAGGCCAATGCATCATTTGCCTTTCTAATTGCTTGCTGCACCTGCTTGCTAACTTTTGGTATTCCTTGTACCAGAACATCAAAGTCTCTTTTAATATCAACACTTAACAGAAGACATTAGAACAAGTCATAGAGTCAGGGGTTTACAAAACGAAAACAAGTCCTTCACTCCAACCTGTCTACACTGTTCCTTTTTTTTAAACCGCTAAGCTAATCCCAATTGCCTGCATTTTGGTCCTCTATACCCACCTTACCCGTGTAACTGTCTAAATGCTTTTTAAAAGACAAAATTGTATCTGCCTCTCCTACTACTTCTGGCAGCTTGTTCCAGACAGTCACCAGCCTATGAAAAAAACTGGCCGTCTGGACACTTGTATCTCTCCTCTCTCACCTTAAATTTACGCCCTCTAGTTTTAGACTCTCAAACCTTTGAGAAAAGATATTGACTATGTCCCTCATTACTTTATAGACCTCTATAAGATCACCTCTAAGCTTCCCACGCTCCAGAAAAAAAAGTCCCAGTCTATCGAGCCTCTCCTTATAATTCAAATCATCAAGTCCCGTAGCATCCTAGTAAATATTTTCTGCACTCTTTCTAGTTTAGTAATATTCTTTCTGTAATAGGGTAACCAGAATTATTCGCAGTATTCCAAGCGTGGCCTTACCAATATCTTGTACAACTTCAACAAGACGTCCCACACCTGTATTCAATGTTCTGACCAATGAAACCAAGCATGCTGTATGCCTACTTCACCACTCTGTCCATGTGTGACTCCATTTTTCAAGGAGCTATAAACTTGTACCTCTAGATCTCTTTATTCTCTAACTCTCCCCAAAGCCCCACATTAACCGAGTAAGTTGTGCTCTGGCTCAATCAATCAAAATGCACCTCGTATTTATCTAAATTAAACTCCATCTGCCATTTGTCAGCCCACTAGTCCAGCTGATCAAGATCCCATTGCAATCCTAGATAATCTTCTTCACTGTCCACTATGCCACCAAACTTACTAACCATGCCTACTAAATTCTCATCCAGATCATTAATATAAATAACAATAACAGAGGACCCAGCACTGATTCCTAAGGCCTCCAGTTTGAAAAACAACCCTCTATAACCCCCTCTGCCTTTTTTCACCAAACCAATTTTGTATCCATTTTGCTACCTCACCCTGGATCCCATGAGATTTAACCTTGTGCAACAACCTACCACGAGGTATCTTGTCAAAGGCCTTGCTAAAGTCCATGTAGACAACATCAACTGCACTGCCTTCATTTATGTTCTTGGTTACCTTGAAAAAACACAATCAAATTCAAGAGACATGATTTTTCACTCACAAAGTCATGTTGACTGTCTGTAATCAGTCCTTGCGTCTCCAAATGCCTGTAGATCCTGTCTCTCAAAATACTTTCCAACAACTTATCCACTACAGACATGAGAGTCACTGGCCTGTAGATCCCAAGCTTTTCCTTGCAGCCCTTCTTAAACAAAGGCACAACTCTCCAATCTTCAGACACCCCACCTACGACTATCAATGATTCAAATATCTCTACTAGGTTACACACAATTTCTTCCCTAGCCTCCCACAATATCTTGGCATACACTTCATCAGGTCCTGGGGATTTATCTACCTGGAAATGACCAAAAGATGGATCAAAGGAGTCATTTTTAAAGAGCATCTTAAATGAGGAGAGTAAATTGAGGAAATGGAGAAGTTTAGGAAGGGAATTTTAGAAAGACTTCCACTAGGCAGCTCTGGCATGGTCACTAATAATGTAACAAAGAGAACCAAATACTGGACAGTATTCAATTCTATCCAGCAACTGGGTGACAGGTGGATAGTTGGTGACTGATGAGATAAAATGCATCTGGACAGAGGGATCTGAGTGCCTATATTTATGAACCACAGAAAGTCAGTATGTATATGCAATACGTAATAAAAAAGACAAACAGATGTTGGCATTTATTGCAAAAGAATAGAAGTATTAAAGTGTTATTGCAATTGCATAGGGTGTTGATGAGACCACATCTGGCGTATTGTGTCCAATTTTGATCTCCTTATTTGAGGAAGGATGTGGTGGCATTGGAGGCAATTCAGAGGACGTTCACCAGATTGATTCCAGGGATGAAAAAGTTGAAGTATGAGGAGAGATTAAACAGTTTGTGCTTATACTTATTGAAGTTTAGAAGGTATATAATAAGATCAAGGTATATAAAATTTTAAAAAAGGGTTGATAAAGTAACTATAGACCATAAGTTTCCCTTTATATGATCTCGAACAAGAGATCACAGGTATAGGTTGAGAAATGATAGATTTAAAACTGAGATGAGGAGAAATTACTTCTCGTAGAGGGTGGTGAACTTGTGGAACTCACTGCCCCATAGCGCAGTGGACTCTGAATCATTGAATGATTTCATGAAGGAGATAGATATATTTCTAATAAAAAAGGGACCAGGGGATATGAGGAACAGATGGGGAGGTGGATTTGAGACCAGGGAGAGATCAGTCATGATTGAATGGCGGAGCAGGCTCGAAGAGCTGAATTTGCCAATTTCTGCTGCTAATTTCTATGTTCCTTTGTTTCTAATGTACTAAGAAATATCCTAAAGCTAATGCAATCAACAGTTGTACTCAATATCTGGCTGATTTTACCACAAGGTGATAAAATATTTGGTTTCCATTGGAGAAACACCCAAAAAAAACAGAATCAAAGTGACATTCAGCAATTAGATTAGTCACTTCTAGAAAAGATGTGAAAATAAACATGAAGTGTTCTCTCTCATTTCAGTTTGCTATCTGTGGTTGGCTCACTGCACTATATGGTCCCTTTAAGATTAACACCTGGTCAAATAGCTTAAAGGAACACTCATCACAATATCCAATACCTGGCTTCAAACAAACAAACAGCAGCTCAAATGCATCACCTTAAGAAACTCTGATTAAATTGAGTTTAACATTGAATATTCACCACAATCTGGAGCTTAAAGCTTAAGTGAAAGCAAAATTGAAGTTTGGGCTCTTTCTATGTAAACTATGACAGCAGAGGATGCTGGAAGCATTGACAAGTGTGTCAGGCAATTCTACATCTCAAGCCTCTCAACAGATCTCTTGTTAATAACCTGACACAGAAATAGAACTGTCTTACAACAGCTACAGATCCAATTCAGAATATCTCAGCAATGTCTCCTCAGGTTTCCTCTGGGTGCTCCGGTTTCCTCCCATAGTCAAAAGATGTGTGGGTTAGGTTGGTTGGTCATGATAAATTGCCTCTTAATGTCACGTCAGGGCGATTAGGAGGGTAGGACACGACCTGGGTGGGATTATTGTCAGTGCAGGTTCGATGCATCAAATGGCATCACAGAATCCCTACAGAGCAGAAAGAGGCCATTTCACCCATTGAGTTTGCACTGACCACAATCCCACTCAGATCCTATTCCCATAACCCCACATATTTAACCTATGATCCTTTGACACTTGGATCAATTTAACATGGCCAATCAACCTAACCCACATATCTTTAGACTGTGGGAAGAAACTGAAGCATCTGGAGAAAACACACAGTGCCTTCTTCTGCAATGTAGGGATTCTATTTTTCTAATACACATTGTTTTGCCCTGATTGGTCAGCTGAGTTCCAAACCTGGCTAAGTGTAATGAAAAAACAGCACTGATTGGGAAATTTCTCATGATTAATCAGGCCTGCTTTCCAGCACGCAGTTAGCAGTGGCTGTTATGGGATGTAACACAAACTGTGCCAGAGCAAGCTTGTCTCAGATCAATGTCATAGAGACGTAACCAGGTGTATGTTTCATTCAGCACGGTTTCCATGCCCAGGTTTTGTCTCCATTTCACATGTGACCCCTTAGCTTTGCCTCTCTGGTAAAGTTAAATCTCCAGCAGCTAGGCTCACTCTCAAAAACACTGTGCAGGAAAAACACACTGTGCCCAACTAACCTCCCTGTCAACCAATCTGAAACTTGACTAAAACTGTGCACCCTTCACTGTATAATCAGAAAACCTGTCCACCTAGCTGGTAGAGAGGCGACTGGTAAAAGCAGTTGCATTATCCCTCAGTGTCTGGAAGTACTGTGCGCTGTCCTTCCTATTTCACAGTCTAAAAGGCCAGTTAAGTTATACAGCAGTGATGTTTGAAATGAAAAGCAATTAGATTAGTCACTTCTAGAAAAGATGTGAAAATAAACATGAAGTGTTCTCTCTCATTTCAGTTTGCTATCTGTGGTTGGCTCACTGCACTCTATGGTCCCTTCCTCACTCTATCAGAGCAAAACACTGATTCCAGTAACATTCTGCAATGCTGCTCAGTAATTAGCATTCAGATTCTGAAATGCCAGAGTTTGAGCAAGAATTGACGACTAAAGAATTTTGAAGAATTCACCTGGAATTCACAGTTACCTGCTGCAGCAGCCACGTGGGAGAATCCAGAGTGGGCCAGCAGAACAGAGCAAAATGGGTGAGGACCAGCTCCTTGTCCAGCCTGGATGAAGTTTGATTTCATTTGATTTCTTATTGTCACATGTATTTACAGTGAAAAGTATTGTTTCTTGCGCACTATACAGACAAAACATACCGTTCATACAGAAGGAAACGAGAGAGTGCAGAATGTAGTTCTGCAGTCATAGTTAGGATATAGAAAGATCAAATTAATACAAGTTAAGTCCATTCAAAAGTCTCACAGCAGCAAGGAAGAAGCTCTTCTCAAGTCGGTTGGTACGTGACCCCTGACCTTTGTATCTTTTTCGAAGGAAGAAGATGGAAGAGAGAATGTCCAGGGTGTGTGAGGTCCTTAATTATGCTGGCCGCTTTGTTGAGGCAGCGGGAAGTGTAAATAGAGTCAGTGGATGGGAGGTTGGTTTACGTGATGGATTGGGCTACATTCATAACCTTTTGTAGTTCCTTGTGGTCTTGGGCAGAGCAGGAGCCATATCAAGTTGTGATACAACCAGAAAGAATGCTTTCTATGGTACATCTGTAAATGTTGGTGAGAGTCATAGCTGACGTGCCAAATTTTTTTAGTTTTCTAAGAAAGTAGAGGCGTGGGTGCGTTTTCTTAACTATAATGTCAGTATGGGGGGATCAAGACAGGTTGTTAGTGATCTGCATGAGGTGAGTGGGCCTTGGGTTCCAAAACACGAGAGTGTATGCTGCTACTTTACAGTTTGTACCAATGATGGTACTCTGATATTCCCCCTACCCTGGCTCATCCTTTGATTGCCTGCAAATACAAGGGTAAACTGGATTCTTGTATACTCCCCCAGAACGAATCCTGTAAAGGATGTGCACCATAGAGCCGTGTGCTCAATGTTGTCCTGTTACTCGGAGATCCTCCAATCTATCTGATATCCTTTCTTTATCCAAATAACAGACATCAGCTGCAACAATGATAATGACGGATGATTGGAAATATTCATTAGGATGTTTGTTGGAATAATGACTGGAATAATAATCTGGACTAGGTTGTGGGGGTTTGTTGCATTTTGTGGCAAATGTTGTAAAATAAGAACAAACATCAGTGCAGTACAAGAACAGGCCCTTCAGCCCATCAAGCCTGTCCTTATACAGAAGCTTCTCTAATCTAATTTTTTTTGCCTCTACATGGTCCATATCCCTCTATTCCCTGCCTATTCATGTATCTATCCAGATGCCTCTTTGACATTGCTATAGAATCTGCTTCCACCATCTCCTCTGACAACACATTCCAGACATTCATCACCCTCTGTGTGAAAAATTTGCCCCTTATATCTCTTTTAAATTTTCCCCCTCTCATTTTCAATCTATTCCCCTAATAATTGGCCCTTGGACCATGAGAAAAGACTCTGACTATCCACTCTATCCAAGTCTGTCATAATCTTGTAAACCTCTATCTTGCCTCCCCCATCCTCCAATGAAAACAATCCAAGTTCAACCTTTCTTCATTGTCCATCTCCTCCAAACCAGCCAACATTCTGGTAAATCTCTTCTGCATCCTTTTCAGTGCATCAACAACCTTCTTGTAGTGTGGCAACTAGAACTGTACATAATACTCCAAATGCGGCCTAACAAAAATCTTATACAGCTGCAACATGATTTTCCAATTCCTTTACTCAAACCCCAACCAATGAAAGCCAACATGACATATGCCTTCTTGACCATCTTGTCTATTTAAGTTGCCATTTTCAGGGTACTGTGGATCTGTATGCCTGGGTCCCTCTGTCTGCTAAACATTTCTAAGGACCCCATCATTTACTGTACACTTTCCTTCTGCAGTATACCTTCCAAATCGCATCATCTCACATCTGTCTGGGTTAAATTCCATCTGCCATCTTTCTGCCCAGGTCTCCAGCTGATTTATATCCTGCTGTACCTTCTAACAATCCTCCTCATTATCTGCAACTCCCCCAATTTTTATATCATCTGCAAATTTACTAATCAGACCACTTACATTTTCGTCCAAATCATTTGTATATATTACAAACAACAGAGGCCCAGAACTGATTCTTGTGGAACATTCCTTACCACAGATCTCCAGTTAGAAAACTACCCTTCCACTGCTTCTCTCTGCTTTCTACGCGCAAGCCATTTTACTAGGTCACCTCAGATCCCATATGACTTCACCTTCTGCCAGAAGGATCCTTATCGAAAGCTTTACTATGTCCACGTATACAAGTCCATGTATACAACATCCACTACCCTGGTCAATTTTTCTTGTCACTTCCTCAAAGAACTCAATCAAGTTTGTGATACACAACCTCCCCTTCACAAAACCATGTTACCTATCATTAATAAACCTATTCTCTTCCAGATGTGAGTACATTCTGTCCCTAAAAATCTTCAATAATTTCCCCACCGTGTAAGATTCACAAGTCTGTAACTTCCTGGACTGTTTCTGCTGCCATTCTTAAACAGAGGAATAATGTTAGTTACTCTCCAATCCTCTGGTACCTTGTTCATGGCTAAAGAGGATGCAAGGATTTTGCTAAGCCTGAGCAATTTCTTCCCTCATCTTTCAGTATTCTGGGATAAACCCTATCTGGACCTGGGGATTTGTCTACCTTAACGTTTTTCAAAACCTCCAATACCTTCCTTTTTATCTCAACATGTCCTCAAATGTTAACATCCTCCTTTCTATACTCACCATCCACCACGTCCTTCTCCTCTACGGATATTGATGCAAAGTACTCATTAAGGACCTCATCTGGCTCCACACAAATTCCCTCCACTGCCCTTGAGGGAATCTATCCTTTCATTAGCTGCTCTCTTCCTCCTTATTTATGCATTAAACACCTTGGGATTCTCCTTAATCCTGCCCGCCAAGGGCATTTCAAAGCCCCTTTTTGCCCTCCAAAGTCCCTGCCAAAGCTTTTTCCTGCTATCTTTATTCCTCAAAAGCCTTATCCGTTTTCAATTTCCTGAAATTTATGTATGCCTCCTTCTTCTAAATGAAAACTTTCAATTAAAATATTCTAAAATAAACATCATCTTTTTATTCCACAGATATTCTCAGCCAGCCTGGAACTAATTAGTTGCACTGTGACATCATCTGTATGAAGCAGCGTGCTGATGTTATATGGATGAACGCGACACAAATAATTAGAACTCTTCCATTACCTCACTCACCAACAAAGCAGCAGTGTAATCCAACCACCCAACAGGCCCATGGGAAAAGAAGCCAAACAAATGGAGGACAAACAAGCAGAAAGGAACGATTATTCCAGCTATAAGTCGTGTGGTTTCATTTCTCAACACAGATTTACTTCATTTCACAACAAAACAATCTACTCTTACATTGTGCCTTTAATGTAGTGAAACAGGCCGAAGTACATCACAGAAACAATTATCAAAATAAAATCCAACACCAAGTGAGCCCATGAGACAACAGGTCAGATGGCCAAAAGCTTGGTCAAAGAGGCAGATTTGAAAAGAGGCAGAGAGATTTAGGAAGGAGCTCAAGGCTCAGGCAGTTGAAGGTGTGTCACCAATGGTGAAGGGATTCAAATCAGGGAAGCTCAACAGGCCAGGTCTGGAAGATCACAGAGATTTGGGAGAAATGCAGAAAGCATGGAGATTACAGAGATAAGGGATGCACAGTTAAGGGGGAAGAGGGTTTGAAAACAAGAATTTTAAAATCAAAATGTTGCCAGACTGGTAGCCAATAGCAAGTGAGTAATGTCATGGGCAAACAGGGTTTGTCATGATTTTGGACATGATCAGCTGGCCAATCAGCTCAAGGCTGGAAAAGAGGGCAATGCCAGAGTGGTCAAGACTGGAGATGATAACAGTGTGGCAAAGGGTTCAGCAGCTGCTGCACTGAGGCAGAAATGGAGATGGATGATATTACTCAGATAAAATGGACGGTTTAGTTGGTGTAAAGTATCTAGAATCTGAAACTTATCAGGAGATCAGATAAACTGCACAGATTGTGGAAAGTCTTGTTCAGCCCCAGACTGTGCAGAGATAGATGGCACAGGCAGCTGTCTCATGACAGACACCAAAAGATCCTCACACTTACTGCAGGTTGCAGGCGCAGAAGGCAGGGGAAAGAGAGGTTTAAGAAAAATTATCTGCAGCAGAACTAAGGAGCTGGGTGTTATCTTTACATTCCCAATTGACCCAATCTACACTCCCGGGTTACTGATCCGCTTCACAATCCAGAGAGATCCGCTTGACCATTCAGAGTGACCCACTTGACCACCCAAAATGATCCTGGGATAATGAGCAGTTTTCACAGTAAGGACAGGAGCTAATGACGCTTCCTGAGATCGAGTGATGATTGATCAAATCATTTGCAACATACAAGACACGACTTCAACATTCAACAGTTGAATGCTCCCGTCCGCATTATTAGCGACAGCAGAAATGGTTTCAGCGTCACCGTTTGTATAGGATCAGGTTTCTTTTTTGCTCACGCTGTAAACTTGATCTAATCTGAAACTTTGCTTCCCACATCTTAGCTTGCACTGAATCTCACTTAAGTCTGTGCTTTCAGTCCAGCAACACTTCAATTCTCCTCACATTCAAATCCTTCATTCCTCCTTAACTCTGTAATTTCCTCCAGCCCACGACCCTCCAACATCTTTGCATTCCTTCAATTTTGTATGTCTTCGATTTTAGTCAGAGTGAAACTGGCTGTGTAAAATTCCTTCCTAAACCTCTCCAATTCCACAGGGCTAGCACTGTTGCCTCACAGCAAAAGGGACCCAAGTTCGATTCCCAGCTTGGGTCACCATCTGTGAAGAGTTTGCACACTCTCCCTGTGTTTGCGCGGTTTTCTTTGAGTGTTCCGGTTTTCTCCCATACCTCAAAGACTTGCTGGTTAAGTGCACTGACCATGCTAAATTCTCCCTCAGTGTACCCGAACAGGTGCTGGAGTGTGGCAACGAGGGGATTTTCACAGTGACTTCATTACAGTGTTAATGTAAGCCTATTTGTGACACTAATAAATAAACTTTAAACATCATCTTTAAACTCTAACTTTAAACTCTCTTTTTTCTTTTTAAGATGTTCTTTAAAGCCTACATCTTTCATCAAGCTTTTGGCCACCTTTTGTAATGTCCCTGATCTGGCTCAGTGCTATATAAATGTAAATAACTGTTATTATAACATTGCTTTTATACTGCACTGATGTGTCTCACACTACAGAGAATATCCAAAATAAACTTCCCAGGAATGTCAACACTGACATGGGTCTTCCAGTCTCTGGCAGGTTGATCTTTCATCTGTTGCCAACTGCATTAAGATTTACACATCAGGAGCTAGTAACATAGGTGTAGAATTAGAGTGGAAAATGAATCTCAATTGCAGCAACCCCTTCGTCATTGTGAAAACCCAGGAGCGAGCACCATCACTGCTGGCTAAGAGAAGGTGGAAAAGCGAAGTGACCAATAACTATTACGCAATGGAGCTTTCTAATAGATTATCTGCACTCAGTGGCTCAAGATCTCTGATGGCAACTTATGAAGTCACTAGAAAGTGAGAACATTCTAGCCATGGATACACCAGGGTAAGGAAGGTTGGCAGTTTCTCTTCTCTGAAGGGCACTGACGAAGATCCAATTCTTGTTCATCTCAATGCAAAGCACCAAATAGTGGCCTTGCCAGAGTCAATCCAAGCTCACAATCAGTCTGTTCCAGTTATAGAAGGAAAGGTGGGTCCCATGTACAATTAGAAGCAATTGTCAATATAATCTTGGTGAAGCAATGATTTAGCTCACTATGCTTATCATGTGCTGAACATCTCACTTCCTGTTTTAAATATGTAACCAAGACAAACAGACAAATTCATAGCCTTGAACAGGCCAGCTCCTTCAAACATACTGAGAAAAACACGCAACACAGGGCAAAGAAGGCAACAGGCCGTGGGCAGAGCACACTCTAGACAGAGCATGCAATGTGCCCTGGGAAAATCACAGATGGTTATCAGTAAGCACTGAACAGATACAAGTAAAATGTCACATCTTACCTTCAGTGGCCTTGTTAATTGCAGAAAGAGTGTTCAAAACCTTGTTGAAGTTCTGCCCTTTGTACAGGTCATTGACATCAAATGTTTGCTACAAACAAAATCAAAGACAAACTTGTAAACAAACATTCAATCAAAAGCATGCTTATTGCTTTATTAGAATTTATTCATTCTTAGAGCATACTGTCAATGGCAAGGGCACATTTATTGTGCATCCCAAATCAGGTTTCCTTCCACAATGGATGACAAATGAACCATTTGAGTTTTTACAACAATCAAACAGCTTCTTGGCCACTTTCACCGCGTCTTCAAGTCTTCAAAGATTTAATACAATGCAGAAGGAGGCCATTTGGCTCATCCAGTCTGCACTGACAGCAATCCCATCCAGGCCTATCCCCATAACTCCACACATTTACCCTGCTAATCTACCTAACATAAGTTAACATAACCTAACATAATCTACCTAACATTCACTTAACCTGCGCATCTTTGGACTGTGGGAGGAAGCCGGATAACCCTGAGGAAACCTACACAGACACGGGGAGAAAGTGCAAACTCCATATAGTTAGTGAACCGAGGCTGGAATTGCACCCAGAGTCCCAGCTGCTGTGAGGCAGCAATCCTAGTCATTGTGCCACCCTGCCGACTTAAGAGTTCTTAAATCTGAATTCAACTTTCTAATTTTCTATCAGCTATTATTTACCTAGGCCTCAAAATCATTGGACCAAACAATGATTTTACCACGTCATTCAATGAGCAGCCCACAATCGTTTTGCCTAATTCGTTACGGTAAAGTTCATCAGTACAACTTTTAAAAATAAAAAATTTACTGATAGAATAATCCAACTTTTCTGTCATTAAAATGCACCACTTTCCAACAAATAGGGAGTGAAATAACCGTCTTTAACTACCTAACTTACAAAAGAAACAGCATTAAATATTCATTCAAACTTGTCCAATAATTTGAGAAGATTACTTTATCCGGCGATTAAATTTTCAGGCAGTAGCAAGAAATGATTAATGAAGTAAATCAGCTTGAAGTAAATGAGTTCTTTTTAAACCATCTGATCTGTGTTTCCTTCCTCTTTATTGAATATACCACAAGCAACAGAAATGTTCAAAAGGGAACTCGTCACATACAGTTCACTGTGGAGATTAACCATTTGTGGGACTTTGTAGAAAATAGATTAGGTTTTCGATAACCCAAACATTCAAATAAATTCAAGAACCAAGTTTGATTTGTCAGCTTGCTGAGTAATATAAAAGAGAATTTGCACTGAAACATCGAATTTATAGTACAGGAGGCAGCTATTCGGCCTATCTGCACTGACTCTCCCACACAGCATTTTATTAAGGCCCTATTCCCAAAACTCCATGTATTTATCCCACTAATTCCCCAACCTGCACATCCTGGACTATAAATGGTACTTGTGCACGTCCATCCATTTAACCTGCACATCTCTGGAGTATGGGAGGAAAGGTGCTTCCCATCTATCTGAGGAAATCCATTTTACTGCTTAAGTGTAATCACTACTGTTTGTAGGTAAACATGGCAGCTAATTTACACACACAAACCTTGGACAACATCAACAAGACAAAAACCAGTTGATCTTTTGGCTGGTTGAGGAATAAATACTGACCAGGAATCCTAGCAGAATTCTCTGGTGCCCAGCTTCTTCCACAAGCAGAAGAACAGAGTGCACCTGGTTTAAGCTGAAAGATGCCACCTCAGACAGTGCTGCACCAACAGGAGTGTTAGCCTCATGCTCATTACCCTGAACCCATTGGCAATGTCTCCGCTAAGCAGAGAAGAACTGTGCTCAATAATTAACCCTTTCCTCACCCTCAAATCCCTCACAATGAATGATTCAAATCAGCAATTTCAATTCCAATTAACATCACCTCCATTGTTAAGGCCCAGATCTAAACTCGCAGATATTTTGTGAAGTTAGCTGAGATCCTCAGTTTTCCATTTGACTTTGGCATTGGTGAGCACAAGATGTTTCACTCCAGATACGATTCATGTAACCCATTAAGAAGCTTTTATCAAACAAAGTTTATATTCTGTGTTCTTAAATAACAAAAGAATTAACATAACTTTTACCAATTACAAGACTTAAACATGCGACAGTATAACTCCTAACATCTAGCTATCTCTGTTGTTCCAAGTAAAGCAACATCCCACATATATACACCCATCTTCTCTCTGAGCACAAACACAAATATGTTTACGTTATGCTGGATTTGCAGCTTTGTAATACCAAGGGACAGAAACCCAGGCCAGCAGTTTTCAGAGAAGGATATATCCGCAAAACAGCCAAGATGGCTATTCTCTGTCCTAGTAGCTTCTAACACAGCACATTTAAACACAAAAACTCCAGAGGGAGGGAGAAAAAGCATTGCTGTTTCTTTCAGCTTCAAGCAGCTTCTGAAAAAACTGAAACTAAAAACTAGAATGCTCTGTGAAAAATAGCTGTCTTCAGATACATATGATCTGTCAATCATCCCAATCAAGATTCACTCAGCAATCCCAGGGGATCATTAAAACCACAGCATACTGCATTACTACAGGTTAAAATCAACATGGTATCAATACTGCTTCAGTAACAATAAATGACACCAGCTACTGACAACATAGTGCCGACAAAACATCCTGCAGAGAAACATGATTGAAATACATTTCTTAAAGGCCCAGTATCATCACATCAGTAGTTCAAACTCAAATATCTGCCCGATGCTCTACAACACAAATATGACAGCTCAAACAATGGCTCTTCCAAATTCACATCCAAACTATTTGCCAACTGTAATACATTCAAAATATTCTACTTGAAAATCAATCATAAAACTGAGCTGTTACCATTACCCTCAAAAGCCAGTGCAAGATTAATCAAGCCATTAGCTCCCACTCTTCTAATGGGCATAGTTTTTACAAAGCCAGTTGTCAAAATGTGAACAGTCTGAGGTCACTTGGTAGGCTAACTGATCTTGCTGGGGGGGTGTATTGGCAATTCTTTATTTCAACTGCTTGGAAGCAGTCTGGGGTTAATTTGAGGTCAGAGTGAAGCAAGCAGGAAATGGGCTGCCGTTCTCTCCACTAGCCCCCATTGCGGATTGGTCAGGTGTGATTGTCTGCTGTTTTATGTCAAAGTGAAGAGGCACCTGAATAAAGAGGTTCAAGAATAAATAAGCTTGAGATACAAAACCTTCATTGGTTGTCAGTCATACCTTAGACAGTGAAATCCATGCTTCCAAGACAGGGGGCTTATGGGTTCAAATCCCACTTCATGGAGTCGAGTACAAAATAGACTAATACCTCAGAGCAGCGCTGACAGAGCGGTGAACTGTCAGAGGGTCAGTACTAAGAGCAAAGAACAACACAGCACAGAAACAGGTCCTCTGGCCCTCCAAGCCTGCACCGATCATGTGTTCCTAATTAGATCATCCATCTGTGTCCCTCTATTCCCAGTCTGTTCACGTGGCTATCTAGACAAGTCTTAAATGTTCGTTGCATGTTTGCCTCAACCACCTTGCTTAGTAATGCTTTCCAGCCCCGACCACCCTGTGTGTAAAAAAACGTCCCCACATATCTGTATTGAACCTTGCTCCCTGCTTATCTTAAAGTTGTGAGCCCTTGTGTTTGTCATTTCTAACCTGGGAAAAAACTTCCAACTATTCACCTTTTCTCTGCCTTTTGTAATTTTATAAACTTCTATTAGGTTGCCCCTCAACCTCTGTCTTTCCAGAGACAGCATCAACCTCACCTCATAGCTAAGACCAGGAATATCCTGGTGAACCTTTTCTGCACTCTCTCTAAAACCTCCATGTCTGCTGGTAGTATGGCAACCAGAACTTGACGCAATATTTCAAATGTGGCCCTAACCAACGTTCTATGTAACTGCAACATCTATCATATGCCAACTTTTATACCCTATGCCCCGTACAATAAAGGCAAGCATGCCGTATATCTTCTTTACCACCTTTTCCAGCTATGTTCCCACCTTTAAGGATCTGTGGACTTGCACACTCAGATCCCTCTGTGTCTCTACACTCCTGATGGTTGTGCCTTTTATTGTATAGCTCACCCTACATTAGATCTACCATAATAATCACCTCACATTTATCTGGATTAAATTCTATCTGCCATTTCTCTATCCAATTTTCCAGTCTATCTATACCTGCTGTATACTCTGACAATGTTCACACTATCTGCAACTCCAGCAATCTTTGTGTCATCTGCAAACTTACTAATCAGACCAGCTACATCTTCTTTCAAATCATTTACATATATCATATTGTGGTTATATGTGGGGCGCTGCACAGTCTAACACCTGCAACAGAACTCCCTTCTGTATCCAAAAATGGACTTAGAAATTCCCATAGCTGTTTTGTGAAATTCAATGCCAATATTTCTCCTTTGCCAAAACTGCAATGAATCAGATGGTCAGGTCATTAATCCCATTACCGATAATGACAGTTCGTTGTGAAGAAACTGACTACACTTGAAAATTAATTCAGTGAGCATAAATCTCTGCAGCGTTCCAAGGATTGGAAAGGTGCAAGTTCTTAATTACATGTGACTAAAGAATGATTAGCACAGATCATTGACTTGCAGTGAGACAGAACGTTCAGCCCAGCTGGCCCATGCTAGATGATGTACTGCACACTAGCCTCCTCCACCCTACTTCATCTCACCCTGTGAATATATCCTTCTTCCTTTCTCCATCCTGCGTTTATGCAGCTTCCTCATAAGTACATCTGTACTGTTCACCTCAGTTACGCCCTGTGGTAGTGTGTTCCACATTCTCATTGCTCTGCAAGGGGAGAAGTTTCTTCTGAATTCTCGAATGGATTTTTTTGGAACAAGGGTTTATATTGAAATATCTAATTTTCTCTCTCTGCCACAAGGTGAAAACATCTTCTCCCCTCAATTGGAGCTAGGGATCAAGGGAAATTGGAGGGATAGAAGGGGGGCAAGATATGGGTATTGATGATCAAAATAAGTGGCAGAGCATGCTCGAAGGGCCAAAAGGCCTCCTCTGGCTACTAGTTTCTATGTCTTTCTGTCTGAGTGAACTCCTTCACAATTAGAAAGAATTGCAACATATCACTCTTCAATCTTCTCTCTGGGAGAAAGGCGGTGCAGTCTGTTCAATATTTCCCCATGTTTGAAGATGTAATGAGCTTGTTACAGTTACAAGCAAATTGAAGCCACTGAATAAACCGTTCACCAGACACTTGCAAACGATTCTGAATATGCTTTGCCCCAAGATAAAAACTCACCCTGGTTATTAGCAATAGTTATACGAAAGGTCACAACCACAGATAAAATGCAAAAGGATCGCGTTTGTTACCCTTCACACAATCCCCAAAGGGGATTTCCAAATGTGGTCAATGCTCGAGCTACACAAGCATACACATCCCTTATTTACGCACATTTTTTCCCTATACTGTATAGAGTATGAGCTGCTGAAACAGAAGGCATTATCTGTGGAGTCGTGCTCTGGTTCCAATATTCTCCAGAAGGTAGAGGTGCAGAGACTGAACCAGTTTACATTCCAAACTACTGCCATTTATCTTTACAATACACCTGCAGGCCCTAAAGAGAATTCTTCATGCAATTACATGTAGAAACAGTTAGTTTCATAGAGGTTGGAGTCATAGAGGTTTACAGCATAGAAACAGGCCCTTCAGCCCAACCTGTCCATGCTGCCTTTTTTCGTTTAAAACCCCTGAGCTGATCCCAATTGCCCGAATTTGGCCCATATCCCTCTTTAGTCATCGTAACCATGTAACTATCTAAATTCTTTTTAAAAATTGTACCCGTCTCTACTAATACCTCTGGCAGTTTGTTCCAGACAGTCAACATCCTCTGTGAAAAAAATTACCCCTCTGGACACTTTTGTGTTTCTCCCCTCTCACTTTAAACCAATGCCCTCCAGTTTCAGACTTCTCTACCTTCGGAAGATAACACAGGATTGAAGTATTTCTCAGTAAATTTAGCTGATGCACAATATCTGTAGAGATTGGTAGCTTTCTCCTGGAATTCTCAATTAATTATTCCCAGTCGCAATCAAAAGCCCTGTTCTGAGGTTTAACTATTTCATCTGTGTGTTCCTTCCTCACAAAATACACAACTGGTCAGTGTTTATGGTGTAATCCTCCAATAGTGCAGCCTAACCCAGGCAATACAGCAAGGAAGGCCTGCATTTAAATAGCACCTTCCACAATCTCACAAACTTTCAAAACACTTTGCAGTCAACGACGTACATTTGAACTGAATTCACCGTAACTATGTCACAGGATCAAAACAAACTGGAGATTATGAAGAAGGCAAGATGGCAATGGAAAAGCACAGCATCTTATAGCACACATCTCACAAACACCGATAGGCAATCAACTGAAACATGACTACAATTATGTGGCATCAATCAGCAAATCTGACAGATGTTAAACAATCCAGTTGAATGAGTGAAATTCACAGTTCATTCATCTGCCACAACACACCACCAGTACTGGGTCCAGTTCTGGTCGTGAGACATTGACTTGGAAACAATGATGATAAGACACTAGGCTGACCTTTACTCTAAGTTTCAGGTGAAAGATTAGAGAAACATTTTAATCATTAAGGAGGTGTTTGATTTTAAATCATGCAGAAAAGATAAATCTGGGACATTTTTAAATTACAATAACTGAATAATGGAGCACAGGCTGAAGCTAGCAGGAGCTAAATATGGGCCCAATCTTCACAGACAAACTGATCAATAAAGACAGGAGACACACAGAATCATGATATCATTTGAAAACCTCTAGGACACTGCAATGAAGGGGAATTCAAGAACATTCACTCATTTGGGCAGGAAGAAACTTGAGCCAAATCACAAGGAAAATTCTCCGATCTTCCTCCAATAGCCTAATCAGATCTTTAACATTTCCCAAAACAAGAGACTCAGTTCAATGTCACTTCCAGGTTGCACCCTGACAATGCAGGACTGCCTCAGCACTACACTGGGCTGACAAACGAAATATAGATAACATTCTCAAACCCACCACTTTCCAAGAGACAAGAATGTCCAAAACTGCTGAAGGATTGAGCAGAAACAGTCTTTAACACGGTCTGGCTAAATTAAGCTATTTACTCATGGGCTCTAAAATTACACTGTATTATGACATTAATAATAGATACACAGGAGTGAATAATTGAGGGGATCAGATGACATGATTAAACAGTGAGAGCAAAGCTGGAGTAATCCATTGAAATCATTTGAGACAGTGTTTAGAGTGCCGCCTCCCCTTGTACTGTGCTTTTGTTGGCCAGATATACTGTTTCAGTTTGGTCAGAAAGCACCTTCATGAATGATTGTACCACTCGCGCTCTCGGCTTCTCTGAGGTGTACCATTGACACAGAACTTTTCACCATTAGAACAAAATCACGCTAGAAATATGTTACAACTCCTTCATTCATAAATCAACAATCTTCCTAAGTGTATTAAAGGGTGAGAATCCTGCACAAGCATTACATTTGCAATCTACAAGACTGCAATATTAATCTGCCACTTACATTACCAACAAAATAAACATTTTACTCGCAGGCCGACACTGCTGCGCACTCCAACCCCACCGAGAAGACTTTGTCAACAATACCAAATGACTCCAGTTTGCTCTTGCTCTAGTCATTTCAACAACTTGGATTATGAGGGTCAGCGCTGAGGGAGCGCCGCGCTGTCAGAGGGTCAGCGCTGAGGGAGCGCCGCGCTGTCAGAGGGTCAGCGCTGAGGGAGCGCCGCGCTGTCAGAGGGTCAGCGCTGAGGGAGCGCCGCGCTGTCAGAGGGTCAGCGCTGAGGGAGCGCCGCGCTGTCAGAGGGTCAGCGCTGAGGGAGCGCCGCGCTGTCAGAGGGTCAGCGCTGAGGGAGCGCCACGCTGTCAGAGGGTCAGCGCTGAGGGAGCGCCGCGCTGTCAGAGGGTCAGCGCTGAGGGAGCGCCGCGCTGTCAGAGGGTCAGCGCTGAGGGAGTGCTGTGTCCAGCCAGAAATGCAGTAAGAAGTCTGACACCAGGTTTAGGTTCAACCGATTTATTTGATAATAAACTCACAAGCTATCAAATAAGTCAGCTGGACTTAAACCCGGTGTTGTCAGACTTCTTTGTTTGCCCCAGTCCAACGCCGGCATCTCCACATCAGCCGGAAATAAGCAGCAGGGGCTGCAGGGAAATCCCTCTGATGGACTTAGCAAACCATTGTGCCTTTTATTATTCTGAAACTAGGAACTGAGAGCTTGAAGTTAGTAAAAACTCTGTTCCACTTTTTAATGATATTCAATGTGATTCACAGAGTGTGGCTTCACCATGGTCTCAGTGCATTGAGCTGAATGCAGGAAAACACGAACAGCCTTGCATCATCTCCATTGAGCAATAACCAGGCTGTTCTATTCAGGCCCAAGCAATAATGGTACCTGATTAATGAGTGGGACCTTGTGCTGAACACTCTCTAACACATATTGTATAGCACCTGGAATCTGGAGGTATGATGCAGCAGTGCTAACCACTGTGTCACCATGCTGTCTGCTTGCTGCACGCTTGCTTTCAGTTATTGACTTGGAAATATTTTATTAAAGATCTGATTAGCCTATTGAAGACAATATTGTACAGCAACAGATGATGAAGCAGAGCAATGGGGAGAGGCAGGGTGGTTATGAGATGAGCAGTTGTGAACAATGAGAATGAGGTGTGCTTCTGGTGGTGAACCTCTCAATAATACACGCAAAAAACAACGTAGGAGTGCAGCAAGTGAGCCAGAGTCCAAACAGCACAGAGTAGAGCATCTCACAAGGATCCATCCATCAGCCCTAACTGGAATATAGTGTGGATTTCAGGTACAAGAGAGGGATGATGTTGACTTTGGAGAAGAGACAGGAAGCAGGGAATATAAAGGCACCCAGACAGAATAATTAGAGATGGATGGGATTAACACACAAGTGAAAAAAATTTAACCGACGGGAAGGGGGAGGGCAGAATGGTGGGACAGGGAGAAAGAGAAACTCTCAAAGGGTGCGTGATAAACCTCTCAATGTAACACAAACAGATCACATAACTCAACTGAAATTAGCACAATCCATTAGCTCCGTACAAGGTTATTTATATATAAAAGTTGATTATTATGGACAGGAAATGGGTTTCAGTGTTTTACACTCCAACTGATTTCTTTTAAACTGATTAACTGTGGCTCATTATTAACACTTGCCTCAAAGTCAGGAGGTTACGGATTCAAGTCCCACTCCAGGACTTGAGCACAAAAATTCTAGATTGACATTCAGTGCAATACTGTCAGAGGTAACTCTTTTGATTGAGGTATTAATATCTTGGATGAGTGTGAAAGATGCCATGGCTCTGCTCCAGAAAAGGACAGGTGAGCTCTCTCCGCTTTCCTGATGTCCCGGTCAATCTCTCTCCCCTCAAAGAATTTCACAAAAACAAATGATCTGGTCGTTATTGCATTGCTGTTAGTGGGATCTTGATGTTCCCAAGATCAGCAAATGATCTTGCTGATCAAGATCAGTGATCAGCAAGGATCACTCCTGATCCATCAGTTGCTGTTGCATTTCCTTCATTAAAACGTGGCTATGTCATCAGTGGTGAAGTCTTTGGGATGGCCAGTGGTCATGAGAGGCACTATATAAATGCTGATAATTCAGGCTGCAACTTCAATTAGGAAGAAAGAAATTGAGGAGGATTAAATTGTTCAGCCCATCGACCAAGAGTGGCAGTCCTAAATCTTGCAATCAGCTATTTATCATGTATAGAGGAGGAACTGAAGGCAGTCAGTGTGAACTACTGTCATTCGAATAATAGACTGTGCACCGTGTTGGTGCAATGATCTCACACTGTTACATGCAGCTTGAACCTAACCAGAAAACTCAAATCTGCGGCCATCTGATCAAAATGATAAAGAAACCAGTGAGAAAAGAGTGTTGCTTTAAAACTATTCAACTTTCTTAAGGCAGTTCAAACCTTAGAGAAGACACTATCAGAGGAAAGGTACTGCAACAGTATAAACACTCCCTTTATTATTCTATATCACACTGTCATTATAAAACACTACAACACTCCATCAACACCCTGGGAGTTACCATTAACCAGAAATTCAACTGGATTAGCCAGATAAAAACTGTGACTACAACAGCAGGTCAAAGGCTGGGAATCCTGCAGCGTGTAACTCACTTCCTGATGCCCTAAAGTCTGTCCACCATCTACAAGGCACAAGTCAGGAGTGTGAGGGAATACTTCCCACTTGCTTGATTGGGTGCAGCTCCAACAACACTCAACAGGCTCGACACCGTGGGGCAAAGCAGCCCCGCTTGATCACTACCCTCTTTCACAAACATTCAATACCTCCACCACCGACAACAGTGTGACAGCCGTGTGTACCATCTACAAGATGCGTTCAGGACCTCACCAAGGCTCCTTAGACACCATCTTCCAAACTGCTCACAAAAGCCCTGTACAGCTGCAGTAAGACATCCTTGTTCCTGTACTCAAGCCTGCTTGCAACAAAAGCCAACACACCATTTGCCTTTCTAACTGCAAGTTTATTTATTAGTGGCACAAGTAAGTTTACATTAACACTGCAATGAAGTTACTGTGAAAATCCCCTAGTTGCCACACTCTAGCGCTTGTTCGAGTACACTGAGGGAGAATTTAGTACAGTCAATGTGCCTAACCAACACACCACTCAGACTGTGAGAGAAAACCGATGTACACGGAGGAAACCCACACCTAGGGACAATGTGCAGACTCTGCAAAGACAGTGACCAAAGCTGGGAATCAAACTCAGAAGCTGGAAAGCTGGAGGTATGATGCAGCAGTGCTAACCACTGTGTCTCCGTACTGTCTGCTTGCTGTACCTACACGCTTGCTTTCAGTTACTGACTTGGAAATAATTTATTGTTCCTTATCTGTTGCTTGGTCACAATCCTGGAACAACCTCTCTAATAGCACTGTGGTGCGCCTACAACATACGGAGTGCAGTGGTTCAAGAAGGCAGCTAACCACCACCTTCTTAAGGGTCTGAAAGGGGCAAAGAGAATCTGAGAGAACGCAAAAGATTCATTATAAATCTACTTTAAAAAGAAAAACAGAATTGTGGGAGTAAATTCTAGAGGAACAGAATCCAAAAACAGGGAAGTCCTGTCAAACTTTTTCAATTCACTCTGTACAGTTCTGGTCTCCATGCTAGAAAACACATTGGAGAATGATACCAGGACAGAGGCACGCTTTCAGCTAACACAGTCTCTAATCTCTAGAGGTGATCTGAGATAGGTGGTTAAGATTAAGAAGCAGTCCAATAGGAAAAATGTAGGGGAAATAATTTTCACTGGTGTGGAGAGAACAAATGTAGGCATAACAAATTTAACATCAGAGAATTGAGGATGAATGTGCATGCAGGAAGTGCTGAGAATATGAAGCTCACCACCATGTGGGACGACTGAGGTGAATCGTGTAGATGCATTTAAGGGGAAACTGGATAAATATATAAAATAAAGTGCTGAGGGGAGTGCGTTGAAGAGGGTTGGGGAGAGGTACCCCTGAAGCAGATATACCAGCTGAATTAATCAGGCTGAAGGGCCGGCTCATCTCCCAGAAAATACTATCTCACCATTGCTGGATCACAGGCATTGCAGCTGGAATCATAAGAGTCATACAGCGCAGAAAAGGCTCTTTGGCCATTGAATCTGTATCAACATACTACTAAAGGTATGCTAATCCCATTTTCCAGCACTCCACCGATATCCTTGAATGTTGTGATATTTCAATTGCTCATCCAGGTATTTTTTAAAGATTGTAAGGTTTTCTATGTTCACTTTTCACTTTTCTAAGTTTCTATAGAGGGTTATAGATAAGCCTACTAGGTAGGGACACATTCGGCGCAACTTGTGGATTGAAGGGCCTGCCGTAGTTTTTCGATGTTTCTATGTTTCCGGCCTCCATTACCTTCCCAGGCAGCGCATTCCAGATTCCCACCACCCTCTGAATGAAAAGGTGTTTTCTCAAATCCCCTCTGAATCTCCTGCCCTTCATCTAAATCTGCACCTCCTTGTGACTGACCCCTCAAACAAGGGGTACAGCTGCTCCCTACTCCCCCTAATGTTTCCAATATTTTTTGTTTTTCCTCAAACAAAGATTTCCCTCCCAGTGGACTGGACGGTATCCGCAACCATATCCATTCTATTTCCGCCACTTCTCACCCATTCCTCTCCTGCCCAGAACCACAAAATGTTTTCTCTTTGCCTCCCCCACCTCAGCCACTGCACCTGTAGTCAATGGGTCATTTTCCGCCACCTCCAGCAATGATGCCAGCACCAAATCCTGCTTTTCCCTTTTAGAGTTCTTCACCACCATTGCTGCTGGAGGCAGTGTCCAGACTCCCCTACTCTCTCCAGGGATGCTACTAGTCAGACTCTCAGCACCTCCTGATACTGGCCACCTGCTGTACCCTCCACACTGGGCTTTCCTTCACACTGGTTCCTGCCACTCACCTCCATCCCTCTTGCTCTTGCCCCCACTGCTCTACCACCTTTGCACGCTCGTCTGTCAACCTTTGATCCTGCCACATTAACACTGCAGTGCCTTTACCCCACCAATCACCCCTTCCTTCACCCCAAACTCAATGAAGCACATCTCCTTCACCCCGGCAACTCACTCCCCGACAGCCTGGCCCACTCTTTATTCACTCCCTCTGCTTCCTACTGCACAGGAGACACAACATCTGGCATTTTACATCCTCTCCTCACCAAGACCCCAAACACACTTTCTAACTGAAGTACTCATTTACTTGTACTACTTTCTATTTAGCTTGCTGCATTAGCTACTGATGATGTGGTCTCTTCTGGATTGAACAGGCCAATCACAGATTGGATATCATTCCCGTTCATGCTGCAAAACACAATCCCAGCTTCCTGTCTCATGGCATGGCAGTCCTTGCTCCATCTTGTTCCCATGCTGACCCCACTGTCCTTGACCTATTGCAAGGTCCCAATGAAGCTTGAGGAACAGCACCTAATCCTTCAATTCTACAACCAGCTATGTTCGACATTCAGTTCCACACTTTAGAATCATAAGTAATTAGGTGGAGGCAAATTATTTTAATAGGTCCCATTTTCCTTTCTTTGTTTCCTTTATTCCATCACTTTGCATTTGGACAGGGGCTATGAAGCCTCTCACTCTCACTCTGGACACATCTTTTGTTTCTTTACTTTATCCATTACTATCTGCCCCCCAAACACCTTTCATAAAACCAATTCATTTCCATCATTCCTCAGTTCTGATGATATTATCAGCCTGGGATGGGGAAGAGAAAGAGAGAGAGAGAGAGAAATGAAATTGGCAGAGGTAGCCATAAGGAACAATGTAGAGTGTAGTTGGGTAGTTTCCTAGAAAATATGTTCTGACTCCAACCAAGAATCAGGCTATTTCAGGATGTGGTAATATGCAAAATGGCAGGTTTAATAAACAATCTCAGAGTAAAAGATCCCCTAGGAAACAGTGATCATAACATGGTAGAATTGAGTATTCAGACTGAGAGCATGAAGCCTGAGTCAGAAACTACTACGCTAAACTGAAATACGGGTTATCACAAAGGGATGAGGGCAGTGTTGGCCGGACTGGACTGGGAAATTAGTTTAGCAGAAAAGACAGTTGATCAGCAATGGCAGACAAAATAATTCATGGCTCACAACAAAGATATATCCCAGTGAGGAAGGAGGATTCTAAGAAGGGGATAAATCACCCATTGTTAACCAAGAAAGTTAAGGATAGTATTAAACTGAAAGGAAAAAACATACAATGTGGCAAAGATTTAAAACCAACAAAAGATGACCAAAAACTAATAAAGAGGAGAAAATAAACTGGCAAGTAATACTGAAACAGTAAGAGCTTCTTTAAAAATAAGAAGAGAAGGACCAAAGTGAACACAGGCCCCTTAGAGAATGAGACTGGGGAAATGATAATAGTAGGAGTTAAATAAATATTTTGCATCAGCATTCACAGAAGATGACACAAGAAGATTCAAAATAACAAAATAATCATGGGGAAAAACTTGGGGAGGAATCAAATACAATTGTTATCACTCGAGAAAAAGTACTAAGGAAATGAATAGGCTTGAAGACTGAAGTCCCTTGGGCCTAATGGGATATTAAAGGCAATGATAACAGAGATAAGGGATGTATTGGTAGTAATACTTTATTTCCGGAAAAGACCCAGAGAATTGGAAGCGGGTTGGGATAAGAAGGGTATTTTCAGGATGGCAACCTGTAACAAGTTGATTGCCACAAGGATCAGTGCTAGGGCCACAATTATTTACAGTATGTATTAGCAACTTGGATAAAGGTAGCGATTACATTATTCCCAAATTTGCAGATGACACAAAAATAAGGCAAGTGATCAGGATGACATAAGAGTCCACAGTGAGATATAGACAGGTTAAGTAAGTTGGCAAAAACTTGGCAGATGGAATACAATGTCGAAGAATGTGAAGTTATGCACTTTGGTAGGAAGAGTAAAGGAGCTGAATATTATTTAAATAGAGAAAGACTGCAGGAGACTGCAGCACAGAAAGTTTGGGGGTCATTGAGCATAAATGATAAACACTAGCATGCAAGTTCAGCAGGTATTAGAGAAGGCAAATAGAGTGTTGGCCTCTATTTCAAAGGGAATGGAGTATAAAAATAGGAAAGTCTTGTTAAAACTATACAAGGCACTAATTAGACCACAGCTGGAATACTGTGAACAGTTTTGGTTCCGTTATCTAACAAAAGATATACTGACATTGGAGACAGTCCAGAGGTTGACTAGGTTGATCTGGGGTAGGAGGGATTTCCTTATGAGGAGAAGCTGAGTAGGTTAGGCCTGTACTCAAACAATGGGAAAATTTACTATGGATGGTGGAATCTGAAACAAAAATGGAAAATGCTGGAAAATCTCAGCAGGTCTGATAGCATCTGGGGATCATGATGTGAAGATGCCAGCGTTGGACTGGGGTAAACACAGTAAGAAGTCTCACAACACCAGGTTAAAGTCCAACAAGTTTATTTGATGGTAAATCCACAAGCTTTCGGAAATGCTATTCCTTCGTCAGGTGTATGGAAAGTTCTAATCAGATATCTTCTCTGATCAGAACTTTCGACACACATGACAAAGGAACAGCGTTTCCAAAGGCTTTTAGGTTTACTTTCAAATAAACTTGTTGAACTTTAACCTGGTGTTGTGAGACTTCTTACAGCATCTGGGGAGGCAGAATTGAGCCAATGTTTCAAGTCTGGATGACTTATCATCAGAGCTAATTCAGATTAGAAGTGTTGGCTTTACTCTTTCCCTGCAGGTGCTCTCAGACCTGTTGAGATTTTCCAGCATTTTCTGTTTCTGTCATGTTGGGCCTGTACTCAATGGAATTTAGAAGAATGAGAGGCGACCTTATTGATACATATCAGATTCTCAGGGGATTTGACAGGGTAGATGCTGAGAGATCATTTCCCTATGTCTAGGACCAGAGCATGTAATCTGAGTCAGGGGGTCACCCACTTAAGATAAAGAAGAAATTTCTTCTTTCAGAGGATAGTGAATCTGTGGAATTCTTTACCACAGAGGGTGTAGAGGTTGGGTGGTTAAGTAAGTTCAAGGCTGAGACAGCCAGATTTTTAATCAGTAAGGGAATCGAGTGATCTTGGGGATAAGACAGGAAAATGAAATTGAGGATTTTATCAATCATGATCTCACTGAATGGCAGATTAGACTTGATGGGCTGAATGGCCTCCTTATTTCTGTTCCTCCGTCTTACGATTGGACTGTTTTAGGGCAATTTAGTTGGAGTTTTTTGGGTGTTTTAGTGCTTAGGGTTCAGTTTGTGATGTTTTAGGGAATGAGGCAGAGGCCAAGAGGATGAAGGGGATGAGGAGGGGGGGATTAAGGGGATGAGGGGGAGGGGAGGGGTCAGTCACTGACCTCAATGTGCAGTGCGGAGCAGCCCTTCAGGAACTCACGGATGTTGGCGCAGGTTTCACTCTCGGAGCGTGGCTCTGGACACACCTGAGACAGAGAGAGAGAGAGAGGTCAGCGTGGACTCCGGACACTTGTATACCACGACCCAGACTCCAGACACTCGGACATGGTCTCCTGGGCTGCTTTCTCCCAACTCCAGGAAGCAGCTCCTGTCGCGGATATAACGGGATCCTGGGATCCATGTACCGCTCGCAGAATCCCAGGACTTATTTACCATCTGGATCCTGGGATCCATTCCACAAGTTTGATTTAATCCAATGGGATCCACTTCCCCGACCCACTCCCACACTGGGATCCACTCCCTCAACCTGTCCCACACTGGGATCCACTCTGCCAAACTACCCCCACAGTGGGATCCACTCTCCAAACCACTCCCACAGTGGGATCCACTCCCCTAACCCGCCTCCGCACTGGGATCCACTCCCCCAACCTGCCCCCACACTGGGATTTGTTCCTGCACTCCAAGAACAACCAGGATCCACCCTCCCAAAGACTGATCAACAACACCAAACCACCAGGAAAACTGGGATCCACTCCCCAACTCCTCCTAAATAACCAGGATTCACTTCACCATCTGACAATTCTCTTCCATGTAACCTCCCGCCGCCCCAATTTGGCCCAACTTGTCCATGCTGCCCAGTTTTTAACCACTAAGCTAGTCCCAATTGCATGTATTTGGCCCATATCCTTCTATACCCAGCTTAGCGAGTTAACTGTCTGAACGTTTTTTAAAAGACAGAACTATATCCGCCTCCACTATAACTTCTGGCAGCTTATTTCAGACACTCATCATCTTCAGAGAAAAAAATTGTCCTCTGGATCCTTTTGTACTTCTCCCCTCTCACCTTAAATCAATGTCCTTTAGCTTTAGGCTCACCTGCCTTTGGGAAAATATGTTGATTGACCTATGTCTCTCATTATTTTATACAGTGCTTTAAGATCACTCCTAAGCCTCCTATGCTCCAAGGTAAAAAATCCAAATCTATCCAGCTCGCTTTATAATTCAAATCATCAAGTCCCGGTAGCATCCTAGTAAATCTTTTCTGCGCTCTTTCTAGTTTAATAATATCATTTCTATAACAGGGTGCTCAGAGCTGTACACAGTATACCAAATGTGGCTTTATCAATATGTTGTACAACTTCAACAAGCCGTTCCAATTCCTGTACGCAACATTCTGACCAATGAAACCAAGTATACCCAATGCCCTCTTCACCACCCTGTCCACCTGTGACTCTATTTCCAAGGAGCTCTTTGTTCTCTTCCAGCACCCTATCATTAATTGAGTAAGTTCTGCCCTGGTTCAATTCAAAATGCATCACCTTGCATTTATCTAACTTAAACTCCATCTGCCATTTGTCAGCCCACTGGCCCAATTGATCAAGATCCCATTTCAATCCGAGATAACCTTCTTCACTGTCCACAATCCCCCAATCTTGGTGTCATCTGCAAACTTACTAACCATGCCTCTTAAATTCTCATCCAAATGATTAATATAAATGACAAATAACAGTGGACCGAGCACTGATTCCTGAGGCACACCACTGATTACAGACCTCCAGTTTGAAAAACTCTCTATAACCACCCTTTGTCTTCTGCGATCAAGCCAATTTTGTATCCATTTGGATACCTCATTCTGGATCCTGTGAGATTTAATCTTATGTAGCAGCCTACCATGCAGCATCTTGGCATTGTTGTTTTTGTCCACGTAGACAACATCAACTGCACTGCCCTCATCTACCTTCTTGGTGCCTCCTTCAAAAATTTATGAGACATGGTTTTCCACACAAAGCTATGCTGACCGTCCCTAATCAGCCCTTGCCTCTCTAAATGTCTGTAGCATCTGTTTCTAAGAATACCTCTCACAACTTACTCACTATAGACTAAGTCACTCACCATCCTAACTTGGAAATATATTGGCCATTCCTTCACTGTCAGAGGATCAAAATCCTGGAATTCCCTCTTGAACAGCACTGTGGGTGTACCTACACCATACGGATTGCAGTGATTCATGGAGACAACTCATCACCACCTTCTAAGGACTATTAGCCAGCAATGCCAATGTTCCATTGACACTAGAAATTAAATATCAATAGATCACAAGAAATTTGAAGCCACTGTGAAATGATCTAATCCTACAGTCAGCAATTTAGTACATTGTACTCCAGGTCTGGTTTCACCAAAGCCCTATATAATTGCAGCAAGAGTTCTGGACTCTTTTATTCCAACTACCTTGTCATAATGGCTAACAGGCCAATTTGCCTCCCTAATTGATTGCTGTTCCTGCATATAGTAGCAGTGGGACTGGTTAAAGAGATAGGGATCAATGAGATTTTTGAGACACTCAAGATCCTTGAGAAATCATTGTTTGTGAGGCTGCTGGAAGTAATGTTATCAATCTTCACTTTCCTCCTGTATCAACACTCAAATCTTCAAAGAATCACCTCAATGACAATTATACATTTCCTTGATAGGCTAATTTCATTGGACAACTGAACTTTGTTGTAGTAATTAAGCCAAGTGCCAGTTTCCTGTCACCGACACCCTTTACTGGGCACCAAAAGAAAAGAGCACGACTGTGGCTTACACTGTAGTCTTTACCTCAGAACTTACAACTTTGGTAAAGTTACAGGCTTTAGAACTCTCACTGATTGCTTCCCATTGGCCAAGCCTCCATTTGTTTGATGTGGCAGCTCGTACTTCGATTTGATTTATTATTGTCACATGTACTTACATACAGTGAAATATATTGTTTCTTGCGAGCTATACAGACAAAATATACCGTTCATAGAGAAGTGAAAAAGCAGGTGAAGAATGTAGTGTTACAGTCATAGGTAGGATGTAGAAAAAATCAACTTAATGCAAGCTAAGTCCATTCCAAAGTCTGACAGCAGCACAGAAGCAGCTCTTCTTGAGTCGGTTGGTCCGTGACCTCAAACTTTTCTATCTTTTCTTCACGGAAGAAGGTGGAAGAGAAAACGTCCAGGGTGCATGGGGTCCTTAGTTATGCTGGCTATTTTGCCAAGGCAGCAGGAAGTGTAGACAGAGTCAATGGATGGGAGGCTGGTTTGCATGATGGATTGGGCTATATTTACGACCTTTTGTAGTCTCTTGCAGTCTTGGGCAGAGCAGGAGCCATACCAAGCTGTGATACAACCAGAATGTTTTCTATGGTGTATCTATAAAAGTTGCTGAGATGCCAAATTTCCTTCGCCTTCTGAGAAAGTAGAGGTGTTGATGGGCTTTCTTAACTATAGTGTCAGCATGGGAGGACCAGGACAATTGTTGGTGATCTGGACACCTTAAAAATGAAGCTCTACTCCACAAAGCGCACGGAGAGATTTACCGATGACAACCCCCAACCCCCGTGATTTTCATGGGCATCGTAACACTAATCCTGTCTCTCGCAACATCATTACACAAACACAGGTGCTGCAATCCAAGCCAACCTTTCCCTAACCCAAAGTATCGGAGCCCAATTTTAGCCCCCCCACCACAAATTAATCCAACTCACCCACACCTGGCTGACTCAGCATGGACTAGTGAGTAGGGTCTATAGGGTACTGCTATCACATGAATACACTCGTTGAACTGTGGGCGGAATCCTCCTCCTTCATTCCTCTATCCTTGTCAGACGTTATACTTCATACACAACACTAGCCTGTAAAGATTCCAATCATTACATTTGTCAGACTATGTTACAGAAAAGATTTTGCAGTTTTGGTTTTCAAGTGACTCATTTAGAAAGTTTAAGGGATTACTAAACAGACATAGCTCTGTGAGCCCGCCTCATCCATGCCAGCGCTTGTGTTCCACTCAATCCCACTTTCCTGTTTTTAATCTTTCCTTCTGAAAATGATCTTACTAAACTACTTCTTGTGATTTCAGTACCTGTACCTCAGCTGCTTCTGTTCCTCCACCACATTTAGAATCTTATTCAGAGCGATGTCTTCTCCTCATTCTGCCAACCAAAATAGACTGCCTCACACTTATCTAGATAGGAATTAACTTGCCAATTATACATCCACATTGCAAGTTTATTAATGCCTTCTTTTATTTTGGGGTCAAATGATTTATCCACTTTTACTATAATTAGGTTTCTAGTTTTGATATGTTTTCAATGCACAATAAGCCAGGAAGATATTGTTGATTCCATTTATTTTCTCATTTTATGGGATAACAAAAAGGTTAACTAAATTAATATGAAGAAACAACCTGTTTTAAGTTGGACCAGAATTGGAATTATTTGAAGTGACGTGCTTATTTACTAACAAATTGAACTTGTAGTTTGTTTTTGGAATATGTGTACAGTTCTGGTTACCTATTATAGAAATGATATTATTAAATTAGAAAGAATGTAGAAAAAATTTACTGAGATGCTACCGGGATTTGATGGTTTGAGTTATAGGGGACAGGCTGGATAGACTGGGACTTCTTTCCCTGGAACGGAGCAGGCTAAACAGTGGTCTTATAGAAGTCTATAATGAGGGCGTAGATCAGCTAGATAGTCAATTTCATTTCCCAAAGGTAGGGGAATGTAATAATTAGAGGCCAATGATTTAAAGTCAGAGGGGAGAGATACAAAAGGACCCAGAGGGGCATTTTTTTCACTTAGAGGGTGGTGAATGTCTGGAATGAGCTCCAAAGGTAATAGTGAAAACAATTTTGTCTTTTAAAAAGCATTTAGACAGTTAAATAGATAAGATGGGTATAGAGGGATACGAGCCAACCGTGGGCAATTGGGCCTAGCTTCATGGTTAAAAAAGGCAGCATGGATAAGTTGGGCTGTAAGCCTCTATGACTTTAACATCACTGAAAGTGAGACAAAATAAGCAAAAGGCTTGGATATATCTCTGCTGTTTGCAGCAAAAGGATTCTTGTGCACGAATGCAGGTAGCTTCTAGCGAGTGTAAATGAGCCATGTTATGACCTCAACTGATTACACTGACACCAATTCAAGATAGCTACTAGTGCACTCACTTATACATTGAGACTTGCACAAAAAAAAGGGCCTGGTATCCTTTTTGAATTATCTGGAAGTTGGAGAACGTTTGGTTCCTGTCATTTTCTCCATGGCAATGCCTCAGCCAACCAGAATCAACTATCCATCCAAATTGTGTGATTGTTTGAAAGTGTCCTGATTAGTGCAAGATGAAAAACTTCAGCAATATGTCTCTCTTTCCAGTAATACTCAAGTATGGCTGTTAGATAAACTAAATTAATTCTTCTCTTGAAAAGAGGAGGCTGAGGAACGATCTGATAGAGGCATTGAAAATGATAAACATGTTTGATAGGGTAAACAAAGAGGTGTTTCCTATTGTGCTACAGTTTGGAACGAGAGATTATCAAAAAAGAAAATGAGTAGGATTTTACAGCCTCACTCAAGCAAGACCAGCAATTCTCACCTGAGGTCAACAGACATTTCCACAGTCCACCTCTTACCCGCTCCGAATTCATGGCGGACAAGCTAATAGAATGCCAGTGAATGATCTGTCAGGAATTCAGAAGAAATTTTTTTATCCAGAGAATGGTGAGAATGTGGAACTCACTCCCACACAGAGTGGTTGAAGTGATCAATGTAGAGATTCTTTGAGAAGGAAATTGAATAAATATACATCTGAGAAAGAAATAGGAGATGCTGATGAGGTGAGATGAAAAAAAATGGGAGGCATGGAACATAAACATTGTCCAAGTGGGCCCAGTGGCTTGTTATGTGTAGATATGTTCACTCACTGGGTTTGACTATTGCTGCTTCTTCACCAGTGAAAATTAAAAGCCAGATTCAACTTTAGAACATCCAGTTAGCATTTTAAAAGGAGCAAGGGAAAAACAAAAATCAGATTGTGAGCAGCAAATAGTTGTATAAATATCCAGTGACCTTGTGACACTTAAAATAACAGTTTACAATCCCCCAACCACATTGGCAGGCGGTGGGAATCCAAAAAATTCACCAGATGACCTGTTTATACCTGACCACAATTTTGTAGAAGATGAGAGAGGAAGAGGGGTAGGAGCAGGAAGGTGTAATGGGCTAGACAAATGGCAGTCTGATTCTACGGTGTAGGTATACCCACAGTGCTGTTAGAGAGAGATTTCTGGTTCTGTGGTATAGGTACACCTTCAGTGTTGTTAGGGAGGGAGTTCCAGTTGTGTGGTGCAGGTACACCATCAGTGCTGTTAGGGAGGGAGTTCTAGGTCTGTGGTGTAGGAACACTCACAGTGCTGTTAGGAAGGAAATCCAGTTCTGTGGTGTAGGAATGCTCACAGTGCTGTTATGGAGGGAGTTCCAGTTCTGTGGTGTAGGAACGTTCACAGTGCTGTTATGGAGCGAGTTCTAGTTCTGCGGTGTAGGTACACCATCAGTGCTGTTAGGGAGGGAGTTCTGGGTTTGTGGTGTAGGTACACAAACAGTGCTATTAGGGAGGGAGTTCTGGTTCTGTGGTGTAGGTACATGCACAGTGCTGTTAGGAAGGGAGTTGCAATTCTGCGGTGTAGGTTAATGCGCAGTGCTGTCATGGAGGGAGTTCCAGTTCTGCGGTGTAGATACACCTCACAGTGCTGTTAGGGAGCGAATTCCAGTTCTATGGTGGAGATACCTCCACAGTGTTGTTGGGAGGGAGACTGGGAAGGAGGGGTTTAGAGAAAGAGACTTGTGCTTCACAAAGATGGCTAAAACTAAGTTTAATTGTGTGTGTGTGTGTGTGTGTGTGTGTGTGTGTGTGTGAGAGAGAGAGAGAGAGAGACAGAGAGAGACAGTACTAAGCTGATTGAAGGATAATGTCATGAGACAACTGCCTGGGAAAATGGTTTAGAAACATACAGATATCCCATGATGGTGAACTTGAGAGTTAATCTGGACTGAAACTCTGCCCCATTCATCCTCTACAGTAATGAACTCACCCTCACACGTGTCTTTGTTTACTTCATTAAAACTTTCGACTGCTACATGTCTTTGGTGAAAGATGATATTAAAATATTGTTCAGCCATTTAAAATGAGCTGCCAAATTATGCACAGCAAAGTTCCACAAACAAAACTGTGCCAACCCGTGGGTCATCTGAATCAGTGTTGTTGGTTGAGGGATAAGTATTGATAAGACACTGAGAAGAATCCCTTCGCTCCTCATTAATATAGAGCTTTTACATTCAGCATAAAAATAACAGTTGATTTATTAGTTAGAAATAGGTGTACACCGACACTGCAATGAAACATAGTGCCTTGTTTTAATGTCTCCTTTACAGAATTCCTACAGTGTAGGAGGAGGCTATTCAGCCCATTTGCCTATACCAACAACAATCCCACCCAGGACCTATCTCCCATAATCCCACATATTTACCTCACTAATCCTCTTGACATTAATGGTCAATTTAGCATGGCCAATTAACCTAACTTGCACATCACTAGGTTGTGGGAGGAAACTGAAGCACTTGAACAAAACCCACACAGACATGGGGAGAATGTGCAAACCCTGCAGAGACAGTCACTCGAAGCCAGAATTGAACCTCAGGTCACTGGAGCTGTGAGGGAGCAGCATTAACCATTGTGTCACCTTGCCATCTGATCCAAAAGACAGCATGCAGCATTTCTAACAGTGTTACACACTATCAGCACTGCACCAGAGTCAGCCTGGACTGTACGCTCAAATTTCTTGTGGGGGATTTGAACTCACAATGTCTTAGCAAGGAAGCTGACACTGTGCCACAGCATGAATGTGAACATTTATAAAAACAGATTCGAGCCTGTAAGTCAAGTTGTTTAATTTGTTTCAAACTGCCAATCTGTTTTATGTATCTATCGACAAATAAATAAAGAAAAAATACTGAGCTATGGAGGAGCAATGGGATTAGTTTAGGATTATCCTACAACAACTGAGATACGAAGGACTCTGTGTGTCTGTGTCCAATTCTACACTCCTGTTAATTAGAACACAATCACAGAATTGTTACAGTGCAGAAGATGGTCATTTGACCCATCTTGTCTGCACCAACTCTCTGAACCAGCAGCACAACTTAATGCCATTTCTGTCTTTTCCCCGTACCTCTGTACAATCATCTAATGTCTTGATTGAACTTGCCTCCATCACACTTCTGGGCAGTGTAATCCAGACTTCAACCACTCACTGTGTGTACAAGTTTTTTTCAGATTACATTTCCTTCTTCTGCAAATCAGCTTAACTCTGTGCCCAGCATAGAAACAGAATAGTACAGCAGGATGTGCTGGCTCTTTCAAAGACCAATCCAGTGAATCCCACTCCTCACTCCCTCTCTTATAGCCCTGCAATCTTTTTCTTCCCAGTATTAATCCAATTTTGATTTGAAAGTTATGTTGAATCTGTACCATACCAATCAGGCAGTACATTCTAAAATAACCATTTGTAGCTGGTGAAAAGTTTTTCCTCACATTCCCTCTGGTTCTTGTGCTCATTATCTTCAACATATCTTTTGTCATCAACCCTTCAGCCACTGGAAACAGTTTCTCCAAATCCACTCTGTCTGGACCTCACATCACTTTGAAAACTTCTCTTCAAACCCCACCTACTCTACTCTCACCACACAACTGAACTTTATCATTCTTAGTCATTTTCCAGTAAATATCTTTTGTATCCTCTTTACCTGCTTAAAGTTGCAATGCAGTTCAAATTTACTGGTAACATTATTCTATTGATGTACACAAATTGTTTATGTATATAAAACATGACAATAATGTTTTATTTTAAGGTGTTGAGTCTCTGATGTATTGCTTGATCTACAGAATAGGTGCAAACAAATGCTTTTGGAAAGTCAGACCTACCCAATGGTAATGAACAGGAAGCTGCCAGCAGCACCATGAAGCATATTCCACCCTCTCACCAGAGCAGACATCTTCCCTCAATCCTTATACTTTTAACTGCCTGAGTCGGTCTTGCCTCTGAGTCACAAAGTGGGGTTCAAATGCCATTTTAAGCAGATAATCCAATAGCCAGTAACCGCACTGTGAGAATGCTGCACTACTGGCAATACCAAACTGAGTCTGCCCTCTCAGGCATGAACAAGTCATTTAAATAGTTCCCTTTCCCTCAGTCATCAACACATGGGATTTAATGGGATTGGGAGTTATAGTACATGGGATTTAATGGGATTGGGAGTTATAGTACATGGGATTTAATGGCATTGGGAGTTATAAATAGTTCCATGGCCTGGTAGGTAGGGATATGATCGGCGCAACTTGTGGGCCGAAGGGCCTCTTTGTGCTGCAGTGTTCTATGTAACACCTTACTTCTCAGAAAACCCCAAGTTTCACAGGATCTCAACTGTGTAGCACAAGGACATTCGGCCCATCAAATCTGCACTGATTCTCTAAAGGAGCATATTATCCATCTCCTGCCCATTGCCTCACCATAACCCTGACATTTCAGAACAAAGAACAGTACTGCAGAACAAAGAACAGAAACAGGCTCTTCGGCTCATCAAGCCTGTGCCCTCACAGATGTCTCTGTAATCTGATATTTTCTTGCCTCCATTTGGTTCATATCCCTCTATTCCCTGCCTATTCATGCAACTATCCAAATGGCTCTTGAACATTATAATAGAATCTGCTTCCATCACCTTCTCCAGCAACACATTCCAGACATTCACCACCCTTTGTGTGAAAAACTTGCCCCTTATATTTTTTTCAAACTTTCTCCCTTTCACTTTCAACCTATGCCTCCAAGTAACTGACCCTACGAACTTGGAAGAAAGACTCTGACTATCCACTCTATCCAAGCCTGTCATGATCTTATAAACCTCCATCAAGTCCCTCCTCACTTTCCAACACTCCAGTCAAAACAATCCAAGTTTGTTCAACCTTTCTCCGTGGTCCAAATCCTTCAAACCAGGCAACATTCTGTTAAATCTCTTCTGCACCCTTTCCAGTGCATCAACAACCTTCTGGTAGTGTGGCAACCAGAATTATACACAATACTCCAAATGCAGCCTAAACAAAGTCTTATACAGCTGCAACGTGATTTTCCAATTCCTATATCCACACCCCGACCGATGAAGGCCAGCACGCCATACACCTTCTTGGCCACCTTCCCTACTTAAATTGCCACCTTCAGGGAACTGTGAATTTGCACGGCTAAAGCCCTATGTATGCTAATATTTCTAAGGGCTTTACCATTTACTGTATACTTTCCTTCTGCAACAGACCTTCTAAAGCACATCACCTCACATTTGTCTGTGTCAAATTCCATCTGCCATCTTTCAGCCCAGCTCCAGCTGATTTATATCTTGCTGTATCCTCTAAAAATCCTCCTCACTATCCACTATTCCCCCCAACTTTTGTATCATCTGCAAATTTACTGATCAGATCACCGACATTTTCTCCCAAGTCATTTATATATATTACAAACAACAGAGTCCCCAGCATTGATCCTTGGAGAACATTGCTTCTCACAGACTTCCATTTAGAAAAGTACCCTCCCACTGCTATTCTCTGCTTTCTATGCCCAAGCCAGTTTTGTGTCCATCTTACCAGCTCACCTTGGATCCCATATGACCTCACCTTCTGCATCAGCCTGCCATGAGGAACCTTATCGAAGACTTCATTAAAGTCCATGTATATAACATCCACTGTCCTATCCTTGTCAATATTTTGTCACTTCCTCAAAGAATTCAATCAGGTTTATGAGATACAACTTCCCCTTCACAAAATCATGCTGCCTTTTGTCTTTCATTATGCATCCTGTCCCTAAGAATCTTCTCCAATGTAAGGCCCACAGGCCCGTAATTTCCCAGATTATTTCTTCTGCCCTTCTTAAATAGAGCAGCAATGTTAACTAGTCTCCAATCCTGTGGCACCTCACCCATGGATAAAGTGAATACAAAGATTTTGGTCAAGGCCTCAGCAATTTCTTCCCTTGTCTCTCTCAGTATTTTGGAACAGATCCTATTTGGCCCTGGGTACTTGTCTATCTTAATGTTTCTCAAAACCTCCAATACCCTCCTTTTTTTAAATCTCTTTTTATTTGCAAGGCCTGGTTCCTTAATAAACCCATGCTAAGTTTCCAACTCCACATCTGCCCAATCGTCAAGTCTCGGTACTTCACTTCTACAACTTCACCCAATCTGGACCCTATTATTCCTAAAACCTTCATTTGTGCAACCTCCTCCAGCCCCCTACACTCCCTCCCTATCTCTGTAACCTCCTCACTCCCTCTCAATCTCTGTAACCTCCTCAAAGTCCCTACATTCTCCCTATCTCCATAACCTCCTCCAGTCCCTACGCTCCTCCCTATCTCTGTAATCTCCTCCAACCCCATACATCCCGTCCCTATCTCTAATCCCTTCCAGCTGCAACAACCCTCCTTATCTCTGTAATCTCCTCCAGCGTCCTATACCCACTACCTATCTCTGGAACTTATAACCCTTCACATCAGATCTCCAGTCCGCTACTCCAGTTTCGAAGTTGTTAAGTGGGTACGTTGTTAGGAGGTATTTAGAGGGACAGGATCTGCAGGAATTTAGACAGGCAGGGAATGATTAGGGACAGTCAGCATGCCTTTGTGAGTGGAAAATCATGTCTCACAAATTTGATTGAGTTTTTTGAAGGGATAATCAAGAACATAGATGAGGGCAGTGTAGTTGATGTTGTCTACATGGACTTTAGCAAGGCCCTTTGACAAGATATTGCATGGCAGGTTGTTGCATATGATTAAATCTCACAGGATTTAGGGTGAGATAGCCAATTGGATAAAAAATTGGTTTGATGACAGAAGACATGTAGAGGGTTGTTTTTCAAACTGGAGACCTGTGACCAGCCTCAGAGATCGGTGGTGGGTCCACTGTTGTTTGTCAGTTATAATAATGATATGGATGAGAATTTAGGAGGCATGGTTAGTTTGCAGATGACACCAAGATTGGTGGCATAATGGACAGTGAAGAAGGCTATCTCGGATTGCAATGGGATCTTGCCCAATTGGGCCAGTGGGCTGATGAATGGTAGATGGAATTTAATTTAGATAAATGTGTGGTGATGCATTTTGCTTGATGGAGCCAGGTCAGGACTTACTCAGTTAATGATAGGGCTTTAGAGAGAGTTTTAGAACTAAGAGACCAAGCGTACGGGTTCATAGCTCCTTGAAAGTGGAGTCAAAGATGGACAGAGTGGTGAAGAAGGCATTCAGCATGCTTGGTTTCATTGGTCAGAACATTGAATATAGAAGTTGGGAAGTCTTGTTGAAGTTATACAAGACATGGTAAGGCCACACTTGGAATACTGTGTACAGTTCTAGTCACTCTATTATAGAAAGGATATTATTAAACTGGAAAGAGTGGAGAAAAGATTTATTAGGATGCTACCAGAACTTGATGGTTTGAGTTTTAAGCAGAGGCTGATAGACTGGGACCTTTTTCTCTGGAGCACAGGAGGCTTAAAGTAAAGTTAAAGTTTACTCATTAGTCACAAGTAAGATTTACATTAATACTGTAATGAAGTTACAGTGAAATTCCCCTAGTTGGTTAGTCGGGTCAATGCACTTAACCAGCATGTCTTTCAGAATGAAGGAAGAAACCAGGCTACCCAGAGGAAACCTACACAGAACACGAACAGAACGTGCAAACTCCACACAGACAGTGACTCAAACTGGGAATCGAACCTGAGATTCTGGTGCTGTGAAGCAGTAGTGCTAACCACTGTGCCACCATGCTTAGCAATGATCTCATAGAGATCTATAAAATAATAAGGGGCACAAATCAGCTAGAGAGCCAATATCATTTCCCCAAAGGTAGAGGAGTCTAAAACTAGAGGACATAGGTTTAAGGGGAGAGGGGAGAGATACAAAAGGGACCGAAGGGGCAATTTTTTCCACAAACAGGTTGATGAGTATCTGGAACAAGTGGCCAGAGGTAGTAGTAGAGGGTTTAAAAAGCACTTAGGGAGTTATATGAGTAAGATGGCTATAGAAGGATATGAGCCAAATGCCAGCAATTGGGACTAGCGTAGAGGTTTAAAAAAAAGCAGCATGAACAAGTTGGGCCAAAGGGTCAGTTTCCATGCTGTAATCCTCATTGACTCTAGCATGTCTTTCTTCTCGTTGGGTGTTGTACCTTCAGCCATCTAAGGCTGGAATCCCCTTCCTGAAACCCTCAATAGCTGCAGTGCCCACCTCTTTAAAGCCACAGTTTTGACAGTGATGGTGACAAAGTCTCCACTACTTCTCCGCTTGGTTCACTGTTGATTATAGTTTTGTTTTGCATGTTCTGCACCTTGTGAACTACCCCAACATGTTTTTCTACACTGAAGGCACTTTGCTGCATTAAAGGGATTTTATTACTGCAAGTTGGCATTTAAGAATCTTGAAACTTGTGCACATCCTGGTAACGACTGCTGTTCCCGAGGAAAATGATCCAGGTAATGTTTCCTGTTATTGCTTTCTTCAGATTCTCCTTTTCAAAGAGCAAAAGGCTTCAGCATTTCAACTACATAAAATATTAATAGAGGAAAGATAACTTCCTCATTACATCAGTTACCATTAATAACCAAGTTTTTATTACAAAATCCTACTCGCACTTTTCAAGCGATCAATTGCATTAGACTAGCCACCCTTTACATTACCTTATCCTGGGGAATAGGTGATGGAGTGTAATTTCACTGAACAAATAATCCAGACGCTCAAGGTAATTGCTGGGAGTGTAGATTCCCACCATGACAACTAGTGGAACTTGAATTCAACTAACAAATTTGGAATATAAATCTGGTTTCAGTAATGGTGAGCAATTGTTACGAAAGCCCATCGGGGCTCACTGCCTTTTCAGCAAAGAAATCTGCCATTCTTATCTGGTCTGGCTGACACAATGTAACTCCAGACACACAGCAATGTGATTGCCTTTGAAAAAGCCCAGCAAGCCACTCAGTATAGGCATAATTGAGGATGGGCAACAAATACTGGCCTTGACAGTGAAGCCTTCATTCCAGGAAAAAATTTAAAAAAACAAGTTGTAAATGATCATAGCACAATTTTGTTTTTTTTGTGTTGCATTTGAAACTACAGCTAACTACATTCATTCCCTCTGGTAGCTGAAAGTTCTAGACTATAGCTAATCCTTTAAAGTTTCTCATAGAACACTGAATCACTTAAACTTACACGTCAGAAGTGATGGCTGATTCATAAATATAACTTTCACCAAATTTAACACAGAATAACTTGCCTTTATATAGAGCCTTCAAGATAGTAACACATCTCAAGGAGAATTATCAAATAAATAATACTAAGTCACATGAGATGATATTACAGCAGGTATTCAAAAGCATTGTCAATTATGTAAATTTTGAGGAGCATTTATAAAACAAGACTGGCAGAGGTTTAGGGAGTGAATTCTTGTGCTTAGAGTTCTAGCTACAGAACACATGGCTGTCAGCGGTGCAGCAATTAAAACTGAGGATATTAAGAGGCTCGAATTAGAGATGAGAGATGATTGTGAGGCTGGAGGTTACAAAGATATTGAGGGGTGACATTTGAGGCAAGCCAGACCAGGAGCCAATTTCTGATGACGGCAATGCTGTTGCTGTGATGTAAATGGACAGTCAGAAGACATTTAATACAGTGCCACACAACAGGATTGTGAGAAAAGTTATAGCTCATGGAATAAAAGAGACAGAAGCAACATGGATGCAAAATTGTTCCGATATTATAAAGCAAAAGTAATAGTCAATGGATATATTTCAGGCTGGAGGAAGGTTTGCAATGGAGTTCTCCCGGGGTTGATATTGGGACTCTTGCTTTTCATGATATATATTAATTATTTAGATCTTGGTGTGCAGGGAACAGTTTCAAAGCTTGTGGATGACACATACTTCAAAGCATTTTAAACTGTGAGGAAAACAGTGTAGAACTTCAAAAAGATGTAGACAAGTTGGGAGAGTGGGTAGATAGATGGCAGGTGAAGTTCAGTGCCGAGGAGTGTGAAGTAATACATTTTGGAAAGAAGAACATGGAGAGACAATATAAAATAAGGGATAAAATTCTTAAAGGGGACAGGAACAAAGGGAGCTGGATGTATCTGTGCAGAGATCATTGAAGGTGGCAGGACAGGTGGAGAAAGCTGTTAATGAAGTATATAATATCCTGGGCTTTATTAACAGGGGCACAGGATATAAATGCAAGGAGGTTATGCTGAACTTATATAACACTAGTTAAATCCTGTTAGAATATTGTGTACAGTTCTGAGTGCCACATTACCAGAAGAATGTCAACACATTGGAGAGAGTGCAGAAGGGGTTTACAAGAATGGTTCTAGGGATGAAAAACTTCAGTTATGAGGATTTATTGGAAAGGTTGGAACTGTCCTCCTTGGACAGCAGAAGGCTAAAAGAAATTTGATAGAGATATTCAAAATCATGAGGGGGCTGCACAGGGTAGACAGAAACTGTTCTCACTCATAAAAGGATTGAGAATGAGAGGGCATAGATTTAACCTGATTTGTGAAAGAAGTAAATGTGACTTGAGAAAAATCTTATCCACACATTGAATGGTTCAGTCTGGAACGCATAACCTGAGAATGTGGTGGAGACAGGTTCAGTCGAGGCGTTTGATAGGGCATTCGATGATTATTTGAATGGAAACAACATCCGGAGAAAATATAGATGAATGGCACTAGGTCATGACGCTCGTTTAGCGAGCCAGTGTCAACATGATGGGCCAAATAGTCTCCTTCTGCAACATAACAATTCTGTGATTGTGTAACTCAAGGGGGAATAGAAAGATTATGATGGAATTTGGGATTTGAGTTGGTAATTCTACTGGTAATGAGGAACATGCACTCCCACAGATCCGATGGGATGAGTGGCTTCCTTCTCTTCAAGTTTCAAAAATTAGATTAAAAAAAAGTGTCCCAAGCTTTTGTTTTTATTGCTGATTTAACTGCGTATGCCAGACGCTCCGAGCTTACAGAGAAAACTGTAAGCTAGGAGCTTCAGTTTCTAGCTGAACTAAATGATCAGATAGATGATTCCATCATTTACATATAGCTTAAATTGTTGATTACAATGGGTCTTGCTGTTCTGACTCAGGATTTTTGTGGATGTCAGCCATGGCATAGTGGGTAGCACTCTCACCTCTGAATCACAATGTTGTGGGTTCAAGTCCCACGCCAGAGCTGACATTCTGAGGTAGCACAGAAGAGGTGCTGTTGCCGAGGGAGACGTTAAACGTTACTCTCAGGTGAACGTAAAGGTTCCCCTGGTTCCAACTTCAAAAAGAACAGGTGAGTTTCCCTGGGTGACCTGGCTGATATTAGTTCTGCTCATTACTGCTCTGTGTGGGATCTTAATGTGTGCTGCATTTCCTAACTACAACAGTGACTGGACTTCACAGATATTCACAGATGGACTTCAACGCAGATAAATGTGTTGTGGTCCATTTTGGCAGATCCAACAGGATGAATGAGTACACTATCAAAGGTAGGAGTCTTAGCTGTGTGGAAGAGCAGAGGGATCTTGGGGTCCGGGTCCATAAGACTCTCAAATTGGCCTCCCAGGTGGAGGATGTGGTTAAGAAAGCTTACGGTGTACTGGCCTTCATTCATCAAGGGATTGAGTTCAGGAGTCAGGAGGTAATGCTGTAGCTTTGTAGGACCCTTGTCAGACCACGCTTGGAGTACTGTGCGCAGTTCTGGTCGCCTCACTATAGGAAGGACGTGGAAGATATTGAAAGGGTGCAGAGGAGATTTACAAGGATGTTGCCTGGGTTAGGAGGCATGCCTTATGAAGACAGGTTGAGGGAGCTGGGACTGTTCTCCCTGGAGAGACGAAGGTTGAGAGGCGACCTGATAGAGGTTTACAAGATGTTGAGAGGAATAGATAGGGTGGACTCTCAGAGACTATTTCCCAGGGCTGAAATGGTCGCGACGAGAGGGCACAGATTTAAGGTGCAGGGAAGCAAGTACAGAGGGGATGCTAGGGGAAAGTTTTTCACTCAGAGGGTGGTGAGTGAATGGAATCGGCTGCCGTCGGTGGTGGTCGAGGCGAACTCGCTGGGGTCTTTTAAAAGACTTCTGGATGAGAATATGGGATCCAATGGGATTAGGGGTTATAGATAGGTCTACGGCTGGGTAGGTTTTGATGTGTTCGGCACAACTTGTGGGCCAAAGGCCTGTTTGTGCTGTAGTGTTCTATGTTCTAGATTTCATTGACTGGAAAGTGCTTTGTGACATCCTGAGATGGTGAAAGGTGTTACATAAATGCAAGTTCTTTCTTTCATCAAACAACAAGATGGCAGTGCTTAGAACAACCTTTTTCAAATCTTCAGGCCCTAGAAATTCAAATAGATGAATTAATAATGAATAGAAATAGAAACAGGGCTGAGTGTTTGGTGAATAGTGGGAGTATCAGAGCAGCTCCTTAAAACATTTTCTGTAGATCCACATCATCAGTCAAGAATTGAAACAAGCCGTGGCCCGTGGCACACGCCGCTGCCCGGTATGATGCTATGACCCAGGAGCAGACAATCGGGCAGCATTTCATGTCCCAAAGCACACACCATGACCTGGAGCACATGCTATAACCTAGGACTTACGCCACAACCTTGGACACATTCTAAGAACCAGACTACACACCATGGCCTAGTGCACTGGCTGTGACCAAGCGTACATACTGATCTGTAGCATATGCCATGATCTGATGCACACATCCTGACCAAATGTATACGTCGTGACCATGTGCACACGCTCTGATCCGGAAAGTGCTGCAGTTCTTTGGTTTGTGGTTTAGGTTGAATTGACATTTTGTAACTACCAGAAATTAAAATTAAAACATTACCCTCAATCTGCCATTTCCCCTGTTTGATATCATTTAAGATAAAACTTCATTTTATCTTGCCCAGAGCAATAATGAACAAGTAGTCTGCCTCATTTCAGAGTTTGCTCAGAAAAAGAGAATTGATATTTGTGCATCTTTCCTGGTAATTTTCCAAAACTTGTGCTTGATCCAGAAGCCCTGACTCCTTTATTAGGGGTTGCACGCAACATATTTATCTTTCATCTGACAGCACCTCAGCTATCGAGCAACAAGACAGCAGATATAAAAATCTCCAATTAACCAGTTCTCAGGGAGCAGGAGCTGCAATTATGCTCTGAAACGTAGACCCTGCCCAGTGGGACTCCCGCTGTGGGGTCTGGGACCCTCTTCCCCTCCCAGAGCCCTTACCTTCTCCAAGGAACCAGGCACCAGGCGCTCCATCAGTTTGCAGAGGACAAGTCCATCCCGGAGTGCCGTCTTGAGGAACTCTTCCGGATCAGAGATGGTCTTTTTGGGGGAATCCAGCACCCCAAGAGAGATGAGCCAAGTCACATTCTGTTCCGCAGGAGTCATTGCGGGATTGAGCCGGGGGTAGGGGCTGCAAACCAGGGGGTTGAGAGGGGCTGTGAACGGGGGTGAAGAGAAGGGTTTGTGGGCTGGGGGGGAGGGACTGTAGGCAGCGGGTAGAAGGGGCTGCAGGACTGTGGAGGTGCTGTAGGTCAAGGGGAAAAGGGGCTGTGGGCCAGAGGGGGGAGGGTCTATGGGCCAGGGGAAGGGGCTGCGGACCAAGGAGGGTGGGGGGTAGGTGCTGCAGAGTGGGGAAGGGCACTGCAGACCAGAAGGGGGGGGGGAAGGGGCTCAGGCTTGAGGGGGAAAGGGGCTCAATGCCTCAGGAAGCGGATCTGAGCCTTAGGAAGGGGCTAGTAGCTTGGGGGGGGGGTGGGCTTTGTAGCGGGCACTGTGCAGAAGGTGGAAAGGGCTCGTAGCTGGGGATGGTGCTGGTAGCTAGGAGGAAGGGGCTGATAGCTAGGAGGAAGGGGCGGTAGCTGGGGGTGGGGGGGAAGGGGCTCTGTGCCAGGGGGGAGTGAAAGGGGTTCAGTGTCGGGGGGTGGGGAAGAGAGGAAGGTACTCTGTGCCTTGGGGAGGGGGGTCCGCGCCGGGGAAAGGGACCCTGTGCCGGGAAGGAAATGGACTCTGCCGGGGGAATGGGCTCGGTGCCAGGGCGAGGGGCTCTCTGCCGGGGGGAAGGGGCTCTATAACGAGGAGAGGGGGCTCTGAGCCTTGGGGAGGGGCTGGCGGCCGGGGGCAGCTCCCTGGGCTGCGCTGAGTCTCGGACAGTCCCGGGGACTCGCCCACATCCGCGGCTGGAAAGGAAAAGGTTGCACAAATTCTCCTTCCTTTTCCGTCTGTGCCGAGCTGACACTGAGCTCAGTATTGGTTAGAGAGAAGCGGCGGAACTCTCAATCATTCAAACCCCCTCCCTCTCTGCCTGTTTGCAGCAATGGAGAGGCAGCCGCAAGTACAACACAAACCACCCTGAAACCCCCTCACACAGAGACCCTGATACATAGAGACCTTCATCCCTTAACACAGAGAAATCCTTACCCCCTCACACAGAGAAACCTCACACAGACAGACCCTGACACAGAGAAACCCTCACACAGACAGACCCTGACACAGAGAAATCCTTACCCCCTCACACAGACAGACCCTGACACAGAGAAACCCTCACCCCCTCACACAGAGAGACCCTGACACAGAGAAATCCTTATCCTCTCACACAGACAGACCCTGACACAGAGAAACCCTCACCCCCTCACACAGACAGACCCTGACACAGAGAAACCCTCACCCTTCAGGCAGACAGACCCTGACACAGAGAAACCTTCACCTCCGACACAGAGAGAGACCCTCACCCCCTCAGACAGACCCTAACACAGTGAAACCCTCATCCCCTCACACAGACAGACCCTGACGCAGAGAAACCCTCACCTCAGATACAGAGAGAGACCCTCACCCCCTCAGACAGACCCTGACACAGTGAAACCCTCACCCCCTCACACAGACAGACCCTGACACAGAGAAACCTTCACCCCGACACAGAGAAACCCTCACCCCCTCACGCAGACAGACCCTGACACAGAGAAACCCTAACACAGAGAGACCCTGACACGGAGAAATCTTCACCCCCTCACACAGAGAGACCCTGACACAGAGAAACTGTCATCCCCTCACATAGACAGACCCTGACATAGAGCAACCTCACCCCGACACAGAGACCCTCACCCTCTGACACACAGAGAGAAACCATCACTCCCTCATACAGAGATACCCTGAGACAGAGAAACCCTTACCCGACACACAGAGAGAGAAAACCCCCTCACACACACCTAGGGAGAGAGAAATCCTCACCCCCTCACAGAGACAGAACCCCCCCACTCAAACCCCTTCACACAAAGAGATCGACACAGAAAAAACCTCACCCCGGACAGAGAAAGAGGCCCTCATCCCTGACACACAAAAAGAGAGAAACTCTGCAAACTCCATCACAGAGGAACCCTCATCCTTTCACACAGAGAAATTCTCACCCCCTGAATAAGGGGAGAGAAACCCTCCAAATTCCCTCACAGAGGAACCCTCATCCGCTCACCCCCCAAATAGAGGGAGAGAAACCCTCCAAACTCCCTCAACACAGAGAAACTCTCACCCCCAACACACACACACACACAGAAACCCTCACACAGAGAGAAACCCTCACTTCCTGACAGAGGGAAACCCTCCAAACTTCTTGACACAGAAAATCTCACCCCCATCACACAGAGACCCTCACCCCCTGACACAGGGACTCTCCAAATGCCCTCATACAGAGAAACCCTCACCCCCGATACAGAGAGAGAACCCTCCAAACTCCCTCACACAAAGAAATCCTCACAAAATAAACCCTCATCCTGTTCTGCATCAACTCCTCACTCATAGAGAAATCCTCACCTCCTCAGAGAGGGAAACCATGCAAACGCCCTCACATAGAGAAACCCTCAACCCCTCATACAGAGAGAAACCCTCAACCCCTCACACAGAGAGAGAAATCCTCCTCACTCCCTTACACAGAGAGAAATCTTCCCGTTTCCCCTCACACAGAGACAGAAACCCCCTCCCTCTGACAGGTTTCTGTCTCTGTGTGAGGGGAACACAGAGAGAACTCTCTCCGCCAACACACAGAGAAAGAAACCTCTCCCCCTCACACAGGCAGGGGGAAAGCAGCCACACACTCACTTTCTTGGAGTGGCTGAGACAATTACAGTGGAGTTTTGATAATAGATTGTGCACTCAACACTCCCTGGCTGGCTGAAGGTAAATTGAAGAATATTCACTCCTATTCCATGGCAGATTGCTTTGGTTCAGTGCAAAAGGAGGCCATTCTGCCAATAAAGCCTGCAGAAACTCTCCAACAGTGCATCTTACAGAGGCCCAACACCATAATCACATTATTTCTCCCACTAATCCCCCTCATTTACAGCTCTCAGGATACTGAGGGAGAATTTAGCATGACCAATCCATCTAACCTGCATGTCTTTTGGACTGTGGGAGGAAATTTACGCAGACATGGGAGAACATGTAAACTCCACACAGGCAGTGACCCGAGGCCAGGTCTCTGGTACTGTGAGGCAGCAGTGCTAACCAGTGTGCTACCATGCCACGCTGATGTAGGCACTAATGTGCTGTATTTAATACAGTTGAATTCCAACGTTGCCCACAACATTCCAGAACCAGGATGTTGGCATCACTGACGTTTATTGCCCCAAGAAGTTTTTCATCTGCCCCCCCCCACATAAAATTTATACAACACAAACAGGCCATTTAGCCCAGCTTCTTGGATCCACACCAGCCTCTTCCCATTGGCGAGCTTCTCACCTTCCCCTAGATCAGAGAAGTAGATCATTTAGGAGTAAGACTATTCAGCTTCTTGAGCCTGTTTCCTCCATTCAATATCATGCCTGATCTGACTATACCCTCAATCCCATTCCTGTTGACCCCCCCACCCATGGCCTTTCACCCCCTTGTTAATCAAAGATCTATCTTTCTCTGCCTTAAAAATATTCAGAGACTCTGTTTTCTTTGCCTTTGGTGAAAGATAATTCCAGAGACTCCCTCCCCGCCAAGAGAAAAATATTCTCCTCATCTCCATCTTAAATAAGAGATCCCTTATTCTTAAACACTGACTCCTAGTGTTCCCCTTCTCCAGAATTGGTCATTACCCCTTTGACCAACCCATACTCCCCAATTCCTGCTGATGCACTTCCCCCAACATTGTACAGCCCCAATTCAATGCCTCATTCCCCCCCACCCATACACTCTGCCATACAGCCCCTTGCATCCTTCCTCATTCTCCCACCAGGTGTACCCCCCCCTCTCCCCCAACACAAGTCCCATAGTCACTTCATCCTCCTCCCTTGACCTCTCAGGTGCACTCGCTCCTCTGATAGTCATTGGTAGCCTGTGACAAAACTCCTCTTGGAAGTGAGCTGACAAGTTCTCCATTTTCAATTGAAAGTTTACTTATTAGTGTCACAAGTGGGCTTACAATGAAGTTACTGTAAAAATCCCTTAGTCGCCACACTCTAACATTTCTTCAGGGAGGGAGAATTTAGCATGGTCAATCCACCTAACCAGCACATCTTTCCCACTGTGGGAGGAAACTGGAGCACCAGGAGGAAATCCATGCAGACACTGCAAGCATGTGCAGACTCCACAAAGAAGGGACCCAAGCCAGGAATTGAGCCTGGTCACTGGTGCTGAAGGCTACAGTGCTAACCACTGTGCCACTGCTTCTGGAAAGTTTCATGAATCATACTGCCAGGGGTGAATTAACACTGAGAGAGGCTTGCTGTCGAAAGGCCTACTGTTGATATTATAATGGATGCAAATGAGATTCCTAACATTTCATGGCAGAACCCCATTACCTATTTGGCAGATGACAAGGATAATTGCTCCAGGAAATCTTCCTAATGGATATCGCGTTTCTCCATCTGGCAACATTTTGCCATTTATCTTACTATTGATATCATCACTGTTTATACCCACAGCAAATGTGGAGCAATATCCCAACTCACGTCTCCAGTTCTCCAGATAAGTAATCCCATCTCTGTTTTAGGATTTTCTTTTATTCACAGGATGTGGATATCACTGACTAGGACAGCATTTATTGCCCATCCCTAATTGCCCCTTGAGAAGGTGGTGGTGAGCTGTCTTCTTGAACTGCTGCAATCCATGTGGTATAGGTGCGCCTAGAGTTCTGTTGGGGAGGGACTTCCAGGATTCTGACCCAATGACATCTAAGGAACGGCCAATATATTGCCAAGTCAGGATGGTGAGTGACTTGGAGCGGAATCTCCAGTGGTGGTGTTCCCAGGTATCAGTTGCCCTTGTCCTTGTGAGGTCATGGGCTTGGAAGTGCTGTCAAAGGAATTGAGAATTTGAGAGAAGTTCATTAAGCCTGGTGCTCATTATCACCTTGAGGAGATTGTGAAAGGAGACACTGGGACAGTCAGCAACACCTTGAGGAGGTAATGCATTTTGGAAGGTCTAATACAGATAGGAAATATACAGTAAATGGCAAAACCCTGAGGAGTATTGAAACATAGAGGGATCTGAGGGTACAGGTACACAAGTCACTAAAGTGGCAAAGCAGGTGGAGAAGGTAGTGAAAAAGGCATATGACATGTTTACCTTCATCAGCCAGGGCACAGAGTTTAAAAATTGACAAATCATATTGCAGCTTCATAGAACCTTAGTTAGGCCACACTTGGAATATAGTGTTCAATTCTGGTCGCTATGGTACTAGAAGGCTGTGAAGGCTTTGGAGAGGGTAGAGAAAAGATTTACCAGGATGTTGCCTGGAATAGAGGCTACATCCTCTATTGCCTCTATACATAGAGGTGGCCTGATAGAAGACTACAAGATTATGAGGGGTATGGACAGAGTGGACAGTCAGCAGCATTTTCCCAGGGTGGAAGAGTCAATTACTAGGGGGCATAGGTTTAAGATCTGAGGAGCAATGTTTAAAGGAGGTGTAAGTGTCAAGTGTTTTGCACAGAGAGTATGGTTGCCTGGAACCCGCTGCCAGGAGAGGTAGTGGAAGCAGATACAAATGAGTTTTAAGGGACTGCTAGACAAATGCACGAATAGGATGGGAATACCTGAAAGAAATCTACAAGATTATGAAAGGCATGGACAGAGTGGATAGTCAGAAGCTTTTTGCAGAGTGGAAGAATCAATTACTAGGGGGCACAGGTTTAGGGTGTGAGGGGCAAGGTTTAAAGAGATGTTTGAGGTAGACTTTTTATGATGTGGAGATGCCAGCATTGGACTGGGGTAAATACAGTAAGAAGTTTCACATCACAAACCATTTTTTTAGGCTTGGAAAACAGTGACTGATGGTTCTTCTGGGGATGCCCACCAGAGCCAAAGCCACGGCACTGTGGGTGGTCCAGCTGCTCTGGAGAGGAGGAGTGGGGGACAAAGTGTGGAAGGATAGTAGCAGTAAGGGATTTGTTACTGAGGGGAGTAGACAGGTGCTTCTGTGGCTGTAGATGCAACTCCAGAACGTTTTTATCTCACAGATGCCAGAGTTAAGGATGACATTGATATGCTACTGGGCATCTTAAAGGGGAGTTGAACAGCCAAAGGTCACAATCCATGTTGAGACCATTGACATGGGAAGAAAGAGAAATGAGGCCCTGGAAGCAGACTTTAGGGAGGAAACTAACAAGCAGAAATTCAAAAGCAGTAATCTTTTGATTTCTCCCCATGCCACACAACAGTGAGTATGGGAATAGGAGGATAGAGTTGATGAATGCATGTCTGGACAGATGGTGCAGCGGGCAGGGCTTTAGTTTCCTGGGGCATTGGGACTGTTTCTGGGGGAGCTGGACCTGTACAAGTTGGATGGGTTATATCTGAACAGGAATGGAACCAACAACCTCATGGGGACATTTGTTAGCACTGTTGGAGTGGATTTAAACTAAAATGGCAGGAGATAGGATCCTGACAAGCCATTCAAAGGAGAGAGAAGGTGAGATGAAATTAGAAGTAAGTCTGAAAGGCAGAGGAAACATGGGCTAGATAAAAAAAGAAGTGAGCCTAACAAGTCTAAATAGAATACATTTTAACACAAGGAGCCTGGAGAATAAGACAGATAAGCTGAGGACACCGAAGGCACATGGGATGATGATATTACAACTATGACCAAGACTTGGCAGAAAGATGGGCAGGATTAGCAGCTCAAGGATTTACAATGTGTTCACATAGCCACAGTTCATTTATTTTCCAGGACAAAGAAAACTTAATACTTTTTAATTTAGCCGCATTTACCTTTCAGAATAATACTTTATGTCCCTAGGGTGGAACGATGGCACAGTGGTTAGCACTGCTGCCTCATGTGCTGGGGCCCAGCTTGGGTCACTGTCTGTGTGGAGTTTGCACGTTTTCTCTGTGTCTGCATGGATTTTCTCCAGGTGCTCCAGTTTCCTCCCACAATCCGAAAGACTTGCTGGTTCGATGCATTGGCCATGCTAAATTCTCCTTCAGTGTACCCAAAGAAGTGCCAGAATGTGGCAACTAAGGGATTTTCACAGTAACTTCATTGCAGTATTAATGTAAGCAAGCTTAATTGTGACACATATAAATAAACTTAAAAAATAATGTTTTGCCAGTAAACTTTACAATACTGATAAAACTTATAGTTTCTAATAACACCAGTTACTGATATAACAGTTATATGTATGTGCTGTCGGATATAATCCACCAGTCTCTGGGATGTACGGCCTACATAACTGACATGACACTGACACTAAAGTTCATCGCGCACATTATTCATTTGTGTGATGTGCAGAATGTCTTTATGGCTTGACAGGAGCATCCAGTTAGTGGAAAATATCATTGGTATTGTTCCTGCACAGTAACAGCATGAAATTCCTGATCAGTGTGAGAGGAAAAGGTTCAACAGCAAGTCTCTTTCAGCAATATTCAAGTTTTACAGTAAATTCTGTAGTAAGAGTTCCTGCAGATGTTGAGAAAGGAAAAAAATAACGAAAGTGAAGTCTGGTCCTCTACAGACTGAATTTGAAGCATCAATAATGGGAAATAGAGAAATGGCAGAACTACTGAACAGATATTTTGTGTCTGTGTTTACTGTGGAGAACATAATAACATCCCAAAAATACTTGTAAGTCAGAATGGGAAAGAGAGGAACTCAAAACAATTCCAATCACCAGAGAAAGAATGCTGAGAAAACTTAGAATGAAGGCTGATAATTCAGAACCGAATGAACTTCATCACAGTCTTAAAAAAAGTGGCTGTGGAGATAGTAGATGCATAGGGAAAAACAGGATTAGGCCATTGAGTTGGATGATCAGCTATGATTGTGATGAACGGCAGAGCAGGCTTGAAGGGCCACATGGCCTCCTCCTGGTTCTATCTTCTATGTCTATGTCATTGGTTTTAATTTTCCAAAATTCTTTAGATTATAGCAAGATTCCCATCAGATTGGAAATGAGTGAATGTGACTTCTCTATTCAAAAAAAAGAGGGCATCAGAAACTAGGAAACTAGAGGCTGTTAGTTAACATCTGTGACAGGGAAAGCACTGGAAGATTAAAAAGGATAAAACTAAAATCCCTGTACCCAAATGCACAAAGTATTCAAAACAAAACAGATGAATCAAGAGCACACATAGAAATAGATAAGTCCGAAACTTAGAATATTGTGATGACTATCTAGTTTATAGGTCATTTTAATTTTTAAAGGTGATGTTAATTTCTCAGAAAATTAAAGTTTAACTGCACCAAATCGGGTAAATGTAACTAAAACAGCTTGGTAGTTTAATGGTGACAATGAAACCTCTGGAGGTTGTCAGCAAAAAAACAATCTGGTTCTTAAGGAGATGAAATATGTCGTCCTTACCTGGTCTGGCCTATGTTTGACTCCACAGACTTTAACTGCTCTCTGAAATAGCTGAGTGAGACACACAGTTGTACCAAACTGCTACAAAGTCTCAAAGGAATGAACAATGGCAAACACAACCTTGTCCACCCTGTAAAGTGCTCCTTACTAACTTCTGGAGGCTTGTGCTCAAATTGGGAGAGCTGACTCACAGACAAGTCAAGCATCAGCCTGACATGGTCACACTGATGGAATCATACCTTTCGAATAATGTCCCAGACACCACCTTCACCTCGCTTAGGTAATAATCTAGACAGATCCAGAGGATGTGGTGGCACAGTGGTATACAACTGTAGAATCAGAGTCATAGAGGTTTACAGTATGGAAACAGGCACTTTGACCCAACTTGTCTATGCTGCACCTTTTTTCCCACATTTGGCCCATATCCCTTTATACCCATCTTATTCATGTCACTGTCTAAACACTTTTTAAAAGACAAAATTATACCTGCTTCTACTTACTACCTATGGCAGCTTGTTCCAGACACTCAACTCTCTGCATGAAAAAATTGCCCCTTTGTATCTGCCCTCTCACCGAAATCTATGCCCTCTAGTTTTAGACTCCCTTATCTTTGGGAAAAGAAATAGACTATCTAGCTAATCTAAGTCCCTTATTATTTTATAGACCTCTATAAGATCACCCCTTAGCGTCCTACAGCCCAGTCTATCCAAACAGTCCCAGTGTATCCAGCATCTCTTTATAATTCAAACCATCAAGTTCCAATAGCATCATTGTAAATCTTTTCTCCACTCTTTCTAGTTTAATAATGTCCTTTCTATAATAGGGTGACCAGAACTGTACACAGTATTCCAAGCGTGGCCTTACCAGCTGCTTGAACAACTTTAACAAGATGTCCCAATTCATGTATTCAACGTTCTGACAAGTTAAACCAAGCATGCCGAATGCCTTCTTCACTGCTCTGTCCACTGTGACCCCACTTTCAAGAAGCTATGAATCTATACCCTTAGATTGTTGTTTCATAATTCTCCCCAACACCCAATCATTAATTAAGTCCTGCCATGGTTCGATCTACCAAAATGCATTTATCTAATTAAATTCCATTTGTTATTCATCAGCCCACTGGCCCAATTGATCAAGATCCCATTGCAATGCGAGATAAACTTCTTCACTGTCCATATGCTACCAATCTTGGTATCATCTGCAGACTTACTAACTAAGCTTAGTAAATTCTCATCCAAATCATTAATATAAATGACAAATAACAGTGGACCCAGCACCGATCCCTGAGGTACACTGCTGGTCACAGGCCTCCAGTTTAAAAAACAATCTCAACAACTACTCTCTGTCTTCTGTCATTAAGCCAATGTTGTATCAACTTAGCTACCTCACTCTGGAACCTGCAAGATTTAACCTTTTGCAACAACCTACCTTGTGGTACCTTGTCAAAGGCTTTTCTAAAGTCCATATAGACAACATCAACTGCACTGCATTCATCTACCTTCTTGGTTACCCCTTCAAAAAATTCAATCAAATTTATGAGACATGATTTTTCACTTACAAAGCTGCATGCTAACTATTTCTAATCAGTCTTTGCATCTCTAAATATCTGTAGATCCTGTCTCTCAAAATACCTTTGAACAACTTACCCACTACAAATGTGACACTCACTGGTCTATAGTTCCCAGGCTTATCCCTGCAACTCTTCTTAAACAAAGGCACAATATTTACCACCCTCCAATCTGCAGACTTACCATCTGTGACTGTCGATTCAAATATCTCTGCAAGGGTTCCCGCAATTTTCTCCCTAATCTCCCACAATGTCCTGGAATACACTTCAATGTCCTGAGGATTTATCTACCTTTATGTGCTTTAAAACTTCCAGCATCTCTTTCTGTTATATGTACATTCCTCAAGCAATCACTATTTATTTCCCCAAGTTCCCTAACATCCATGCTTTTCTCAACGGTGAATACTGATGAGAAATATTCATTTAGGATCTCATCCATCTCTTATAGATCTGCACATAGATGATCTTGTCGATCCTTAAGAGGTCCTACTCTCTCCCTAATTATTCTTTTGTCCTTATGAATTTGTAGAAGCTCTTTGTTTGGCAGATAAGGCAAAGAAGAATCCAATCTCGTGTCACCTTATCGTCCTCCTGATTTCTCTCTTAATTCTATTCCTACACCCTCAATACTCATCAAGGGATCCACTTGATCCCAGCTGCCCATGTATGTCATATGCCTCCTTCTTCTTCTTGACCAGGGCCTCAATATCCTGAGTCATCTAGGATTTCCTACTCCAACCAGCTTTGCCCTTCACTCTAAGAGGAATGTGCTTATCTTGAACTCTGGTTAACACACCTTTGAAAGCCTCCCATTTACCAGACATCCCTTTGCCTTCCCACAGGCTCCCCCAATTTACTGTTGAAAGTTCCTGCCTGATACTATGAAAATTGGCCTTGCCCCAATTCTAAATTGGGGCAAGTTGGGAAGGATTTGCCCTGGCAGTTCTCAACATTGACTCTAGACCCCATGAAGTCTCAGGGCACCGGGTCAAACATGGGCAAGGAAACCTCCCGCTGATTATCACCTACCATCCCCTCTCAGCTGTTCAATCAGTATCCCTCCATGTTGGACAGCACTTGGACAAAGCACCGAGGATGGCAAGAGCACAAAATATACTTTGGGTGGAGGATTTTATCACCATGAGTGCCTCACCACAGTAGTATCACCAGAGATTCCAGGGGAGGATTCTAGAACCTCCAGAGGAGATTCATCAGGTTGTTGCCTGGGATGGAGTATTTGTGCTATAAGAAGAGGCTGGATAGACTTGGATTGTTTTCTTTAGCCATGATATGGAGATGCTGGCACTGGACTGGAGTGGGCACAATAAGAAGTCTCACAACATCAGGTTAAAGTCAAACAGATTTATTTGGAATCACCAACTTTTGGAGTACTCACCCCTCAAGTCCTGTTGAACTTTAACCTGGAGTTGTGTGACTTTTATTAGTTTCTTTCCAGCGGAGAAGGCTGAAGAGGACATGATTGAAGTATATATTGTTAAAAGAGATATGTACAGCAGTGAGCAGCTGTTCTCCTTGGTTGAGGGGTCAATCATAAGGGGTCATAGTTTTAAGGGGAAAGGCAGGAGTTCAGAGGAGATTTAAGAAAAGAACTTTTTCACTCAGAGAGTAGTAGGAATCTGATATGCACTGCCTGGGGAAGATAGAGGAAGCTGTAAACATTACAACCTAAAAAAAACACTTGAAGTGTCATAATATTAAAGGATATGGAACAATATGGAATTCAGGGAGAAAGACAGCGATGCTCTTGAGCAAATTGACAGAGAAGGACAAGGTATTGGAGGTCTTGGCAGCCTTAAAAGTGGATGATTCTCCAGGTCCAGATGAATTGTGCTGTAGGCTGTTGTGGGAGGCAAGGGTGGAGATTGCAGGGGTCCTGACCAAATTTTCAATTCCTCTCTGACCATAAGGCAGATGCCAGATGACTGGAGAACTAATGTGATTTCACTATTTAAGAAGGATTGTGGAGGTAAACCAAGGAACCACAGACCAGTGGGTAGTGAATCTATTAGAGAAACTTCTCAAGCAGAGCATCTATCTCCACTTGGAGAGGCAAAGTTTGATCAGGGATAGTCAGCATGGCTTTGTCAGAGGGAGATCATGCTAATAAATTTGATTGAATTTTTTTAAGGAGGTGATCAGGTGTATAGACAAGGGTAGTGCAGTCAATGTACTTTATATGGATTTCAGCAAAATCTTTGACAAGGTCCCACATGAAGATAAATTCACATGGGATACAGGGTAACTTGGCAAAATGGATTCAAAATTGGCTCATTTGTAGGAGACAGGAGGTGATGACAGCAGGCTGCTTTAGTGACTGGAAGCCAGTGTTCACTGGCATACCACAGGGATCTGTATTGGCCCCCTATTATTTATTTATAATTTATATAAATGATATAGATGACTACATAGGGGGTAGGATTAGTAAGTTTGCAGACGACACAAGATTAGCTGGGTGGTTAACAGTGAGGCAGAGTGTCTTGGGCTACAAGAAGATATGGATGGAATGATCAAATGGGTAGATAGTCATAGAGGTTTACAGCATAGAAACAGGCCTTTCGGCCCAACTTTTTCATGCCACCTTTTTTAAAACACCTAAGCTAATCACAATTACCCGCTTTTGGCTCATACCCCTTTATACCCATCAAACCCATGTAACTATTTAAAAACTTTTTAAGAGATAAAATTGTACCTGCTAAAATAAATGGCAGATGAAATTTAACCCTGAAAAAAGTGTGAGGTGAAACATTTTGGAAGGAGTAATTTGACAAGAAAATACTCAATGAATAGTAGAACACTAGGGAGTTCTGTGGAACAAAGGGATCTTAAGTGTGTTTGTCCACAAGGCCGAAGGGCATGTTAGTAGGGTGGTGAAAAAGACATGTGGGACACTTGCCTTTATCAATTGAGGCATAGATTACAAAAGCAAGAAATTCATGTTGGAGTTGTAAAGAACTTTGGTGAGGCCAGAGCTGGAGTACTGTGTGCAGTTCTAGTCGCCACATTATAGAAAGGGTGTGATTGCACTGGAGGGGGTGCAGAAGAGATACCCCAAGATGTTGTCTGGGATAGAGAATTTAAATTGTGAAGAGGGACTGCATAAGCTTGGGTTGTTTTCGCTGAAGCAGAAACTACTGATGGGTAACCTGATTGAGGTGTACAAGATTATGAGGGACATGGACAGAATGGAAGAGGAGCAGCTGCTCCCCTATTTGAAGGATCAGTCACAATGGGGCATAGGTTCAAGGTGAGGGGCAGGAAATTTAGAGGGGATGTGGAGAAAAATGTTTCACTCAGAGAGTGGTGATAGTCTGGGATGCTAGAATGCTAGGAGGGTGGTAGGGGTGGGTTGCCTCACATCCTTTAAAAAGTATCTGGATGAGCATTTGGCACATCATTTACATTCTTGGCTATGGGCCAAGTGCTGGCAGATGGCATTAAGTGGGAGTTCAGGTATTTCTATTGCGTTGATGCAGACTTGATGGGCTGAAAGGTCTCTCCTGCACTGTATGATTCTATGATTCTAAATGTTAGAAAATAGGATTAGTGCACCTTTAGTGGTAGTTTTTGATGGTGCAGATTCGATGGGCCACAGGACCTTTTCTGTACTATATGTATCTATGACTATCAGCAGAAGCAGAATTGTCTCAACCACAATCTGTAACCTCATGGCCTGGCAGACCTCCTACTCTATCATTACCACCAAGTCAGGAAATCACCCAAATTCAACAAAGAGTGCAGGTGGGCATGCCAGGAGAAACAGCAGGTATATATCTGAGGTGTCAACCTAGTGAAACAGGATTATTTACATGCCAAACAGAAGCAGCAAGTGATAGGCAGAGCTAAGTGATCCCACAACAAATGGATCAGATTTAAGCTCTGCAGTCCTGCTGCATCCAGTCATGAATGGTGGTGGACAATTAAACAACTCACTGGAGGAGGCTGCTCCACAAATATCCCCATCTTCACTGATGGAGGAGTCCTGCAAAAAAACTTAAGCATTTGCAGCAACCTTCAACCAGAAGTGCTGGGTGAATAATCAATCTTGGCCTCCTCCAGTGGTGCCCAGCTTCTCAGATGCTGGTCTTCGGCCAATTTGATTAAATTCTACATGATATCACAAAATGGCTAAAGTCAATACAGGCTGCAAAGGCAAAGGGCCCTGATGACATTCCAGCAATAGTGCTGAAGACTTGTGCCAACTTGCCACTCCCCTAGCCAAGTTCTTCCAGTACAGTTACAACACTGGCATCTATCCAACAATGTGGAAAATTGCCCAGGTATGTTCTGGACACAAAAGGCAGGACAAATCCAACCAACCAATCACCAGTCCTATCAGCTCTTCTCGATCATTAGTCAAGTAATTGATAGCACAGTCGACAACACTTTCCAGCTGTAGTTACTCAGCAATAACCTGCTCACTGATGCTCAGTTTAAGTTCTGCCAGGGCCACTCAGCTTCTGACCTCATTAAGCCTTGGTTCAAATATGGACAAAAGAGCAGAATTCCAGAGGTGAAGTGACAGTGACTGTCCTTACTATTAAGGCAGCATTCAACCAAGTGTGGCATCAAAGGAGCCCTAGCAAAATTGGAATCAATGAAAATCAGGAGGAAAACTCACCACTACCTGGAATCATATCTGGCACAAAGGAAGATGGTTGTGCTGGTTGAAGGTCAATCATCTCAGCTCCAGGACATCATTATAGGAGTTCTTCAGAGTCATGCCCTAGGCCCAACTGCCTTCAGCTGCTTCATTAATGACCTCCCTTCCATCATAAGGTCAGAAGTGGGGATGTTCTGCACAATGTTAAGTACTTTTCACAACACCTCAGATACTAAAGCTGTCCATGTTCAAATGTACATGGATGTTGACAGGATGTTGCTTAGTATGGAGAGTCTTAGCTATGAGAAGAGATTGGGTAAACTGGAATTGTTCAGCCTGGAAAGACAGAGAATGAGGGAGGCCTAATAGAGGTGTATAAAGTTATGAAGGGCTTAGCTAGGGTGAACAGTGCGAAGCTTTTTCCCAGGTTGGAGGCGACGAACACGAGGGGTCACAGGTTCAAGGTGGGGGGGTGGCGCGAGATTTAATTCCGATATCAGAGGGATGTATTTTACACAGAGGATGGTGGGGGCCTGGAATGCACTGCCAAGCAGGGTGGTGGAGGCGGACACGCTGGGATCATTTAAGACTTATCTGAATAGCCACACGAACAGACTGGGACTGGAGGGATACAAACGATCTAGTTGGACCATTGAGCTGTGCAGGCTTGGAGGGCCAAATGTGGCAACTAAAACTGTACATAGCACTCCAGCTCTGGCCTCACCAAAGTTCTTTACAACTTTGTGCTGTACTGTTCTTTGTATCAAGAACTGGACAATATGCAGGCTTGGGCTGACAAGTGACAAGGGCCAGGCAATTACTATCTCCAACAAGTGAGAATCTAATCATTGCCCCTTGACATTCAATGGCATTAACATCACTAAATCTCCAACTATCAACATTCTGGGATTACCATTGACCAGAAACTGAACTGGACTAGCCATATAAATACTGTGGCCACAAAAGCAGGTCAGCGGCTAGGAATCCTACTGCAAGTACCTTAACCCGTGACTCTCCAGAGTCTGTTCACTGCCTACATGGCATAAGTCATGAATGTAATGATTTACTTCCCACTTATCTGGATGAGTGCAGTTCCAACAACACTCAATAAGTTCAATACCAACCAGGACAAAGCAGCCCCACTTGATTGGCACCACATCCACTCCCTCTGCTATTGAAACACAGTGTCAGCCTTGTGTACCATCTACAGGATGCACTGCAGGAACTCATCAAGATTGCTTAGAACTCACCACGACCACTACCATTTGGAAGGCCAAGAGTATCAGATGTATAGGAACACTACCATTTACAAGTTCCCTTCCAGCCTCACACCATCCTGACTTGGAAATATATTACTGTTCCTTCACTGTTGCTGGGTCAAAATCTAGGAATTCTCTCCCTAACAGCACTATGGGTGTACCTATACCACATGGACTGCAGCAGGTCAAGAAGACAGCTCACCACCACCTTCAAGGGCATCTAGGAATGAGTAATAAATGCTGGTCTAGCCAGGGACACCCACATCCCATGAATGAATAAATTAAACTAAACAGTTGAAAGTTGGCATTGTTTTAATTTTTATAAAAATGGCTGTATTTCTCCTGTTTTCATGGCAATCAGCCAGAGATGACAGACTGATTCAATTCAGTTCCCAGTTCTTGTCATTAGAGGTCAGTCCTCAGCTTTGTCTGACTCTGGCTGGTTTTCGTATGAAAGATTTCAATTTTACACAATGGATACTCAACAGGTCAGGCAGCATCTGCTGAGAGAGACAGAGAGAGAGAATCGTTGACCCAGACTTTACCCAGTCAGCTATGAAGCAATAACACCTGCTACTGGCTGCAAAATTTGGGTCAAGAAAGTAAGCCATTCAGATTTGAAGAATTCTTACAAAACAGAAACCAACATATACATTTTATAAAGAATGGAATAAAATTGGAAATATACTTAGAAATTAAAATATAAACAAAATTTCAGAATGTAATTTTATTACTTCATAAACTGGAATATTTATCATAATGAAAAAGTTAGACATTGCACAAATATAACATTAGTTTATCTAGCCTGAGAAGTTATTCAGAAAATGAATAACTAAGAAATCTGGTTACACCTTATTAACAGGGTATAACTGTTTCCATGGTTTTAAATTCTAATTTTTCAACATAAAATAAATTCTCATTAGTTTGGTTATTGTTAAAGATTGTATCTGTAGCGACATGGGCAGTGCATCCTGTGGAGGTGCAGGGAATCACTCAGTCACAGAGGTTTACAACATGGAAACAGATCCTTCGGCCCAACTTGTCCATGTCACCCTTTTTTTTTGAAGGATTAAGCTAAAATTGCCCACATCCCTCTATACCCATCTTACTCATGTAACTGTCTAAATGCTTTTTAAAAGACAAAATTGTACCCGCCTCTACCACCTCTGGACTCTTTTGTATCTCTCCCCTCTCATCTCAAACCTATATCCTCTAATTTTAGACACCCCTACCTTTGGGAAAAGATAGACTATCTAGCTGATCTATGCCCCTCATTATTTTATAGACCTCCATAAGACCACCTCTAAGCCTTCTACGCGCCAGAGAAAAATGTCCCAGTCTATCCAGCCTCTCCTTACACCTCAAATCATCAAGTTCCAGTAGCATCTTGTAAATTTTTTCTGCACTCTTCCTAGTTTAATAATATCCTTTCAATAATAGGGTGACCAGAACTGTACACAGTATTCCAAGTGTGGCCTTACCAATGTCTTGCACAACTTCAACAAGATGTCCCAATGTATTCAATGTTCTGACCAATGAAACCAAGTATACTGAATGCCTTCTTCACCACCCTGTCCAACTGTAACTCCACTTTCAATGAGCTATGAATATGTATCTCTAGATCTCTTTATTCTATAACTCTCTTCAATGCCTTACCATTAAGTTCTGCCGACAGCAACTTCTGAGATTCTGTGTTTAACTGCGCACATGTAGATTCCAGGGACAGAATTCTTGATTTGATTTGATTTATTACTGTCAAATATATTACTGTCAAATACTGCGTACAGTTAAAAGTACTGTTTCTTGAGTACTATACAGTCAAAGCATACATACGTAGAGAAGGAAAAGAGAGAGTGCACAGTGTAGTGTTACAGTCATAGCTTGGTGTGGAGAAAGATCAAATTAGTACGAGGGAAGTCTATTCAAAAGTCTGATGGCAGCAACAAAGAAGCTGTTCTTGAATCAGTTGGTGCATGATCTCAGACTTCTGTATCTTTTTCCTGATGGAAGAAAATATGCCTGCGTTGCATGGGGTCCTTATTTATGCTGGCTGCTTTTCCGTGTTGACGGTGTCAATGAATGGGAAGCTGGTTTCAGTGATGGACTGGGCTTCATTCACGACCCTTGGTAGCTTATTGCAGCCACAGGCAGACCATGAGCTATGCCAAGCTGTGATACAACCAGGAAGAATGCTTTCTATGGTGCCTCTGTAAAAGTTGGTGAGTCGTAACTGACATGCCAAATTTCCTTAGTCTTCTGAGAAAGTAGAAATATTGGTTGGCTTTCTTAGGACCAGAATGGAGGTACCAGGACAGGTTTTTGTGATCTGGACATCTAAAAACTTGAAGCTCTCGACCATATCGAATTCATCCCATTGATGTAGACAGAGGAATGTTCTCCTCTACACTTCTTGAAGTTGATGACAATCTCCTTCATTTTGTTGATGTTGGGAGAGAGCTTATTGTCGCTGCACCAGATTATCTTTCTCATGGACCCCAAGTGTCCAGAAAATCCTGGCACTAGCCAGCATGACAAGTTCCCAATCCCATTCATAGTGCCAGTCATTATAGGAGTGGTGGCTCGGAGCTTGGCAGAGCTCCCGAGGCTAATGGCCAATTAGACTCATTAAAGACATTGTTCAGGACAGTTAAAGATTTCCAACTGGGATTTTTCATCTCCAGTTTCCTGAGGTGCTGGAAGAATGCATACAGTGACAGATCAGGCAGTCAGTTCTCCAATCAGAGTTTTGGGTCCTCCCCGCCCACGTGATTGCACCTAAAATTCAGTTGCTATACCACCCACACCTCCTCGCTACCCACAAACCCTCACCCCATCCACCCCCACCTTCTCTACTTCCTAGCTAACCCCCACACCCCACCCCACCCACACTTCTGCTCATCTCCCCAGCACCAGGCCTCCTCCTTATTCCCATCCCCATCTCATTTCCAACACTGAAGGCTGACAAGATCCCTGGACATCTGTGATTGGGAAAATGCTGAAATTCATTACTAAGGAATTATTAGCAGGATACTTGGGTGTCCGTGTGTTGAAGCACCCTCTCAGTTACTGACCAGTGTACGCAGCCACTGTTCCTCTCAAGCTGAAAGGCCTCTGATTGGCCTTTCTGCTGTTGTTACTTGGACAGGACATCAGTGTCCACATCTATGTCCAATCAAACCCCCAAAGAGTGAGCTGGTCTGGAAGCCAGGAAACAGTCCCAGCTCCTGCTGGCAACAGGAAAATTCATCCTCAGCAGTTAGTTTTACAGTTGTAAACACAGAAAGTGTGACAGTTATGCTGCCAATCCGAATTCAAAAAGCAATGTTTCAGGCTGATGACTTTGGATTCGAACTGGTGAAAGTTGGAAATGCAATCCTGAATATTTCAAACGTTTACTGTTTTTATTTTAGATTGCCATCTTCTGCAGTTTGCTATTTTTACCAAGTGGCAATTTTACTGCAGCCTCTAACAGGTCTGTTCCCTCTCTCACACTCTGCTTTATGTCTGAGTCATTCTCTTCCTCCAGATGTCTTTCTAGTTCAGTTACTTGCTTCCCATTGTTAGCTAAGTGGATACTTCACTTGTTTGCCTGTTGCATTGAACTTTCTGACTGTATTTAGGAAGTTAAGCAGTTGAATTAACTCCTGAAATACACTTCACAGTTTCAAATTGGAATTAAAACAATATAAACATTCTCATCAGTGAAGAGATAAACTGGCAGCTTGGCACATGGTTGGTGCTGAAATCTCCAGTTAATTACAGTAACGATGGCCAAGGACATTAAGCCTTGAAAGGCCCAGGACTTTTACTGTATGAGTAAACTTTCAACTCTGGAAGAACCTGTAGAGAAAGCTGTGAGGAACACTGAGTATTCCTGGCATTTCTGTCCCAATATGTCAGGCAGAATCTGGACAGAGAAAGTTTTAGTTAATATTTCAGATTGATGACCTTCTGTTGAAACAGTTCTAATGAAGGGTCACTGACCTAATGCCAATTGAAAAATGCTGGGAGTGGGAAGGGGACTGATCTTGCAATAATCAACAGTGATTATAATTTCCAGATAGATTTGCCGAATTAAGTTGGCAAAGGTGCCTGGATCAGTCCAAAGTGTATTTGGGATAGATTATTTGGCCAAAACTCTCAACCAGGAAACAGATTACTTTAGACCTGGTAATGTGCAATTAGAAAGATTAATAAATTACCTGAAAATAAAAAAAAATTGGGAGATGGTGCTCATAACATGATAGAATTTTGCATACAGTTTCAGGGAGATAGGCAAATTTAAATAAAAGCAATTACAAAAGTCTGAAGAAGAGTTGGATTCTAGTGGAATAGGTTAAATGCTAAGATAGAAGAGGGGAATGGTGGCAGGCACCTTTTCAACAAAGATATATATCACTGAATGGCTGCAGGGCATCCTGAAGGATAAGGTTGATAATGCAGAGGTCATGGCACATGTTGCTATCAATGGCATAGGTAGAAAGAGAATCAAAAATTTAGGGAGTTAGGCAGCAAACTAAGGAGCAGGACCTCTTGGGTTGAAATCTCTGGATTACTCCAGTGCCATGTGCTACCGAGCACAGAACTAGGAGGATAATGCAGATAAATGTGTGGCTTAAGAGTTGATGCAGAAGGGAAGATCACTGGGATCATTTCTAGGGAAGGTGGAATCTATACAAAGTGGGATGGTCAACATCTGAACCAGAGTGGGACTAACATCCTTGCGGAACATTTTTGCATTGCTATTGGGAGGAGTTCAAACTAATTTGACAATTAGAGGGGATACAGTATATTAGCAGAATAAGGGCACAGAATCATACAGCAAAACAAACAGAGTGCAGTGCATTAAGGTTCATGGGAGTAAGACTAGACTGGAAGGCCTTAACTTTAATGCCAGGAATATTGCACATAAAACAAATGAGTTGAGGATGCTGATTGACATGTGCAAGTATGATATTGTAGCCATGACAGAGACACAGTTGAGTAACAGGTGGGATTGGCAACTCAACAACCCAGAATATAGAACCTTCAAAACTTGCATTTCCACCTGGCTTTGTGTTGTCACCAAGCCTGGATATTCTCAGTCACTTCAACAACAACTTTGATGTAATAAAGTGTCCCATCGTGTTTCACAGGAGCATTATAAAACAAACTATCACACTGAGCCATATTTGACATTTGGTCAGAGAGGTGGTTTTAACCAATTTCCTAAGGAGCAGAGAGAGGTGGTGAGGTGCAGGGAAGGAATTCCAGGGTTTAGGATTTAGGTACCTGAGTATGGTCACCAATGGGTGGAGCAATTAAAATCAGGCACACAAGTATAGATTGTAACTAGCTGTGCTCTGACACAGAAGCAAACAATCCAACATTTACAGCTTGTCAACCTAAAAACACCAGATCCACACCCTCCAGTCTCTGTCTGTATGTTCTAAATTTGAGTTTAAATTCTAATTGTTTTAATGTTTCCATTAAAGGCAACAGGAGGCTATTTGGTGTAGTAACTCAGGAAATTTTAATAAGTTCTGGATTGATACTTATCCCAGCTGGGCAAGAGTTGACCAATGTATGATGGCTCTTGCTTCCTGGTTTAGCTGGCAACAGGTTGACTCTCAGTCTCTGTTTTCTCTCTCTGTAAATACCACTTATCTGTGGACAACAGGGTCTGGATACCTTCTTCAGTAATAGCTGCTGTTCAATAACCATTCCCAAGCCACAACCCAGAGCATGGTCAATAATATTACTGCATCCTGATTAGCCTAAATAAGGCGAGGCTAAATCTTAATTAGTTTAAGGTGTGTGTGATTAGTGGGTATGATCAGTTTCGGACTGGTTTCTCGAGAATGATCTCTTGATGTCATTTCCCATTGTTCCCTGACTGGCCCCTCTAAGGTGTTAATTACTGATAGGGCCATCCCTCTCATTAAAGTTTGATTCTGTTACTTTGCAATTTGGTAGCACAAATATTGTGAACAATGCCTCTCCCAAAAACAGATAAAAAAGCTAAACATTTATTGTCATATTTCCCTGAGAAGGATTAATCCCCTTGATCAACCTGCTCAATTAATCTCCTCGATTAATCCTCTCAATTAATCTTAATTACTCCTCTCAATTCACCTCCACTATTAATCCCTTTGAATAATCTCTTCAATTAATCTTCACAATTAATTCTCTCGATTAACCCCCTTAGTTAACTCCTCAACTAATCCCCTCAATTTATTCCCTTGATTATCCTCGAGTAATCTTCTCAATTAATCCCCTCTATTAATCCCCTCACTCAATCTTCTTGGTTGTTTCCATTGCTATCTAATCCTCCCCTGATCTCCACTGACATCTTTCAGGAAGCTTGTGAAATGTGGATATGACAATAAACCCAAAGGTTTGTGCAAACCTGATTCTAATGGAGTGATTAATGTTTGTGAATGCACCATGTCTTCTAGCAGCACCAGTCCAACACCGGCATCTCTACATCATTCCTAGCAGCACAACATGGCTCCCATTACTCATCTACACATGTGCAGGAAAACCAAAGGCAGGAGACACTGCGCCAACAAAGGAACCAAAGCAGATAGTGGAGCAGGATTGGGAACCTGAATATGATTGACATCCACATTAACCAATAGTCAGCGTGAATGTCAGTTTGAGAAGACAAGGAATGTGTGTAAGCCAATCAGAGCACTGTAGTTGTGGACCTGAATGAATACTGTGTCATTGTAGCTGGGGAAATAATGGCCGATAGGTATTATTACGTGAGTATTAATCGAGAAACTCAGCTTATGTTCTGGGGGACCCAGGTTCAAATCCTATCACAGCAGGTGGTAAAATTTGAATTCAATGAAAGTATCTGGAATTAAGAATTTACTGATGACAATGAAACTGCAATTGTCAGGAAAAATGCATTTGGTTCACAAATGTCCTTTACGCAAGGAAATCTGCTATCCTTCCATGCTTGTCTATGTGTGAGTCCAGACTCACAGCAATGTGGTTGACTCCCAACAGCCCTCAGGCAATTTGGTGTGGGCAATTATTGCTGGCCAGCCAGCGATGGCCATGTCCCACAAATTCATAAAAAGAACAGTGAGACCCAGAAAGAGATGGTGAGGGAGTTAAACCATGCCCAGGATAATGGCCAGTGGGACCTTTGGTGGAGGTCAAACATTGTTGGTTGCAATGTGAGTTTTTTTTCTGGTTTGGACACAGGTCTTGTAAGATACTTTCTTACTATAGCGCCTATATTTGCTTAAAATACCTTCCAAAAGTCATGGGAAAACTTCTTTTTTGATAATCATACCTTCCCTTGCACTGCCCATCCTCTCACTCACAATGATCTGACAGTGTAAAGCAGTACAACTGCACACACATAATATTGATACCAAATGCTGCCCTGTTACTTGGCAATCAAACTCTCCTGAGTGAGTTGGTCACACACGTTTAAACTGGGAGTAGTTGGTAAGCGTGCTGTTCTTTTTTTTTGGTTTTGGCCATTCATCTGCTCCCAAACTTGGAATCTCCACCAGCTTCCAATCCCTGCTCTCCACATAAGTGGAGACCTGCTGAGTATTTCTTACAGTTTCTCTTTCTATTCGGGGTTTCCTGGATCTACCATGTTTGAATTTTGATCCTTGAGAAAGTTGGCTGAGTATTTCTTTTCAAGCACATTACAAAAAGTTAATAAAGGAAGTTTTTGTGAGTTTGAGCACGGATCGATTGTTCACAGTTGCAAAGATTGTTTGGCTGGCATGGTAATAAATGAATGTCAAATCATTCTAGCGCAGGTCAGGAATGCAATCCCTGGCTGGGATGAGACCTTTGAACAGCTGCAGCAGGAACAAGAGTGAAGGACAAATAGCAAATCGGGGAAGAGAGGAAGACCTTGCCTTCCTAGAGTATTCCAAAGCACTCAACAGAAAACAAAATACTTTAAATTGGAGTCAGTTATATTGTAAGAAACAGATCGGCCAATTAGTACACAGCAAGATCCCACAACAGCACTGAAGTGTTAACCAGATCATTTGTTTTAGTGTTGTTAGCTCAGGCATGAAGTTTTACCAACAGATGGTTTTACTCACCCACAATCAAACCTGAGCCCTGGAATCCTTTCTGTCCCTGAGTGCATAGATAGGGCCTTGTATTAATATCTCATTTCAAGGACAGTACCTCTGACAATGCAGCGCTTCCCTCGCTACCGATCCTCTGACACTGCACTACTCCCTCAGTATTGACCGTCTGATATTGTGGCACTCCCTCCGTACTGACTCTCTGACAGTGCAACACTCCCTCAGCATTAACCCTCTGACAGGCAGCACTCCCTTAGTACTGACCCTCTGACAGTGCTGCACTTCATCAGTACTGACCCTCTGATGCTGAAGCATTCCCTCAGTACTGACCCTCTGACAGTATGGCATTCCCTCAGTACTGACCCTCTGACATTGCGGCACTGCCTTGGTACTGACCTTCTAACAGTGCAGCATTCCATCAGTACTGACCCTCTGACGCTGCAGCATTCCCTCAGTACTGACCCTCTGACAGTATGGCATTCCCTCAGTACTGACCCTCTGACAGTGCAAGATCCTGTCTCTTTAATCTCACACAGTGATATCTCTGCACTCCTCCAATTCTGGAGACTTTTATGCCCCTTAATTTAATCACTCCATCCTTGCTGGCCATTCCTTTAGGTCCTTGGGTCCTACACTCAGGAATTCCCTTGCATGAACCTTACTGTCTCTCTATTCACCTTTAAGACATCCTTTAACCAAGTGTTTGCTCACCACGCCTAATATTGCCTCTTGTAAGTCAGTGCCGGATTTTGTCAGATGTAAGCAGTATTGGGATGTTTTACTGCATTAATGTTGTTGATGAGCATTGAGAAGTTCAGAACTTCCAGATTGTGAAGCAATAACATTCCCGTTGACTGTTGAAATCATGTATAACACAGGGGAATGTGAATTGCAGTAAGGTGTAGAATGATTTGAGTTCAGACATAGCTCGGCACAATATCGAGAGCCAAAAGGCCTGCACTGTGTTGTACTCTTCTATATTCTGTTTTAGATCCTACAGCTAGTATGTTGATGCAAGGCTGACTAGTAAACTGACAGGGCCATTGCAATTCCTCAACAACTGGAGAAACTTCCCCAAAAACAGAGTTAAGAGAAAATGTAGCACTGGATTGCTAATATGTCAAGTTCTGGTTGATGATACAGAAGGAATACAGGAATAATGAGATTTATGCGCTCAGAGTAACTATTAATCTGCTTCCTCAGCCTGGAGCAGAAATGTTTTTTCAGCAAATCCATCTCAAGGTTATTTGAAGGAAGCCTGCCTGATAACAACACACTACCTGATTGGTTTGTCAAAATTTGTTTCAGAAAGTTGTTTTGACAGCTCTTGTGAACTCGGGGTTGTTTAGTAAACACAGTGTCAAATGGGTAACTCAAATCTTCCTTTAAAGCAGTATCAGAATCGAATGACCTTGCATCACCAAACAATGGACTAATTGTGTTCACATTTTCCTCAAGCTGCAGGCATTTTCTGAGCTAAATTCCCTGATACTCAAATTCCATGTACATACTGAAAAGAGGACCCAGCGTTTGCAGTGGGAAAGAGAAGGGCCAATAACAAGCAGTGAACCCAAAGACTCAGGGACCCTTGGGAATGACCCTACTCAGTGTGGGCAGAGGCTGGAGGGCTTTTTCTAGGTGTGGGCATCACTGGCTAGGCCAATATTCATTGCCCATCGCTGATTGCTCCTTGATAAGGTGCTGGTGAACTGCGTTCTTGAGCCACTGCAGTCCGTGTAGTGTAGGTACATCTACAGTGCTGTTAGGAAGGGAGTTCCAGGGTTTTGACCTAGCAACAATGAAAGAATGACCAATATGTTGGCAACTCAGGATGGTGAGTAATTGAACGGGAATCTCCAGGTGGTGGTATTCCCAGATATCTGCTGCTCTTAATCTGCTATATGGCAGAGGTCACAAGTTTAGAAGTTGCTGTCAAAGGATCCTTAGTGAGTTGCAGCAATGAATCTTGTAGATGGCACACAGATACCACTATGCATCAGTAATGGAGGGAGTGAGTGTTTGTGGATGTGGTACCAATCAAGCAGGGCTTTGTCCTGGATAGTGTGGAGCTTCTTGTGTGTTATTGAAGTTGTGCTCATTCAGACAATTGGGGAGTATTCCATCACACTCCTGACTTGTGACTTGTAGATGGTGGACAAATTTTAGGAATCAGGAGAGTTACTCTCAGCAGGATTCCCACTCTTTGACCTGCTCTTGAAACCACACTATTTATATGGCTGGGTCTAGTTCAGTTTCTGATCAATGGTAACCCCAGTTGGTTGATAATAGGGGATTCAGTGATGGTAATGTCAAGGGGAGGTGATTCAATTTCAGACGTTTATAGATGGTTATTACCTGGTAACTGTATGATAGAAATGTTACTTGCCCAAGTCTGAAGATTGATATGGACATAGATTGTATCATATTCATAGGAATTGTGAATGGTATTGAACACAATGAAATCATCAACTGGCAGAACCCAAAATAAGCATCAGTCAGCAGAAGTATCACTTGATAGCACAATCTGTGACACCCTTCCATCATTATCCTTAGGGAGGCAGGATTGAGACACTTTGGCTCCTTTATACCACAAGGAATTCTGAGAAAAGACATTATTCAAAGATTTGCAGAACCAACTAACTGTGAAGTTATTTAAAATCATTGCCCTTTGAAAATGAGCACGCCTATGTCATTGAGGATTGAAATGAAATCTGTCCCAGCTGTGTACTGATATTACTCCAAGGATTCTCATTGTAGAATTGTTAATGGGTGCTACTTTCCAAAACCTACAACTATCCCAACTGCTGGGTGGAAGATGGAGCTACTGTAAGTTTGATTGATAGTTGAATGGGGGTATTAAATAACTAGCTGTTTGTTTTATAAGAGTTTCGGTAATTGAAGGAATTTAAAAATTTTGAATTGACTTCCATGAATGGCAACTATTTTTACTGTATAAAGTATCTAAATGATACTTAGACCTTTATTTTATTTCATATCAATTCGTTCCTGAGGAGTGCCAATTATGGATTCTGCGTTGGCATGGAGGATATAAGGGGGCTTGGGGGTATGCATTGGCATAGGGCTATGGGAATGGCTGTCCAGAATGAGTTGGTCTGAGGGAAGGGGGTATGGAGGTTTCATGAGGAATAGTTGGGAGGATGATAAGATCTGAGCGATGAGGGATAGGCAGCATAAAATCTAAGAAAATAATAGGCAAAATACCAGAAAATGAGGCGGGGATTTTAAACAGTCTGCCTCTGCAATCAACAGCCACGATTGGCTGTCTCCAATCTGTACACAGGAATGGTAGATCTGACTCCATCTTACACCCCACCTTCCCTTTCCTACTACCATAGAAATTAGGAGCATGGTTAGGCCATCAGATCTTTTGAGCCTGCTCCATAATGCAATGTAATCATGGCTGATCCTCTATCTCAGCACCATACTCCAGTGCACTCGTCTTATTCCTTGATACTTTTAGAATATAGAAATCTATCTAATTCCTTCTTAAATATATTCAGTGATTTGGCTTCCACAGCTTGCTGTGGTAGAGAATTCCATAGGTTCACCAAGCTCTGGATGAAGAAATTTCTCCTCATATAAGTTGTGGCCAATCAGGCCACTTAAGATGGTGGTTTGCGAGGGCGTGCTGGAATAATTGGACAAGTGCTGAAATGGACAGGCTACAGCTTCAAAAGAAATTGAACAGAGAGAAACAGACTGCAGCTACAGGAGCTGGAATACACAGGGTAAGGGCCATCTCCAAGACAAAGGGCACTTTCTCGATAAACTGGACTTTTTAACCAGACATAGAGGCACCTCAACCCCTTATTTGGGAGAGAAGTGTGTGACCTACAAGCCTCCAGCAATATTCATTAATGATTTGAACAATTGTATGGTAATTCTATCATAGAATTTACAGTGCAGAAGGAGAACATTCAGCCCATCGAGTCTGGCTGACCACAATCCCACCCAGGTCTCAGCCTAATGACCCCATGCATGTACTCTGCTCACCCCAGTCCAATGCCCACATCTCCACATCATCTCAATTATTAAGGATATAATAACTGAGCATTTGGAAGCGGTGACAGGATTGGTCCAAGTCAGTACGGATACATTAAAGGGAAATCGTGCTTGACAAATCTTCTGGAATTTTTTAGGATGTGATCAGTAGAGTGGACAAGGGTGACCCAGTGGATGTTGTGTATCGGGACTTTCAAAATGCATTTGACAAGGTCCCACACAAGAGATCAGTAAGCAAAATTAAAGCTCGTGGTATTGAGGATAATGTACTGGCATGGACAGAAAACTGGTTGGCAGATAGGAAGCAGAGAGTGGGAATAAACGAATCCTTTTCGGAGTGGCAGGCAGTGACTAGTAGGATACTGCAAGGTTCAGTGCTGGGACCCCAGGTATTCATAATATTCATTAATGATTTGGGCAATAAAATTATCATAAAATCTACAGTGCAGGAGGAGGACATTCAGCCCATCGAGTTTGGCTGACCATAATCCCACCCAGGTCCCAGTCCAATAACCCCATGCATTTACTCTAGCTAGTCCCACCTGACTCTAAGGGGCAATTTAGCATGGCTAATCCACCTAATGCGCATATGTTTGGAGTGTAAAGGAAACCAGAGCACCTGGAGGAAACCCACGCAGACATAGCGAGAACATGCAAATTCCACACAGATGGTGAACCAATCTGGGAATCGAACTCGGGTCCCTGGCACTGTCAGGCAGAACTGCTAACCACTGTACCATGTTGAATGCAATATCTCCAAATTTTCTGACAAAACTTAGCTGAGTGGCAGTGTGTGCAGTGAGCAGGATGCTAAGAGGCAATAGGGTGACTTGGACTGGCTGGCTGAGTGGGCAAATATTTGATAAATGCAATATAATATGGATAAATGTGGTTATCCTCTTTGGTGGCAAAAACTGGAAGGAAGATTACTATCTGAACAGTGGCAGTTTAGGAAAAGGGGAAGTGCAGTGTGACCCGGTGCCATGGTATAACAGTCGTTGAAGATTGGCATGCAGGTAAGCAGTCAGTCAGGAAAGCTAATGGCATGCTAGCCTTCATAGCAAGAGGATTTAAGTATAGGAGTATGGATGTTTTGCTGCAGTTATACAGAGCGTTGATGAGGCCACACTTCAAGTATTGGGTGCAGTGTTGGTCTCCCAGTCTGAGGAAGGATATTCTTGCTATTGAGGGAGTCCAGTGAAGGTTCACCAGACTGATTCCTGGAACTGCAGAGTTGGCATGAAGAGAGACTGGATTGACTGGGCTTGTACTCACTGGATTTCAGAAAAATAGGAGGGGATCTCATTGAAGTATATAAAATCCTGATGGGACTGATCAGGCTTGATGCAGGGAGAATGTTTCTGGTGTTGGGGAAATGCAGGACAAGGATTACAGTCTAAGAATAAGGGGTAAGCCATTCAGGACTGAGATGAGGAAGTACTTCTTCACTCAGAGAGTTGCGAACCTGTGGAACTCTCTACCACAGAATGCTGTTGGAGCCAGTTCACCCGACCTGTTCATGAGGGAGCTAGATATAGCCCTTGTAGCTAAAAGGATCAAGGGATATGGAGAGAAAGTGGGAGTGGAATACTGAAAGTGCATGATCACACATGGTCATATTGAATGGTGGAACAGACTCGAAGGGCCGAATGGCCTACTTCTGTTCCTATTTTCTATACGAAACTGCCTGTTAGTCAGCAACAGACTCATTAATGAGCAACATCACATAATGTAAACTGCTGGCCTTTGGTAAGTGTTAATACTATATTTCTAGACTTGCAACTCATTCTGCTGATTAATCTCAGCCTTCCAAAACCACAACAGAACTCCAGACTATCAACTGCCTGCATCAAAGGTAGACCTTGAAGTTCCTGCCATCGCCTTCTGGATAGACCAACTCTAATATCCTACAAACCATTATCAACTTAAATCTCCCTTACTCTTTAGGGGCCTGTAGACAATCCCAAACGATGTTTTCTGCCCCTTAGTGTTTATCTTCACTCATACCAATCCACATCATGATTTTCTGAGCCTATATTTTCTTCATTATTGCACTGATTTCCTCTTTTACTAATCTGAGATTTCACATCGAGAAAGCCTTGATTCATAAAGTCACTTACTGACGGAAAGTTCTTGCTCCATGCGTTAAGACGCAATGCCTTTAGGCTTGTTGTGATAGTGCTGCAGAGATATCAGCGGGATAACATGAGTTGAGGAGCACGGAGCAACGGTGGAGCTCTGGGCTAAGCAGCAATTGGAGAACAGAGTTGAGCTTGGCTGTTGAAGAGTTTGGAGATCTTTGTTGTCTTCCTTTGTAAATAGCTCTTATAAATAAAACATTCAATTACTTTCACCTGACAATAACTGTAGAGCCTGGTAATTGCTACATTTGGCGATGAGGTAAATCAGGACTGCAGTCACCAGCTCCTGGAATCGAAGGGGAAGGAAGTCTGGCTTTTTTAAAATAAATACCTCTTTTTGGTATCCTTTTGATCTGGGTCAATCCTTTTGATGTAAAGATGCCGGCGTTGGACTGGGGTAGTAAGAACTCAGTAAGAATTTAGCAACACCAATTTTAAATCCAACCAATTTATTTGATAGTAAAATTGCAAGCTTTCAACACTCTGTGTCTTCCTCAGGCAAATGCAGTGTTCTGGTCTGCAATAGCACACATCAGCACAGACAGTCAGAGATTGCTGATTAGAATGCGAATCCTTACATCTAACCTGCTATTCAAGTGTTAAAGTGGCTAACAATGTGTGTGAAGGGAATCCTGAGCATTGGTTAGAGAATTGTGTATTTTCTCCAGACAGCACAGTAAGTGAGGTTTTTTGCTAACCCAGGCAAGTTACGGGGGTTACAGATAGTGTGTCATGAAGCCAAGATCCCTATTAAGACCGTCCCCCGTAACTTGCCTGGGTTAACAAAAAACCTCAATTACTGTGCTGTCATTTTAAGTTTATATCTGCTGTAAGAGACTCAAGCAGGACAATTGCAACAAGTATGGCAAGAGAAAAAAAACTGGCTAAGCCATGTGAATCTGGACCTCTGCTAAATGACATACTGTGAGACAGGTTAGTTTGTGGCATAAATAACAAACCTTAAAGAAAACCTACTGGAAGAAGATAAGCTTTCCTTCGAAAAAACAATGGAAATAGCTCAAGCAGAAATAGACACTCTCAGGTTACAATACGCGCATACTGACGAGGTGAATCAGCTGTGATGCAAAACTTTGGCAAGTTGAGAGAGTTGAGTGCGCAGAAGAAAGAGAGCAGAAACTCAATGAGCAAGGCAAGGGTCAGAAGAAAACAGATCAACAAACCAGAAATTCTGATGACTGTTACAAATTGGGAAAAATGCATATTCTGAGATTCTGTCTGACTTTGCTGCAATCGGAAAGGCCACATCCAAATTAAGTGCCGAAACAAAATATACTTTGATTAAACAAAACCAAACCTGGATACCACTGCACAATTCAAAACATGATTCAGAAGTGGAATCATGGAAAGTTTATTACAAGACATACCCGAAGCAGTGGTACACCCAGATGATGTGTTAATAGCAAGAGTTTTCCCAGATGAGTATTTGGCAAATCTTGCAAGGTGCTTAAGAGAGGCAGGTGTTTGACTTAAAAGAGAGAAATGTATCCTTCAGTCTTGCAAAGCCACTTACCTTGGTTTGAAAGTCGATGGCAAAAAAAAAGACTGAAATCTTTTTTGAGTATGGTTAATTATTAAGGCTGGCTTATACCAAATTATCAACATTATTCGCTCCAATACACTTGCTTTTAAAAAAACTATCAAAATTGGTATTGGACCAAATCAGAAAAAGAAGCTTTCAAGAAAATTAGATTTGCTTTACAGTCTTCAGATTTACTAATCAACTTTACTCCAAAGAAAGAAATCATCCTAATATGTGATTTTTCACCGGGGATAGTTTTGTCTCGTAGATTGAAAGATGGCATAGAAAGGCCCATCGCTTTTGCAACATGAACTTAACTGATTTGATTTATCATTGTCACATGTATTAGTGTAATGAAAAGTATTGTTTTTTGCACAGTATACAAACAAAGCATTCCATTCATGGAGAAGGAGAGAATGCAAATGTAGAGTTACAATCATAAGAAGGGCGGAGAGAAAGATCAATTTAATGCGAGGTAGGTCCACTCAAATGTCTGATGGCAGCAAGGAAAAAGTGAGTCGGTTGGTACATGCCCTCATACTTATGTATCTTTTTCCTAACGGAAGAAGGTGGAAGAGAGTGTGTCTGGAGTGCACGGGTCCTTAATTATGCTGGCTGCTTTGGCAAGGCAGCAGGAAGCATATACCGACTCAAATAGATGGGAGACTAGATTGTGTGATGGATTGGCTACATTCACGACCTTTTGTAGTTTCTTGCAGTCTTGGACACCGCAGGAGCATACCAAGGTGTGATACAACAAGAAAGAATGCTTTCTATGGTGTATCTGTAGAAATTGCTTAGTCGTAGCTGACATGCCAAATTTTCTTAGTCTCTTGAGAGAGGTGTTGATGGACTTTCTTAACTATAACATATACAAGGAGGAACCAGGATAGGTTGTTGGTAATCCTCACACCTAAAAACTTGAAGCTCTCGAACATTTTTACTTCGTTCCCATTGATGTGAACGGAGCATATCCAACACTACACTTCCTGAAGTCGATTACGATCTTTGTTTTGCTGACATTGAGGGAGAGATTATTGTTATCACACCAGTTCACTAGATCGTCTCTCTTATTTCTGTACTCGCAATTGCCAAGAGAAAATACTACAAGTTGAGAAAGGAGTAGTTGCCATCGGTTATGGAGTTTAAAAAATTTCACCGGTCTGTTTACGGGTGTAAATTTGTGATCATCACAAGCCACTATTAGAATTATTTTGTAAAGAAAATTCTATTCTATCTACTGCATCAGCCAAAATCTAATTGTGGGCTTTCATATAGCAGCTCCAACATAAACCAGGTACAAAATATCAAATACTGATGCCCTGAGTCATCTTCTTCTGTCTCAAACAACATCACCACCCTCAGCACCTTAAAGAGTTAGTATTAGCCTTCAACGTTTTGGATATGCTGCTGTTATCATCAAAGCGAATCTGGAATTGGACATACGCAGACTCAGTCCTGTCCAGAGTAAAGCGGATGGTTTTCGTTGGATGGCATTTCAACATGTCAGATTAATTCAAACCTTTCCAGTTCTGCAAACACATGGAGCTGTGAGGGTGGAGTGGTATTGTGCAGGTCAACAGTAGTGGTTCCTGGCCCAACAAGAAGAATGGTACTGTTATGGATGGAGTGTTACTTTGTGATGGAACTGTGGCTCCTGCACCAACAGAAGGAACATTATTGCAGGAATTACAGAATGCTCACCCAGGTCATACTAAAGTGAAGATGCTTGCAAGTAATTCTATTTGGTAGCCAGGCACTCATAAAGATATCAAAAATCCAGTAAAGCACTGTGATCAATACCAATTGCAGAAAACACTGCCTCCTTTGCACCCATGGGACTGGCCTGGTCACCTTGGGCATGGCTGGTCCCTTTGTGGTCCTATGTTCCTAATTATGTGGAGATGCTGCTATGGGACTGCAATGGGCACAATAAAAAATCTCACAATACCAGGTGAAGGTCCAACAGGTTATTTGGAATCATGAGTTTCAGAGCACTGCTTCTTCATCAAGTGAGCAGAAGTTAGTTCACAAATAGGGCATGTATAGGCAAAGACACAATTGCAAGATGATATAGGTTAGAATGTGAATAATGGTTGGAATGTGAGTCTTTACAGGTAATCAAGTCTTTACAGGTATGAAGTGTGTGTGGAGAGATGGATAATCACAGGTTAAAGACGTATGAATTGTCTCCACCAGAACAGTTAGTAGATTTTGCAAACCCAGGCAATATAGTGGGGGTTACATGTAGTATGACATGAACCCAAGATCCTGGTTGAAGCAGTCATCGTGTGCAGAACTTGGCTTTCAGTTTGTGCTCGGCGACTCTATATAGTGTGTTTTGAAGGCCACGTACCCGAAGACTGGAGGCTGAATGTTCTTGACTGCTGAAGTGTTCCCTGACAAGAAGGGAACACTCCTGCCCAGCAACTGTTGTGCGGTGTCTATTCATCCATTGTTATAATATCTGCACGATCCTGTTGATATATCCAGGCCTCAGGACATATTTTCTTGCAGCGTACAATGAAGACATTAGCCGAGCCGCATGAGTATTTTTGGTGTACCTAATGGATAGTGTTCTCACACATTGGTCGTATCCATATCAATGATCTGCCACGTCTCTCAAAAGGTTACTGTGGCAGGGTTGCGTGGTGCTACGGTCATTGTTCTTCTGAAGACTGGATAGTTTGCTGCAAGCAATGATCTGTTTGAGGTTGCACCATTGTTTGAAGGCAAGTGAGTGTGGGGATGGTCTTGGCAAAATGTTCATCATCACCAATAACACGTTGAATGCTTCAAAGATGTCATAGCTTCTTCATTCCTGGGAAGGACTGGATAACAAAGAGAACTCTGTAGGGCGTGTCTCAGATTTGTTTATTGAGGTGGTTGGTGCAGCTTTTTGCTGTGGTGTATCAGAACTGTCAATCGATGAGTCGAGTACCATATTTTGTTTTTATGAGGGCATCTTTCAATGTCTGTTTGTTCCTCCTCGTTTGAGCAATTACTCACACCTGCCAATTAATGGAGCCTGGTAATTAAATACATGTCTTTTTAATCTTATTAGTCGTGCTAGCGTGAGGGAGGAATGGGGTTCAATGCCAGCATCGGGGGAAGGGTTTATTCTCCAGAGATACTCAAGAAAGTGGTTGGGGTACCTACGGAAGTCCCTGCACAAAGACTGCAGTGGAAATCTAAACTTCCAGTGGGTAATTACTCTGCACTTGGTACTTGCCTGGTTTGGTGGGAAGGCCTTATGAGGAAAGGCTGAGGGACCTGAGATTATTTTCATTAGAGAGAAGGTTACGCGGCCACCTAATTGAGGCGTATAAGATGATCAAAGGACTGGATAGGGTGGATAGTGAGAGCCTTTTTCCTCGGATGGTGATGACCAACACGAGGGCACATAACTTTAAATTAAGAGGTGGTAGTTATAGGACGGATGTCAGAGGCAGGTTCTTTACACAGAGGGTGGTGAGAGTGTGGAATGCCCTGCCTGCAGCAGTTGTGGACTCACCTACTTTGGGGGCATTCAAATGGTCGGTGGATAGGCATATGGATGATATTGGAATAGTTTAGGTTAGAGGGTCCACTGGCCGGAGCAACATTGAGGGCCAAAGGGCCTGTACTGCGCTGTAATGTTCTATGTTCTATGTCATTTTAACTTCATTTTGTATCCTGGCCCCATTTATTTTTCACCGTTTTTCATTTTTGCTTATATTTGTCTTTTGTTTCTATCCTTGCTGATGATCTGTCTCATGCTCAGGTTCCCAATTTTCTGCAAAGAACATTCAGTAGATAGATGGTTAAATGACAGAAGGAACAAAATGACTGGAAAAAGAGAATCTTGTAGTCTAGGATACACGAGGAAGAGAAGCAACTCAACAACTTGTACAAAAATTTCAATCTTTCAAAATTCTGGAACAATTCATGCAGATCGGAAAGTGGCAAATGTAACTTCATCAAAAAAGGGGAACACACCTGTTAGCTTATCAATTATAGAGAAAATGTTAAAATCTGTAGTAAATCTGTAATAAAAGATGTCGTAACTGGACACTTAGAAAAATAGCTGCAACATTGCAAAGAGTTGACTTGAATTTGTGAAAGTGAAATTATGTGCATAGAACACTGTAGGAAAGAATGTCCTGAGGCCTGGTATATTGATAAGATCATGCAGACATTATAACAATGGATGGATAGAAAGCAGAGCATGAATAAACAAATAATTCAGATCGGCAGACTGTGACTAGTGGGGTATCACAAGGCCCAGTGCTCGAGACCCAGCTACTCAGTGATTTGGATATGTGGGTTGAAGCTAATATTTCCAAGTTTGCATATAGAACATAGAACATAGAACACTACAGCACAAACAGGCCCTTCGGCCCACAAGTTGTGCCGAACATATCAAAACCTACCCAGCCATAGACCTATCTATAACCCCCAATCCCATTGGATCCCATATACTCATCCAGAAGTCTTTTAAAAGACCCCAGCAAGTTCGCCTCGACCACCACCGACGGCAGCCGAGTCCATTCACTCACCACCCTCTGAGTGAAAAACTTTCCCCTAGCATCCCCTCTGTACTTGCTTCCCTGCACCTTAAATCTGTGCCCTCTCGTCGCGACCATTTCAGCCCTGGGAAATAGTCTCTGAGAGTCCACCTATCTATTCCTCTCAACATCTTGTAAACCTCTATCAGGTCGCCTCTCAACCTTCGTCTCTCCAGGGAGAACAGTCCCAGCTCCCTCAACCTGTCTTCATAAGGCATGCCTCCCAATCCAGGCAACATCCTTGTAAATCTCTCTGCACCCTTTCAATAGCTTCCACGTCCTTCCTATAGTGAGGCGACCAGAACTGCGCACAGTACTCCAAGTGTGGTCTGACAAGGGTCCTATAAAGCTACAGCATTACCTCCTGACTCCTGAACTCAATCCCTCGATGAATGAAGGCCAGTACACCGTAAGCGTTCTTAACCACATCCTCCACCTGGGAGGCCGATTTGAGAGTCTTATGGACCCGGACCCCAAGATCCCTCTGCTCTTCCACACAGCTAAGCCTCCTACCTTTGATAGTGTACTCATTCATCCTGTTGGATCTGCCAAAATGGACCACAACACATTTATCCGCGTTGAAGTCCATCTGCCACTTCTCCGCCCAGTCTTGCATCCTGTCGATGTCCTGCTGCAACTTTTGACATCCCTCCAGACAATCCACAACACCACCGACCTTCGTGTCATCAGCGAACTTACTCACCCATCCCTCCACTTCCTCATCCAGGTCATTTATGAAAATGACAAACAGCAAGGTCCTAGAACAGATCCCTGGGGCACTCCACTGGTGACCGACCTCCATGCAGAAAAAGAGCCATCCACAACCACCCTCTGCCTTCTTCAGGCAAGCCAGTTCTGGATCCACAAGGCCAAAGCCCCTTGGATCCCATGCCCTCTCACCTTCTCAAGAAGTCTTGCATGGGGTACCTTGTCAAATGCCTTGCTGAAGTCCATGTACACCACGTCCACTGCTCTTCCTTCGTCAATGTGTTCAGTCACATTTTCGAAGAACTCAATTAAGCTCGTCAGGCACGACCTGCCTTTTACAAAACCATGTTGACTATTTCTAATCAACCTAAACTTCTCCAAATGCTCGTAAATCTTGTCCCTCAGAAGCCTCTCCATCAGCTTCCCAACCACTGAGGTCAGACTCACCGGTCGGTAATTTCCAGGACTATCCCTGTTCCCTTTCTTGAAAATAGGGACCACATCCGCAATCCTCCAATCTTCCAGAACCTCTCCCGTCTCCACCGACGACGCAAAGATCATCGCCAGGGGCTCTGCAATGACATCCCTCACCTCCCACAATAACTTGGGGTACATCCCATCTGGTCCCGGAGACTTGTCTATCTTGATAGCATTTAAAAGTTCTAACACATCCGCTTCCTTAATATCTACAGTCAATCTTTTCAGTCTGCCGCAAACTTGTAGTGCATCCTCCCAGATCACTTTCCACCGTGAATACTGAGGCAAAGTACTCATTAAGCACCTCTGCCATTTCTTCCGGTTCCATACAGACTTTTCCCCCTTCACCTTTTATAGGTCCTATCCCTTCTCTTCTCATCTTTTTACTTTTCACATATTTGTAGAAGGCCTTGGGATTCTCCTTAATCCTACCAGCCAAGGCCTTCTCATGACCCTTTCTGGCTCTCCTAATTTCCTTTTTAAGCTCTCTTCTATAAGCTTATACTTCTCTAGATCCCCAACATCTCCTAGCTCTTTGAACCTTTTATATACCTTTCTTTTCTTCCTGACTATGTTCACCACAGCCTTCGTGCACCACCGTTCCCGCGTCCTACCAAAACCTCCTTGTCTCACCGGAACGTTGTCGTGCAAAGCTCCAGACAAGCATTCTTTGAATATCTGCCACCTTCCTTCTGTGCTTTTCCCCAAGAACACCTCTTTCCAGTTTATTCGCCCCAACATCTGCCTGATGTCTTCATATTTCCCCTTATTCCAGACAAACACCTTCCTAGCCTGCCTGAACCTATCCTTTTCCAATGCAAGGGTGAAGGATATAGAATTATGATCTCCGTCCCCAAGATGCTCTCCTACCGAGAGATCCATCACCCGTCCTGGTTCATTAGCTAGTACCAGGTCCAGTACAGCCTCTCCTCTCGTAGGCTTGTCCACGTGCTGTGTCAGGAAACCCTCCTGAACACACCTAACAAACTCCTCCCCATCCAAACCCCTTACCCTTGCGATATTCCAGTCGATGTTTGGGAAATTGAAGTCTCCCATCACAACAACTCTGTTATTTCTACATCTCTCCAGTATCTGTTTCCCTATCTGCACCTCAACTTCCCTGTCACTATTGGGCGGCCTATAGAATACACCCAGCAATGTCACCAACCCTTTGCTATTCCTAACTTACACCCACAGAGACTCCGTAGACATTCCCTCCTCGGTATCCACCTTCTCTGCAGCCATGACACTGTCCCTGATCAACAGTGCCACTCCACCACCTCTTTTGCCTCCCCCTCCGTCCTTCCTGAAGGATCTGAATCCCAGGACCTGTAGTGCCTGTATATGACACAAAGCTAGGAAGTATGGGTTGTGCAAAGACACGTCAGGGGGATTTGAGGATCTAAGCAAGTGGGCAAAGATACGGCAGATTGAAATACAATGTGGAGAAAAATGACATTAGTGTTTCATAAATGGAAACCAGTTAGGAGGTTTGAAGTTCAAAGGCACCTGGCTGCACTTGATCATGAGTCATTGAAAATCAACATGCAGATACAGCAAGTAATTAAGGCAGCAAATGCTAGATTGACCATGATAATTTGAGAACAAGAGTAAAGATATCTTACTCCATTATTTATAATGTCAATGAGACTACACCTACAGCATTACGCGCAGTTTTGATCTCTTACTGAAGATATACTTGTCATTTTAGGAGTATCACAAGGGTTCATCAAATGGGCACTGGCTGGTAATGGTGCCTCTGCACCAGGGACCCAGATTTGATTCCTGGATGACTGTGGTGTTCATACATTCAAGATTTCCTTTTTTTAAAATATTAAATTGTGGAACATGGGCATCACTAGCTGGCCAACATTTATTGCCCATAAGGCTGTTTTCCCCCTTCAGTCCAAGTGTGTAGGTTAGGTGGATTAACCATGGTGGATGTGCAGGGTGAGTCAGTGCAAACTCAATTGGACAAATTATCTTTTTCTGCACTCCACATTGTATGAAATGTTGTGTTCCAAACTAATGCAAATGCTGGAGTGTGTCTGATGCAGCAATATTAAATAGATTATTTTTATTAGTTTGATAAAATTTTTTAGTTCAGTGTTGGTACAGGATGTTTCCCTTAGCATGTTGGAACTACTGGATGGATTCTCAGAATAAAGAGGCATCTCTTCATTTGGAGGCTGGTCATCTTTAGCAGTCCCTGACTCAAATTGGGAATTGTGGAGATTCCAATTTTTGAGCATATTCAACTGCCAATGTTTTGCCCCCACTATGTGGAACACCACATATACTTGGTAGAAAACAGCCTCAAAAACAATGTTCACTTCAAATCAAGTTTATTTGAAAAAAACTAAAAAAAATACACAAGCTTCACAAGCATTTAATTTGAAATAGTATAGAATGTACATTGAATGCAACACAAGATTGCCAATTTGTATTTTCCAACAGAAGACCAGATTCTTTGAAAATTGTAATCAAGAAACTTTCACCCACAAGTCACTAATACCTTTCCACATTAATTTAACTTTCATTTAAGAAACTTTTTTCATTCCAAGTTTCCTTCTAGAATTTTAACTCCAGTTTTTCCACAAGTGCTTCTATTCTATTGTTGTATCAAACCATTATAAATTGTATATCAGATACTATATATCTGAAATCAGCAACTATAGCTAAGAGTGTGGTGGTAGCATCCAACTTGAATCTCAACTCCTCAGCTTTGAACTGCAGACACTCCTGCACAGGCCACTTCACATCCCCAATGACTACTATCTGCACCAACTTTCCAAAAGACCATTCACACAGGCCATCCAACTCTGAAAGAGCACTCCAGAGTGTTAGTCCCTGCAAGACTCCACCCAGCAGCATTGTAGCCCACCTTGAGTTGTATAATGAGTCAACATAACTTCCCTGTTTTTGTACTCAATGCCTCTATTAATGAAGACCATAAGCTTTACTATTTTATGTAGCTTGGCTAGTAAGTTTCAGGCCATCATTCACAGGATGTTCTTAGTAGGGGTATTTCACAATGACTGAATAGCATTGTCAACATGTTGCTTTTAACTTCTTGCTGGGAGATGGTCATTGTCTGAATGTTAGTCACAGATGCTTCAGGATCCAAGCAGTGGCAATTGAGCAAATATTGCAACTTCTGATCTTAAGGGAGACAGTTGAAGGTGATTGGATTTGAGATGCTGCTGAAGAAATCAGAATCATAATGCATTAAGTGGCTCTTTGGCCCATCAAATCTGCACCTGACCTCCTACCAGCACTTGGCCACAGCCTTGTGACTAGAAATCCTGGCATAAAACCCTAACCCAACCATCATCTTGTGTTAGGTCCAGCTGGGAGAGTTACATGCTAATTCCCCAAAGGCTCAAATTTTACTAGGGTAGCACCTTCCAAACCCATGACCACTATCAAGGATAAGAGCAACAGATATTTAGGTTGCTCTCCTACTCACTGATCAGTGACTTGGAAATACATCACTGTTCCTTTGTCATTAGGTCAAGATCTGGAATACTCCCTATCAGCACTGAGTGTTCCTGCATCACCTGAGGTAGTAGTGGCATTATGGTATTATCACGACCAGTAATCCAAAGACACAGGGTAATGCTGTGGGGACAGAGTTCAAATCCCACCACAGCAGATGGTGAAATTCAATAAAAATCTGGAATTCAAGTCCATATAATTGTTAATTGCCATATAGTTCATTAATGTCCTTTAGAAAAGGAAGTTTGTTGTTAGCTGATCAAATTGTGGTTGACAGTTAAATGCCCTCAGGGATGGGCAGTAAGTGGTATCCACATCCCATAAATGAATATACTTGTCAGTTATGGTCCATTTTGAAGATCCTCCTAGCCCAGTAGCAATTTGTATGCTGAGCTCCTTAAAATGCCAAGTCAGAGTTAGCTGACAGTCTGTCATCCTAATGGAGCATCCCATCAGACAAAAACAAATTACAGGAGTATAACAGTGAGTCTGCACTACTGTCCAAAACCAGAGCTGAACTATATCAGCTTCACTTTCCTACTGTTTCTCTGCTTACTGCCCACAAACTAATTTCAGTCTTGAATATAATCAGTTACTGGGTCTTGGGGAGGAAAGATAAAATCAGTCCTAATGTCAACCCTTGAGATGAAACTAGAGTAAATCAGCATCTATCCCATCAAACCTATGACCTTCATTTTCACATGATATATACAAACACAAACAGGCAATGCGGCCCAATCAGTCCATGCTTGTATTAAATGCTCTACTTGAGCCTCCTCCCACTTTACTCAGAAATAACCACCCTTTATTTCCCTTTTTCATGCTTCTGTTCGTTTTCCTTAAAGGACTCATACCATTCATTTCAACCACTTCTGTGTAAAGAAATTTGTTCAGAATGCCCCAAATTTCTCACTACTTCACTGAAATTATATTGTTACATTCTTCTCCAGAAGATTCTCAAATATTGGTGCTGCTCTACATATCTGGTGTCATTCTTGTAAATCTCCAGTGCTGCTACATCCTTTTTGTAACTACCCACAGTACTCTATACAAGTTCAACTAACATCTCCAGTTTGATTATACTTGCTTTAAAGAAATTGTGCTAAATCAGTGGCTGTTTTGGTGATATTCAGTTGCTCCATTCCACTACCCTAGCTAGACCAGCCTCTTACATTAAGAAAAAAATTACAGTACAGGAACAAGCCCTTCAAGCCCTCTAAGCCCACACTAACCATGCAACCCAACTGAATTAAAACACTATCCTTCTGGGGACCATATTCCTCCATTCCCATCCTCTTCATGTATTTGTCAAGACACACCTTAAAAGTTGCTATTGTATCCACTTCCACCCCTAGCACCAATACCAGGCATCCTGTGTAAAAAAAACAGGCTTTGTACATCCCCTTTAATCCTTGCCTCTTGCACCCTAAACCTGTGCCTCCTAGTAACTGATTCTTCCATCCTGGGATAAAGCTTCTGACTATCCATCCTGTCCATGCCTCTCAATCTTGTAGACGTCCATCAGGTCGCCCTTCAACTTCCACTGTTCCAGAAAGAACAAATCAAGTTTCTTCGAAGTGTCCTCATAGCTAATGTTTTCCATACTAGACATCCTGTTAAAAATCACCTATTATTCATAAAATACTTACCTCGTGTTTATAGTCAACTTCATTTGCCCTTTCCACAAATAAATGTCCTCCAATTTGTTGCAGTCTCAGTTTGGACCATCAACCCATTTGATGTCACCTATAAATTTATAAATTGTTTTTGATTCAAAATATTAATAAAATTGTGAATGACCCTATAATGCCAGTGTCTCAAAGCCAGCCAGCAATCCATTCCACCATTTATCCCAACTCCAGTTGATGATATAGATTGTGAGCCACCTGAAGACCTTTGGAAAATATAAATTACATCTACTGCAGTATCACTGTCTACTTTAAATTGAATTTACATTGTCTAGCAAGATTTTACCTTTCACTTCATGCCTACTACTCAATTTCTCAGACTGCCTTATTTCAAGAATCAATTCAATGAATCACCATTATTCACTAATGCAATTATACTGTTCACATAAGGAGACCAATAATGTAGCTGTACATCAAGTCCTGCATACTTTGACAGACAGCAACATCAGTCCTCAGATACAGAGGGCCTACACATTTATTCCCTTGTCAAGTAAGAGGCAATACTTTCACTTGCCATGCTCTGCTTTAGCCAACCCAGAGGTGTGCCACTTACACAACTGAACCTTCTGTTAGGAAATGGCAGCTGTTCAAATATACAGCCAGTTTCAGGATCTAACAGATAATCATGAAATCACATTGGTTATAGTACAGCAGGCCATTTAGCCCATTTATCTGCATCTGATCTTCAAATGAATAATTCACGTAATGCTATTCTCCTGCTTTGTTTCCATAACCCCACTTTCTTCCTTTTCCAATAATTCAATTGAACCTTGCTGCACCCAAGGCAGTGCATTCCAGACCATAACCAATTACGTTTACGTTCATGTGCCCTGCGCATTCTTGATCATTTCACAAGTGAGAAGTTTCTTCCCAACTGGTCTGTTTAGGACCCTTATGGACTTTGAACACCTCTGCCAAATCATGTCATTTTTTCCCTCGAAGGAAAATTGTCCCAGCTTCTCCAATCTTGATAACTGAAGTTAGAGATTTTTTTTCACCCTCCAAAGCATTCCCATTTTTCTTTAAATATAGCACTGAAATAAATACAATATTTCAGCTCAGGTCAATGCCTTGTACAGATTCAATATAACCTCACTGCTCTCAAATCACATCCCCCGTCAATTAAAGCTTAAGGTACTATATGCTTCATTAGAGACAAACTGTCCTGCCACTTTCAATGACTAAAGCAGATATGCATTCAGGTGTTTGTCATTCCTTCGGTGTTACATCCTATGTCATCTTCTGCACTTTTCCTATCAAATGAATCATTCATTTCTTCACATTGAATTACATCATTTGCTTGTCCTTTTGTAGTTCTACACTATCCTCAGTTTACAAGTTTTGTATCTGCACATTTTGAAATTGTGCCCTGAACAGCAAGAACTAGGGCATTAATATACAAAGAAAAATAAGGATCTCAAATCAATCCTTCAGGGTCAATGCTGTAAAACTTTCAGACAAATGGACTGCCTTATGTATTTCTAGTCTATCCACAGGTTAGCAAAAATCTCAAGTTTCTGGTCCTCCTCATAAAATGGCACCTGTGCTGAGTTATTTCTATCACTGCAGCTGACTAATTTGTTACCATACTTGAACATACTATGCTCAGTGTTACAAACTTAATGACTAAATGTAACAGAATAGTACATTGTTTCTAAAGTATTTATGCTTCTAGTTTTATTCAACATTCAAAACTCCATGCATGCTGGTCCAATGCTTCCCTTCAACATTCTTTTGACAACCACATCACTTCAATCCAGGTGCTACTTTGATCTGTAATAAAACAAATTAGTTTAAGTAGTAGCAGTCAAAACATTTCCATGAATCACAACTCATTATCCTGCAGGAACCTTAAATTTATTTATATCGTGCACAGAATAGACTCCTGTGTTATGGATTGCACTTGTTGGATAAAAGGAATGTAAAGTAATAGCACGTGGAGTTGGACACAGATTTAATTAGTTGTTGGCTCTACAAAAACTCGATAGACAAGAAGCAAAATTCACAAAGCAGCTGATATCAAACTATACATCTGACTAGGCTCCACAACACAATAACCCCAAATATGTAACATTCTGATGTAATGGCTTTCCACCTTTACCAGCATCTTTCATTGGGTGATGGTTATATGGATTGGATACATGCCCTATTAGATGGTCACAAATTCAGAAGACTGCTGCTGAAGACTATGAAGCCAAGACACAAATGTGTTTAAGGAAATAGATAAATCTTTAGACTAAAAGGTATCAAGGGAGAGAGAATAAGGGTATGGTATTGAATAAATCAGCCACAATCATTTTGAATGACAGTGCAGGTTTGAAGGGCTGAATGGCCTACCCCACTTTGATTTTCTATGCATTTATGACTGCCACTCAAACCAATTTCAACTGAACATTTCAACAGCCAACCAGAAGTATTGCCATAAGTAGCAGAACACAGCCAGATTTTTCTCCCACATCTAGTGGGAATGAAGCCAATTATAGCATGTCTACTTTTGTCCCCATTGAGATCAGCTAACAGCATAGACATTGGTTTGAATCTTTCGCACTTAATCCTCTGCGTCACCCATAAGCCGAGGGTGCATGGTGTTCACTTCCTCTGCTGCATGGTAGCAAAAATGACCACAGCTTCCAAACAAGTTCAACAGAACCCAAGACCTTACAAATGACACCTGCAGCAAATCCGATTTGCCATACAATGGAGCTCAGAGGTCTATTCACCCCATTGGCATGGCCAATCCTGCCATGCCTCTGCATTCTGAAATGCATTTGCCTTACGAAAATTATCTACAAGGCAGGTGATTTTTATTTCCCAATGGGCCTTTTCACATTTGACATTCATCATTCTAACAAAAACTCATTTACCCCAACAAATCCCTTCATAATTTTCACCAAAACAAATTTCAGCATCCATATTCATATTTAGATAATTTTTACCAATGTCATTTGATGTGAACCACTTATCCCAAATCACTGCAGATATCATCCATGTTCATGACTTTACATTAGGTATGGCATTGAGGGTGCTGAGGCAAAAGCAGGTAAACAAGGGTATAATACAGGTAAGGCATTTGCTTGGCAATAACAGTATCAAGTGCCACTCCTCATTCACACATTGGCATAAACAAAAGATAATTGCGTTTTTGTATGTGATAGCTGGTTCCCCAACTCAGCTAATTCAACACCCTCACTTTTCCCTGTAGTCATACAAATTGTTCAACATAATTGTACAATTATCCAATTCCATGACAGTCTATGGTGGAAGCAGACCCTACGCATCCTGAATCTTGCTGTGCAAAAGCTGAAGGTAGACAAGACCCTGGGCATTTCCCAGTAGGGCCTGAATAGAGGGGCAAGGGAGGAAATTGCTGGGAACAAGAGAAATCTTTTTACCTTCTGATTACAGAGAAGGTCCCAGAGGACAGGAGAATAACCAATGTTGTTCTTTTGTTTAATAGTGGCAAAGATAATCCAGGTAATCACAGGCCTGCGAGTCATACAGTGGAAAGGAAATTTATTGGGAAGGATTTTTCAAGAAAGAATTTATTCCCCTTGAAAAGAGGCAACAGTTTTGTGAAGAGGTCATGTCTCAATAACTTGATCAAGTTTTGAGGACATGATTGATTAATGAGGATAGGGCAGTGGATGTTATGTACATGGACTAGAGCTGAAGATGAAGTCACATGGGATTAAAGGTGAGCTGGCAAAATAGTTAGAGCTTGTTTGGTCATAGAAGACAGTGTAGCAGTGGAAGGGTACATTTCTGAATGAAGGGCTGTGACTAGTGGTGTTCCTCAGGGATTAGTACTGGGATCTTTGCTGTTTGTAACATATGATTTGGAGGAAAATGCAACAGGTTTGATAAGTTTGTGGACTTATTGTAGAATTGTCAGGACCAGAGAATACAGCAGGATATAGATTGGTTGAAGACTTGGGTAGAGAAATGGAGTTTAATCCGGACAAATCTGAGGTAATACATTTGGGAGAGTCTAATACAGATGAGAAACATGCAGTAAACGACAGAGTCCTTTGAGTATTGATAAGTAGAAGGATCTGGGTGGACAGGTACATAGGTCGTTGAAAGTGACAACACAGGTGGAGAAAGTAGTCAAGAAGGCATACAACATGCTTGCCTTCATCAGCCAGGGCACAGTTTAAAAACTGGCAAGTCACATTGCAGTTTTATAGAATCTTAATAGGCTGAACTTGGAATATAGTGTTCCAATTCTGGTTGCCACATTACCAGAAGGACGAGGAAGCTCGTGAGTACAGAAGAGATTTGCCAAGATATTGTCTGATATGGAGGGCATTAGCTATCAGGAGAGGTGGGAGAAACTTGGTTTGTTCTCATTGGAACAGAGGTGGAAAAGCAACCTGAAGTCTGCAAGATTATGGAGGTGCATGGTCAGAGTGGATTGTTTGAAGCTTTTTCCCCCAGTGGAAGAGTCAATTACTAGGAGACATAGGTTTAAGATGCATGGAGCAAGGTTTAAAGACTTGCCTTGTACATCTTCAAACAGAAGGTGGTGGGTGCCTAGAACTCATTGCTGGGGAGGTAATGGTGCATAAAATTCTCATTTTCTTCCATCTGAACAAATAGATGAATAGGATGTGAATAGAGGGATATGTCTTTGAGAAGTTATGGGATTTTGGTTCAGACAGGCAACATGGTTGATACAGGTTTGGAGGGCCTCTTCCTATGCTGTAGTTTTCTTTGTTCCTTTATTGCCTCAGGGTTCATACCAAGCATTTCTCCCCTGGTTTTTGATCCAATGGGAATAGTTACCCTTCATCTTAGGGTTAAATCTCTATTCAATTGCTCCTCTCTTTTTACCTTCTGAAAGGAGCTCAACTTGTCTAATCCATCCATGTAACTGAAATCCTTCATCCATTTTTTTTTAAATCCCTTCTGCATTCAGGTGGCAATGCCACAATGGTTAGCACAGCTGCCTCAGCACCAGTGAACCAAGTTCAACAGCCACCTTGGGTCACTGGAGTTTGCATGGGTTTCATCCCACAGTCCAAAGATGTGCAGGTTAGGTTGACTGGCCATGGTAAATTGATCCTAGTCTCAAGAGGTTTAGCAGTATGACTACATGGGGCTAAGGGGATAGAGTCTGAATGCAATTGTCAGTGCAGGCTTGATGCATCAAATGGCCTCTACTATAAACCTATGATTCTCTCCAATGCCTTCACTATCTTAAATATGGAGCCTAGAATTGGACAATACGCCATTGAGACCAAATCATCTAGTCAAATAACAGGGTCCCAGTTCTGATCAGGTACAATGCCAACATGGGAATGTTGATGTGATAAGGGTAGGTTTAAATTAAACTGGACAAGGGATGGACACAAATATATGGAAGTAGGAAAAAAGGGTGCAGGGTCACATTGAATAGCAATACAAAACAGGAGATTAAAAATCTACAAGGAACACAAAAACAGGAAGAATGAATGCAGAGCCAAACATTGTGAATAAAATGATGAACTACAAGTGCAAATAGCCATGTAAATCTATGTAGCAGTAACAACAGAAACATGTTTAACAGAAAATGAAGAACTTTGAATAGAAGTTTTTGAATGGGAGTTTAGTGCTAATATGCATTAAAAACAGCAAGCAGCAATTCATGGTTAAAAAATGCCTGAGATCTGAGGTTGTTACACAAAGTGACTTGGATATTGGAATTAAGATTTGTCAATAATACCAATCCTGCAAATGTGACAAACAAACAAGACACCAGTTGACTAAACAGTGGATAAACTATTAGAAAGGATAGAATGTCTGCACAAGTATGAAGCAAAGCACTTTAACAGAAGGATTACAGAAAGACTATGTATATTTAATGGTACAATTCAAAAGTGTGGAGTGCATTTTTTGAAGGTGGCAGGATATATAAGAGAATGCAATTAGAACATACAGGATCTTCAAAAGACACTGAATACAAAAAGCAGGGAAGTCATGCTGAACTTTTGAATAGTTCCAATTAGGTCACAAAACTATTGCATATTGTTCCGATGGCCACATTTTAGGGTTCTTGAATGCAGAATGGATTTATGTTACAGGATTTTAACTACAAAGTTGTTAGATAAATGGGGAGCGATCTTCCTTCGACTAAAGTAGTTAGTAAAATTTGATAGAATTGTACACTGATAACAGGTTTAGATAAGATTGCCAAGGAAATGCTATGTCCATTAGTTAACTGAAGAACAAGCAATCCTTTGGAAAGTTTTCAAAAACAAGTAATGGCCTAAAGCATACAGCCTAGTCAGCAACTCCCATGTCATTCTGAACTTGATTTTTCAACCTAGCTTGCTTATTACTGTCAGTAAACCTAGATATATTACACCATTCTAACAAAGGACCCTCCAGACTCAAAACATTGGTTCTATATTCTCCCTACTGATGCTGTCAGATCTGCTGAGATTTTCCAGCATTGTTGTTTCAGATTCCAGCATCAGCAGTATTTTGCTTTTAACAATGTGGATTTGCTGGAGTTGGACTGGGGTAGGCAAAGTAAGTAGTCTCAGAATACCAGGTTAAAGTCCAACAGGTTTATTTGTTAGCACAAACTTTTGAAGCATCACCCCTTCATCAGGTGAATGGAGTGTTTGATTCAGACAGGGCATATATAGACACACAAAATGTTTGGAATGCGAGTCTTAACAGATAATCAAGGCTTTATTAGGTACAGACAATGTGAGCAGAGAGAGCACTAAGCACAGGTCACAAGAGGTGTGAATTATCTCAAGCTAGGAAAGTTAGACTTTGCAAGCCTAAGCAAGTTGTGGAGGTTATAGGTGGTGTGACATGAACCCAAGATCCCATTTGAGGCCCTCATGTGTGCTGAACTTGGCTATCAGTTTCTGCTTTTAACGTAATGCACTCAATTGACTTGCACAGAATTACAGCACGGAGGTTTTTCCCCTTTGTTACCAACAGTGCAAGTCAAGCTATGATTAAAAAAGAGAAAGCCAAGTACCTGGTTAGCTGTGACTTCTGGTTTTCATGCTGAGGAGAACAAATCTCCAACTGGCATGGAATTCCACATACCAATATTTCCAAAAATATTGGTTTTATAGCCTCATCCTGTGAAAAAATACTCCTGTTAGTTTAGATTGCATGATAAATTCATCACATTACTGATCTGCTACAATTCAGTTACTTCTACATTAAAATGTAGACTATAAAAATCATTGACAAAATCACAATTTACACTTTCCATAGGCCATCCAGTCCACTGATGCCGCTGAATATTTGTCCAACGTGGTTCAGAAAATTTGCTTTGCAGATCTGAGTTTTGCGAACCATACAGAACTCCGTTTCATTTTAAAATCGAACAGGAGAATGGCTATATTTGGTGATCGATGGGCTTCCTTATGGAAACAGGTTTCATTTAGTAGGTAACTTAAAAGGATCTCGCTGCTCACCTACACAATTCCGTTTTGTTTAAACTGAACATGGAGTTATGTTTCGTGAACGATGTGCTTCCTTATGTAAATCGGGTTTCATTTAGGCCATTTAAAATGGTTTGTTGATTACCTACACAATTCCACTTTTTGTTTAATTTCAACATGGAGTTAAAATTGGTGAACGATGTGCTTCCTTATGTAACCACAGGTTTCATTTAGTAGGTAACATAAAATAAGGTTTGCGTTGCTTACCAGAGTTGCTCTTTTCACATTAAAATGGCCCTTTGAATCGGCTGAGAATGTCCTAGATTCAATTGTCTTTTCTAAGTCTCCAGCTTTTGAACAGTGACAGGCCAGTGCAGATCTTGATGCTCAATTCTTAAAACCATAGCAAGTTCCTTTTAAAGGTGAGACACTACACTTGCAGAAAATTGAGTCATAAAAGTGTTTTAATGACATTTGGGAAATTTAAGATTTGTATCCATTTTAAGCCAGAACTTAAAAACAAATCACTGTTAAAGATACTCACTGCTGACGATTGATTTTTTTTAAAAAACCAGCTTGCTTCAGAGTCAGCTGTGACTGGAGCTTTTGAGGTTGAATGTTGATCTGGAACTGCAGGAGACTGAAATATAACTGGTATATTTTGAAATTGCAAAATTGGGCAGTTAATGAATGGTTCATCGCCATTGCTTGCTGTTTGGTGAATTGAGCTGCTTTTGCTTCCCATTTGTAAAAACCAGTCTAATTTATTTTGCTTTTGTTTCCCACCCAGGAGTTGGTTAAAAAACATACATGTTTCACTGAAAAAAGTTTCAGTCTTTATTTCACAATATCACTGGTGCAACAAAGCAAGATCTAGTTCTATATATCCATATTTATGTATGGAAAAGCCACAGACAGCAGCACTGTTATAACATTTAACTTTTTTCATGTTTAACCAGTCTCTGCACCATTCCCACTAGAATGTACAAACTGACTTTTTTTAAAAAAAACAAGAAACTAACATGAAACAGCAAACCAAAATTAAAATTTCAAAATCTGCTTGCATGGAAAGCACTTGACAGTCCTTTCACCTCAATTTTTTTGTTGTGTTTCAGTCAGGAAAAACAGCACTATGAGCAAGGGCTTTTTTGGTCCATGGTTATATCAAGTTCAGTTTTAGTATCTGCTTCGACCACTGCCCCTGTCGTAGCGGTTTCCTCCGCGCCCTGATCCACGATTTCCTCCACGGCTCGAGCTGTTATACGAGTCACGCGGGGGATAGCCTCTTTCCATTGGAAGAGCTGGGCCTCTATCTTGCCTACCAACACGATCATTGCGGCTACTTGAGTAAGTATCACTTCTGTAGTTATCACGGCCTCCACCATATCCATCCCGAGAGCTGGTGCTGTAGTCATCATAACGACCACTTCCACTGTAAGATGGTGGGGGCCCTCGTGCAGGTGGAGCGCCACGCGAGTTACCTGCAGGGTCAATGGTCAGGTCATATGGAAACGTTTGAAATATTCCTTACATTTTATAAGATCTACTCACTTACTGCAGCTTTGTTGAAATTTGCATTTTAAAAAACTGATTGTACTTGCAACATTGAGATGCAGCAATGAGATGCTCCCATCGCCAGGGATTATTTGGCAAATGAATGAAGTTTTTGAAATGCAAGACTTAACTCATTTTGGTAGTGTCTCACATTGTCATTCTTCCAGCAACGAATGGGGAGATTATGCAGAAATATTTCCAGCCTTTAGGTTTTGGTGTGCACATGTTACTGATTTTATTTGATTATAAAGTTGAATATGCATTTTCTTAAGTGGCTAGGCATTTTGTTTGACGGACATTGCTAGTCAGCAAGCTTGTACTCTTTGAAGTTCATTTGTTTTGCTGTGGATTTCAACTGTGCTTTGAACTGGGTTTTATCACTGTAGAGATAAACTGCTGGAGGTTCAAAAGACATTTCACTGAACAGTTTATGCAAGACAAAACCATCCAAATTAGAACAATTACACCCTTACAGTTGCCAAAATCAAAATTATATTCCTACAATATTATATACTAGCTGACACTACAATCAGTTGCCATCTTACCATAGCCATCATAGGAATCTCTGTAGGAACCACCACTTGGGCGATCATTGTAATAATCACGTGGCTCACGCCCACCTCCATATCCATCTCGATCACTAAAATAGAAATCATCCATTTGAAATGGTTCATGACAATCAATTGTTTTCATATCTGCTAGTTCAAAACCAGGCTCTACCTGTATCCTCGTGATCCATAATCATCACGACCAGAATGAGAATATTCACGAGAACTATAGGAGTCCCTTGGTGGTGGACCATAATCTCTTGTATCTCTGGAACTTGGATAATCTCTGCTAGAATAACTACAAAGTAAAAGATGACCATTAAAAGGAAATTATTAGCAATGGAAAAGATGAAAAAAATCAAAGGCTGTAAAACATCATTGGCACAAAGTCTAAAGAGTCAAGGCACACTAGTAAAATAATTGAAATTTCAAAACTTCAAATCTGTACAAATTTGAGAATGTTTTAGTGTCGGGGGAAGCTTTAGTGCATGTCACAGACAATGGCTAAGCTGGAGGCATTTGCATCTAAGAAATTCAAAATTACAATTTTCCTCCTGGCCCTACAGTGGTTTTCTCTGTTATCCAATTATCTTTCAAAGGCTACTAAAGTGGCATCCACCATGCTGGACAGTGCAACCCAGTTCTTAATCAGGATTTTCATGTCACCTCTGGCCCATTTACCAATGTATTAACTGTCATCTAGCTATTGACCCTTCAGTAACTGGAAATAATTTTGCTATTTTGTGTAACTAAATTCTTCATAATTATCATTTTCTTTTTGGTCTTTCTCTGCTTATGTACAGAAGTCTCTGCAACAGGATTCAACTAGCTCTGAGTTGGTGGCACTCATCTTCAATGAGCCATGGTGACTACTTTGGGATCAACAAGTTGACAAAACCTGATGAATTTTGTTCAATAAACGTCATCAAGTCAACATATACTTGTACAACACTAACAATATATCCAAACTAGTCACTTAAACTTTAAGCTAGTCTGGTGAATATGCACATGGATTGACTGCTTTTGTCCAGCACCACAGATCTGTGCACACACAATAGCTACTAAATTAACAGATAGAAGATGCAACTACAGAAGTTTACAGCATTCAAAATCAGTTGCATTTGCAACAAAAGCTTGATTCCACATGATTAAAAAATCCAGTTAGGCAAAGCTCAGAACTTCTTAGAGGAAAGGTGGCTCTATCAGCTTGATAATCATTGCCAATGAAGTCATCACAGCTTAAAAATTTACAGCAAGTTGATGTTGCAATAGTATAGCTTTATCTATTTACTTCAGCACCCAACATTCTAATAGTAAGCAGAACTAAATTAACAACACTGCTATAATAAGTACGTTGCTTGCAAGCTAAGTTTATGAAGTCAAGTGCTCCTCGACCATGCATAGTAAATCCTTTATCAAACTGCTAGAGGGGGAGCACAAATTACAATTTTTGCCACCATGTTAGTTCTGATATATGCAAATTCAAGCAAGGTAAATTCAAGAATGGGTTATTTGCATGATGGCAAAAGATGGTACTTGCACAATATAAAACCTGACCTTTCCTCTCCCTTCAAATTATCTGCTTCCCTAGAGAAACTGTAAAGACTTACCTGTCTCTGCTGTTGTAGTAATCCTCTCTTTGTATATAATCATCCCGCCTGGACGGCATCATATCTCTGCGGGATGGAGGTGAACCATAACTATCTCTTTCACGTGAGGGAGGCCCTAGGAAGAAAAATCTGGGGTCACCTAAATTTCAATACTGAATATCAGAAACTCATGTTATTCAATGGAATAATTCTTACCTCTTGAGCCACTTCCTCTTCCACCCATTCCCCCACTTCGCATTGGCCCTGAAGGAAGGGGCCTTTTAGGTGGTGGTCCATTTGCACGTCCTGGGGGACCCCTTTTCATTGGTGGCCCTCTGGAGGAGACTTTTAATGAAGAAAGTACTTGTAGATATTTTATATTTTGAAATCATACTTTTCAAATACACAACAGATACGATTTTTTAAGAAGTCTTGAAAATATTATTAAATCCATATAGTTAAGTTAGTCAATACTTCTCATTTCTTGCTTTTGGGAATAGACCCAATTGCAGCTTAATTAGGAAAGAACATGATATCCAAAATACAAATTTAAAAACTTTGATCTTCGATATATATTATAGATTTTTTTAAAAAAAATCATGCTTTAAAGACAAACACAAAATAGCACATTTTCCACATTGGAAATGTACTTTAAATAAAATGCATTGCTATAATGTGTTTGAAATTAGGCAACTTCATTTTCTGCTAAAATCAGTTAACAACTACTTATGATTTAATTTCAATTGTATATATAGTATCATAATCAATATACAAATAGACCATGACCATATCTAGTCAAATATTTGATCCAAAAAATAAATTTGCTTCCAATGCTTTACAGGTACATTTCCAGTGATACTAATGCTGTGTTGTCCAATACAAAAATCACTGACTAGCCACAGGTCATTCTGGTCACGTGCTAATGTTATTTTAAAAACTGTGTACATTTACAGTTAAATACATTCATGCATATTTACTTGCACATCAGCTTGCATTTAGTAGCAAAAACGAAAGCACTCAAAACACTTTCAGGTTCCAATTTTACTTATATATATGCACAAAATATAGTTAATTACAGACACCCAATGACCAGCTACTATTTTAATTTACCACATTCAAATCTGAATATACCACATGGCTAACATATTGGACAACACTGCTAAAGCTATGTTATCAAACTTACCAGTGTATGCTCCCATATCATCACGTGGGTCAGGACTCCTAAAGAAATGTACATTCCTCTTAAGGTAGCACTGTTCTATCTCCTGAATCCATTCACCGTGCTCACCTGCGTGGCAAAATCTACTTGTGCCATCAACAATGCAATTATTGCAATTTTGTAAACATAGCATATACTGAAACAGCAGATGCTGTAGACATTACAACGGAACATGACCAAACAGGTAAGATACACTCCAATGTGAGTTATTTGAATTGCGTCGGCAAGGATCGTGGAGATATCAGTAACCTGTATTTTAGCACTGGTTTCATTTCTTCCAGAACGCTAAGTTCTAGATGAAATAATTAAAATGCAAGATATACAACTTATTTCACTTTTACACTGATACATAGTGCATCAGTTATACACATGGCTACAAACCTACATTTACCTTGGGTCCCAAAGATGTGTTTTAAGATAGGCTAAGTATGACAATAAAAATTACTTAAACTTAAAAGTGCTAGGTTCAAGGTAGAAGTTTTAATTTCAACTGGCTACTCTCAAATCTCTTGCGTCCAAGTCCTCCAAGCATGTGGGACCGACCACAAGTACACCAGTGTTACTTGTTTTATTCTCCACTTCCCTACCTTAACTCAAATTTTTCATGGATCCAAAATTTAGATTGATTTATATTTCTCTCCTTCAATATAATTTGACAGATTCACCCATTAAGTTACTGTGACTGTCCAGATAGGAGAGCAATAGATTTGCTATTTTCCTCTTCAAATTATAAACAGATCATTGTTTCAGACATTTACCTTTTTGAGGTGGACCTCTCATTCCTCCACTACCTCCTCTTCCACCTCGAATCCCCCTAGGAGGACCACGGCTTCTTGGGGGTGGGGGTGGTCCACGTCGTCCACTATTTTCAAATGCTGGCTTAGTAGCTTGCTCTACTTTAATGGGTTTTCCATCCAAAGACTTTAAAAAAAATTGAGGGAGTAATAAAAATGTTTGTAGTGCACTTGATTGGATTCAATGGGAGGGTTCTACAAGGGTATATGGTCAGGTGTGATCAGGAAGCACAAACCACAAGTTATACCAACATCCAAGTAGCCCTGCCTTTTGCTTCAAAGATGTAGAGATGCCAGCATTGGACTGGGGTAGTAAGAACTCAGTAAGAATTTAGCAACACCAATTTTAAATCCAACCGATTTATTTGATAGTAAAACTGCGAGCTTTCAACACTGTCTTTGTCAGGCAAATGCATTTGCCCAACAAAGACAGTGTTGAAAGCTCACAATTTTACTATCAAATAAATCGGTTGGATTTAAAATTGGTGTCGCTAAATTCTTTTGCTTCAAAACCATAATGTGTTTCAACAGGATCTGAGACATACGTTCCTGTTCAGTTTTGTGCCAGGTGATTGTGATGGCATACAGAACCACAAGTGTTTCTAATCACCAACAGTCATCACAATTTATGGATGAGGCAAAGTATATTCAGTGGCCCTCACTACAAATCCCCAAGGCATCGCTAACCTGATCTGTACTCTTCTCAATAGAGAAAGGCACTAAAGTAGTTGTATTAAGAGCTATGCTATAGTAAAGGTATGCAGTACATTTCTGCAAGTGCAAGAGTTTATGGGACTTAAATGGCTGCAGTCCTACAGAAATTGACTGCAATCAAATCTTGTGACAACACCTTTGCTGATGTAACTCAAGTAAAACCAAGCTCAGAACTTCTTAGAGGGAAGGCAATATCATTTCTGATCAGTGCCACTGAAGTCATCATTGCTCAAACTTTACACACAAGAAATGCTGCAAAGCATAGTTCCATAAACTTGAGGTTAAAAAGTTGGGTTGCTAAAGTAAACATTCCAGCACACGTAATGGAACTGATAATGAACAACATTCCAAAGCAGTCTAAGACAAAACTATTTACACAAAAACAAAGACTTAATGACTGCACTGTCAAGTCTCAGCCAAGCATTGCAGACATACTGAAGGCCAGAACATATTTACTAGCACCCAATTCAGCCACAGGCCTATAATTGTGCTGTCCACTGATTTTTAATTAGTGTTAGACCAAGAAAAAAGTTGCAGATGAAATAAATGATATCCATTTGTTGATGAGCAGCAAAAGGGTAGAAATAAAAAACAATATACACCAGCTTTTTTTTTTAAATAGCAAAAATTCTTCTGGATTCTGTTGTCAGAGATAAAGACTGACAAAAGTTTTTGTGCAGAGCAACTTCCAATTAGCTGCCCAAATATTTCTTATTACATCAAAACTAATTTCAGTCAAATTTGAAAGGCATTTTTTAAAAAATCTCACCTTTCCATTCATATCCCTGGCTGCATCCCTCGCATCTCCTGGACTTTCAAAAGTAACAAATGCAAAACCCCTCGACTTATTTGTTTCTCGATCTTTCATCAGCAGAACTAACAAAGGAGATTAAGAAGTTACCACATGTTTCACAATTGCATTTTCAGTATAAAGAAAGTTCAATTTCTTAGGACAAACAGACCTCAAGGAAAATTAATATTTGCTTCTGTAATGCTCCTGCCATAATTTCTTCACACCAACTTTAGTACCTGGCTATTTCAGATACAGCATTTAGCTTCCTCACTAGTCTCTTGCCAGATTGGCGAAACACTTGAGGGGGAATACCAACTTAAGCCTTTTGCATCACATACCTTCTACTATCCTTCCATATTTGCCAAACACTGCTTCAAGTGCCTTTTCATTTGTTTCAGTATTCAGACCACCAATGAAGAGTTTTCCAGGACGATCTGCTTCCACCATTTTGATGACCACCTACAGAAGTTAAAAATGCACCGTCAAACCATTGCACCACTGTCAGTTAAATGCAACCAACAACCCAATTGGTAAACCACTGAATGGCTTGCTAGGCCATTCCAGATACCATTTAAGGGTTAATGACTGCTATGGATCTGGAATCCCATGAAGCCGAGATTCAGATTAATTCCTGCCTCAACTTCACTGCAGTCATATAAGCCTACTAATAAATAAATTCCTGGTTTGAGTGAATGGTCCTACAGAAGGACCATCTTTGGCGTTAACAATGGGAGCTGATCTCAAAAATAAAATTCTGAAATGTATGACAGAGGAGCCTGGCAGCCTTACTCATAGCATTATACTCAGGCCGGACACCACCCACGTGCAAAACAATCGAAGTGACAGTACAATGCAGTCAGGAGGGAGATGCCCTCATGTCAGAGGAGACTGACCAGAACACTACTAGGGTAGTTTTCTTTAAGAGTAGAGGTAGAACTGAATGGTAATCAAATGATAAGGGACATACATGGGACCTCTTCCCCTTTAAAAAAGGCTCACTAACCACAGGGTATGAATACATGATAAAGAGAAGATTTAGAACATAGAACATATTTAGGTGCAGTAGAAAAAGCCTTTCCACCTAGAGGGTGACACAACTGAGCTAACACTAACTGAAAAGGGTGCTAGAGGCAAGAACACACAACATTGAAGGAGAATGAGTAGTTGAAACTTCAATATTCATTTGTGGGACACAGACATCATTGGTCAGCATTTATTACCCAGCCCTAGATGCCCTTGTTCTGACAGCGAACGAGTCAACCACACTGCTGTGGTTCTGGAATCAAACGTAGGTTAGGCTTGTTAAGCAGGGTAGATTTCCTTCTGGAGAAGACGTGGAAAATTTCATCTGGTTCATCAATTTCGTAGCATTCATTAGATTAACTCCAGATACTTTTTATTGAATTCAAATTCCACCAGGTCCATCCTTCATCCAGATAGCAGAGCAAACAAGGGTAGATAGTGACTTATAGTGGGCTGGGGCATGGGGATAGGTTGGGTGGAGGAGCCAGATGGTCGTGCACACAATGGGCCTGCCTCAGTGCACACGCCATTGTTTTAAGAGGCAGGGTCTGATTGTGAGGGACACAGTTTTGGAAGGTGGGACGGTGAGTGAGGGGGTAGTTCTCTCAACACCTCCCTTCTCTCCCCCCCCCCCACCCCACACACCCCGAGGCGCGTGCACAGTGCGGGACTGGGGAGCGTGCGCGGACGACAGTTGGCGCGCGGCCGTTATTCAAACCCAGCCTCATCCTCCCCCTCCGGCCGGCTGCACAAAATGGCGGCTGGAGCTCAGAAGCGACAGCGCCCAGATAACAGCAGCCCGGCAGCGGGCGGCACAGACACACTCACCAACGCTCCAGGCTTTCCCCACACTCCCGCCGACCAGAATCGACCCGAAGTAACCCCTCCCAGCAATTCAAACTCCTGCTGGCCGATCACCCTCAGAGCCCGCCATCCCCCTCACAACATGGCGCCCAGTCTCTCCCCACACACACGCAAAAAAAAAAGTACTACCCCAATTCCCCCGCTGGCACCCCCCATCAAAAACCACCCACCGCCCGCCTGCCTCACAATCAGGCGGCAGTACTTCATTCATACAGCCGAACGCGCAGCCCGGCCCACTTACTAACACTCAGCCATACCCAACAACCCACACCCACCAAGAACTCCTCTGCCTGCGACACAAAAGCAAATGGGCGCCAGCTGCCAGCGCGCCTTTTATAGAGCCGCCGCGGAGCCAGAGCGAGGCTGCGGCCCGGATGTTAGCGTCATCAGCAGCTCCACCGGCAGAGTCATCCAGCCAGAGATAATCGAAAGGAGTGTCATCGAACCGAGAGTCCTCCAGCTACAAGTAATCGAGACCAGAGTCATCCAGCCGGGTGTAATCGAGACCAGTGTCATCGAATCCAAAATCATCCAGCTCGAGTTAAACGAGACCAGAATCATCGGACCCAGAGTCATCCAGACTGGAAAAAAGATTCGGCAAGGCTCGTTATAGCCTTCCGGTCTCAACATCTTCATATGACTGCTTTACGCCACTTCGACCCCTTTGTTTTCATTTTGTTTCATTTTTAACTGTTGCCTACCTTTTATTTCTTTATTGTTTTTATTTTTCTTCCCCCCCCGTTTCTCCCTATTTTATCCCACTCTGTTTACCTTTTCTTCCCTTTTTGCTTCCTCTCCCCCTCTTTCTCCACTTTACCTCTCTCCTCCCCCCGTTCCCCCTTCCACCCTTCAACATCTTCATTTGTGACAGTTTACCCTCTCATTTCAGCATCTCCGCTGTTTGGCCATTCACAACCTTTATTCTCTCTATGGATTGCCATTAGCAGTTTTTTGGCAATGACTTATCTTTTATCCTGCCAAAATATAGTGTGAGTATAAACAGCTCACACTTTCTATGCTTTTTACCTTTGACTCAGTATCATGCGAACTCGAAACATTGGCTGTTTTCTGTCCTTACAGATGCTGCCGAATCGGCTGAGATTTTCCTGCATTTTTTTTCCTTTGGTTTCATCTTTCAGACCGGGTTAACCGAGACAGACACTGAGACAAGGTTGACTGGCCTGTCAACACAGACTGAGTAAAGTTTTACAACACCAATTTTAAATCCAACCAATTTATTTGATAGTAAATCAGCGAGCTTTCGACGCTATGTGCCTTCGTCAGGCAAATGCAGTGTTCTGATCTGCAGAGGCACTTATATCCACACAGACAGTTACAGATTGCTGATTAGAATGCAAATCCTTACATCTAACCTGCTATTCAAGTGTTAAAGTGGCTAACAATGTGTGTGAAGGGAATCTTGAGCATTGGTTAGGGAATTGTGTATTTTCTCCAGACAGCACAGTAACTGAGGTTTTTTGCTAATCCAGGCAAGTTACGGGGTTACAGATAGTGTGACATGAAGCCAAGATCCCTGTTAAGACCGTCCTCATGTGTGCGGAACTTGGCTATCAGTCTCTGCTCAGCAACTCTGTGCTGTCGTGTGTCACGAAGACCCCCTTGAAGAACATTTACCCGCAGGTCGGAGGCCGAATGCCCATGACTGCTGAAGTGTAGCTAATGAACCAGAACAGCCGACAGAGGGATCCGCAGTGCAGCAACCGAAGAGGAATGAATCCAATTGGACTCCTCCGGAAGGCCGCTGCCCCCAACTGGACACGTATGCCCAAGCCATCAGGAGGTTCATGAACACCAGATTCATCAACCGCACTTACAAGACAGTCCCGAACATCACCCAAGCACAAAGCAAGGCCATCCGTGCTCTTAAGACCAACCGCAACATTGTCATCAAACCAGCAGACAAAGGAGGCGCCACCATCATACTGAACAGAACGGACTACTGTGAAGAAGTGTACTGACAACTAAACAATGTGAAACACTACAGACAGTTACCAGCGGATCCGACCAAAGAACACACTCGTCAACTCAACACTCTGATCAAAACCTTCAGAACACCCTCCGGACTCTCATTCCACGTACTCCCCGCATTGGAGATCTCTACTGCCTCCCAAAGATACACAAGGCAAACGTACCCGGCCGTCCCATCGTATCGGGCAATGGGACCCTGTGTGAAAACCTCTCCAGCTACATCGAGGGCATCCTGAAACCCAAAGAACCCCCAGCTTTTCTCTTGACACTACGGATTTCCTACAGAAACTCAACACGCATGGAACAGTTGAACCAGGGACACTCCTTGTCACAATGGATGTCTTGATGCTCTACACCAACATCCCCCACGACGATGGTATTGCTGCAACTGCCTCAGTACTCAATGCCAACAACTGCCAGTTTCCGGATGCAATTTTACAACTCATCCGCTTCATCTTGGACCACAATGTTTTCACCTTCAACAATCAGCTTTTCATCCAGACACATGGAACAGCCATGGGGACCAAATTTGCACCTCAGTATGCCAACATCTTCATGCACAGGTTCGAACAAGACTTCTTCACTACACGATATCTTCAACCAAGGTTGTATACTAGATACATTGATGACATCTTTTTCCTTTGGACTCATGGTGAACAATCATTGAAACAACTGTATGTTGATATCAACAAGTTCCATCCCACCATCAGACTCACCATGGACTATTCTCCAGAATCAGTTGCATTCTTGGACACACGCATCTCCATCAAGGACGGTCACCCCAACACCTCACTGTACTGAAAACCGACAGACAACCTCACAATGCTCCACTTCTCCAGCTTCCACCCTAGACACGTTAAAGAAGCCATTCCCTATGGACAAGCCCTCCGTATACACAGAATTTGCTCAGATGAGGAGGATCGTGACAGACACCTCCAGAAGCTGAAGGATGCCCTCGTGAGAACAGGATATGGCGCTCGACTCATCGATCGACAGTTCCAACGTGCCACAGCGATAAACCGCACTGATCTCCTCAGAAGACGAACACGGGACAAGGTGGACAGAGTACCCTTTGTTGTCCAGTACTTCCCCGGAGCGGAGAAGCTACAACATCTTCTCCGGAGTCTTCAACATGTCATCGATGACGATGAACATCTCATTAGGGCCATCCCCACCCCCCCACTTCTTGCTTTCAGACAACCGCACAACCTTAAACAGATCATTGTTTGCAGCAAACTACCCAACCTTCAGGAGAACGGTGACCACAATACCACACAACCCTGCCACAGCAATCTCTGCAAGACATGCCAGATCATAGACATGGACGACATCATCAAACGTGAGGATACCATTCACCAGGTACACGGTACATACTCTTGCAACTCGGCCAACGTTGTCTACCTAATACATTGCAAGAAAGGATGTCCCAAAGCATGGTACATTGGGGAGACCATGCAGACACTACGACAGCGGATGAATGAGCATTGCTCAACAATCACCAGGCAAAACAGTTCCCTTCCTGTGGGCGAACACTTCAGCGGTCATGGGCATTCGGCCTCCGACCTGTGGGTAAATGTTCTTCAAGGGGGCCTTCGTGACACACGACAGCGCAGAGTCGCTGAGCAGAGACTGATAGCCAAGTTCCGCACACATGAGGACGGTCTTAATAGGGATCTTGGCTTCATGACACACTATCTGTAACCCCGTAACTTGCCTGGGTTAGCAAAAAACCTCACTTACTGTGCTGTCTGGAGAAAATACACAATTCTCTAACCAATGCTCAGGATTCCATTCACACACATTGTTAGCCACTTTAACACTTGAATAGCAGGTTAGATGTAAGGATTCGCATTCTAATCAGCAATCTGTAACTGTCTGTGTGGATACGAGTGCCTCTGCAGATCAGAACACTGCATTTGCCTGACGAAGGCGCATAGCGTCGAAAGCTCGCGGATTTACTATCAAATAAATTGGTTGGATTTAAAATTGGTGTTGTAAAACTTTACTGAGTTTACCCCAGTCCAACGCCGGCATCTCTACATAATGACTACACAGACTGAGCCAGATTGACATTGGAACAATCCATTGGCACATGTAACTCTGATGAAGAGACATAATCAACTTAATACATTAACTCTCCACTACCTGCTGCTAGACCTGCTGACATTTTCCAGTATTTTCTGTTTCTATTTCAAATTTCCAGCATCCACAGTATTTTGTTTTTGTTTACTTCCTGATGTTTGATAAGGTATCTACATAGGAACAGGAGGAGGCCATTCAGCCCCTCGAACCTGCTCCGACAGTGGATAGAATCATGGTTAACCTGGTTGTCGTCTCAAATGCGGTTTCCTGTCTGCCTCCCATAACCCTGACTCCCTTGTCTATCACTCACCTGATGAAGGAGCAGTGCTTCTAAATATCATGATTCCAAATCAACCTGTTGGACTTTAAGCTGGTGTTGTGAGACTCTATCAACAATCTGTCTAATTCAGACTTGAATAAACCTTGCCTTCGCTTCTGTCTGGGGAAAAGAATTTCAAAAACTAATTACTCTCAGAGAGAAAAACACTTTCCTCATTTCCATCTTAGAAACAGGATCTAACATTCCTAAACAAAGTCCCCACACAATTGGAAATACTTCTCCCAGTATCGAATCTGTCATGTCCCCAGGCAATCTTCTATTTTCTATCAGATCACCTCTCTTCTTTGGCATATGGGAGACTCGTAAAGAAGATAAAATTCACATGGGATACAGGGTAATTTAATAAAGTGGATTCAAAATTGGCTCACTTGTAGGTGACAGAGACTGATGACTGAAGGCTGCTTCAGTGACTGGAAGCCAATATCCACTGGTGTACCACAGGGATCTGTATCAGCCCCCTATTTATATAACTGACATAGATGACAGTAGGATTAATAAGTTTGTGGATGACCAAAAGTTTGGACAGTGGATGAACAGTGAGGTGGAGTGTCTTAAGCTACAAGAAGATATAGACAGGATGGTCAAATGGGTAGATAAGTGGCAGATGGAATTTAACCCTGAAAGATGATACACTTTTGGGAGGAATAATTTGACAAGGAAGTATTCAATGAATGATAGGGCACTAGAAAGTTTTGTGGAACAAAGAGATCTAGGCATGTTTGTTCATAGATCTCTGAAAGCAGAAGGGCATGTTACTAAGGTGGTGAAAAAGACATATAGGACATTTGCCTTTATCAATCGAGGCATAAATTTTAAATTAGGGAAGTAATGTTAGAGTTATATAGAACTTTGTTGAGGCCACAGTTGGAGTATTGTGTACAATTCTGGTTGCAACATTATCAAAAGGATGTGATTGCATTGGAGGGAGTGCAGAGGAGATTCATCAGGATGCTGTCTGGGATGGAATGTTTAAGTTATGGAGAAAGATTGGGTAGGTTTGGGTTGTTTTTGTTGGAGCAGAGAAGACTGAGGGGTGACCTGATTGAGGTGTACAAGATTATGAAAGACATGTACAGAATGGAGAAGGAGCAGCTGTTCCCTTAGTTGAAGGGTCAGTCAAGAAGGAAATAGCTACGAGGTGAAGGGCAGGAAGTTTAGAGGGGATGTGAGGAAACACCTTTTTACCCAGAGGGTGGTGACAGTATTCCCTTCCTTCCTGCTGGGAGAGTGACAGAGGTGGGTTACCTCATATCCTTTAAAAAGTACCTGGATGACCATTTGACGCAACATAATATTCAGGGCTGTAGGCCAAGTGCTGGTAAGTGGGATTAGGTGGGAGGTCAGATGTTTCTAATGTGTCAGTGCAGACTCAGTGGGCAGAAGGACCTCACCTCCACTATACAGTTCTATGATTTTGAATTCCTGCATAGAGATAGAGGCATTGGTTATAACCCTGCAGAGTTAATTAAATTTTATATGGCTCTCAGAATGTTGGAAATGGCAAATTTAACATCTTTTTTCAAGAAAGAGGAGATAGAAAGCAGGAACTTATAGGCCAGTAAGCCTAACTTAAGTCAAACCGAGTCCTGGGTCAGTGTGCACCATGTAGTCAAACTGAAAGCTTATTTATTATTTGTTAGTGTCACAAGTAGGCTTACATTAATATTACAATGAATCCCTTAGTCACCTCACTTTGGAGTCTGGGTACACAGGGAGAATTTAGCATGGCCAAAGCATCTAAGCACTGTGTCTTTCAGACTGAAAACCAGAACATCCAGAAGAAACCCATGCAGACATGAGGAGAATGTGCAGACTCCATACATACAGTGACCCTAGCCAGGGAATCAAACCTGGGTCCCTGGAGCTCTGAGACAGCAGTGCTAACCACTGTGCTACCATGCCACTCATAACCCTCGAATTCCTGCACTCACAATAGAAGTGGATCAGCACCGTTTTGAAAGCAATGGGATAACCCTATAAAATTGACCTAGGGTGATAATTACTATAGGAGTGACATGATGGCTTGTGGGAGGAGTCTATCCTTGCTGATTGCAGTCTGTAGGTTAGGATGTTCATGATCCAGTCACAGAGGGAGGAGCTGAGCCCCAGGCCATAGATGAGTTTTGTCAGAATAATGGTGTTGAAGGCTGAGTTGCAGCATATGAATAGGAGTCTAACATAGGTATCTTTATTATCCAGATGTTACAGAGTTGAGTGCAGGGCAGGGAGATGGCATCTGCTGTGGACCTGTTGCAGTGGAATGTGCAACAGTCAGAAGGCTCCAACTGTAAAGAGGGAACAGCTAAAGAACAGATACAGCAAGTTCCAAAGACCAAGGTACATTGTGGCTGAGAGATTCAGGCTTCACACACCTCAATGGTTAGAGGTCAAGATGGTAGCAGTAAGCAGGCAGAACCCTGACTGAGCTGATAGCACCTGGCTACACCCATATTTTTCCAATATGAAAGCACTGAAAACCTAGGGTGTTTGGTAGGCAGTGGCCATGGGAGGTATGTCCAACTTCCAGTCATCCTTAAAGCCATCTGATGCTGCAAGGGAGGATCTAGAGGTGGAATGTCTAAACTGAGGACAGCTCAAGGGCTTCACAATGACTTATAGAGGTATAGAAAAAAATAGCAGGAATAGGCAATAAGGGATGGGCAACATCGCTGGCAGCCAGCGATGCCCACATCTCATGAATGTTTAAAAAAAAGGCCATTTGGCCCTTCAAATCTGCTCCGACATTCAATGTGATCGTGGCTGTTCCTCCATCTCAACACCATATCTAGCGCTTTCCCCAAATCCCTTGATACTCATCTGCTTCTTTCCTAAATACATTGTGATTTGGCCTTCCATAGCCTTCTGTGGTGGAGAATTACACAGATTCACCAAGCTCTAGGTGAAGAAATTTCTCCTCGTCTTCGTTCTAAATGCCATACCCATATCCTTGTCCTGGGACCCTCCCTGAGCCAGAAGAAACAACATCCCTGCATCCAGTTTGTCCCCGCATTGTAAGAATTTTATACATTGCAATTCGATCCCCTCTCATTTTCTAAATTCGGGAGAATCCAGGCTCAGTCAACCCAAACTCTCTGCATACAACAATCCTACCATCCCAGAAATCAGTCCAGTAAACCTTAGCTGTACTCCCTCTATGGTAAGTATATCCTTTCTTAGGTAACGAGACCAAAACTGCACACACAATTCTCCAGGTGTGGTCTCCACCAAGGCCTGTATAGCTGCAACAGACATCCTTGCATTTGTACTCAAGACCTCTTGCAATGAAGGTCAATATACCAATTTACAAAAACAGAAAATACTGGAAAATCTCAGCAGGTCTGATGGCAACATTTAGACGTAAACATTGGCTCTATTCTCTCTCTATAAATGCTTCCATATTGGCTGTTTTTGCTTCAGATTTCAGCATCCGCAGTATTTTTCTTTTATATCATTTGTCTTCCTAAGTGCTTGCTGTAGCTGCAGAGTCCTATTCATTGACTACAGCTCAGCTTCAACACTATTATTCCTATGAAACTCGTCTCCAAGTTCTGTGGCCTGGGCCTCAGCAACTCCTTCTGTGACTGGATACTGAACTTTCTAACTCATAGACGACAATGAGTAAGAATAGGCAACAACACTTCCTCCATGATCATCTTCAACACCGGTGCCCCACAAGGCTGTGTTTTCAGTCCTCAACTAGACTCCTTATACACCTAGTCCCCTCCAATTCGATTTTCAAGTTCGCTGCCGACGCCACCATAGCGGGTCAGATTGCAAACAATTACGAGACAGAGTCAGGAATGAGATAGAGAATCTGGTGAATGGTGTGGCAACTATAATCTCTTCCTCAATGTCAACAAAACAAAGGAGATTGTTATTGACTTCAGGAAGTGTAAAGGAAAACATGGCCCTGTCGACATCAGTGGAGATGAAGTAGAAAGGTCCAGAGCTTCAAGTTTTTAGGTGACCAGATGACCAACAATCTGTCCTGGTCCCAGTGCTGACACTATAGTTAAAAAAGTCCACCAACACCGCTACTTTCTCAGAAGATTAAGGAAATTTGGCATGTCAGCTTCAACTCTCACCAACTTTTAGAGATGCACCATAGAAAGCATTCTTTTTGGTTGTATCACAGCTTGGTATGGCTCCTGCTCTGCCCAAGACTACAAAGAACTACAAAAGGTCATGAATGTAGCTCAATCCATCACACAAACCAGCTTCCCAACCATTGACTCTGTCTACACTTCCTGCTGCCTCGGCAAAGCAGCCAGTAAAATTAAGGACCCCATGCACCGGACATTCTCTGTACCATCTTCTTTCTTCGGGAAAAAGATATAAAAATCTGAGCTCCTACCAACTGACTCAAGAACAGCTTCTACCCTGCTGCTGTCAGCTTTTTGAATGGACTTACCTTGCATTCAGTTGATCTTTCTCTACACCCTAGCTATGACTATAACACTAGATTCTGCACTGTCTTGTTTCCTTCTCTATGAATGGTTTGTTTTGTCTGGTAGCATGCAAGAAACATACATTTCACGGTATGTGAATACACGTGACAATAATAAGACATCATATGCTTGCTTTCAGTGACTGGTGTACAAGGACACCAAGATCCCTTTGTACATCAACATTTCACAATCTATCACCATTCTCTCAATCCAAATTGGGCAACATCATATTTATCCACGTATTTGCCCACTCACTCAACTTGTTCAAATCATCTTGAAGCCTCTTAACATCCTCCTCACCACTCACATTCCCACCAAGTTTCATGTCATCAGCAAACTTAGAAATATTACCTTTGGTTCCCTCATCAAAATTATGATATAGCTAGTTGTCAGAGTCCCGGCACTGATTCTTGAGGGACTCCACTGGTCACTGCTTGCCATTGTGGAAAAGACAGTGGATGGAACGCTAGTTTGCATGATGGATTGGAATACATTCACAACCCCTTTGTAATTTCCTGTGGTCTTGGTCATAGCAGGAGTCATACCAATGTGTGGTACATCCAGAAAGGAGGTTTTCTACGGTGCTTCTGTAAAAATTGGTGAGTTTTGTAACAGGCAATTTCCTTTGTTTTATTGACATTGTGGGAGAGATTATTGTTGCCGCACCAGTTCATCAGATTCTCTATCTCATTCCTGTACTCTGTCTTGTCATTGTTTGAGATCTGAACCACTATATTGGCATCATCATCAAACTTCAAAGTCGAATTGGAGGGGAATTTAGCTGCACAGTCATAGGTGTAGAAGGAGTATAGAAGGGGACTGAGAACACAGCTTTGTGGGGCACCAGTGTTGAGGATGATCATGGATGAGGTATTATTGCCTATCCTGTGCTTTGTGAGTTAGGAAGTTCAGGATCCAGTCACAGAGGGAGTTACCAAGGCCCAGGACACACAGCTTTGAGGTGAGTTTCTTGGGAATAATAGTGTTGAAGGCTGAGCTATAATCAATAAATAGAGTCTGACTGCAAGTGGAGTTGGAGCTAGTTTAAATATAATTGTATAATTTGGATCCGCTATTGGGATCCTCAGCCACCTCTAATGGAATTAAACTGACTGTCGTTTTTCTTCTTGCATTCTGTCCTGCCTGCTTCATTCTGCACAATGTCTACTTGTGACACTAATAAACTTTAAAACTTTAAACAATGTGGAAAATTGACCAACTATGTCCTGTGCACAAAAAACAGGACAAATCCAACCTGGCCAATTAATATCCCATCAGTCAGCCTTTGATTATTAGTAGAGTGATGGAAGGGGTATCAAGGGGTATCTGTGCTATCAAGGAGCACTACTCAGCTTGGTGAAGCTCAGTTTGGGTTTTGCCAGGGTCACTCAGCTCCTGACCTCATTACAGCCTTGGTTCAAACATGAGCTGAATTCAGAGGTGAAATGAGAGTGACTGCCCTTAATATCAAGGCTGCATTCAACTGAGTGTGGCATCAAGGAGCCTTAGCAAAATTAGAATGGGTATCAGGGGACAAATACTCACTGGTTGGAGTCAAATCTGGCACAAAGAAGATAATTGTGATGGTTGGAGGTCTATCATCGCAGCTCCAGGATATCACTGTAGGAATTCCTCAGGATAGTGTCCCAGGCACAACCATCTTCAGCTGCTTCATCAGTGATCTTCCCTCCATCATAAGGTCAGAAATGGGGATGTTTGCCGATGACTACACAATGTTCAGCACCATTCACAACTCCTCAGATACTGAAGCAGTCCATGACCAAATGCAGCAAGATCTGGACAATATCTAGGCTTGGGCTGATATGTGGCAGGTAACATTTGCTTCACAGGAGTGCCAGGCAATGATCATCACCAATAAGAGAGGATCTAACCATCGCCCATTGACATTCAACTCACTACCATCGTTGTTTCCCATACAATCAACATCCTGGGAGTTAGCATTGACTAGAAAATGAACTGGACCAGCCAAATAAATACTATGGTTATGGGAAATGAAGTTAAGAAGGAGAACTTAATGAGATAATGTAGAATAATCTTAACTCCACGAAAAAGCAACTAGGAAATAAGAACAAATTCAGTGCTGAGTTGAATCAGGAGATTAAGAGTTTGAAGAAGGAAGCCTGGTAATGAGAAATTAACTGAAGACATAAAAACAGTAAATTAACAGTGGAATCAGCAATTCAGACAGAAAAACAAACTGAGATTACATCCCAAAACAGGATTGCTGAAATGGTCACCTGAATGGAAAAACACAAGGACCAAATGGTAGAATTGTCAAAAGAAAACATGCTGAATTGAAATGCTGGAAAGAGAAGAAACTTTAACCCACGGCCTCAGTACCAAAAAGTTCCACAATCGTTTGTTCACACGTGACAGAGCGAGATTGTGAAAGAACTATTGGAATACATGACTTTGTTGTATTGTGATGATATGTGTCTTTGTGCATTATAGTTTTATTGGAAAAAAATATACAATTTGAAACGGATTTCAGGCATGTCAGTGCCAAAGCAGATATTAGAAAGAACTAAGTGGCTAAACAAAATTTTGGAAGAGTACAGTAAGAAAACAAGAATGCTTCCTTCTATGGAACAGCAAATAAGAAAGGTTTACTGTATGAGTACCCGGATGGATACACCCGTTTTGCTATAATGCAATGCTGAGAAATTTTAGGCTCTGTCCTTACTCCACGCAGAGTGATAACTCCGCATTTAAACAGCAATGCAATACATAGTGATATCAACAGCCATTTCCTCACAACAGCACACCTAGCCAATCCCTCATTAAACCACAAACCCTTGTGTAGCTTTGAATGTGTAGAAGAGCTTGGATGCACTTCAAGATAAAGCCACATGCAACTTTTCTTACACCAAAGTCTTGTCTCAAATGCAAAAGAAAACAATGACAAGAGGATATTGAAGGAAAATAGCATGCACTCTAACTCTACGCACTATACAAGCATATATTTTAGACAGTTGGGGCAAGAGAGAAACATTATAGAAATTACAAACAAAGGAAAGGCAAATAAACAATGCTTTTTCACAAGAAAAATAAAAGGTTTTCTGTACAAGATCTTCATTTTACAGTCATCTTCATAGTTTACTTGACCATCACCATCATCAACTTTCTCATCTGTCAATTTTTCTCCTAGGTTTGTCATTACACGATGAAGTTCTGCAGCACTGATTTAACCATTACCATTCTTATCAAACAGTCAGAATGCTTCTCTGATTTTTTTTTTTGCTCACTGTTTATATCTTTCATTTTTCTTGCCATTATTGCCAGAAATTCTGGAAAGTCAATTGTTCTGTTTCCATCAGCATCAACCTCATTGATCATATCTTGTAGTTCCGTCTCAGTTGGGTTCTGGCCTAGTGATCTCATAACTGTTCCAAGTTCTTTTGTTGTTATGCTACCATCCCCATCTTTGTCAAAGAATGGAAAGGTCTCTTTGAATTCAGCAAATTGCTCTTCCGTTAGTTGATCAGTCATTTTTTGCAGCTTTTTGAATTGGTTGCAAAGTGGCCCGCTTGCAGCTGAACTCCTTTCCACTTTGCTCACCAGAATAAGGATTAATGTGAGATAGGAGGGCGGCATCAGCCACGGAGTGATTTACATAGTCAAAGGATCAGGGAACAGCCTAGAATTGAACTTAGTAAGCAGCAAGGCCATACTTGGAACTGGTCAAAGCTTACCAGTGAAAATTTAAATACACAAACCTTAAGATCTCATCAATAATCATCACTGCATCATAAATAACCCATATCAAATAGATAATCTGAAACTACGGTCATGGATCAATTTAGATCCCCAGAATTATTGTCTCTGAGACTGGACCACTGTTGTGTTGAGTAGACATGGAGGTACTCTGATTGTATTCATACAGTCCTTTGTGAGTATGATGACATATTTCCCGGACGACACCAGTTGGAAGTTGATGTGGCTCAGATCCAATTTGGAAGATATATGACTCCCAGCCAGTTTTGTGTACAAGTCTTCTACGCTTGGCAGAGCGTATCTGTCCAAATGGGAAGCTCTGCTGACCATCAGCAGTTTCTGGAGTACAGGATGCTAGTGCTCCTGGTTCTATGGAGCCTGTTTGTCAGGGCATCCATTCACTTAGGCTCAGATGTAAAGGAGCCCAGTTGCCAGGGAGCCCCGTTGCAATGATCTTGATTGCCAATGAGCCTGGTTGTCATGAGCCTGGTTGCCTTGGTGGTTGAGCCTGTTTCTATGGGTGTGATTGCCATGAGTCCAGATGCCAGGCAGCCTGGTTGCCTGGAGCCCGCTTGCTGTGGGTCTTGTTGCCAGGGAACCCAGTTGCTGTGGGCCAGGTTGCTATGAGCCCAATTGCCAGGGAGCCCAGTTATTATGAGCCCAGATGCTATGAGCCTGGTTGCCAGGGAGCCTGGTTACCATGAGGCCGATTGCCATGAGCCTAGTTGCCACGACTCCGGTAGCAATAAGCCCAGTTGCCAGGGAGCCTGGTTGCTATGTGCCCAGTTGCCAGGGAGTCCAGTTGCTATGAGCCCAGTTGCCAAGGTGCCCAGTGGCTATGAGCAGAGCTGCCATGAGCCTAGTTTCCAGCAAGCTCGGTTGCTATGAGTCCAGTTACCAGCAAGCCCAGCTGCAAGTGAACCCAGTTGCTATGAGCCCAGTTGCCAGCGAGCCCAGTTGCAGGGACCCCGGTTGCTGTAGGCCGGATGCCAGGGAACCTGGTGGCTATGAACCCAGTTACCATGGAGCACGGTTGCTATGGGCCCAGTTGCCAAGGAGCCTAGTTGCCAGGGAGCCCGGTTACAATGAGCCCAGATGCAGGAAGCCTGGTTGCTATGGGCCCAGTTACCAGCGAACCTGGATGCTATGAGCCCAGTTGCCAGCGAGCCCAGTTGTCAGCGGGCCTGGTTGCTATGAACTCAGTTGACAGGGAGCCCGGTTGCTATGGGCCCAGTTGCCAGGGAGCCCGGTTGCTATGAGCCCAGTTGCTATGGCGCCGGCAGGGGGCGGGTCTGGCCACACCCTCCCACAAGGCCCTACTCCCGCTCCATGTCGGCACCAAGAGCGCGCTCAGGCCTAGGCCGCCTTAGGGCCCGGTCCAGCTACAACTTGAGCCCCAGGACCAGGCCCAGCTTCAACGCAGGATCGCGGGCTCTGCTGCTCACCGTCCTGCTCCTGCCTCTCGCCTCCGCCTTTTATCTGCCCGGCCTGGCACCCGTCAGCTTCTGCCCCAAAGACGCGGAGACCGAAACTTGCAAGGTAAGGACCCGGGGAGAGAGGAGCAGCGCCAGGGCAGAGAGAAAGAGAGACAGGATCCGGGTGGAGAGAGCGCAGAGACAGACAGGGCCCGGGCTGAGAGAGAGAGCAGAGACAGACAGGCCTCGGGGAGGGAGGAAGAGAGAGAGAGCAGAGACAGACGGGGCCCGGCGAGGAAGAGAGAGAGCGCAGAGACAGACAGGGCCCGGGGAGGGAGGAAGAGAGCAGAGACAGACAGGGCCTGGGGAGGGAGAGAGAGTAGAGATAGACAGGGGGTTTGTGGGGGGGAGGGGTAGAGTGGAGCTAGAGATAGGGTTTGGGCTGAGAGAGAGACAGCGCCTGGGAGAGAAAGCTTCAGAAAGCAGATATTTCTTGGGAATCTGGGTTGGTGGGGTGGGGTAGATGTAAGGTTGGGGAGGGGTGAAATGGGGAGGTGGGTAAGGGTGGCTGGGGGTAGTAGATGTGGGGAAGGTGGTGGCAGCGGGAGGGTGGTGGGGTGATTTTCATCGTCATACCAGATCAATTGCTGTGACAGATAATATTGCCAACAGCCAAGGTGTAGATGAGAAACAGAAAGGAGTCAAACTCGAGTACTGGGGACACCAGAGGTAACAGTAGGGAGCTGGAAGAGAAGACATTGTAGGCAATACTCTGGTTATGATTGCATTAGTAAGAATGGAACCAGGTGATAGCAGTTCCACTTAGCTAGTGGTAGAAGGTAATGTGGGTCAAAATTGCAGAAAGTTTGATAATGAGGGAAACTTTACCCTCTTCTTAATGAGAATGTCACTTGTGAGTTTGATAGCCATTTTAGTAATACGATAGGGTCAGAAATGTGTTTAGAAAGATTTAAGTGTGGAGTTCCATAAAAGATAGACAAAGATTAGGGAGGTCGGAAGAAAATCCAAGTGTTGGTAAGTCTCAGCAGGTTTGGAGAAAAACTGGAAAAGAGTGATCTTTGGATGGACATTAACTGTTGTTTCTGTCTCCAGTAATACTGCTGCACCTGCTGAATGTTCCCAGCACTCTGTTTTCATTTCAGATTTCCAGCATCTGTGGGTATTTTGCTTTTATTGAGAAAAGGTTGGAACTGGGACAGTAGATTGCAGGATAAAAAAGAACAAAACAGCATGGGAAACGGGTCCTTTGGCCCAACGAGCCCGCACCGCCACCTCAATGTTCCCACTTCTACCCATGATCCCTGTCTGTGTTTATAGATCTATGCATTAGAACCAAATTTGAGACAACTTAGGGAGAATTTCTTTTGCCAGTTAGCCTAAGAGCACATCTTTGGGATGTGGAAGGAAACCGGAGCACCTGGAGAATGTGTAAACTCCCACAGACACGGGCCCAAATCCATGTATCTACACAGCGCAGCAATAGTCACTGAGCTGTTGTGTTGCCCATCAAGTGGTCCGGGTCAAGCATACACTAACGACATGAAGCACTAGGCTACTCTCGAAAAATCCAAGAGCAGTCCTCTCGTGACCCATCATGTGTATGCCCCTTGTTAGACAAGGTGGACCGAAGTACCTGTAGGATAAAACAAATACATCAATATCATCAACAATTTACACACTTCCCAGGGAACTCCCAAGGCTCATGATCCCTTTTTTAAGTGTTGGAGAGAGAGGGCTAATTATAACAGATTCAAAAGAGGGGGATAAGATCTGAAATGAGATTTCAGCTAATTAGAACCTAACTAGTTGATTTGAAGTTCTTTTGCTGAAGCTGTCAAGCAGTTCAATTAAGTAAATTTTAAAAATGAAAGCATTATTTTGATTTCAATTTATCATTGTAAGGCTGTTTGGACATTACTTTCGTATTCAAACAAGCAATCCATTGTTTGAGTGCAGAACAATATGAAAGAGTGCTATTCTGTTTCTTGACTGCAAAAGATTTCCTTCATTAAAAGACTAAAATGTAGATTTTCCCTCTTTATAAAGGGACGTTAGATTGAAAGGTAAAGTTGCAGTTACTTTTACTATAAGACTGAGGAGCAGCATTAGGCCACTTGGCCCATCGTGTCTGCTCTGCCATTCAATCTTGGCTGATATCTTCCTCATCCCCATTCTCCTGTCTTTTCCCCTGATCCCCTTATTACTCAAGAAGCTATCCACTTCTGTCTTAAAGACATTCAATGCTCTGGGCTCCACAGCTTTCTGTGGCAAAGAGTTCCACAGATTCATCACACTGGCTGAAGACATTCTTCTTCTTCTCTGTTTTAAAGCATCATTCTTTCAATTTTTGCTACTAGTGGAAACATCCTCTCCGTGTCCATTCTATTCAGGCCTCGCAGTATCCTGTCACCCTCCCCCCAAATCCTACTAAACACCAATAAGTACAGACTCAGAGTCCTCAACTATTCCTTGTGTGACAAGCTCTTCATTCCAAGGATCATTCTTGTGAGCTTCCTCTGGAATCTTTTCAAGGCCAGCATATCCTTCCGTAGACATGGGGCCCAAAATGACTCTCAATACTCCAAATAGGGTCTGACCAGAGTCCTGTACAGCCTGAGAAGTACATCCCTGCTCTTATATTCTAGCCCTCTCAACATGAATGCTAACATTGCATTTGCCTTCCTAACTGCTGACTAAACCTGCACATTAACCTCAAGAGAATCTTGAACAATGACTCCCAAGTCCCTTTGTCTTTCTGATTTCCTAAGCATTTTCTCATTTAGAAAATAGTCTATACCTCCATTCCTCCTCAAGTGCGTAACCTTACAATGTTCTACGTTGTATTCCATCTGCCACTTCTTTGCCCAAGTCCTTCTGCACCTCTCCTGAATCCGCAGTACTACCTGTTCTCTCTTCTTCTTCCCCCCCCCCCCCCCCCCCCCCCCCCCCCCCCCCCCCCCCCCCCCCCCCCCCCCCCCCCCCCCCCCACCTCCAAATTGCATGAGGCTCAGGGAGAAAAAAACAGAGGGCATGAGTTAAGGGTGAAAGGAGAAAAGTTTCAAGGTAATATTTGGGGGGGGCTTCTTCATGCAGAGTGGTGGGAGTTGGAGTGAGCTCCTAGATAAAGTGGTAAATGCGCGGTCACTTATAATATTTAAGAAAAATTTGTATATGGATGAGAGGGGTGTGGAGCGATATGGTCCAAATGCAGGTCAGTGGAACTAGCAAAAAATGTTTTGGCATAGACAAGGGTCAAAAGACCTGTTTCTGAGCTGTACTTTTCTATGGTTCCAAATCATTATCGTATATTGTGAGGAGTTCTGGTCCTAGCACTCACCCCTGAGGCATACCACTAGTCACCAGCTGCCATCCTGAAAAATACACGTTTATCCATACTCTGCCTTTTGCTAGTCAGCTAATCTTCTATCCATGGCAGGATCTTACCCTTAACGCTTAATTTCTATAACAGTCTTCTATGCGGCACCTTGTCAAAGGCCTTCTGGAAACCTAAATAAATCAATCCACTGATTCTCCTTTTATCTCCCTTCCTTGCTACCTCCTCAAAGAACTCTAACAGATTTGTCAGACAGGACATCCCCTTGAGAAAGCTATGTTGACGTATTGGTGATTTTCCAGTAAATAGACTGAAAGAGTTGCAGTGAATTGGAGGGTAGCTAATGTAATTCCACTTTTTGAAAAAGGAGGGAGAGAGAAAATAGGGAATTATAGATTGGTTAGCCTGACATCGGTGATGGGAAAAATGCTGGAATCAGTTATCAAGAATATAATAACTGAGCATTTAGAAAATGGTTACGGGATTGATTCAAATCAGTAAGGATTCAGTAAAGGGAAATTATGCTTGACAAATCTTCGGAATGTTCTAAGGATGTGACCAATAGAGTGGACAAGGATGAACTAATGTATGTTGCGTATCTGGACTTTCAAAAGGCTTTTGACTAGTCCCACACGAGATAAGTGAGCAAGATTAAATCTAATGGTATTGGAGGTAATGTATTGTTGTGGATAGAAAACTGGTTGGCAGACAGGAAGCAGAGAGTGAGAACAAGTCCCTTTCAGAATGGCCGACAGTGACTAGTGGGATACTGCAGGGTTTACTGATGGGACCCCGGCTATTCGCAATCTACATTAATAATTTGGACAAGGAATTGAATGCAATATCTCCAAATTTGTATATAACACTAGGTGGCAATGTATGCTATGAGGAGGATGCTAAGAAGTTGCAGTGGGTTTTGGACTGTCTGAATGGGCAAATACTTGGCAAATGCAATATCATATGGATAAATGTGAGTTTATCCACTTTGGCAAAAACAGGAAGGAAAATCATTATCTGACTAGTGGCAATTGAGAAAAAGAGGAAGTACAGTGTGACTTGGTGTCATGGTGAAAGTTGCTGAAGGTTGGCATGCAGGTACATCAGATAGTGAGGAAAACTAATGGCATAATGGCCTTCGTAGCAAAGAATTTGAGTATACGAGTAATGTTGTCTCGCTGCAGCTACATAGAGCCTTGATGAAGCCACACCTTGAGTAGTGTGTGCAGTTTTCGTCTCTTAGTCTGAGGAAGGACATTCTTGCTATTGAGGGAGTCCAGTGAAGGTTCAATAAATTGATTCCTGGAACGGCAAGACTGACGTTTGAAGAGAAACTGGATCAATTGGGCTTGCCCTCAGTGGAATTTGGAGGAATGAGTTGGGGTCTCATAGACACACATGAAATATTGATGGGACTGGATAGTTTAGATGCAGAAAGAATGTTCCCATGTTGGGAAAGTGCAGAATTCTGGGTCACGGCTCAAGAATAAAGGTCAGCCACTCAGATGAAATGAGGAAGAACTTCTTCACTCAGTTGTGAACATGTACAATTCTCAACAAAAAGCTGTTGGGGTTAGCTGATTAGATATGTTCAAGAGGGAGCTGGATGTAGCCTTTGTTGTTAAAGGGAACAATGGGTAAGGAGAAAAAGCTGTGGGATACTGAAAGTCCATGATCACATTGAATGGTGGTGCAGGCTCAAAGGGCTGAATGGTCCGTTCCTGCATTTATTTTCTATGTTCTCTGCTTCCTCTACCAACTGGGGGATCATAAGGGGCAAATGTGCTGGCTGATGTAGGCCAGAGTCCCCAGGGAATAACCTTGTATTTTGGGATCTTCTCTTGAACCATATGGGATGAGTGTATTACACGATGTAGCCTCGAGCACCCATGTGGATTGCTTCACAGCCCTCAAAATCACAGTATTTATATTGCAGGTTGCAGCTTTTTCATTAACTAAAAGGGTTCCTCTTTTACGCCACCTTCTTGATCTTCAGTCATATTGTGTATTTGGCATGAGAGTACAAGCTGGTAGAAGGATCTCCCAATCGATTTGCTCCTGGCCATGGCTAAGCCAACAGTTTGAGAGATGTGGTAAATAGCCATTTGCTGTTCTTTCAGTTATTGCACCTGATGATCTTGAGATGGTCTGCCAGTATGCTCGAAAACATTACTGATGTCGAGCAGCACAGTGATACAGTGGTTAGCACTGCTATCTCACAGCACCAGGGATCCGGGTTCGACTCCTGGTTTGGAGTGATCAGTGTGGAGTTTGCACTTTCTTCCCATGTCTACGTGGGTTTCCTCAAGATGCTCTGGTTTCCACCCACATCCTGAAAGACGTGCTGGTTAGGTGCTTTGGCTAAGTACTCCCTCTGTATTCGAACAGGTGCCGGAGTGTGGCAGCTGGGGAATTTCACAGTACATATTAATGCAAGCCTACTTGTGATACTAAGTAATAAACTTTAAAGATTAAATAGAAATGGTCCAATCAAGCTGCATGATCAGTAAACAATGTGGGGAGCGCAGGTATATAAAATTTACCATTGTGATTTTGTACTTCTCTTGTCATCAGTCTGGTGATCTTTTGAATGTAGAGCCAGAGAGTTTTGATTGCCATGATAGGGAAACAATCAACAATTTCTTAAATGTTCCAGTATTTTTATTGTCTCTACCCAATCTGAATATCAAATTTCCTATGCTAATCATTAACCAATATTTTATTAGCCTAAAATGCATTCTTGTATTTCTGTTTCCTGGAAAACCAATTGAAGTAATTTATTTTATGAAAGACTTGTAGGCCAGAGGTTCATTAGCAAGACAGTAGACATTTAAAGCTGTGCTTTTAATGGCTAATATGAGGTCCACAATAAAATGTATTTAGGATAAAGTAGAAAAAAACTTTGGACTAGACAAATCGGAACTCATCCGGGGTGGAGATAGTTGAGAGTGTTTGGACAGTGTTGTGTTGGATGAGCAACCAAAAGGTGCCTATTGAGCATAGATTATGTGACATTGATTGGGATCAAAATCTGATTGAGTAGGTCTTTTGAAACTGGAGCAGCAACTGAGTGCATGAGCAGTGGAGAACATGGACAAGGTCAAATGGCAGGATTTTCTCTAACTTGTCCTTGTATTGTTTTGGCTGTATTGTTCCCAATGCTACTGGGTTTCCTGCTTGCTGCTGCAGTCTGTATATTGTATTGATTAAGATTCTGAATTGCTTTCAACTATATTCCAAACTATTGTACCATTCATGGCTCTTGATGTTGACTTCCTAAGGATTAGAATTAATATTTGTACTAAGCTTTTCCAGCCACCAATCACCAACTTTCAGCAATCACAGTTGATTTACATACACTCTGGCAAAAGCAAGTTGATTCAAATGATTTTGCTGGTAAAGCACATATTAATATTTTGAAGTTCAGTTTTGGCAGAGGGTGTTAATGATCCCACAATCCATTATTTGGTATAAAATTTATTACACGAGCTCTGATCACTCTATTACTCAATGTTTCGTGATATCTTTCATAATATTCTTCGAGGTAATCTCCTCTTGGTTTACCACAATAGACATTAGGTTCTCAGTCCTGCAATTCCCAGAAGTCATTTTGTCCTATTTTAAAAAAAACTTAAACAGACGTGTATGTGAAATTGTATCATTCTCAAAGATACATTCCTGATTCCAACGATTCCTTAAATATCTTAGAATACAACCAATTTCATGAGCTGCGCACTAAATGACTAATTGTTCTTTAAACTGGTTAATAATAGAGTCTGATGGAGTAAAAACAATATGTATGAAATACTCTGCAGCTTAGGCAGCATCTCTGGATAGAAAAACAGAATTAATGTTTTGCCACTTCTGCTTCTCTCACCACAAATGCTGCCTGACTTAAGTATTTGCAGTATTTTTGTTCTTAATGTGCGTGGTGTTTTGATTTTGTAAGGATCTAATGATTACTCTACACAAATGAACAATTGTGGTTTGACTTCCCTGACACTTTTAACTTGCTGCTCAGTGCGATGTGTTGGTATACAAACACTATAAAATCAATAAAAAAATAATTCATTCTGAACTTAGTACTCAGAGACATGTGAAACTGCTATGTTAAATGGTAATCTTTGTGAAATACCACTTTTGAAGTAACTTTCGGTTTGAATCAATGCAGGAGATTATTCAGCCCAGCGTAGCTCTACTAGCTCTTTGATCTATCCAATAGCCACAGTCCTCTTACCTCTCTCCATAGCCTTGTAAATTTGCCTGTTTCAAATATTTATCCAATTCCGTATTGAAAATTGGTATTGAAATTGCTTTCATCACTCTATCAGGCAATGCATTCCAGATTGCTGCAACTTGTGTGGAAGAAGTCTCACCTCCTAGAACCATAGAACATTACAGCACAGAAACAAGCGTTTTGGCTTTTCCTGGCTGTGCCAAACCATTTTTCTGCCTAGTCCCACTGACCTGCACCTGGACCATATCCCTCCGCACCCCTCTTATCCACATACCTGTCCAAGTTTTTCTTAAATGTAAAAGTAAGCCTGCATTTACTGCTTCATCTGGCAGCTCATTCCATACTCCCACTACTTTGGGAAAAATACCATCCTAATATTCGTTTTAAACTTTACTCCCTTCATTCTTAATCCATGTCCTCTAGTTTTTTCTCCACTTGCCTCAGTGGAAAAAGCCTGCTTGCATTCACTCTGTCTATACCCATCATAATTTCATAACCTCTGTCAAATCTTCCCTCATTCTTCTATGCTACAGGAAATAAAGTCCTAATTTATTCTCTGTAACTCAGTTTTTAAAGTCCCGGCAACATCCTTGTAAACCTTCTTTGCACTCTTTCAATCTTACTAATATCTTCCTGTAATTAGGTGACCAAAACTCTTGTTCTTTTAGCTACTTTTTCAAATTCATTCATGGGACAAGGGCATTGCTGACTGGCCAGCATTTATTATTGCCCATCCCTAATTGCCTGGCGGCAATTGAAAGTCAACCACATTGCTGAGTGTCTGGAATCATATGAAGCCTGACTAGGTAGGGATGGCAGACTTCCTTCCCTAAAAGTCGTTAGTGAACCAAATGGGTTTATCTGACAATTGTCAGTGGTTTCTTGGTCATCAGTAGATTCTTGGTTCCAGATTTTTTTTATGTTGAATTGAAATTCCACTATCTGCCATGATGGGATTCGAATCCAGATCCCCAGAACATTAGCTGAGCTTCTGGATGAATAGTCTAGCGATAATATCACTAGGCTATCGCCTTCTCTTTCGTCACTAATCTTCTTGCCAGTTGAAACAATATTTCCTGAATTACTTTATCAAAATCCTTCATGAAGGATTGAGCTTGTACTGAAATATTTATCACAGTTTTATCCCTCACTGTTTTAGACATCTTATCTATTGTTAAAATGCTGCTTTCAAACGTATTATAGCATGCACTTGGTAGTGCACAGTCTTTGAATATAACGTTTTTGCTATTTACAATAGAAATAGAATGTATTCTGGAAATGTTTGCTTTCTTTATTGGCAACAAGTTGAAAGAATAAGTATTTTACCAGAAATGTTGTGCATATTATATCATGCAGCCTTAACTTTGTGGAGTTGTTTCAGTATAGACAGCATGCAGCCTTGCCAGTGTTGGTTGTAGCTTGACCGACTCATTGAGTCACAAGGCCATTCCCTCATTGTTTGCACCAGGATAATCTGCGAAGAGAAATATATCTTCTTGTGGCAATTTAGTTTCTGTTTACTGAACAATATCCTGTATGCTGTTAAGTTTTTGAGGAAACCCATGAAAGAATCATTACACTGTTATGACCTGATGCATTTGGAGCTTGATAATTAATTTAATAAAAATATTCTCAAGATTATTTACATCAGTAAATTTGCAGATGCTCTCTAGTATGTGTGCAAAAAACTGTGGGGTAAATTCTAATATTCTTAGTAAATTGACAAATTAGTGCAAAACTTGGACATTTCAATGAAATTTTAATGCTTTTAATATAGCAATGAAGTCACAGTTTAAAAGTTTATTTGGAATGCAAATACTTAAGTTTTTTTTCTATTTTTCAGTCAAACATTGAAGTATTTGTAAACAGATTGGACTCTGTGGAATCTGTCCTACCATATGAATATGATGCGTAAGTTTATTTAAGAATTACCAGTTAATTATTGTTATAATAGCTGAAGTCTGATAAAGGTGATTTTTAGAAAGGGGAACAAAAGAACAAATGGAGAAAAACTGCAGAAAGCTCCAACACAAAGGAGATACTTGTGTGCAAAACACAGAAAGCCAGCAGACAGGTGCAGCAGATGATTAGGTAGGCTAAATGAATATTGGCTGTTATTTCAAGGGGGTTGGAGTGTCATAGTAGGGAACTTTGCAACAACAGTATAAGATACTGATGAGACCATAATTGAAGAACTATGAACAGTTTTGATCCCCTTATCGTAAGGGAAGATATTATTTCATTGGAGGCAGTTCAGAGAAGTTCACGGGGATGATCCACGGTATAGAGGGATTGCTTAATGAGGAAAGGTTAAACAGATTGGGGCTTTACTTATTGTAATTTAGAAGAATAAGGGGTGATCTCTCAGAAATATCCAGGATTCTTAAAGGGCTTGACAGGGAAATGCTGAGAAGATGTTTCCCGTTATGGGAGTGTAGGGTCAGAGTAAAGGGGTAATAATTTAAGACTGAGATGAGGAATTTCTTCTGAGGGTTCAGTCTTTGGATCTTTTTTGCTGCAGAAAGCTGTGGGTGCAGAATCCTGATGTATATTTAAGATTGAGCTAGATAGATTTCTGATCAGGAAAGGCATCAAAGGTTCTGGGGAAAGGGCAGGAAAATGGACGTGAGGAATATTGAATCAGTCACGATCCTATTTGAAAAGCAGAGCTGGTTTGAGAGACCGAATGGCCTACTCCTCTTTCTATTTCTTATGGTCTTATGTCTGTCCTTTTAGGAAAGATGAAGTAAGAAATAAAGCAACCAGGGTAGTACAATTCATCAAAGCAGAATGATAAGTTACTAAGAGGGAGAAATCGGGAATTGGTGCTGAGTCCGTGGATGAACTATGGAAAATGTTCTTGGCAATATGTTTGAAGCACTAGCAAATTCTGCCGTTGGGGATAAGTCCAGAAAACCGAATGAGTGTTGAAACCCGAGTTGCAGTCATGTGGGATTTTAGTTTTTTGCCAACAGATACCGGAACTTCCAATGGCATGGGCTACTGTTGCTAACTGATAAATGAAAGTCACTTTGGAAGAAACATTGGAGATAAAGATTATCAAGTTGCTAATTTTAAAGTTAAAATAAAGATGAAGCAAATGATAAAACAACTGAGAAATTGGAGCTCTATTATGGAGGAATGGCATGAAAAGTAAAATGAGAATTTTTTCTGACTGCTTAAGCAGTTTATCCCAGAAACAAATTGAGCAATAAATAACAAAAAGGAGGAAGATGAGGTACATCAAAATCTGAAACGTACATAGATGATCAGGAACACTCCACTCAAGCCAATAAACCAACGAGATGCAAAGAGAAAACATTAAAGGATAGATCCTTGTCTGACAAGGGTAAAAATAGAATTCAAAGTCTGAGGACACGTACCAATCAGAGAACAGCTTCTTCCCTGCAGCCATCAGAGTTTTGAATGGACCTACCTTGCATTAAGTTGATCTTTCCCCATACCCTAGCTGTGATTGTAACACTACATTCTGCAACCTCCTTTCTTTCTCCATGAACAGTATACTTTGTCTGAAAAGTGTGCAAGAAACAATACTCTTTTTCCACTCTATGCCAATGCATATGACAGTAATAAAATTTAAAGACAAAAGGCAAGTTGGCCCAACAGCACTGATACCTGTGGACAGGGAAGTGATAGAATTACTAAAGCATTACTATTGACAGGGAAGAAATACTGGAAAAAAGATTGCAAGCACTGGAAACCTATGGGAAATCTGTAGATAAGATGTAGGAAGCTGGAGGTAATGGTGCTTTTAAAATGTATTTATTAGTCACAAGTAAGGCTTATATTAAAGTTGTAATAAAGTTACTGTGAAATTCCTCAAGTTGCCACAGTCCGGTGCCTGTTTGGGTCAATGCATCTGACCAGCACATCTTTCAGAATGAGGGAGGAAACTGGAGCATCTAGAGGCAACCCATGCAGACTTGGGGAGAATGTGCAAACTCCACATAAACAGTGACCCAAGCCAGGAATCTAACCCAGGTCCCTGGCACTGTGAAGGAGCAGTGCTAACCACTGTGTTGCCCCATGAAATGACATTGGAGTTAGATATTTACAGTACAATTCCGTTTTCTCAGTGTTCTTGACATTGTACAATTTTTGGTGATTTTCCATGTGTTCAATGGTAGATGATTCAATCTGTGAAAATATAATCAAGAATATTATCCTTTATGAAAAATATTTATTTGTTATTCCATTAAAGTTCATTTATTTTATTGTCCTGTGTTTTGATAAAATTAATGTTTTTACTTTGGGGCAGGACGGTGGCATAGTGGTTAGCACTGTTGCCTCAAAGCACCAGGGACCAGTGATCAATTCTGGTCTCAGGTCACTGTCTGTGTGGAGTTTGCACATTCTTTGTGCATGGGTTTCCTCCAGATGCTTCAGTTTTCTCCCACAGTGCAAAGATGTGAAGGTTAGTGGATTGGTCATAATAAATTGCCTGTTGGTGTCAGGGGGACAGCAGGTAAATATATGGAGTTACAGGGATACAGCCTGTTGTTGGTGCAGGCTTGATGGGCCAATGGCTTCCTGCACAGTACTGATTCTATAATTATCTGAGTTTTACACATGCTGTTCAATTCATTCAAACCAATAGTAGGATGACTTTGTCTCAAATTTTTGCCTCATAATTGAGCCAAATCCTTGGAAATAACTTTACCGAAACTTGTTTCCTGAAAATTTCTTTTCTCAAATGAAGAATATTACATTTTTCATCCTTGCTTACTTGAAGGTTCTACAACATGTTTCCACAAAATAAATTTCATAGCATTTCATTTCATGAACTTTTTGAAATTAGATTCTAAGAGGAACAGAATTTAGTTTATATGTGAACCGTAGAGAATTTTATAAGTCTGTCACTTTTATTCACTAATGGCTGTTTTTAACTTGATGAAATTGAAACTTTTGAAATCACAAAGTCTTTCATGAAGAAATCTTCGGTTGGACAGTCATAATATGATTCTTCAATATTATCTCTGTCAATGTTAAAGTATAATGTTTCTGTGAACTGCCATAGATTAAATGTGTAATTGACATATTCTGTGTTGAATGTTATAGAGTAGTAGAAGGAGCTATACTAGGACCCCAACTGTTCACATTATAATGATTTGGAAAAGGAATCTGACTGTAATATCTCCAAATTTGCAAGTGATATAAAGTTGGGTGGGAGGGTGAGCTGTGGGGAGAATGCAGAGATGCTTCAGGGATGGCATGGCACCACAGTAGTTAGCACTACTGCCTCACAGTCCAGGACCTGGGTTCAATTCCTGCCTCAGGTGACTGTCTGTCTCTATGAAATTTGCACATTCTCTCCATGTTTGTGGAGGGGTTTTCTCCCACACTCCAAAGATATGCAGGTTGGGCAGATTGGCCATGTTAAAATGATCCTTAGTGCCATTAGCCAAATAAATACATGGAGTTATGGTGATAGGGGCTGGGTGGGATTGTGGTCAGTGCAGACTTGATGGGCCAAATGGCCGCCTTCTGCACTGCAAGGATTTTTTTTTTTTTAAGCAACACAGCACGGGAAACAGGCCCTTCGGCCCAACGAGCCCGCGCCGCCGTCATACTATATAGTAGCAAATCCATTGTCATATTTTAATATTCCTATATAAAAATATATATATTATTCCTAATATGGAAAATTCTCACCATAGGGACAATTTGTTTCCCAATCAGCCTAAGAGCGAATTTTTGGGTTGTGGGAGGAAACCGGAGTGCCCGGAGAAAACCCACGCAACCACGGGGAGAACGCGCAAACTCCCGCAGACACCGGCCCAATTCCAAGTGTCTGCACAGCCACATCGATAGTCTCTGAGCTGTCATGGTGCCCTTCAGATGGTCCACATAAAGCACTCATTTACGACATGAGGTACCAGGCAAGGAATCTATGATTCAGTGCAATTTGGACACGTATGTATGGATATCTGCATGGCAGATCAGTTGAATGTGGATAAGTGTGATATTTATCCATTTTGGTAGCAATAATTGAATGAGTGTAAATTGAGAGAGGTGGAAACTCAGACCTTAGTGTCCTTGTGCATCAGTCACTGAAAGTAAGCATGTAGGTAGAGCAGGCAGGGAAGAGGGCAAATGACTTGTTGACCTTCATGGTGAGATGATGTGAGGCCAGGGATGTTGTATTGCCATTATATCGGGCGTTGGTGAGGCCACACCTTGAGTATTGTGTGCAGCTTTGGTGTTATGAGGAAGGATGTCCTTGCTATAAAAAGAAAATTTGGAGTTCAAAGTCTAATAACGATCATGAAACCATTGCCAATTGTTGTGAAAATCAGTTTGGTTCTCTAATATCCTGTAGGAAAGGAAATCTGCCGTGTTTATCTTATCTGGCCTACAGGTGACTCCAGACATGTTTGACTCTTAACTGCTCTTTGAATAGGCCAAGTAAGCCATTCATCAAGGATAATTAGGGATATGCAACAAAAGTTGGCATTGGCACAGGCACCAATGTCCCATTAAAGAATTAAAATAGCACAGATGCATTTGTGACAGATAAGTAGGTGAGAACAAGGTAAAGCAAGTTTTATATTTCCTGTTGATTCCCTCACCTGCCACAGACCCAGTTGAGCAGCTTTGTTCTTCAGGACTTGGTCAGTAGTGGTGCTACTGAGCCACCCTTGCTGATGGACATTGAAATCCTCCAGCGCCAGGAACATGGGTTTAGTTCCCAGCTTGGGTCACTGTCTGTGCAGAGTTTGCATGTTCTTCCTGTGTCTGTGTGGGTTTCCTCTTGGGTGCTCTGGTTTCTTTCCAAAGTCCAAAGATATGTGAGTTAAGTTGATTGGCTACATTAAATTACCTTTCCCGTCAGAGGGATTAGCAGGTTAAATCCCCTTATGGGGATAGGGCCTGGGTGGGATAGGTGCCGTTGCAGACTCCATGGGCCAAATAGCCTTTTGTACTGTTGTGATTCGATGTTGACCAAACAGCCAGAGTACATTGTGTAGCTTGCCATCCTTTTGATTGCTCCAAGTGCCGTTCAACAGTAAGAAGTCTTTCATCACCAGGTTAAAGTCCAACAGGTTTATTTGGTAGCAAAAGCTTTTGGAGCACTATTCTGTCATCAGGTGACTTGTCTGATGAAGGAACAGTGCTCCAAAAGCTTGTGTTGCCAAATAAACCTGTTGGACTTCAGTGATGTTATGAGTCTAATTGTGCCCACCAAGGTCCAACTCTGGCTATTGAACTTGGAGGAATACTGGCCAGTTGGTAGGTGGTAAACAGTAGGTGGATTTCTTGCCCACATTTGATTTAAATTATTGAAGATGGAGTCTCCACAAATTACGGAATTGTTTAATTGTCCCTTAATCCCTTTCCTTCAAGGTCTGACACTTGCTATTCTACCATTCACACCTCATTTGAATATACTCCTTTTGTTTCTTCACTTGTCCAATTTGTATCGGGAAATGGTTTATCATTTAATCTGTCCTGCTCTCCACTCTAAGACCTTTTTTCTTTCCTCTCTTTCCACCACCCAACACCTGCTCAAAATTATTACATCTTTAACTTTTCTGATTTTAAAAAAAATGGCAGACTTGAAATGTTTCTCTTTTCACCCAATTCTGCCTGGCTTTAAGTAAAGCCAGAATATGCTGGAAATACTTCCAATTTCCATCACCACCTGTATTTAGATTTGGCATTCCACTTACTGTTAGCAGGTTTGTTTATCTATCGTACTATGTGGCACTGTAAATAAGGTTCAGGAATTGCTTTTTGTTTAATGGCTCATCAGAAATGGCTGACTTATTAACTGCAATCATTGACAGTAAAGCAGGTTGCGAAGCTCGTTAGCAATGCATCTTGGTTCCTGGGCTTTGAGTAAAATAGGGACTTATAATATCTTTGCTTTTGTACTCTATGATCTTGCAGAAAACACAGCATTTGTGCTCAGCTGAAATATTGTCCCATTCTGGGTACCATACTTTAGAAGGATGTAAAGGCATTAGAGAGGGTGAGGAAAAGATTCACAAGAATGGTCTAGGAATGAGGAACCTCAGTTATTGATACATTGAAGAAGTTGATTTGATATATAATCATATTTATTAAAGTTTATTTATCAGTCACAAGGCTTACATTAACACTGCAGTAAAGTTACTGTGAAATTTCCCTAATCACCATAGTCTGTTGCCTGATTAATGTACCTAACCAGCACTTTCAGAATGTGGGAGGAAAAGGAGCATCCAAGGGAAACCCTTACAGACATGGGGAGAAGTGCAAGCTCCACACAGATAGTGACCCAAGTTGGGAATTGAACCAGGGTCCCCGGCATTGAGACAGTGGTGCAAACCACTGTGTTACCGTGAAGTATTGTTTTTTGCATGCTAGACAGACAAAGCATATTGTCCATAAACAAGGAAATGAGAAAGTGCTGAATGTAGAGTTACAGTCATAGCTAGGGTTTGGCGAAAGATCAACCTAATGCAAATTCATTCAAAACTCTGGCTGTACAGAAGAAACTGTTTTTGAGTCAGTTGGTACACGTTTTCAGACTTTTGTATTTTTTCCCAATGGAAGAAGCAGAGAATGTCTGGGTGTGTTCTATGATTTGTTGGCTGCTTTTCTGAGGCAGCAGGAAGTGTAGACAGAGCCAATGGATGGGAGGCTGGTTTGCATGATGACTGACTTCATTCATGGTCTTTTATATTTCTTGTGCTGTTCTCCTTGAAGGGAAAGTTATGAAGAGATTTGATCAAGGTGCTCAGAATTGAGGGACAGAGTAGAGAGGGAGGAACTGTTCTTTTTGGTAGAAGGACCGAGAACCAGAGCGCGCACACTTCAGGTGATTGGTAAAAGAAATGATGATGGCATGATGCAATCTTTTTTTATGCAATGAGTGGTTTTGACCTGGAATGTGTTGTTTATTAATTCTTCATGACGTGAACTTTGCTATTGTCCATCTCTAATTGCCCTTAAGAGGTGGTAATGAGCTACTGTCTTGAACTACTGCAGTCCATCTGATGCAAAATATATAGTGCTGCTGGAAGGGGAGTTCCAGGATTTTGACCAGGCAACAGTGAAGGAAAGGCAATATATTTCCACGTCAGGATGGTGATTGACTTCAAGGGGAATTTGTTCCTGTGCATCTGCTGCTTGAGTCCATCTGGGTGGTAGAGGTAACTGTTTTGGAGGGTGTTGCTTAAGGTGTATTGGCAAGTTGCTGCACCTTCTCTGTAGTTCAAATTACTGTTATTGTGCCATCGGTATTGGACAGAATGAATATGGAAGTTGTTGGAAACAGGCTGCTTTGTCCTGGATGGTATTGAGTTTCTTGAGCATTGCTGGAGCCATGCCTGGTTAAGCAAGTGGAGAGTATTTCATTAGATTCTTGACTTGTGCCTTATAGACGGTGGAGAGGCTGTAGGCATCAGGAGGTTCTGGTCAGTGGTAACCCAGAATTATATTGGTCGTGGGGGATTCAGCGATATTAATGCAAATGACTGTCAAGTGAAGATGGTTAGATTCTGGCCATGCCTGGCACTTGTGTAGTAGAAATGTTATTTGCCACTGATTCAAGCCTGAATGTTGTCTAGGTCTTTGCATTTATACACAAACTATATTTGAAGAGCTTTGAATGGTGCTGAGCACTGTACAATCATCAGTGAACAAAGCTACATCTGACCTTATTATGGAGGGAAGGTTATTGAAGCAGCTGTAGATAGTTGGCCTTCGGGAATGAACTCAAAATTTTGCAACAGTGACATGGGACTGAGATTGACTTCCAACAACGACAACTGTCATCTTTTAAGCCGGGCATGATTCTAACCAGTGGAGTTAAACCCTGATTTCCATTGACTCCAGTTTTGCTAGGGCTCCTTTGAGCAGCATTTGATTGAATGCTGCATTGCTGACAAGGACAGTCACTCTCATCTTTCCTCAGAAATTCAGTTCTTTTGTCTTTGTTTGAATCAAGGTTATAATGAGGCCAGGGCCTGAGTGGCCCTGGCAGAACCCAAACTGAACATTATTGAGCAGGTTATTGCTGAGTAAGTGTTGAAAGCACTGTCACCAATTATTTTGCTGATTGAGGGAGAGCTGATAACTTGGCAATGAACCAGATTGGATTTATCCCATTTTTGATGTACAGGATGTAGTTGGACAATGTTCCACATGACAGTGTTGTTGATGTATGGGTACAGCTTGATTTGGGACACAGCCACTTCTGGAGTGCAAACCTTCAGCATTATGTTAGAGTATTTTTGGGATGCCTGGCCTCTGCAGCATCGAATTCCTAAAGCTATTTCTTGGTATTGCATGAAATGGATCAACTTGACTGAAGGTCATGTAATGCTGGGGATCTCATGCAAATGCTGGGATAGACACCTGGCATGTCTTGCTGAAGATTCTAACAATTTCCTTTGGCTTGTCCTTTGCATTCTTCCTTTGAGCTGCTGTATCACTGAGGATGGGGATGTTGTGGAACCACCTCCAACAGTTAGTTGTTTAATTATTCAACGCCATTCATGATTGGATGTGACAGGATTTGCAGAGCTTAGGTTTTACTCTTTGGTTGTGGTGATTGCCACTTAGCTCTGTTGGTCGTCTGCTGCTTTTGCTCCCACGCATTTCATACTGTTTAGCTTCACCGGATTGACGTTATATGTCTAGGTATGCGTGGTGCTGCTCCTGGCATGCCCTTTTGCACTCTTCACTGAACTAGAATAATGGTAGAGTTGGGATTACAGATTATGGTTGAATTCAATTTTGTTGCTAATGACACTCAAGGCCTCATGGAAGCCCAGATTTGAATTGCTAGGCCTGTCCTGAATCTCTCCCATTTCATAAGATAGTGCCAAATCACAATATGTGAAGGCAGGACTTGTACAGTGGTCATGCCTACCAGTACTGTCATGGGCAAATGCACCTGTATCAGTTGGATTGGTGAGGATGAGGTCAAACAAGTTTCTCCCTTTTGGTTACTCCAGCATTTTTCGCAGACCCTGTCTAGCAACTTTGTCCCTCAGAAGTTGGCTAGCTATCAGTAGTGGTGCAACTGAGCCAGTCTTAGTGATGGATATCTCCGTGTTCCTGACCAGAGTACGTTCTGTCTCCTTGCCACCCTCAGTGCTTCCTTCTGGGGCAATCTCCTCCTGATGGTGTGCCATTGTGCTGTCACTTCAGGTGGGTTTGACATGCTGATGCCAAGGGATATGCTGTCTGGGGCATTGTCTGTAAGGTATGATTCTGTGAGAATGACTATAAAAGGCTATTGTTTGATTAGTCTGAGAGAGAGCTCTCCCAGTTTTGTCACAAGCCTCAGGAGTTAGGAATGAATATTTTTCAGGTTGACATCATGGGCTGTGCCATTGTTTTGTTTGATGCCTCAGTCCATCTGGTGGTCCAGTCCAGTCTTGTTCAAATTAAGGTTGGAGCAACAGTTTTAGATTACCTTAAACTTATGGAGCATAGAATATGAGAGACCGATCAGGAATATGTTGGAATAATTGAGGCCAAAGATGACGAAGTCTTAAATGGTTTCACTCTGCTGCTGCCTCAAATGGCTCTGTGGGACAGATTTTAATCAAGGCCTTCAAAAGAGAATGAATTGTCTGGAGAGAATATTTGCATGGCACTGTAGAAAAGGCATTGGAATGGGTAGGGGAGCTCCTGAGATGATACGATGTGATGTGCTGATTGTTTAGGGCTCTAACCATTGTAAGATTGTATGATTTGCATATTAAAAATCAGTTTTGTGGTGACATCTGAAAACCCATCTGTGCTTCAGATTCCGAAGTAAGCCACTGAAAGATGTGCACTTGCCTTGTTTACTCTGATCGTATACTGCCTGTTCACTGGAGCATGCCTGTCTGACATTGTTCCTGGGGGCTCAGATACGGATTGATGGGACTAAGACTTTAGAGCCATATACGTGTGCTGGTTTGATGCTGTGGTTCAAATAGCTAAAGATGTATAGATTTTATTAATACTAGAAAGGTTTTGCTGCCTTTATACCTTGTATCAACCTATCCAGTTGCTTGCAAGGTTATCTGATGGGACACAGACATCTGGTCCCAGCAATAGTGCTAACTTTGCAGGGTCCATTATTCTGTCTGGCTAGTGAACATTACTCAAACCTGTTCAGATATCAAATTACTAATATAGGCACACAATGTTTCAATATTCTGAAGAACTCAAAGTCCATAAAGAAGTAACATTTATTGAAAAATAATTGACCAGGCATTACAAAGAAATAAAATTCAGTTAATTATAAATTGAGCCAGTGAGACTAATCTGTCAGTACAATTTGTTTATTTTTGTAATGCCTTAAAATTATAAAAGTAAACCTTTTTGGAACTTATGAATGATTAAACCCTCGAAATTGAAATCTAGTTGAAAATTAAGGTGTCGTACCTGAGAAATAGGAGTAGAAGATATGACCTGATGAGTTTCCTCTGCCATTCCATATGATCGCATTTTATCTTGGACTTCAACTCCATTTTCTTTTCCCATATTCCTTGATTTCTTGAATATCCACCTCAATCCTAAATCCATTTAATAGTGCATCCATAACTCTCTAGTCTAAAGAGCATGAATTCAAAGAAAAAACACTGATAAAATGTGATTTATAAACAGCCATTCCTGGGTTTACTGCGCATTCCTAATTTTCTTGTGGGTGGTTAAGAATGAACCATAAGTATTCTGTAGAAGAGCCACATTGGACTCGTGTATGTCGAGATGATCGATGAAAGACTTGAATAAGGCACTCACTGAGTGTTAAAGTGGGTGGTGTGGGCTTGTAGGGCCGAAGGGCCTGTTTCCTGTTCTTTGTTTCTGTTCCCACAAATATTGCTAGACCTACTGAGTTATTCTAGCACTGTTTTATTTCAGATCTCCAGCATCCACAATATTTTGTTCTACATGCGTGAACTATGCTATTTGAGGCTGAAGTCGCATATCAGCCAAAATAATTAAGGAGATTCGGAAATCCTGACTTTTTGATCAGCATTCAATGGCTTTAATGTTTGCTTTACTAGAATCAACTTTTATTTTCAGAGTACCATGGTGGAATTTGAACTTGGATCTTTGAATTATTGTTGTAGGCCTCTGGATTACTTGTTCAGTAATGTAATCTCACCACCATACATTTAGATAACATACTGAAGTTAGTGAAGTTTAAGGTGTCTATAGTTAACATGTCTCTGGTAAGTTTTCATGACTGGTAAATATAGTTTTCTCATTGAATACTAGGTATTCAAAACAGAACCTTAAAGGACCGTTGATTGTGTTTCTGAATGCATTGAAGAGCAGAATGACAAGCTGGGTAGTACGGAATTCAATATTGTGAGCAGTTTTGAGCCCCATAGATAAGGAAGGATGTGCTGGTCTTGGTGAAGGTCCAGAGGAGGTTCACAAGAATGACCCTTGAATCAAATGCTTGTCATCAGAGGAACGGCTGAGGATTTTGGGTCTGTACTTGTTGGAATTTAGGAGGATGAGGGGGAATCTTATTGAAACTTAGAGGATACTGTAAGGCTGTGGATGTGGAGAGGATTTTCCACTAGTAAGGAAATAAATCCAGAGGCTACAACTTCAGGCTAAAGTGGCAATCCTTTAAAACAGATGAGGTGGAATGACTTCAATGCGGATAAATGTGTGGTTGTCCATTTTGGCAGGACCAATGGGATGAAGCAGTATAATATCAAGGGTAGGAGTCTTGGCAGTGTTGAGGAGCAGAAGCATCTTGGGGTGTGGGTCCGTAGGTCTCTTAAATCTGCCCTGCAAGTGGAGGATGTGGTCAAGAAGATATATGGTGTACTGGACTTCATTAATAGAGGAATTGAGTTTAGGAGTAGAGAGGTAATGCTGCAACTTTATAAGACCCTTGTCAGACCCCACTTAGAGTATTGTGTGCAGTTCTGGTCGCCTCATTATAGGAAGGATGTGGAAGCTATTGAGAGGGTGCAGAGGAGATTTACAAGGATGTTGCCTGGATTAGGGGGCATTCCTTATGAAGCTAGGTTAAGAGAGCTAGGTCTCCTCCCTGGAGAGACAAAGGTTGAGAGGCGACCTGATAGAGGATTATAAGATGTTGAGAGGAATAGATAGTGATTCTCAGAGGCTATTTCCCAGGGCTGAAATGGTCGTGACAAGAGGACACGGATTTAAGGTGCTGGGGGGGGCAAGTACAGAAGAGATGTTAGAGGTAAGTTTTTCACTGAGGGTGGTGAGTGCATGGAATTGGTTACCATCAGTGGTGGTAGAGGTGAACTTGCTGGGGTCTTTTAAGAGATTTCTGGATGAGTACATAGGATTTAATGGGATTGGGAGTTACAGATAGTTCTATGGCCTGGTAAGTATAGATATGATCGGCACAACTTGTGGGCTGAAGGGCCTGTTTGTCGTGTTCTGTGTTCTGTGAATGTCTTCAGCCAGAGTGGAAGTCTTTGTCGCAGAAGGTTGTGGAGGCCAGGTCATTGAGTGCCTTTAAGACAGGTTCTTGATTGATAAGGGGATTAGGGGTTATGGGGAAAAGGCAGCAAAATGGGGATGAGAAAAATATCAGTCACAATTGAATGGCGGAACAGACTCAATAGGCTGAGTGGCCTAATTCTGCTCCTGTGTCTCATGGTAATGAGATTCTTGGGCTTTTGTGGGGGGGGGGGGTTTGCCTTCATGTCAGGAAACAGATGTATGGGTTATTCTTCTCTGGGACTTTGGATAGTATCCATGATTGGGTCAATTGTACATTGAACAGGTTTGCTGGAATGAATGGTTGTTTCTTGTTCAGTGCTCTTGAAAGTTTTGATAACATGAGTGGTTTTGTTTGTGTGTCAGGAAAGGTTCAATCCTTCAGTAGTTTATGTGTGGTATCACACTGGGATTCATCTGGTCTTCATTTCACATTCGTGCACTGAGACCTTTTGATCTTAAGTTTGTTTCAAAACTGATGGCCGTCCCTTATGTCATGCATGCCAACAAGAATGAATTGAGGAATCCACATAGTGCAGAAGGAGGCCGTTAGGCCAATCAAATCTGCACTGACAACAGTCCCAACCCAAGCCCTATCCTTGTAACACCATGTAATCCTCCTGGCACAATTGCTTCCAGACTTGTTTCCCATTTGTTGCTGTTGGTCTAGTGATATGATTTTTGCTTTGGGTGTTGCAATTAGTAAGTTTGTGAGAGATCCTGTTTCAAATCCTGACCCAGCCCTTTGGGCAGCATGATGGTACAGTGATTAGCACTGCTGCCTCAGTGCCAGGGATCTGGATTCGATTCCTGGCTTGGGTCGAACATGGAGTTTGCATGTTTTCCCGTGTCTGCGTAGGTTTCCTCCCACATTACAAAAGATGTGCTGGTTAGGTGGATTGGTCATGCCCCTTCATGTCCCAAGATGTATAGATTAGGGAGATTAGCAGGGTAAATAGAATAATAGAACTATAAAATCCTACAATGCAGATAGAGGCCATTCAGTTCATCAAATCTGCACCGACCACAATCTCACCCAGATCCGCTCCCCATAACCCCGTGCATTTATCCTAGCCAGTTTCTCTAACCAGTTCTTTATAGTCATGATGTGGAGATGCTGGCATTGGACTGTGGTAAACACAGTAAGTAGTCTCAAAACACCAGGTTAAAGTCCAACAAGTTTTTTTGATGGTAAAACCACAAGTTTTTGGGGTTTTCCCCTTCATCAGGTCTGTGACCAGAATTCTCCATTCACCTGATGAAGGGACAAACCCCCAAAGCTTGTGGGTTTACTATCAAATAAACTTGTACTTTAATCTGGTGTTCTGTGACTTCTTACTGCAGTTCCATTATAGATCAGCAGATTTGGGTTATACATTACTCACGAAGATATTGTTTGATTTTTGCATTGCATTTTTCAAATTTTCAAGTTAGGAAGTCTTAAACTTTTTTCCCAAAATTACAGCTAAAACATATAATGTCTCATATTGATTATGTTGTTGAGTGCTATCAGCCACATCTGTATTATAAAGTTTTTGCTTGTAATTAAAGCTGGAGCGATAGTGCAATTAAAGTTTTGAGTTTCCTTTCAAAGGTTTGACTTTTGTCAGAATGAAACCGAGAAACGACCTTCTGAAAACTTGGGGCAGGTTTTATTTGGAGAAAGGATCGAGTCATCTCCGTACAAGGTACTGACTGCACTTTGAGATTTCTTAAATATGATTGGCAATAACTGAACCATTTCTCTTTCTATATCAATTGATGTTAAAATAAATTGGTATCCAATCAAAGTCTAATTTCAGTGAAAGAGGGAGTTTGTATTGAATTGAATTACATAGTGCATCTAGCACAGAAACAGGCCATTTGGTATTTATATGGCAAGGGAGTCTCCTCCCACCTTACTCCTTTTCACACAATCAGCATATCTTTCGATATACATTTTGACCTGGTATTTATGCAGCTTTGCCTTAAATGCAATGCTCAGTTGGACCAGAAACTCAGTAGTATACACTTAAATGCTAAATATTTGACCAAGCTTTTGGCCACCAGTTTTAATACTTCCTCAAATAGCTTGGCTTAAGGTTTTGTTTGATAACATCTGTGTAGCGCCACAAGATATTTCCTGTGTTAAAAGTGCTGCAAACAATATTCAATCACCAGCAAAACTGGAAGCAGCAAGATGCATATAAATACAGCTTACTGTTAATTAATGATGACATTTGTGAAATCATTTTTTTGGTTCATTGTTTGTTTCTGAATGTTTTACCATTACTGAAGGCCTGTAGTGATCGAGAATTTCAAAAAAAAATCAAGTAGGGTGAACAGGTAGGCCGTCTGTATTACTACGAAAACAGACTTTAAACATTCTGCAAAAGAAGCCTGGTGGTCTTTTATGGGGCAGAATTACCATATTTGCTCATGGGAGAGAGATTATATAAATGCACCATCTAACTGATTTTTTTCTTAATTTTGTTAATCCATTGTTTTTAACACTTCCCATTTTAGATCCCAGGATCCAGGCTGTGATTACTTCATTTTAAATTTATAGGTTTCTTTCCTGCTTTCTGGGTTTCTCTTGCATTGATGATTAACTTTTTTTTAAACATGTGTCAGATAACTTTGCTGTTGGTTACCTTTCTCCAGATTAGATTATCCGCGAACACTTCTTTTAACATAAGTAATAGTATAAGCAATGTTTTATTTTACTTAATTAAACTTTAAATCTATTATATTGAGAGTTAATTCTGTGATTTTTAATTTTTTGGTTATTCAGTGGTTTGACTAGATAAAAGGAGTGAGAAAGTTGTGATAAATCATTTGTGCTGAGCACAACAAATGACTTTTCTCACCTGTAACGCAACCTGTATATCACATGACATTTCCCCCTTAGTTTTGAAAATGATATTCAACTTTCAAATGACTGGATATTTTGCAATTTGAAATAAGCAGAACTATGTAAAATGCAATGCCAACTTCCAAGGTGAAGGTGGAAAAGAACAAAGAACAAAACAGCACGGGAAACAGGCCCTTCGCCCAACGAGCACGCGCCGCCACCTCAATGTTCCCAGCTCTACCCGTGATCCCTGTCTATGTTTATAGATCTATGGATTAAAAACCAAATTTGAGACAATTTAGGGAGAATTTGTTTTGCCAATTAGTTTAAGAGCACATCTTTGGGATGTGGGAGGAAACCGGAGCACCCGGAGAAAATCCACGCAAGCACAGGGATTATGCGCAAACTCCCACAGACGCAGGCCCAAATCCATGTATCCGCACAGCACAGCGATAGTCACTGAGCTGTTGTGTTGCCCATCAAATGGTCCAGATCAAGCGTACACTAACGACGTGAAGCACTAGGATACTCTCAAAAATCCTCTCACGACCCATCGCATGTATGCCCCTTGTTAGACGGCAGGGTGGACCAAAGCACCTGTAGGATAAAAACAAGTACATCAATATCATCATCTATTTACACACTTCCCAGGGACTCCCAAGGTTCATGATCCCTATTTTAAATCAGTTTTCTATACCCCTCTTCCCATTCTGTTCATGTGCCCATCTAAGTATTTCTTAAATAACTCCAGAGTGACTGCCTCCACCACTTTACTTGGCAGCGCATTTCATACCCCCACCGGCCTCTGTGTGAAAAAACTCCCTCTAGCATCCAAGTTATACCTTACCCCCCTCACCCTAAGCCTGTGACCCCTCGTGCTATTCGAGTCCATCCTAGGAAAAAGCTTAACCCTGTTTACTCTATCTATACCCCTCATAATCTTGTACACCTCTATTAGATCTCCTCTCAGTCTACGTCTTTCTAAGGAAAACAGTCCCAATTTGCATAACCTCTCCTCGTATCTCAGACCTTCCATACCAGGCAGCATCCTGGTAAACCTCCAGAAACAAGTTATCCTTGAGTATGAAGAAAACATTTCTTATAATTCCGAAACCCATCAAGACTGACTGTCTTGAGAATAAATATTAAAATGCTGAGTGATGGATGTTGAAACAATGGCTGCCATAGAGACACCCAAAATTTCTTGGAAATACACAATAGGTGAAGTATAATAGCCAAGCCTGCAGCCTTTGAAAGAACTTTCACAAAAGTTTTCAGCTAAGGAAACAGATAAAATCTGGGCTCTCCTGCTCCCCCACCGCTCTTTCGTTTCCAACAAATAAATAATCTGGTTAAGAAGCTTATGTTATTGATGATCTATAAGCAAACCAAGATTCTGTAATTATTGTAAATCATCTACATCTGGCCATCTTGAAGAAAACAGCTCATCCAAATTGGCCACAGTTTAAAAATCATCTCTTAAAGACAAATTTTTGTGGACTCCAACATCCCTTATCTGATATTTGTGTGTGATCTTTCATCTTTACCATTTTGCTTCTGGTTTAGGGGTAATAAATTTGCTCTTTCTTTGACTCAAACCTTATTTGGCTCCTAAGTGCTCACAGTTTAAATGATTAAATAGATTAGGAAAAGGCATATCCTCGTGAAAAATAAACTGCACAATTTTGTTCTGAGGAGCCAAAGAAATTGAATTGAGAACAGCCCTTCTCACCTTGTAACATGTGAAATACAATTATAATATTGTGGCTATGTGAGGAACAGATGTGCTTCTCAATCAGAAACTTGTTGAAGATGCGCTGGAGAGACTTAAATGCAAAGTCTATGCCGACATACCATTACATGATTTGGGATAGCTAAACTGTTCAAGAGGCAATGTTTACTGAGTACTAAAATAAAAGCAAACTGCTGCGGATGCTGGAATCTGAAATAAAAACAGTAAATGCTGGGAAATCTCAGCCAGTCTGACAGCATCTGTGGAGAAAGAACAAAGCCAACATTTCGAGTCAGGATGACTCTTTGTCAGAGCTGAATGTTCCACCATCAATGTGTGGTATAGGAAAGTTAACAAATTTTCAATTTTTATTAATGCGCAAGATAAGAGCATTGCTAGCAAGATCAGTGTTTGTTGCTTACTCTTGGCTGCCCTTGGGCCACTACCTTAATTACAGCCCTGGCTTGGCAAGCCAGCTAGGATTCAGCCACATTGCTGTAGGTCTGGAGTCACATGCAGGCCAGATTGGGAAAGGAAACCTGTGTCCTTATCTCCTGGGCTTTTATTTCATGGTTCCCATTTCTGAAGCTGGTTTTGAATTCAAGTGATTTAATTGACTGAATTTACATTCCCTATGATAGAGATTGAACTTGTCTGTGTGTATTGTTTCCAGGCCTTTTAGATTGCTAATCCAACAAAATTACCATATGGCAATATACTACAAACAGAATATGTGTTACAAAATTAGCTCCAATCATCTTGAGACTAGGCGAGCAGACGTCCTATGAAATTGTTCACAGCCTTTATAGTACATTATACAATGCTCTATGCCCAATTGATCACTTTTGGAATTATCAGAAATGTAGCAACCACTATATAAACAGTAAGCATCGCACATCGCAATGGAATAAATGACCAGATCGAATTAAGTGGCAAATGTTACCACTTCATTGTTCATTAATCATGGTTCTGTACATCTCTAACAGTTCATGCCTAGTCAACCAATCCTTGTCATCTGTCTGTATTTTTCTTTACCCTCCTGGCATCCTTTTCCCATCAGTGTAATCTTTTGACTACCTTGATGAACATTGTCACTGGACCCTCAACTGACACGTCCAAACTGACACGTCTTTGCTTTGAAATATCAGTCTTTACAAATCAGCTTGTCCTCTTTGCTGAGAATAGTGACATTGGAGAGCGACTTGAAAATATTTTTTCATGGGAGTTCTTTGGACTAATAGGTGAAAAGCATCAATTGATAAATATTCAGCTAGAAGTACAAGTGATATTACAATTTTAAGAAAGGCACCAAACACTTCCAAGTTCTCAAGTGAGAAACATATAATTTTGTATATAGCTGCTTACATTCAGACCGGCTTTATTGTGATAAAATTAAGTGATTTAACAATTGGGTTAATGACCTAAAATGACATTTTTCTCCGGTCAACAGTTTACGTTCAACAAACCTGAAAAATGCCAATCGATTTGCATGAAATCCTACAATCCAAAAGAGAAATCAAGTGCAGACAAGCTGTCTTTCATAAAGAAAGGAATTCTTCTGAATTACCAACACCACTGGTAAGTATATTGAATGGTGATGATACTTCTCGATAGTAAGTGCTTAGTTATTTTTTCAATTTTTATGTCACAAAGATCTTCACTGGAAAATATGGAACAATTATGATGTTTCCAGATTTTAATAAATTCAGAATTTTGCATAGCATATACAGCACAGAACAGGTCACTTGGTTCAACAAATAAGCATTAGTCATCTTTTGTTCCACTTGCTTCATCTTTATATTTCTGCATACCAACAACTGGGCAGCACAGTGATTAGCACTACTACGTCAGCACCAGAGACCAGGCTTCAATTCCAGATAAATATATGGGCTCATGGGTTAGGGCGGGAAGATGGTCTGGGTAAGATATGATGTCAGAGAGTCCTTTAGACTTGATGGGCCAAGTGGCTTCTTCTGCACCATGGGAGTTTAATTTGTACAGCTTATCAGCTCATAAACCATCATTTAAGATTTTCTTCTAGACTTGACTATTCCATCACAGTCTTGTCTGGTCTCCATATTCTATCCACTAAACTTGAGGACATCTAAGCTTCTTGCCAGTTTCTGAAATCGCACGAATTCTTGTATCACACGTACTTGTTCTGTTTGGCTCACAGTCACGCACCATCTTGATTTTAAAATTCTCATCATTATGACACTCAGCTGTGCTATTGGTAGCTTGTTGATTAGCAGAATGGTAGTGCATATGTACACTAGATGGCCTTTTGTGTTTATCATCTCATGGATTTTGTAAATGGTTCAGGGTAAATGGTTCCCTCAGTCTTTTTGAACCAGAGATTATATTGGAGGCGAATTTGCAGAGGTTCTTTATTAGTTAGGTATTCTCGTTGTCATTCCAGTAAAGCAATGCTCTAATAATTTATGACCAAAGTATAGTAGTGTTGTATCATAAACCACTTCCAAACTTGGCTGCTGGTGACACTGATTAGAATGCATTATTTGGTGGTAACATGTTAACATGAAGATGTTCATTTTTGCAGAATTTTAAAAGTACTGTACTTGAATTAAACTTTTTACAATCTTGTGTAATTTGAAAAGTTGCATAATTGGTGTGGCCCATTTTGTAGGATCATTGATAATATGCCTGTGACGTGGTGCTATGATGTGGAAGATGGCCAAAAATTTTGTAATCCTGGGTTTCCAATAGGATGCTTTGTTACTCAGGATGGCCGTCCAAAAGATGCCTGTGTCATCAATGTAAGTTGCCTTTCTTAAGTAACTCTTTGCATCAGAATGTTGCATCTGTCATGTTTTTAAATTGTCATTCACTGTTAATTGGATTAAAATATAGTCCCTTATGCAGAATTAGATAGAATTTAAGAATCTGATTTAGAAAAACTGTTCAAAGACTCTGCTTCCAGGAAAACTACTAAGGACTTATGACCCTGTCATCTGTCTTAAATGGATGTCTTTTACTTTTAAACTATGACCACCGCGTGAACGCGCACGCAGTTCTAGATGCTTGAACAAGAGGAAAACATTCTCTCCATGTGCTGTCAAGACCTTTCAGAGCCCTGTATGTTTTAATCAAGTTGCCTCTTGCTCTTCTAAACTCCAGCATATTTCAGCCTAACCTCCGTATGACAAATTGACCATTCCAGGTATTATTTTGGCACATCTTCTCTAGACTACTTCCAATGCATTAACATCCTTTCTTAGAGGTTAATTACTGTACATAGTACTCCAGATGTGGTCTCAGCAATGCCCAGTACAACTGAAACATGCTTTTGTATTTCGGGTCCTTCACAATAAGTGGTATTCAATTAACTTCCCTAATTACCTCTTGTACCTGCACCCTAACTTTTGCAATCTGTGCACCATAGCACCCAGATTCCTTTGCATCTCAGAACTCTGAAATCTCTAATCTGTTAGGTGGCTGAGGCAACGAGTTTGTGTGTCCTCATCCCACTCAATGGAACAAACTTTTGCCTGCAATGAACAGAGTTCTAGTCTGATCAGTTGACAGCTCGTTTATTTTATTTAATAGCTCCAAAATATGTCTCTTAGAATCATTTGTGATTGACTGTAGTTGAAACAGATATACCTGAGACAGTTTGCAATGTAACAGTGACACTATGGCTTTGAGATATTGTGTTTAGACTGAGCATACACAAAGCAATGAAGCACGTGTCTGATAAAGGCAGTGTCAAATTTCCGAGTTGTGCATCCTAATGAGATGCATTTTGCCACCAGTGTCTCAAATTTTGTTAACTTCCTTGCCTTCAATTTTTTATGTTGCAGTCTGAATTCAACAAAAAAAACACCTACTATGTCTTCAACCATGTGGATATCACAATTACGTATCACAGTGGAAAGAACAAGGAATGGGAAGGTTCGAGACTGGTTGCTGCAAAATTAGTACCCAAAAGGTAGGATTGTTCGTATATGAGGAAACGGGAGGGAATTTTTCCTCTAAACTGAATATGATTGAGTCAGTGTTTGGTATTGTGTGATAATTCCAGATTGAATGAATGTTTTCTGTTCATTAATAGATTGTTATCGTTAAAAGTTGCTTGCTCGTCAAAGTTGGATTATGCTATTAACTGCCTTCTGTGTATAAGAGTTTCATCTGATACTTCAGAAAGCAGACAGTGATTTTTGCACTGGTTGTTGCCAATCTGGAGCTGCAAGTTTATCTAACGCATCCCAATCTGAAAACTTGTCCCAATAATTAATTAATCTGTAATTGATTTTAGAATTTACAGCTGTTAGATATAGCCTTGGAGAAACATAGCAGCTTATCATAACCTGTGTAATAAAAATGGTATAACATGTGTACCATTATGAAACAGTGCCTTTATCTTGCTGACAATCAGCAATTTCTCCTCCCTGATATGTTGGTCAGGATTAAACATGGAAGAAAATTCTTGTATTTACTACTTGCAGTGGTTGGGAAATAAAGTTACTGTTGTATATTTCTCTCTTCAATTCTGAATGTGATGTCAACAGTTTGCTTTGCCACTAATTAGATGCTGTGATCTCCTTTTAGTTTTGAGTCTGTACCATTGCTGTGTAATTACTTTAACTCAGGTTTTTTTTAAAGTCGCTTTTAAAGTCTGATTATTTCTAGAGAGGGCACTCAACCAATTTCTTTAGATTTAATGAAATGAACAAATTATGTACACATAAATGAAAAAGGCATGTATCTGGCTCATATCTGCCACTCCAGAGAGTCAAATGTTTGTAAAAAGGCATGGAAAAACATTATGGAAATGATCTAAAATATATACGATCTGTATTAATATCCTGGATGAACAAAGAGTAATTTATCTAAATTTGCTGATACAAAAGCAGGTAGCACCATAAGCAGTGAGTAAAGCACAAAGAGGCTGCAGAGGGAGTTGACAAGTTGAGTGAATGGGGAAACGAGAACATATGCATTGTAATGTGGGCAAGTGTGAGATTGTTCATTTGGGTAGTAAGAATAGAAGAGCAGAATACTTTTAGCAGGCTTGTAAATCTTATTGTTTGGAAGGATTTGGATGTTCTTGGACAAGGAACATAAAGTTAGTTTGCAGATACAGCAATCAATGAGCAAGGTGAATTTATTGGCCTTTATTGTAAGGGGTTTGGAGTACAGAAACAAAAGTCTTGCTACAGTTGTACAGGACATGAGACTGAATGAAGAACACTGAAGTTTTGGTCTATTTGTGGAAGGATATACTTGCATTAAAGGCAGTGCAATGGTAGTTCACTAAATTGGTTCCTTGAATGAGAGGATTGTCTTAACGGTAAGAGATTAAGTAAATTATGTTCTCTGAAGTTTTGAAAAATGAGAGGTTATGTTATTGAAACACAATATTTTAAGGGGGCTTGATAGGTTAGACGCTGAACAAACTGGTTAATCGTTAAACTGGGGGAAAAATAATAACGTGGTATCAAACATTTGATCCTCATGCAATCGTTCGAGCCCATACATAAACACATATCAGAAATCAAGGGAGTGAGAGTGCAATTAGAATATATGGTTAAAAGTCCTTAGTTGTCCTTAAGGTGTAGAGTTTAATCACCGTGGCTGACTTTGGTAGCTGGTTTCTTGGATTTGGTCAGATGGGAGTGAAAGGGATCAAAAGTTATGTGGAAAAAGCGGCATTAGGCAATTGAGTTGAATGATCAGCCTTGATAATGAATAGTGGAAGGCATGAAAGGCCAAATGGCCACCCCCTGCTCATATCTTCTATGTAGATGTTGGTTTTGGTTCACTGATTCTTTTCTGATAGAGTTGGCCTTTTGGAGTGGGTAATACTCTTATTCCAAGAGAGGGAGAGAGAGCAGCCCTGTTTTATATATTTTGCTGGAGACTATCTTGCCACTGTCTGAGTTACTAAGCAGCCTTCCCTTGAGTATTCACCCATAATGCATTTCCAAGAGATTTTGGGTGGTTGTGATTGTTTCAATATTCAATACTTTGCATTTTTAATGTCCTTTCCATAAACAGTTACAAGTTTTGATGGGTACTGATTTGTAGGAAATGTGTGCTCTCACTCTTGAGCGTGATTTGATTTTCTCACTGTTACTTTAGAATGTGGCCTTGCATTTTTAAGCAGTTTGCTCAGCTTAAATTTGCAAAATTTCCTGCCTTTTAAAAGTTGAAAAATCATTTTTTGTCTGAAAACGGGCACAGTCAGGTAGCAAGTCTAAATATACAGATAATCCAAAATGAAGCTTATTTGACTATAAGTGAAAAATTAACAATTTTTCTGTATAGCTTTAAAATAACACTTCAAATTGTACTTTTATCTCCAGTTACAACCATGCAGACCTAAGCCATCTGAATTGTGATGGTCCTCCAATGGAGATTCCTGCTGAAGACAAAGAAAAGAAAATCAATATTGTATACACTTATTCTGTGACATTTACTGTAAGTAATGTTAATGGCTTTGAATTTGCCTTTCCTGTAGTCCAGTGTGGACACAGCCCTGGTTCTAATGCCCATTTTATCCTAGTTGTCTGGGATTGTAGAACTCTGTGCAGGAAGAGGCCATTTGGCCCATTGAGCCTGCACTGACCACAATCCCATCCAGTTCTTAACCATGTAACACCTCATATTTACCCTTCTAGTTCCCCTGACACTAAGGGGCAATTTAGCATTGCCAATCTACCTATCCAACACATCTTTGGACTGTAGGAGGAAACCCATGCAGATGTGGGGAGAATGTGCAAACTCCACACTGTCACCCAAGCTTGAATTGAACCTGCCTCCCTAGCGCTGTGATTTAGCTGGAGAGCGCTGTGACCAGAAACTCCAAATGAAGTGTGTTAAATTGTGATGCTTCAAGTGGCAAAATTCAGTGGCTTTGTCAATGTTTATTAAGTAGCTATATAGTAGTTTCCATACTACAAGTTGATCCGAGCTTCAGAGTAATCAATGCAAAGTGCAGCCAAACCAAAGACTGCTGAAGATTTTGCACTGGATGCAAGGCCATCTGAGAAAGCTCACACCAGCAATTGCTGTGAAACTTGCATTTTAGTTTGAGCTTAAATCTGAATGCAGAGAGTTCTCCTATCTGTTTTTGAGAAATGGCAGTATAATATACCACAACCAGCTTCTGCTTTTACCAAATTTGTATGAAAACTGGATGTCTACATGCAACGTGTAATTCTGGATCTATAGATAACAAGTGCATTCTGGATGAATGACTTAGACTTCAATGATTTGAATTTGCTAAAAAAGTAAGGTGTAAACTTGGGAGTGGCAATAAAAGATTAATGTGTTAATCTCCATTTTCTTTCACTTAAGAGTGTAAAGCCTGTTGAAAGTGTCCACCATTTTATTCTTGAAATATATAATGATAATCACTGCCAGTTATGTGGAATTTCATTCTTTACCTGTAAGTTAATGTTTCAAAGAAAGCTTTAAAGAAAGTCTTTGCCCACTGGTTCTTGGGCCTTTACTGAGAAATAAAACTCAATATAAAACTTAGTGGGCCAAAGGGCTTGCTCTTGTGCTGTACTGTTCTTTGTTCTAAATCTCCCGTTAACCTCCTCTGGTCTCTCTGTAAAATTGAAAGCCCAGTTCCTGATACCATTCTAGTAAATCTCCTCTGCACCCACTTCCAGGCCTTGGTATTCATTCTAAAATGTGGTTAGAATCTCTCAATATTCAAATTGAGGACTCACTAGAGTGACTGAATTTGTGACTTGTTTTGCATTTTGTTGCAATGAAGAGTCATGCTCCAAGTTGTTACATACATTGCTACTCAGAGATCCTTTCCTTACAGTGAAATCTTGGCATTCCACTCTTTCAAAATACTTCCTACAGAAAGAAAAATTTGCTACCTGTAGAAAATTGGCTTTTTAAATTTTAGATTTGAAGATTTGCTGGTATATTTTGGTTTTTGTATGGTAATTGAAAACCCAAATCTTTTCAGAACGAGTGGTAGTTTCATGTAGCTACGTTTTTGATGCGGTCAACAATAATATGTATCCTATAGAAAGACTCTTTGTACTCGTGTGTGCCTGCAAGTAAAAAGAATAAAAAGTAAGACAAATAGTTGGGTATTAATATCAAAGAACTTGACTGTTCTGTTCTGTCAATTGTTAACTTAGTTTTCAATTGTGTTCACTAAAGTGAACATTGATTTAAAATAAATGTCCGTGAATGTTATTTAAATTGAGTTATTTCATTGATGGTCTCTGCTTGGAACGTGTGCACCAGCAGTGTCTTGCAGAATCAAGCTTTGTAATAAATATGAAATTACCATTTTGTTCTTTACACTAGGAAGATGACAAAATAAAGTGGGCCTCTAGATGGGATTACATTTTGGAATCCATGCCACACACGAATATTCAATGGTTCAGGTATGTTTTGTCTGCCCTTAACCCTTACAAATTGCATATGTAATTCTTGCTCACTTCATTTGTGAGGTTGCAAAATAGCTTCTGTTAAACATTGCAGCTGGAATATCTTTGCAACTTGCGATATGTTAGAAAAACAAAATGGTACACTTTTGCTCTTGGCATCAAACCCTGATTGTGGATAATTGTTTTACCACAATGCTGTAACTTTACTGATTGGTGCTGTAATCTTAGATTGGGACAATAAAAAAAACAGTGCAATTGTTGCAAAATAATGGCCCAGCTTTTGCTGTGGCAATAATGGCCAAACTGTCAGTGTTTGCTATCCAGACTGACAGCAGTGTTGTGAATCCATGCAGGCACATGAAGAAACTTCTTACCCATCCAGAAGTTTCTATTGGTAATGGTGTACTCCTCCAGAGGGTGCTGTTGAGGTTTTTCCCCCAGAGTGCAATAATTAAGCAATTAATGCACTAAGATGCTTGGAAGACACTTGCTTCTCATTCAACAAGAGAAAGATTTCAATAGCGTACTAAGTTAATAAATACTGATAAATACCAATTTTTATAATGGTTAAATGTTAAAGATAAAATTCCATTTTTTTAAAAAAACTTGCCTATATTAAGATAGAAGCTAAGATATCAATTGTCATTATTTTTAAATTAGGAGTGATGGATAACCCATGCATCTTTTAATTCCTGGTTTGTTACCTGTGAAAATAAATCAGTGACTGCTTTCTCCAACTTGTTGACACCATTGTTGTTGGAATCCTGGAGATCTCCTAAACTTGGCATCATATTCAAACTCCCTTATAGGAGAGGGGAATTATGCACATACAGATGGCTAGATTTTGTGTGCACTTTTCCTTGAGGCCAGTGTGAGCATCGTTACTTTGACCACAAAATCCAGCTGATTACTTATGTCTTTTGTACCCCATTGCAGTCAGTGGTTAAGATATTATTTCTAAAATCACCCTCCCACTGTGCCATCCCTAACCTTGGGCATGACTGGAACAGGGCAATCTGAGTTACACAAATACAAGTGAATTCAAGACGATCAGGACAAGAAATTTAAAATATTTTATAACTTATTGGCTGATATAATATTGAAGAGTGTTTCATAATAAGTGAGAGGAGGGGCCTAGGACTGGAAATTAGCATCAAATTGCACTAATTTAATACACAAGATTGAATGTTTTAATACTTGTTTCTCTTTGCAATTAGAATTGATTACTTTAATTGTGAGGGAGTTGGATGGCTCCACATGAATAGTTGTTCAACTTTGACATGTAGTATCGCTGTCTTAAGGTCATAAGTTACATCCATCCTCCCTTGTCAGTTTTGAGTGTGGTGCTAAAACCAATCCATGTGTCCCATAAAACTATATTCATGAAATCATAGAGTGAGCAGAGACCCTTTGGTCCACTGAGCCTGCAGCAGCATGCTCGAGAACCTGAGCTCCCATCTAATCCCAGCTGCCAGCACTTGGCCCGTAGCCTTAAGTGTTATCACGTGCTAAGTGTCATCCAGGTTAATTTTAAAGGATGCAAGGCTACTATCCTCCCAGGCAGTGTGTGAACCTTCACTCTGAGTAAAAAAAAAAGTTTCCTTACATTACATCATCCCCCCTGTCTCACACACACACACACACACACACACACACACACACACACACACTCCTGTTCCTCACTCTGAACCTGCATCCCCTTGTGACTGACACTTCACATCTAAAGGGAATGGCTGCTCCTTATCCCTATCTTGTACACCTCGATTAGATCACCCTTCAGTCTTCTCTGCTCCAATGAAAACAGTCCAAACATCCAAACTCTCTTCATAACTTAAATGTTCTATCGCAGACAGCATCCCTCCTGTGCAATCACATCCTTCCTATGATGTGGCGACAAGGAGCTGCACACACTACTCCAGCTGTAGCTTTACCAAAGTTCTATACAACTCCATCATGACTTTTCTGCTTTTACACTCTATATCCCAACTGATAAAAGACAAGTGACCCATATGCCTTTTTGTGATTAGGATTAATTCTTGACCGAAAGGATCATGATACTTGGAATTCTCTATCCTAGAGGGTTCTGAATGTGCAAACATTGGAAACGTTCGAAGTGGAGATGCACAGGTTTATGGAGCCAGTGTGAACAAGAACAATTATGGGCGTGATCTGAAAACTGCAGTCCCAGAGATGACTCTGGATGCCACCTCGACACTTTCCGAGGATCTGCAGGGGAGGAAATAGGAAACCTGCTCATGCCAATTAATAGCCTCATAAGTACATTAGGAAGCTTATTAACATGCCCTTCTGCCATCAGAAATCTGTGGACAAACATGCCAAGATCCCATTGTTCCACAGAACTTCCTAAATTTTTCAAAAATTCAGATGAAAATGAAGTTTCTTTTGGCTATCAGTGACCCTGATGGTTGTACACTAACACATGCCAGACTGTTCACCTTAATCAAAAAAAAATCAGTTTCCATCTGGTTCTAGGCAGGCCCTCTGACAAGCTTCTTCAGCTGCTTATGAGCTTGTTAATTGGCAGTGAGCAGGTTTCCCGTTTCCTCCCCTGCAGAGCCTCGGAAACCGTCTGAGGTGGCATCCACTGTTGTCCTCTGGGATTGCAGTTTTCAGATCGTGCCCACAACTATTACTGTTTGCACCAGCTCCATAAACCTGTTTATCTCCATGTTGAATATTTCCAATGGTTGCACATTCACAACCATTGGGTAGGGAATTCCAAGTATCATCATCGTTTGGATCAAGCATTCATCTTTATCACAGTCTAAATGATTGTCTGACGACATGCAGACAATGGTCCTGTCCCATTGTTCCACACAGACATGAGCGCGCATACACGGATGTCCCTTATGTGTTTAAAAAAAATTATTTGAAATGGTTAGTTTTTTTTTACACCCTCAAAACAGCCTTGCTGACAGAAGTTGATAAAGTTATTTATGAAGAGTTAAAAATTATTATTCTTATTTCCCTTTTCTTTCTCTTCAGTATAATGAATTCCCTGGTGATTGTCCTCTTCTTGTCTGGAATGGTGGCAATGATTATGCTTCGGACCCTTCACAAGGATATTGCTAGATACAATCAAATTGATTCTGCAGTAAGTACTATTGTGGAATATTGTAGTTTATTGCCTTGAGTAACGTCGGTTCCTTTTTATATGAAACGCAGCAAAGCTTCCAACATCTACTATATCTTGTGTATTGTTTAATCTGTTCTGTAATCCAATAACTTTATCGTGAGTTCACTAACTCTGCCTTCTCTCACTGCTGATATCTATAGCCTGTGTTCTAAGCATTCCAGACTGCTTTCCCAGCTGCAGTATTAGATACATTAAACCAACAGTATGCTGCAACTGCTTTCTTTCCCATATATAAAATAGTAGAACTCTACTTTTCTCCAATAGGTTTTTAGAGCCCAGATCTAGCATCTTCCACACTCTAAATTATTGCTATATCTTGGTGAAATTGTGCCCTGTCCTTAACTTTTGCTTTCCCAATTTCTAAAATCCTTGCAAAACATTAATTTTTCTGATGTACTCTTCTTAATTAACTTACTAATAAACTTATTTTGAATTTATTCAGAACTGCTCTGAGTGCACAAGAGGCATTGGTATCAGAGTAGCTTTGCTTTTCACTAACGTTGATGTTGTAGGACAAATCTGGAAATTGGTTAAATTTCAATTCCACTGTGAGACTGTCTTCGTGGAATTGCTTTTGTATAAGGTTAGGTCAGACTGGATTTGCACTGAACTTCCCAGTTGATGCAAAATGAATGCATTGTGGCAAACTTTGTTAAACCACCTTTTCTATTTTGGGATGAATTTAATGGTTTTTCTCACACCTCTGATACAGATACATGTTAACTATATTTTTGTACAGGAGGATGCTCAGGAAGAGTTTGGTTGGAAGTTGGTGCATGGTGATGTCTTTCGGCCTCCCAGGAAGGGAATGCTTTTATCTGTTTTCCTTGGACAAGGAACTCAGATCTTCATTATGATGTTTATCACTCTTTGTAAGTATTACTTGATATTGAGAGCAGTCAGATTGCTAATTTAGGTGCATTGTTTTAGTCTTTGAATTTTCTGGGCTAATTTCTGAAAATAGCACCACAGATTGCATGTATTTGACATAGCTATAGAGGTTTATCGCGTGGAAACAAGCCCTTTGGCCCAACTTGTCCATGCTGCCCTTTTTTTTCAACCACCTAGTTAGTCCCAATAGTCTGCATTTGACCCATATCTCTCTATATCCATCTTCCTCATATAACTGTCTAAGTGCTTTTTAAAAGCCAAGGCAGTGCCTCAAAACAATAAACAAGAGCAGTGGAAGGAGAGAAACCTGGGACGACTGAGATAAAGCATGAGTGTGTTCGTAAAGGGCTTTCAAAAGTGACAAGTGAGGTAGTAAGGTGTTCAGAAAATGAAAGAATTTGATGCTTTTGGAGAGGTCAAATAAGGCAAAGAATTGCACATTAAATGGGAGGATGCTGTGAGAGATCTTGGCATGAATGTCCACAGATGCTTGACGGTAGCAGGACAGATTGTTATGGTGGTTAAGAAGGCAGAGGGAATCCTTTCATTTATTAGTTATATTATAATTCAGGTTAGAAACTCCGAAATGTTTTATGAAGTTCGCCTGGATCATAAATTTTGCAATTTGAATTTGATTATAATAAGCATGAGAAGTTTCACTTGAGGTATGATTCAAATGATCCTCGGGAGCTTTTAGAAAACAAAGTTTATTTTAAGAATGCAGTTAATACATATAGAAAGAAAATTACCAAAACTTTTACCACTTACAAACAAACCATGATATTGTATAACCCTTAATGAATATAAGCAATTTCCAAACAAATTTATCTATACAAAACCCTTGCTACAGATTTGGCATAGAAAATACAAACGTTCACATAATGCTGGAACTTAGTCTTTTGGATGGAGAATTGAAACTGACTTCCTAACCTTGTAACTTCTAGCAGCCCCCTGGATATACACAGACCAACTTGAAATCAGAACAGTTTCCCAAACCCCAGGGAAAGAGAGAAGGCGGCTCTTGATAATAATAGCAACCCACCAATAGCAGAAATTTCACTTTAGGAAGGCCAGAAGGCCTTGTCCCCAGCTAGCCAGTAGTATTTCTACTTTCAGTCTGATGTCCACTCCCTTCTAAACTAAAACTGACAAATTAAAAGTGAAACCTTGAACTTGCATGAAGAAAAAATAGAATTAGAAAATGTACTGGGCATAGCTTGCAAGAAGTGTCCTTGCTCTGGCACCATCTTGGAACACACGTTTGGAATACTGTGTCCAATTGTGGTCACCAGACTACCTGAAAGACAAGGTGGCTTTGGAGGGAGTAGGGAAAAGTTTTACCAGGATGTTGCGTGGTATGGAGAATATTAGCAATGAGGAGAGATTGAACTAACTGAGATTATTCTCCTTGGAAAGATGGAGGCTAAAGGGTGACCTGAAAGAAGTTTATAATTTTGAGGGATATGGATAGGGTGAACAGTTGAAAGCGTTTTCCCAGGGTAGAAATGACAATTAGAAGGGGGCACAGGTTCAAGGTAAGGGAGGAAAAGATTTAGTAGAGATGTGTGAGGAAAGTTTTTTGCACAGAGGATATTGGGAGCCTGGAATGCACTGCCAAATGAGGTGGTTGAGGCAGACATGTCAGCAACATGTTAGACTTATCTAACTAGACACGTGAACAGTTGGGGAATAGAGGGATACAAGTGGTTGACCTAGATAGGACAACCTGATTAGTGCAGGCTTGAAGGGCTGAAGAGCCTGTTCCTATGCTGCACTGTTCTTTGTCTTCATCCAGAAGCTTCTGGGGGGTTTGGAACTCATTACCTTTAAAGGATAGTAGATTCAGAGAATTGCAACATTTGGATATGTACCTCACTGCAGAGTGACAGGCCAAATGCTGGAAAGTGGAGTTAAGCTGCTTGGCTTATTTTTTCAGTTCACAGATGTGATGGGCCAAGTTGCCTCTTTCAGTAGATTCGGTAAACATTCTGTTTCAGTAATAAATGTCACCAAGACAGCTTAAAGATGTGGCAGTTTTGAGTACAGCAGGAAGTGGTGATGCACAGATGGGCAACCTTGGTAAGAATGGGGTGATGTTGGTTGTGGAGTTTATAACAAAGCTGAGGAGGTTAAGGATGATAGAGTATTTGCAGCAGTTCAAGTGTCAAGATTAATAATCCTGAATTGAGTTGAAGTCGTACTATGGCAACTGCGGAATTGAAATTTGCTTCCTTAAATCAATCTGGGATTAATAGCCAGTGTCAATAATGGTGACCATGAAACTGCTGGATTGATTATAAAGGTTTACTAATGTCTGTTAGTGAAGCAAACCGGCTGTCCATCCGTATGTGACTCTAGACTAGCAATAACTCTTAACTGTCCTATGAAATGACCAAGTGAGCCACTTGGTTGAAACAAAACTGCAGGTTGAAGCTGCAAGTCACTTAGTTTATGGCGGATCTAGATGGTGTAGCTCTCCAGCACCACCACCTGGGCAATGGGAGGTGAACATTGCCAGCTCACCTATCATAATGAATAACAAATGTGTTTGAGGGCTCTAGAAGAAGTTGGAGCAAGGTGAAGATGATATTGTGGAGGTTTATTTTTCATTTGAATGGTTGGGGAAACCATTATAGTGGGACGTCAAGGTTAATATTCCATTCAACAGCTTCAGCTGAAGTAGTATGAATGGTTGTGATGCCACCAGGAATGGATTTCTATGGGCGGGAGTATTGTATCTGGGCAATGATCTGATTTGGTTGGCAATTTGTCACAATTTGAGCTTTTCCTCATGTTCATCAAGATATGGCAATTGGCCATATCTTCCCTGGCCTGTCCTGAAGTCATTGAGGGAGAAAATTAAAATCTGAGACTTAATCACTCAGGTCATGTTGTGGTTGCACTGCGGAGAGGTGGGGCTAATGTCAATTTATGGGGTGTGGATTATGCTCCATGTAAGATGACAGGATTTCAAACAAATGCATAAATCTTTTTTTTTTGAGGTCCTGTGTTGGCATAAGTACCTCGTTAGCTGTTAGTTGCTGGTTATTCTTTGAATCGGGTATATTCCCTGCAGACATCAGGAGGTTCAATATGTGCTCACATAAGAAGCTATTTCAATTATGTTGTTCTCGAGGGGAAATGGTATTTACTGATGAGTAGATTTCCAGTTAGAAGCTCAGCTTGGGGTCAAGCAGTTCATAGATAAAACCCTGTTCAATTTGAGAGTATGGGAGAATCCAATTTAAAAAAAAAAAAAATCTTGAAACCTGCCATTGTCAGCTAAATTTGTGCTTTTTTATAAAAATAAATGCTGGAAATAAGAAAAGTGAGAATCTGTGCAGAAGCAGAGGAGTTAATTTTACAGGAGGAATTCTGATGAAAGCAAGGAGATTACGTGAATGGTTAACTCCCTGCTTCTGCACACATTCTTTCACAACACACTGCAATTGTAGTGTGAGCAGATAGCAAAAAGCTGTAATTGCTTTTTTCAGTTTTATGATGCAGAAGGAAAAATGCAACAGTGGTGATAATTAATTTCTATAGGTTTAATATTGGCCTGCACTTCAAACTGGATGTATATGGGGAGGAAAGTTAGATGAAGTTTGCACCTTTATGAAAAGTACAGAAATACAGAGCCTTCATTGTACTGTACTGAGAAGAAGCAGCATTCAACTGAGAAAGAGATCTGGAAAAATATATTTGATGTACATTTTGAGATATTTCATTTTTTTCCACCCACTGTGTAGTCCTGGCATGTCTTGGATTCCTTTCACCTGCTAACCGAGGAGCATTGATGACTTGTGCTGTTGTGCTGTGGGTCTTGCTAGGAACGCCTGCAGGATACGTTTCTGCCAGGATGTACAAGAGTAAGTGACGTATGGTGTCATGATTTTTTTTATATCATTACCTATATTTGCATCAAGTTAAATCAATGATGTTGATAGTGATGAATGAGATGATGTTGCAGAAATGTTATTACCTAAAGTAGCTGCAATCAATAAACTGGCATAAAATATTGTATGTGACCTCGTGTTAATATCCACAGTGGGTGAAAAAGGTATTATTGTCCCTTCATTTTATTCATTTTTTTTCCATATCTACCACCTTAAACCTGGTTTCAGCATAAATAGGAATTGGAGAGATGAAACTTAATCCCACTCTGCATTTTTGTGTTGATGCTTTAAATTGAAAGCACACTCAACACTGGTCATTCAAAAGGAATAGTCTTTCTTGCTTTAGCCTTTCAAAACACTATTCAATCCAAAAAAACAACTTGCACTATCCCTTCCCAATTGTTTCAGTGGAAATAGTTCCAGTGTCTCAGGTCATTCCTGGTGACTATCGTTCCCATTCCTAGTCTTTTTTTTATTGTGTTTTGCCTCCTCTGTGTTGCTGTGAAGGAAATTCAAAGTGGACTCATGTAAATTCAACTAGAAGTAAACATGGTCATTGTGTTTTAATGAGAAAAGTAAAACATGCATCAGGAATTATACAGCATTGAATTCGAGGGGTCAGCATCATTCTTCTTGCTCCACAACAGTCTTTACCCACTTCAATTCATCTCACCCTATTAACCTATCCTTTTGTTTTGTGAATGATTTGAGCAAAAACAAACTTGGAATATGATCACTGTTTACTTAGGCCTTTTTTTTTGACATATCAAGTTTGTTTTGTGGCTAAGTACAAAAGCATTACCGTTATGCATTTACTGACAATTTACTGCTCTTATCTTAGTGTTGAGGAAACTGATAAAGATTAACATGTCCCGTTTGTTTTTGTAGCTTCGCTCTCCAAGGGTTCTAGTAGCATCTTAAAACAAAATCAGGGTGGTTTCACTGACTTCTGTTGTATGCCACCAATAAGTCATGATATAGAGATGCCAGCATTGGACTGGGGTGGACACAAGTCTCACCACACCAGGTTAAAGTCCAACAGGTTTACTTGGAATCATGAGCTTTTGGAGTGCTGCTCCATTTAGGTGAATGATCAAAGAGCAGAGCTCTGAAAGCTCGTGATTCCGAATAAACCTGTTGAATTTTAAGTTGGTGTTTGTGAAATTTTTTTCTGTGGATAAGTCAGTGAAACAAATTTAGAAAATAAAATAGTTGGATGCTGGGAATCTGAAATTAAAAACAGGAAATTGTGGAAATACTCAGCAGGTCTCAGCAGCATTTTGTGGAAAAAGACCAGTTACCCTTTCAGGGCGATAACTGTTTGGCAGAACTATTTTGGAAATCTTTTGGGGATCTTGTCCCTTTTGGAAGAAACATATTGGAAAAGCAAAGGCAATTTCAATAATTTTGACCAGTGATCATGTTTGGATAAGATATTTGTTCATCAAATGCTTGCTACACACAAAGGCAGCAATCGTTTCTGTGCAGTGATTATTATAAATTCAAGAATGGATTTTCTGTCTGCTTTTAGTACTGCACTGGGCCTTGACTGAAATAACGGAGGCCCATACTCTAAAACACTAGCCAAGTTAAGAGTGACAATACACGTTTTGATGTTTGAAAGGACTTTTGTACTCGGGTTTACTAAATCAATAACATTTTTCACTGTTATTTTTGAGAGTAGTTTAACAGTTCCAATCTTTCCACAGCTTTTGGCGGTGAGAAATGGAAGACCAATGTTCTGTTGACTTCTTTTCTATGTCCTGGGTTAGTATTTGTCACTTATTCCTGTTGTTTGTTATAGAATCTGTGCTTTCCTGTAGTATTTGTGATGCATATAATTTGCATGAGTTAATGTCATATTATGTACAGATAAAGTGAGATGAATACATTTTGGTGAAACAGTGCAGTGTAGGGTAATGAAGACCCAATTAAAGCGCAGAATTCTGATGTATGCCATTAATATTTCATTTTTCTGATTTTCCTTAAATAACTAAGTACTTGAGAACATAATAAGAGCAGACATAGGCTGTTTGACTCTTTAAGCCTGGGTTGGCCATGCAATACAATCAAGGCTGATCTTCATGGCTGGACTTGCGGATAGTGAGGAGCATTGTCAGGCGATGCAGCAGGACATAGGCTGGTAGCTTGGGCAGAAAGATGACAGATGGAATTCAATCCTGATAAATGTGAGGTGATGCATTTCGGGAGAAAGAATGTAGGGGGGAGGTATATGATAAAGGGTAGACCTATTAAGAGTATAGAAACGCAGAGGGACCTGGGGGTGCAGGTGAACAAGTCTCTGAAGGTGGCAGAGCAAGTGGAGAAGGTTGTGAAGAAAGCATATAGTATGCTAGCCTTTATAGGAAGGGGTATAGAGTACAAGAGCTGGCCTTTAATGTTGCAGTTGTATAAAACGTTGATTAGACCTCATCTGGAATACTGTGTCCAGTTCTGGTCGCCCTACTACCGGAAGGAGGTGGAGACTCTGGAGAGAGTGCAGAGGTTGTTTACCAGGATGCTGCCTGGTATGGAAGGCCTGAGTTATGAGGAGAGGTTAGGCAAATTGAGACTGTTTTCCTTAGAAAGATGTAGACTTAGAGGAGATCTGATAGAGGTGTACAAGATTGAGGGGTATAGATAGAGTAAACAGGGTTAAGCTCTTTCCTAGGATAGACTCGAATAGCATGAGGGGTCACGGGCTTAGGGTGAGGGGAGTAAGATATAATTTGGATGCTAGAGGGAGTTTTTTCACAGAGGGTAGTGGGGGTATGGAATGCGCTGCCAAGTAAAGTGGTGGAGGCAGATACTCTGGAGTTATTTAAGAAATACTTAGATGGGCACATGAACAGAATGGGAATGGAGGGGTATAGAAAACTGATTTAAAATAGGGATCATGAGCCTTGGGAGTCCCTGGGAAGTGTGTAATTAGATGATATTGATGTACTTGTGCAGATACATGGATTTGGGCCTGTGTCTGTGGGAGTTTGCATATTCTCCCCGTGCTTGCGTGGGTTTTCTCCGGGTGCTCCGGTTTCCTCCCACATCCCAAAGATGTGCTCTTAGGCTAATTGGCAAAACAAATTCTCCCTAAATTGTCTCAAATTTGGTTTTTAATCCATAGATCTATAAACATGGACAGGGATCGCAGGTAGAGGTGGGAACATCAGGGTGGCGGCGCAGACTCGTTGGGCTGAAGGGCCTGTTCCCTGTGCTGTTTTGTTCTTTGTTCTTTCTTCCTCAATCTCATCTTCCTGCACTACCTCCATATCCCTTCACTGAAATTCAGGTCTGAGAGAAATTTAATTATCAGGGCATTCTTTGTGTAAACATGTAGTTGTTTACATTTAAATAAGATACATATTATTAATAATTAACATTTTTATTGTGCCTTTACAAGAGCTAGTAACAGGTCGAGGTCACTTCCTGCACATTGGGTTGATCTCTGATCATACAAAGACACAAATGTCTTATTCATTGAAGCTTAGAGTTTTTCCACTTGTGTCCTAATCTGGTGGCAATCTCTTGCCTACTCTTCAAATCATTTTACTGGATAGGAAGACCCCAAGCTGAAAGGTGATAACCTTAGTTGGCATGTTTTAATCCTGAAATAGAGGAGTATTGCTAAACAAAAATTAAAGGTGTTGATTTATAAAATGCTTACGTTGCAAGTTTAAAAAACAATTGAATTACAGTCCTGTCTTGGAAGATTGTCCCTCCTGATCATCAATCCTAAACTCTCACCACTTAAATTTGTACCTTTATGTCACACATTTGCTTAAAATCGGTCTTGCATTGAACTCCCCTCTTTCTGCTATCTGCCCTTAAACAATTCTAACTGCAGCCAGAATACTTTTCCATCAATGTAAATCAATTCTTAAATTGCGTGGTATCTCTTTTATTAAAGCAGCAAGATTGCACTTATTCAGTAGTTCTCCTCCCACTTTCTATTGAAGGAAATGACAGGCCTGGCTAAATTTCTAACATCTTTTCAAATGTCAAAGAAAATAAAGGTTTGATTATCATTTTTTCTTTCAAATAGTGTTTTTTTTAGGTTTTCTTCCCACCCTTTGCAAAACCAACCACTGACCTCAACAAGTCTATTGTGCCATGTGTGGAAATTAATTTTGCCATTTTTTAGATACAAAATAGTATGCAATTAAGCTTTTTGATGCTTCATTATGTTCATTGACTTGTTGCTCAAGAATTAGATTCTGTCCAATCTTCTCGAATAAAAATCCAACAATAACAACTTGCAGCTTTGTTAATATTGTTACGATCCCAGCTGATACAACTGGACAAGTCAGGTCCCAGAATGGAACCTGACTTGATAGATCCTAACTTTTAGTTTTTGTTTAGACACATGGATGAACAGAGTCATGGGACTGCTGATGAACTTTTGATAAAAGATTATTTATTTATTTTACTTCATCCCAGGGTTATCTTTGCAGATGTATACACACTTAAGGCTGGCATAAGTTACAAAATCTTATCCTCTAATGTTCTCCAAGTACACAGCCCATGTAAACCAATGAGCAAAATGTTCATTACCATCTGAAACCAAGTGATAAATGCTGTCCAAAACAACTACTTTGGATTCTTCATTTAGATCTTGTTAGATTGTGAGCCAACTAGTCTCACTGGAACTCTGCCTTTCATATGAGGGTTTCCAAACTCCACACTCAAAGAATACACATGAACTCTTCTCCAAAGCAGTGCTTTCTCTTGGTGATCTTTACCAAGGATCCACTTTCAGGATTTCAACCTCCTTTCAATATTCCTCTGCTGTGTGCATTCCACTTCCACACAATCTCTCAGGCAGCCACCACACCAGCAGGACACCACTATTTTGCAGGCTGCTTAAGATGTCACTAACTTTAAGATCATCACAGCTGTCTGGCTTCTCGCAAGCGAACCTTTCCAAGTCTGCAGCTTGCAGACAAGTCTTTAACTGACAGTATCTCTTGATTTCACAAATAGAACCTTTTCAAAATTCTGCTTTTTGTTCCTTTAACTTCCAGGAACTCTTATTGCCTGGTTTCTGGGACTGACTTTCTGTCCCTCTGTATTATCCTGCCTGTTCTAGAAGTTTCTGTGGAAACTCTTTGCCTCTGGGGTGGCTTATTCACACTGGACTGTTAACTGCTTCTGTTCCTCAATGTGGGCCTCCAGTTGCCAAGCAACAGCTTAGTTTTTTTAGCTGATTGCTTTTGCATTGTAAAACCTTCATTACGATGCAAGCAAAGTTTAAAATGAAACCAAACCCGCAGTCCAGTAGGCACCTTTGTTTAACATAAAGCTAAACTGAAGTTCTATTCTTTTCTTAGTACACAATTAGTCAATAGAATCGTACAGGTTTGCAATATGGAAACAGGCCCTTCGGCCCAACTTGTCCATGTTGCCCCTTTTTTAACTTCTAAGCTAGTCCCAATTGCCTGTGTTTGCCCCATATCCCTCTACACCCATCTTACCCATGTAACTGTCTAAACGCTTTTTAAAAAACAAAATTGTACTGCCTCTATTATACCTGTAGCAGCCTGTTCCAGACAGTCAACACCTACTGCGTGGGGAAAAAGATTCCTCTGGACCCTTCTGTATCTCTTCCTTTTCACCTTAAACCTATGCACTCTAGTTTTAGACTTCCCTATCTTTGGGAAAAGGTATTGACAAGCTGATCTATGCCCCTCGTTATTTTATAGACCTCCATAAGATCACCGATTAGCCTGCTACGCTCCAGAGGAAAATGTCCCAGTCTATCCAGCCTCTTCTGATAATTCAAACCATCAAGTTCCAGTAGCATTCTAATAAATCTTTTCTCACTCTTTCTAGTTTAATCATATCCTTTCTATAATAGAATGACCAGAACTGTATACAGTATTCCATGTGTGGCCTTACCAATGTCTTGTACAACTTCAACAAAATGTCCTATTTTCAATATTCTGACCAGTGAAACCAAGCATGCTGAATGCTGCCTTCACTACTCTGTCCACCTGTGACTCCACTTTTCAAGAAGCTATGAACCTGTACCCCTAGATCTTTGTTTTATAACTCTCCCCAGTGCCCTACCATTAACTGATCAAGTCCTGCCTTGGTTCGATCATCACCTCACATTTATCTAAATTAAACTCCATCTGTCATTTGTCAGCCCACTGGCCCAATTGATCAAGATCCCATTGCAATCCTTCACTATCCACTATGCCACCAATCTTCATAGAAACAAAAAAGCTTGTACTTTACTTCTAATAGAATACACATATATAAATTACTTGAACTATTTTAATTTCCTAACAGTATTTATAGAAACCATTGAGAATGACCCAAGTGATACAGAGTGCAGGACAGTATTGGACTGAGTGGTCAGATATTGGTTAGAGTTGGGTTGGATTGTGAATGGTCTATAAGTGGATTAGTTGATGGATAGTTTGAGGAAGCCATAGAAAAGTTTTGGTGTAGAAAGAGCCCATTCAGTCCATTGTGTCTATGCCAGACCAAAAAAAAATACTAATCATAATCCCATTTTTCCATGTTTGGATCATAGCCTTGCAAGTTGCAGCCTTTCAAGTGGCGATCCAGGCACCTTTTTAAGAGTGCTTCAGCCAGTACAAGCAACTCAGACAGTGAATGCCAGACATCCACCATCTTCTGTGATAATGCTTTTCTTTATCATGGAATCATAGAATCATTGTAGTGCAGAAGAAGCCATTCAGCTTATTGAGTCTGCACCAACTCTGCCAGCTTATTTCATCCAGGCCCTCCTGGATCCCTTTAGCCTCAACGGCTATATCTAATTCTTTCTTGAAATCACACATTTTGATCTCAGCTACTTTCTGTAGTTGTGAATTCCACACATTCACCATGTTCTGGATGTGAAACCAGATGTGTTCCCACAACAAGCAGCGATAGTTTGATGGTCACCACTACTGAGACTAGTTTTCAATTCCAGATTTATTTATTGAATCTAAATGTCACCAGCTGTTATGGTGAAATTTGAGTCCATGTTCCCAGAGCATTCTCCTGGGCCTCATGCCACCGTCACCCCATATCGCAAAATTCTGATGAGATGATTGATTAGTGAGTACTCTTGTATTATTTTTAAGAATGAAAAAATAGTCCAGATTGCAGCCTTTTCTGTAATGAATGCAGTTGAATGTAACGTTTAAAATAAAGTTTATTTATTAGTCACAAGTAGGCTTACATTCACACTGTAATGAAGCTACTGTGAAAATCCCCTAGTTGCTACACCCCAGCATCTGTTCGGGGTATACCGAGGGAGAATTTAGCATAGCCAATGCACCTAACCTGCACATCTTTGGACTATGGGTGGAAACTGAGTATGAGTGGAGTGTGCAAAATTCACATAGACAGTGACCCAAGCCAGGAATTGAGCCGAGGTTCCTGGTGCTGTGAAGCAGCAGTGCTAACCATTGTGCCACCATGCCACCCACCTAGTGTAACGTTAAAGAGAAAAACTTGGTTAAGGGTAGAATCAGAGTCAATGTTTACACACTCTTATTAGCATTCAGTTACGGAAATGGCAAGCATGCACTTCCCTATCTCGACAACCAAGCTTAATCTCAACAACCAGTTTAAATGTGTGTCTAGGGCGCAAGTGAATCCCCAATTGATGTCCATTATCTGCACACAATCAAGCATAAAGAATATACAATTAACATTTGGAACTTGTTAAAATTGGTAAACATTTTGATGTTGTTTGGTCTCTCCTCTGGTGCCTAATTTGATGACTACTTTCCTGGATAAGTCGCTACAGTGATAGTGAATGTAGAAGCACTGTAAATAGAATATTGCCATAATTTATGTATTTTCAAAGCCACGTTTAGGTAGAATGTCTAATAGAATCATGCTGCTATACTACATTTGAAATTAACAATGTTGCTTCCATTCACAGAATTGTCTTCATTGATTTCTTCATTACAAACCTTATCCTTTGGGTAGAAGGATCATCTGCTGCCATTCCCTTTGGAACTCTAGTGGCAATTTTGGCAATGTGGTTTGGAATTTCAGTACCATTGACTTTTGTTGGTGCTTACTTTGGATTTAAGAAAAGGGTGAGTTTTGCAAAATGATCAGTGCTCACACACTTGTAAACTGGAAAGCTGATTCAATGTATGTGTGTGAAGATGCAAAACTGGGGAAAATCAATTCTTAGCAGGCATGTGTAGAGCAAATAACCCTAAACTATTTTTACTTGAGTCAGGATAATAGGAATGTGGTCAGGCTTATGAAGGGAAAATTTTGGAACAACATTGGAATTTTTTTTTTGCATGTAGGTTAACCCATGGCTGGTGTAGGTTACCACCAGGGATGGCTGAGGCCATGATATTGGACTATCAAACACTGCTTGGGTACTTTAACAAGAGAATAAGATTGAATGACAATTTTTTTTCAGTACCTATCTTGTGGCACAAGTCTGCATTTTAATTCTTGGTGTAAATGGTAAACAGATTGTGTGGAAAAAGTGATGGTAAAGATTGCAAGAATGCCCGTACAGTTCTGGTACATTGGTTCTAAGGATTTTTGGAAATGGAATCTGTGTGCATTGGAATATCTCTTCCAAACAAAGAAATGCTTCACCATTGCAGGATCTGAATAGACAGCCCATGAATGATACTGAGTCAGGGGTCAATATACAGTTATTAAACTGTGGACCTTTCACCTACTCAGCTTCTGTGGAATGTAATACTCCTTTTGCAATCATCCCTGAAAAGATTGGATGCATGCAGCTCTCCTCCAAGTCATCATTCCTTATGTCACTATTGCGCAGGGATTTGAGGAAATGTATACTTTCCTGGACAAATCACCATTGTTCACTGGAGAGAAAACTATTAATGATTTCAGTTCAGCAATCATGAAATAATGTATGCATGATGACAATTCCATTCGATTTGTGTTATTATGAACTTAATCATTTGTGTTAACTGATTTCCTCATGGTTTAATTCACTTTCCTCCTTTTCAGGAAAACTCTTATTTCTCATAAGCAGGTCATCGTTTTATTTAGGATTACTACAATTACTGCTTTTTTTTGATTTGAAGAATATGTATTTATACTGTGTGCCGCACAACATATGGGACTGTCGGTCTCTGTGGCACCTCCCAAGTGATAAGGCTGGGTGGGGTGAGTGTGGCACAGTATTTAGCACTGCTGCCTCTCAGTGCCAGGGACCTGGATTCAATTCCAGCCTCAGGTCACTGTGTGAGTTTCCTCCAGGTGCTCTAGTTTTCCCCCTCAGTCCAAAAATGTGCAGGTTAGGTTGATTGGCCATGTTAAGTTGTCTTTAGTGTCATTGGGACCAACAGGGTAAATATTTGGGATTGTGGGGATGAGGCTTAGGTGTGGGATTGTTGTTGGTGCAGGCTTGATGGGCAGAATGGCCTCCTTCTACAATGTCAAGATTCTACGTTTCCTATGGAGTGCAACAATGCTGGTGCACAAGAAACTTGACACATAATAAAACAGTCTGTCTCCCATCTTAAACATTCATCATCAATGCTTGTAGCAACTTGCCAAGACCTCTATAACCATACCTCCCAAATTCTCAACCTCTGTCATCTAAAAGGACAAGGCCACATGAAAACACCCGTCACCTTCACGGCGCACACTATCCTGACTTGGACATGCATAGCTGTTGCTTCACCATTGCAGGATCTAACACCTTCACATTATGGCAGTTCAGGGTGCTGGCTCACCACCACCTTTTCGGGGGCAATAATAGATGGGCAATAAATACCAGTTTGCTAGCAATGCTCACATCCTGAGAATTTTTTTCGTGAGTTTTAGCAGACATCAATCACTGGGGGAAGATCAGAAGCTGCAATTGAATAGGGTTGTAAATTGTCGAGAGGTTGACATTTTCTATGCGAGGGACATGACACATAATTGAAATGCTGCAGTTGGTATTTTACTTTCAAAATGAAGCAAGTGAAGCTTTAATGTGCAGCGCGTTCATTATCATTGATGCTGTATTCATTGAGTGTCTTTTTCCCTCACTTCACTCTGGCCCATGCTGATAACTGATTCTATTTTAAGAATTTGTGTTCCGAATATTTAGATGCAGATTTTTATAGAATGCACTTAGCTGTGAGAAGATTTGATGCACACAGAGGAGGTAGCAAAAAAAGTGTCATAAATATGCAAAACAAAACATGATTTTGCTAGACTCAGTCACATTAATGATCAATTAAATCTGCACTGATGTTCAGAAAAATAATAAATCAGTTTTACTGTGTTCTTTGGGTAATAAATGCATGTTTTCTGTTTTCATTCTTCTAACAAGAAAATGTAGTGAGCTACAATAGAAATTGTAGTTATCGTAGATGTGATCAATTTTTATTCATTTTTCTTTCAGCCCATCGATCATCCTGTGCGGACAAATCAAATTCCACGCCAGATCCCAGAGCAGTCATTCTTTACAAAACCTTTACCAGGCATTATCATGGGTGGCATCCTCCCCTTTGGGTGCATTTTCATACAGCTGTTTTTTATTCTGAACAGCATTTGGTGAGTTGAAATGAATTGAACTGTGGAAAAAATTTCTTTTGTTCAATTGTAAATATTTGGAGTTTGACATATTGAGCCATCTTAATGTACTACCAAAAGAGAAAATGCTGAAAAATCTCAGTGGATCTGGCAGCATCTGTAAGGAGAAAAAAATTGATGTTTTGAGTCCAGGTCATCCTTTGTCAAATCTTTGTCAAAGTCTTGATGTATTATTTTCCCGTGACTCTTAGGACAGAATCCGCTTCCACGAAGCAATAGAAAAGTAGAATACTGAAAATAGGAGAAAATGGTGGAAATATACTCAGCAGGTCAGGTAGCATCTGTGGAGAGAGGAAGAGTTAACATTTTAGTGACCATTCAAGTCCCCATGATTTAGTGAGTTAAAAAAGAAGTGGCTTTTAAGATAGCAGATGCATTGATTACAATTGTCCAAATATCTCCAGATTTTGGATGGAGCTATCAGATTGGAAAATAGTGAAAGCAGCATCTTGATGTGAGGAGGAAGGAGGCAGAAAGCAGGCCTCTTAGTATTATGTCTGTCATAGGGAAGATGTGAGAATTCATTGTTATGAGATTGCAGCAGGCACTCAATCTTAATACAACAGACATTGATTTGTGATGAGGAAATATTGTTGATGAATTCATTGGAGTTCTTGGAGTAAATAACAAGCAATATTGATGATGAGGAGCCTGTAGATGCCACATACTTGGATTTCTTAAAGGCATTTTGTCACAAAATCTGATTGTATTGGGTAACATGTTAGCACAGATAAAGGATTGATTAACAGGACATGGAGAGTACGGATAAATAGGTCATTTTCAGGTTAGCAAGCTATAACTAGTGGAGTGCCACAGGGACCAACACTGAGAACTTAACTATTTACAGCCTATATCAATAAACTGAATGAAGTGACAATATATGGTTGCTAAATTTGCCGATCTACCCAAAGATGGGTAGGAAAGTAAATTGTGAGAAGGGCATAAGGTGTAAGGGGATATAGTTAAGCTAAGTAAATGGACAAAAGCAATTGGCAGATGGATTATAGTGCGGGTAAATGAAAGATTACCCACTTGAGCAGGTAGAATAGTAAAACAATGAGGAGAGATTGCAGAACTGTGCAGTACAAAAAGATCTGGGCGTTCTGGTATGTGAATCAAAAAAGGTTAGCATTCAAATACAGCAAGTGACTAGATAAAATAATGGTAACGTTGCCATAGTCTCACATGATCGTTGGCTGATTGATGGTGATTTAACCTGAGAGTCACTATACCTCAGGTGATGGCCAAGGTAGAGAAAATAGGGCTTTCATGAATGGTCTCAGCCGATATGGGAATTGAATCCACACAGTTGGCATCGCTCTACATCATGAACCAACTCAACAACTAACTAAGCTAAACCGACTAGCTAAAGTGATCAGGATGGCAAATGAAACATTGTCACTTATTGTGGAGGGTGGAATGTAAAGGTAGGCATATTTTGTGACAATTGTACAAGGTATTGGTGAGATCATATCTGAAGTACTGCGTGTAGCTTTAAGGAAAGATCCAATTGCATTAGAAACAGTTCAGCGAGAATTCACTCAGCTAATTCCTGTAATGAGGCTGTTTTATGAAGAAATTTGGACAGATTGAGCCCACTTCCATTGAAATTTAGAAGAATGTGAGGTGATCTTGAAACATCAAGACTGAGTGGATGGATGCTGAAAGAATGTTTCTCGTTGTGGGAGGTACTAGAAATCAGAGACACAGTTTAACAGTAAGAGCTCTCCCTATTAAGGCAGAGGTGACCACTCTTTTCTGAGGGTTGTTAGTGTGTGGGATTATCTTCCTCACAAAGCTTCGAAAGTAGGTCATTGAATATTTCTAAGGCTGAATTAGATCGATTCTTGGAGACATGTAGGGATAGACAGGAAGCATAGATCTGAGGCCACACAGCTATCATCTTATCAAATGGCAGAGCCAGCTCGAGGGACCTAACAGAATAGGCTTGCTCCTTGTTCGTGTATTTGTCTGTATCAGAATTGGCAAAAGTTAAGAGATACAGTAGATTTAGAGTAAGCAGTGGATGGACAAAGAACCAAAGCTCCGACAAAGGGTTGTGTAGATTCAAAACATGAGCTCTATTCTGTCTCAGTCTTGCTGAATTTTCCAGTATTTTTTGTTTTTGTGACCAAAGGAAAATAAGAGATTGGGTGCAATACAGGAAAGATTAGACAGAAGAGTTAGTCCTCTAAGGCTAAAGGGAATGGTGATGCGGCAAAAAAAGAAATACACAGTATGCCTAGGATAATGTGTAGTCCTGTCTGAACGTAGAAAGATTATGGTGGAACGAAGCCATTCAGCCCAGTGTCTGCCTCAGCCAAAAAGGAGACAAAATGAAACTAGCTGCTCATTTTAATCCCGTTTTCCGTCACCTGACCCATATCCTTACACATCACACCATTTCAGATCAGATCCAGGTAACTTTCAAATATGTTGAACATTTCAGCCTCAACCATAAGTCTAAGCAGTGAATTCCAAACACCTACCACCCTCTGGATTAAAAAGTTTTTCCCTCATCTTCTCTTTAATCTTTCTACTAATCACTGTAAAACTGGGTTCTCTGGTAATTGACCCAGAAACTGGGGGAAGCAACTCTTTCTTATCAAGTCCCCTCGTAATTTCGTATACCTCAACTGAGCCAACCTCTAGGTTTCTCTGTTTGAAGAAAAACATCCCTATCCCATTTACTCTCCTAATTGCTGCAGTTTTTAAACTTGGTCAATGTTTTTGTAAATCTCCTCTGCATTTTGTCCAGAGCAAATGTTTCAACTAAGCTCGAGTTAACTCAGTTCAGTTGCAGCCAGTGTTGCTATGATGCTTTTGGTTAAACTTATGTTGGTTACTTGTGCCTGTGCGTCGTTTGACTGATACCTTAGCTTACTGGCAGATGGAATTCAATCCTGATAAATGTGAGGTGATGCATTTCGGGAGAAAGAATGTAGCGGGGGAGGGTATATGATAAAGGGTAGACCTATTAAGAGTATAGAATTGCAGAGGGACCTGGGGGTGCAGGTGAACAAGTCTCTGAAGGTGGCAGAGCAAGTGGAGAAGGTTGTGAAGAAAGCATATAGTATGTTAGCCGTTATAGGAAGGGGTATAGAGTACAAGAGCTGGCCTTTAATGTTGCAGTTGTATAAAATGTTGGTTAGACCTCATTTGGAATACTGCACAATTCTGGTCGCCTTACTACCGGAAGGACGTGGAGACTCTGGAGAGAGTGCAGAGGAGGTTTCCCAGGATGCTGCCTGGTATGGAAGGTCTGAGTTATGAGGAGAGATTAGGCAAATTGGGACTGTTTTCCTTAGAAAGACGTAGACTTAGAGGAGATCTGAGAGAGGTGTACAAGATTTTGAAGGGGATAGATAGAGTAAACAGGGCTAAGCTTTTTCCTAGGATGGACTCAAATAGCATGAGGGGTCACGGGCTTAGGGTGAGGGGGGTAAGGTATAATTTGGATGCTAGAGGGAGTGTTTTCACACAGAGGGTGGTGGGGGTATGGAATGCGCTGCCAAGTAAAGTGGTGGAGGCAGGTACTCTGGAGTTATTTAAGAAATACTAGATGGGCACATGAACAGAATGGGAATGGAGGGGTATAGAAAACTGATTTAAAATAGGGATCATGAGCCTTGGGAGTCCCTGGGAAGTGTGTAAATAGATGATGATATTGATGTACTTGTTTTAATCCTACAGGTGCTTTGGTCCACCTTGTTGTCTAACGAGGGGCATACACGCGATGGGTCGTGAGAGGACTACTCTTGGACCTTTTGAGAGTATCCTACTGCTTCACATCGTTAGTGTATGCTTGACCTGGACCATCTGATGGGCAACACGACAGCTCGGTGACTATCGCTGTGCTGTGCAGATACATGGATTTAGGTCTGTGTCTGTGGGAGTTTGCGCATTCTCCCCATGCTTGCGTGGGTTTTCTCCAGGAGCTCGGTTTCCTCCCACATCCCAAAGATGTGCTCATAGGCTAATTGGCAAAACAAATTTTTTCTCCCCAAATTGTCTCAAATTTGGTTTTTAATCCATAGATCTATAAACATGGACAGGGATCGCGGGTAGAAGTGGGAACATCGAGGTGGCGGCGCGGGCTCGTTGGGTCGAAGGGCCTGTTTCCTGTGGTGTTTTGTTCTTTGTTCTTACAAACATTCACCTGGAATTTTGCCTGAATTTTGTTTCCCACTTTCCTCTCTGACTCTCGGCTTTAATTTGACCTGTCACTTCTCCCTTCACTCCTCCAGCTTGACATTTGTCACCTTCTATTCTGACATTTTACTCATCACTGACCAGAATTCCTTTGTTGGTCTGGCTACCATGAGTAAATACACCCTTCAGTTTGGAATGTTCATCCTTTAAAACAAAATTCACACACGAAGTGAGGTAATACTCTCTGTTTTTAAATCGTATGACACAAAAGGATAGTTGGTTTTGAGCTGGGAAAGATCCCTAAGAGATTACACTGCTTTTGAATCTCTGGAATTTGGTGAAAATGGGAAATATATGGCTGGAAGAAAAAGGCGCTTCCATGCAATACAAGGCTCAGCAAAATCAGTTGTATAGCATTTTGTCGCTGATGAGAAGCATCAAAACACCTTTCTGAATGGCAACTTCCTTTTTTTTTCTGGAGAGCTTGTTATTTTGGCAAATATGGTCACCATTTTGCATGCAGTCTGGTGTTACAAGTGGCAGTGAGATGAATGATCAGTTCATGCATGTTTTGGTGGTTAAAAGAATATTCCCTGGGATACCAGGGAAACTCCCTTGCCCTGCTTTGACCAGTACTGTGGTCAACTTGGATGATTGATACTTTTACAGCAAGGTTTTTAGTAACATGAAGTATGCAACTTATTTTTACTGGTTCCAAAGCTTTACTCTGATCTATGTGAATGTAATTATTTCAGTTGTTTCAATACACAAGACATTGTTTCTGGGTGAACTGAAAGCTGTTTGAACAACTCATCACTTGTATTTATTGGCTTTTCATTCAACTTTCCAATGTTCACTTTGTATTAATTATATGCTCCATTTTTAGGTCTCATCAGATGTATTATATGTTCGGTTTCCTTTTCTTGGTATTCATTATTCTACTCATCACTTGCTCAGAAGCCACCATCCTGCTCTGTTACTTCCACCTTTGTGCAGAGGTTTGTACTCCTAAGTTCATTATCTCCTGCTTTATTTGGTATTTGTTACAATAATGTAGTAGCAATTCATGCTGAAACATTAGTGCAGCAGAGACAGTGATGTGCTGTCGGTTTTATGTCTTCCCATTCCTTTTATTCCCTCTACAAAAAAGTGTTTTATTCATGGTTGTTACATGTTTGGCCTTTAGGGATAGTGTGTGAAATGTTACAATGAGTTTAAAAGATTGATTTATTTCTTCTCTTTCCAATTTAAAGGTTGAGGACTGCATTTTAGATAAATTTTGTTAGCAACATCCTCAAATAACTCCAGGTTCATCAAATATGATTTCCCATTCATAAATTCATGTTGACCATGCCCAATCAGATCATTATTATCTAAATGCCCCCATTTATCACATTCTTTTATAAGATATTCCAGCATTTTCCTATTTCCACCATTTCCTAAATGGTCTGCCGTTCTGTTTTCTCTCACTCTGCGTACTGTGTGGGGTGACGTTTGTCACCTTGCAATATTTGCTGTCCATTGCTGGTTCTTAGCTCCACCCAAATACATTCCACACTCTGCTCTGAGGAAGAATTATACAGACTTGAAAATAATTCTGTTCTTTACGAATGTTGACAGACCTGTTGAATTTTCCTGGCATTTTCTGTTTTTATTTCAGATTCCACGGTTTGTTCTTTTGATCTGAGATTCCCCCGTGCACTTACTAATGTACTGATTTCTCTTCTTTTGCTTTGTGACTCTCCTTCCTAAATGTTGAATGGCCTTTGTTTCCCAGTCTTGATCATCCTGTAGCCTTGTTTCCTAATAGCAATTAGATCATACCCATTTACCTGTACTTTAAATGCATCACAACAAGGCAGATTATTTAAAATCACAAGTACGGTGCCTTTGTCTTTGAATTTTCCAGCTTTTTAAAACTATAAGAAGCTAGCATTTGTGTTTTATAAATGAATTCAATTAATGAATGAAACAATGGCAGATTTAGTCAAAGCATTGGTTAGACCATTGTTGGATGCAGTTTAGATGCCCCATAACAGAAAGAGCAATAAAGTCATAAAGAGTGGGTAGTGTAGAATCACCTGGAAGATGCTAGGGATGTGAAACTGTAATTAGAAGAAGGACAATGAAGCAGAGAAAGCCAAAAGGAAACTTAATTGACACTTTTAGGTGAGGTTTTGAGATGATAAATCTCTTGTTTGCAGCATTCACTGTACATCGGGGGAAAGTTGTGTTGACACCAAATTATCTTCTATAAGCAATGGGATTGAAGCATTGGAGTTTCTGAAACCTTTTTGCAAATCTCTGCTTGGCTTGTTCTGGGTTACTTGGTTCTGGGTCATTACTAGGACTGTATGGTAGCTTTCCCAGAGCTCCATGCAGCTTCCATTCCATTCATGTGCCTTTCAAAGATCAAGAGATGCTGTAATGTTGTATCTGATTGCAGCCAGGCCGGATAATATGCTGGTGATGTAGGGGAGATTTCAAAACTGACATTTGCCATTTATTTTGATAGACAATTTACTGGGACTTTTTGAAGGATAATTATCAAATTATTTAGGCCCGTGAATTTGTATTGTGGTTTGTAGTTAACCTCGCGCCTGGTTTTCAGTTAAAGACTTAAATAATGAGGGGCATAGATCAGCTAGATAGATATATCTTTTCCCAAAGATAGGAGAGTCTAAAACTAGAGGGCATAGATTTAAGGTGAGAGGGGAGAGATACAAAAGTGTCTAGAAAGGCAATTTTTTCACATGGGGTGGCGAGTGTTTGGAATGAGCTGCCAGAGGTGGTAGTAGAGGTGGATACAATTTTCTTTTAAAAAGCATTTGGACAGTTACATGGGTATAGCGGAATATGGGCAATTAGGACTAGCTTTGGGGTTTTTAAAAAAAGAGATGGCGTAGACAAGTTGAGCCGAAGGGCCTGTTTCCATGCTGTATATCACTGACTGTATGACTTCTTAATATATTGACCTAGCCTGGTGTTTGAAGGATTTGCAGGAAGACTGAATATGGGTCCGAGTCCCTGTTTGTGATCGCCCCTGGTAATGTGTGTGGGCCTTTGGTCGAGGACAAGATTATTTAGCTTTGAAATCCTTTGTGCTGGTCTGCTGCTTACTATCGAAGTTCATGGTCACTTGAGCCAGGGGAGTACATAGTGCCAGTGGAGCTGAATCCTGGTGAAGAATCTGTTTTCTTGAGTTCCCCACTTGAAAGCAATAATTTTATTATAGTGTATGCTTCTCTGTAATCCAGTTAATGATGATTTGCTTAGCACCTTCCCAGTTTCCACACTGTGATATGTTGTTTTCACTGATACTTTGTAAAGCAGTTCCCAATTTGAGTTCTAAAAATCTGTGTTTACATTTAAATAAAATATCTGTCAAATATGTTAATCGTCTTGCCTGTGAAGATATTGGGCAGGTTTTAATGCGCCTTTGCAGGCTGGTGGGAGGTCTGTTGTCATTATTCTGCTGTTGGGCCATACCCTCAGATTAGCACAAGGACAGCAGGTCACTTGAGGCTTTTGGCCAAATGGAGTGTTGTTTGTTGATTTCCAGGACCCCATCTATCCCCTCACTCACATGTCACTGTGACGCCTGGTGTCCGACTAGGAGGCCAGTTTTCAGGTAGACTTTTCAGGCCCTTCCTGTCAGCCTGGCCACAACTGTAGCCTCCTCCCCAACTTCGAGTTGATTACTGGATGTGAAGCCATCCTTCAACTGCTAATTGGCCAATTCTGGGTTGACTGTTTTCCTTACACAGTGCAGGATAGAAACACTCATTTGACATCAGGGTCGCAACCCAAAGGGCAAAATCCTCCAACATGTAATATATTTGTGTTTCAGTGCTTTGACGTTGTGCAGCATTCCATTTTCTTGGAATGGATTCTATTTAACTAATGCTATGCTATTTTTATTGCTTTATAGGATTACCATTGGTGGTGGAGATCGTTCCTCACGAGTGGTTTTACAGCTGTTTACTTCTTTGTATATGCTGTTCATTATTTCTTCTCCAAGCTTCAGATCTCGGGTGCAGCAAGCACAATACTATACTTCGGATACACGCTCATCATGGTCTTGATCTTTTTTCTCTTTACAGGTAGGATAGAAATTTGTGATATTTATCTACCTACTCCCTATCCTTTGGCCTTGTCCCAGGTGAAATGCATTTTTGCTTTCTAAATAAAGCTGAGTGATAAATGTTATCCAAAGGATTCAATAGTGGTGCCAAAATATTTTCAGTAGTTTTCTGGAGATGGGTTTGTCAGTATTGATAATTGTAGCTTTTAAAATTTGTTACTGGATGTGGGTGTCGCTGTTGAAGCATTTGTTCCTCATTCCTAACTGCTTTGCAAAGATGGCAGTGGGCTACATTTTTGAACTCTTGCAGGCCATTTGAGGGAGGATAGTTAAGGATCAAACACACCAATAAGCCAGACCAGCTAAGGACAACTGGCTAGGGCTGAACCAGGCAGGTTTTTGCAACAGTCTGACAGCTTCATGCTCAGTGTTACTATTACCTGAGTTTAACAACCGGGTTCTCATTCTGAAAATACCCCACGGTAGGATTTGAATTGGCATTCTCTGGATTAATGGTCCCGATATTGTCCTGTAGTATTACCACTATACTGCCATACTGCTTTTGGTGTAATGCATAGCTTTTATTTTTGTTCTGTTGGTGATGATGAATGAGCAAGTTTAATCCTTTGTAATGTGGCGGTGTGTTATTCCATTAGTTCTCCTTGATTTGATGCATGTAAACATCTGAATTTCAGTTAAACTTTTGCACTTGGGGTGTTGGTCAAAGTGAACATGTTAATATCAATATTTCTTCTGCCCTGATGTAAGGTATCAAACTGACAGGAAAGCAGTCCTGATCGATCACCTCAATAACGAAACAGTCTAACAGCAAAACAAGACGTGTAATCTATTTCCTTTTAGTCACTTTGACAGAAATCCATCACAGTGCTGATGAGTCCCAGGCTGCAAAATGCTGAAACATCTGGAGATTTGTTTATCTGATGCAAATTGTTTGCTCACAAGACACTATCAATTATATTGCAAAACCAATAATAAATTGAGATTGTATGGCAGGTTGTAACCATGGCACATCACTGACTCAAAATAAAGTAGAATAATGTAAAAAGGAAAGCTTTTTACTAAATTTTTTAATGTGCATTTTTCAAAAATAAATTGCATGCGTGTGCAAGCCTCGGTATTTGAACATGGCATTCATTAACCAGGTGGCATTCTGGCAGGTTTGTTGTTTCAAACAATGTATAATGCAGTCCATTTTCTGGCAGGAACTAATCTTTCTAAATTAGTATTTTGTTCTCTTCTATATTGCTGCATGAGTGATTCCTTTTGTGAGGATGGGATTTTGGTCTATTATGGATATGTATTATTTGTACTTGGGTGATTGCTGCAGCACCCACCACTGTGAAAAAATGGTGAGCTTCAGGAAGCCTGTGGCAGCTGGGCCTGGAGCCCTTCTGCATGACTTATAATCAGCTGCTCGTGCTTAGAATCCCTACAAGTTCATACAGTGAAATGAAAGTGTGTGGTTGAGGTAAAGTCAGGGCTTTAACATGGATCTTCCCTTTTTCTCTTGCAAGGAAAATTTTGAAACGATTTGTTATGGTTTTATTATTTTCCAGATTGGTTGGAAATGGCTTCAGTGTAACTCAGTTTCTTCTGAGCTGAATTTAAATAAAGAACAAGTAAGGGAACATAGCAGCAGCTCTGGGCAATCTTTAGGCTGAAAAATAGACTCTAGGAACTGAACCAGGACTGGCATGTGTTCTTTTGGACTATTTTCGCTGACTATAATGTTTGTTCTATGCTGTTAGCATATTACAGGATTGTACAACACTGTCAAATTTCAGATAAAGTTGGTCATGATACTCATTGCTTCGACTTTGTTTAAGGATGGCTTTACACCAAGTGCACTATGTATTACAATGCTAAAGAATAGGGATGGGTATAGGTTTAATGTGCTGAGTTTGATTAAATCTGAGGGCAGCGTTGAAGAATTGGACTGCTTTCTGAGAAGGAAGAATGTTCAGGTTTATGGAGGGAAGACATGGGACGAATTGCTTATTTGGAGAGGTGTGCAGACACAGTGGGCCAAATGGCCTCCTGTGTTGCAACAAATGTGTTTAAAGCATCAATTATAATTGCTCTGCATTTTTGAAATTTGGTGGCAGAGGGAGTAGATATTTGTGCATGTGGTGCCAATCAAGTGGGGCTGCTTTCGTCTAGATGATGTCAAGCTTTGAGTGTTGTTGGAGCTGCACCCATCCAAACAAGTGGGGAGTATTCCATTACATTGCTGAATTGTGCCTTGTAGATGGTGGATAGGTGCTGGTGAATCAGAGGTGAGTTGCTCGCTGCTGTATTCCTAGCTTCTGGTCTGCTCTTGTAGCCATTGTGTTTATATGGTGAGTCCAGTTGAGTTTCTGGTCAGTGATAACCTGTGATGTTGACAGTTATTGATTGGATTTATTATTGTTACATCTGTTATTGTAGAGTGAAAAGTATTGTTTCTTGTATGCTATACAGACAAAGCATACCATTCATAGAGAAGAAAAGCAGTGTGCAGAATGTGATGTTACAGTCATAGCTAGGGTGTTGAGGAATTCAGTAGTGATATCAGTTTTTACAGGTAGAAGATAGCTAATGTAATCCCACTATTTAAAAAGGGAGGTAGAGAGAAAAGGGATTATAGACCAATCAACCTGATGTTGGTAGTGGGGAAAATGTTCAAGTTCATTATCGAAGATTTAATAGCAAAGCACTTACAAAACAGTGGCAGGATCAGTTAGAGTCAGGTTGGATTTACAAAAGGGAAACTCACGCTTGACAAATCCATTGAATTCTTTGAGGATGTAACTAGTAGAGTTGATGAGAGGCAGCCCCAGTGGATGTGGTTTACTTGGACTTCTGACGAAGTCCCACATGAGAAATTAGTGTGTAACATTAACACACATGGGATTGAGGGAAGTGTATTGAGATGAATAGAAAACTGGCAGACAGGAAACAGAGTTAGAATAAATAGACCTTTTTCCAAGGGGCAGGCAGTGACTGTTGGGATTCTCCAGGGATCAGTGTGAGGACTCCAGCTATTTACAGTGAATATGAATGATTTAGATGAGGGAACTAAATGTAATATCTCCAAATTTGCAGATGACTCCAAGCTGGATGGGAGGGTGAGCTGTGAGGAGGACACAGAAGTTTGTGTGATACGGACAGGCTGAGTGAGCGGGCAGATGGATGGCAGATGTGGATAAATGTGAAGTTATCCAGTTTGAGCAAATACAGTCATGTTATCTGATTAGCTATAGGTTGGGAGAGAGGAATGTACAATGATGCCTAGAATCCCTACACTACAGAGCGGGGCCATTTGGCCCATCACTCTGCACTGACACAATTCCACCCAGGGACTACTCCCATATCACTACATACTTACCCACTAATCCCTCTAACCTACGCACCTCAGGGCACTAAGGGCAATTTTTTTAGCACGGCCAGTTAACCTAACCTGCACATCTTTGGATTGTGGGAGGAAACCATGCAGACATGAGGAGAATGTGCAAGCTCCCCATAGACAGTGACTCAAGCCGGGAATAGTACCCAGGTCCCTGGAGCTGTGAAGTAGCAATGCTAACCACTGAGCTACTGTGCTGCCCAGGACACCTGGGTGTCCTTATATACCAGTTGCTGAAAGTAAGCATGCAGTGTATGTCTGTGGCGTGTGAGGTTCTTGATTATGTTGGCTGCTTTTTTGTGGCAGTGGAAATTGTAGCCAGTCAGCTGACAGGAGGCTGGTTTGTGTGGTGGACTTGTTCACAACACTTTGTAGTTTCTTGTGGTCTTGGTCAAAGCAGGAGCTATAGCTTGTTGTGATACCTTGGAAAGGATGTTTTCTGTGGTGCATCTGTAAAATTTGGTGAGAGTCATAGTGGACGTGCTGAGTTTACTTAGCCTTGAGAAAGTAGAGACGTTGGTGGGTTTTCTTAACTTTTGCATTGACATGGAGGGACCAGGAGGGTTGTTGGTGATCTGGGTACCTAAAAACTTGAAGTTCGCAACCATTTGCACTTCATCCCTATAGATGTAAATGGCATGTTCTCCACTATGTTTCCTGCAGTTGATGACTATCTCATGCATCTTATTGACATTGAGGGAGAGGTTATTGTCATCACACCATTTCACCAGATTCTCTATCTCATTCCTGTACACACTCATTGTTTGAGATCTGATCCACAACGGTGGTGTCATCAGCAAACTTGAAAATCGAGTTGGAGTGGAATTTGGCCACATGACCAAGTGTGTAAGGAATATAGTAGGGGGTTAAGGACTCAGTCTTGCGGAGCATTGACTTTGAGGATCATTACTGAGGCATTGGTATTGTTGCCTATCCTTACTGATTGCGATTGATGGGTTAGGAAGTCTTGAAGTGGGCCCTCGGCTCCCGAGTTTGGTCTCCTTATCTGAGGAAAGGTGCACTTTTTCACAAGAGAGTGCAGCAAAGGTTTACCAGATTGATTCTTAAGGTGGAGGATCTGACATGAGGAGAGATTGAGATGGTGAGGATTGTATTTGCTGGGGTTTGGGTGGAATGTCATAGAACCTATAAAATTCTTACAGGATTAGACCGAGTAGATGCAGAAAGGATATCCCTATTGGCAGGGGAGCCCAGAACCAGAGTCACAGTCTGAGGATACGAGATAAACCTTTTAGGATTGAGATTAGGAGAAATTTCTTGACCCAGAGTAGTGAGCCTGCGGAATCTCTATCACTGAAAGCAGCTGAGGCCAAAACATTGCCCCTAGTAATCTGATTTGCTTGTCAGTCAAAAATCCTGTTTAAAGTCACCTGATTAAGAAACACTAGAAAGAGGATGCTGAGTATGAAATTGCATTAAGTTCTGTACTCTGTAACCATGGTCACTATAATTGAGTTCTGATGCTGAACCTGCTTAATGAATCATAGTTAAATTCAGGCACATCAATATTACAAAAATAATCGGCAACACTAATTTTTATGAAAATAAATTTGTGATTGCTTTTATATTAACTATCTATATTTCAATTTCATTTCTAAAATGAACATCTGTTGTTATTCTTGACATATGGAGTTGTAATTACAGATTATGTTGGGATATTAAAATGAAGCAGCTATGAGTGAACGATCATTTTCTGCCTATTTTTAACTGTGTGCACATCAGATTTCAGATGCACAGGATTATGCTCTGTTTGCTCTATCAAAGTGAATAATCCGTTACTGAAGGGAAACAAAGATCAGTTTATGTAATTATCAATTTCATACAAGTATTTTCAATCAAGTCAGATTGAAGGGAAAATGTAGTCATCACAATTAACCAGTTCTAATAAAATGGAAGCATTTATAAGACATTTAGATAGCTAAGTAGATAGTGAAGGTTGAGGGGGATATGGGCCAAACGCAGGCAAATGAGACTAGTTCAGTTTAGGAAACCTGGTCGGCTTGGGGAAAGAACCATTTATGTCAACTCTTTGCTTCCTATCTGCTAACCTTTCTCTCCATCTCAAGGCATTACCTGCAATCTCGTGCTTTAGCTTTACATAGTAATCTGTTATGTAAGGTCTTGATGAAAGCCTTGTGAAAATCTAAATAATCCACATCCACCAGTTCTCCTTGGTCAACTCTACTAGTTATATCCTCAGAATTTTAATAGATTCTTCAAACATGGTTTCCCTTTTTGTAAATCCATGCTGACTTTGATTATTCCGCTGACTTTGATTATTCCACTGCCCTTGAAATACAGAGCTATAAAATCCTTGATAACCTCCCCGGTGCTGATGTTAGGCTCACTGGTCTATAGTTCCCTGTTTTCTCTTTATCTCGCTATGACTATGACTCTCTTAAGGAGGACCCTCTTATCTCTTATCTTGCCTTTTGAACAGTGGACTTATATTAGCTAACTTCAATCTGTAGGAACAATTTCAGAGTCCAATGAATTTTGGACAATAACCACCAATAAATCTACTATTTCCAGGACCTTAGAATGAAGATTGTCAGGACCTGGAGATTTCTCCACCTTCATCCCATCAATTTCCCCAAAACCATATCTGCTAATACTGAATTCCTTCAGCTCCTCAGTAAAACATGGTTCTCTGAGAACATCTTATACATGTCTTCCTTTGTGAAGACTGAAGCAAAGTACAAATTTAGCTCCTTAGCCATTTCATTGTATCCCATTATGAGTTCTTCTGCTTCTGACGATAAGGTGCCTACATTTTTTTGTCAACCTTTTTCTCCTTACATACCTGTAGAAGCTTTTATAGTCAGTTTTTATGTTTCCTGCTAGCTTACTTTCATATTCTATTTTTCCCTCAATTCCTTGGTGCTCCTTTGAATTTTAAACTGCTCCTAATCCTCTTGTATGCTTTTTTGAACATAATACCATCCCTAATTTATGGGTATGTCTCCACTTTAGAGACAGTACAGAAGAGGTTTTCAAGAATGATTCCGGAAATGAGAAACTTCAGTGATGAGGATAGATTGGAGAGGTTGGGACTGTTCTCCTTGGAGAGAAGATGCCTGAGAGGAGACTTGATAGGGAAGTTCAATTTCATCAGGGGGCTGGAAGGAATAGGGAGAAACTGTTCCCAAGGGTGAAAGGCTCATGGATGCAAGGGCATAGATTTAAAATGATTTGCAAAAGAAGCAAATATGATGTGAGAAAAAAGCTTTTTCACATAAGTTGTTTAAGTCTGGAATGCATGGCTTGGAAGTGGAGGCAGGTTCAATCGAAGGTTTTGGGAGGGCATTCTGTGCTGGGATATGGGGAAAAGGCAAGTGAATCATACTAAGCCATAATGCTCATTTGAAGAGCTAGTGCAGACACGATGGGCCAAATGGCATTACAATTCTGTGAAGTGGCAGATATATCAGTAACCAGAGAGGCAGATTTGAGACGATTTGCAAAAGATTCAAAGACACCTCCGAGAAAATTTATTTTTATGTCGTTATTATTTGGAGAGAAATGCTGCAAGAATGGTGATGGAAACAGATTTAATAGTTCTATTCCGAAAAATACTTGCACCAGAAGAGGAAATAAAATTACCTGGTGTGGGGAAAACACAACACCGGCAGCTAGTACCATTCCCTGGCCACATTCTATGCTGCATCATTCTGTAATTATTTGGCAGAAGATAGATGAGGCTTCAGTTTTATCAGTTATATATGGAAGAGAGCATTCAATTGCAACTAATTTGATGAGATGCCCCCTGCTCTTCAAATGGAGGAGAGAGCTGATTGGATCTGGTACCATCCCATGTTCCTATCATTGTTTGCCAGTTAGGGAGAACTTCCACAAAATAATGGTAAGTTCTCACCGCAGTTTTCCACTTGAGGACAATCAAGGTGCAACGGATTGCTGAGAAAATATTATTCATTCTGGAAAGTGCATCTTCTAATCAGGAAACTGGCTCAAAGCACCTGCACCGAAGACACTTCACCTGCAGAACTGAGCCCTTATCTTGAGGAGAGATTGGGTTGGTTAAGCCTAAGATTCCCTTTTAGCCCATCAAGTCTGCACCAACTCTTTGGGCCATTCACCCTCTCCCTACCTTTCCTGTCCACAGGGCTATTCCATTTAACCTCCACATTTTTACATGGTGCAAGAACCTCAAGCATCCAGAGGAAACCCACACAGACACTGGGAAACTTCACAGTCAGTTACCCAAGGCTGGAATCGAAGCCAGTACCCTGGCACTGTAAGGCAATAGTGCTAACCACTGTGCTACTTAGATGTGGACTGAGAAACTTCAGTGGGATGTGGCATTTGCTACCACAGAAGATTGTGGAGACCAAGTCATTGATTGTAGTTAAGAAAGCAGTAGATGGATTTCTAGATAAAGTGCTAAAGATATGGGGCAAGGGTAGGAGTATGGTATTGAGATAGAGAATCAGTCACGACGCATTGAATGGCAGAGTAGGCTCAGTGGGCTGAATGACCTGCTCTATTTTCAGTCAGAGAGCAAGCTTTGGCAGTTAGAACTGTATTGTTCTTTTTGCGTTGGGGAGTTAGGTGGTTCTTCCATGAAGGGGCAACTTCAAAGGCAACACATCTGAAAAATGGGTCTTTGATTCTGAAATTTGAATGTGCATTATTGGTAAATAATTTTCGTTGCTATGGGGAATAATAGATGCATCTGTAGTGCTGGTTGCTGCTGTTATGACAACTTATGAACTTCAAATGATAACCATTTGATAAGCAGAACATTGTTTAGAAATGCAAGTTCTTATATATGCAAGTACAGAGTTAAAGCTGTTTCCCAAGTGGCAGTTTACAAATACCAGAAAAATTGATTTTAAAATACATTTTGGTTGCTAATCACTGTTTCAATCTCAAAGAATGAATGCAAGAAAATTATATTTTTATGAAGGTTCTTAAAATTTTAAATCTGTTGTGCAGGAAAAGCATAAACTCCTTGCTCACAGAAATAAAGACTTCAGTAATTAAGGAATCTATTAAGGTGCAAGAGGAACATAGGAATTGGTAGATGGGGCTTGGGAACAGAGTCGATCGAGTTCACCTTCTACCATCCTGGTAATTGTGAGTTATGACAATAACTGAGTAATTGATTAATCACAGTGATTCATCTCTGATTTACGACTGGCCCAGATATGAGGTGAGAGAGTCTCCATGGGATTGGGAACCATACGTTCAGAGTCACCTCTTCCTACACCATAAGCCATATCTCAAATTAACAAATACTCAATTTCAAAATGTTAAGTTCCAAGCATTAGCTTTGCTCTGTTGCCTCCCACTTTGCTTTCTGCCCTAGAGCCACAGGGCTCTGAATGAGTTACAACTCCATCTTGGCATTACAATCTGCTATCATCAAAAACGAAGCTTGAAAAGCTCTCTTGTCACAGAGGCAGCTCAGGAATTTTGACAAGTGGTCTTGCAGTTCACTTTGGTGGGGGGGATGCGGAGAGAGGGTTTGTAAATTTGATTTTTTACCTTGTGAGAAGTTGTATCAGAATTTCATCAGATTGTATATATGATGGTTTAAAGTTGGGTGGCACAGTGGTTAGCACTGCTGCCTCACGGAGCCAGCGACCTGGGTTTGATTCCAGCTTATGTCACTGTCTGTGGGGAGTCTGCACATTCTCATGTTTCTGTGGGTTTCCTTCCACAGTCTGAAAGACGTGTTGGCCATGCTGATTTCTCCCTCCATGTACCCGAACAGGGACCGAAGTGTGGCAACTAGGGGATTTACACAGTAACTTCATTGCAGTATTAATGTAAGCCTACTTGTGATAATAAATAAACTTTAAACAGATGTCCCTTCATGGAAAAAATGGCTGTCCTTAGATAATCTGGCCACCTTGTTACTCTAGTGCAATGCTGATTTGTTTAAATCACTTCTGAAATATCCAAGTAAACTTCCGATAACTTTCATTTGTGTAGCACCTCCAGCCCAGTTGCAATGTCCCAAGGTACTTATCAAGACTGACCCCAGGCCATATAAGATATTAGTACAGGTGACCAAGCTTTGCCAGAAAGGAAGGTTATATCTAGTGCCTTAGAAGGGGAAAGAAGTCAAGAGGTTTAAAGAGGGAATTCTGGAAATTAGGACCTCGACAACTTGAGGCTTGATCACCATTTGGAGAGGATGTGTAGTTGGTCAGAATTGGAGGGTTGTGGGGACTAAAGTACTTTTTGGAATTGGAGCACAGGGATTATGGATCAATTTGAAACTGAAGTGATAGCACAAATCTTCAGTACTATTGCTGGAATATTGTCTGGGCCCATAGCCTTTGCAGAAAAGTATTTTCTGTCGTTTCCTGATATCACGTGGAGTGAATCAGCTGGCATTTGTGATGCTGGGGAGCGCTGGAGGAGGCTAAGATGGATCATTTCTAGTTGATTGTTGCAAATGCTTCAGTCTTAACTTTTGCACTGATGAGCTGGCTTCCTCCATCATTGGGGATGTTTGTGGAGCCTCCTCCTCTAGCCGGTTGTTCGATTGTCCACCACATTCGTGGCTGGATGTGGCAGGACTGCAGAGCTTAGATCTGATCCATTGGTTGTGGGGTCATCTAGCTCTGTCTATCACCTGCTGCTTATCTGAACAAGCGATATAGTCCTGTGTTCTTGCTTCATTAGGTTTAGCCTAGTGTTACTCCTGCCATGTCCTCCTTCACTCTTGAATCAGAAAAATGTTTTTCTCTGCAATAGAAGCAGTTTATGTTGGAAGTACTCAGGTCTGTGGGCAGAATAACAAAGTCAACGTTTCAGATTAAAGACCTTTCATCAGAACTGGAATATGTTTTGTGATGTACCAGGTTTCAGGCAATTACAGAGGCAGGGAGAGTGGGAGGGGAAGAAAGAACAGAAGGGAAATACGATGATGGGTTGAAAGGCAGGAGTGATTAACTGTCGGAAGGGTTAATGTTTCAAGTCAAAAGGAGATGGTAATAGGACAAGTAAGGAAAGAAAGACATTTCTAAAGTAGGATTAAGTAGAGTGTAAAAGTTAGTCATTATTAGTCATTACGGTCATTAATGCTCCTGTCTTACAGCGCCAGAGACGTGGGTTCAATTCCCAGCTTGGGTCACTGTGGAATTTGCACATTCTCTCCGTGTCTGTGAACGTTTCCTCCGGGTTCTCTGGTTTCCTCCTGCAATCGAAAGCCGTGCTGGTTTGGTGCATTAACCATGCTAAATTCTCCCTCAGTGCTCCCGAATAGGCACCGGAATGTGACTAGGGGTTTTCACAGCAACTTCATTGCAGTGTTAATGTAAACTTACTTGTGACACTAATAAATAAACTTTAAACTTAGAAAATTGATATTGCAAAATTGCTTGTGTAGGGAAATGGGCAGGTATCATAGTGGCTGTGTTACTGGGCTAGTAACATAGCCCTGAATGATCCAGCAATACAAATTCAAATTCAAATCCAACCATGGCAGCTGGGAGATGTAAATTAAATTAAATGTGAAATTAAAATCAGGTAGTAACCAGGCAACCAGCAGATTGTGGTAAAGACCCGTTTGTTTTACTAATGTTCTATAGTGAAGCAAATCTGTTCTCACTCACTGGCTGATGTGAAATGTCAGACCACGTGGCTGAACGAGCCGCTTGGATGTATTCAAGAAGGCAGTTCTCTACCACTTTCTCGAGGGCAAATAGGGATGGACAAGGCTGGTCTTGCTATTAGCAACTAGATCCATGAATGAATGGAAAGGTTCTGAAATTATGAAAATCTGAAATTGTTCAACTCTGATGTTAATATCTGGAAGGCTATAGAGTGCCAATTCTAAGTAATTGATATCTCTCTATTCTTCCTATCTAAATATGCTACCTTATTATCATTGTTCATTTGCCAGTTTGTCCATTCTGTAAGTTTATTATTGTCCTTGTAGCTTGTTATAATCCTGTTCAGTATTGACTATTTCCTCTGAATGACATCCCTTTACACACACTCTCTCTCTCTCTCTCTCTGCTTTCTGTCTTGGAGCCACTTAGGATTCCATTCTGCCATTTAATCTAACTCCTCAGTCTTTGATTTTGTTCATTAGTCTGTTAGGGCCACTTTATCCAAGACCTGTTGAAAATTCAGATTATTTACATCTACTGCTTTGCTCTCTTATCTTCTTGAAACATTAAAAGTTGATCAAGCAAGGTTTTTCCTCTTGAAATCCACGCTGACCTCATTATTATAATCAGTTTATTGAATTTAACTGTCTTGTCCGCCATGGTTGGATTTGAACTTCAGTCTCTGGATGGTTATCGATCCAGGAATCTGGTAATAAAACAACACTGTTATTGCATTCCATCCTGCTGTTTCCCCCAATTTTTTTTCTCCTTTAGATATTTTATGTATCGCGATATATTACAGCAGTAACTTTTGTGGCATTAAATTAATATTCATTAAAACACTGCAAATTCTTTAGTGTAACACCAAATTGAAGAAATGACCAGAATTAGACTAGAAAAGTCATTTGTTGTTGCCACTGAAGCCTCTGAAAGTGATTGAATTATAAAGATACTGATTCCGTTTCTGTCCGTACTACCATCATGCGTGAGTAATATTAATTTCCTGTTGCTAACTGTTTTTCTTTATTTCAGGGACTATTGGATTTTTTGCCTGTTTTTGGTTCGTCAACAAGATCTATAGTGTCGTGAAGGTGGATTAATAATGGGTTCCGTGTGGAACAGACTATGATGTGCATTTTCTTTTTCCTTGCATTTAAAGTATTTATCATATAGCTTAAATTCCTGAAAATTTTCTAGAGAACGTTATTCTCTTTTAATTACAAATTTAGGATAATAGTAATAAAAAAATAGTTTAGTTCAGTTACTGTCAATTTGCAATCATGTACTTATGGTTAAAATAACAGGTCAGGAAAAGCTTGGCTGGCAATTGTAAATTCAGAAACCTTCAATTCATTTGCATTGGTTTTGACCTTTCCATTTTGGTTTTAGTGCATGTTTGGGCTCGCTCTCTAGCTTCATGCCATTGGTGGGTTAGTCTTGTCCAAAAGGAAGGCATGATGGATAAGTAGGCACAGATTTCCAACACTGCATCATATGCTGCAACAACACACTGATTTTTCCAGGGCACGCTTGTGCCGGTTGAGGCTCCCCACTGGTGGCACAAGATGGAGGAATGACTGCTGCTGTGTTTATTCCAAAGATGTCAGTCACTGTGCCCTGATGTTTCTCAGTTCCAAAGCTTGTGCTTAAATAAATAATTGAATAATTCTACTGAAATGAATTTTGGAATTTCTGTATTAAAAATTGCAATAATATCACTTGATTGTACATATTGCCCTTTCCTTCCTAATGTAAATACATACGCATAACATTAACTAATGCTCCCTATTCTTTTCCCAGTTAGACTTTGTTCCCATTTCCCCAAAAGAGGCAAATTTGATGTTCTTTGATCTGTATTTTCATGTACTGTGATATTTTGTAAATAGTCCCAAAATCCACATTAATTTGAGCAAAGGGTTGTTTAACAAGTATGGTAAATAGCACAGATTGGTGGCTTTGTTATCTATCCGCAGTGCCTGATTATGTCTTGAAAAATACCAATTTTTGTTCAATAAACTCGAGATGAATCATTTTTTTTACCCAGCTTCTTTCTTAAAGATTCATTCTAAATGTTTTACCTTTTCAATTTGCAAGGAAAAATAGTTTCAGATTCTGTTCAGGGTGCTTTTACACTTACAAATTTCACCATTTGAACTTGCTGAACTTATTAGACACGTACCCATTGTAATCACAGAATTTGATGCTTAACAAAACTCAGGTACAGTTTAACAAAGCTAGCCCATTTATAAATAAAAAAAAAAAAATGTTTTTACACTTGGCATGGTGGCTGCGCCTCAGTGCCCAGGTTCGATTCTGGCCTCGGGTCACTGTGGAGTTTGCATATTCTCCCTGTGTCTGCGTGCGTTTTCTCCTGGTGCTCCGGTTTTCTCTCTCCATCCAAAGATGCCAGTGTTAGGTTGATTGGCTATTGTAAATTGACCTTAATGTTGGGGGATTAACAGGGTAAATATGTGGGGTTATGGGAATAGGGCCTGTATGGGATTGTGGACAGTTTTGGTGGGCTGAATGGCCTCCTTCAGCACTGTAGGGATTCAATGTATTCATGCACAATACTGAAAATTTGTAACTCCCTCTGTTAAAGGCTGTTTAAAATAAAGACCAACTCAATTTTTCAAGATTGAGATTGATAGATTATTGTTGAGTAAGGGCTTTTAGGGAGTTGGAATAAAGGCAGGTATCTGGGGCTCGTGTGCACAATAATATGATCTAATAGAATGGTGGAACAGATACAAAAGGCTGAATGTGCTACTTCCTGTTCCCATAGTCAAGCAGAACTATAATATGAATATGTTTATGCAACAATCTGATTTCCTGGACCAATAAAATGACATGTCTCAAATGAAATTGGTCAAGGTTTTTGGAGCTTCGCAATATTATTTTGCAAATTGGAGGCAAGTCTCACAACTAGCCTTTTAAGAAGTTTCATTTATGCCTATTCAACTGCTAGCTAAATGGGAAGAGTCTGGAAAATAAGGGTTTAATACTGTGGATGTAGAGAAGATGTTTCCATTTGTGGGTGAGATTAGAATTAGGAGCTAGCAATATAATATAAGACCATCATTAATAAATCTAGTTGAGAATTCAGGAGGAACTTCTTTACATGCGAGTATGGAACTGCCCCACTGAGAGTGGTTGAAGTGACTTGTATAATACATTTAAAGGCAAATTAACTAGTTGTGAGGGAGAAAGAAGTTGAAGATATGTTAACGTACCATGAGATGAAGAGATGTGAGAAGAAAGTTAGAGCACAGGAGACTGTTTGGCCCATCATGTCTGTGCCAGCTCTGGAGGGACAATTTGCATCTCATTATGTCACCTTTCCCCTGTAGCCCCTGTGGATTATATTCACTTTAGATAATCTAATTTTCTTTGGAGGACCACATGAAATCTGTCTCCACCATAATCACAGGCAAGGCGTTCCAGATTTTCAACACATGCTGTGTAAAAATGTTTTTCTTTTCCTCATGTCACCATTGCTGCTTTCACTAAATATCGGCAGAGACTTGTTGGGTCAGAGTCAGTTTCTGTGCCTTAGGTTCGATGCAGTTTGTTCTTGAGTCATATTTGAGACCATTTTCAAAGGAACAGAATTTCTGGTTATCTGGAGAAGTGGGTAGTGCAAAAGCTTGGGTAAAGACAATAGACAATGGAAGCAGTAGAGAGGAGTTGAAGGAATGAGAGATGGAAAACATGTAGGTGATGCGAGCATGGAGTTTAGAGAATATGAGCTTAGAATGAAGAAAGAAATTGATGAGGAGTGGCTAGAGACTGACTCAGGAACAGATTGTACGTAACCCATAAGGGTGGTAGCAGTTAGCACTGCTAGCTAACAGCTTCAGAGACCTGGGTTCAATTCCTGATTTGGGTCACTGTGCAGAGTTTGCACATTCTCCCTGTGTCTGCATGGGTTTTCCTCTGGATGCTCTGGTTTGCTCCCACAGTCCAAAGATGTGTGGATTGGCCATGCCAAATTGGCCCTTAATGTCAGGGGGACTAATTGGGGTAATTGCACTGGGTTATGGGGATAGACCCTGGGTGGGATTGTGGTCAATGCAGACTTGATGGTGGCCACCTACGCTGTAGGATTCTATGGATTCCATGTGATTGCACTTGGGAGCACAGAGTTGATTAGAAGGATGTTGCCAGGGATGGAGCATTTGAGCTATAAGCAGAGTCTAAATAGATTTGAATTGTCTTAGAGCAGAGGAGGCTCGGGAGGAACAATCAGGGAGTTGGTATATAAAATTCAGGGGTTTGGACAGGGTGAGTAGGGATCAACTGTTCTTCTTAGTTGAGGGGTCAGTCATGAGGGGGCAGTTATGGGTAAAGGACTGGAGATTGAGGGAGGTTTGAAAAAACAATGGTGGAAATCTGGAATGCACTATCTGGCAAGGTAGTGAAGACAGTAAGAAGTCTGACAACATCAGGTTTCAGTCTAACCAATTTATTTGATAATAAACTCAAGCTTTTGAGGTTATCCTCTTTGTCAGGTGAACTTGACGAAGAGGATAACCAGATAAATCAGTTAGACTTAAACATGGTGTTGTCAGACTTCTTACTGTGTTTACCCCAGTCCAACGCTGGCATCTCCTACATCAAAGTAGTGAAGGCCAGAAGCTTTCCAAAAAACTATTTGGATGCGCCTTTAAAAATACTGCAACAATCAAGGATTTGGGACAAATGCAGGAAAATAGGATTAGCGTGCCTTTAGTGGTAGTTAATAACCGTGCAGACTCGATGGAATGAAGGGCCTTTTCTGCACTGTATAACTCAGACGCCTGCCAAAAGCAGTGAAATGTGAAGTATGGAACAGCTCAATGTAACAGAACATGAATGAAGTCTCAGACATAGTAGGGACATTGGGATCAGAAGCAAACCACAGTCTTTTGATTTTCCCTGTGATTCAATTAGGTTGTGGCTGCTTTGTACTTCAACTCAATCTTTTTTCTGCAGAAGCTCCATAACTCCCTTGTTACTCTGAAAAAATAAATTGGTCTATCTCAGTCTTAAACATCCACAGCCTTTTGCTGAGAGAGAATTTTAGATTCATATGAAGTAACTGAGTTATGAGGATGTGGTCACACTATGGAATTTGGCTGTTGGGAGGATGTAAATGAACAAAAACCTGGGTAACAAATAACTGAGACAATTGCCAGGTTCTGGGAAGGGTGCACTTTTCAGCAAAGACATTACAAGGATATCGCACAAGTTACTGACTTTCAGCAGAGACAGAGGCATTAAAGACAACAGGCACTAAATCTCAAAGGCTACATGTGCAAAAGATCAAAAGCAGCTGGTCAGGAAACTCGGGTAAGTGTTTTGAGTTTCAGAAATGGAGTAGCTAGGTCTCTAGACACAGGAATAAGCCATAGTTCTCTGGAAAACTGTCACAAATAAACATACAATTAAGTTTTTTTTCTCAAGTTTGTTAAATTTTATTTTTAACAGATATAGTGTATTTTCTGAAATGACTTATCTAAAGCATTACTACATTCCCTGGCAGAGGGAATCTTTATCCACTTCACTAAGTTTAAGGCTTTACACCAAATTTATACAAGTTCAGCACTGGTGTAAAGTGCTAACTGCACCCACAATGTTCTTCAGTGATTGTGTGTAAGTTTTCAATGCTGTCATTTTTTCCTCAGGAACAATATTCCTATAGATTATTTTTTTCATCTATGTAGATTCCAGATGATTTTGGTGAGTTGGCTGTGACATTTCTGCTAAATTTCTGGCATTAGATTCTAAAGAATAATTGTACTGCCACATTCACCATGGGTATCAGAGTGTGCAAGGACTAGTCTATAGAAAGGTCCATTGACCATAGGCAGGATTTTATGGTTTCAGGACAAAATGTGGCTGTCATATCTTGCCCTGTGGGTTTGACTTGATTTGAAAAAGCACTTTGGTACTTTGCTAAGTGTAATCATGGACCAATCCAATAAATGCCCATGGTCGCCAATGAACTCTTTGGACACATTATCTGGAGGAAGAAGGAAACTTGTAAAAGTTTGAGGGAAGATTTCATGGAGGTATTCAAATGTGAAGCCTGGACAGGATAGATTGGGAGAAACTGTTCCAAGTGGTGGAAGAACTGAGAACCAGAGGACGCAGATCTAACCAACTGGCAAAATAAGCAATGGAGACGTAAGGGGAAACTTTTACACACAGCGAATGGTGGCCTGAGTGTGCGATGGAGGCAAGATCAAATAAGGTATTCAGGAGGGAAATGGATTATCTGAGAAGAAAACTGTGCAAGGTACAGGAAGGAGGAGGGGAATGGAAGCAAGTGAATTGCTCCTTGGGAGAGTTAGTGCAGATATGATGGGCTGAATAGCCTCCTTCTGTTCCTATAACCATTCGGTGAAATCTTTTAAAAAGCATTTAGACAGTTAATTGGGTAAGATGAATATAGAGGGATATGAGCCAAATGTGGGCAATTGAAATTAGCTTAATGGTAAAAATTAGGCAGCATGAACAAGTTGAGTTGAAGGGCCTGCTTCCCTGCTGTAATCCTCTATGCCTCTGAAGTGCACCCCCTTTAAATTATTTTCTTTTTCACAGCCACTGAGATCAGACAGTTTACAGGAAACAATGGTCAATAATTCTGACTATGGGATGTGGAAGTAAGGAGGTGGATTGACAGTTAATCGGTTCTGAAATTTTTCAACGCAACAACTTTTTAAAATATACATCTGGGAAGTAGGCAAGGCCACATTTATTGCCCTTTTCTGGTTGTCTTCTTGGGGTGTTCCCATTGTATAAGATGGAAAAATATTTTAAATGTGTTGAAACTTCTTGTTAAACAGTAGATTTGCTAGTCCAGTAGTTCTCAAACTTCCTGGATGGAAGGAGCCTTTTACAAATGGGTTAGTAATCACTAAGCCCATCTAAATTATATAATGCTTTTAAGGAGGTGTTTTCTTGCAGATATCTATGGTATCAATGTTCCTGCTTTTTACCACAGAGTCTGTCTCTCCTTGCATCCCTGGGTAAGACAGCCGGCCTGTTCACCATTGCACATAAAGTGGCTGAACTTTCCTCCCACTTCATCTCACATTTCACATTGTTTTGTGGATCTCCATGGATCTATGGACATTTGTATGAGGACCATAAGAGACAGGAGCAGAATTAGGCCAGTTGGTCAATCGAGTCTGTTCTGCCATTCAATCATGGCTGATGTTTTTCTCATCTCCATTCTCCTGCCTTTTCCCCATAACCACTTATTGATCAAGAACTACTGTACAGATATTCCACTTTGTAATTTCCCGGACCATAAATTTCAGGAGGTTTAACATTATACACTTTGAAATATTCCAGCATTAATTAGAAAATTCTGCTTTTCCAGCTATTATAAAAGTTATTCTACTACAATGTATTACAATATTTTTTTTGTAGATAACTGCATTAACATTTTAGACAAATTCAATATGTGCACATAAATGGTGTCCATTAGTTGGTTCTCCAGATTAAGAGGGGTTGTGGAGATCAGTGTTTTATTTCATTCCTTTGTCAGATGGTTGGCTGGGCAGGAGTTGCAGCTCATTCTCTGAGCTACAGCTAGTTGATACTGTCTCCCTACGATAATCTTTGGGACTCTGTGGTTTAGGAATGTCTGCGGGAGTTAACGAAGAGACAGTTGCTTCTTCCCAAGATTTGAGAGCACAGATTCGAGAAACTCCTGTAGAAAAATGGGAGTGGAAAAGCTTGCCGTCTGTCATAGTAAAATCACTGTCCAGCTGAGAGTTCCTGGATTGCAGCTGTGCACAGCAAGAGCCGCTTAGTAGGATGAAGAACTCCCTCCTGACACTCCGGTGCATGTAACCGTAGATGTATGGATGGATGCAGCACTGGCAGTAGAAGAGGATCAAAGCCACTGTTGTGAGCCAGGGTGGTGGGGGCTTGGACCTGCTGATAGTCATGGTGCTCAGGATGCTGTAAGGGCCCATGCTGAGGATATAGGAGGACATGATGACAAAGACCACTCGAGCAGCTTTGCAACGACAATGAAAGCGCCGGTGATGAGCTCTGGCCTCCACACGCGAAATAGAAGTGTTAGTCGTATCCGGTTGGATGTTGAGTTGAGTTGGGTGGACCAGAGCGTTCTGCCTCCGAGCGGCCCTGAACACCACGCAGTAACAGCCCAGCATGATGGAGACAGGCAGCCAGAAGCTGAAGAGTGTGGTTAGCAGAGTGTAGGAGGGACTGGATGACCAGATGAGGCTGCAGAACTTGTGACCATCATAACCCACCTGCCCCCAGCCATAGAGAGGGGGTGTACTCTGTGCTGTACCAAGCAGCCATGTAAAAGCAATCAGGTTATTGCCTGTCTGTGATGTCATTCGGGTGGGGTAGGACAGGGGATGGATGATAGCCAAGTATCTGTCAATAGAGACCACGACTATGGTATTGACACTAGCAAATGCAAAGAGATGCATTAAGACAACCAGCACTTTGCAAAGGCCTCTGTTCAGTGGTTGGATCCAGGGGATACTGCCCACAATCACTAGCGGCATCACTATGACTGTTTGCAGCAGGTCGGCCAGCAGGAGATTAAAAATAAAACGATTAGCCACGTGTAGCAACTGGGGTTTCCTCTGAAACACCATCAGCACTATTGTGTTGGCGAAGAGTGAGGTGCAAAGGAAAGTGGAAACCAGAACGATCCTTAGCAAATCGTCTGTAGAGAGGTTCCGTGTTCCAACCCAAAGGGTTGAGTTGCTGATGTTACCATGGAGTGTGAGCCCAGCCATCTCCCTGAGTAACTGGGAACCCCCTGACCTCTCACTCCCAGCCCTTCCACCCTCCTCAATTGGTGCCAGTAACCCTGAGCAGATTGATGATTCTCAAACTGTCCTTCCATCTTGGGAATCCTGGCTGGCTCCAAGTCTCTCTCCTCATTTCAGCTCCTCGGGATTCGTGCTGATCAATTCCAGAGTCACCTGAAATCACATGACATCACATTATCAACTCCTTACTGAGCCAACATCCCTCAGACATCAGCAAATCAGATTCCATCACAGAGCTTGTTACTAACCTCACTCTCCAAAATTGAAGCCACAGTCCACACCATCATGATGAATGTCTGCATCCATCTCTGTAACATAGAAAATGGGTGCAGAAGTGGGCCATTTGGCCTTTGAACCTGCACCACCATTCAATATGATCATGGTTGATCATGCACTTTCAGTATCTCAATCCCACTTTCTCTCCATACCCCTTGATCCCTTTAGCCATAAGGATCACATCCAGCTCCCTCTTAACGTTGCTCAATCCCACCCTGTATCAACTTTTCTGTTGCTTTAACCCTCATTCATGCATTCCTTATCTCTAGACCTATCAATTACAATGCTCTTTCAGAAATATAGAAGGAGGCCAATTGGCCCATCGTTTCTGTACTGGCTCGCCAAACGAGCATCATGTCTTAATGCCATTCTCCTGTCTTTTCCCTGTCCTTCTGTACATTGTTTCTATTCTATTTATAATGAAGAAATACACTGGGGAGAAGGAGGTTCCGAGTGGGCTTGGAGGTGTGTCTGTTTCAATGCGAGGAGTGTAACAGGAAAAACGGATGAACTTAGGGCCTTAATGTTTGCGAGGAACTTGGATGTGGTTGCGGTGACGGAGACGTGGTTAAAGGAAGGGGAGCAGTGGCAACTGAACATTTCTGGGTATAAGTGTTTCAGGCGTGACAGAGGAGGGTCCAGAAGAGGTGGGGGAGTGGTGTTGTTAGTTAAGGAGAGCATCATGGCGGTGCAGAGGGAGGACAATACAGAGGAGTTAGGAGTGGAGTTGCTGTGGGTGGAGTTGAGGAATAGAAAGAGGGCGATTACTATGCTAGGGGTGTATTATAGGCCACCCAACAGCCCGCGGGTAGTTGAAGAAGGCATATGTAAAGACATTTTGGACAGGTGCAGAAAGAACAGAGTTGTTATAGTGGGAGATTTTAATCTCCCTGGGGTGGATTGGAAAGTACCTAGAACTGGGGGTTTGGACGGGCAGGAATTTGTAAAATGTGTACTGGAAGGATCGTTGGAGCAGCATGTGGCTAGCCCGACTAGACAAGGAGCTATATTGGATTTAGTTCTGACTAATGAGCCAGATCAGGTGGTTGATGTTGTAGTGGGGGAACATGTGGCTAACAGTGACCACAATTCTGTCTACTTTAGGATACATATGGAAAAGGATGCTTGTTGCCCTAGGGGCAGGGTGCTGAATTGGGGGAAGGCTAACTACCGTTGGATTAGGCAGGAACTTATGGAAACTGGGAACAGTTGTTCGAGGGTAAGTCCACACTAGGCATGTGGGACTCTTTCAAGGGAATACTGAAAATGTTGCAAGATAAATATGTGCCGGCCAAGAGGAAAGATGGGAAAGGTAGGATTAGAGAGCCGTGGATTACTAGGGGTATTGAGCACTTGGCTAGGAAAAAAAGAGAGGCGTATGAGAGGTCAAAGCAGTTGAGAAAGGAGACAGCGTTGGAGGAATATAGAGAGATTAGGAGGGAGCTCAAATGGGGAGTTAGAAGGGCAAAAAGGGGGCATGAAATGATTTTGGCGGATTGGATTAAGGAAAACCCAAAGGCTTTTTACTCCTATGTTAGGAATAAAAGGGTGGTTAGAGGAAAAATCGGACCTCTTAGGGACAGAGGAGGGAAACTGTGCTTAGAGCCTGAGGGAATGGCGGAGATCCTGAATGAATACTTTGCGTCGGTATTCACGAAGGAGAGGGGTTTGTTGACAGCTCCTGTCTCTGAGGGAGCTGTGGACCAGTTGAGGGAAATATCCATACCGAGGGAGGAAGTGTTAGAGGTTCTAGGTAGCATTAAAACTGATAAATCTTCGGGGCCTGATGGCATTTATCCCAGGCTGCTTACGGATGTGCGAGGTGAAATTGTTGGGCCTCTGACGCAAATCTTTGTCTCTTCCTTGGACATAGGTGAGGTCTCAGAGGACTGGAGAATAGCTAATGTTGTACCGTTGTTTAAAAAGGGTAGTAAGGATAACCCTGGAAATTATAGGCTGGTGAGTTTGATGTCAGTGGTAGGGAAGCTGTTGGAGGGGATTCTTAGAAATAGGATGTATAGGCACTTAGAGCGTTGCAATCTGATTAGGGATATGCAGCATGGATTTGTTAAGGGGAGGTCGTGCCTTACAAATCTGGTAGAATTTTTTGAGGAGGTGACGAAAACGATGGACAACGGGCGAGCCATTGATGTCGTCTATATGGATTTTAGTAAGGCGTTTGACAAAGTCCCTCATGGGAGGTTAGTTGAGAAGGTCAAGGCTAACGGGATACAAGGACAGGTAGCTAGATGGATAAGTAACTGGCTTGGTAATAGGAGACAGAGAGTAATAGTGGAAGAGTGTTTCTCGAGCTGGAGGTCGGTCACTAGTGGTGTGCCGCAAGGCTCGGTAGTGGGACCTCTTCTATTTGTAATATATATAAATGACTTGGAAGAGGGAGTAAGTGGAGTGATCAGCAAGTTTGCAGACAACACAAAGATGGCTGGACTTGCGGATAGTGAGGAGCATTGTCAGGTGATGCAGCAGGACATAGATAGGCTGGTAGCTTGGGCAGATAGATGGCAGATGGAATTCAATCCTGATAAATGTGAGGTGATGCATTTCGGGAGAAAGAATGTAGTGGGGGAGGTATATGATAAAGGGTAGACCTATTAAGAGTATAGAAACACAGAGGGACCTGGGGGTGCAGGTGAACAAGTCTCTGAAGATGGCAGAGCAAGTGGAGGAGGTTGTGAAGAAAGCATGTAGTATGTTAGCCTTTATAGGAAGGGGTATAGACTACAAGAGCTGGCCTTTAATGTTGCAGTTGTATAAAACGTTGGTTAGACCTCATCTAGAATACTGCGTCCGGGTCTGGTCGTCCAACTACCGGAAGGACGTGGAGACTCTGGAGAGAGTGCAGAGGTGGTTTACCAGGATGCTGCCTGGTATGGAAGGTCTGAGTTACGAGGAGAGGTTAGGCAAATTGGGACTGTTTTCCTTAGAAAGTCGTAGACTTAGAGGAGATCTAATAGAGGTGTACAAGATTGAGGGGTATAGATAGAGTAAACAGGGTTAAGCTCTTTCCTAGGATGGACTTGAATAGCACGAGGGGTCATGGGCTTAGGGTGAGGGGGGTAAGGTATAATTTGGATGCTAGAGGGAGTTTTTTTCACACAGAGGGTGGTGGGGGTATGGAATGCGCTGCCAAGTAAAGTGGTGGAGGCAGGTACTCTGGAGTTATTTAAGAAATACTTCGATGGGCACATGAACAGAATGGGAATAGAGGGGTATAGAAAACTGATTTAAAATAGGGATCATGAGCCTTGGGAGTCCCTGGGAAGTGTGTAAATAGATGATGATATTAATGTACTTGTTTTTATCCTACAGGTGGTTTGGTCCACCTAGTTGTCTAACAAGGGGCATACATGCGATGGGTCGTGAGAGTGCTGCTCTTGGATATTTTTCGAGAGTATCCTAGTGCTTCACGTCGTTAGTGTATGCTTGACCTGGACCATTTGATGGGCAACACGACAGCTCAGTGACTATTGCTGTGCTGTGCAGATACATGGATTTGGGCCTGTGTCTGTGGGAGTTTGCGCATTCTCCCGTGCTTGCGTGGGTTTTCTCCGGGTGCTCCGGTTTCCTCCCACATCCCAAAGATGTGCTGTTAGGCTAATTGGCAAAACAAATTCTCCCTAAATTGTCTCAAATTTGGTTTTTAATCCATAGATCTATAAACATGGACAGGGATCAGGTGGGAACATCGGGGTGGCGGCGCGGGCTTGTTGGGCCGAAGGGCCTGTTTCCCGTGCTGTTTTGTTCTTTGTTCTTAATAATCAGCTAATACCCTCTTGAATACCTCGATTGAATCTGCCTCCACCACATTCCCAGGCAGAACATTCCAGACCTCAACCCCTCATTAGGTGAAAAAGATTTTTTTCACATCACATTTGCTTCTTTTGCAAATCATTTAAGTCTGTGCCCTTTCACTCTTGATCCTTTAAAGAGCCAGAACAGTTTCTCTTTACCTACTCTGTCCAACCCCCTCATGATTTTGAACATCTCTATGAAATTTCCTCTTAGCCTTCCTCCAAGGAGAACAGTCCCAACCTCTCCAGTGTATCCTCATAACTGAAGTTTCTCATCCCTGGAGCCATTCTTGTAAACCTCTTCTGCATTCCCTCCAAGTGTTCACATCCTTCCTACAATGTGGTGCCTAGAACTGTACACAATATCCCAGTTGGGGTGTAGCTAGTATCTTGTATAAGTTCAGCATAACCTCCTTGCTCTTGTACTGTGTGTCCCTATTCATAAAACCCAGGATATTATATACTTTATTAACTGCTTTCTCCACCTGTCTTGCCACCTTCAATGTTCTCTGCACAGATGCACACAGCTCTCTCTGTACCTGCCCCCTTTAAGAATTTTACCCCTTATTTTATATTGTTTCTCTATGTTCTTTTTTCCAAAATGCATCGCCTTACACTTCTCCGTATTGAACTTCATCTACCACCTATCTGCCCACTCCCATAACTTGTCTCTGTCCTTTTGAAGTTCTATACTGTTTCCTCACACTTTACAATGCTTCCAAGTTTTGTATCATTTGCAAACTTTGAAATTGATCTAGATCATTAATATATATTAGCAAGCGTTTCCTGGGGAACTCTACTACAAACTCCCTCCAGCCTGAAAAATATCCATTGACTGTTGCCCCTTGCTACTTATTCTTCAGTTCATTTTGTATTCATGTTGTTCTGTCTCTGGTCAAGATGCCCTTTGTAAACTTAAGTACATTCAAACTACTTAAGTACATTCAAGCTTGTATCTTAATTTATACCAAGCCCTCTGCTTGCTTACCCATACTGACTTCCAGATAAGCAACACCTTAATTTTAAGATTCTCATTCTTGAGTCCATAAATGCTTAATTATTTGTACATTAATACAACTGTCATCAACTTCAAATGTTAGAAACAAAAGAAATATTTATGTTTCATTGGACATGGAGGAAGTGCATGCCTCTCAGAGTCAATGTGAGCAATCAGTACTTTGCTTGTCCTTGCTTTACCTGCGAGTCACTTTAGATATAACTGTAAGGAAAGAGGTGCATGGAGAGAAACCAGCAGAATGTGGTAACTCTGCGAGTGAGATGCTCTAAAGGTCTACAAAAGGTTATGAATGTAGCTCAATCCGTCACACAAACCAACATCCCATCCATTGACTCTGTCTAGACACTTCCTGCTGCCTCGGCAAAACAGCCAACATAATTAAGGACAGCACATATTCCGGACGTTCTCTCTTCCACCTTCTTTCTTCGGGGGAAAAAGATAGAAAAGTCTGAGGACACGTTAAAGCTTATTTATTTATTAGCCACAAGTAAAGCCACACTAACACTGAAATGAAGATACTGTGAAATTCCCCTAGTCACCGCAGTCTGGTGCCTGTTCAGGTCAATGCACTACCAGCCCATCTTTTTGACCATGGGACGAAACCGGAGCACCTGGAGGAAGTTCACGCAGACATGGGGAGAACATGCAGACTTCACACAGACAATGACCTGGCTGGGAATCAAACCCAGGTTCCTGGTGTTTTGAGACAGCAGTACTAACTACTGTATTACTATGTTACCCAAGTGATGTACCAAAGAATACCTTCTTCCCTGCTGCTGCCAGACTTTTGAATGGACCTACCATACATTAAGTTGATATTTCTCTACACACTAGCTATGATTGTAAAGCTACATTCTGCATTGTCTCCTTCGCTTCTCAATAAATGGTATGTTTTGTCTGTATAGTGCACATGAAACAATACTTTTCACTGTATGCCAATATATGTGGCAATAATAAATCAAATCAAATCCTCAGAACTCTGGTGGGCTGCAGGTTGACTCTGAGTGGCAACTGACCCCTGGCCACAGGTTGACCCCAAATTGCAGGTTGATCCCGGGCTGCAGGTTGACCCTAATGGGCAACAGGTTGACCCTGGGCTGCAAGTTGACTTCAGGCTGAAGATTGATTCTGAGCAGCAGGTTGACCCCAGGCTGCAGATTGACACTAGGCTGAAGGATGACCTTGGGCTGCAGGTTGACCCAGGCTGCAGGTTGACCCCAGGCAGCAGGTTGACCCCAGGCTGCAGTATGTGGATGGCCCAGCTAGATAAAGGGTAAAACATGACCCTCTCTTGGGAAATAAGGAAGAACAGGTGACAGAAGTATTAGTAAGGGGTCACTTTGGAACCAGCGACCATAATTCCATTAGTTTTAAGATAGCTATGGAGAATGATATATTAGGCTAAAAAGTTAAAATCCTAAACTGGGGCAAGGCCAATTTTGAATAGTATCAGGCAGGAACTTTCAAAAGTTAATTGGGAGAATCTGTGGGAAGGCAAAGGAATGTCTGGCAAGTGGGAGGGTTTCAATAGTGGTTTAACCAAGATTTAGGGTAAGCACATTCCTTTTAGAGTGAGGGGCAAGGCTGGCAGAAGCAGGGAACCCTGGATGACACTTGTTATTGAGGCCCTGGTCAAGAAGAAGAAAGAGGCACATGACATGCATAGACAGCTGGGATCAAGTGAATCTCTTGAAAAGTATAGCAGATGTAGGAATAGAGTTAAGAGATAAATCAGGAGGGCAAAAGGGGGACATGAGATTGTTTTGGTAGATAAGGCAAAGGAGAATTCAAAGAGCTTTTACAATTACATAAAGTGCAAAAGAGTAACAAGGGAGAGTAGGACCTCTTAAGGATCAACAAGGTCATCTATGTGCAGATCCACAAGAGATGGATGAGATTCTAAATGAATATTTCTCATCAGTATTTACTGTTGAGAAAAGCATGGATGTTAGGGAACTTGGAGAAATAGTGATGTCTTCAGGAATGTTCATATTTCAGAGAAAGAGGTACTGGAAGTTTTAGAGCGCATCCAGAGAACATAGAACTCAGAACATACAGCACAGTACAGGCCCTTTGGCTCTCGATGTTGCACCGACCAGTGAAACCAATCTAATGGCCCTCTAACCTAAACTATTCCAATGTTATCCATATGCCTATCCACTGACCATTTGAACGCCCTTAAAGTTGACGAGTCCACAATTGCTGCAGGCAGGGCATTCCACGCTGTTACTACTCTCTGAGTAAAGAACCTACCTCTGATATCTGTCCTATAACTTCCACCACTTAATTTAAAGCTATGTCCCCTTGTGTTAGCCATCACCATCCGAGGAAAAAAGGCTCTTACTGTCCACCCTATCTAACCCCCTGATCATCTTGTATGCCTCAATTAGGTCACCTCTTAACCTTCTTCTCTCTAATGAAAATAACCTCAAGTCCCTCAGCCTTTCCTCATAAGACCTTCCCACCATACCAGGAAACATCCTGGTAAACCTCCTCTGCACCTTTCCCAATGCCTCCACATCTTTCTTATAATGCAGCGACCAAAACTGTATGCAATAGTCCAAGTGCGGCCGCACCAGAGTTTTGTACAGTTGCAACATGACCTCACGGTTCCAAAATTTAATCCCTCTACTAATAAAAGCTAACACACCGTATGCCTTCTTAACAACCTTATCAACCTAGGTGCCAACTTTCAGGGAGCTATGCACATGTACACCGAGATCTCTCTGCTCGTTGACACTACTAAGAGTCCTTCCATTAGCCCTATATTCTATACTCCTGTTACTCTTACCCAAGTGAATCACCTCACACTTTTCCGAATTAAACTCCATTTGCCAACTCTTGGCCCAGCTCTGCAGCTTATCTATGTCCCTCTGCAATTGTAACATCCCTTCTCACTGTCTACAACTCCTCTGACTTTGGTGTCAAAAGGGGCAATTTTTTCACACAGAAGATGGTGAGTGTTTGGAACAAGCTGCCAGACGTGGTAGTAAAGGTAGGTACAATTTTATCTTTTAAAAAGCGTTTAGATAGTTACATGGGTGAGATGGATGTAGAAGGATATGGACCAAATGCAGGCAATTGGAACTAGTTTAAGGGTTAAAAAAGGGACAGCATGGATAAGTTGGGCCGGAGGGCCTGATTCCACGCTGTAAACCTCAATGACGCTATGCAGGTTGATCCCTGGCTGCAGGTTGATCCCGGGTGGCAGGTTCACCCCGAGCTTTAGGTTGACCCAGGGCGGCAGATTGTCCCATGGCTGTAAGTTGTCTGCGGTCGCTTTCTATTGCTCCTTTAAGATGCTCTTGAAAACCTATCACCATTTGCTCCGCTGGTCCTGTATCTGCTTTTGAAGCTGGCTGTCAAATGTGGTGTAGTCCTCCAATTGACGCTGAATTACTGAGCTGCTTACACAACTCTGCCTCTGCACACACCTGACTCTCATCCTCCTTTCCCCCCCATTGAACCCCCACCCGAACTGGATAAAAGACCCCCTCTTTCCCTTCCTCCCTCCATAGCTCTCTCACCACCAGCACATCTGTAAATGCCTCCCAGCTGCTGAAACATTCCCAGAGCTTTTCTGCCGGAACCAAGGGCCCCAGCTCGGTGTCAGCCAAGGAGCCGGAGGTGGAAATCTTTAATAAATTGTGAAGATTACGAGGTGAGGAAAGTTGGAACCGGGCTTTATGAGAAACGGTGGGGTAAGACAGAATTTGGGAGCCTGGGAGCTGAGATTACTGTGCAATGCGAATTACCTGCAGCATTTTCGGGTTCCCCTTGTCCAGATCCGTCCCCACTCCTGATCCACTCGCGACCCTCTCCAAGGCAGTCCCGATCCCAGTGCTGCCCAGCCGGATCCTGCAGCAACTGGGAAGCTGCAGCAAGGCTGGGGAAGGGAGAGACGGCCAGCCCTTCCCTCCTGTGTCAAATCTTCTGATCTTCCTCCTGAACGCTTGTTGGGTTGCGGCGGGGAAAGGGTTTGGGATCGGCGCTGAATTCCATCCGGTTTGAATGTAAAAGGTGTCAGTCCAGTCTTGCAAAGGTTGATGTGAAATGTCCAGGATATGAAACATCAGCGACAATAATGTTTCACCCCCCAAAAAATCCCATCCATTTGCTGAGAAATTGAAATGTGATTCAGGCAGATCCTGCCTGAAATTATTCTTGATTTAACTCCCTTTTTGATGTGAATTTAAATGAAGAATCTCAAAGAGCTGATATTTGAAAGCAGATTTACATCAATAACAAGTTCCAGATTTTAAATGAAATCTGAAAGATTCGCTGTTCACCTGACCAGCTTTTATTACTAAATCTGCATTTCCCCAAAATATATTCCCACCCAATCTGGTAACATGACAACATCCGTCTGCCCATTATCATATTTCAAACTCCAAACTCTTACAGCAAACTATCAGTCAGTAGCAAGAGGAGACCCATTCAGCCCCTCCAGACTGCTCTGCCAGTCACTGATAGTAGCTTCAGTGTCACATTCCTACTGCTCCCATGACAACTCCTGACCCTCTGAGGACTGTCTAAGGGATTTTTGTTTGGAGTAGCTTATGACAGAGCCTCCTAGGGGAACAGGAAATTCTGGATTTGATGATGCGTAATGAGACAGACTAAATTAGAGAACTTAAGGTGAAGGAACCCTTAGGGAGCACTGACCACAATTATGATAGAATTCACCCTGCATTTTGAGAGGGAGAAGCTGGAATCAGATGTAAAGGTATTACGATTAAGACAGGAGGGAGGAGCTGAGCGGAGTTGATTGGAAAAGGAGCCTATGTGAAAAGATAGTGGAACAGAGATAGCAGGAGTTTTTGGGGATTATTTGGGAGGCACAACAGAAATTCATCCTGAGGAGGAGGAAACATGGATGAGGCATCCATGGCTGAAGAGGGAAATCAAGGACAGCATAAAAGCAAAAGAAAAAGCATATAAAGGATTAGTGAGAAGCCAGAGGATTGGGAAGCCTTTAAAAGCCAGCAGACAACAACTAAAAGAGGAATAAAGGAAAGATGAAATATGCATGTAAACTAGTTACTAATATAAAAGAAGATAGGAAGAGTTTTTTTCAAAGTGTAGAAGATAAGAGAGAGGCAAAAATAGCCACTGGACCACTGGAAAATGAGGCTGGAAAAAGAATAATAGGAAACAAAGCAATGGCAGAGTAACTGAATAGTTACTTTGTATCAGTCTTCACAGTGGAAGACAGCAGTGGGATGCCAGAACTCCAGGAGAATCAGGGGGCACGGGTGAGTGTAGTGGCCATCACTAAGGAGAAGATTCTGGGGAAACTGAAAGGTCTAAAGGTGGATATGTCACCTGGACATGATATAATACACTTCAGGGTTCTAAAAGAGATAGCTGAGGAAATTGTGGAAACATTGGTGGTGATCTTTCATGAATCACTAGAGACAGGGACGATCCCTGAGGACTGGAAAGCAGCTAATATAACATCACTGTTTAAGAAGGAAGGGAGGCAGCAGATGGGAAATTATAGGCCGGTTAGCCTAACTTCGGTCATTGACAAGATTTTAGAGTCCATTATTAAAGATTAGATTTCAGAGTACTTGGAAGTGCATGATAAAGTAGGACTAAGTCAGCATAGCTTTGTCAAGGGGAAGTCATCCCTGACAAGTTTGCTGGAGTTCTTTGAGGAGGTAACAAGGAAGTTAGATAAAGGAGAACCAGTGGACATGATTTATTTAGATTTCCAGAAGGCCTTTGACAGGGTGCCACATAACAGACTATTAAATAAGTTAAATGCCCATGGTATTAAGGGCAAGATGCTGGCATGGATAGAAGATTGGCTGATTGGCAGAAGGCAGAGAGTGTGGATAAAGAGATCTTTTTCAGGATAGCAGCCAGTGACTAGTGGTGTGCTTCAGGGGTCAGTACTGGGACCACAACTTTTCACAATATACATTAACAATTTGGAGAAGGAAACTGAAGGCACTGTTGCTAAGTTTGCAGATGATATAAAGATTTGTAGATGGATTGGTAGTATTGGGAAGCAGGGGAGCTGCAGAAGGACTTAGATACGTTAGGAGATGGGCAAAGAAGTGGCAGATGGATTACAATGTGGAAAAGTAAGAGGTTATGCACTTTGGAAGGAGGAATGGAGGCATAGACTATTTTCTAAATGGGAAAATGCTTAGTAAATCAGAAGCACAAAAGGGCTTAGGAGTCATTATTCAATATTCTCTTAACGTTAATGTGCAGGTTTAGTTGCAGTTAGGAAGGCAAATGCAATGTTACTATTCATGTTGAGAGGGCTAGAATACAAGAGCAAGGATGTACTTCTGAGGCTGTATAAGACTCTGATTAGACTCCATTTGAAGTATTGTGAGCAATTTTGAGCCCTGTGTCTGAGGAAGGATGTGCTGACCTTGGAAAGGGTCCAGAGGAGGTTCACAAGAATGATCTCTGGAATGAAGAGCTTGTTGTATGAGGAACGGTTGGGTCTGTACTCATTGGAATTTAAAAGGATGAGGGAGGAAACTCAAAAATATTGCAAGGCCTGGATAGAATGGACATGGAGGGGATGTTTCCACTATTACGAAAATGTAGAACCGTATGGCACAACCTCAGACTAAAGGAATGATCCTTTAAAACAGAGATGAGGAGGAATTTCTTTAGACAGAGAGTGGTGAATCTGTAGAACTCTTTGCTATGGAAGACTGCAGAGGCCAGGTCCTTGAGTGTCTTTAAGACAGAGATAGATCATTTCTTGATTAATAGAGCAATCAGGGATTATGGGGAAAAGGTAGGAAAATGGGGATGAGAAAAATATCAGCCATGACAGAATGGCGGAACAGACTCAATGGGCCGAGTGGCCTAATTCTGCTCCTATGTCTTATGATCTTATGCTTTTATGGACCCCCTCAAACCAAGGATCTATCTTCAAATTATATAAGACGCAGACCCCACTGCTCTCCAAGGAACAGAATTCCAAAGATATACAACCCTCTGACTGAGCGAGGCTGTGGCGCAATGGTGTTGTCACTGCACAAGTAATTCAGAGTTCCAGGGCAATGCTCTGGAGACCCAGGTTCGAATCCCACCATGGCAGACGGTGAATTCAGTTAACATCTATTGATGACCATGAGTTGATTGTCACATAAACCCATTTGGTTCACTAATGCCCTTTAGGTCTGATCTGGCCTACATGTGACTCCAGACCTACAGCGATGTGGTTGACTCTTATATGTCCTCAGATATGGACAATAAATGCTGGCTCTGCCAGCAACACCCACATCCCATAAACTTAAAAATAAATCTTATTTTTAAACTTGTGGCCCCTGAGTTCCAGACACTCCTAGAAGGGGAAACATTCTCTCAGTGTCCTTAAGATCTGACATATTTCAAGAACATTCCCTTTCATTCTTCTAAACCCCAATGGATACAGACCCAATCAATCCAACCATTCCTCAGAAGACAACCCTCTCATCTCAGGAATTATTACAGTGAACCGTCTCTGAACAGTTTCCAACACAGTTGTATCCTTTCTAAAAAAGGGAGATCAAAATTGTACATAGTATTCTAGCTGCAGAAATTTCTGTGCTGCTTGCATTAAATTCCATCTGCCATTTCTCCCTCAGTACTGCTGACCCTCTGACAGTGCAGCACTCCCTCACTACTGATCCTCTGACAGTACAGCACTCCCTCACTACTGATCCTCTGACAGTGCAGCACTCCCTCACTACTGATCCTCTGACAGTGCAGCACTCTCTCAATACTAACCCTCTGATGATGCAACATTCCCTCAATATTGATCCTTTGATGATACAGTGCTCCCTCAGCACTGACCCCCTGACAGTGCAGTACTCTCCCAAACATGACCCTCTGACAATGCAGCACTCCCTCAGTACTGATTTTGTGACAGTGCGCACTCTCTCAGTACTAACTCTCTGATAGTCTGACACTTACTCAGCACTGACCCTCTGACAGTGCGGCACTCCCTCAGTACTGACCCTCTGACAGTGCAACACTCCCTCAGTACTGACCCTCTGATAGTGCGGCACTCCCTCAGCACTGACCCTCTGACAGTGCAGCACTTCCTCAGCACTGACCCTCTGACAGTGCAAATGAACATACAATTTTTCTGAAGTTCATTGGATACTGCAAAGGCAATGAGCCTTGGAAATGTCCCGGCAAAAGTACAAAAGACCTGTGCTCCAGAACTTGCTGCTACCTCAGCCAAGCTCTTCCAGTATAGTTACAACACTGATATCTACCCAACAATGTGGAAAATTGCTCAGGAACGTCCTGTATACAAAAAGCAGGACAAATCCAATCCAGCCAATTACCACCCAATCAGTCTACTCTCCATTACCAGTAAAGTGATGGAAGGGGTCATCAATAGTGCTATCAAGCAGCACTTGCTCAGCAATAACCTCAGTGACGCCCAATTTGGGTTCTGCCACAGTCACTCAGCTGCTGACCTCATTACAGCCTTGGTTCAAACATGGACAAAAAAGCTAAATTCCGGAGGTGAGGCAAGAGTGACAGCCCTTGACATCAAGGGAACATTCAACTGAGTGTGGCATCAAGGATCCCTAGCAAAACTGGAGTCAATGTGAATTGGGGGCAAACTTTCCACTGGTTAGAGTCATACCCAATACACAAGAAGATGGTTGAGGTTGTGGAGGGTCAGTCATCTCAATTCCACAACATTTCTGCAGGAGTACCTCAGGGTAGTGTTCTAGGCCCAACAATCTTCAGTTGCTTCATCAATGATCTTCCCTCTGTCATAAGGTCAGAAGTGGAGATGTTCAGTGATGATTTTTCAATGTTCAGCACCATTTGCATTCCTCAGATATTGAAGCAGTCCATGTTCAAATGCAACAAGATCTGGACAATATCCAGGCTTGGACTGACAAGTGGCAAGTAACATTCGTGCCACACAAATGGCAGGCAATGGCCATCACCAATAAGAGACATTCTTACCACCACCCTTTGACAGTCAACAGAGTTACCATCACTGACTCCCCTACTTCCTAACAGAAGAAGGTGGAAGAGAATAAGTCTGTGGTGCGTAGGGCCCTTAGTCATTCTGGCTGCTTTTCCAAGATAGCGGGAAGTGTAAACCCGCAAATGGTCTATGCAAAACCTCTTTTCTAGTCTTTGATCGCTGCATGGACCACGATGACTAGAACCTCTGCCTTCCATTGCAAGTTCCTCTACAGCCCTGAGCAGATGTCCTGGACCCTGGCACTGGGCAGGCAACACAACTGTCTGGACTCTGGCTCTGTGCTGCAGAGAACAGCACAGAGCCAGTGTCAATCCCCCTTGCTGTACTGTCACTACGTTCCTTTTTGAATGGCTTCTTTTGCCACCATACCATGGTCAGTCGGCTTATCCATCCTGCAGCTCCACTCTTATCCAAACAAGCTGAAAGAACATCAGGCTTACTGGACAATTGAAAAGGCTGACACTCCTGCATTCCTGCCCTTTTGATCCGCTTAACACCTTTCCGTCCTTCATAACTGACCCCCCAATTCAGAGGAACCTAACTTAAGGGGTGTAACCATCTTCTGGTACAAAGTATCCAGGCAATTTCTCCCCTCAGTGATGCATTGCAGTGTTTGCAGCTCAGCCTCTAGCTTAATGACATTGAGCTGAATCTCCTAGAGCCACAGATACTTCTGCAGACTTGTTTTCCCTGGATCACAATAGCATTCAGGGATACCCACCTGCTGTAGCTGCAACACATCACCCTTCCTGCAATCCTGAATGCATTTTAATTAACTATTTAATTAATTATTTTCTTTTTCTTCATCTTATATTAAGCTTATCATGAGTTCATTTTATCAAACACCTGGGATAAAATGAAGATTAAATAATTGGATTAACGATTCGGTTACACTGAGAGCTTTTGACCTCCTGATTAGCCTAGCCGCAAAGGAATTGGAGAACATTAGGACATATAATTTCAGGAGTTAAAAATATCAAGGGTGGAAGTTCAATTGGAGAAATAAATAATCTGTGCACGTTGCACACAGATGGTAAAAGCAAGACTTCTTAGACTAATTGTTTAGCTAGATTAAGATCAAAGTCGATCAGCTATACATTGTGGCAGGCTGAGTTTGATAGAGCAGAAGAACAGTTGATGAGGAACCAGGATCCCAACTGCATCCAGCTTGAAACAGAATTCTTCCAAAACCAAACTTCTGCATTGAAAGCTGCTGCTTTAAACTGCAGAGGTTTTACACTGACCCAGAAGTAGAGAGTCCAAAAATATAGATACGGGTCATGTGCAGTAATAGTTTGCTAGATTTGGTTCATTGGGCTAACCTTTTGGGGTGTTTTGGGAAAGTGATATTCTCAGGGTCTAGGAAAGTAGATAGTTTGGGAATAGGTTAATTCAAGTATATTGTGGGTGTAGCCATTATTGTTAATTGTAATTCTGTTCTGTTTTGTTGTCTATCTCACTGTATGTTTTTTTACAGTTTAATAGATGTTCTTTTGTTTGAATGATTACAACATACTTGACGTTTCCTCATTGGTTTGCACATCTTTCCTCACATTATATCAAACTGAAAGATAAATCATTAAGAATCAGCATACCAAGTTATGCTTTTGGGTTTTGGGAGACTCTCACATCTAATATGAGTGGGATTCTTAACTGTATAATATTTTAATGTTAGGAATTTAGTACATCTTAGCAACTTACCAGATACTCACCAAGCAGTTAACTTCCTCCCCTGTGTACAGTAAGGCAGGGAAGGCTGTTATCACAGGGAGGAGGGATTCCCTTCTATCCTATCTACATTCAGCATGGTTTTATTTTGGAAGTAGTAGATGTATATCTTTGTATAATATCATTAGTGTGCGGTTAATTTAAAAATCCCTTTGTGGATTTAAACAAAGGGGATTATTTATTCACTCATCCTGAAAGATCTAAACATTACATCCATCACACAACACCAACCCTAGAAAAATATGATTAAAAAAGATGGCTCCCTTCCACGAATATTAACTAAAAGAATTGTTAACAGTTCACATGCCTCTATGAGTCCAATGAAGAAGGAGGCATTTTCCATCCTGGAATTGTGATAGTAATCATTTGAGATTGCTGGAGGTCAAATATCAGGATTTCTGCAAGAATCCTTCAATGTGATGATGCTCAGCAGGTCATGAAATCAGGCAGTTGAAATCCAAGAGGCCCAATTGTTTTGACATCTGAAGTTTGGAATCAAGCTGGAAGGCTTTTGATAAGACTTTTAAACCACTTGGTTCCGAAAAGAAAAAAGGTTGCACACCTTTCTCTGCTGTTGTCTTGTGGGTGCTATTCTGCAAACTTCCTTAGGTCTTTCCTGAGGTTTGGAATGAAAGGATTTTAATATCAGATAACCAGTTTCAGTCACATAATCAACGGCCATTAAGATATGGTAGATGGTAGCTTGTGATCTTTCACACTGAATTTGTGGGCAACTTGTTTCTGGACCTGAAGTGGGTGGGGCTTACGGGGTGGGGCCTGAAAGAGGGGGAGCCATTTTGGGGCCAGGGCCAGGCTGGGTAGTCAGGGGTTCCCGCTACCACTCTGCATTGCAATTGGTATGGGTAGAGTGAGGGGTTGCTGCCACTCTGCATCGCAGTGCAGTGCCTGTCATCTCTGCCCGCTCTTACTTTCTGACATGGATGTGCTGGGGAGGCAATGGTCTAGTGATATTATTGCCAGAATATTAATTTAGAAATTCAACTTGTGTTCTGGGGACCCAAATTCAAATCTCCCAATGGAATTTGAATTCAATAAAAATTATCTGGAATTAAGAATCTACTGATGAATATAAAACCATTGTCGATTGTTTGAAAAATCCATCTGGTTCACCAGTGTCCTTTAGGGAAGGAAATCTGCCATCCTTACCTGGTCTGGTCTACATGTGATTCCAGAGCCACAGCAATGTGGTTGACTTTCCACTGCTCTGGGCAACTAGAGATGGGCAATAAATACTGGCCAGCCAGTGATGCCCATGTCCCAGGAATGAATAAAAGGAAACCTCTGGCCTGCCCAAAATTACCATTGTTTTGGTGAATCTCCATGATGTCCCCTTGATGTGAGCGAATCTTGTTCATATTTAAGTATTTAATTTCTCTGATATAGGTTAAAGTTTCAATTCGATTTTAACTCAGGATCATGCTGGTGCTGCATAGTACCACCAGATGGCACTAAAACATCAAATAACACAGCGCAGAAGGAGGCCGTTCAGCCCATCCAGTCAATACCGGAGATTCTGCATTTTCAATGTTTCTGTGGTTTTCTCCTGAGTCAGATGATGCTGATCCTCACAAAAAAAAACCTGCTGCTGTTGATGATATGGGATTTCCATAAGTTCCATAGTCTTCCTCAACGTCCCACACTCAGCATCCCCCATCCCCCCTCTCCCCCAATCCCCCCACACTACCTCTGCCACCTCCCACACCCTCTCCCACCTCCGCAACGCCACAGCAGCAGTCTACTGGAAATCTGAAATAAAATGAGAAAGTTGGATGTTCTCAGCAGGCCTGGCAGTATCTGCAGAGAGGGTAAGCGGATCAATGTTCCTTCGCAGTGTGCCTTAGTATGAACTGTTCTGATGAAAGGGCACTGATCTCCAATGATAAATCTTTCTCTTGTTGCAGATGCTGCCTTTGGGAATATTGATATCTCACAGTTTCTCCTACAGCCCCATTGCTCCAGCATGTGTCACATTTAGTCCCTGAGTTGAATTACAGCCGCTGTCTCTCAGTGAAGAATAGCTCATCTGTGAGTCAATCTGGTGAAATCTGCAATATAGCGTCCAGCAGTCTGAGAAAGCTCTGGTGCTGTCCCAGTTTGTTGTGTGTGTTTCTGCTGCGATTCCATAATAAACAGCTCGCTCCTGCCACCTCCTGGTCACTTTGTCTCATTTCCACCCCGGATTCTGGATTCTGTAAAATTGGTAAAGGAAAATAAGGTTTTTATTGCGATGTGGACTGAGCTTGTCTGCAGGCACAGAGCAAGCAGGTTCAATCATAACTTTCAAACCGAAATTGGATGAATACTTAAAAACAGAAACAAGGTCACAGTGCTAAGGGGAGATGGATGAGTTAGAAATTCTTTCAAAGAAGCAGCACAGAAAAGATGGGGTGAATTGTCTTCCTCTGCTTAGTGAGATTCTATGGTGATTTTAATTCAGATTTCATACCGTTCTGGTAGAGCAGCCAGTCTGAGAGGACCAATCCTGTGTCTGTATTAATGTCATTTAGAGTAATTAAAGTTCGATTCTCTGAGCTTCGATCTGCTTTGAGCTCCAAAGGGGAAATTTTCAATTTATCACCTGGATTAGAGGTGGTAAGGTGGCTCAGTGGTTAGCACTGCTGCCTCACAGTGCCAGGAAGCTGGGTTCGATTTCCAGCTTGGGTCACTGTCCATGTGGAGTCTACATGTTCTCCCTGTGTCTGCGTGGATTTCCTCTGGGAGCTCCGGTTTCCTCCCACAGTCTGAAGGACTTGCTGGCTAGATGCACTGGCCGTGCTAAATTCTCCCTCAGCATGTCCAAAGAGGTGTCGGAGTGTGATGACTGCAGGATTTTCACAGTAACTTCATTGCAGTGTTAATGTAAGTCTACTTACATTAATACTGGGCGGAGAAGTGGCAGATGGACTTCAACGCAGATAAATTTGTAGTGGTCCATTTTGGCAGGAATAATGGGATGAAGGAGTACAATATTAGGGGTAGGAGTCGTAGCTGTGTTGTAGAGCAGAAGGATCTCGGGGTCCAGGAACATAGCACTCTTAAATCAGCCTCGCAGGTGGAGGAAGTGGTCAAGAAGGCGTACGGTGTACTGGCCTTCATTAATCGAGGAATAGAGTTTGGGAGTCAGGAGGTAATGATGCAGCTCTATAAGACTCTTGTCAGACCCCAGTTGGAGTATTGTGTGCAGTTCTGGTCACCTCATTATAGGAAGGATGTAAAGGCTATTGAAAGAATTCAGAGGAGATTTACAAGGATGCTGCCTGGATTGGGAGGCAGACCTTATGAAGATAGGTTGAGGGAGCTGGGACTCTTCTCACTGGAGAAATGTAGGTTGAGAGGCGATCTGATAGAGGTTTATAAAATGTTGAGAGGAATAGATAGGGTGGACTCTTAGAGACTATTTCCCCGAGCTGAAATGGTCACTATGAGAGGACACAGATTTAAGGTGCAGGGAAGCAAATACAAAGGAGATGTCAGGGGTAGGTTTTTCACTCAGAGGGTGGTGAGTGAATGGAACCGACTGCCGTCGGAGGTTGTTGAGGCAAACTCACTGGGGTCTTTTAAGAGACTTCTGGATGAGTATATGGAAAAGAATAGGATAGGGGGTTATAGATAGGTCTGTGGATTGGTAGATGTGATCGCCGCAACTCGTGGGCCAAGGGCCTGTTTGTGCTGTATTGTTCTATGTTCTATGTTACTTGTGACAAATAAATAAACCTTACTTTGGATGTAATTTTGACAATTCTGGGGAAGTGCAGTTGACAGAGCCGTTCAATTCTGTAGCCAAATCTCAGCAAGACCACACTTTTCCCTATCTCGGTAACTAGCTCCAGCCCTACAACCCTCCAAGATCTCTGCCTTTTACTCATTCTGGCCTTATGTACATTCCTCCATTTCTCTTGCTTCACATTTCACGGCTTTACCTCATGAGGGTGAGAGCTGAGTGTTTGGAATTTCATCCCAAAACCTTTCTCTAATGTTACCTCTTCTTCTCTACAACCCACATGTTACAATCTGCCTCCCCGGCTGAGTTACTGTTACCTCTCTGAGTAACATCTTATATAACCATGTCAAACTTAATATGGTAACTTTCAGTGACACGTTTTAGGAAATTTTACCAATGGGAAGAAAGTTGGGCCATGGAATTAGTTCAGGGATTGATAGGAAGCTATGGGGAGAGAGCAGGGTAGTGGGATTAGTTTGGGCAGAGGGTTTAGATTGGGGATTGATTCAGGCTATTGGGAGAGAGTGGGGCAGTGGGATTTGTTTCAGAATTGATACAGGACTATGGGGAAAGTTTGAGATAGCAGGATTAGTTTGGGGATCAGTTCAGGACTTTGGGGAATGAGCAAGGTAAAGGGGTTAGTTTGGGGATCGATTCAGGGCTATGGGGAGGAAGTGGGGCAGTGAGTTTAGTTTGAGATTGATACACGGTTGTGGGGAGACAGTAATGCAGTGGGATTAGTTTGGGAATTGGTACAGGGCTATGGGAAGAGTGTGGGCATTGGGATTCATTTGGAGATTGATACAGGGCTTTGGGGAGAAAACGGGCAATGAGATTAGTTTGGGATTGATACAGGGCTCTGAGGAGAGAGCAGGACAGTGGAATTAGTTTGGGCATTGATATGAAGCTATGGGGAGAGAGTGGGACAATGGGATTAGTTTGGGAATTGATACAGGACTATGGAAAAGCAGTGGGGCAGTGGGATTAATCTGGGGTTTGATATAGGACTATGGGGAAAGGTGAGGTAGTGGGATTAGTTTGGGGATTGATACAGGGCTATAGGGAGAAAATAGGGCAGTGGGATTAGTTTGGGGATTGATACCGGGCTATAGGGAGAAAATGGGGCAGTAGAATTAGTTTGGGTATTGATATAGGTCTATGGGTAGAGAGTGGAGCAGTGAGATTAGTCTGGGGATTGATAGAGGACTATGGGGAAAGAGTGAGATAGTGGGATTAGTTGGGGGTTGATACAGAGCTATAAAGAGAGAGTGGGGCAATGGGATTAGTCTGGGGATTGATATAGGACTATGGGGAAAGAGTGGGGCAATGGGATTAGTTTGGGGATTGTTACAGGTTAAAGGGAGAGAGCAGGGCAGTGGGATTAATTTGGAGATGAATACAGGGTTATGGGGAGAGAGAGTGGAACAGTGGGATTATTTGGGGACTGTTGCAGGGCTATGGGGAGAGAGCAGGTGGAGGCTTCAATGTCCATCAGTACAGATGGCTTGGTAATGCACCACAGACTGAGGTGGTCGGGTTCTAAAGGACAGAGCTGCTAGATTGGGACTGCAGCACATAGTGATGAAACTGACTGGAAATAAACTTGACATCGTCCCCAGCCTGCCGCAGATGCATCTGTCTCTGACTGTATTAGTGGAACAGTCTTTGTGGGGACAAAGACCCATCGTCATATTGAGGATACCTCCATTGTATTGTGTGGCACTGCCAGTGTGCTAAATGGAAGAGACTGTGAACCAATCGAGCATTTCAAGACTGGGCATCCATGAGGTACTGTGGGCCAATGGAATGGTACATGAGCACAACCTGCATTCTCATGGCCCGGCATATCCTCCACTCAACCATTATCATCAAACCAGGAGATCAACAGTGGTTCAATGGAGAGTGCAGGAGGGCATGCCAGGTGCAGCACCAGGCATGCCTAAAAATGAAGTGCCAAGCTGGTAATGTTATAAAACAGGACTACTTCCATACCAAATAGCAAAAACATCAAATGTTAGACAGAACCAACCATCCCACAATCAATGGATGAGATCCAAGTTCTGCAGTTATGCCACATCTAACTGTGGTGATGGACAATTAAACAACTCACTGGAGGAGGAGACTCCACAAATATTTCCATCATCAACAATGAGGGAAACCAGAACATCTGAGCAAAAGATAAGTCTGAGGTTTTTGCAGCAACCTTCAGCCAGAAGGCCAAGTGGATGATCCATCTCGGCCTCCTCCATCGATCCCCAGCATCTCAGATGCCAGTCTCTGGCTAATTTGATACACTCCATGTGATATCAAAAACAGTTTGAATGCACTGGATACTGCAAAGCCAATGGACCTTAATAATATTCCGGCAATAGAAATGAAGACCTGTGCTCCAGAACTTGCTGCTCCCCTAGCCAAACTCTTCCAATACAGTTACAACATTGGCATCTACCCAACAATGTGGAAAATTGCTCAGATATCTCCTGTCCTTTAAAAGCAGAACATGTCCAATCTAGCCAATTATTATATCAATATACTCTAGAACATCTGTAGAGTGATGGAAGGTGTCATTGACAATGCTATCAAGCAGAATTTATACAACAATAACCTGTACACAAGTGTCCAAATACACTTAGTTTGGATTTCTGCCACTATCACTCAGCTCCTGATCTCATTACAGCCTTGGTTCAGACAAGGACTGCAGTGTTTGAAGAAGGCAGTTCACCACCTCCTTCTCAAGGACAACTGGGGAATAAACGCTGGTTTAGCCAGGCTCCCCACATCCTGTTAATGAATTTTTAAAGTTATTACAGTAAAGACAAGAAGCAGATCAAATCCAGATCGAGAATTTAAACCGAAGGAACAAAGGATAATAGTCCAGGGAGATGACAATCAACTGAGATCACACTTATTATGTATTTCAGAAGATATTCTACATGGAAACCAGAAGAATCTTATTTGTATTCATCGAAAATGAGAAGCAGACAACCAGATGTTGAGTCAAAAGTTTATAAAGAACCAAATAAGGACCATCCAAGTAAAATAAAAGGCGTTTAGAAAGAGAGAGAGAACACTGACACTATCAGGGAGAGTTGTGAAGCCTCCAGATCAAATCTGTGATATTAGAAAATTGTGGGGAGATGATTGTAAAGGTTAACCTATGGGAAATAGCATTTCCCATAATGGTGATGTAAAAGAACATATGATTAGGCGAGGAAAAAGAGAATGCTCATGGCTTCAGCCATGTAACACCTCATCATGAACAGTTGCATGTAGGTGGCTAGTTAGCTCAGCTGGTTGGATGGTTGGTTTGCGATTCAAAGTGATGTCAACAGCATGAGTTCTATTCCTGTACTGGCTGAGGTTATTAATGAAGGATCAGCCTTCTCAATCTTGCCCCTGCCTGAGATGTGATGATCCTCAGGTTAAATCATCACCAGTCAGCTCTTCCCCTTAAAGGAGCCAATGGATATCTGGGACTAAACCTTTCAGTTGTATAAAATAAATTAATTGCTGTTTGAATGTACCAACATCTCAGTAATCATTCCAAAGCTGGACTAACTGACATAAAACAACAATCCACAGAGGGATCTGTACTTCTCCAATTCCGGATTCCGGATGATTTTAATTGTCCTGCCATTTGTGACTGTGCCTTCATCTATCTAGGTCCCATTTTCCCTTGAAGATTGTCCACAAAGCTTAATCTTTAGCTTGTTAAAGATTAACAAGCTTTAATCTTGTTAACTCCTTGGGACGTTGTATTACATTAGAGTTCTGTAGAAGTATTGTTACAATTGGGCCCTGAGCAAGGTGCCAGGATTTGTTATGATTTTAGGCCAAGTATCTTCACATTCTTCTGCTCCTGGTGGGGAGGTTGGTCAGCCCCCCCCTTGGTTGGTTGCTACGAGAATAATCTAAAATAGATTCCTTCCCTCGCGGACACTTTTCTTCAGTCCAAATGTATTTACATTTTAAAAGCAGCCAATTTAATGAGGCTTTCTCGAATTAAGAAAGATTGAGTTAATTAGTTACTAAAAGTAATGAAATGCAACATACGTACTCCAAGTTTAGGAATGAAAAGTGAATCCAAAAATAAAAATTAAAAGAGACATACAAATCAGTCTCTGCCTTGCCCATGAGGAATAGATGGTGAAACTTTGTGACCATTAAGTCGGGTGATGATGGTGGCACTGACTTTGGCAGTTGAGCGGTTGATTTGGAAATCCTTGGTTCTGCAGGTTAGTTGAAAGGAGTTGTTTACTTTCCTTTTTGACTATTGCTTTGCTGAATTGCTTCCAGGAGTCTGAGAGAGAGATTCTTTATCTGCAGCAGGAATGCCTTGTTGAGTTTTCTCAGCTGTGACCCTCACAGCACATTGTAGCACAGTAGGACTAGAATACCAGACTAGCACACGTAGATCAAGTTGCAGTTGACTTCTAGCCTGTTTTCTTGTGTATTCCTGGAAGGGAAAGACAACAAACACGTCCAGGCTATAACTCACAGGAGATAATTTCTGCCGAGATGGTATCAGCTTCTATTGTCTCCACAGGAGATTACGGTTCAGTTTGTGATTGTCACTATTCATTTGAATTGTTGCTGTCTGAGACAGGGTATGCCATTTCACTGTCTCTCTCTGGGACAAAATATGATCCACATAGGAATTCCAGCAAATGATGACATTGCAATTCCAGCCAGTTTTTGTTTGGATGTTCTTGTTTTAAAAACATATATCTTATTTAAAAGTTCAGTAGATCTATTCAGGGCTATAATACATTGTCATGACAATATAAGTTTTTTTGTGGCTATTGAGTTGGAGGAGTGTTTGGAAGTAGGGAAGGATAAGGGCTGTGGAGGGATTTAAGCTTGATGCTGAGAATTCTAAAACTGCAATGTTAGAAATTTACATTGATACAATTGACTCAGCCAATGATGCTCGGTCCCCTTGTAACACATGTAACTACGGGTCAAAGGGAGCGATTACTGATGTTACACATCTTGTTAATGAATACACTGCTAGGTGATCGTCACTGCAATTGATATTAGCCAGACTTCTAAATATGAACCCAGAATATTTAGATATTCTAAATATCTAAATTTTTAGATTTAGATATTTCTATCTGGATGTGTAACGAACAATATAGAGAGTTTCTCCCCAGCAGTTCAAAATTCTGAGAGGTTGTGATTATGCAGCTGACAGGCAAATGAAAAGAGCAGCTTGGATCAGTGGAGTGAGGGGTTGATACATGTGGCTCACAAGGTATCCATTACACACCACTGAAGTACTTCATGACAAATGACTAATCACTGAAATATCTGATATCATGAGGAAAATCACTCGGTTGCAGTGTACTTTTTTTTGAGTCAGTTGATACAGCGCCAGCCTTGGATCAGTGGATAGGAGGTCCACTTTAGAGTTAAAAAGTTGTGGGTTCATTGCCTCATCCAGGAATTTGAAGATATAATCTAGGCTGACAGTGTATGTGCAGATAGAAGGGAGTGCTGCATTGTCAGAGATGCTGTTTTTGGATGACACATTAAGCCAAGCTCTTTTCTGACTCTGACTGTAGATGCACCCAACCTCACTGCACCATTAGAAGGAGAGCAGAGGAATTTTATTGATGACCTGATCAATATTTGTCCCTCAATCAACATTAGTGGTTGAAAATATCTGCTGCCTTTAGTGGAATCTTGCTGTGCACAGATTGATTGTAATCCTTTCTACACTACAATAGTGTCTGCACTCTTTTGATAATGGTCCCAGGTCATGTAAGGCACTGCAGGAAAGTAAGTTTTTTTTTAGTTCATGTTAACTGATTGGAAAATGAAGAATTAGTAAGAAGTCTCACAACACCAAGATAAAGTCCAACAGTTTTTTTTGGAATCACTTTTTCTTTGTTTTTGATGTCTGTGTTGATATGCGCAATTTTCTTGGAGATCCTCTCCGCTTTGAGCTGCCAGTTTGTGATGTTGATGGTGCCATGAAGACTAAGAAGAATGACTGAGGCTCACCTGAAGAAGGAGCAGTTCTCCCAAAGCTCGTGATTCCAAATAAACTTATTGGACTTTTACCTGGTATTGTGAGACTTCTTGCTGTGCCCACCCCAGTCCAACACTGGCATCTCCACATCATAAGGAATTAGGACATTGCTTTCTCAAAATGTTTTTCACTAAGATAGTATATTCCTTCTTGCTTCTCACAAACTATATGAACCCATTTTCACTGTCTCCCTTGGGAATCTGATTCACAGATTGGCTACTCACTGTTTGAAATATTGGCTGGACTCTTGTGGTTTTGGGGACTAAGCTGTCAGCTGGAGATTGGCAGAGAGATCCCAGCTGCTTCCTTTGGAGGAGTGGCTGAAGCACATGTCAATCGGACAGTGATGAGGCCACCAATGTGCCTTCCCTTGGAATTAAGACCATGGGGCAGGACGGTTCAGTCACAGAGGCCAGCAGCTCTTGTGCTCAGCAGTGCCACTGGGGTGCCATGGCTATTGTCAGAAGTGCAGGCACCAAAGAATCCTAGACTACAGTGTGACGGGGTGGGGATTTTCTACTATGTGGATTGCAGGGAGACATGTACAGGAAAATCAATAGCAAAGATTGGCGGGGATGGGGAAGGGGGGTGACATTTGACAATTTTTGGGAAATGTTAAAATTACTCATGTTAAGTACCATGGTATGGTAGCACAGTGGTTATCTCTGCTGCTTCACAGCTCCAGGAACCTGGGTTTGATTCCCAGCTTATGTCACTGACTGTGTGGAGTTTGCACATTCTCCTCACATCTGCATGAGTTTCCACCGGGGGCTTGGGTTTCCTCTCACAGTCCAAAGATGTGCGGGTTAGGTTGATTGGCCATGCTAATGTTGCCCCTTAGTGTCCTAAGATGCGTAAATTAGTGGGATCAGCGGGTGGATCTAGGGATGGGGCCTGGGTGGGATTCTGGTGGGGGGTGTGGACTTGATGGGCTCAGTGGCCTCTTCCTGCACTGTTGGGTTTCTATGATTTCTAAGGGTCCTTTCATAAATATTTGGCAATGGTAAATTCTTACCAATAATGCTTTTGATAGAATAGGCATATGTAGTGATAACAGAGATGACGTGAATTTCATTTTTTTCCATTTTTGAATGCGAGTGTTGCCAGCCAGGCCAACATTTGTTGCCCATCCTGGATTTGCCCTTGAACTGAGTGTCTCATTTGGCCATTTCAGAGGGCGCTAAAGAGTCAACCTCATTGCTGTGGCTCTGGATTCACATGTAAGGTAAGAACAGCAGATTTCCTTCCCTAAAGGATATTGGTGAATTAGATAGGTTTTTATAACAATTGACAATGGTTTCATGGTCACTGAGACCAGTTTTCAATTCCATGTTTCATAATTGAATTTGAATTGCTGTGATGGGATTGGAAACATATTCTCAGAGAACGCACTTGGGCTTCTGGGTTGCCAGTCCAGTGGCATTACAATTGTGCCACTGTCTTCCCTGTTTGTTGATAGTCTTTTGATGCACGAGCAACAGTGTGGATCTGTTGGGCTGAATGTTCTGTTGCTGTGCTGTAAATTCGATTGTGCAGAACTGAGTATTTTCTCAGAGTTAAGGCATTGGATGGATTGTTTGCATTTCACATTGTCCCTTTGCTGATTTGCCAGATTTCTGTGCGATCTGCAGTCAGATAGATTTCACAATGCAAGTGTCTCGGTGAGGCAGTGATTGGAATTTCACTCTCTGGAGTTGGTGTACTGTGGGCATCTATCAGCCATTCATCATTTCACCACAGGGAGACATTCCATACTAAACACTGCTGAGCATCAGTTTCAAGTCAGAGTGCGGGGCAAGCAGCGATCCTGACATCAAGACTGATGGGACAATTCTAACGAATTAACTTCTTTAAGGTCCATCTGCTTCACATTTACTTACTTGCTTCACTAACTTATGAACTTGTTGAGGTTTCTTTTAACTACACATGACGAATGGGAAGTCTTTATTTTCATGCCCTCGACATTGGGAATTCTGATTATAGACAGGTGCCGGGACACCGCTTGTTGGATTTACAACAGCTGGCAGCTCATTTTCTCATGTTCATATCCTCATTTTTTAAAATTCAGTGGGCAAAAAATTTCACTCAGTGTGCAAACTTGACGTGGATCTCAGAACTAGGTTTAAGGAGAGAGGGGAGAGATACAAAAAGGTCCAGAGGGGCAATCTTTCACACAGAGGGTGGTGAGTGTCTGGAACAAGCTGCCAGAGGTAGTAATGGAGGCAGGTACAATTTTGTCTTTTAAGAAGCATTTACATGGGTGAGATAATTAAAGAGTGATATGGGCCAAATGTGGGCAATTGGGACTAGTTAGTTGTTAAAAAAAATGGTGGCATGGACAAGTTGGGCCAAATGGCCTATTTCTATGCTGTAAACCTCTATGACTCTATAACTCCATGGTGTGTTGTGCTGTGTATAAACCATACCGATAATGCAGCAGATGTTGCATTGATTCCAGGGGTTTTTAATTGTGTAATGTGGTGCTTCCTGATCCAGCCACTGAAAAAACGTAAACCAAAATCTACAGCAGCGGAAAATCTTAACCAATAGACAAGAGCACTGAAAACATTGATGCAAGAGGAAGATTGAGCTGCATGTGGTCAAATGAGGTATAAAGGATTAACCTACAAAAAGGACAATTGGATTCCCTCTCTGTGTCTAAGGGTGAGTAGAATCATACACTGATAGAGCGCTAAACAAACCCAATCAGCTCACTGTGACTATGCTACTTCTCTGAAAGAGTGAAACAATTAATCCCACTCTCAGGTTTCCCCATAACCCTGCAAATTTCTCCCCATCAAGGACTTATCCAATCCCTTTCAAAAATTAGAATAGAATTGCTACAGGGCAGATGGAGGCCATTCAGCCCATCGAGTCTATAGAGACTCTCCAACAGAGCATCTTACCCTATCCCTGTAACCCCACATATTTACCCCACTAATTCCCCTAACCTATAATGTCTTTGGATATTAGGGGACAAATTAGCATGGTCAATTCACCTAACCCGCACATCTTTGGACTGTGGGAGGAAATCGGAGCACCCAGAGAAAACCCACACAGGCACGGAGAGAATGTGCGAACTTCACACGGAAGTCACCCAAGGCTGGAATCGAACACAAGTCCCTGGCACTGTAAGGCAGCACTGCTAACCACTGTGCCACCGTGCCACCCAGAAACTTCTAATTTCAGATTTTTGTTATTGAATTCAAATTTCACCATCTGCCATGGTGGGATTCAAACCCAAGTCCGCAGGTTATGCCCGGGGTCCCTAGATTATTGGTTAATGGTGATATCGCTGTGCTACTACGTGCCTTGCTATTGTTACTATTGAATCTGCTTCCACTGCCCTTTCAGGCAGCGCCTTCCAGATCATACAGAATCGCAGAATGCTGCAGTGTAAAAAAGGCCTTTCAGCCCATCATGTCTGCACCAACACGTGAAGACCTACCCACCTAATCCCACTTGCCAGCACTTGGCCCATAGCCTTGAATGTTATGGCATGTCAAGTAATTTTTAAAAGATTTGAGGCATCCCACCTCCACCATTTTCTCATGTTTATATCCTCATTTTTTAAAATTCGGTGGGCAAAATTTTATTCTTCCCAGACAGTGCATTCCAGACCAGCACCACCCTGAAAAGGGTATTCCTCAAATCCCCCCTAAGCCTCCCAGCCCTTATTTTTAACTTGTGTTCCCTTATAATTGATCCTTCAACTAAAGGAGCAGCTGCTCCCTGGCCACCCTGTACATAGCCCTCCTAATCTTGAACACCTCAATCAGGTCAAAAGTAAATTACTGTGGATGCTGGAATCTGAATCCAAAAGACAAAACACTGGAAAATCTCAGCAGCATCTGTAAGGAAAGAAAAGAGCTGACATTTCGAGTTCAGATGACCCTTTGTCAAAGCACACCACCTTATAGTCAGGTCACCCCTCTGATTTTCTCTGCTCACAGTAATTCACTGTGTAAAAAATGTTTTGTCATGTTACCTCTGGTTACTTTGCCAATTGGCATCAATCTAGTTAATGATTTATCTGCCAATGGGAATAGTTTCTTCTTATTTACTATATCTTAGCCTCCCAGGACCAGTGGTACCTGAATAACATTGTTATTGACCCAGATTTGGGCCTGGTTATTTCTTGCTGTTTCTGCACAATACCGAACCTTTCACTGAGTGGTTCTGCCTAGAACGCTTGATGTTAAACTCCAGATCTATTTTGTTGATCATTCCTCTGTAACAGCTCCTTGTCATCATTTGTTGCTTCATTGCTTGTAATTTGTGAAGTTGCTGAGATTGCTGCTTGTCAGTTTTATGACATGCATTTCATGAATTTCATTCTTGTTCCCTACAGAGTCCACAGCAATCTTATCAAATACTTAAGAAAACCACCCATCCGAAAACTAGAATTAATGAACTTACAGTTGCAGGTTTGATTTCAGTGCAAAAATTATAAATGGTGATGTATTAATTTTTAAATTAATTTCAATTGACAGAATCCATTAGGAATCACAGCAAATTGGTGCCGACGTTCTTAGCTGGGATATTAAATTCATTAATTTTATAATTAAGAAACAATATGTCATGTAGACTCTTGAGCTTTAAGCATTAATTTACTGAGTAGCCTGAAATAATTCTTCAATTCAATTACATTTTTATTAGTTGTTTGGAATTCCATGCAATGACAATGAAAAAACTGCAGCCAGGAATTGAACTTGTCTACAACAACTTGCATTTATGTAGCACTTTTCATGTGGAAATTGTTCCTAGATGTTTTGATTTGATTTATTATTGTCAAATATGTGGATGTACAGTGAAAATTATTATTTCTCGTGTGCTATACACACTGCACACACCATTCATAGAATACATAAGGGAGAAGGAAAGGAGAGAGTACACAATGTGATGTTACAGACGTTGTTAGGGTGCAGGGAAAGGTCAACTTAATGCAAGGTGGGTCCATTTAAAAGTTTGATGGCAGCAGGGAACAAACTGTTCTTGAGTCGGTTGGTACGTGACCTCAGACTTTTGTATCTTTTTCCCGACGGAAGAAGGTGAAGGAGAGAATGTCCGGGATGTGTGGGGTCCTTGATTATGCTGGCTGCTTTTTCGAGGCATTAGGAAGTGTAGACAGAGTCAATGGACGGGAGGTTGGTTTGAGTAATGGATTGGGCTACATTCACAACCCTTTGTAATTTCTTGTGGTCTTGGGTAGAACAGGAGTCATACCAAGCTAGCATACAGCCAGAAAGGATGCGTTCTATGGTGCATCTGTAAAAATTGGTAAGAGTCATAGTGGACATGCCAAATTTCCTTAGCCTCCTGAGAAAGATGAGACTTTGGTGAGCTTTCTTAACTGTAGTGTCAGAGTGGAGGGACCAAGATAGGTTGTTGTGGAAGTAAATGGAGGAACCAGACTGAAGAGTAACAGAATGTGTGAAACTGGGTCAAATAGGCGCATCTTCAGGAGTTTTTTAAAGGTAGAGAGAGTAATGAAGAGGCTGAGGATTTTAGGGAGGGAATTCCAGAGAGTGGGGACGAGGTTGTGTTCAATGGTTCACCACTTAGCCTTCAGTGAAAAGCATAGTTACTGAAAATAGGTCAGAAGATGGTCCATTGTCAATAATCATTGAATAGTGAATGCAATTCCCTGTAGCAATCCTGTTTTGAATTATGGTAATGATAAATAAATACAGTGCATTAACTCAATCACTAGCTACATTTCAGCTGGAGTATTGTGTCCAATTCTGGGCACTACGTTTTTGAAAGGATGTAATTTCCTTGCGGAAGATGTGGAACAGATTTACCAGAATGGTATCAGGGTGACAAATTTCATTATGTGGAGGGACTGAAGAAGCTGGAGTTGGCCTCCTTTGAGCAGAGAAAGTTAAAAGGAGGTGTTCAAAATCATGAAGTTTTGGATAGAGTAAATAAGGAGAAATGGTTTTCAATGAGAGGAGTGGTATAAGCAGGGGACACAAAGTTAACGTCATTGGCAAAGGAACCAAAAGGAAAAAGAGGAGAACATTATTACATTATTAAATATGTTGATCTGTAATACACTGTTGGTTGAAGCAGGCTCAGTGATAACTTTCAGAGGGAAATTGAAGAAGTACAAGGTTGTAGGGGAAGGAGAGGGACATTGTCTCAATAGATAGCTGTTTAAAAGGGTTCACACAAGCATATTGGACATTTTAAAAATGTATTTACAGGATCTGGCTAAGCTGGCATTTATATCCCATCCCTAATTGCCCTTGAAAAGGGGTAGTGAGTCACTTTCACAGCTTCAGTTCCTGTAGTGTAAATACACCCTCAGTGCTCTTAAGAATGGGTAATCCAGGATTTTGACTCAGTGACAATGAAGGAACACTGATATATTTCCAAGTCAGGATGGTGAGTGACTTGGAGGGAAACTTATAGGTGGTTGTTCCCAGGTATCTACTACCATTGTCCTTCTAGATAGTAGTAGTTATGCATTTGGAAGGTGCGCTCAAAGGAATCTTGGTGAATTGCTGCAGTGCATCTTGCAGGTGGTACACACAGCTGCTGCTATTTGTTGGTGGTGGAGGGAGTGAACATTTGTGGATGTAGTACCAATCAAGCGGATTGCTTTATCCTGAACAATGTCAACCTTCTTGAGTGTTGTTTGAGTTGCATTCATCCAGACAAACGGAGAGTATTCTATTACACTGCTGACTTGTGCCTTATAGATGATGGACAGGCTTTGGGTAGTCAGAAAGAGAGTCACTTGTTACAGGATTCCTAGTCTCTGACTGGCTTTGGTAACCACTGTATTTATATAACTAGTCCAGTTTGATTTCTGGTCAATGGTAACCACCTAGGATGTTGATAGTGGGAGTTCAGTGATGGTAATATGATTGAATGTCAAGGAATAATAGTTAGATTCACTCCTGTTGGTCATTGCCTGGCACTTGTATGGTGCCAAGGTTGCTTGCCACTTGTCAACCCAAGCCAGGATATTGTCCAGATCTTGCTGTATTTGGACACAAACTGTTTCAGCATCTGAGGAGTTGCAAATGGTGCTGAACATTGTGCAATCATCAGCGAACATCCCCATTTCTGACCTTGTGATGGAAAGAAGGTCATTGATGAAGCAGCTGAAGATTGTTGGGCCTAGAACTCTACCCTGAGCGACTCCTGCAGAGATGTCCTGGAGCTGAGATGATTGACCTCCAACCACCACAACCATTTTTCTTTTCCTCCAACCAGTGGAGATTTTTTCCGATACCCATTGGTTTCAGTTTCACCAGGGCTCCTTGATGCCATAGTCAGTTGAATGTTGCCGTGATGTCCAGGGCTGTCACTCTCACCTCACATATGGATTTCAGCTCTTTTGTCCATGTTTGAACCAAGGCTGTAATGAGGTCAGGAGCTGAGTGACCCTGGCGAAACCCAAACTGGGTGTCACAGAACAGGTTATTGCTGAGCAGGTGCTGCTTGATAGCACTGTTGATGACCCCTTCCATTACTTTACTGATGATCAAGAGTAGACTGATTGGTTGGTAATTGGCTGGGTTGGATTTGTCCTGCTTTTTGTATACAGGACATCCCTGGGCAATTTCCCACATTGTTGAGTAGATGCCAGTGTTATAACTGTAATGGAAGATCTTGGCTTGAGGAGCACGAGTGTTCAGTACTATTGCCAGAATATTATCAGGGTCCATTGTAGTATCCAGTGCCTCCAAGCATTTCTTGATATCACGTAAAGTGAATTGAATTGGCTGGAGACTGGTATCTGTGATGCTGAGGACCGTTGGAAGAGGCCGAGATGGATCATCCACTTGGCACTTCTAGCTGAAGATTGTTATGAATGCTTCAGTCTTATCTTTTGCATTGATGTGCTGGGCTCCTCCATCATTGAGGATGGGGATATTTATAGAGTGAGTTGATTAATTGTCCATCATCATTCACAACTGGATGTGGCAGGACTGCAAAGTTTAGATCTGATCCATTGACTGCGGGATTGCTTAGCTCAATACTTGCAATGTGCGCTATTTGGTATGCAAGTAATCCTATGTGGTAGCTTCACCAATTTGGCACCCCATTTTTAGGTATGCCTGTTCCTGGCAGGTCCTTCTGCACTCTCCATTAAAAGCTGATTGGCCTTCTGCTATTTTATAAGCTTCAATGATAAATATTCAGAGACAAGGCACTGCTTTTCTGCAGCTTAGATCTGGGCAATAATGTATGAAACCTGTGCGGGGAACCTGTCCCTGCTCCTATCCTGAGTCTAGATTGTATTCACTTGGGTTTAGAAACTTGGAAGTTGTGTGTCTTTAAAGTAATTAAGGGATATGATAATATAGAGACAGAAATATTTCTTCTTATGGCAAGGCAGTCCTGATCACAATTCACTACCTGAATAAACACATTCTTTCATTGGGAAAAAGATACTGAACTCTGAGATCATGTACTAACCAATTCAAGAACAGCTTCTTTCCTGCTGCTGTCAGACTTTTGAATGGACCAACCTTGCTTTAAGCTGATTTTTCTCTATACCCTAGCTGTGCCTGTAACACTACATTCTAGACTCTCTCCTTTCCTTCTCTATGTTTTGTCAATATAGCACGCAAGAAACAAAACTTTTCACTGTATGCTAATACATGTGACAATAAATCAAATCAAATCTCCATCTCCCCTCCGGGCCTATTAAAAATTAGTTTAAACCTATGCTGTCTGATTATTAACCCTTCTGCCAGTGGAAACTATTTACCCTTATTTACTCTAAAACCCGTTAGGATCTTGACACATTTATAAATTTGCCCTTAAGCCTGATGGGCCCAATCCTTCACTTCTCCCTTCAGCTTCTAAGCATTGGATGATCCAATCTTCTGCTAAAATCAGAGGCTATCACTCTCATTAATATATTGAAATTACTGACCCTCCACTCGAGAGTGGCTCACTCCTCTCCCCTCTTGCTTTTCAGATTTTTATGAGTTTAACCCTTTCTCTGTTCACCAGGGCAGGGCTGGCCAACTCCCCAAAGTGGTCAGCAGAGGGCAAGAGCAAGCAATGATTACGACGAAAGCTCAATTTCAGACTGACATCACTGAGCTGCACCTGACATCACTGTTCTACACAACGCCTAAAAATTCACTCCTATCAAATCCTCCTCCAACTTTACTGAGTAAAACTGTCACACATTACGTTCGGTCTTTGAACTTTGGTGAATAAATGATTGAATGTTGCTCTTTATATTCCTGCTTCCAGACTGATACAGGAAGTTTTTTTTTAAACTTACTGACGTCTACACTTCGTTGATGGACTGGAGGAAGATTCCCTCTTGACAATTGCTCACAGTCTGTCTGTGATATTGTTACATGCATAATGATGTGTGTGATGTATTGTTTGAGATTAGCATTCTTTCTATAGGTATAATTCTGCATTGTCCCCAAGGAGTACATGAAATTACTGGGAAAATTCAAAGGTTGATGGCAGGTATTGGTGTAAAGCTTCATCTGTGGCTGCATCCATTTATATCCTAAGCAATAGGGAGAGTTAGTCCTGTAATGTGGGGGAGTTTTAACAGCTCCCACAGCCCAAATAATGAGGGGTAGACACAAGTCCCACTGGAGGCAAGGATCCTGAAATTCTGTTAGCGTGTGGATAGTGTGCTGTTTAATATTATTCCTTCTCAAGTGCCTACTATTTGCTTTTAAATCATCTTCCAGCCTCTGCCTCACTAGCTCTGGCTGTTGAAATAATTCCAGGTTCTCATTGTGGATGACATCTGAGAAGTTCCCTCTTCATTCTTCTCCATTACTTCTTTGAATTTACTCCCTGTGGGATCTTGCTGTGCACAAACTGGTTTCCACATTCACTGGTGACAATAGTTCATTGGCTGTGAAGCGAATTAGCATGACTTAAAAATGTGAAATGCAACCACAATAAACTTGCATTTATATAGCACCTTTAATGTAGCGAACCATTCCCAAGGTTCTTTGCAGGCATGAGTATCAGACAAAGTTTGACATTGAGACACAGATGTTAGGTTAGGTAACTGAAGCTTCATTAAAGAGATGGGTTTTAAGGAGAATCTTAAAGCCTGGAAGAAAAGTGATGGAGTGACCCAGAGAGATTCCGAGAGAGCATTCCAGACTTTGGAACATTGGCAACTGAACATACAATTTCCAACATTGGATTAAAATTGGGATAATTATGTGCTTAAACCATGTTAAAGATTGCTTTCTGAAATTGGCCCTTTTTCACTCTATTTTGAAGGATGAGGATTATGTCCTATCTCAATCCATCTCGTATGAAGGAGGAGGAATTAACACTGTTGCTGACATCTTGATGAGAAACTTGACCCCATTTCTTGAGGAAAACCCATGATTCTGATACTGGGCAGTCACAGTTTCTCTTTACATTTATCTCAATGAAAATTAAAGAATTTGATGGGCAATGAATAATGTTTCTTTGCCATTAGTTACATCTTTTGATCCCTTGTTTCAATTCAGGGCCTGTACTGCGCTGTTATGTTCTATGTTCTATGTTCTAATACTGCGTATGTGACCATCGATGATCAGCCATGATCAACATAGGCACAGTAAGTAATCACATAACATTAAAGTCCAACAGATTTATTTGGAATCACGAGCTTTTGGAGCACTTCTCCTTTATCAGGTGTTGGCTGCACTGTTATTTGTCATTTATATTAAAAATTTGGATGAGAATTTAGAAGGCATAGTTAGTATGCTTGTAGATGACGCCAAGATTGGCGCATAGTGAAGAAGATTATCTCGATTGCAATGGGATCTTGATCAATTGGGCCAGTGGGCTGATGAATGACAAATAGAATTTAATTTAGATAAATGCAAAGTGATGCATTTTGGTAGATTGAACCAGGGCAGGACTTACTCAGTTAATGGTCGGACGTTGGGGAGAGTTATAGAACGAAGAGATCTAGGGGTACATGTTCATAGCTCATTGAAAGTGAAGGTGGACAGGGTGGTGAAGAAGGCATTCGACATGCTTGATTTAATTGGTCAGAACATTGAATACAGGATTGGGACGTCTTGTTGAATTTGTGTAAGACATTGGTAAGGCCACACTTGGAATACTGTGTATAGTACTGGTCACCCTATTATGGAAACAATATTATTAAACAAGAAATAGTGCAGAAAATATATACTAGGATGCTCCCAAGTTTTGAGTTGTAAGGAGAGGCTGGATAGACTGAGACATTTTTCCTCTGGAGCATAGCAGGCTTCAGGATGATCTAATAGAGGTTGATAAAATAATGAGGGGCATAGATCAGCTAGATAGTCAATATCTTTTCCCAAAGATAGGGGAGTCTAAAACTAGAGGGCATAGGTTTAAGGCGGGAGGGGAGAGATACAAAAAGGTCCAGAGGGACATCTTTTTCACACAGAGGGTGGTGAGTTTCCGGAACAAGCTGCCAGAGGTAATAGTAGAAGTGAGAACAATTTTGTCTTTTAAAAAAGCGTTTAGACAGTTACATGAGCTATAAGGGGATATGGGCCAAATGTGGGCAATTGGGACTAGCATAGTCATTACAAAAAAAGGGCGGCATGGTAAAGTTGGGCTGAAGGGCTTTTTTCCATGCTGTAAACCTCTATGACTCTAGGTGAGAGAGAGGTGATAAAGGAGCAGCTCTCTGAAAGCTCGTGATACCAAATAAACCTGTTGGACTTTATCCTGGTGCTATGAGACTTCTTACTGTGCCCACCCCAGTCCAATGCCAGCATCTCCACATCAAGGTGAATGGCGGAGCAGGTTTGAAGGGCCGAATAGTCTACTCCTGCTTCTAGTTTCTATTTTGCTATATATCTGAGGGAAGTCCAGATAATAGTTCAGCTCAAAGTAAATCCACCTGACTCATTTTGCTAGAAACCATTTTGTTTTCAAATTGATTAAAAAATTCAATTTTCTGAGAATAAAATAAAATCCATTAAACTGTCACAGGATTGAAATTGAAAAGTGAAGCACGATTTTTCTCATTCCTGATGCCTCTCTTAATTTTAGAGTAATATGTTATCATAACAGCAATTAGGAAACTGTTTACTTTCCAGCATCAAGCTCAAAGATTAAATATACAGGACAAGGAATAAGAAAAGTGCAAGTTTGACTGGTTCCCTTTATTAGAGATTTCTAATCCCATTCAAAGCCCCCATTTGTCATTACTCTGCCTTGTATCAAACTGCTTCATACACAACACTACACTCCTTCCACACACGGGAACACAGCCTCTTCCTGGCTGCATGATCAGACCTGAAGTTCAGGTTCTGGCCGTGTCTCGTGGAACACTAGATTGGGTGAAAGTTCTGATGAATAATCTCTGACATGATTTATAAGCACTACATTCAGCTAGCACCAGAAACTAAGCCATAAATCTCAAATTGGATGGAGCAGTTGATTTGCTGGATTCATATGGCACCTTCCATGACCTCCAGATATCCCTAGCACCTCACAGCAAATATGCTTATTGTTGTCATGTAACTAAGCACAGCGAGATCCCACAGAAATCCATGAATTACTGACTGGTTAATCTATTTTTGAGGACAAGGAGCAAACTTCCCTGCTCTTCCTCGAATAGTGGACACATGGTATTTTTCATCAGGCAGACAGTGTCTTGCTTTCATATTTGACTTGTAAGATGGCATCCCCATTAATATGGCACTCCTCAGTGCCACCCTCTGGACTGTGTCATTCAATCTCCTTGTAGATATTGTCAGCACAATCCTCTGACTCTAATGCAAGGTGCTACCAGCAAGAGAACTAATCTAACAACTCAACAAGATTGAAAGGTGCACATGAACATATAAATTAGGAGCAGGGGTATGCCTCTTGACCCCGCAAGCCTGCTCTGCTACTCAATATGATGGTCTGATTGGAACTTCAACCTCATGTCATACTGCAGCTTTACAGGATCTTAGTGAGACCACACTTGGAATAGTGTGTGCAGTTATCCAAGAAAGGATATACTTGCCATACAGAGACTGCAAGGAAGATTCACCAGACTGATTCCTGGGATGGCAGGATTGTTGTATGAAGAAAGATAGGATTGACTGGGCCTGTATTCACTGAAGTGTAGAAGAATGAGAGAGGATTTATTTAAACATATATAATTCTGACAGGGTTGGACAGACTGGATGGAGGGGTGTTGTTTCCTCTGACTGGGGGAGGATCTAGGACAATGGGTCACAATCTAGGGATACATGGTAGACCAGTTAAGATTGAGATGAGGAGAAATTTCTTCATTCAGAGTGTCTTGAATCTGTGGAATTCTCCACCACAGAAAGCTGTGGAGGTCAAATCACTGAATATATTTAAGGAGGAAAGAAATAGATAGATTTCTAGAGTCTAACTGGGGAGAGCACTGGAGGATGATATTGAGATAAAGGATTGATCGTGGTCGTAATGAATAGTGAAACAGGCTTGAAGGAGTGAATGGCCTTCTCCTGCTTCTATTTTCTATACTCTTTCTGCTGACCTCCACTAATCTTTCACACGCTTGTTCATCAAGAAATATTGCCAACATGTGTCAAAACCAAAGATGGTGCCCGAGGCTGTCCTGTTTCTTCTTAAATGTTTAAAGTTTATTTATTTGCGTCACAAGTAGGCTTACATTAACACTGCAATGAAGTTACTGTGAAAATCCTCAAGTTGCCACACTCTGGTGCCCGTTCAGGAGAATTTAGTATGAACAATTTATCTAACCAACATACCGTATGGAGTGTGGGAGGGAACCCATGCAGACACAGGGAGAACGTGCAAACTTCACACAAACAGTGACTCAAGTCAGGAATTGAACCTGGGTCCCTGGCACTGCAGGGCAGCAGTGCTAACCACTGTGTCACTGTGCTTCTCTGTGCTTTAGGACTCATTAATTGAACAAGTTATATTTTCTTTTGTATTCTGCACATGGATATAATGAGACCATCCACAATACCTCAGCAACAATATCGCAAATTTGTTTCCAGAGATTCTACATTTGATCCTCTAATCAGAACCATTTTAAAATAATGGATTTAAAATAAAATTGATTAACACTGACATAAAACTCAAAGAAAAACTAGACGCAACTTTTCTCCTTGTCAGCTGCTAATTCAATGCTATTTGATTTGCCAAAGCCAACTAGCAGTGGGGAGATTTGTTCTTTAGACCATCAAAGCAACTTGAAGCAAAAGTATTTTACATCCAGGTGATGCTCTCAAGGTGGAAATGTCCCAGACACTGGATGTAGGAGGAAGAAGAAGACAATCAGTTAATTTTCCTTAGTCACCATTTGGACAATCTGTTCAGGGGTTAGATGCCAGTTGGAATGAGTCTATAATGCAAGCAGTAATCCATTGACAATATACTTAACACTATTGCATTCCCTGAATTTCAATAACATTTGATTAATAGCCCAAATTGAGGAAAACCGAGTCCAGGTTTTTGATTAGCATTACATTAACAATAATGGACTGGTAATCCAGAGACAAGAGCAAGATCTGGGAACCCAGATTCAAACATGGCCATGGCAGATGATGAAATTTGAAGTCAATAAAAATTTCGAATTCAAGCTATGGATGACTGTGAAACCATTGTCATAAAACTCACCCTGTTCATTAATATGCTTTGGGAAAGGAAATCTGCCGTTCTTATCTGGTCCGGCCTACATGTCACTCCAGAGCCACACAGCAATGTGGCTGACTGTCAACTGTCCTCAGAAATGGAAGGCAGTTAAGGATGGGCAATAAATGCCAGCCTAGGCAGCGACGCTCATGTCCTGTAAACTGAATAAAAGAAAACAAATTTTAACAGTTTACAATGATTCTGATCAGAAAACCTGGACTATAGCATCTCAAGGAATAAATTCAAGTTATGATTATTGACATGGTTCTTGACTTTGAAGTGAACCAAGTTGATCAACTGTCACGAGGACAACATTTCAGGAATGATGATGATAATGTTTAGATAAAAGCAAATTATTGCTGGAATCTGAAACAAAAAGAGAAAATGCTGGAAAATCTCAGCAAGTCAGACAATTTCTGTGGAGAGACAATAGAGCCTGAGGTGAAAGATTGGCTGAGAAAGGAGCAGGTCAACTTCAAGGTAAATAAGTTGGAGCATTATGGCTGACTGATTAGTGCTCTACTGAATGACCAATGAGTGGTGGCGGACAATTGTTTTTCAGGCTGGAAAAAGGTTTACAGTGGAGTTCCCCAGTGGTTAGTTTGAGGGCCCCTACCCTTCCATAACAATGACCTAGATATTGGTGTTGAGAGCACAATTTTGAAATTTCCAAATAACACAAAATTTGGAAATATTTTGAATTGTTAGGCAGACAGTACAGAATCTGTATGGGGTATTGACAGATTAATGGGAACAGACATACTTTGTTGTGTGGAGTGTTTCAGCTAAGATTTGGGAACTCTTTAGTCTCTGCATTATGTTGATCAAGTCCATTGTCTTTTTAACTGGTACAATTTATTTACAAAAAGTATTTACACATCTGGATGTCCAGATGAGCTCTTCAAAATTTCACTTACTACTCAATCATGTGATCTGACATCATTACTACATCAGCATCTTGCATGCGCCTGATGTAAACCCTTTACATTTCCCTCCCAAGTCTTTATCCATCATATTGATATTCTCCTACATAGAAGCCCCACAGTGCAGATGGAGGCCATTCAGCCCATTGGGTCTGCACGGAATTTCTGAAACAGAATCTCACCTAGGCCCTCTCCCCTGCCCCATCCCTGTAATCCTGCATATTAACCAAAGATAATCCCCCTAACCTATACATCTTGGGGCAATTGTAGCTTGTCAATCCACCTAACCCTCACATGTTTGAGCCTTGGGAAGAAACCGGAGTACCCAGAGGAAACCCAAATGGACACAGGGAAAATGTGCAGACTCCACACGGACAATGACCTGAGGCTGGAATTGAACCTCGGTCCCTGTCACTGTGAGGCAGCAGTGCTAACCACTTTGCCACTGTATTTCTGAAAGTGTCGGTCTTCATAGGGCTCATCTCTGAGCTGTCTTGAACAACAACCCTGAGCTTTATCTGATTTTCTTTTGAGTTGGAGGATACTTTGTACTTTTTCTTCTGTCAGTGTGAGTGATCTCCTGACTGACTGTTGTGCATGTAGGAAATCTTTACTACAATGTTTACGATATATTGAATAGTGGGGATCCCAACCCCACTAATCACTACTTGCTATTTGGAAAAATAATTGTTTATACCTACTCTTTGTTTCCTGTCTGCCAACCAGTTTTCTATCCATCTCAATACACCCCCTCCCCCAATCCCAGGTGCTTTAATTTTACACATTTATTGTGAGGGGAGGTTATACTTTAGCTATATAGGGCATTAGCGAGACCACATCTGGAGTATTTTGTATACATTGGTCTCCTTATTTAAGACTAAATGTAAATGGATTGGAAGTAGTTCAGAGAAGGTTTACTAGATTAATACCAGGAATGGACCGGTTGTCATATGAGGAAAGGTCAGAGAGGTTAGGTTTGTATCCATGAGAATTTAGAACAGTAAGAAGCTGCTTGATCAAAACCCATAAGATCCTGAGGGGTATTGACAGGGTGGTTGTGAAGAAGATGTTTCATCTTGTGGGGAATCTAGATCTAGGGTTCACTTGGGGTCTCTCATTTAAGACAAAGATGAGGAAAAATTCCTTCTCTCGGTAGGATGAAAGTCTTTAGAACGCTCTTCCTCAAAAGGCAGAGGAAGCAAAGTCTTTGAATATTCTTAAGGCAGAGCAAGATAAAATCTTGATTATAAAAGGGTTGAAAGGTTATTTTATGCTAATCATTTTAACTCTTTACTCCACATGGTACACAAGTGCCCGATGAAATTTAATGTTGAGAAGTGTGAAGTGATTGATTTGGTCAGAAAAACACAGAGACAATGTAAAACAAAGGGTAGAATTCAAAAAGGCGTAAAGAATCAGAGGGACTTGAGTGTGTTGGTGTAAAATCATTGCAGGTGGCAGGGCAGATTGAGAAGTGATTAACAAAGCAAACTTCGGCATTATGAATAGCAGCATAAAATACAAAAGCAAGGAGATTATGTTAAAACTGCATAAAACATTGATTTGGTCTGAACTGGATTATTGCATCCAGCTCTGGGCAACATACTTGTGGAGGGATGTGAAGACATTAGAGAGGATGCATAAAAAAATTCATGGAAATGGTTTCAGAGCTGAGGAACTCTGGAGCTGATTAGAGGAGTTGGCACTGTTCCTCTTGGAGAGAATTTGATAGAAATGTTCAAAATCATGAGGGGCGTGGATAGGATAGGTTGGGAGAAACCATCCCCAGTGGTGGAAGGACCGAGAATCAGAGGACACAGATTGAAAGCAATTGGTGAAAGAAGGTATGGAAACATGAGGAAATATATTTTCATGCAGTGACTGTTACAGATCTGGGATGCACTGCCTGAGTGTGAAAGAGGCAGGTCAATCGAGATATTCAAAAAGGAATTGGATTGTTATCTGTGAAGGAAGAATGTACAGAATCTGGGGAAAAGCCAGGGGATGGGGAGGAGGGGAATTGCTCTTACTGAGAACCAGCATAGACGGGACGGGCTGTTTGACTTCCGTCCTGTGTGGGAACCTGTCTGTGATTCTACACTCTGGTAATTCTGAATGGAAATGGGCATTTGAGCGGCAATGCGTTGCTATTTGTACCAGCCAGCCTCACACTGCTTGCCAATGGGGGCAGAGGTGTGACTGACAGCCTGGTGCCAAAAGGAGACTCCAAGGGGATTGTCATGTACATGGCCCTCCCTACAGAAGCTGATGAATTTGTAGCTGTGGGCTACTGGCCAGGTTCTGTCAGACTCTTTTGTTAAGGAGCCATAGTTAAGAAGTTTAATTGAGTTACAAGCATTTAGCTGATCGGTGACAGAATTAATTCAGTCAGCAGGATTTCTGAAAATGCTGTTTGAGCTCAAACCATTAAAGTGTTTGATTGATTGATGTGTGGAGCTGACAGCTGGTTACTGCCCCCTCTGAAGGTGTTATTTAGTCTTTGACCATCTGTGTAGAACACATTCTGCAGCATTGATCGCCTGATTTATACTGTGGCTGGAGTAAATGACTGGCGTTGAAAATATAATGATGGTTAAGATTTTCCGAGGGAACAAAGATTATGCTGATGCTTTGGTGGCTTGAGCACTTTGATGGGATCTGAAACCTAAATTTATAACTGGACTTCTTAACAGTACAAGTAGATCACTTCAAGGAGATGTCATTAAAATCAGTCGGAATTTCGACATGCCTTTGCTTCTCATTGCGAATTATAGCATTATAAACCACAGGATCAAACCCGGGTTCATTACAATGATGTGTGAAGATTGGCATGTAATAGATTCAGTTTCTTAATGCACAAGAACATCAAGACATGCTATTCCTGCAATTATCTAGAAATATACCTACAGGTGCTGTGGATTTTTCAAATCACTATTTTTAATGTCATACTTTTCAAGCCTCCGATATTTCATTTGCTCCTGTACAGCTGTGATCGTCACAAGCATATTTCAATCTGTGCAGTGACTCAAGCACTTCTCGTATTTTAACATTGATCTATAATTGATAATATGGTATTAAGTACCTCTCCATAATCATCCTCTCCTTATCAATAAAAAATTATTAAGCCATGAGAAATTATTGCACATTCATCCACTGCATCCATGTATTATAAAATAAAAAGTAATGAAATCTATTTTGATTTCAATCTCAGATATCCTAAAAGGTTTTACACTTAATTGCAAATATTGCAACCAATTTACACATAACAAGCTCCCACCAAAGGCAATGTAACAAGATAATCTCTTTGTGTTGTTGTTAATTTATGAATGGGTGTGGGCTTCATTGGCTAGACCAGTGTTTATTGTCCTTCCATAATTGCCCCATGACCCTTTATAAACTTGATTGAAGGATAAATTTGGCAATGACAATCAGAGATAACTGCCCTGTTCTAATTCGACATGGTGCCACAGAATCCATTACATCTGTCTGTGAGTGCTGAATGTTTACCATAAATCCAATAGACAGTGCAACTCTCCTTCAGTACTTCAGTCACAGTCTTAGGTCTCGAGGTGGGGGGGGGCATGAAACTACAACTTTTAGACTGAGAAAGAAGGGCCAGGATTCTCCAGCTGTTCGCACCGACGCAATTCTACAGTCCTGCTGTAGTGAATGGAGAATTGGCTGAGTGCCAATCTCTCCATCCTCTCTGGCAACAGCGGCTGGGCATAAATGGCTGGAGAATTCTGGCTAGGAGCTCTGCCAGCTGAGCCACAGGAGGCCAGCAGCAAGGCTGAGCTTGCATTTCCAGAGATTGTCACATCCTCAGGACATCTTAAAGTGTCCCACAGCCAATGAATTACAGTGGAAGTATTCTGCAATGGATGTGAGCGTCTCTGACCAGGCTAACATCCCAGCGGTGGTGGAGCTCCCCACACAGTACTGAACATTGTAATGGGGTCTATTGATTAAAGTTTATTTATTAGTGTCACAAGTAAGCTCACATTAACACTGCAATGAAATTACTGTGAAAATATTGTTATATTACAATGGACAACACAGTGGCACTGCAGTTAGCACTGCTGCCTCAGTGCCAGGGGCCTATGTTCGATTCCCAGTTTGGGTTACTGCCTGTGTGGAGTTTGCACATTCTCCCAATGTTTGAGTGAGTTTCCTCCAGGTGCTCTGGTTTTCTCCCACAATCTAAAAGATGTGCTGGTTAGGTGTATTGGCTATGCTAAATTCTCCCTCAGTGTACCCAAACAGGTGTTGGCGTGTGGTGATTAGGGGATTTTCTTAATAATTTCATTGCAGTGTTAATGTAAGCTGACTTGCGACACTAATAAATAAACTTTAATCTTAAATGTATGTTTGCATGGTTGCTTTAAGAGCCAGTCACATGATTTGATGGTGATGTCATTAGGGTGTTATACAGGCTCCTGCCTTAGTTTAATTTTCTACTTCCTGATGTTCACAATTCGGCCTTTGCAGCTGTGGGGCAACAGGCCCAGGGGCACATTGTAGGCAAGGGGCTCGGCAGAGTCCGGAGCTCTGGCATCCCTCCAAGTGCTAGTTCCCTGGGACGTCCCTGCCTCTGCCTGCTGTGTACCTTTAGCTACTCCGTAATGAATGACCCAGAAGCCTGTCCACTTACTGAACCCTCTGAGATGTGCGTATTTGCGCTGGGGCCAGGTGTGGGTGATGCCAATGGTGGGGTTGGAGAAGTCCACTTCAGAGCCAGTGGATCCAGGGGGCACAAGGATGGTTCGGTCTGCTCCATTGGCCAGTCTGCAAAAGAGATGGCATCAGTGCATGCCAGGGGATATTGGGGTGGGGGGATGGGGGCGACATTGCTACTCACTTGAGACATGAGGAATAACAGTATACGTGTTGAGATTCTCTTTTCTCTGCTGTCCTGGCTTCATCAGCAGCGTAGGCACACACTTCCTCCTCCCTGGCCAACTCGCAGCCTCGCTCCTCAAAGCACATGAGGGTTTGCAACTTGGGCATGACTCCAGCTGGCTGTGCCCACTGATTCCTGTGGTGCTCCAATTTGTCCTGCAATGACACGGTTAAGGAGAGTGCCGATAGGAGTGTTGATATTTAAGATGGTGATGAGATGTGGCAGGTGTGGAGCTTGTGTGGCAGCTAGAGCGTGAGGAGCATGACAGCTACTAGGGGAACACGGTGATTGTTCAAGGGTGGGGGAATCTGGTACTTGACATTGTCAAAGACCAATGTGACTGAATGAGCGAAAGGGTTGGAGTACGAGGAAGTGTGTGAGGGGGTCCAATAGGAGACAGGAAGTGGTTCACTTCTCCTGCCGGCAAGGTAGCACAGTGGTTAGCATTGCTGTTTCACAGTTCCAGGGTCCTGCATTCAATTCCTGGCTCGGGTCACTGTCTGTGTGGAGTTTGCGTATTCTTCTCATGTCTGCATGGGTTTCCTCCAGGTGCTCCAATGTGCTCCCACAGTCCAAAGATGTGTGAGTTAGGTTGATTGGCTATGCTAAGAACTTGCTCCTTAGTGTCCAGAGATGTGTAGGTTAGAGGGATTAGTAGGTAAAGTATGTAGGGATAGCAGGGTAGGGCCTGGGTGGGATTGTGTTCAGTGCAGACTCAATGGGCCAAAGGGCCTCTTTCTGCACTGTAGGGTTCTATGATTCACTTAACATGGCTGAGTGAAGGTCATTTATGTTCTTCTAATACTGGGACCAGTCCTCTTCAGGAGTGTACCGGCACTGACCAGGGCTGGCATTGCATCTCAGGCAAAGGTTGGTCACTCTGCTGTTTGGCCATCTCTTGGAATGGGGATAGAAGGTGGAATACCTCTGCACCATTCCATCAAGTAGTCCAATCAGAGGTCTGTCTGTCTGTCTGTCTGTCTGTCTGTCAAAGCATGTCTACCTGCCTACATTCCCTTGCCGTTAGTGTGGAACAAATGCTGGGAACCGTTTATATGGAGCCACTCAGGGCTTGCAGTAGTTAAGTCATTACATTGGCTGATGAGTTAGAGTGGATGAACTTCAGGAGTGGCATGAAACTCATGGGAATGTAAATTAATATTAATGAGCAGTAAGATTCGGCCTGAAATCAGACAGGTGCTGTCAGCGTGAAACTTGCTGTTTCTCGCACTGAAACTTACACTTTTTGGTAAGATTTTGCCCTACGAGTACAATCCACATTGGTATATAGGGATCTGGGTGTCCAAGGGCATGAATCACAAAAGGCTAGCATGCAGGTACAGCAAGTAACGAGGAAAACTAATAGAATGTTACCATTTATTGTGAGGGGAATTGATTGCAAAAGTAAGGAGGTTATGCTTCGGTTGTACAGAGCATTGGTGAGATCACATCTGGAATATCATATACAGTATTGGTTTTATTTACGGAAAAGTGTAAATGTATTGGAAACGTTTTAGAGAAGGTTCAATAAACTAATGTCAGAAATGGTTAGGTTCTCTCATGAGGAGAGACTAGGCTTGGATTGTATTTATTGGAACTGAAGAAGAGTAAGAGGCAACTTGACTGAAATGTTTAAAATCCTGAAGTGTCTTGACAAGGTGGATGTGTAGAGGCTGCTTCGTTTCATGTGAGAATCCAATGGTCAATGTCTAAAACTAAAGGGTCACTCAATAAGGGCAGAAATGAGGAGAAATTCTTTCTCAAAAGGTGATGAGTTCCTGAAACACTTCCACAAAGTGCATCGAAAACAGGGTTTTTGAATATTTTTAAGGCAGAGTTAGATAGATTCTTGATTAACAAGGGGGTAAAAGCTTATTGGGGTTAGAAATCTTCGGTTGTGGTTACAGTCAGAGTGGCCAATGATCTTCAAGAGCCAAATGGTTTACTCCTGCTCCTAATTCGTATATTCACATATATATTCGTATGAATCATTGATAGGAGGAGACCATTCAGCCCTTCAAGGCTTTTGCACCATTTAATTAGATCAGAATTGATCTTTTCCACAACTCCATCACCTATCTTCTCTTATCCCTTCAAGCCTTTACCCAACAGAAAATCATCATTTTTTTTTTCCAAGGTGATGCTGGAGCCAGGAGACTTCTTGCCAGTTGTGCCCAGCAACCTTCAAATTCTATCTTTTACTCTCATTCTATGCTTCTCAAACTGTCTATTCCAGTTTGGGGACAAAGTAGAAAGGGTTGAGAACTTCAAGTTTTTAGATGTCCAGATCACCAACAATCTGTCCTGGCACCCTCATGCCGACACTATAGTTAAGAAAGCCCACCAACACCTCTACTTTCTCAAAAGACTAAGAAAATTTGGCATATCAGTGACGACTCTCACCAACTTTTGCAGATGCACCACAGAAAGCATTCTTTCTGGTTTTATCAAAGCTTGGTGGGCTCCTGCTCTGCCCAAGACCACAAGAAACTACAAAAGGTTGTTAATGTAGCCTTGGCAAAGCAGCTTGCATAATTAAGGACGCATGCACTCCGGACGTTCTCTCTGGCACCATCTTCTGTTAGGGAAAAGATATAAAAGCCTGAGGTCACGTACCAACCAATTCAAGAGCAGCTTCTTTTCTGCTGCCATCAGACTTTTGAATGGACCTACCTCGCATTAAGATGATCTTCCTCTGTACTCTAGTGATGACTGTAACACTATGTTGTGCACTGTCTTGTTTCTTTCTCCATGAACGGTATGCTTTGTTTGTATAGTGTGTAAGAAATAATACTTTTCTCTGAAAATTAACACTTGTGACAATAATAACTCAAATCAAATCAAATCAATCTCAGTCTTAGATTTTTCCAGTTGTATCCACTGCCTTTTTGTAGAATTAGTTCCAGATTTCTACTGCGGCTGAACAATGCTGCTCAAATGTTAACATGATGTCCTCTTATTCTGGACTCGAGTGCAGAATTTAACACTGCATTCTGCACCCTCTCCTTTCCTTCTCTATGTATGGTATGTTTTATTTGCATAGCACACAAGAAACAATACTCATCATTGTGTACATGTGACAATAATAAATCAAATTACATCAAGATTCTCTGGTTAGGAATATATTTTCCCGATTGAGATTATTATCAGCAAAAATCCTTCAAAAAATCACCCCTTCTTCCTGCTCTGGAGTGTGAAGTGGTTTAGGAAAATCCAGAGAGCCCGGCTCCACCCCATCTTACAACACAGCAGCACGAAAGCGGCTTGGAAATCATCTCCTAAATGAGTTCCAAGCAGTTGGTGGTTAATTATGCGTCATCTCAGTTTGATAGAATTCATCAATCATCTTTGATTTGAACACATGCCCTTCACTGTAAGTGCTTAGCTCAGGAATAGTTACTAATTGAGCTATAGTTGACTAAATGCGATGCTTAAGACAATTACACTGTTTTATTTGTCTTCTGTCCTCTTTATTTGCAGATATCAAACCACGTCGCTCCTTTTTTTCTCAGAAGGAAGAAAAGTTTTGTCAGCACTCCTGTCTGCTTTGTTCTTCTCCGTCTCTCTGATGTCCATTTTTCTTTTATTCTACTTGCAGTCATGCATGAGAGAGCATTCTGCTGTGTTGTGTGTCTGTTCCGCTAGTTTTGAATCAGTCGGGTTCCTTTCTTGTGTTCTCTGACAGTGTAAGGTAAAACAGAATGAGTGATAATGGTATTCACCCTTAAAAAGAGATGGCATACGTATTTGAAAACCAAGACTTTTGATGATTATCTCTCATCCATTTTCATGCTTAGTGATTCATTTAACTGTGCTGTAGCATTCTTTATTTAAATTTGCCTTTCTTTTCTCCTTAAACAGCACCACAGAGCTGGTTTCAGCTTCAGGGAAGGAGAAAGTTGGCTGATCAGTCTTTGAGTATTCTGGGCAGTATTTATCCTTCACATCCAGAGTGACTTGCACTAAAATAATTAATCACTTGATGGCTGCCACGTAGCAGCTTGTGGGACCTTGCTGTGCGCAAATTGACTGCTTTTTGTTTTATGTTTAACAGAGGCTCCACTTCAGACAGTGGTGCACCATTCCAAGCAAGTTGTTGGGGCCCAGTTTGAAGTCTCACAACACCAGGTTAAAATCCAACAGGTTTATTTGGTAGCAAACGCCACTAGCTTTAGTGGGGCCCGGTTTACTCAGTGGCCACGGTCACTATAGGTAGGGAAGTCGATAAGCTGATAGGAAGGGCTTGCAGCTGTCACAGGAGTCCTTGAGTGTCTGGGGCTAGTGGGAATTGGCCGTTGTGATGCGGGGGTGGGGGAGGGTAGATGTGAGAGGAATGGGAAGAACTGGCGACTGATTAAAGTTTTTCAGAATTTCTAAGACTGAGATTGATTTGATTTGAGTTATTATTGTCACAAGTATTAATTTTTCACACTCTTAATGACTACAGGGTGGGGGTTGGGGCGAACGAGGGGCATGAGAAACTCTAGGCAGCTTTAATCAGATTTAAATTGTTCCAAATCATGAGGGGACGGGACAGAGTAGATTGAGAAAAAAATGTCCCTGCCTTGCCCTCCACCCCAAGGATTGAGAATGAGAGAGCACAGATTTAAAGTGATTTACAAAAGTAGCAAATGGGATGTGGGAAAAATTTCTTTCACCCAGCAAATGTTTGGGATCTGGAATGTTTTGCCTGGGAGTGTGAGGGAGGCAGGTTCAACTGAGGTATTTGAGAGGATGATTATTTGAATAGAAACAATGTGCAGAGGCTGTGGGGAAAAGGCAGGGGAATGGCACTAAGTCATGATGCTTTTTTGGAGAGCCAGTGCAAACAGAATGGGTTAAATGGCCTCCTTCTGCATCGTAGTGATTCTGTGATTGTGAGGGTGAAATGACGTCAATGGGCCTGATTTTACCTTTGCATAGCACCTGTTTTTGGGCGCGAAAACTTGATAAAGTTGGGCACAAGTGCGATCTGAGCCTGCCCCCATGCTGATTCCCCTTTTACCAGAGCCTGAAAATGGCCACAATCAGTGCTGTGCCCAAACCTAGCACAATAGCCATTTATTTGCATTTACATGCTTTTAAGTTGACTTAATGGGCTGGATGCCCAAATTTATCAGCATTTCCCCCTTTACCATCGCACTCAAGCGTCCAGATTTGGCATGAAACAGACCTGGTATAAAGATCCGATTCAAGTGCTCCAGCTTCTGAGGTGGTAAACTCAGAGTTTCCAGCAGCTCCCTGATTCAGATAGGGTAGGGGGAGCGGTGCTGGAGGTGGGTCAGATGGCTCCTCTCAGCTCAGTGGGGGGGGACACGGGGTGTCCGCTGCTACTCTGCCTCTGCTCAGTGAGGGGGCAGGTCTGCTGCTGCTATGTGTGTGATCAGTGGGGGGGAGGGAATGGGGGACAGGGGGCCACGATCAGTCTGGATAATAGAGGGGTGGGGGAATAATGGCATCAGAAATGTTGTGAGGATGGGGCAATGGCTGTGGGAGCTAGGGGGAGGAATTAACTGACCCAGAAACGATGAGGCAGAGGAGAGTTTTTCTGTTTTTTTTCTGCGCATGCACAGTTGGAGGCACCGATCGGAGCTGCAGGGTTTCAGGTGCGATAAGCCCTGCCCACAGGCTTCTGAGAGCGATTCAGAATTGCTGATTTTTCAGGCAGACTGCGTATGGGGGCACCTGAGAACTGGTCTAGAAGCCAGATCTGAAACATTCTGAGTTTCAAGTCTGCCCGACACTCAGAATGACAATGCTAAAATCGGGTCCTATGTCTTTGTTTCATTTGTGTCACCCTAGTTTTTACACCTGTCTGTTTTCTGTTACAAAATGAGATGTGGATTGGATGCCATTAAAAAAACACATTTTAAAATGTTGAAAAATAAGGCACTGATATAATGAGCATGCATAATATGGTCTCAGTGGAACACACATACCCACACACCCACCCACAGCCACACACATACACACACACCCACCACGAATAACACCAATAGTGATGACAAATACTTGATGCCATTTGCCTGATAGACATTGATGTTCAGAAGAATGAGAAGTGATTCTTTTGAAGCATGTGAGATCTTGCAGAGGATAGACTGGGAGGAAGTTTATTGTTCTAGATGATCTAGAATCTTCCATTTAAGATGGAGTTGAACTCATCCCACTATGCACGGTCTGTAGATTAGATTTTACAAACGTTGATCTTAGGAAAAGTGACCATGAAACTGTCAGGGGGTCAGTAAAACCCACTTTATTCTTATTGATTTGCAAAATGTGTGTTTGGGTGTGAATGTAGATGAAGGCGTGTCTGTGAGTGTAGGTGTGTGGATATGAGTGTGTATGTGTGTGTGTATGTGTCTGTCTGTGTGTATGTGTCTGTGTGTTGTGGGGGTGTGTGTGTGGGTGTGTGTGTGTGTGTGGGTGGCAATATGTGTTTGAGGGGGTATGTCTGTGCGTTTGGGTGAGTGTGTGGGGGTGTGGGTGGGTGTGTGGTGTGGATGGGTGTATGGCTGTGGGTGGGTGTGTGGGTATGTGTGTGTGGTGTGGGTATGTGTGTGTGGTGTGGATATGTGGGTAGGTATGTGTGTGGGTGGATATGTGTGTCGATGGGTATAGGTGGGTGTGTGGGTATGTGTATGGGTGTGAGTGTCCCATGCCAACATTTATTGTTCATCCCTAACTGTCCTCGTTCAGAGCATTTTTAAGAGTCGACCAATACAACTGGCTCACTCATGATCTTAAAGGAATGAAACTTGGCATCCTTCCCCAATCTGAGATGATATGTGACTCCAGTCCTAGAACAAAAGATTCATCTAAAGTTGTCCAGTTTAGGGGTTATTGAGAAATATCCTGTGTTGTCAATGGCAACGCCTTAGCTAATCAGAGTTGACTTGCAACAAATCAGCTGACCAACAATATAAATTGTGACTGTTTGAAATTTGATATTCTTGCATTTGACCTGATGACTGCAAAATAATCAGCAATAATAGGTAATAAATAAAGACAAACTGTTCCCATGGACAGCAGATTTGTTAAACAGAAGAGGATACAGATCTCCTGGGGATGTAGGGATGTAGTGTCATTGTAGCTGGACTAATAATCAGAGGTAATGCTCTGGAGATTCAGGTTCAATAGCAGATGATGAAATTTGAATTCAATTAAAAGTTTAATGCTGACCCTGGAACCTGAGTCACTATTGTCCTTTCAGGAAGGAGATCTGCTGCCCTTACCCAGTCTGGCCTACGTGTGACTCCACAGTGACAGCGATGTGGCTGTCCTCTGAAATGGTCGAGCAAGCCGTTCAGTTCATGGGCAACAATGCTGGCCCAGCCAGCAATGCCCATGCTCCATGAATGAATAAACATTTTTAGGCGCGTGGGATTTAATGGGATTGAGAGTTATAGATACAGCTGGTAGGTATGGATATGATTGATGAAAATTGTGGGCCAAAGGGTCTGTTTGTGCTGTAGTATTCTATGTTCTATGAAAATGGAGCAACATTACTTTAAGCAGCAAGCTGTGGTGTGGGATGTGCTGTCTAAAAGGACAGGAGAAAAAAATTCAATAGTAACTTTAAACCAGAATTGGATAAAAACTTGGAAAGGGAAATAAAGCCCTGGCCCAGCTGCAGGGAACAGAGACAGTGGGGTTAGATGTTTCAAAGAGCCAATACAGACATGATTGTCCATGCGGATAAGTGCTTCCTCTGTGCTGTAAGAGCAACAAAGAAGCTCATTGGCTGCTCAAGCACAAGGAATGATGCAGCTCTTCATGAGCTTTCAAACAGCCAAAAGGTATGAACCTATTGCCAAGGTACCTTACTTCTTTCTCATGCATTAAATTCTAATATTGGGTGACAGAAAGTGAAGGCTCATTTCCATCTGGAATTACACCTCCAGAAATATTGGGAATGATGGACTTTCAGAGATTAATTTTTGGAGTTCTCTGCCCCAGACAGAATTGAACACATTTGAAGCTGAGTTTGACAGATTTCTGATTGACAAGGGAGTTGAAGATTGTGGGGGAAAGGCAGGAAAATGGGATTAAAGCTTCAAACAGATCTTACTGAATGGTGGAGAAAACTCAAGGGGCCAAAGTATCCACTCCTATTCCTATTTCTTACATGACACTATAAGAACATAATGCATAAGAGCAGAAGGAGGCCATTTGGCCCATCAGGTCTGCTGTAATTGATGCAGTTTCTCTTAATCTCTGTCTTAAATGGGCAATATGGGATATGTTTTATCCCCGTGTCTGCATGGGTTTTCTTTGAGTGCTCCAGTTTCCTTCCACACTCCAAAGATGTGCAGATTAGGTTGATTGGCTATGCTAAATTGCCCCTTAATATCCTGGGATGCGTAGATTAGAGAGATTAGCAGGGTAAAGGATGGGGATAAGGCTTAGGTGGGATTGTTGTCGATGCAGACTCAATGGGCCAAATGATCTCCTTAAACCACTGTAGGCTTTCTATGGCTCTGAGGATGATTGAGGTTGGGATGAAATATATTTCTCACACAGCAATCAGTCCTCTCCTCCCCACTCCCACCCCACCCACACAAACATAGTAACACACACACACTTGTACAAATACACACAAACATAATCACACACACAGAAACACAAACATACACAATCACACAAACCCATGTGCATGTTAATTGACTGTTAATTGGATGATTAGTTGACTTTCTGGGTGCAAAGGAAAGACTTTTTTACCCAGAGGGTGGTGAAGGTCTGGAATGCGCTGCCTAAGAGGATGATGGAAGATGATTGCCCCACATTCTTTAAAAAGTACCTGGATGAGCATTTGGCACACCTTAACATTCAGGGCACTGCAAAAGCGGTGGTAGATAGGATTAGGTGGGAGATCAGGTGTTTCTGGTGTGTCAGTGTGGATTCGATAGGCTGAAAGGCCTCTTCTGCACTGTATGATTCTATTGATGAAGAAGGGGTGGGACACTGAGAAATGCTTCAACAAGAATCAGTCTGGAAGACCAGGTGAAGATAGGGAGAGAGAAAGCAATGCTGTTGATTTGAATAATAGATTGAAGGTTCACAATACTAATGTGTATTTAACAATTGCCTTGTCACTGGAATGTTCAAATGCTCTGTAATGGATTATTTTTTGGAATTAAATGTAAGATAACAATGAGGTCACATGTAAATTTTCACACTTTAGCTTTGCTGTGTTCTGGAGTTCCAGATTTGCTTGCTCACTGAATTGGGAAATTACATTTTCACTTCCTGTTTGAAACTTTCAGTCCTTTTTGAGTCATTTCTCATTTGCCTGTTTTGTCTTATTGGAACAGTCAGACTGTGAGAGAAGACAACAATAGTCATCAAATGGAAAGTGCTGATAGCAGAATCACAGCAATTGTACACCACTGTTTCACTTACTTAGAATAAGGGCAAAAATCTTGGCTATTCCATCTTCAAAGTGAAATCAAGCTAGTTTAGTTCAATGTATTTGCCTTCACTTGTTGCTATGGAGATGTAAATCCTGACATCAGCTCTCAACATTGCCTATAAAGTTCTCAAACACTATTGCCAATTTCTCCTCTTCCCCACATTAAGTGTTTCCTCCTCTGTTTTGCAATTAATTAATAGCAAGTTGTTATCATTGAATAGATGTTGGTTTAGCAATTCCTCTTAACATTATACTACAGCACAGAGAAAGAGAGAGAGAAAGAGAGAGAAAAGGGCCCAGACAAGATTTGTTCAAAGAGTTAGTTATTGTTGCTGTCTGAATTTCTACTCTCTGTGCTTGTCTGGCTTAATTAAAAGTAATTCAGTGTACACAGTGGGAGAGGTGCGTGCCTCACCAGGAAATGATGATAGTCAAAGTCTTCCTGGAGAGCTTTGGACTTGGCACTACAAAGTGCCCTGAGTTGCAGCTACCTGAATAGTGCTGAATTAAAGCAGACAACCGCATCGTCCAATATACAAATGACAATTGTTGATTGGAAGGCTGGGATTAAGAACCTCTTCAAGGAAACTCGATTTGCCTTTGAAACCAAAAACAAGGGGTAAAGAACCTCGTTTTAAGTCACACAGTCTGAAATGAATAAACGAAAGAATGGTGTCTGGCTGCACATTAAAACATAACACTCCCGTGTTTCACCAGACCAACCGATACAGGTGATCTTCTCAAAGAAGGCAAAATTCAACCAGAGATAAGAATTAAACTTAACACATTACTCTGCTTCGGTTAATGGAAATAAGTCAATCTGTTTCCTATTTAGTTCCCTTGAGCTTTTCGCTATGGTAATAGGATCATTGTGTTGGTTTGAGTACTTGTGAATCAATTAACAAGTATTATTAATGATAATTTGTGAATTCAATATTAATTGGTTGTGTTGGATCTCTTCAATGTTTCAGGTTTAATGATGTCACAACAGGTTTCCCCTTTCTTCAAGATTCAACGTATCCCATTGTTTAAAATCTGTTCCCTTTGTCTGAATGTTCTCATTCTGAACTGGTTGATTCAGCTGTTGCCTATTGAACTCCATACAAGGGAACAATAGCATCAGATCCGCCTTGTGTAGTTTATTGGGGACTGCTGGACTGCATTACAGATTTGGTCAGTGATTAACTGGAGTGAAAACAAACTACACAAGGCAGAAGTAATGTTGGAGGAGGAATGAACTCATTTTATCAACGCCTTTACCAGTAAACCTCTTTATTGATTGTGCCGAATTCTTTAGTTCTCTGCTTAATCATGTTGTTCTTTTCAAGTGTTAACTCCACTTAAACTGAAAACAATGTCTGTTTCTTTTGGCTCCACAATGACTTTCAAAGATAAATTATATCTGGTAACATATCTTCATGAATTATGTGTAGTAGAAAGAGAATTTATTATTATTTCGCTGGATCAATTTACCAACTCTGTCACACTTAACAGCAGGATAATTCAATGTTGCTTCAGCATATCAAAGAATGTGATTGGGCCTTCTTCTGTTATCATTTGTTTAATTTCTTTTCAGATTACTTGTCTTTCCCGCTACCCCCTCCCCCCGCCCTGCTTTCTTTTTTCCCTCTTCACTCATTCTTTCCTTTCCTTGATCTCTACGCAAGATTTCCCCAATCAGAAAACAACTAGGAAAACATACTCTGATGGCATGTACTTTTGTTTTTGGAAGCAAATGATCAAGGAAGTTCTTTTCAATCTAACAGAATAACATTTTCCTTGATCTCCTTATGAACTAAGGGACCTGGTAGTGCTTTAGGCAAAATAATGGACATTAAACTGAAGGGAGAGGGAGTGGAGAGATAAATGTATCGATGACGGGAAAGTCATTTAGGAACTTTCAGGAGTAAAGAGCAATGTGAAAAAGTCAAGGAATGGCATTCCAGAGAGAAGGACAACTGGGGAAAAGGCTTGGGAATGGCACTAGGTCATGATGCTCATTTGGAGAGCCTGTGCAGACATGATGGGCCAAATGGCCCTTTGCCTGCGCTGTAACAATTCTGTGATTATTGTTGCCAGTATTTTTACAAATAGTTTTTGTGTCAGCCTGGAATTCCAAAAAGTGGCAAGTCATCTGTGACCCGGTGATGGGGAGAAACTGAGTGTGTAGAGAGTGAGTACACCCATAGGAATGACAGAACTATAGCATTGTGTTTGTGCTACTGGACTAGTAATGCAGAGGTCTGGAATAATGCCCTCGAGGCATGAGTTCAAATCCCACCAGGACAGCAGGGACAATTTAAATTCAATGAATAAATCTGGATTAAAACATTAATCTTAGTAATGGTGAACAATAAATTATTTGATTGTTTTAAAAAAAAATTCCATCTTCTTTATTAATGACCTTTAGATAAGGAAATCTGCCTGACTGATGTGGTCAAGCCTACATGTGACTCCAAAGCCACAGCAATGTGCTTGATTCTGAGCTGCCGTCTGAGATTGCTGAGCAATCCATTACAGAAAATATTACAATGAATGTACCAACATCACAGGGACTGCAATGGTTCAAGAAGACAGTTTACTACTGCCTTCTCAAGGTAATAAATGGGTAATAAATGTTGGTCTAGCCAGTGACACGCACATCCCAAGAACAATTTTTTAAAAAGCGCTACCAATCTTGAAGGATGGAATATCTGCAGCCTCTTGGATATGGGGCTATGCAGTTTTCAGCTGGTTTTCATAGAGTGTTGGAAGTGGAAATTGTTCATTTCAATCTGTAGGATGTATAAGGAATAAAACTGATTAGCAACAGATTGCCTCTCATATAAATTTGAGGTCAGTCTTGTTTCTCACATGGTGTGAGCAGTTCAAAGGAAGCTGATGAAACATCAACCTTTGAATTGAATCTTCACAGCAGCTCTGGGAGCCAGAGATGGAGGCTGTAGGGCCAGGAAAACAGGGGCTAAAAACGTCAGGATGGCTTCCCATACATCCCAACTTCTAGGGGACTTTCCTGGGTGGACTGAGATGGGGCTGGTTGCTCGCTCCATGGAGGCTACAGCCCCTGCTAACTGATGGCTTGAGGCAGCCGAAGACATCTTCATGTCGTGTTCCGTCATCCTCAGCCACCAATCCCGTCAGCTCCCGTCTCTCCCAGTCTGCTGGGCTGACTGTGCCCCTCTGATTGGATCTCCAGTCTGCGGGAGGGGTGGGGTGGAGGGTGTGTGAGGAAGCAGGGCTGTCGGGGAGGGGGCCAATTAGGAAGTTGCCTTCTGGAAGGTGGCACTAGTATCGACAGGGGTGGGCTTGAAGCCTTCATAAATGCTCAATGACAGAGCCTGAAGCCCAATGGAAAATCCAGCAAATTAATTCAGTTTCTGTCATCACATATCCTGCTTTACCTGCTGAATGTTTTTAGCATTCTCTGCTTCCTTTGTAGATTTCCATCATCTGTAATATTTTGCTTTTTGTTTTACAAATGACACCTGTGTTTGCATATTAATCTGCTCATTCTACTTCACTCCCAGTGTGACACAGAAAATATTTCAATCCTGTTGCTCAAAACTGTTATTTTAAATTTCTGGTGTCAAAGCAGGTTTAAATTTCTAGTAAGTAAATATTCCTAACAGTCTAACACTTATAGATTTCATGTAAATAGGTGAGAGGTAACTGTTGTCAGACTCACAGAAGGTTTAAACAAGATATGTTTGATGGAATTCTATCTGGGGGCTGTTTTCTTTGCTCTCAGATATCAGTCTTGGCTCAGTGGGTAGCAGTCTTGTCTCTGAATCAGAAGTTTGTGATTTACAACCCCAATCTGGAGACTTGGACACACAATTGAGACTGGTACGCCTAGTACAGTACTGAAGAGATGCTACGTACTCTGAATGCCATCTTTTAAATGAGACACTGCCTGCCCTTTGAGAGAGATGCCCAAAGATCTGACAGCCACCGATGAGTTGGGGAATTTGCCCCAGGATCCTGTTATTCATCAACAAAACATCACTGAGGATAAATTACCTGCTCATGAATCAGGATTTTTGATTGTGGGATTGTAGTGTGTGAATTGATCTTTTCTACATTCAAGAGAGAGCGTAAGGACATTGCGAACAACTACAGGCTGGTCCATTAACATCAGGAGTGGGAAAAATTTCAGAATCAGGGAAAGATCAACAGAAGAAGTTTGAGTTAATTAAGGAAAGTGAGCGTGGATTTGTCCAAGGATTGACTAATCTGATAGAAATTTTGGATTAAACAGCAGGGAAGGTCAATGAAGAGAATGTGACGGATGATGTCTATATGGATTTTAACAAAGTATTCGACACAATACTATATAAAATGATGGTTGACAAAATTCAGGCTCAGGGAATAGGAGACCCAATGTCCAATTGGATGAAAAAAGACTAGCTTTAGAACTGAAAACAATGCATCCAATTTTTCAGATTTGAGAAATTGATTGAGTTTTTTGAAGGGATAACCAAGAAGTAGATTGGGCAGTGCATTTAATGTTGTCTATGTGGACTTCAAGGCCTTTGACAAGGCACTGCATGGTAAGTTGTTGCATAAGGTTAAATCTCATGGGTGCCAGGTGAGATTGCCAAATGGATACAAAATTGACTTGGACAATAAAAAACAGAGGGTTATTGTAGAGCATTGCTTTTCAAGATGGACACCTGTGACCAACGGTATGCCTCAGGGATTACCTGATTCATGAGCAGGTAATTTATCCTCAGTGATGTTTTGTTGATGAATAAGTGATAATCAGGATCCTGGGTCCACTGTTATTGGTTACTTATATTAATGATTTGGGTGGGAATATAGAAGGCATGGTTAGCAAGTTTGCAGATGCCACCAAGACTGGTGGCATAATGGATAGTGAGGAAGGTTATCTAGGATTACAACTTGATGTTGATCAATTGGGCCAGTGGGTTGATGAATGGAGTTTAATTTAGATAAATACAACATGATGCATTTTGGTAGATCAGACTGTGCAGGATTGATTCTGTTAATAGGAGGGCTTTGTGGAGAGTTATAGAACAAAGTGATCTATGGGCACAGGTTCATACCTCCTTGAAAGTGAAGTCACAGGTGGACAGAGTGGTGAAGAAGGCATTTGATATGTTTGGTTTCATTGGTTAGAACATTGAATACAGCAGTTGGGACATACTGTTGAAGTTGTACAAGATATTGATAAGGCTACACTTGGAATACTGGATACAGTTCTGGTCACCACATTACAGAAAGGATATTATTAAACTAAAAGAGTGCAGAAAAGATTTACTAAGATGCCACCAGGACTTGATGGTTTGAGTTATAAGGAGAGGCTAGGTAGACTTGGGACTTCTTTTCTCTGGAGCGTAGGAGCCTGAGGGGTGATCCTATAGAGATCTATAAAATAATGAGGGGAACAAATCAGACAAATATCCTTTCCCAAAAGTAGGGAAGTCTAAAACTAGAAGGCATGAGTTTAAGCTGAGAGGAAAGAGATATTAAAGGGTCCCGAGGGGCCGTGAATGTCTGGAACAAGCTGTCAGAGATAATAGTAGAGGTGGTAATAGTACAGATTTTTTCAAAGGATTTCCACAGTTACATGGATAAGATGGATATAAAGGGATGTGGGCCAAACGCAGGCAATTGGGACTAGCTTAGTGGTTTAAAAAAAGGGATGACATGGACAAGTTGGGCTGAAGGACCTGTTTCCACACTTTAAACCTTTATGGTTCTATGACTGTATTGAGGATAGTAAAGAATAGGTCAGTGCTAGGATCAACGTTCCTCTTCTTTATATAAATGACTTGGATCTTGGAATATAGGATTTCATCATTTGCTGATGATACCAAACTGGAGCAAAGGCAAACAGCACGTGGTAGGCTGATAGAGTGGATGGACATGTGGTAGATGAAGCTTTATGTAGAAAAGTGTAAAGTGATGTATTTTGATGGAAGAGTTATGGAGAGGCAATATCACAATGTTAATGGGGGCTGAGTGTACATTAAATTCGTACTGAACACTGCTTGAGCCAGTTCTGGGTGTAACAATTTAGGAAGGATGTGAAGCTATTAGGGGAATGCAGGAAACCTTGATGGGAATTCTTCCAGGGATGAGGAACTAATGTTACATAGATTGTTTTCCTTGGAAAAGATCGGGTTGAGAGGAGATTTAATTGAGACGTCCAAAACCACGAGGGGTCTCGCAAAATAGGTAGGAGAAATCGTTCCCATTCGGTCAAGGGCAAAGGTTCATATATAATTGGCAAAAGAAGCAGTGGCAACATGAGAAAAAGCATTTTCGCAAAACAAGTGATGGGAATTTGAAATATACTGACTGAGAGTATGGTGGAGGCAGATTCAAGAAGGAGTTAGATTGTAATATGAGAAGGAAGAATGTGCAGTCTTACAGAGAGAAGGTGTCAAATTGGCATTAGGTGAGTACCAATTAAAAACCAGCTCAGAAATGAGGGGCCAAATAGCCTCCTCTGTTCCGCAACCATTCTATGATTCATGGCGTAGTTTTAAAGGATGTTAGGAACAAAGAGAGTTCTGACGGCCCTGGTCTTTGAAGGTGGTGGACGTATTAAAAAAAGGAAGGAACATAGGGACATCCAGCTCCTCAAGCTGCTCTGCCACTTCTCACATTATCCTTATATCCTTGATATATTATTATATTATATCTTGTTTTTGAAATTACGCTTAACCTTTATAAAGCTCTGATTAGGCCACGTGCAGAGAATTGTGTCCAGTTCTGGTCACCACACTTCAGAAGTGATGTGAGGTTCCTTGAATGATTGGAGAGGAGATGTACCAGGATGGTTCCAGGGATGAGGGGTTTGGTTTAAACGTTCTGGTGGAGAAGCTGGGGTTATTCTCCTTGCAACAGCAGAGATTAAGTGGAGTTTTGAATGAGATGTACAAGGTTATGACACACTTCAATAAGGCAGACAGATGAAATCTCTTCCCACCAGCTGATAGTGGAAGGACCAAGGGACGACACAAGTGACACAGCACTGCTGCTTCACAGTGCTAGGGACCTGGGTTCAATTACTGGCTTAGGTCACTGTCTGTGTGGAACTTGCATATTCTCTGTGGATTTCCTTCAGGTGCATTGGTTTCCTCCCACAGTCTGAAAGAACTGGTTGGTGCATTGACCTGAGCAGGAACCGAACGGAGTGTGGCAACCAGAGGAATTTCACAGTAACTTCATTGTAGTGTTAATGTAACTCTGTCTTGTGACTAATAAATAAATTTTTACTTTAAAGAACCAGTGGTTACAGATTTCGAGTTTTGGGCAAGAGATGCTTGAGGAATGTGAGGAAAAGCATTTTAACACAATGAGTAGCAATGACCTTGTTTTCCCTTGAAAGACATCGGCTGAGAGGGGATCTATTAGAGGTATATAGGATTATGAGGGGTATAGATAGAGTAAATGGTGGTAAGCTTTTTCCACCATTAGAATTGGATAGAACGAGGGGTCACGGCCTTAGGGTGAGGGGGGCTATGTATAAGATGAATATTAGAGGGCATTTTTTCACACAAAGGGTAGTGGGGGTGTGGAATGCGCTACCGAGTGGGGTGGTGGGAGCAGGCATGCTAGGGTTGTTTAAGGGTCTCTTGGACAGCCACATGAGCGGTCTGCAGATAGAGAGATATAGGAGGACTGTTTAAATACTTTATTTGTTTCCAGAGGCTATTCGGTCCACCTTGTTGACCAACAAGGTGCGTGCATTTGACAGGTCGTGCAAGGGCTGCTCTTGGATGTTACTTCAGGAGTGGCCTAGTGCTTCATGTCGTTAGTGTATGCTTAAACTGGACCATCAGATGGGCAACATGACAGCTCAGGGACTATCGCTGTTGCTGTGCAGACACATGGATTTGGGCCTGTGTCTGCGGGAGTTTGCGCGTTCTCCCCGTGGTTGCGTGGGTTTTCTCCGGGTGCTCCGGTTTCCTCCCACATCCCAAAAATGTGCTCTTAGGCTGATTGGGTAACAAATTGTCCCTATATTGGTCTCTATATGTCATTAAGACGTTAGGATGGTGGCGCGGGCTCGTTGGGCCGAAGGGCCTGTTTCCCGTGCTGTGTTGTTCTTTGTTCTTTTGTTCTTTGTTCTTTGACCTGAAACTCAGTGCCCACAAGGATGGTGCAAGTGGAAATATTCAATATCTAAAGGAAATTGGATGAGCACTTCAAGCAACTAAATTATGGAAAGTTAGCATGGATTCAATGGGCTGAATGGTCTCTTCTATAACATTAATGATCCTATCACTCTATTTAAAATGTGATTCCACTTCAATAAGTATTTAATTGTTTGTGAAGTGCTTTAGAATGTCCTAATTTTTGTGCAAACAAGTATTACTTTGCTTTGTAAAGAGAGTAATTGTATTTATATTTTAATTGCATTCTAATTTTCTTTTTTTCCAATCAACCATTTAGTAACAGATCTGTTAATGAGCTGATTGAAAACAGGAATCAGTTGTATCTATTCTAGCATATTATATATGATCTAGGCATGTGGTTAACACTGTATTTATTGCTCATCACCAGCTTATTCTGAGGATATTAAGAGTCAACCAGATGCTGTGAGATTGGAGTCATATATACATTGGAACCTCAAAATGTAGGCCATTCAGCCCGCCCCCAAGCCTGCTCTGCCATTCTATCAAGTACTTTAATATTATAAACACTGTCGAATTATCTGAGTCAGCAAGTCAATAATTTAATTTCTTAACAGAAAACAAATTGATAGAGGAACTACAAGGCCTACTTATGTTATTTGCTTGGCCAGGCCTCAGTTAGAATACTGTGCTCAGATGAGATCTTTACACGTATGGGCAAATATTCAGGCTTGGGAAGAGAGTGGGAGGTACCTTTAAGGTTAAGTCTGGATTTTAAAACAAACTCTATGACCAAGACATGCTGAAAGAGTTGGGAATTTAGAGAAACATAAATTTGGGGAGATCTAATTGAGGTTTACAAATTAATCAAGTGAACAGAGTATATTACAAGTTACTATATGAGGAAAGGATTGGGATCAGAATTGTAAATTGTGTAAGGCCAGGTCAAGGTTAGATTCAGGAGAGAATTCCATTTCCAGAGAATAGTGAATTTCTGAAACAGGCCACTATCTTGTGGACAGTATGTTAATTCACTGAATTCCTTCAGGTGAGAGCGGGACCGGCTGAAACAGGGCTAACTTTATGGAAGAGAGACTGCAGGGAATTAACAAGTCCACTGTTATAATCTTGACTAGTCTTTTTTGTCTCAGAGAAAGATTTATCATATAGATTTCCTGCCTAATTGTCCTGGCTGTTTTAATTTGATTTGTCATATGTCCATTATTATTCCTATATATTTACGTCAGTATTTTAGACATCACTGGAGGAATAACGTTTTTCCTTATTGAAGAAGTGAGTGAGGACTGGTTTGCTTGTGTATGGATCGTGGAGCTCACAATAGCTCACCTGTTCACTTACTGAGTTGAAAGCAGCTTGTCATTTGCTGGAGAGTTCTGACATTAACACCATATGATGACTGCAGTCTCCAGTGTGACATCTGAGATTGCCTGGCTTCTAACCTCCATATCAGGCTAGGAGCCCAAAAAATAGCATCCAATGTTCATATTGTAGATTTTGGCAGGCTGTGCTAATCACCAGTTTTGGAGGAGATAGTAATTGGCTGATTTAGAAGTTGCACTCTATCTTAAGGACTGCCAGTATTGGCAGTCCACACTCTAAACTTTATTGTCTGTATGTTTGCCTGTTCACCATTAGTCCTGAGCTTATTAATCCACACTGGTCATCCTTGTCTGGAAACGCATCAGTTTCAAACTTCTTATTTTTATACTGAGCTTCCCAGACGGCCTCTCCACTGCTTGTCTCTATAACCGCCTGCAGCCCTTCAGTATCTAATTTGAATTACTGCACAATGTGCATGCTGTTTAGCCATGGCCTCTAGTTCTGAATTCCCTCACCGTTCCTTACCATCACTCTCTTCTCCTTTAACTCACTCACTAAAATCCATATCTTTGAATAAACTTCTGGTCACTTGTCTGAATAACTCTTTAAGTGGCAGTGTCTGATAACACTCCTGTAAAGCATCTTGAGACACAGGTACTGCATTAGAGGTGCTATCTAAATATCAGTTGTTGTTGTTTTGGTGCATACCTACTATGCAAATGTCATTCAGTAATTTTCAATCGTCCTGGCTTTTGGCGTTCTGCTTTTTGCAACCATCTCTCTGCTGCAGAGTCAGGCTAACAGCGAGGGTCTCTTCAGATGCCCTTTAATGGCCATTGCTGTGCAGGCTATTTCTTTGTGAGCTTTGCTTTATGAGCCATCCCCCCCCCCCACCATCCCCGCCCACTGTCGTTAAAACAGACGTTGGTACCTCCTTGAATTTATATTTCATTTGGATGAAAACAGAATTTAGTGACAATTTGGATCTGGATTTCACCAGTAAATCCAGGTTTGAATTTAATCTGTGCAAATTTCTCACAATATATGATAATACAGCTTCTACATTGCCAGATTACCGAATAGCTACATCGACCGACGTTGCAATTTTATCTATTTCAAACGCACCCTTTTCCTTTTCTCCCCCTGCGCCCCCCCGCTCTGGTGTCTTTTTGCTGCACAGCATTAATTTTGCTTTTCCTTGGGATGATGTAGACTCGGTTGGTAATTTCACACAACATGACAGGGTGCAAACCAGCACTGAGACAAGCCACCTGTTTCTATGGAAACTGGTGAGCAAACCAGCAAGGAACACAGATTTTTGTGCAACCAGTTCAGACCACAACAGGAAGTGGGAATCCGTTTGCTGTACAAGGGAATCACTCCAAGATATCAACCCAATAGCTTGATTCTAAGAGCAGGATCTTCACCAGTTTATTGCAGGCTTGTCATTGTATTTTAAGATTCTTTTGAATGTTTGTGCAGTGTTATTAATGATGAATTGGTGCAAAAAGACTCAAGTTGTCAAAACGGCATTATACCATTGCCACCAACCAGGTCAACTTGCATTTGTATTGCATTTTGAAGGTGAAAGAACATCGAGTCTGTACTGATCACAATCCCACCCAGGCGCTATCCCTGATTCATGACGTCACGGTCATCTAACCTACTGGCCCACTTCAACCCAAAGAAAGAACTTGCATTAACTTGTGATGCTTCCCCATGTGGAGGTTAGTGCGATATTTACCCTTCTAATCCCCTGGCACTAAGGGGATTAGAAGGGTAAATGGCAAATGCACTTAACACTCTTTGGAGTGTTGGAGGAAGCCAGAGCACTCGGAGGACACCCATGCAGACACCAGAAGAACATGCAAACTCCACATAGTCACCCAAAGCTGGAACTGAACCCCGGTCCCTGTCATTGTCAGGCAACAGTACTAACTACTGTGTCACAGTACCGCCCCTCATCTAAGTACACTGCTACCTTGGTAGCCCTTGAAGGATGCTCTCCATAACTCTTGGCACTGCTGATGTTGCTGTGAACAAACATAGGAGCATTCAAGACAACTTGTGTTGGGTTCAATAGGAGGAGGTCATTCAGTTTGTTGTACCATTCATGGCTAATCTGTACCTTAACTCAATTGTCCCGCCTTTCATACCTCAATCAACTAAACTTTTTCAAATTGTGTTTCAAAGCACCAGTTGTCCCCCAGCTGTTTTGGGGGAGAGAGATCCAGATTTCTCTTTTTGTGTGATGACATTCTTTCTGATTTTATTTCCAAATGATTCTACATTATTAGGTTATAGAAACATAGAAACATAGAAACCAGAAGCAGGAATAGGCCATTTGGCCCTTCAAGCCTGCTCCATTATTCATGGTGGATCATCGAATTCAATATCCTGATCCTGCCTTCCCCCCCTAGCCCTTGATCCCTTTAGCCCCAAGACCTATATCTGATTTCTTCTTGAAATCACACAACAATCTAACCTCAACTATTTTCTGTGGTAGTGAATTCCACACATTAATTTCTCCCCACCTCAGTTCTAAAAGGTTTATCCCTTATTCTCAAACAATGACCCCTCATTCTGGATTCCCCCACCATTGGGAACATTCTTTCTGAATCCAACCCGTCTAACCCTGTTAGAATTTTATAAGTTTTTATGAGATCCCTTCTCACTCTTCTTAACTCCAGTGAATATAATCCTAATCAACTTGGTCTCTCCTCATATGACAGACCTGCCATCCCAGGAATCAGCCTGGTAAACCTTTGATGTACTCCCTCGATAGCAAGGATATCCTTCCTCAGATAAGGGAACCAAAACTGCACACAATATTCCATGTGTAACCTCACCAATGCCTTAATCAATTGCAGCAAAACACCCCTATCCCTTTACTCAAATCCTTTCATTATGAAGGCAAACAAATCACTTGCCTTCACAACTGCCTGCTGTAACTGTGCGCTTACTTTCAGTGATTGATGCATGAGGACTCCAAGACCTTGATGAGTATTCCCCTCTCTTAATTTACAACCATTCAAGTTATCTGTCTTCCCATTATTGCTCCCAGAATGGATAACCTCACATTTATCCACATTATGCTGCATCTGCCATGCATATGCCTACACACTCAACCTGTCAAATCATGCTAAAGCATCTCTGCATCCTCCTCACACTCATCTTCCCACCCAACTTTGTATCATCTGCAAATTTGGAGATAATACATTCAGTTTCCTCTTCTAAATCATTCATATATGATGAGAACATTTGGGTCCTAGCACAGATCCCTGCAGAACCTCATAGTCACTGACTGCCAATCAGAAAAAGACCCTTTTATGCCAACCCTATGCTTCCTATCTGATAACCAGCTTTCTCTCCATCTTAGGACATTACCTGCAATCCCATGTGCTTTAATTTTGTGTAGTAGTCTGTTATGTGAGGCTTTAATGAAAGCCTTCTGAAAGTCTAAATAATTCACATCCATTGGTTCTTCTCAGTCAGCTTTACTAGTTACACCCTCAAAGAATTCCAATAGATTCATCATGCATGATTTCCCCTTTGTAAATCCATGCTGACTTTGTTTGATTATTCCATTGCCTTCCAAATACTGAATCATGAAATCCTTGATAATGGAGTCTAGCAACTTCTCCGGTACTGATGTTAGGCTCACTGGTCTATAGTTCCCTATTTTCTGTCTACCTCCTCTTTTTGAATAGCGAGTTAGCATTAGCTACCCTCCAATCTGGAACAAATCCAGAGTCGAAAGAACTTTGGAAAATAACCACCAACAGATCTACTTTTCCAAGGACGTTTTTTTCCAGGCAGTGATATTACGGCAAGAAATTATAGTTTCAGGCTTCTGGCTACTTGCTGAATTAATGTCATGAGATATCAAAGACCACTCACCATTTTATTTACCACCAGACGTTTCTCAAGTGTTTTAAACAATTCTTTGGATTTTCTTCTGGTTTTGGGGAGACAGATACAGCTTAAAACTCACCTGTTTTGGTCTATTTGATTTGATTTTTCATTGTCACATGTATTACCACACAGTGAAAAGTTTTGTTTCTTGTGGATGAAACAGACAAAGCATACTGTTCATAAGAAGGAAATGAAGGAGCGCAGAATGTAGTGTCACAGTTGTATTTAGGGTGTAGAGAAAAATCAATTTAATGCAAAGTAAATCCATTCAAAAATCTGACGGCAGCGGGAAAGAAACTGTTCTTGAATCAGCTTGGTGCGTGATCTCAGACTTTTATATCGTTTTTCTGATGGAAGAAGGTAGAAGAGAGAATGTCCTTAATTATGCTGGGTGCTTTGCTGATGCAGCAGGAAGTAGGGATAGAGTCAATGAATGGGAGGCTAGTTTGCACGATAGATTCGGCTACATTCATGACCTTTTGTAGTTCTTTGTGGTCTTGGGCAGAGCAGGAGTCATTCCAAGCTGTGATACAACCAGAAAGAATGCTTTCTTTGGTGCATCTGTAAAAGTCGTAACTGATATGCCAAATTTCCTTAGTCTTCTGACTAAGTAGAGGTGGTGTGGGCTTTCTTAACAATAGAGTCAGCATTGAGGGGACCAGGACAGGTTATTGGTGATCTGGACACTTAAGAACTTGAAGCTCTCGACCCTTTCTACTTTGTCCCTGTTGATGTAGATAAGGGCATGTTCTTCTTTATGTTTCACCTGTTTTGGGCCATATATGGCAATGTACTATATGGCAATGTACTTTTCCTCTGCCATTCCTCTCCCCAACTCATACCCACTCTGTACGGTCGAACCTCAAATCTATTAATCAATTGTTTCCAGGGGATAAATCCCTCTTCTCACATTTCAGATACTTGTTAGTAGTAGACAATCTTCAGCCTAAGGCCTTAATACTCAGTTTACACCAATCACAATCTGCGATACTGAACTCCATGATTTTATGATCCCTGACCTAAATTTCTATACCCTTGATGCCCCCCCCACCCCCCGTTCAACCTACATCACATTGGCTCTTCCTTTCCTTCATTTTACATCCCACAATTCTCTCCTCCTTTGGAACATTTCACTAAGTGACCAGTTACTATGCTGGAAACTCCAAAAAGATGAATATTTTTAGAATTATTATGCAAAACAAACATATGGTATGAACAGTTTAGATTCCAAAGTGAATAAAGTTGTCGGTGCAGGCTCAAAGGTCCAAATAGCCTCTTTCTGCACTGTAGAGATTCTATGATTCTATGAAGTACCTATTAAGTTTGAATATCAACAAACTGTCCGCTTGGTTCAGTAAGTCCAAAGGATTTGGGTTGATTTCCACTGCGTAGGCAGGTAAGTATTTTGGATTAACCATTCATAAAGACCGAATTAAAAAGAAAAGTACAGCCCAGAGACAGGCTCTCTGACTCTCCAAGCCTGCACTGATCATGATGCCTGAACTAAGCTAATAAAAACCTCCTGTCCTTACTGAGTCCATATTTCCTTCCTATTCATGTACCTATCCAGATGCCTCTTAAATGTTGCTAATGTTGCTTCCACCAACTCTTATGGCAGCGCATTCCAGGCACCTGCTATTCTGCATGTAAAACTTCTCCCGCACATCTCCCTTAAACTTTCCCCCTCTCATCTTGAACCAGTGCCCCCTTGTAAATGACACTTCCAACAAAAAAAAAGCCTGTGAATATCCACCCTGTCTATGCCTGTCATAATTTCCTAGACCTCTATCAAATCTCCACTTAGTCTCCATCTTTCAGTGAAAACAATCCTAGTTTATTCAATTCTTTTCATAGCAAACACCTTGAGACCAGGTAACATCCAGGTGAACCTTCTTTGCACTCTCTCCAAATCTTCCATGTCCTTCTGGTAGTGTGGTGATCAGACTGCATGCAATACTCCAAATACAGCCTAACCAAGATTTTATATAGCTGCAGCATGATTTCCAACTCTTGTGCTCAATTCCCTAGCTGATGAAGGCAAGCATGCCATATGCCTTCTTAATCACCTTGGCCATTTGTGTTGTCCCTTTTAAGGAATTGTGGACTTGCATGGTCAGATCCCTCTGTGTGTTAATGTTCCTTAGAGTTCTGTTATTTGCAATATAATTCATACCTAAATTTAATCTTCCAAAATGCATCACCTCACATTTGCCCAGATTAAATTCCACCTGCCATTCTTGTGCCCAAGTCTCCAATCTATCTATATCCTGTCCTATCCTTCTGACAATCCCTGGCACTATCAGCAACTCCATTAATCTTCGTGTCATCCACAAACTTACTAATCAGACCACACACATTTTCCTCCAAATCTTTTATATGCACTACAAACAACAGAGGGCCCAGTACTGATCCCTGCAGAACACCACTAACTACAGATCTCCATTCTGAAAAACATCCTTCCACTGCTGTTCTCTGTCTTTTTTAACCAAGCCAATTCTGTATCAATCTAACCAGCCCACACTAATTTTAGTTGTATGTATCAGTCTGCCATATGGGACCTTGTCAAATGCCTTACTAAAGTCCATATAAACAATATCCACAATGCTTTCCTCATCAATTATCTTCAAAAAACTCAATCAAGTTGGTGAGACATGACCTTCCTTGTACAAAACCATGCTGCCTATCAGTAACTAGCACATCTTTTTCCAAATGTGTATATATCCTGCCCTTAGTGTCTTCTCCAAAAGCTTTCCCACCATTGATGTCACGCTCACTGGCATATAATTTCCTGGATTATCCCTGCTTCCTTTTTTAAACAAGGCAACAATATTCTCCAGTCCTCTGCAATCTCATCTGTGGTCAAAGAGGATGTGAAGTTATCTGTTAAGGCTCCAGCTATTTCTCCCCTTGCCTCCTGCAGTAACCTGTGATAGATCCCATCCAGCCCTGGGGATGTGTCTCCCTTAATGCAATTTAGGGTATCCAACAATTCCTCCTTTGATGTATTGACATTCTCTAGAGTGTTCACACACCTATCCCTCAACATCCATCATGTCCTTCTCCTTGGTGAATACTGATACAAAGTACTAATTAAAGATCTCACTCACTTCCCCCATGACTCATTCATAACTTCCCTCCATTGGCCTACTCTTTCTCTTGATACCCTCTTTCTCTTACTATATGAATAAAAAGCCTTGGGATTTTCCTTGACCCTGTTTGCTGGAGACATTCCATGGCCCCTTTTCTTTCTCCAAATTCATGGGTGACCTTGGGGACGCACTGCTTTACTATAAAACCATCTTGTTCACTAATGCCCATCATTAGGAAATATACTGCCTGCTGTATATTTACAGGATTACAGGAAAACTGCCTGGGTCTATATGTGACTCCAATTCCATGCCAATGAAAATGAATCTTAGTTGACATTTCAGTGATCTAACGAGACACTCAATTGTTTCGACACAGTATTTGCAGTTCAGGAAGAATGACCCCCCCCCCCCCCCCCCCCCCCCCCCACCCCCCAACATCAGCTGCCTCCTGAGAATAACAAGTTGGCAATAGATGCCAATCTTGCCCACAATGTTCGCATTCAAAAGAGTGAGTTTTATAAACTGAGCACTGACATCACTTCTCAAAATCTGGTATGTAGTTTTCTTTGGAAATACTCCAAGTCATTAAAGAAAACAACAAAATTGTATCTAATCAAACCAGTAAGACTTGTTCATCCTTAACTTCAACAGGCTGACTCCAATTAACTGAAGTGATCTGAAAAATGGTGTAGAAAGGAATTTTTCACCAAGCACTATCTTCACCAAGCCTCAATGCTCACTGTCTGCTTGTCATCAACCTATTCATCTTAATACACAGAAATATCAGCAAAATATATCAATCATTGAGATGCATTAGGCAATAGTATCACTTGAACAACTTCCAGTATGTAAAGATAAGGGCGGCTACTGAAAGAGACCAGAGAAATCTTTTGACATCCATGTGCAGTAACATACTAATTCAATCCAGCTTTCTGCTTTGGAAATTATTTACATTGTTTCACCATAAAGGATGATTTATGGATTTCCTCTTTGAAGGACTGGACTTAACATTTAACCTGACTTGTCTTCCTCCCCAGAGGTGGGTATGGACTTTCTATAAAGGCAGGATTGAAATTGGTTGTGATAATTTTAATGGTTGAATCCTTCTGCTCACTTGTTCAAGATCCTTCACGGCCAAATCATGGATGGCATGGTGGCACAGTGGTTGTCACTGCTGTCACAGTGCCAGGATCTGGGTTCAATTCTGGCCTTGTGTAACTGTGTGCAGTTTACACACTTTCCCTCTGTCTGTGTGAATTTCCTCCTACACTCCAAAAATGTGCAGGTTAGGTTGATTAGCCATGCTAAATTCTCCATTAATGTCAGGGGATTAATGGTGGGGTTTTGGGGATAAGGCCTGGGTGGGATTGTTGTTTTTACAGGCTCATTGGATCAAATGGCCTCTTTCTGTACTGTAAGGATTCTATAATTCTAAGTCCCTCTGCAACTTCCTTGTGACCAATGGGCTAATGTGTGTCCTTTGCTTCTCCAAACTCTGGTCATCTCTGAATGCAATACCAACAGCCTTCCACTTTAATACTTGGTGAATGAACTTGCTGGCCAGACTGTCTTATCTAAATCCTTCCTCTCTTCTATCAGCCCCCTGAAAACTTCATCGTTTGACAATCATTTCAGCCACCTCCCTTATTGTAACATTCATTTTTGTCGCAAAATACCTTGAAATAATCATTAGAGTTATATTTATCTGAACACATTGTTCAAAAAGGCTTTAAAAACATAGAACAGTATAGCACAGTACAGGCCCTTCGGCCCTCAATGTTGTGCTGAGCTATGTCCAAATCCAAAATCAAGCTATCCCACTCCCTATCATTCTAGTGTGCTCCACGTGCCTATCCAATAACCACTTGAAAGTTCCTAAAGTTTCTGACTCCAGTAACACAGCAGGCAGTATATTCCACACCCCAACCACTCTGAGTGAAGAATCTTTCTCGGACATCCCTCTTATATCTCCCACCATGAACCTTATAGTTATGCCCCTTAGTAACAGCTACATCTACCCAAGGAAATAGATTCTGCTTTGTTTAGCCTTCACTTATCAAGACAAGTTACATCAAATACTGGAGTTCTGCTTCTTGGCCTTTTAGCTAAGATCAAATATAGTATGACATGTTGTACTTGGTTGAAGTCATTAGATTACAGTTTAGCTTCATTTGAAGCAATTTTTAAAAGTGGTATCTTGGTCTTTTGGCTAAGATGTAAATGAGATCAAGCCTTGGAGAAGACCTATGCTTACTCCAATCAACTTGGATTATGTAGATCAAGCCCAAGACATGCAGTGAGAGTCTTGTCTTGTCAGCTTGGATTGGGAATGTCTCACTTGATAACACTCTGAATTGGACTTTGATTAAACTGAATTGGATATATAAACAATAAAAAAAAATTCTGGAGTTCTGCCATCTTGGTAACTGAGTCCAACTGAAAGTGTTCACATCAGGAGGGAAATAATTGCAGTGAAAATCAAAAGCCTTGCAATATTCTCGCTTTTGGCTAAAGCAAGGTCTGTCTTCTCTCCCAAGGATGTAAAAGAACCCATTATACTACTGGAAGAAGATCAGGTGAATTATCCCTGGTATTTGGAACAATATTTATTCCTTAATTAACGTCAGCAAAATATTGCTGCTCCTTTATTTCAATCTATTTGTGGAATCTGTGCAAATTGACTGCTGTTGTTTTTCTACATCATAACAATTGTTACACATCAAAATTATTTCATTGCTGTAAAATACTTTAGGACATCTCAAACTCTTGAGAGATGCTATATAAACACAACTCTGTCTTTCCATTAGTGTACACACTATTATTATTGTAGGGATGTTCTAGGCATTGTGGCTGGAATTGTTTTATGAACTCTGAAGAAATGTTTCCAGAATGTTGCAACGTGTGGAGAACTAATATATGAAAAATCTTCAGATGAGGTGAATTTAATGTATTCTATTTTCAAATATGACCTTCGAAGTATTGTGTTGTAGTTTATCATTTCCATGTCTTATGCTAGCCTGCTGTCCAGCGACAAAACTTGCGTTTTTTTTTTGTAGAAACATAAACATTGGCGAAATCAAATATTTCAATCGAGGCTGTTGTTTAGGAAACGTCACTTGATCATTTTCTCTGAAGCTGAATTTAGTCTGTTCAATTCTAATGGTAATTTTTTTAAAATGAAAATTGACTGCATCCTTCAGATACGTTCAGCTGAAGATTGATGTGAGACCGAAAATAAATTAAATGTAGAAAACCGAGATATGTCAAAAGTCAGGGATATTGAAAGAGGAGTTTTGCATTGACCTGTGTTGATTTTTGATAAATAGTGCCCCTGAATTAGTCACAGGTCGGAAAGATGCAAGAGGAGTTATTGCTAAAGTAACAGTACAACATTTTCCCTTTATAAGAGCAAACATCACTCGAGTGAGCGATTCTTCTTCGGAGCTGCCTCAAACCAGCGAAGAGGTTTAGCAGCACAGTCGATGGCTGGTTTTTGGGCAGTGTTCATACTGAGTCAGTTAGTTCTAGTTTTAATACATACACAAAAATCCTCCATATCTAAATCTGAAATATCCATTATCGTGCCAAACGAGAGGGAACAAAATTAAACGTTTCCAACATGCTGGGAAACACAAACCATATTCTTTTTTGGTTTAAAGTCAGTTCTACTGGAATAATATTGTTACAGCTTCAACCAAAGTATCTTAATTTTTCCTGAACTTTGAGAAATGTTGTTTCCATAGTGACAGTTCCCCATTCCAGCTGTTTAACGCTCTGCCCTTTGAGCAGAATAGAATGCACGCTAATCCTTAAAAGTTGCAGAGTTTCCCCAAGTGGCAGCCAATCCCTTATCTCAGAATCAGTCTGAAATGGCACAGAGCTCCTGATTGGCCTTCCAGGTGGCAGAGTGGACCCTCCCTGCTGGGAATCAGCCTTTCCACCCCCTACCCTCTCTACACATACCCACCTATAACATGGGCTACAGCACCGAGCTCTGCACTCGCGCTCTCTCTCTCTATCCGCAGGCAGTATTCCCCTCCTCCCGAGAGGAATATAAATATCACATCACAAGCATTTTGAAACGGATCCGAGGTTGAGAATCCAAATGAAGCTGTTTGGCAAGGAGCTGTAGAGAGGGAAAGTTACTGCTGAACTGTCAGCCTGGAGGTGACAGAATATTAATCGCAGGGAAATGTTTGAAAGCAGCTCAAACACTCGGCTTCTGCCCAAATTCCGTGCAACAGTTAGTCAGACAGGCAGCAGTAGCAGAGGCGGGCAAGCAGAGGGTGCTGTGATTCAGGACACTGCCCCGCTTCAATGGAGCAACACTGACAGCTCAAACTGGGCTCAGAATTTTGTTCACCCTATCTGGTTTCCTTGCAAATTTTGCAGGCATGGTTTTTTTTTTCGTAAACTCAAGCTCCCTTCCATTGATCAGGGCTGTTTAAAGTGGCAAGGATCACCAATCCTGTGACCAGGATATTTTTAAGGAGATTTGGAATCAAAATCAGATTCATTGTGAGATTCAGACCATGAGTTCAAAGGGACACTTGTTAAAAATAGAATCCTATCCAGCATTGGTGGGACTTTACTGAATCTTGAGAAGTGGGCAGCTATTATTACTCAGTCTTGACTTAACCTTTAATTAAAATCAAGTTCAGGATGGAGTGCGATGCCTTTTCTTGTCAGTTTGGAAGCCACCGGCTGGTCAGCATTTATTGCCCATCTCTGGTTGTCCTTGGAGGGCAGTTGAAAGTCAACCACATTGTTGTGGCTCTGGAGTCACAAGTACGCCAGACTGAGTAAAGACGGCAGATTTCCTTCCCTAAAGGACGTTAGTGAACCAGATGGGTTTCTCCGACAATCAACAATGGTTTCATGATCATCAGTAGATTCTTTATTCCAGATATTTTTTATTGAATTTAAATTCCACCACCTAGTGGCTCAGCAAAATGATGTGGGAACAATGGATTGGATTTGATTTGAATTGATGTTTTAGGAATGGGTGATGGATTTGGGCTTGCCTGGTTCACAGGGAGCACTGGCTTTGGAGAGATGGTGAGCCTAACACTCCTAAAACTGCTGCAGCTAGAAGTCTGTTTGAAACAACTGATTGATTTGATTTATTATAGTCACATGTATTAATATACAGTGAAAAGTATTGTTTCTTTCCGCCTTATAGACAAAGCACATTGTTCATAGAGAAGGAAAGGAAAGAATGCAGAATGTAGTGTTACAGTTATAGCTAGGGTGCAGAGAAAGAGCAACTTAATGCGAGATAGATCCATTCAAAAGTCTGATGGCAGCAGGGATGAAGCTGTTCTTGAGTCTTTTTTGGACTCATTCCAGAGTTGCATATTGATGCAGGACCGGTGTCACGTTTAGGTCGGCTTATTCCCTGAAGGACATTAATGAACTAGTTGGGGTTTTGTGGCTTTTAGAACAGGATGTCCATGAATAGAGGGTTAAATTATAAATAAGTCCAACATTTCCTATAAGTATTTCTCTTGTGTGGTTCACACCTCAGTGACCATGCATGTGTTATTCATTTCCCTGTTATGTGCTACTCCTTTAATAGTCTGTATTTGCAAACAGTTCTACTGAATATTGCAGTGATCACAGCAATTAACAACAATGCTTTTTGGTGCTTCAGAGAAGATACTCAGCCTCTTCCTGTTATTTTTATGCAAGCATTTTTATTTCTCTTCCCTGACAAATGTTTCACTTGGCTCCATCACTTTGGTCTAGGGCTTGTGTCTTATTCCTCTCTCTGGCAGACTGTGTTCTGCCGACTCACTGACTACCTGCTCCAGCAGCAATGAGAACACATTCAGCATGGGATCACAGAAATCGGAAAGCACACTTAATAACGGGAAAGGAAGGAGACATCGCAACAGCCAAGAAATTAGGGATGAAAACAAAGTGAAATAAATATACGCAAGCATTTCAGGATAAATGTGTCACTGAGAAATGGGAGTTATTAAATGCTGAAACAAGAAATTTCACCTTAGTGCCATTCACCCTCTCGTGCTAGATCACTTTATTACAGGAAATAATGCATTCAATATGATACTAGATGTGTACGTAAGAGAAGACGGGATACAAAGGTTTCCTGAAAGCTGGGATGAGAGTAAATGGACTTGTAGAGCATGAACAGCAGCGCAGAATGATTTGTTTCTGTACTGCAGATTCTGTATAAAATACACAGTCTGTGAAGCTGGATCAGATGTAGTCCACAACAACCTGGCTTCATGCAACAATTCTCTAGCATTATTTCAATATATGGGGAGTGTATAGGACGTAGTGACTTTGTGCCCTTATGGAGAAAAGCCCCAGCACTGACCTGATGGGCCAAATTTGCTCCTTCTATGATTGGTCAGTTGATGATTTTGAGACACATAATGAGTAACTCATTGGCTGCCTTTGCTTTGCATCAATTCTCACAGTAACTATTCACCTATAACACATTGTATTTTTAATGACAAACCTCCAAATAAATACGCTAACAGAGGTCATAGCAGCTATTGATGATACACAGACAATACTGCGCCAAATCTCATCAGATAAATGGTAACAGCTGTCAAATAAACATTAGCGAACCAATAGGAGAGGCCAGAAATGAGATAAACAATCTGACCAGGGGATGAAAATGTGACAGTGTCTGAGAAACCAACACCAACCCCTGGATAAAGATAGTCACTTTTTCGAATAATGATCATAAAAATAAAGGAGAATTAAATACAAACATTTAAAGAAAGATTGAAAAGATTGACAAATATTTCTTGTCATCTTGTTAAGGCTGGGATGAGTGTCTGTAATATTAATGCATCAATGATTGGTGTTGCTCATGTCAAACTCAACTCTTTAAGAGCTTTATTGAGAACACTAAGATCAACAGGAGCAATCCCCACTCTGCTATTTTGGCAGACCCACGATCTCTGCCACCTGTATAGACAAGAGTAGCAATGTTACAATAACATTACCCCCAATCCACATTGTATATATTGCTGTTCCTTCACTGTGGCAGGGTTGAAATCCTGGAACTCCCTCCCTAGCAGCACTGTAGTAAACCTACACCATATGGACTGCAGCAGTTCAAGAAGGCAGCTCACTACCATCTTCTCAAAGGCAATGAGGAATGGGCAATAAGTGCTGTCCTAGCCAGTGCCACCCACATCTCAAGTGACAACTTAAAAAACTGCACTTTTTAATTAAGATTTTATTGTGAATCTGATAGTGAAACAAATGTCAATAACAAATGCTTTTTAAACATTAATTCTCAGGGTGTAGGCATGCCATCATTTGTTTCCCAATTCCCTGATATGCTGCCAAACCTGCTGATATTTTCCAGCATTTCCTGTTCTTATTTCCGATTTCCAGCATCTGCAGTACTTTTGCTTTTTTTTGTGTTTAATTCACTACCACTTCTTGGGTGACACGGTGGCAAAGAGGTTAGCACTGCTGTCTCACAGGGCCAGGTTCAATTCGCAGCTTGGGTCACTGTCTGTGCTGAGACTACACGTTCGCCCCGTGTTTACGTGAGTTTCCTCCCATAGTCCGAAAGACATACTGATTAGGTGCATTGGCCATGCTAAATTCTCCCTCAGTGTGCCTGAACAGGTGACTAGGTGATTTTCGTAGTAACTTTATTGCAGTGTAAATGTAAGCCTACTTTTTAAAATTAATTCAAGGGACATAGGTGTCGCTGGCCGGCCAGCATTTATTGCCCATTCCTACTTGCCCTTGAGAAGATGGTGGGGAACTGCTTTCTTGAATTGTTGCAGCCCATGTTTTGTGATTGACCCACAATACCATTAGGGAAGGAATTTCAGGATTTTGATCCAGCGACTGTGAAAGAATGTGTTATATTTCCAAGTCAGGATGTGATTGCTCTGGGAAGGTGGTGGTAGCCGCCTTCTTAATTTGCTGGTATCATTTGATACAATTGAATGTATTTCCAAATCACTTGGAGAGAAATTGAAAATTGATAGCAACTTATATTTAGACAGAACCATTAACTTGGTAAAATTTTCCAAATTAACCATATTGGTGTGGGTCTGGAGTCTCATGCAGTCAAACAGGAGGTTTCCTTACTAAACCAAAGATTTTGTGACAGAACGTTTACTGATACCACATTTTTATTTTCGGATTTAAAACAAAAACTGAATTTCAATTCTCAATTTTCATGCTGGGATTTGAACTCACTTTCATTGGATTATTAATCAGAAATTATCTCTGATAAGAGAAAATCATCCCAAAGCATTAATTCTGTACCTTGTTGCACAGATCCTGCCTGATCTGCCGACCACTTACAATATTCCCTGTCTTTATTTCTTGTAAAATTAGTTGTCTAGAAGTATGTGCAATTTGGATCACAAATCAATCTTGATCTCACTGAATGATGGAATAGGATTTAGAGGCTAAATGGTCTTCTCCTGCTCTTATATTCCACTGTGCTACTGTACTCATAATAATGCTGCAATATATTTTTAAAAGGTGCTTAAAATAAATTGTTGATGGGAAGAGAACTTTACTTATCCTCACCCTTAAACTACTGACATGGATCAGAAAGTCATCAGGAATCCTACTGAGGACATTAGGCATGTTTATTGAGCAAGTAACAGGAGGGGTATTGATTATGTGGGTTATTCACTCTCTTTATCTGAGCTCTGTCCTCATTCTCTCACACTTGATCTTACATTCTGTCTCTCACTGGAATATTAAAAATCAGAGCCATTAAAATAATGAGAAACACACATGTTACTGTCTGTGAGTCAATGAGCAATGTTAAACCAGGCTGCTGAACAATCTTTGAAAAAGTAAAGAATATTATTTTGTTTGTTCCTTTTTGTTGAAGCGAGGAGAAACTGTACCCTAAATGACAAAACTGCAAATAACAGACTGAAACTCTGTGACCCCTTTCCATCTGAATGGGAGAAGTTACCTCTTTGTGATAGTCTGCAAGTGAGCTGGTTTTCTTTGCAGAAAATACACAACATTGTACAATCCATTCTGAGCTATGAGTAGGGACATCAAATCTAAATGGGTGTTTGCTTTGAGAGTTTTGTTTTATTTATTAATACTTAAATTGAAAGATACTTAAACAGAAGCGCGAGGCAGCAGAAGTCATTTGTCAGAAACCTTGTCTTTTAAGATCTTGTGATGTTGAAAGAAAATGTTTTCCCTCTTTGTCATTCACTCAGAAAAATGAAAGCTTTTTTGCTACAGAGAAGCCAGGGTCTGGTAAAGAGGAGATTTCCCAAATGAAAGTCACTGTGAACGATTTCATAAAACATTATGACAAACACCAAACATTGCTGTAATTTGACTGAGTGCCAGTGGTAATTTTTATAACTCTCTTATTGCTTAGCTTGAATACCAGTTGAGGTTTCTGTTAATCTGCCTGAGCGAGCTGGTCAGTCTGTGGGGTTCCAACCTCTGTGAGGATTAAGAGGCCAGAAAGAGAACAACATTTCTCTCTGGAAATGATGCATCCTATCAAGTTGGGTTTTATAAATTCCACACTTGTACGCTACAAAAATTAGCTTAGTGCCGATTTGACCATTGAAAATCAGGACTGCTGGGCAGTGACTTCAAAGCGGTTGTCAGTTAAAACTCAGCCTGGGTTTGAGTCAGAGTGTAAATAAAATATAATCTAAAAGGAATATTTGGTGATGAGTTGAATGTTTTTTCTGATTTGGAGATTAATGCAAGGATTCTGGTAGATATGAAAATGCCCCTTGACAAGGTCTAAATGTGGGTATTGATAGATTTTTGAAAATCCAACTCTATGTCGAAATTGAAATATTAATTTTTATAAACCGTCACGCTGTCATTCTTGACCAATCATGTGTGGTGTCACATCCTGAGGTCAACTTGGTTGAAAACTGATTTGAGGTCCACTGTTGAATAATGGTGACATATTCGCAATGTCACTGGTTGCATTTAACACCTAACATATACTGAAAGCTGGGAGTTGGTGGGAAAGATTTGTAAAACTGATTACAAAGTTTTTGTTGGATGGGGCTGGAGCTCATTTCTATCTTAAGAGAGAAGTATGAAGTATGTTGTGATATTTACCGAGGAAAGTCCCAGCTACCTGAGACCAAGTTAACACTTTACAGTGCAACAATCTTAGGGTCTCAACTGCTGACACCTCAAGACTTTCTCATTAAACATTTGAGTATTAAGCAGCTCTGATAACAAAGATTCTGGGATAAAATTTGTCAAATGACCAGACAGATGAGAAAAAGCTCTAGTTTTTAACTTTGGATGAAATCTTCCATTCTGGAGCCTAATCCGCAGGGCGGGAAGGAAATTCGATGTGATTCTTACTGGACAGTGGGACAACTGAACATGTATAACCCCCCAGTGTTCAGCTTGTTATACATCCATGGGGATCATGTCGAGTCTTGGGGAGGCGTGGGCAGTCATCTTCCCCACTGTTACCTTATGGGGGAACAATGTTCTGCCACCAGATTTTGTAGAAACACAGAGACTTGATAGTGCTGAAGGAGGAATTCAACTGCTCAAGTCTAGCTAGTGATGTGGAGCGACACCACCAGCATGGGTTCAATTCCTGTACTGGCTGATGTTATGAAAGACCAATATTCTCCCATTGACTGAAGTGTGGTGATTCTCAGGTTAAATCACCACCAGTCAATTCTCCCCTCCCACTCCCCCACCGAAAGGGGGAAGCAGCCTATGAGCATCAGGGGTTATACTGACTTCACCTTCATATGTAGTCATAAATTGAATGTTCTAAGTTCTCTCTGGCAGGGAGTTTAATTTGGAGACTGAATTAATTTCAGTGAGGTGGCCTTTTAATATTCTGAGGTGGCTTTTTAATGACTATTCATGAGATGCTAATAAATATGATCAGTGTTGCTGACATTATTGATCCAAGTGTTTTGAAAATCAGGGGAACATATTTATACTGGTCATGCCACCAGCCAACCTAAATGTGACTTTTCTTCTCTCCCCGCATCGTATCAACACAACTCACTCATCATTGTCTCTTCTCTTTCACTATTAAGAGAAAGACATGGACAGGATATCTTGGGTAGGAATTTCCAATCCCATGGCAGAGTTGGGAGTAGAAAATCCTGGTCAAGGAATCAGGATGAGAATCAGAAAGGGAATGGGACAGAAAGAGAGGAATGCAAAGAGAGGCATACAAGGATAACATCTACACAAAGAATGTGTGATGTGATTTCTCACTCAGTGAGAAATTAGACCTAGGAAGAAGTGGAGCAAGATTAACAGAGAGAATGATGATGGAGAGATTTGATCAGGTTTAATTTCGAGGGATCTTTAATTTGAGAGTAATTGTGCTCTTTGAAGATCAATCCAGCGGTAAAATGAAATGATTGTTTTTAACTCGTGATTGTTGTTTAGTTGTTAACTGATGTTTGTTTTTTTGAATGGGAATTGTCTGCTCTCTCGCAGGGAGGTGGGGGCAGTCCACTGTAACAATTCAATATTTGTGTTTTGTGATTAGGAACAAGAAATAATATCTTGTTGTTAATATTTTGAGTTTGATATTGAGCTTAATATTGCAAATGGAATATTACTACCTTACTCTTTATGTTATGTTCTATTCATATAGTAATACAAGGATATAGGAAAAGGTGAGTTTAAGAGTTGCTAACAGGTGGGCACTAGTTTTATCAAGAGATCATTAGTTTATCATTATGCTGTGAAGTTTTGATGTTGAAGACTTTGTATATGTCCTCAAAATATTACCTTAGTGAAAGTTTGCCTTCTGTTTATTCCTGGGATGAGGGTGTCACAGCAAGGCTAGCAGCTTTTTACCAATGCCATCTGTGACAGCATAGTGTTTGGTATCCCTCTTCTTAAATCAGATATTTGGGTTTCAGTCACACTCTGGGACATGAACACAGAAATCACAACTGACATTCTATTTAGGTTGTGTTGTGCTCCTGGAGATGCTGCCTTTCAGATGAAAACTGATTTCCCGACTAACATTCTTTCCTCAATCAGTACCATGAATCCAGATCATTTGCTCATTCCTTATTGTTCTTTCTGGGATCTTACTGTGTTCAAATCAGCTGCTGAGTTTCTTACATTGCAACAGTACTTCACTTCCATGTTGGTTGTAAAATGTTTTGAAATATCTTGAGATTTTAAACAAAGTTATTCATTCATTATACTGCTACATTTATTGGCTTATCGGGTCATTTTACTCACCTTTTCCTATAATTGCACAGTTTAGGCAACTGGTTGACTAAAAACACTGATCAGTGCTGCTTGGCGTCTGTGCAATTGGGAAAAATCTAATTTACTGAGCGTGTGAGCAATGCTGCCGTGTGAGAGACAGAAGTTGGGAAGAGATGAGTTGAATACAAGACAAGAGAGCAAAAGAAGGTGAACAAACCACCAGAGAAAATCAGAACAGAGAAGGAAATCTTGGCAGTCAGAGGAAATGAAACTAGACAAAGAAAAAGGCAGCTTGCTGGAGACACAGAGCGAAGATTATATAATTACTGTAATAATTAGGTTGCAATCTATTCATTTCAGGGTCATACCAGTTATATTGAAATTATTAGGGATTCAATTACGACACAATAGATATTCAACCCATTAAATTCTCGGAGAATTGCAGTCACTGTCAATAGTCCACAATATTCTGTCAAATGTGAAAGGCTCTGGGATGGTGAATGCCTTATTGCTGTAAGAACCTGATCCATCTCTCTTCCATTGTCAACTCAGCACAGTAGGTAGCATTCCAATGAGAAGGTCATGGGTTCAAGCCCCATGGCTGATATTTGTGCCCAGATTCTAGGCTGATAACTTTGCAATATAGAGGGAGTGCCGCACTGTCAGAGGGTCAGCACTGAGGGAGTGCTGCACTGTCAGAGGGTCAGTACTAAGGGAGTGCTGCACTGTCAGAGGGTCAGTAGTAAGAGAGTACTGCACTGTTAGAGGGTCGGTATTGAAGGAGTGCCGCACTGTCAGAGAGTCAGCATTGAGGGAGTGCTGCACTGAAAGAGGATCAGTACTGAGGAAATGCTGCTCTGTCAGAGGGTCAACATTGAGGGAATGCTGCACTGTCAGAGGGTCAGTACAGAGGGAGTACTGCACCATCAGAGAATCAGTACTGAGGGAATGCTGCACCATCAGAGAATCAGCACTGAGGGAGTGCTGCACTGTCAGAGGGTCAGTACTGAGGGAGTGCTGCACTGTCAGAGGGTCAGTACTGAGGGAGTGCTGCACTGTCAGATGTGCTAACTTTCAGTTGAGACTTTAAATCTATTCTATATCTGCTCTCTCAATGAGTATAAACATCCCAAGGTACAATATGATGAACCATGATGTAGAGATGCCGGCGTTGAACTATGGTGTGCACAGTCTCACAATACTGGGTCAAAGTCCATCAGGATTATTTGGAATCACAAGTTTTTGGAGTGCTGGTCCTTCATCAAGTGATTCCGAAAGCTCGTGATTGCAAATAAATCTGTTGGACTTTAACCTGGTGTTGTGAAACTTCTCAATATGAAGGAGGGAAGCGAGAATTCTTGCCAATATTTGCCAATAAAGGGAGATGTAAATGTAGTTGTGGAGAACACTGGGATACAGGGTTGCAAACTGGAAAGTATTGAAGTAGATAAGGAGGATGTGCTAGATATTCTTGAGGGTTTGAAGTTAGATAAGTCCCCTGGGCCGGACGGGATTTACCCTAGGATTCTCTGGGAGGCGAGAGAGGCGATTGCAGAGCTTCTGGCTCTGATCTTCAGGTCGTGACCACAATTCGGTTACGTTCACCTTAGTGATGGACAGGGATAGGCATGAAGCTGGGGGCAGTAGTTATAGCTGGGGGAAGGGTAATTATGAGGCCATCAGGAGAGAATTAGGGTGCATAGATTGGACTAGGAAACTACAGGGACTGGGAACATCTGGAATGTGGTGCTTATTCAAGGAGCAGCTGCTGCGAGTCCTTGATAAGTATGTCCCTGTCAGGCAGGGAGGAAATGCGAGTAAGAGAGCCTTGGTGTACGAAAAAAGTTGATTTGCTGGTTAAGAAGAAAAAGGAGGCTTATGTCAGGATGAGGCTTGAAGGCTCAGTTAGTGCAATGGATAGCTATAGATTAGCCAGGAAGGAGCTAAAAAGTGAATTGAGGAGAGCTAAGAGGGGACACGAGAAGATGTTGGCTGATAGGATTAAGGAGAATCCTAAAGCTTTCTTTCGATATGTTAAGAATAGAAGATTGGTTAGGGCAAGATTAGGGCCAGTCATAGACAGCAGTGGGAAGTTGTGCGTGGAGCCTGAAGAGATTGGTGAGGCACTGAATAAATATTTCTCTTCGGTATTCACGCAGAGTGCGGAAATGTAGCTAGGAGAACACTGAGGTACAGGGTTGCAAATTGGGAAGTATTGAGTAGATAGGGAGGATGTGCTAGAAATTCTCGAGGGTGAAGTTGGATAAGTCCCCGGGCGGACGGGATTTACCCTAGGATTCTCTGGGAGGCAAGAGAGGAGATTGCAGAGCCTCTGGCTCTGATCTTCAGGTCCTCGTTGGTTAGGGTGTGGTTCCGGAGGACTGGAGGATAGCGAATGTGGTCCCATTTTTAAGAAGGGGAAGAGAGACCTTCCAGGGAATTATAGGCCAGTGAGTCTTACTTCTGTTGTGGGCAAGATTGGAGAGAATTATTAGGAAGGATTTATAGTTATTTAGAGAGAAATGAATGATTGGGGATAGTAGCATGGTTTCGTTAAGAGTAGGTCATGCCTTACTAACCTCATTGAGTTTTTTGAGAAAGTGACCAGAGAGGTGGATGGGGGTAAGGCGGTTGATGTAGTATATATGGACTTTAGTAAGGCTTTTGAAAGGTGGCCCATGGAAGACTTCTACAGAAAATGCAGATGTGTGGAATAGAGGTTGATTTAGCTAATTGGATTAGAAATTGGCTGGCAGATAGAAGACAGAGGGTGGTGGTTGATGGGAGATATTCATCGTGGAGTTCGGTGACGAGTGGTGTGCCTCAGGGGTCTGTTTTGGGGCCCCTGCTGTTTGTAATT